>JAWXYG010000008.1:7500000-8750000 GCA_034222035.1 Acacia crassicarpa
GAGAAAAAAATAGTTGAAAAATATATATTCATATATATATATATATATATGAGGTTAGAGTTGAAAATTTACCCCATAATCATTGAATTAACTACCTTGGTATGTGTAATTTAATTAAAAGGGACTTATAAATAGAATTAGAGTAGTACTCTCTCTGATCTTTATTATAAGGCACCAACTATTAATTATATTTTATCATTTTTATAATGCAATTGCTTGTTTCCAAAGCATATTAGTTATATATATATATATATATATATATATATATATATATATATATATATATCCATAGTTAATAAGGGTATTGAGTGAGTGTAATAATTGATATAATCCTATAGTATACTATAATTTGTAGATGTAATATTGGAAGTTACTTAAATTTTAGGATAATTTTGTTGACTTTAATTGTTTTTTTAATTTGTGAGAATTATTAATTTGTGTTTTGTAATAAGGATTAAATGGAGCACACAATTGAAATAAAGTCTCAACGGTTTAGATTTAAGATTTTTCATTAAAAATTATTTTTTTGAAAAAATAATAATGACGTTAAAATAATTGTAAAGTAAAAAATATAAAAAAATTAAAAATAACAAAAATTCAATTCAGACCATCTAAATCAGATATGAACAGCCTGTAATAATGAAGAACTTTATGTGCTTATAACTGCGATGAGCACTAAAACCCGTTCCGACAAGGTATAGGATAACCGTTAATGTCGTTTTTTTTTTTCTAAAAAACTAATATATCCATTATTAAATTTAGGGAAACTTCTAAATAAATACATTTTGAATTTGCAAAATCTCTAGAAGTTCGTTGAATTTGTAAAAAGACTGAGAGTTCCAAGGACTTATGAGGGACATGCAAATTCAGGTGAAATTACCCATTTACCATTAGTTTTATCTAAATAAAAAAACTCTCAAGCATCCCACCATCGGCCGACCACCACCGCTGGCGCCGACGGCCGGCCACCACCGACAGCCAGCCACCACTGTCGGCCAGCGGGTGGCGGCGGTGGGGTGTTTAAGGGTTTTTCTTTTTTATTTATTTATTTAAAACTAAGGACAAAAAAGTAATTTCACCTGAATTTACATATCTTTCATAGGTCCTTAGTACTTCTCAGTATTTTTACAAATTCAACGGACTTCTGGGGGTTTTGCAAATTCAAAAGCATTGAAAATAATTATTTTCCAAATGTTTTTAACATAAATTTTATCAATATCCAAAGTCTAATTTATCAATATTTGTTTTATATTTATATTTCAAAATTCTGTTACATTTTATAACTTGTGAAATGGAGACTTTCTAAAATTTTTAAAATTTATATTAACGGTATGATTTGATTTCTCAGTCCTAATAAAAAATACCACTACATTGTTCTTACCGTGTTCATGAAAACATGATTTATCAATTTCTTAATCAGGGTTAATTCTTTTGGGGCCGAATAATCAGGGACCATTATTATTTATAATAAAAACTTATTAACACGTGTCAGCAATTGAAAGTAGTAGTTGGAGGAATAAACAAAGTGAAGGGTGATTTAACAAATGCCAGTGGCTGCTGCATGTCGTTCTTGGAAAAGAAGTCATAGGTTTTAGGAAGAGGGTTCAGAGTAGTGGGCGGTGCCGCTTTCGTCTATTAGCTTCTTCACTCCTTCACCCTGCACTGCTCAACCACCCTTTTAATCATCTCCTGTTTCAGTTGTATAATATTTTATTCATTTTCTTAATTCCAGATTTCAACTAGATTCTTAATTATCTGACTTCTGTGTTTCCTTCAATCTGTTTCTATTATCAAAATCCTCACCCTTGCAATTAAGGAATTGGTATAACTTGTTCAAAAAGCTTTAAAGCTTACCCGAAAAAGTTAAAAAGCAGCCTCTGAAAAGATATCGGCAGTATAATACATTGGGTAGTTTTTGATCTTCCAGTGAGTTCGTTTCTCCATTGAGATGGTGAAGCTCTTTAGGGCTTACCAGTGCATCTTTGGTTGCTTTCTCGTTTTCTCTGTCGTCGCATCCATCTTCAGAAGTACGTCTTCTTTTTAGCTGTGATTTTCATTCTATTCAACCTCGTGATCTGTGCTTTGCCGTTGATCAAATTTCGAAACTCGAAAGTATTGGTCTAAAGTAAATGTTCTTCAATTATGAAATCTTGGTGGTACTGAAATTCCTTTGGGGTTCAATATTTTAATCATGGTTAGAACTGCCTAACTGGGGTAGATAAGTTTGCTGTGGGTTTCTGTGTGTTTTAATTGAGATCTGAGAGCATGGTTAAGTTGCGTTGTTTTCGAGCTTAATTGTGACACCCAAAATATTAATCATTGCAGATTGCGAATGAAAGTACTGAGCAAACTGAAATTACTTTATCTGAGAGCATGGTTTCTGGAAATACCGTTTTTTGCTTTTTTTGTTTTTTGTTTTTTTTTTTGCTTATGTTCTGGCTGTAGAAATCAAATGAAGTGAGTAAATTGGCCTTTTAATTGGTTGCAGGATAGTTTATGATCCGCTAACAATCCCTCTGGCATTTAATTTAGCACTGCCTTCCTGACTCAGCATGTAAGTTTCACTGCCATCTCTGGTCGTGGTCTGTTTATTGTCCAATGAAGAAGGATTATGTTATACGGTACAAGTTAAGAATGTTGTGAATTGTGATATATCAGTCAAGTGTATGATCAATTGCCTTCAAAAGTTCAAGTCTCCTAGAGAATTATATGGAACCATCTACAATCGACTATGACATCAAAGTGAGTTTTGATCTATACTTTGCAGAAAGATAAAAAGTTAAGTTGAACTGCATATCATACCGCTCTATTAACAAGTAAGAGGTGCTAGCTGCATCAACAACAATGAAAAAATGTCTGTTATTAGGTTTCCTAAGATTTACATTATTCATTATTTCAGCTTTCAATATTCTTTATTATATATAGAAGATCTTCCAAAAGCCTGTCTTCCTGTAGCCTTTTATGGACAACTTCTATAGGTTGTGTTTGTTTCTTTAGCTGAAGCTGAAAAAGACTCGAACCTTGCTTTGCTTCTCATCTGCATCACCTGTTCGCTTTTAATGTTCTGTTTGTAGTTGGATTGGAATCTGAAATAAGATGGCAGCCAAGCTTGTGAAAGATGCTACAAGTGAAAAGCTGGCCGAAACTGATTGGATGAAGAATATTGAAATATGTGAAATAGCTGCTCATGATCAAAGGTACCCATGTTGCTTCTAACTCTTTTTATGTCATTGTTTCATTTTGCTTGATAACTGTCCTAGAACATTGTGAAGAGAAATAAACTGTGGGTATACATGCCCAATTACCATTACATTGTTCAATATGACTCTTTCCTGTTGGACCATTTTTTTTACTGTCCTTAATTTCCCATGAAAGGCAGCCATGTGAAAATTGATTGCTATTCTTTTGGGATTCATTCAGTTTCATCTTGACTGCATTTGTTGTCAAAGTCCTGGTTAAGTAGTGAAAATCTGGTCTGTTGGTGCCTAACATGCTTAATTTTCAGTTCTAATAATGTTCCCCACCATGACCATCCCTGGATTGATTCCTGATCCCTGATCTTCCTAGAAGACTCTTATCTGGATTTTGAAATTTGGAACATGGATGAGTCTGTTGATCTGCCAGAATTATTGTAGTACCGATGTTTCAACCACTGTACTTTTCTGAATATGCAGGCAAGCTAAAGATGTTGTCAAAGCCATTAAAAATCGACTTGCTAGCAAAAATCCCAATACTCAACTTTATTCAGTCATGGTGAGTATAATGACTTTCCCAGAAATTTGGTATAATGTACATTTCATGACGTACCTGATACTACCTATACCTCAAACAATAAGCTTCATTATGGTATAACTTCATACCAAATTGCTGTCCTGTTCTATGGCATCCAACTAAATCATCTGATCATTTGTTGATTTTGTAGTTATTGGAAATGTTGATGAACAATATTAGGGATCCTATTCATAAGCATGTGGTTGATATGGGAATTATTCCTATTCTAGTGAATATTGTGAAGAAAAAGGTGATTTTTTCCTTCTTAACATAAACTCATCTTTGAGAGTGTTTTCTTTTCTTTTCCTTGTCTTGGCTGACCTCAATATTTTTGGCCTTTTCTTTGCTTGCAGTCAGATTTGCCTGCTCGAGAGAGGATTTTTCTCCTTCTGGATGCTACACAAACATCCCTTGGTGGTGCTTCTGGAAAGTTTCCCCAGTATTATAATGCATACTATGATTTAGTGGTAGGTGCAGATATATGAAGTTTCCCCAGTATTATAATGCACATTATGATTTAGTGGTAGGTGCAGATATATGAAGTAAATCTAGAATTATTTGATTTATTGGTGGTGTATGGGCCTGTATCTTGGCATAGTAAGAAATGCATGATTTCTTTAAACTCCATGATGTTGAAAATCTTAGTGACTTAATACGGCTTTTGGTTGTTAGTGAATGACAGTGCAGGTTGTAAAAAGCTTGTTTAGTATGCCTTAATTTCTAAGCCCAAAACTGCTATCTCAAGGAGAAATATTTCTAATTTTGTATTTTAACAGGATTATTAAGGTGTAAAAAGGTTGCACAAGATAGTTGGATGTTGATTTATTGTATTTTTATGTAATTTTCAAGGCCCCGTTTTATGTTTTATTTTGTTTCTCACTTTGCTAGCAGATATTTGTGACTAATACTATTACAAGCACACACAAGCACTCGCATATTCCTTCTATGTGATACAAGTGATTGTATAACTTTTTCCTGCTTTTGTCTATGCTAAATCATTGTAGGTTTTCTGAACAGTTTTAACTACAACCTATTTATACTTTGCACAGAGTGCTGGTGTGAAATTTCCTCAAAGGGATCGTGTGGTGCAATCAAATCATCCTAGTTCACAACCTACTAAGATTAGTAACGTACTGAACAGGGAGTGGGGCTCACCTAGAGAAGAAGGAGTTGCTCAGCAAGCAGAATCGGAAACTGTTTCTGAATATAGGTGACTTTGATTTTTTGGTTCTAGTATAATATGACAACGAGCAACCATGTGCTATACAGTCAACTTGCACTTGGTGAATTAGAGTCCTCAACATTCCTGGCGCAATGTCCTGAGTTGGATAATTGTGACATGAATTTTTATTGGGATAGGGATTATGATCGTAAGAATCAGGAAAGCTTCCTACTCTGAGGCCAAGTGAAAAGATTGAAAAGAGAAAAATGCCAATATTTAATTTTGGGTGGATTCCTTTTCTCTTTCTTATGGATTTTGGTCAAATAATAGGAGGAATTGAATTGTGATATGGGGACTGCTATAGAGAACTGTTGGAGAAATATCCTTCTAGAAAGTTTGTTCTTATTGCCATTTTCATCTAGCGAAGTATGTGACTTAATTCAACACATATGTCGCAGTGTTATTCAAAAGGCAAGTAATGCATTAGAGGTTCTAAAAGAAGTTCTTGATGCTGTTGATGCTCAGCATCCTGAGGTATGCCAATGATCTGTTATTCCCAGAATTTGTAATACGTACGCACTTGCTCTGTAAGTTTATATTTTATTACAATAACTTCAGCCGTGCATTCGCTGTCGTCGTCTTCTTTTTCCCTTCTTCCTGATGCAGATACTATTATATCCAGAAACTTCCATGGGAATACAGTGAAATACTACCTCCGGTTCTAAATATAGGACAAAGTTTGTAAATTTTGTCCTATATTTAGGATTGGAGGGAGTACTTAGCTACTACCAAATTTGTAGGCACAAAGCAGAGAACAAGAAACCATCTTGGTGATTTGTTCAAGAGTACAAGCCATCTAAAATATTAAGATAGCGGCCTTCTAAAGAAATGTCTCAAAGTATAGCTGTTTTTTTAACATTTTATTGAGTAGCAATGATCCTAAAACTTGTTTTTTCCCCCAACTTTTTAGGGAGCAAGGGATGAGTTCACCCTTGACCTTGTAGAACAATGTTCATTTCAGAAGCAAAGGTTAATGCAGCTTGTGATGACTTCTCGGTGAGGACACAAGGCTGCCTTAAATTTCTCATTTCTGCTTATGCCTAATATAGATAGGGGCTTCGGTTTATGACCTGTATGTTGCTGAGCATTGGTATTAATTCTGAGAAAAACATTGGCTCTTGCATGCTGAACTATAATTATTGGTACCTCAAACTACTTTTAACCCTTGTTTTTTAATTTTTGGGTAGAGACGAGAAGATAATTTCTCAGGCAATTGAATTAAATGAGAAACTTCATAAAGTTCTTGCAAGACATGATGACCTTCTTTCTGGTGGAGCTACAGCAACTGGTAATTGTTTTACCCACGAAGAACCAGAGGAAGAGGAGGCTGAACAGCTATTTCTTAGGTGCCTTGCTATTTTAATTGCCCTTGTCATGAAGGGAGAGACTTTTTCTTTTTGGGTCATTGGATTTTGATTATGGATTTATCTCTGATTATGTCTGGCAGATTAAGGAAAGGGAAGGCTTGTGTACGGGCTGAAGATGAAGACACTGCACCCCAGTTCCCTCACTTGGGTTTGCTTGAAGAAAGACTTAATCGTCCACTAATAAGGCCACTCTCCCAGGAGCCACCACGAGAAGCTAGTCCTCGCTCTCTTCCAACTGCAATTCCACCTCCTCATGCAAAAGGCGTCGATAGAGAGCCGTCTGTTGTTGCCATTCCACCACCACCGGCAAAGCACATGGAGCGTGAGAGATTTTTTCAGGAGAAGAAGGTGGATGGTTCTCCTCTGGCCAGGCACATGAGGGGCCTCTCTTTACATAGTTTAAATGGCAGCAGCTCTCACAGTGGAAGCTTTGATTCCAGTGACTAGACTTATGGAAGGGCCTCTTTTAACTTCTAGACATCCCTTCCTTGTATCTTTTAAATGTTGGGTTTGAATTTTAAGCTGTGAGAGGATGCTGATTTCTGATTTTAGTCTTTGGGGTTAACGTTATAAGAAAGGAAGAACACATCCTCTTGGGTTCATATATAGTGCATGTAGGGAGTTTTCTGAGATCATATAGCCATGACCTGAGATTTGTAATTATTGCTAATAGCTGCAGGTTTGTTTGCTCAAGTCCTTTATCTTCTAATGGTTAAGTTGCATCAGCACCTTATCACCTTATTTCTGATCCTAATTATAAGACATAGTTGATTTTTTTTAAAGATTAAAGAAGTAAATGAGTTACTTAATCATTTCATATATTGTGTATCATTAGATCATATATTTGTTTATTAGTCAAATTAATTAATTTGAAGAAAAAAATAAAAATAAAAATACTCTAAATAATTTAATTAACTTTCTTAATCTTTTTAAAAAAGTCAATTAAGTCTTATAATTAGGACAGAAGGAAGTATTTTTAAAGTTGCAATTAGCACTTTAAAGTATTTTTTTTTTTTTTTCATCAAGAGCACTTTAAAGTATTTAATGGTGCAATTTTGGCCTTGGAATATTAAAAATGGGGCAATCTAACAAACACGTTACCTCCGTTAATTTACTGTTAATCATCTTCTCTCCTCATTCAGAAAGGACCAGCAGAGATGGCATCCTTGGGTCATCCTCCTCCAGCTGCTATCTTAAATGTATCACCTAGTTTATATTGTAAATTTGGTCCTACTTTTAGTATTAGAGGCAGTATTAACCTGAGATTTACTTTTTCCACCTTTAACATAAAGTCCAATTGACTCAAGAAAATTAAATAATTACTTTAAAGTATTTATATTTATGAATTTTTTAAAAAATTAATTTGCTTAATTTATAAATTGATATAATATAACAATATAAGATATATACTATGATTAAGTAGTTTATTTAACTTCCTTAACGCTATTTAAAAAGTCAATTTAGTCTTATTTTAAGGACCCAAGAGGTAAAAGATTTTTATGGCCTTAAATACAAAAGTCATTTAACAAGTCATTAGGTTAAAAGTGACTTTTTTTTTTCCTGGTTCATTTGGGGAAAAAAATTTCATCCCGTCATTGTTATACGGAACAATGATGGTTCTTTTCTTTTCTCCTGCAAACCAGTGATGGTTCTTAATATAAGGAATAAATTCTTCTTGTTTTAAATTTTAAACTGATTTTTCTTGTTTACTTCTATTAAATATATGTCACTTATTGTTTCTCTACAATAATTTTTCCTTCATTATCTCTCATTTATTCTCTTTATAAACAAGAGTATAATTGAAAAAATATATCTTACACGTTTATTTTCTTAACTAACATTTTGTAACAGCATGATTTTATCTATATAGGTTTATTTTAACTACATTATAATCTACTTTTTATTGTTTTTTGTTTTCGGGGAACTACAATATAATCTTGAAAAGTGATGATACAATTTTTGCGTCTCCCATATTCAGCAGCTTTCTCCATTTAGAATCGTCAGCATACCATTTTTAGTAAATACACATGTGGTCATGTGGATCTAAAATTATATATATATATATATATATAGGGCAAAAATACACACACATACGTACACACAGACATACACACATATGCACATATAAATATATACATATATGTAAATAAACTTATGGAATAAAGTGAAATTTAATGTAAACTTAAAGGAAGAAATATATGCTTTAGCGTTAAATTAATTATCAAATTCCTACTTTTTGCATCTGAAGGTTTCAGTTTTGTTTCCGGAATTAAATTATATCTTTTTATTATGGATTAAATTATATTTTCTTTAGTATCTCTTTTTTTAAAAAAAAATTGAAAAAGTTGTTTTGGAACTGTTTCGACAATAAAAAATATTTCAATATATTTTTCAATTTAAATTTTAACCTCAAAATAAAATTTAGAAATTGTTAAAAACTAATTTCATGTTGTTTTTCACCTGAAAAACTATCTTCATCTCTAACATTCGCTTTTGCTAATTAGTTATATTAATATCATGGCAATTGTGAACATATCATATTTTATCTAAATAATTTGAAAAGAGGGTAAAAATAATAAAAATTTAAAATAACACTAAAATATGAATATATATATATATATATATATATATATATATATATATATATATAAAATTTCCGTATCTAGATATCATAATAAAAATTAACGATAGAAATAAAAAAGATGACAGGATATCCATATTTTATTGAAAAAATTTAAAAAATAATATTTTTTATTTGTACTGTAAACTTTGTCCTATTTTTAGGATAGGAGGTAATAATATCTAAAAAGATTTAGATAGTGTCTCATCTATCTCAAATTTTCTAAATATCTTTACCTCTAAATATTTATAAATAGGGTTAGACTTTAGAGAGATACCGTACGAACAGAGAGTTCTTTTTTCTTCCCTCCAAAGAGCGTAGAGTTTTGAGGTAAGCGCTTCTCTGTGGCCATTTTAGTTTCTTTCCTATTAGAATGTATGATGGGGCCAATTTCTTGTTGAACGTTTATCGAGGAGCAAATCTGTCATAAAAAGCGCAATTTTATCTTAATTTTTTTTTGGTTCAATGTAGTAGCTTTAGAAGTCTAAAAACATAAACTAACATTAACATTAAAAAAAAGTGACATTGATCGTTAATTTTTTAAAAGAAAAGGAAAACCTTGCTATGTTTCTAAACTTCCAAGGCTATATTGAGTCAAAACAAAACTTTTAGGGTAAAATTACTACTGGATGTGTACTTCTGAGATAAATTTGCTATTTAACCCCTTTCTCTGCGATCATCTAGAATGTTTGTTTGAGTTCTTGCAATCTCATTCATTCTTCTTTTTTTTTTTTTTCTGTGGGTTTTCTCCATATTTTCTCAATTTTTTTTAAAAGAATAAATACTCTAAAAATATTTGGATAGTCTCTCGTCTAAGATTTTCTAAGTATCTCTGTTTCCCTTTATAAACAGAGGTTAGTGAAGTACGAACAACAAGGCACGCAGAACAGAAAATTGTGAGGTAAGATTATCACCTTAAAACTTTCTTCTACTTAATTTATTTCTGGTTGTTTATTCTTCTTCTTTTTTTTCCTTTTAGTTTCAATGGGGTGCCAATTTTCTGTTGAATAATATTTTTTTGGGTTTTTGAAATTTCATTTTTTTCTTCCCTCTCTCTCTAGTTTCAATTTTTGTTGAATGTTTGTGTTTGTTTCTCTTTTTCTCTTTGGACGTAAATAGAAACTGTTTTGGAAAATAATAAAACTCACAAATGACTTAAAATAACAACGTAGATTCTTATGTTAAAATATTTTGTCATGATATGTGCTTTCAGTTTGCTAATTTTTTTGCAAGAGGATCAAAGATTTAGAGATGAATATTAGGTTGTATTTGGATAGAAATAGGGAATTTAAGATTATATGTAGCAAAAATATAGAAAAATACTACTTGAACTTTAAAATCCATTCAAAATCCACTTGACAATAACAATAACTTATTTTATTGAGAAATAACATATTTGAGATTTTAAAATTTAAGTGGTGTTTTTTTTTTTGAGATTTTCCCTCATATATATGTATATATATATATATATATATATATATATATGGATGACGTTAGAAAGATAATATTCTTATATTCTTGATTTGTACGTGTCATATATACTTGGGTGACAGATAATTTTAACATGCATGTTTTTTTTGAAACAGTTTCGACGATAAAAAGTATATCTGGTTTTTTTTTTTGTCAAATTATTTCAAGATATTTTCCAATTTAAATTTTAACCTCAAAATAAAGTTTAGAAATTGTTAAAAACTATCTTCATCTCTAACATTCGGTTTTGCTAATTAGTTATATTAATATAAGGCAATTGTGAACATATCATATTTTATCTAAATAATTTGAAAAGAGTAAAAATAAGAAAAATTTAAAATAACACCAATATATATATATATATATAATAAAAATTAACGATAGAAAAATAAAAGATGACAGGATATCCGTATTTTATTTAAAAAAAATAATAATATCTAAAAAGATTTGGATAGTCCATCGTTCTAAGATTTTCTAAATCTCTTTCCCTCCTGCAAATTAAACTCTACATATCTATAAATAGGGTTAGACTTTGGAGAGATACCATATGAACGGAGAGTTCTGAGATAAGCTACTTCTTTTTGGTCATTCTTTTGTTTCTTTCCTGTTAGAAGGTTTTTTTCCCCCGTCGTTTTCGCAATTTCATTTAGTATATTATTATTTTTTCTTTAGTTTCTTTATGGTCATTATGGGCCAATTTCCTGTTGAATGTTTAGTTGGGTTCTTAGAATTCCATTTATTTTCAATTTTCGGTTGAATGTTTGTGTTTGTTTCTCTTTCTCTCTTTGGACGGAAATAGAAACTGTTTTGGACAATAATAAAACTCACAAATTACTTAAAATAAAAATTACACTTGTTGGCCCAGAAAAATAAAAACGTAGATTTTTTTTTGTTAATATATTTTGTCATGATATGTTCTTTCAGTTTGCTAATATTTTTGCAAGAATAAAGATTTAGAGATGAATATTAGGTTTGATTTGGATAGAAATATATATGATGTTAGAAATATAATATTCTTGATTTGTACGTGTCATATACCCTTGGGCGACCGATAATTTTAATACGCATATTTCATTCTATTTGTTATCTAATTAAACTCTGATTTTAATTTCTAACAAATATTATTTTGTAGGGTTAGGATTATGGGTAAAGAAATCATTAAGCTGGAACAAGGATGGAAGCAACTGCAGGAAGGTATAACGAAGCTGACGAATATTCTAGAAGGCTTACCTAATGAGAAACCTTTCACTTCCGAGGAGTACGTGAAGCAGTACACTAAAATCTACAACATGTGTACGCAAAGGCAACCATATAATTACTCTAAAGAGCTTTATGAAAAATACAGAGAGACTATTCAAGAATACATCAACTCTACTGTGTTGCCATCTCTAAGAGCCAGGTACGATGAATTCTTACTCAGAGAGCTTGTTAAAAGATGGAGTAACCACAAAGTCATGACTCGATGGCTCTCAGGATTCTTCCATTATCTTGATCACTATTATACTACAAATGGCTCAGTTCCTAACCTCAATGATGTTGCACTTACTTGTTTCCGAGATTTGGTCTTCAAAAAGGAAAGTTCTAGGGTTACAGATACCATTATCTCTCTAATCCATAAAGAACGTGACGGGGAACAAATTGATCAATCATTGCTGAAGAATGCAATTCACATATACATTGAGATTGGTGTGTATGAGGAGGCTTTTGAAGTTCATATGCTTGGCGATACTTCATCTTACTATAGAAGAAAGGCGGCAAGCTGGATTGAGGTCGACTCTTGCCCGAGTTATATGCTCAAGGCCGAGGAATCCTTGAAGAGGGAGAGGAATAGAGCTGGAGAGGCTGGTTATTTACATCGTGGCACCTTGAGGAAATTAGTAGAGAGAGTTCAACAGGAGTTGCTTGTCACCCACGCAACTCAATTACTCGGGAAGGAGGACTCTGGTTGTGGCGTTTTGCTTAGAGCTGATAATGTGGAAGATCTATCTAGAATGTACAGATTATATCACGAAATATATGAAGGTTTGCAGCTTGTTGCTAATGTATTCAAGAAGCAAGTTATAGGCGAGGGTACAACATTGGTCCAACAGGCTGAAGAAGCTTGTAATAGTCAAGCAGCAAATAAATCTAGTGGTCAAGAACAAGCTATTATTGTTGGAAAATTCATTGAGCTTCATGACAGGTATATGGGATATGTTAAGCGTTTCTTTATGAATAACAATGTCCTCCGCAAGGCATTGAAAGAAGCTTTTGAAGTATTGTGTAATAAAAGCGTCACCGGCATTTCAAGTTCAGAACTTGTTTCCACATTCTGTGACAATATTCTTAAGAAGGGTGGTGGTAGTGAGAAGCTGAGTGATGAGGCAATAGATGAAATCCTGGAGAAGGTGGTCTACCTTCTTGTGTATCATCGTGATAAGGATCTGTTTGCTGAATTTTATCGAAAAAGGTTCAGCCGCCGGCTACTTTACGACCGGAGTGCAAATGAGGATCATGAGAAAAATTTTCTGGGCAAACTAAAGCATCAATTTGGTGCAAATTATACTTCAAAGATGGAGGGGATGATGGCAGACTTGGCCATATCTAAGGATTATCAAAGAAGCTTTGAGGAATATCTTCATGAAAATCCACTTTTGAAACCTGGGATTGACTTATCAGTATCTGTTCTTACCATTGGATTTTGGCCTACTTGTAGGTCTTGTTCTATGAAACTCCCTTCAGAGATGGTCAAGTGTGTGGAAGTTTTTAATGAGTATTATTCATCAAAAACAAAGCAGAGAAAGCTCTCATGGGTGGGCAGGTGTTTGGCATTTTTCAAAGGGCGGCATCATTCATCAAAAACAAAGCCCAAAAAGCTCTCATGGGTTTTCTCTTTAGGAACTTGCAACATCTATGGAAATTTTCAAGAGAAAACTGTTGAACTAGTAGTTTCAACTTATCAAGCTGCAACTCTTTTGTTATTCAACAACTCAGAAAGATTGAGTTTCTCAGAGATTATGACTCAATTAGACTTAGATCATGAGGATCTGGTTCGAATACTTCATTCTCTGTCTTGTGCAAAATATAAGATACTTTCTAAGGAGCCAAACACAAAAACTATCACTCAAAATGACATATTTGAATTTAACTCAAGATTCACGGATCCAATGGGGAAGATTAAGATTCCTCTTCCACCGATTGATGACAGGAGAAAGGTGGTAGAAGATGTTGATAAAGATAGAAAATATGCTATTGATGCTGCGACTATGAGGATTATGAAGAGCAGGAAGGTTTTGGGGCATCAACAACTAGTTTTGGAATGTATTGAGATGTTGAGTAGTCGTACTTTCAAGCCTAACCCTAGAGTAATTAAGATACGAATTGACAATCTCATTAGTCAAGACTATTTAGAAAGGGATCCAGATGACTCTAACACCTATAGATATTTGCCTTGATCAACACTGTTCATGTTTCTTGTATTTTTATGTTTCCTTTTTTTTTTTGACCTCGTATATTTTAATATTTACTTTTGGTAACACTATTTCAAGTTTTGAAATTTATATTTAATTGTACCTGGCTAGCATTTCTTGATAAATAGTAAAATATTTGACTGCTTTTTATTTTATTTTTTCTTAAAAAGAATCTTTCCTTCCACTCTACTTTTTTACACGTCTCCTCTTTTTTGTTGTTGTTGTTGTTTTTTTTTTTGGGATATAAAACGATGGCTAAACGCCTCTATTAAATAAGGAAATTACACTGGAAGGGAAATTAATCCCAAGCATTCTTGATCTAGCCAAGACCTTAGGTAAGAAGGACAAAAGTTTAAAATACTAGATGTAGAAATACCCATTTTAGCACAGCGTCTGCAATCCTATTATACCCACGCTGGATATAACGCACCTCCACCTGTGAGCTTCTATGGAGAAGGTCTCTAATCTTCCGGGGATGAAGACTTCCAGAACAGTGGTTGTGGTCAAGGATTAATTTTAATAACTCCTCTGCATCAGATCCAATTATTAGCTTCCTTAAACCCATGTCCCATGCCAATTGGAGCCCTTCTAAAATAGGATTTGGCTTTGGTCCTATACCCCTTACCATCCTTTTCTTCCTTTTCCTTTTTCTACCGTTGGATTAAGATCTCAACGGTTCAGATTTATCATTTGATTAAAATATTATTATAAGAGAAAAGGAGGAAAAATATGATAAAAAATAATGGTAAATCTAAACCGTTGAGATCTTAATCAAACAGTTGAAAAAAGAAAAGGAAGGAAAAAGACGGTAAGGGGTATAGGACCAAAACTAAGTCATCTAAAATGGATAACATACTCTTCAGTAATAATAGATTGACTGATCCCTAGCTCTTTAGAAAAGCCAACCATCCATTTTCCATATTCATCTCTGATTACTCCTCCACAACCAACCTTAGAGGAGTGCAATGCCATAGCTCCATCGACGTTCATTTTGCACCAGCCAGGAGGCGGTTTCATCCAGCCTTTTTTGTTGTTGTTTATTTCCTATCCGCACAAATAGACTCAATAACGCTTTTGTAATTTAAGATCTAAAATTTTCAATTACCTAAGAAAATGCTAATTTCCCAACAATACGCATAACATTTCTGCTTAACTCCTAATAAACTTCAATCATTAATCAGCATTTGGAAGAGAGGAATCATAAGGAAAATTTCCTTATTATATATATATCATGAAACTAATGAATGGAAAAAAAAAAAAAACAAAACAAAAAGATGGTAGCCGTGTACCCCATATTTTATCTTAATATTTTGAAAAAGATGGTAAAAATAATAAAAATTTAAATTAACACTAAAATATAAATATGAATACAAAATCAAAAGGTGATGAGGGTGGGCCTGAGGGGACCAAATCAATTGGGGTTATCCATTTTAAACTAAACACGTAAATATATCAATTAGATTTAAAATTAGGTTAAAGTACACTTTTAGTCCTTTAAGTCTACATGAGGTATACTTTTGGTCCCTTAACTTCATAAAGTATATTTTTGGTCCTAAAATTCTAACACCGTTAATTTTGCTAACATAAAATGCAAAATTCAAGTGATAACGGTGTAAATTTAAGTGATGATTTTGTAATTAAATGCTATTAGGCTTAAATTTAAAATATGGGTAAATTGAAGAATATATAAAATTTGTGTAATTAAATGTCATGAGTCATTACTTAAGTTCGCTACATCAGCATTTTCCATTAGTAATATTAACGGTGTTAGAATTTTAGGACCAAAAGTATACTTTACGAAGTTAAGGGACCAAAAGTATACCTTATATAAAACTTAAAGGACAAAAAATGTACTTTAGCCTTAAAATTATATTATATATTGTACCAAAAAAAATATATTATATATACATTTACATACAAACACACATTATCTCCGTATCTAGATATCAGAATAAAAATTAACGATAAAAAAAAAAGATGACAAGATATCGTATTTTTATTAAAATATTAAAAGTATAATAATATCTAAAAAGATTTAGATAATCTTTCATCTAAGATTTTTTTAAATCTCTTTCCCTTCTGCAAACTAAACTCTAAATTATCAATTAGTAAGAGTTTTGAAAAGTCATATGATAAGATTCTATAATTTTTTCCTTTGATAGCTTCTTATTCCTTTCTAACCCTAGGTTGGTTTCCACCTCATCCTTTAGATGAACCGGGAGTGTAGCATTGGATTCGGATTCTTTCAGAATCTCTCCTCTCAATATCTAATATCTATGCATCTTGATTATCCATAAATTGATCTAAACATTTAGAAAGAGACAACTCATCTACTTTATAAATTTTTATTTTTACTGTGTGCGGTAGTTTTTAACGTATGCGGTAATTTAAAATCAATGAGGTGTCTCCTTAAGGCTCTATTTGATTTGAGGGTGAGGGGAGTGGAGAGGAGGGAAAATGGAGAGAAAAAATTTAAAGGGGAGGAAAACTCATATGGGCTCCACCACAAATAAGTTTTCTCCTTCCCAACAAAAACCATGCAGAGTCTGTTTAGATCGATTTTACGAATACTGAGATTTTTTTTTTTTTTTTGAGGGGAGGGATCATGGGAGAATACGGGTAAGTTTACAATATTGATGAAGCAACTGAGTTCACCGTCCGACATATGATAATTTTTTGCTTTGGCTTGTAATTGAAATTTAGTTTGGACCAGTTGCATGGAAAAATTGAAACACTATGTTTTCTTCGATGCTCTGTAACCTTCTAGATGTCAATAATCAGAAAGCCCTAAATTCTGTTTGTTTTCCGGGAAAAGTTCAGGGAAAAGATTATG
Source organism: Acacia crassicarpa (assembly GCA_034222035.1). NCBI lineage: Eukaryota > Viridiplantae > Streptophyta > Magnoliopsida > Fabales > Fabaceae > Acacia > Acacia crassicarpa. Next base: position 7,516,733 of record JAWXYG010000008.1, read on the forward strand.
AATTTACATTTTTAGAGTAAATTTTTTTGTGTATTTGTTATTCTAGTTGTCTGTACCTTCTAGTTGATTTATTATTTGTATTCAGTTTTTTAGTCTTTCTAAGATAGCTTCCATGCCGTTTAATGGGGAAAGCAAAACTTTTAGCTTAATGTTTCTTAGCACAATATAGTGGTAGAAAATTTGTAAGCTTTCAGTTGTCAATTTGTGTTGTTTTTAGATGTTCTGTATTATGTTTCTTTCTAATTGTTGGTCTTAGACTCTTGATTGACACTGTTTGTTTCTTCTAGCTATCAAACAAGAGGAATGTGGCGGTTCATGATTTCAGAAGGAAAAAGTTAGTCTCAATCAGGGACTATTATGTGAAAGATGGAAAACAGCTTCCTTCAGCTAAAGGTGATTTCAGATGTTTAAGAACAAATTTTATAATACTCGCTTAACTTTTAGTCTTGCTAATCCAACTACATGAATTATCTCCTGCTGTAAGTGCATAAATTTCTTTAGTCCTCTTCAATGAGGATTGTTGAAGCATGGATTTAAACCTAGGAATAGAATGGTTTGAAATAATCCTAGGGGGAAATAAGACCATTGTAAAGCTGCAAATAGGTTGCCAGATCCTTTGCAAAGCCCACATTTCTTTTGGAGCATCATTTGAATAGACTCACTTTGATGGATTGCTGAAACTACATTTGACTCATGTTTGATTTTTTACCATTTGCTATACGTAGTTATCTGGAATATTTACTGAACTGGCTTATGTAATATGGGTTTTATACTGGTCTATATAATTTGCCCCCAAGGCCCAAACATCGTTGTACATATGGTAAGATGAGGGGTTTTCTAATTTAGGGTTGTCACTGTTTATTTGTCTCTTGATGTCCTTTGTTTAATGCCCTTCAATTTTTTTTCTGCCTGAAAAAGAGGAAGATGCTAACTTCCTAACAAAGGTAAGGAGGTTGGTATTCCCCTATAAATGGCTCATTTTTGAACCCATCCACTATCTCTCTGCTGCTGATTTTAGGGATAAATTTACCATCTGCACAATGGTCTGCCTTCAAGAAAAGTGTCCCTGCTATAGAGTAAGCCATTGCGAAGATGGGGTAAGTTTACATTATGGAATTGTGAAATATTTAACGGCATGAATATTTCTGATTTGATGCTTTATTTTGATCACTAGTTTGTGTTTGCAAAATGGACCTCCCAATTGTAAAATATGAACAATGTTTGTTTTGACCGTGAAATCTACATATGTGATATGTCCAAATATCTTAAAACAGGTTCACATATACTTGCAAGTAAGGATGTTGACTTACCAAATGTCCATTACTATTTGTGTTGGTAAGTGAACCAGATTAGTGATGAAGATTAATACAATATTTTTAAGAAATGAAGAATACATTTGTAATCGTTCTGTTGTAATAATTTAGTTGGCTCTTGATTATTATTTTTCTATGTTAAGTTGAAGTTTTCTTTTCTTTTCTTGTTTATATTGTTTTGTTTTTTAATATATTTAAAAATTTTTTTTTTAAAAAAAATTCCGGGGCGCTACTCTTGAATCCCTGAATCCCCCACTAATTATGCGGACACAAACAAAAAATCCTAGTTCTGCCATTGCCGGGAGCCCTGGTCCTTCGAGGGTGAGTATCTAGTCGTCTAGATTTTATTTTTGATAAAAAAAATTTCAATACTAGTTAGAAGTCTGAAGTATCTTTTTAGTACCTATCAGTACCTTAAAATATTTTTTCTAGGTCATGAAGTATTTTTCAGTACTAGTCAGTATCCTGAAATATTTTTTTAAGATCTTAAAAAAAATGTTTCAAGGTACTGAAAAAAACTTCATGATCTTGAAAAATAAAAATAAAATAAAATTTGGACCATCTAGATTTGATCTGGATGACCAAATACTCCACCTAAAGGACAAGCGCGACGAGCAGGGAACCCGTTCCAACCCTAAGCTTCGGTCAACATTTTTCCATCAACCATATCCATCCAGATGAGCTTTCTCCATTATGAATAGTCAGCGTGTTCCTTTCACATCTTCTTTAACTTAATTGTCAAGCTTAAAGTTGGGAATCAGGATCGGCCATTAAAGGATCAGGGCCTAAAAAGGCGGCCTTTTTAGGTTCGGAGTAAGAAAAACATCTAAAATCCGACTTTACAGGGCCAAAAGCTATTTTCTAAATTTTAACTATTTTTCTTGTATAATTTTTTCAAAGAAATATCATTATTAAATTACAACGATTAACGATTAAAGTTCTAATTTATTATATAAATGTTGCCAACATTAAATAAATTAGAGTCATGTGAAATAAATTAAGTGAAACATTTTTATTTTTATTTTTGGGACATGAACTAACTAAATCATCTGATCATATGTTGATTTTTGTAGTTATTGGAAATGTTGATGAACAATATTAGGGATCCTATTCATAAGCATGTGGTTGATATGGGAATTATTCCTATTCTAGTGAATATTGTGAAGAAAAAGGTGATTTTCCCCCCTTAACATAAACTCGTCTTTGAGAGTGTTTTTTTTTTTCCTTTTCCTTGTTTTGGCTGACCTCAATATTTTTGGCCTTTTCTTTGCTTGCAGTCAGATTTGCCTGCTCGAGAGAGGATTTTTCTCCTTCTGGATGCTACACAAACATCCCTTGGTGGTGCTTCTGGAAAGTTTCCCCAGTATTATATATGCATATTATGATTTAGTGGTAGGTGCAGTTATACGAAGTAAATCTAGAATTATTTGATTTATTGGTGGTGTATGGGCCTGTATCTTGGCATATAGTAAGAAATGCACGATTTCTTTAAACTCCATGATGTTGAAAATCTTAGTGACTTAATACGGCTTTTGGTTCTTACTGAATGACAGCGCAGGTTGTAAAAAGCTTGTTTAGTATGCCTTAATTTCTAAGCCCAAAACTGCTATCTCAAGGAGAAGTATTTTTAATTTTGTATTTTAACAGGATTATTAAGGTGTAAAAAGGTTGCACAAGATAGTTGGATGTTGATTTTTTGTATTTTTATGTAATTTTCAAAGCCCCGTTTTATGTTTTATTTTGTTTCTCACTTTGCTAATAGATATTTGTCACCCACACGGAAGATGTTTTATTCCTGCTATGTGATACAAGTGATTGTATAACTTTTTCCTGCTTTTGTCTATGCTAAATCATTGTAGGTTTTCTGAACAGTTTTAACTACAACCTATCTATACTTTGTACAGAGTGCTGGTTTGAAATTTCCTCAAAGGGATCGTGTGGTGCAATCAAATCATTCTAGTTCACAACCTACTAAGATTAGTAACGTACTGAACAGGGAGTGGGGCTCACCTAGAGAAGGAATTGCTCAGCAAGCAGAATCGGAAACTCTTTTTGGATATAGGTGACTTTGATTTTTTGGTTCTGGTATAATATGACAACATATTTTGCAACCATTTCTTGGCATTCTCATTTTCCATATGCTATACAGTCAACTTGCACTCGGTGAATAATAGAGTCCTCAACATTCCTGGCGCAATGTGCTGAATTGGATGATTGTGACATGAATTTTTATTGGGATAGGGATTTATCATCGTAAGAATCAGGAAAGCTTCCTACTCTGAGGCCAAGTGAGAAGATTGATAAGAGAAAAAAATGCCAATATTTAATTTTGGGTGGATTCCTTTTCTCTTTCTTTTGGATTTTGGTCAAATAATCGATGGGAATGAATTGTGATATGGGGACCTCTATAGAGAACTGTAGGAGAAATATCCTCTAGAAAGTTTGTTCTTATTGCCATTTTCATCTAGTGAAGTATGTGACTTAATTCAACACATATGTCGCAGTGTCATTCAAAAGGAAAGTAATGCATTACAGCATTAGAGGTTCTAAAAGAAGTTTTTGATGCTGTTGATGCTCAGCATCCTGAGGTATGCCAATGATCTGTTATTCCCAGAATTTGTCATACGTATGCACTTGCTGTGTAAGTTTATATTTTATTATAATAACTTCAGCCATGCATTCGCTGTCATTGTCTTCTTTTTCCCTTCTTCCTCATGCAGATACTATTATATCCAGAAACTTCCATGGGAATACAGTGAAATACTACCTTCGGTCCTAAATATAGGACAAAGTTTAGCATCGGCTACTACCAAAATTTGTTGGCACAAAGCAGAGAACAAGAAACCATCTTGGTGATTTGTTCAAGATTACAAGCCATCTAAAATATTAAGATAGCGGCCTTCTAAAGAAATGTCTCAAAGTATAGCTGTTTTCTTCACATTTCATTGAGTAGCAATGATCCTAAAACTTGTTTTTTTCCCCCAACTTTTTAGGGAGCAAGGGATGAGTTCACCCTTGACCTTGTAGAACAATGTTCATTTCAGAAGCAAAGGTTAATGCAGCTTGTGATGACTTCTCGGTGAGGACACAAGGCTGCCTTAAATTTCTCATTTCTGCTTATGGCCTAATATAGATAGAGGCTTGGGTTTATGACCTGTATGTTTCTGAGCATTGGTATTAATTCTGGGAAAAACATTGGCACTTGCATGCTGAACTATAATTATTGGTACCTCGAAGTCCTTTTGACCCTTGTTTTTTAATTTTTGGGTAGAGACGAGAAGATAATTTCTCAGGCAATTGAATTAAATGAGAAACTTCATAAAGTTCTTGCAAGACCCGATGACCTTCTTTCTGGTGGAGCTACAGCAACTGGTCATTGTTTTGCCCACGAAGAACCAGAGGAAGAGGAGGCTGAACAGCTATTTCTTAGGTGCCTCGCTATTTTAATTCCCCTTGCCATGGAGAGACTTTTTCTTTTTGGGTCATTGGATTTTGAATATCCATTTATCTCTGATTATGTCTGGCAGATTAAGGAAAGGGAAGGCTTGTGTACGGGCTGAAGATGAAGACACTGCACCCCAGTTCCCTCACTTGGGTTTGCTTGGAGAAAGACTGAATCGTCCACTAATAAGGCCACTGTCTCTGGAGCCACCACTTGAAGCTAGTCCTCGCTCTCGTCTGACTACAATTCCGCCTCCTCTTGCAAAAGGCGTTGATAGAGAGCCGCCTGTTGTTGCCATTCCACCACCACCTGCAAAGCACGTGGAGCGCGAGAGATTTTTTTCAGGAGAAGAAGACGGAATGTTCTCCTCTGGCCGGGCACATGAGGGGCCTCTCTTTACATAATTTAAATGGTAGCAGCTCTCACAGTGGAAGCTTTGATTCCAGTGACTAGACTTATGGAAGGGCGTCTTTTAACTTCTATACACCCCTTCTTTTTATCTTTGTTGGGTTTGAATTTTAGGCTGTGAGAGGATGCTGATTTCTGATTTTAGTCTTTGGGGGGTTAACGTTATAAGAGAGGAAGAACACATCCTCTTGGGTTCATATATAGTGCATGTAGGGAGTTTTCTGAGATCATATAGCCATGACCTGAGATTTGTAATTATTGCTCATAGGTGCAGGTTTGTTTTCTCAAGTCCTTTATCTTCTAATGGGTTAAGTTGCACCAGCACCTTAAACTATTTTTGGAGTTGCAATCAGCACTTTAAAGTATTTAATGGTGCAATTTTGGCCCTGAAATAGTAAAAATGGGGCAAGCTAACAAACACGTTACCTCCATTAATTTACTGTTAATCATCTTCTCTCCTCCTTCAGAAAGGACCAGCAGAGATGGCACCCTTGGCTTATCCTTAAAACCTAGTTATTACTGTTAATTTGGTCCTACTTCTAATATTAGAGGCAGTATTAACGTGAGATATACTTATTCCACCTTTTAATATAAAGTTCAATTGACTTGTTTAAATATTAAATAAATTACTTTAAAGCATTTATATTTATCATTTTTTTAAATTAATTTGTTTAATTTATAAACTGATATATAATCTAACAATATAAAATATATATTATGATTAATTTATTTATTTAACTTTCTTAACTTTTATTAAAAAGTCAACTTAGCCTAATTCTAAGGACCCGACGGTTATAAAAGTCCATTTAACAAGTCAATAGGTAAAAAGTGACATTTATTTATTTTTTTTCCTGGTTAGTTTGGGAAAATAAATTCCATCCGGCCACTGTTATAACTTATAAGGAACAATGATGGTTTTCTTTTCTTTTCTTTTTTTTCCGCCAACTAGTGATGGTTCTTAATACAGAGAACAAAATTCTTTTTGTTTTAAATTTTAAACTGATCTTTTTACTTTTACTTCAATTAAATATATGTCACTCATAGTCTCTTTGCAATAATTTTTCATTTATTATCTCTCATATATTCTCTTTATAAATAAGAGCAGAATTGAAAAAATATATCTTACACATTTATTTTTTTAACTAACATTTTTTAAAGCATGATTTTATCTAGATAGGTTTATTTTAACTGCAATATAATCTACTTTTTTTTTTTGGCCGGGGAACTACATTGTAATCATGAAAAGTGATGATACAATTTTTGCGTCTCCCATATCCAGCTGCTTTCTCCATCTGGAATCGTCAGCATACAATTTTTAGTATATATACACTTGTGGATTTAAAATTATATATATATATGGATATACTTATATATATCGGGCAAAAATATACACATATATATACATACACACATATCTATATAGATATATATATGCATATATGTAAATAAACTTAGGGAACAAAGTGAAATTTAATGTAAACTTAAAGGAAGAAATATATACTTCAGCGTTAAATTAATTATCAAATTCCTACTTTTTGCATCTGAAGAAGTATTTCAGTTTTGTTTCCGGAATTAAATTATATCTTTTTTATTATGGATTAAATTATATTTTCTTTAGTATCTCTTTGTTTATTGAAAAATTGTTTTGGAACTGTTTCTACAATAAAAAAGATTTCTGCTATTTTTTTGTTATATTATTTCAAGATATTTTCCAATTTAAATTTTAACCTCAAAATAAAATCTAGAAATTGTTAAAAACTATCTTCATTCGGAACCACTTTCCCTACTTATCTTAGGATAGGTAGGGAGAGTTCCTCCAAATCTGGACCGTTCAAATTTGATCTGGACGATCCATATTTATTTATTTTTAATTGTCAATTTAAATAAAAAAAATCATTTTTTTAAAAATATGTTGGTTGAAAAATTATCTTTGGTTTAGATTCTCTAACCATTAAAATAATTATTTTTTAAAAAATCAAAAGTAAAAAATAAATAAATTTGGACCGTTCAGATTCTATCTGGACGGTCTAGATGGAAGGAGCTCTCTCTGGGAAAGTGGTTTCCATCCACATCCCTAACATTCGGTTTTGCTAATTAGTTATACTAATATAATGGCAATTGTGAACCTATCATATTTTATCTAAATAATTTGAAAAGATGGTAAAAATAATAAGAATTTAAAATAACACTAAAATATAAATATGAATATATATATATATTATATCTCCCTGTCTAGATATCATTATAAAAATTAACGATAGAGAAAGAAAAGATGACAGGATATTTGGATTTTATCAAAACAAATCAAAAAATAATACTCCTAATTTGCACTACAAACTATTTGTATATATATATATATTTTGGATAGTGTGTTCAGATTTTCTAAATATCTTTCCCTCTAAATATCTATAAATAGGGTTAGACTTTAGAGAGATACCATACGAACGGAGAGTTCTTTTTTCTTCCCTCGAATGACCGGAGAGTTCTGAGGTAAGCTTCTTGTGGCCATTCTTTAGTTTCTTTCCTGTTCGAATGTTTTATGGGGCCAATTTCTTGTTGAACGTTTATCGGGGCTTTTATTGGGGGCTTTTAGAATTCCATCTATTTCTTTAGGGTTAAGCAGTAAATCTGTCGTTTATTGGGGGCTTTTAGGATTCCATTTATTTTCTCTAGGGTTAAGCAGTAAATCTATCTTGCAAGTACACACTAAGGAATAATTTTGCCTTCAAAATTTTCTTTGACTTAATGTAATTTCAGAAATTTAAAAACGTATATAGCAATGTTACAATTTTTCGTTAAAAAACTAGCGTTGTCACTTAAAAAAGTGACATTGACCAAATTATTAACTTTTTAACGGAGAAAGGCACTACGTTTTTAAACTTCCGGGCTACATTGAGCCAAAAAAAAAAAAAAACCTTTAAGGTAAAATTACTCCGGAGCCTTTTGGGGTGGATCTGCACAATCATCTAGAATGTTTGTTTGGGTTCTTCAATCTCATTCATTCATTCTTTTTTTTTTTTTTGGGTTTTCTTCATATTTTCTTAAAAAATTTTAAAAAAATGGGTGGATTTGCATGATCATCTAGAATGTTTGTTTGGGTTCTTGCAATCTCATTTATTCTTTTTTAGTTTCTCTAGGTTTTGTCTGTATTTTCATAAATTTTTTTTAAATAATATCTAAAAATATTTGGATAATCTGTCGTCTAAGATTTTCTAAGCATCTCTGTTTCCCTTTATAAACAGGGTTTATGAAGTGAGGTAAGATTATCACCTTAAAACTTTCTTCTACTTAATTTTCCCTTTTTAGTTTCTTTGGGGTGCCAATTTTCGGTTGAATGTTTGTTTGAGTTTCTGAAATTTCATTTATTCCTTTTTTCCCCCTCTCTCTAGTTTCAATCTTCTGTTGAATGTTTGTGTTTGTTTCTCTTTGGACGGAAATATATACTGTTTTGGGAAATAATAAAACTCACAAATTATCTAAAATAAAAATTACACTTGTAGTTGACCACAGAAAAATAAAAACGTAGATTTTTTTGTTAATATATGTTGTCATGAACATGATATTTGCTTTCAGTTTGCTAATATTTTTGCAAGAGGATCAAGATTTAGATATGAATATTAGGTTTGATTTGGATAGAAATATATGTGACGTTAGAAAGATAATATTCTTGATTTGTTAATACGCATATTTCATTCTATTTGTTATCTAATTAAACTCTGATTTTAATTTCTAATAAATATTATTTTGTAGGGCTAGGACTATGGGTAAAGAAATCATTGAGCTGGCACAAGGATGGAAACAACTACAGGAAGTTATAACGAAGCTGAAGAATATTCTAGAAGGCATACCTAATGAGAAACCTTTCACTTCCGAGGAGTACGTGAAGCAGTACACTAAAATCTACGACATGTGTACGCAACCGCCACCATATGAATACGCTGAAGAGCTTTATGATAAATACAGAGAGACTATTCAAGAATACCTCAACGCTACTGTGTTGCCATCTTTAAGAGCCAGGTACGATGAATTCTTACTCAGAGAGTTTGTTAGAAGATGGAGTAACCACAAAGTCATGAGTCAATGGCTCTCACGATTCTTCGAATATCTTGATCGCTACTATACTACAAAAGCCTCAGTTCCTAAACTCAAAGGTGTTGCACTTACTTGTTTCCGAGATTTGGTCTTCAATCAGGCAAGTTCCAGGGTTACAGATACCATTATCTCTCTAATCCATAAAGAACGTGACGGGGAACAAATTGATCAATCATTGCTGAAGAATGCTATTCACATATACATTGAGATTGGTGTGTATGAGGAGCCTTTTGAAGTTCATATGCTTGACGATGCTTCATCTTACTATAGAAGAAAGGCGGCAAGCTGGATTGAGGTCGACTCTTGCCCGAGTTATATGCTCAAGGCCGAGGAATCCTTGAAGAGGGAGAGGAATAGGGCTGGAGAGGCTGGTTACTTACATTGTGGCACACTGAGGAAATTAGAAGAGAGAGTTCAACAGGAGTTGCTTGTCACCCACGCAGCTCAATTACTCGAGAAGGAGAACTCTGGTTGTGCCGTTTTGCTTAGAGCTGATAAGGTGGAAGATCTATCTAGAATGTACAGATTATACCATGGAATATCTGAAGGTTTGCAACTTGTTGCTAATGTATTCAAGAAGCATGTTATAGGCGAGGGTACAACATTGGTCCAGCATGCTGAAGAAGCTTGTAATAGTCAAGCAGCAGATAAATCTAGTGGTCAAGAACAAGCTATTATTGTTGGAAAATTCATTGAGCTTCATGACAGGTATATGGGATATGTTAAGGGTTGCTTTATGAATAACAATGTCCTCCACAAGGCATTGAAAGAAGCTTTTGAAGTATTGTGTAATAAAAGCGTCACCGGCATTTCAAGTGCAGAACTTATTTCCACATTCTGTGACAATATTCTTAAGAAGGGTGGCGGTAGTGAGAAGCTGAGTGATGAGGTAATAGATGAAACCCTGGAGAAGGTGGTCTACCTTCTTGTGTATCACCGTGATAAGGATCTGTTTGCTGAGTTTTATCGAAAAAGGCTCACCCGCCGGCTGCTTTACGACCGGAGCGCAAATGAGCATCATGAGAAAAATTTTCTGGGCAAACTAAAGCATCAATTTGGTGCACATTACACTTTAAAGATGGAGGGGATGATGACAGACTTGGACATAGCTAAAGATACTCAAAGAAGCTTTGAGGAGTATCTTCATGAAAATCCACTTTCGAAACCAGGGATTGACTTATCAGTATCTGTTCTTACCACTGGATTTTGGCCTACTTATAGGTCTTGTTCCATCAAACTCCCTTCAGAGATGGTCAAGTGTGTGGAAGTTTTCAATGGGTATTATTCATCAAAAACGCAGCACAGAAAGCTCTCATGGGTTTTCTCTTTAGGAACTTGCAACATCCATGGAAATTTTCAAAAGAAAACCGTTGAACTCATAGTTTCAACTTATCAAGCTGCAACTCTTTTGTTATTCAACAATTCAGAAAGATTGAGTTTCTTAGAGATTATGACTCAATTGGACTTAGATCGAGAGGATTTGACTCGTATACTTCATTCTTTGTCTTGTGCAAAATATAAGATACTTTCTAAGGAGCCAAACACAAAAACTATCTCTCAAAATGACATGTTTGAATTCAACTCAAGATTCACAAATCCAATGAGGAGGATTAAGATCCCTCTTCCACCAACTGATGACAGGAGAAAGGTGGTAGAAGATGTTGACAAAGAAAGAAAATATGCTATTGATGCTGCAATTGTGAGGATTATGAAGAGCAGGAAAGTTTTGGGGCATCAACAACTGGTTTTGGAATGTGTTGAGATGTTGAGTCGTACTTTCAAGCCTAACCCTAGAGTAATCAAGATGCGAATTGAAAATCTCATTAATCAAGACTATTTAGAAAGGGATTCCGATGACTCTAACAAGTATAGGTATTTGGCTTGATCAACACCATTCATGTTTCTAGTATTTTTATATTTCCTCTTTTTGACCTCGTAATTTTAATATTTACTTTTGGTATCACTATTTTAAGTTTTGAAATTTATATATAATTGTACCTGGCTGGCATTTCTTGATAAATATTTGAATATTTGACTGCTTCTTTTATTTAAAGAAAAAAATCTTTCCCTCCACTCCTTTTTTTTTTAATAAATAGTAATTATAACTTTCTCCCATTTCCGTTACACACATGGAAAATATATTTAATTCCCTTTTTAATTGGTGTCGTACAATAAACACGGGAGAAAATAGCATATTTTATAAAATTACTGGGCACTTTTAATGGTTTGATATTTTTTGAGTTGCATTTAGGGGAAAAAAAAAAGGAATTGGGTTAAAAAAATTAAATTATTTTTTTTACCCTTTTTCTTATATCTTATCTTAGTTAAAATTTTAAAACTCCAGTTCTTTAATATTTTGCCCTCTTTTTCTGTTACTATGGTCATCGCATCTCTTTCTTCATTCTTTGTTTCGCATCGTCTTTCCCTTTATTCCTGTTTACACGTCCTTTTATTTTTATTTTTTTCCTTTCCGCACAAATCGACTGAATAAAGCTTTTGTAATTTAAGATCTAAGATTTTCAATTACCCAACAACACACATAACATTTCTGCTTAATTCCTAAAAAAATTCAATCATTAATAAGCATTTGGAAGAGAGGAATCATTTATAGGAAAAATTCCTTATTATATACCATGAAACCAATGAATATCATGGCAGCCGTGTATCCCATATTTTATCTTAATATTGTGAAAAGATAGTAAAAATAAGGGTTAAAGGTCATTTTTGCCACGGAAGTATTGTTAAGGGAGCGCCCAACATCCGGGAGTTTTTTTGGTACCAAATTTGCCCCGGAAGTATGAAAAAGGTACCAAATTTACCCCGGAAGTATGAAAAATGTACCAAATTTGCCCATCCGTTAATTTTGACAGTTAAGTTTGACTAACTGTCCACGTGGCATGCCACCTCATCAACCAATAAAAGTTAAGTATCATTTTTGCCTCAGAAGTTTTCAATGAGAGCAATTTTGCCTCAGAAGTTTTTACAAAGGAACAATTTTACCCTGGAAGTTTACAAAATGTGTCAATTTTGTCCTTCTAAATCAGTCAAAGACCACACATGTCATATCTTGAAAAGGTGGAACTTGGAGTCAGAGAAGGAGATCCTTGAGATGTTGAGCTAAAGGCAACCAGAATTTGTGAAAACGAACTGGTCACAGGAAGTATCACTTATGATCTAAGCAAATGATCAATTTATACAAACGTAAATATTATCACTATTGATTTGTTTTACTGAACCAATTTTTGGAACAATTCATTTCTTGTTTTGTGTTTCATTTCCTTAGATCATAAGTGATGCTTCTTCTGGGTTTTGCGACAGACCTTTTAATCCATGTGACTAATTCGGCTTCACAAATTCTGGCCGCCTTGAGGTCAACATGTCAAGGATCTCCTTCTCTGACTCTAAGTTCCACCTTTTCAAGGCATGACATGTGTGGTCTTTGACTGATTTAATAGTCAAATTTAATATTGGGAGAAAGAAGGGCAAAATTGCTACTTTTGTAAACTTCCGGGGCAAAATTGCTCCTCAATGAAAACTTCCAGGATAAAAATGATACTTTTGATTGATGAGGTGACATGCCACGTGTGATGAGGTGGCATTTTAACGATCTATGTGGACTTTTGTCACTTTTGGGTAAATTTGATACCTTTTCAATACTTCCGGGGCAAATTTAATATCCAAAAAACTTTCGGGTGCTGGGGCCTCCTTTAGTAATACTTTTGTGGTAAAAATGACCTTTAACCCATATATCAGTTGGATCTAAAATTATATTATATATTATACCAAAAACAATTATATTATATTTACATACACAAACACACACATTATCTCCTAATCTAGATATCAGAATAAAAATAAACAGTAGAAAAATAAAAAGATGGCAAGATATTGTATTTTATTAAAATGTTAAAAAGATAATAATATCTAAAAGTAGGGCTGAGTATGAAACCCATAACCCATAAGCCCACCCAAAATTTAATGTAATTGGGCTATATTGAGCCCGCTCAAAAAAATTTTATAGTGGCTTGGATTAGAACCCATCCATTTAAGATTTAAATAGGCAGGCTATGGGTACATCTACGGGTTACTCATACCCGCCCATTTAGTGTGTATATATATTTTTATAAACTACCCATCCCATTCCGCATTCCACGCAAAGTATTCCCTGAATCCCTTTTTATTCGAGTATTTAGCCACCTCTAATTCACAATCATAATGGCCGTCAACTTTCAATTTCGCTCATTTTCTCTCTCTGTGGCTCTACTTATTCGAATTTGTGAGTTGCTATTGACTCTACATATAATGTAGAGAACATTTTAGAAGTGGATGAATATCTTCAAATTGAATTAGTTGGTTTTCGTAATCCAAAATTTGATGTTTTAACATGGTGGAGAGTGAGTGCTTCCAAGTATCAAGTTTTAAATCTGTTGGCACGTGATTCGTTGGGTATACTAGTATCTACAGTATCTTCTAAATTAGCTTTTAGTACTGGGTCGGATACTAGATTCTTTCAGTGAATCTGAAGATGATGAAAATTAAAGCATGCAAATTCAATGGAAGCATACTATTTTGTTAATCTATGAACTTGTAGAGTTGTGGTTGTAATATTTTAATTTAAAAGTTGGAGTTTGAACATCAAGATTATGTAATGACAGTACTTGTCTAAATTTATGTTATTTTGTGTGAATTATGATTATTGAATTTTGAAGATTTGGATTTCAGAAATTAGAATAATGAATTTGAATGGATGCTTAATGCTTATGTATGTTTTTTTTTTCAAAAAAAAGAAACAAGTCAAACATAAACGAGTTACCCAAAACCCGATTTAGCCCGTCTATTTATGTGCTAACCCATTTATACAGGTTTAAATGAGTTGAAGTACGGGTATAGGCTAACTCATATCCATTTAAAGTTATATGGGTAGGCTATGGGTTTGGCCTCGGGTTGCCCAACCCGCCCATTACTCTGCACTATCTAAAAGATTTGGATAATCTTGGTAGAAAAAAAAAAGATGGCAAGATATTGTATTTTATTAAAATGTTAAAAAGATAATAATATCTAAAAGATTTGGATAATCTTTCATCTAAGATGTTTTTAAATCTCTTTTCCTCTCGCAAGCTAAACTCTAAATTATCTATAGATTATAAGGGTTATAAGACTGTACGAGTTACACAGATAAATCAAAGTTGTGGAAAACGAATTGTCGAGTTTTGAAAAGTCATGATACGATTTTATAATTCTTTCTTGGATAAAAGATTTCTCCAGTTACTGGAAATATAGTTATCTCCCATGACCCTAAAACTACGTCGTTTTGAATTAATGAAAGGTGTGTTTGTAATTTTAAGTGAATTAATGAAGGGTGTAGAATTATGGAAATACACTTCTTTGATAGCTTCTTATTCCTCCGTAACCCTCAGAGCAAAAGGTTTCCCTGATAAGTAGGGAGCGCTTTTTTTTTTTTGGTGGATGAGCATCTGGTCGTCCAAATTTTATTTTTTTATTTTTATTTTGATAAAAAAAAATTCAATACTAGTTAGTAGTCTGGAGTATCATTTTAGTTTTAATATCTAAAAATATTTTTTCAAGATTTTAAAATATTTTTTTAAGATCATGAAGTAATTTTAGTACCCGTTAGTATCCTGAAATATTTTTTTGAGATCCCAAAAAAATACTTCAGATATTGACGAGTCTAAAAATATACTTCAACATACTGACTAATATTGAAAAAATATCTCAAGATTAAAAAAAAAAAATCTGTGCAGTTCAGATCTGGGTCAGATGCTCCGCAAAGGATAAGCACAATGAGCAGGGAACCCTTCCAACTTAAGCTTGGGTTAACATTTTTCCGTCTACCATGTCCATCTTTCTCCACTATGAATAGTCAGCTTCTTATCAAAGACTATATATCATTTGCACGTCCACTTATAAAAGCGGATTGCTTACAAGATAAAACAGATTTTTTTTTCTTTTCTTTTCTTTTTTTTTTCCTCAAAAAAGGGGTAAAACAGAAACTTTCGGTTTTGCTCACTTGGTCTCCATGTCCATGGTAGAACTTGGAAAGCTTATCTTGCAAAACCAACCCCACTTATCCATAATTATCTTGGTCCCATCTCATTACTAGAGATCTTGGTCCCATCTATGCCTTCTCATCATTCTACTTCTTCTTCATCATACATCACTGATCTCTATCTAACTGAAATTTCCATCTCTTTCATCTATCTCCCTTCCCTCCAAGTTTCAGTCTTTGATTCTGTCGCCATGAATGCTCTTAATGTTCTTGAAGCTCCGAAAAATTTATCTTCTTCCTTCACTATTTTGGCTCATGTGACCTCTGCTCCTCATGAAAACTTGAATACCTACATCCCCATATTCTGTTACTTCACTTCTATGCTTCTGCTTTGGCTTTCTTCCTCTACTTACCTACCTTCCATAACGACCTCACAGAGACTGATACTTTGGATTTTCCTGGTTTGCCTTTTCTCACTGCTTCTTATGCTCCTGAACCTGTGCTAAATAGAGAGAGCACCTCCTACAACTTCTTTCTTAGTTTTGCTTCTTCTCTTCTGAAATACAAGGGAGTGATTGTGAACACCTTCAATTTTCTTGAAGCTCGTGCCTTTGAAGCTATGAAAGGTGGTTTTTGTCCCCCAAATGATCAAACCCCACCAATTTTCTGCATTGGTCCATTGATTACGAGTGCCAGAGGTCATGCTATTACCAGTTCCTATTCCGATGATGAAAAGTCTTATAGCTCAGCATGGCTAGACAAACAGCCAAGAAAAAATGTTGTTTCTTGTGCTTTTGAAGCAAGGGTATGTTCTGTGAAGCTCAGATAAAAGAAACAGCTGCTGGTTTAGAAAGGAGCAACCATGGGTAGTGAAGAGTCCTCTGGGTCTGGAAACAGAGCCCAAATTGGAGGAACTTTTACCAGATGGGCTTTTAGAGAGAACCAAAGAGAAACGTCTACTTGTGAAGTCATGGGCCCCACAGAATGCGATTCTGAGGCATGAATCAGTGGGTGGGTTTGTGACTTACGAAGGTTAGAACTCAGTGTTGGAAGCAGCGAGCTATGGAGTACCAATGGTGGCTCGGCCATTGTACGCAGAACGGAGTATGAACAGTGTGATTTTGTTGAAGGAGAGGAAAGTGGCGATACCTATAATAAGAAGCAGAGAAGGGTTGGTGGGTTGTGAAGAAGGGAAGATTGTGAGGAAGAGGAGCTTGGAGATGAAAGCCATGGCTATGGCTACTTGGTCTTCAGGTGAGTCATCTTCAAACTGCGTTTGGTGATTTGGTAAGCTCTTGGAAGCATGGTTGACTAAGAAGTCTTCTCTCAATTTGTTAAAGCTCACTATATTTTCTGATGAACAATCGTCAAAGGAGGTCTTAGGAGGAAAAGAGAGAATAGCACAACAGAATTAGGAGAATTAGGATGATTTTTGTTTAATTTACTTAAGTAAATTAAACGAAAACCATCATCTTTAGAATAAAAAGAAATCTTCACCCAAAGAAAAGGAAATTACTCCCTTCCGATCCTATTAGACGTGGTGATTTTTTTTCCCCCAGAAATTAAAGGAGCTAAACAAATTATATAATCATATCATAATTATGTATTAGTTTATAAACGAGACAAATTATTTTTTAAAAATAAAAATATTTTAAATTAATTATTCAATCCAGTCCTATATTTAAAACTCTGAGGTAGTGTAACACCCCCAAATTTCTAACAATTATAATCACTTAAAACTACGATAATTTCTAAGATTAATTACTGAAAGTCAAAATAAACTACTTTGGGAAGTGTTACCGCCGCATTTGTACTGGGACAAATGCAAGCCTACTTATTACATTAACATAAATCAGAACTTATACATATGTGTTTTATTCAAAACAAATAAAATAAAATAAACTAGCTAGAATGATGATCTTCCTCTCTTCTCACTGCTAGCTCCAACTCTTGGCACCTGTTTCACTGAAATTCGGCTCCCCCGAAGGATCATCGCAGCCCATAAATGTAACATCCTGAATTTTGAATCTAATATCTTGAACATAAACCTATCTTGGGAAGACTAGTAGGCTCTATTTTTTTGGAAAGTAATAAATTTGAAATCAGTATTTTGTGGGCCCCGTGAATAGTATTTACTATTCACGTATACGTTTTTACTATATACAAATACGTATTTTAAAATATATATATATATATATATATGTTATTCGCAAATACGTATTTAATACTTGAAATTTGTGAAATATGAATAGTGTTCACTATTCACAAATACGTATTTACTATTTAAAAATACGGTATTTACTATTCCAAAATACGTATTTACTATTCATGTGGGACCCACGTCAAATTATTTCTCCTCTGCCGACAGAAACTCTCGTGAGTTTTGAAAATTTTGGCCGCGGGACCCACTCAATAATAATTTATATTATATTATTAAAATATTATTAAAAATTTTTAAAAGAAACATCACGGGAGTAGTCACGGGCAACTTCTTTTTAAATTTTGGGAAAATTACGTAAAACGACCCAGAGACGAAAATTACACTTAAAGACCCATTTTCCAACTATAAATAGACCTTCCATTTCATTTCATTCTTCACAACTTCTAAGAGCCATAGAGAGAGGTAGAGAGAGAGAGAGAGAGTAGAGAGATGTTTGCTTGAGAGTTATAATAGCTGGTTGGTGATTCGGGTATTAGCAAGTAACAGGTAACTCTGAATATTCTTCCTTATACTTGTGAATTATGTATGATTATAAATTTGTTTGTTTACTATTTTGGCAAGAATATTTAGAAAATATTTATGGTTTTAAGATCTGGTGTGGGAACTTTGATTTGCAAATCTGCAGAGGTACTATTTATACGTACGTTACTATTCACGTATACCGTATTTACTATTCATTTTTACTATTCATGTTACTATTCACGTATACTGTATTTACTATTCACGTATACCATATTTACTATTCATACCGTATTTACTATTCATTTTACTATTCACGTATACCGTATTTACTATTCATTTTACTATTCACGTATACCGTATTTACTATTCATAATACTATTCACGTATACATACCGTATTTACTATTCACGTATACATACCGTATGTACTCTTCATTTTTACTATTCATGTATATATATCGTATTTTACTATTCACATATACGCATAGTATTCACTATTCATAAATACGCATATTGATGTATAAAACTTTATGGTATAATAATGCATTATTTTGAGTGAACATATTCATCATGGCGGTTGTATTATGATGGGTGGAGTAAGGAGGGATTTGAATGATAAGAATGATTTATGCCACCACTCGGTGCACAGTGGATGGTACTTGTTTCAGGGCCCCATCTTCCATGTTTTCCTCTGGCCGGGATTTCATTGGAGTTGTGGGACATGTGACATCTCCTTAGTTATTTTAAAGGAGGGGAGCCATAGTCCAGATTTAAGCTATATACCTTTGGCCGGGTGTATCTTAAGTTTTGGTGAGCTTGGAACAATTCAGTCAAATGAATAAGTTTCTATTGGACTATGTGTTAGCCTATGGCTCCAGTCTGCGGTATAAGGGAGGTGGTGATATAAGGGAGGCTGCATACTGCATAGTGCATTTCTGAACAGTTCAAGAATTTGATATGATGATGAATATTCTGTAAAGACATGAGATGAGAACTTTTGAGATATATATGTTTTAATACCTTCTATATTGATGACTATTAGTATAAATCATTTTGTATGATAAATTATGGAATCTATATATATATTTGAAATCAGCCCATATCTTTTTGTCATATATTATTTGCTCGTGTACGGTAGAAATATTTAGTAGTTACTGAGATGTGTAATCTCACCCCATATTAACATTTTTCAGGTGAATAACTTAGTAGAGATCAAGGGAATGCACCCATGGAGTGAGCTTTGTAGGCTCTTCTGTACTCCTTTAGTTTATGTTGTGTTATTTTATTTGCCATGAACCTAAAAGACTTCCGCATTTTAAAATAACTCTTATTTATTGGATTTATTTTGGCCCTGTATAAATGGATTTCTACCTTTGGCCATATTGTAAATATGTGTTTGAGTGTTGAATATCCTATATTTGGAGGTGTTACTATTATTTTGGCCAAGATTTTGGTATTGAAAATGAGGCGTTACATTTTTGGTATCAGAGCAAAGGTTCTGGCCAATCTGTAAATTTCCTATCAGTTTTCTAAATAAAAATTTTGAGGTCATGGCAAATTAAATATCATAACATGTGCATTTTCCTTTATAGCTTTGGATTCTTTTTACCAATTTTCTTGTGACATTCATGATAGGAGAAGAATGGGTTAATCAAAATATTCAAGTGATTGATAATGAGGATTTATGATTTGAGGATGTGATTGAGATTAAATTTCAGAGTTGCGTAGCGGAAGTTGGTAAGTAGAAAATTTATTGAATATTGGATTCTGTAGGCCCAAAATTACTTTCTAGGATGAATATTTTTATTGGTGTCTAGGAAAGTGATTGAAAGACTAAGCCCCTATTTGATGTTTATTCAATTAGTTGCCGTTGTAAAAAAAAGTATGAAGAGATGTTCGTTAGATTTTCACTTACCTAGCTAATTTATATGAGTAACAGATGACAATACCATAACAGAATACGGGCATAGTCTTGATTATACAGAATAACTGGCTTAAGTTTGAATTTAATAAGATAAAGTTGAGTTTGGCAGGAAAACTCGAAAATCCTTATGAATCCTAGAATAGAGATTACAAACATTAGCAAGAAGGTTAAGAAGAGTAGACTAAATTAATTCAAGCATCAAGAACAACAGTTGGTACAATCCCACCGCAAGCTTCGACTATCTCAAGTTTAAGTCTATTAATTTCTTCCTGAGCGGCTGCTCTTGAGAGAGGACCATCAGGAGACATTGTTCTTCTCAATCTAGCTATTTGCTTCATAGTGCTTCGAATTTTTACATAAGGCCAATGCTTTATTCCTCCCCTATGGCATATTTTCATTAGAACATTTTTGCATAGACGAACTTGTTGAGCCGCTTCTTGTTGAGGTAAATGGAAGAAGTCTCTAAGATCATCTATTGACATTGATGCAGCTCTAATATTTTGTTCAGCTCTTGATCGGTATGGATTACTAGGTATGGGGACTGAAGGATTATTATTTACAACCATGAGCTCTTTTCCTTTATTGGATATATTTTCTGTATTGGTTGGAAATGAACTATTAGGGAGTTCATTTTGATTTTTAGTCCATTCCAAACCAACACAGAGGGCCTCATAGTAGGCTGATAGGGGATCTGACACCAGGACATACCCTAAAGAATTTTGATTCAAACAATAATTTTCTAGAAAATGTTTGACATCTTCTAAATTTTTCTTACCAAAGTCAAATACTTGAGGATTGGAAGAACCTCCTTGTACGTCCTGGTGAAAGACAGCGTGGCATATCATACCAATCCTCCCATGAACTTCAAGTTTATGGTATTGAAGTCCATTGGTATGAATGATCTCTCGTAGAACATGGCAGCAACCACATGAGAATGGATTAGTAGTCTCCGTCAAGCTAGAACCAGGATTCCTTGGTTGAGAAGGTACCGTGGACTCCATAAGATCTGCCATATTACGACACCTTTGGACAGGTCGCCTTGATGGACCTGCTTCAGATTCCTTTCTGTTAGTAGTGGTAAAAATAGAATCTTGTATCCTTGGAGGAGGAGTAGAAATGTTAATCGTTGAGGCAGATGAATGAACGTTCATACTTACGGGATTTTGGGGAAGTAAAGAAGAATAAGGGTATGATGCATTGTTTGACAAATCAGACAACATGTTAGTCTGATAGTCATGAAGTAAGGCTTCAAGAAAGAAAGGGTTGAATGAATCGGAGACTGGAATAGAGTTACTTGAACCGGCCATGTTTAAGGATAATGTGGAAGGTTATAGTGAAGGTTACGATCGGAGAGGAAATGAATATGTGGAGGTTTTGTGAAGTTTGAGAGAACGTGAAACATTTACTCTTTCTTTACTCTATTTATAGCTGGGCTAGCAACGTCTATATTTTGTTAAGCAGCATCGGATTCTCATCTGTCGTTAGCTCAGAATCATGTAGATTTTGTTGTTATGCGGAAAATTTTATGGCACCGCACCCTAGTGCACCCTAGCCACCGTTAGGGGTCGCAGTTTCCTAGACCTTTGCAGACAGAAATCGCTATGGCATTTATTGCTAGCTGTGTTTTCAAGAAATTAAGTTTGGACGTTTATACGCGCATTTATCTAAGAAATCTGTCTTGGATGTGCAGCTGACTCAAGATGTCGGAATTGACATTTGAGAATAGGATTTTAAGCGTAAGCGTGCTAAGGTGATAGTAATCTTGGGAAGGGTGACTTCCTAATAATATTAGATGAACCGGAGAGAATCCGAAGATTTGAAATGATGATGAGTTGTGCCAATTAACCCGAGAGCATTCTTCACTCTCCGAGTATCCGAAGAACTCTATGAATTTGTCAAAGATAATTCAAAGACTAAGGTTTTTGGATAAACATGTTGGAAGATCGATGGAAAGGTATGAAATGGTGATCCTTAGGAATGCCAGTAAGATGTTAGAATGAATATAGTAAATATTGAGGATAGGCTTTAATTTAATCTAAGCTGAAATAGAACTCAAGAACGAAATGAGCCTTTGTGATATTGCAGGTTGAGGTAGAATTAGAACCTTGTGAATACTGCTGAGGTTGTAGATAGTCTTCATATAATCCAAGAATTAGATTAGGAATTGTGAATCATGATCTTAGTATGTATAATGGGTATTTTTGGGGCAACACGAATTATCAGTTGATGTTGAGGTTATAAGAATCAAATTGTAAACTTGACTATTGATGTCTGGGAATATTTGAGAATAGACTTGAATTCAATCTGAGTTAAGATAGTATGTCTAATTATGAAAGTATGAAATCCGGTGATTTATGTTATAATATTAGTATGTTATTTGGGTGTGATTAATAGATAACTATGATGTCTCATGGAATGAATCCTTGCGAAATTCGAACAAGAATTGACTTTTACATTATGATTGTGGTGGAAGGTGTACAAGCTAAAAGAGGTTGGAAACTGTTGTGGATATACTTAGTTTGCGGAATCTTGCCAAATGTACTTGTTTTTGAATTACTTGCCATTGGTGAAAGCTAGATTTAGTAAGTAAGTGTTTTCTTAAACTTGAATTGAGGAAGCACGGGTATAGGATAGACGAGCAGAGGCTTGAAGCGGTAAGACCCGTTGAGCTAGTTTGCATATGGTGGTATCTCTAGGCTATAAGACTTATGTGCCTAGTATTGTGTTTGTTGCCTATCATGGTAACATTAGACCTGTATGTCTAAAGTTTATCTTAAGGTTGGCAGAATAATCAGATTATATCATGTTGTGGTTATTATGGCCTGAGGGTAGCTTCTTAAGCTGTAAGATCTGAATATCCAGTGTCGTGGTAATACAATGAAAAAAGCAGAAAGGAAGAATGAACTGGCCTGTGAGGCCAGTGTAACCAAGCGCTCAAATAAGGAACTAGTGGATCCTGTGTCTGAATATTACTTTGGGTACAGGATGAACGAAAATTGTGTTGTGTGCTTGGTGAGCATGTTTGGGAAAGAGATAGGACTTAGGGATAATATGATATATAAAGCAGTCGGAGCGGATTGTTGATGCGGGGGATAAGTAATTGAGGAACAAGGCTATTAGCTTGTAAAGGTTGTGTGTAAAGGAATGGCTCCCGGAGATGCTACTTGGGAAACGGAGGAGCATGCGACAAACCTATCCTCATTTATTTAAATAGGTTAGAATTCTTATTATAGCGAAATTTTGAGGACAAAATTTTCTTTTAGGAGGGGAGAAATGTAACATCCTGAATTTTGAATCTAATATCTTGAACATAAACCTATCTTGGGAAGACTAGTAGGCTCTATTTTTTTGGAAAGTAATAAATTTGAAATCAGTATTTTGTGGGCCCCGTGAATAGTATTTACTATTCACGTATACGTTTTTACTATATACAAA
The DNA here is from genome assembly GCA_034222035.1 of Acacia crassicarpa. NCBI lineage: Eukaryota > Viridiplantae > Streptophyta > Magnoliopsida > Fabales > Fabaceae > Acacia > Acacia crassicarpa. The sequence goes on from JAWXYG010000008.1 coordinate 7,540,036, forward strand.
TACGTATTTTAAAATATATATATATATATATATATATGTTATTCGCAAATACGTATTTAATACTTGAAATTTGTGAAATATGAATAGTGTTCACTATTCACAAATACGTATTTACTATTTAAAAATACGGTATTTACTATTCCAAAATACGTATTTACTATTCATGTGGGACCCACGTCAAATTATTTCTCCTCTGCCGACAGAAACTCTCGTGAGTTTTGAAAATTTTGGCCGCGGGACCCACTCAATAATAATTTATATTATATTATTAAAATATTATTAAAAATTTTTAAAAGAAACATCACGGGAGTAGTCACGGGCAACTTCTTTTTAAATTTTGGGAAAATTACGTAAAACGACCCAGAGACGAAAATTACACTTAAAGACCCATTTTCCAACTATAAATAGACCTTCCATTTCATTTCATTCTTCACAACTTCTAAGAGCCATAGAGAGAGGTAGAGAGAGAGAGAGAGAGTAGAGAGATGTTTGCTTGAGAGTTATAATAGCTGGTTGGTGATTCGGGTATTAGCAAGTAACAGGTAACTCTGAATATTCTTCCTTATACTTGTGAATTATGTATGATTATAAATTTGTTTGTTTACTATTTTGGCAAGAATATTTAGAAAATATTTATGGTTTTAAGATCTGGTGTGGGAACTTTGATTTGCAAATCTGCAGAGGTACTATTTATACGTACGTTACTATTCACGTATACCGTATTTACTATTCATTTTTACTATTCATGTTACTATTCACGTATACTGTATTTACTATTCACGTATACCATATTTACTATTCATACCGTATTTACTATTCATTTTACTATTCACGTATACCGTATTTACTATTCATTTTACTATTCACGTATACCGTATTTACTATTCATAATACTATTCACGTATACATACCGTATTTACTATTCACGTATACATACCGTATGTACTCTTCATTTTTACTATTCATGTATATATATCGTATTTTACTATTCACATATACGCATAGTATTCACTATTCATAAATACGCATATTGATGTATAAAACTTTATGGTATAATAATGCATTATTTTGAGTGAACATATTCATCATGGCGGTTGTATTATGATGGGTGGAGTAAGGAGGGATTTGAATGATAAGAATGATTTATGCCACCACTCGGTGCACAGTGGATGGTACTTGTTTCAGGGCCCCATCTTCCATGTTTTCCTCTGGCCGGGATTTCATTGGAGTTGTGGGACATGTGACATCTCCTTAGTTATTTTAAAGGAGGGGAGCCATAGTCCAGATTTAAGCTATATACCTTTGGCCGGGTGTATCTTAAGTTTTGGTGAGCTTGGAACAATTCAGTCAAATGAATAAGTTTCTATTGGACTATGTGTTAGCCTATGGCTCCAGTCTGCGGTATAAGGGAGGTGGTGATATAAGGGAGGCTGCATACTGCATAGTGCATTTCTGAACAGTTCAAGAATTTGATATGATGATGAATATTCTGTAAAGACATGAGATGAGAACTTTTGAGATATATATGTTTTAATACCTTCTATATTGATGACTATTAGTATAAATCATTTTGTATGATAAATTATGGAATCTATATATATATTTGAAATCAGCCCATATCTTTTTGTCATATATTATTTGCTCGTGTACGGTAGAAATATTTAGTAGTTACTGAGATGTGTAATCTCACCCCATATTAACATTTTTCAGGTGAATAACTTAGTAGAGATCAAGGGAATGCACCCATGGAGTGAGCTTTGTAGGCTCTTCTGTACTCCTTTAGTTTATGTTGTGTTATTTTATTTGCCATGAACCTAAAAGACTTCCGCATTTTAAAATAACTCTTATTTATTGGATTTATTTTGGCCCTGTATAAATGGATTTCTACCTTTGGCCATATTGTAAATATGTGTTTGAGTGTTGAATATCCTATATTTGGAGGTGTTACTATTATTTTGGCCAAGATTTTGGTATTGAAAATGAGGCGTTACAATAAACACAAACATCAGCAATTGCTGGTAATTCTAATAAATCACAATCAAATATAATCAAATCCAATATACGTAGTAATTGAATCAAATATCAATTTCTATATTCATAATATACATACACGTCAAATCAAATATTATTCATTATCTTTATTAAATTCATGATAGACCCGGGAAACCCTGCCAGTCTATTTAGTGGGAAGAGAACCATGGTAAACCCGAGAAACCCTGCCAGTTTACCCTGTGACCCGGGAAACTCTGCCAGTCACAAATCATCAAATTGGCCATCATCAAAACATCTCTTCCTAGTGTGCACACCTCTTCCCAAAGTTGCTACTAGTGTCCCGGGAAACCCTGCCAGACACCACTTTGGGAAAAATGGATACTATCATTTTCACATCAGTGGCATAAAGCCCAAAAGTTGTGTTCATCACTTGGGAGGTACCGTCCAAAGCTATCCTCCCACTATTAATTCATTACAATCACACACAATTAGGAAATTCAATCTTGTCACAATTATCAATTTCTTCATTGAATATATCAATTACTCAAGGGCATCATGACTTTTCAAATTATTCAAGAGTATAATAATTCAAGTATTCGATGCAAGAGCCAACACATATTATAATTCAAATACCTATCTGAGTAAAGTCTAATTATTTAAAACACACACATAATAAAATTCCTAAATTATTTCTATTATTTAATTATCTTTTATATACTTTTCTATCATTTAATTAAATGTAGGATACGAGGATATCTTGATATCAAATCTAAGCAAGTCCTATTTCATTATGCAGCGGATATTATCTAAAGAATGAAAGGATATTAATTAATGTAGCATCAGACACAACTAGCATAAACATTAAAATTATTGTGCTTCCTTTATTGATAAATAATGAATCGCTTCACATGGTATGGGATCAAAATATGTAAAATATAGAATAAATAGATATATATTCTATATAATAAATAGAATATATAATAAGATTTTCTAATATAAATAATATAAGGGTAAAGGAGCAAAAATACACATGGGTTTTACCTCTAGGAGCGCCCAGCACCATGTGTTTTTTTTGGTACCAAAACTACACATGTGTTTTCAAAGTTGGAGCAAAAATCCCATCAGCGTTAAATCCCCTTAACAGACGTTAACTACCGTATGAAAATACCAAATTAGCCCTGCCTCTCTCAGTCGCATCTTCTTCTCCAAATCAACAAAATCATCGACCTAGAAATGTAGAAAAATTGAAGAGTTCATAGTTCAACAACCACCATCGTCACCAAATTGGCAAAATAATCAACAAAGATTTTGCTATCCAAATTCAAAACTGAACCCAAATCAACAAAATCATCAACCCAGAAATGTAGAAAAATAGAAAAGTTCATGGTTCAACAACCAAATCATCAACCCAGAAATCAGCCCAGAAATGTAGAAAAATCGAAGAGTTCATAGTTCAACAACCACCATAGGTCACCAAATCCACAAAATAATCAACAAAGATTTTGAAATCCAAATTCAAAATTGAACCCAAATCAACAAAATCATCAGCCCAGAAATGTAGAAGGAAGAATAAGAACCCAGAAGGAAGAAACGTAGAGGAAAGAATAAAAACCCAGAAGAATAAGAACCCTGCACACAAAGTCGTCAATCTCGTCCTCTCCCTCCGGCGTCCTTCTAGCAATCATCCACCGTCGATCTTGGTCGTGGTGCACAGCAAGACAACCGCCGCCGTCGATCAGAGCTAGGAGAGACAGAGGACTATTGGCCAGCAGGCATGTTCGACCTAGACGCTCACGGTTCGGCGTCCTTCGATCTCAGCAGTCACCGTCGATCTTGGCCATGGCAGGCAGAAAAGTGGCCGTCGCCGTCGATTGGAGCTAGAAGGAATAGAGGACTAGCGGCCGTGGGTCTTGAACCTCAGGAGCCAGGAGCTATCGCGATAGAGAAGGGTCTTTTTCTACAAAACCATCGTAGCCGCAGCAAGCTCAAATCTGTGGAGTGATTCGATAGAGAAGGGAATTTTGCACTTAGGGTTAGGGTGAAGGGCAATTAAGGAATTTTGAAAAGTTATTATTATTTTTTAAAACGTGGGTCCCACAAACAGAGTTAGGGTCAATTAACGGAAGTGTGTTTTTTGCTCCAACTTTGAAAACACATGTGTAGTTTTGGTACCAAAAAAATTACATGGTGCTGGGCGCTCTTGGAGGTAAAACCCATGTGTATTTTTGCTCCTTTACCCAATAATATAATAAAAGAAAAGATATATAATATGAGATATTAATATAATTACTATAAATAGAAATCAATTATATTATATAATCTAATTAATAATAATAAAATCAATATATTTGATATATATTCTATATAATAAATAGAATATATAATAAGATTTTCTAATATAAATAATATAATAAAAAAAGATATATAATATGAGATATTAATAGAAATCGAATATATTATATAATCTAATTAATAATAATAAAATCAATATATTCCTATTATAGTTTATTACGGTACAATATATTTAATATTTTAATTACATTTTATATTTCTATTTATTCTAGCTAAAATATAGGATCATAGCTAATATCTAGGATTACTAATATCACTACCCAACAGACTCGGTAAGGTAAATTGAAATGACTCCACTACTCCCAAAAATAGTTAACCACATGCTTTTAATAATATATAAAAAAAAATCAGCACACAATAAACATTTAAAAAAAACTAAAAGAGGAATTGGTGCTGCAAGCTACACGCACAATTGAAAGATGTAGTTAGACGCACAAAGTGACTTTGCAAAAAGCTACTCCAAAAGAAATATATATCATTCGATTACCAAAGTCCCAAATACCAAAATCTAAAACGTATGGGGATCTTATGTTAAAGGGTATGTGACTTTTGCAAAAACAAATTATCACGCAAAGCGAGAAAAAGCAATATATGTATATTCAATTGCCAAAGCCTAAAACACTCAAGGCCAAAACACACATGATCAATACTTATGGCTAGTGAAGATCAACCAGAATTATATCCTAAAATGAAAACATCTTTCTCATAGAGGAAGACAACACACAAGATTTATGTACTGAATGAAAATCACGAGAAAGAATGAGACGACAATTTTGTGGATTTAAAAGAATCATGCTCTGTAGCAACGGATTCCTATTATTCTAGGGATTAGGATTTCCTATCATAATTTACATAAATCTAACCTAAACCTCATGGGGATTAGAATTACCTGGTCTCCGCTTTTGCTAGCCTCCTAGAAGAACGATGGCAGAGAAAAGTATCGAGTGTTTTTCTAGGTTTAAGCGTTCAGACCTAAATTTATAATTAAAATCTAGGGTTTTAGCTATGGGTTGGGCTTTTTACTTATTCCCGATAAATGAATTAAAACAAATGGTAGAGTTTTATTATTAAATATATTTTAAGTCCGATGATGAATTAAAGAAATTAAAAATATAATCTGATCTAACTAACTCCTAGATTCTTGGATCTAATCTTAAATAATCTAATAATACTATTTACAAAATAATATGATTAACACACAAACAATACAATATTATTAATTTTTACTATATTATTATTATTACTATTACTAGTACTATTTCTATTATTAATCATTATTATTTTATTAGTATTATTTTACTCTATCATTATCTTTACTATTTCTATTATTATTATTATTAATAAAAATCCGGGGTATTATAAGTAGCAAGTCAATAAGCATTGGAAAATCATTTGCTTGGGAGTTATGAATATAATTTATAATGCATTTAATCCTTTAAATTTAGGGAAAATCCTTATTAAATCGAACTGAAATACTAAAAATCAGATTCAAGTCTACACTTTAAACAAATTCTTAATAAGGTTGAGAGGAGTAAGTTGGAATTTTTTAATGTTGTTCAAAGACGAAAATGCCCTTGTGTGCTGCAAAATAGTATAGGTAAATTCTCAAATAAAAAATGAGGGACGGGAAAGGGAAAATTAAATTTTCCCATTGGCTGCAACAGTTTGGTTCGCCATTTTCTGTCAAAAATATTTTCTCACATGCACCCATTTTCCTGCATTTAAATGGTGGGAACCCATTTTTCAATGCCTAAGAAAAATGGTTAGAGACCCAAATGCTCCTGATGTGATGGTGGAATTGATATAAAGAGGTAAAGGAGTTGAGGGCAATTCACACAGCCAAACCTGGAGAAAACAGAGGGAGTTGAAGAATAACGAGGGCAAGCGGCTTTTTCTGGTGACGACATGGCATCCGATTAATCCCAAAAAACAAGTGTGTTTCTTTTTCTCCGTCGATGTGGTTGTTGTGTTCTTGTTTGCTTTGAAAGTGATGCAGCTATCGTCCATGGTTGCTGATAAAGTATTTCACTATTTGCGAATTTCAGGAGTAGAAGAGGCTGAATCGGAAGAGAAATTTGGCGAAAAAATTGCTGAGAAAAAAAAAAAACAAATGAGAGAGAAGGTGAAGCCTGAATTTAAATTTTAAAATTTGTTTAAAATGAAAGCTTGAATTTAGATTTTGGTCTTTTGACAACATTCAAAAAAAATTTCTAATTAGGCCTCTTAACCTTATTAAGAATTTGTTTAAAATGAAGGCCTGAACCGGAACTGGATCCAAAATTCGTCCGTACGGACGAGATCTAGACCATCCAGATCTGATCTGAACGGTTCAGATCTTTTTATTATTATTTTTTATTTTTTTCTACAAAAAAAATCATTTTAAAAAAAATGTTAGTTGAGAGATTATCTTTATTTTATATTCTCTACCCATTAAAATTATTTTTGATAAAAAATACAAAAGTAAAAAAAAAATCCGATCTAGACGGTCCAGATCTCGTCCGTACGGACGAGCAGAGAGAGCTCGTCTATAGGATGAGCTCTGAACCCGATTTCGGCTTGAACTTAGATTTTGGTATTTCAAATAGATTTAATAATTGGGATCTTCCCTTAAATTTACATATATTTCAATTTAGTTCCTTGAATTATAAAATATATTTTCAATCTCTTAACATAGTTAATCTTATTAGCGAAAGATGATAATAGTGACTCTATAATTAAATATTGAGAAATCATGTTTAAAATTTAATCCTTTAATATAATATTTTTTTAATACTTTAAAAGATAACTTGTTGAAAGTTTAGATCAGAGTCACCGGACCATGTCATTATTAGGTTTTATTTTAATTATTTTTAGATTTACAAATTTTAAATTAAAAATTAATATGTCAATAATCAATTATATATGCATCATTTAATTTCATTCAGTAAACATTTTTTTAAAATATGAATAAGGTTTTTTTATTAAAAAAAACTTAAAATATAAAGGATTTTCATTTCTTCTAATTAACAAGTACAAGTGTGTAAAGTAAAGATTTTTTTTTTTTTTTGGGGTTTGTTACATGAGTCAGCGTTCTTCATTAACTACAAGTGTTACAATTGAATGAATGAAGTACACTTAGTGAATTTAAGGAATTCAAATGAAAATTGATGTAAATTTAAATAAAACGTGGGCGTTGAATCATGAGAAGACTAATACGTAACATGGGAGAAAAATATTTTGAGCAAAAAAAAAATGGGAGAAAAATATGATTTTTTTTTAATCGTGTGTGCATATATATATATATAGTTAAAAAAATTATCAGAAATCCAAGAGGGGAAAAAATGAACGGTGAAAGTGGTTTCCACGAGGATCCTGATTCTCCAAGCATCTAAAGCTACAGATGAACCAAGATAATGTTAACGAAATAAACAAGAAGAAGGACCAAGATAAAGCGCTTCACAATACAATGCCACGTGGCATCACTCTACGTCTCACAATCTTGCTCACATAAAGCCACAAACCCATGGCAAAACCCATAATCTCTAGCACAAGAAGCACCACAGCCACCATTTTCTCTCTACCCTCTAGCTAAATCGATCGTGCTTGTCCAGAATGGCAACCTCTGCCAACGGCGCCGTCCTAAGCGGCTCCTTCTTTGGGAGACACGCCACCACAAGCCTCCGGTCGGCGCCTAAGCTTCAGGCTATGTTCGGCGTCGGAACAAGGAAGGGAAGCCGCAGCATCGGAGGTAGCGTGACGTGCATGGCGGCGTACAAGGTGAAGCTGTTAACTCCGGAGGGGCCAAAGGAATTCGAATGTCCCGATGATGTTTACATTCTGGACCAAGCTGAGGAAGTTGGAATCGAACTTCCATACTCGTGCAGAGCAGGGTCGTGTTCGTCGTGCGCCGGAAAAGTGGTGGAAGGAAAGCTTGACCAGTCTGATCAAAGCTTCCTCGACGACGAACAGATTGAAGGAGGCTGGGTTCTTACCTGTGCGGCTTACCCTAGATCTGATGTTGTGATTGAGACCCACAAGGAGGAGGAACTCACCGGTTAATTCAGCATTTTTGTTACGTTCTGGATTAATTTCCTTTCATGTTTGTATGAATGAATCGCGGATGAATATATATGTTTATTGATATGATGTTGCCTTGTTTTGTGACGATGATTAAGAATTACTACCTCCGGTCCTAATTATAAGAGCTAGTTGACTTTCTTTGGGTAGATTAAGGAAGCTAAATAAGTTATTTAATCATTTTATTTGTTGTGTATCCTTAAATTATATATTAGTTTATTAGTCAACCCAAATAGTTTGAAGAAAAAAATAAAAATAAAAATACTCTAAAGTAATTTAATTAGCTTCCTTAACCTTTTCAAAAAAGTCAGGGAGTATCTTGTAGTTTGTAGCTGTGAGTCTGGATGATCAATGAATAATATATAAAGTCATTATTATATATCTGCTTCTGCTGCTAATTTAGCTACCTGTATTTATACTACAGACTAACAGAGACTGGGCAGTTATATCACAATAGATCGTCGGGTGATTTTAATGAAGTCATAATTATGAAACTTACTGCCTCTTTTAATACCGTAGAGATTGGGCAATTAGATCACAATATGTCTTCAATAATTGTGAGGCGTGTGTTTTTTTTTTTCCTTAAGCTTCTATCCGTGTATTTAATTTTTTTATTTTTCAAATTTGCCACACTTTCACACATCATTCTTTTTCCCTATATTCTCTTTCTTTCTTTTATCCTATTTGTTATATCTCTTACTTATTTTTTTAATAAATAATAGTATATTGGGGAAAGAAACTAGAATTTTGCATATTTATTGTCTTTAACTACTTTTAACTAATTTCTTGATAAGTAAAGTACGTAGATATATATTTTACTCTTATATTTTAAATTAGAGGGAGTATATTTTAAACCAACATTACATTTTATATTGTAGACATGAGGGAGTACTTTACTTTAAGAAAAGAGAAATATGTTAAAAGTAAGCTAGCACATGAGCTTCAAAGTTCCTCTATCTTTTGACGGGTTCAAAATCAATCAACCAATCATGTTTAAGCATGCCACTACTCAATCAATTAATCTGATGGATCTTCATAAGTCATAAATTATAAGTGATAACCCTTTATAATCTGTTAGATCTCTATTTAAAATCACATATTTTTTGTGACTCTTACTACTTTTCTTTAAAATCACATAAGTTATAAGTCATATTTTTTGTGCTAATTTAAAATATGATGCATTATATTCTTAAAACATTTTCAAAATTTTTTATTTTTATTTTTTAATATACTTTGTCATTGTTTTTTAAAATTTTGTTTGTAAAATGGTGATGGCATAATCAGCCACCAAATTTTTTTTTAAAAAAAAATGAAATGAATAACGATTACTAAGTAAAACCCGTCATTTATTAGGATACCATATGGAAAAAAGAAAAAGAAAAAAAGAAATACATCATGGTTATAAACAAATAACCGTGATAAATATAAACAAATAAATGACAGTTTTTACGGAAAACCGTTTGTAAAGTCTTAGGCACGATAATAGAAAAAACCCTATCATTCCTCCTCTATTTAAACATTTGAAATAGAATACACTTGACACTTAATATGTTCGAACAAAACTGGCTAACATCATAACCCTACGACTCTTGTTGTCTTTTCTAGTCGTCATAAGGCATTTTTAGTCAAATCCCACCATAAAAAGCTTTCATCTGACTTCTCAGGATAATCATGCTAATGAATACACTTGACCCTTAACTCAGCGACCGCCACACTAGTTGTTTTCGTTCGTAAGGCCTAGCTAGGTATAATTATGATTTCCCTCATCTATTTCACATTATCTTTCATGCATTCACTTTTAACGGTTCCTCTCTTGTTTGTTGTAGTGTTTATCCTGACTGATTGGATTGCCTTTGTGAAATTACGACACAATAAAGGGTTTAAGGTGACATTAAAATTGCTTTTGTGAAGTAATATTTTTTTTTTTTTTGGAAAACCTAGTATTGTTCTTATCAAAGGTTCATTAAATTGCTTTTGTGAAGTTATATATATTTTTTAGAAAACCTAGTATTGCTTTGATTGAAGGTTCCTTTCTTGTTACAAGAAGTTATCAACCCATTGTTTTGATTCACGGATCCTACTCTATTGATCTTTTTCAAAGTGATTTTGAGAGATATGGATCCCTAAGCAAATACCTTTCCTTTTTTGGAAGTATCTATATCTCTAGAAGTTACTTCAAAAAGATCAATAGGTATATGATGAATAAATTAGTTTAGTTGTACCGAGAGTCATACATGAACAAGCGAATACCTGCAACATTTGTGAAATCACGACACGATAAAGCATTCAAGGTGACATATTAAATTGCTTTTGTGATTTATTTTTTATTTTTTGAAAACCCATTATTGCTTTGATTGAAGGTTTCTCTCCTATTTAGATATTGAGTAAGTGGCACCAAGTTTAAAGCTTTAAAATTCAATATTGCGATTAATCCTATACTCTTCAATGTGAGAGCTTCTGAGCTACTTGGTCTTGATTCTATCTAATAAAATAGTGCTTCCTGATAAATCTCAATTTAATATATTTTATCCCGCCTTATTCATTTATTTTGGGAACTATTTTAGGCTAATTTGGATTGTTAGCCTATTTTAGGAAATAATATAAATCAAAATTAATTATGAAATTATTGGACTTAAATTGTTTTTATTCTGATTGATATTTTGTGATTGAATAATATCTTTAAATATATGATAGGCACGATTTTATTTAATTCTTGCAGGACAAGTAGAAGCATATTAGAAGATCCTACGATGCAGAATTGACAGGCATTCACGCTGAAAGAGAGCCAGAAGTACGCAACACACGCATTCACAAGCCACAGGTTAAATACTTCAATTGATATTCAATTGAGACTCCTCCAGTGGATGCGTGGGGACCGCGGGAACTAATTTGATCAATTCTTCTCATTCTTGTCTTCATGTGTAACACCTCAATTTTAATACCCAAAAACTCGGTCAAAATATTGAAAATACCTTCAAAAGAGTTCAACAATATCCAAATCCTTTTACAATGTTACCATTTCGAATAAAACCCGTAATACATAATCAGAATAAATTCCAGAAAATATTTCAGAGTTTAATACAAAACGGAAGTCTTAGGTTCATGGCAAATAAAATAACATAACATAATCTATTGGAGATCTAAAGAGCTTCCAGAGCTCACTCCATAGGTGCCTTCCCTTGCTCTCTACTAGAATAATCACCTGAAAAATGTTAATATGGGATGAGATTCCACGTCTCAGTAACTACTGAATATTTCTACCTTACACGAGCAAATTACATATGACAAAAATAAAAGGTAATATAATGTGAATTTAATATACTCAGATATTTTTAGATATACCGTTGTTCACATCAAATGCCTTTACAAAATACTCATCATTCTTTATTGAATAATTCAGAAATGCACTATGCAGTATGCAGCCTCCCTTATATCCCCTTCCAACCGTATACCGCTGACTGGAACCATAGGCTAACATATAGTCCAATAGAAACTCATTCATTTGACTGGATGGTTTCAAGCTCACCAAAACTTAAGATACACCCGGCCAAAGGTATAGAGCTTAAATCTGGACTATGGCTCCCCTCCTTTAAAATAACAACTAAGGAGGTGTCACATGTCCCACATCTCCAATGAAATCCCGGCCAGAGGAAAACATGGAAGATGGGGCCCTGAAAAGTACCATCCACTGTGCACCGAGTGGTGGCATAAACAATTCTTATCATTCAATTCCCTCCTTACTCCACCCATCACATTACAACCGCCATGATGAATGTATTTACTCAAAAATAATGCATTATTATACCATTATATACATTGATATGCGTATTTATGAATAGTAAAATACTATGCGTATCTGTGAATAGTAAAATACGGTATATACATGAATAGTAAAATGAGTAGTAAATACGGTATACGTGAATAGTAACATGAATAGTAAATACGGTATACGTGAATAGTAACATGAATAGTAAATACGGTATACGTGAATAGTAAAAATGAATAGTAAATACGGTATACGTGAATAGTAAAATGAATAGTAAATACGGTATATGTGAATAGTAAAATGAATAGTAAATACGGTATATGTGAATAGTAACGTACGTATAAATAGTACCTCTACAGATTTGCAAGTCAAAGTTCCCACACCAGATCTTAAAACCATAAATATTTTCTAAATATTCTTGCCAAAATAGTAAACAAACAAATTTATAATCATACATAATTCACAAGTATAAGGAAGAATATTCAGAGTTACCTGTTACTTGCTAATACCCGAATCACCAACCAGCTATTATAACTCTCAAGCAAATATCTCTACTCTCTCTCTCTCTCTACCTCTCTCTATGGCTCTTAGAAGTTGTGAAGAATGAAATGAAATGGAAGGTCTATTTATAGTTGGAAAATGGGTCTTTAAGTGTAATTTTCGTCTCTGGGTCGTTTTACGTAATTTTCCTAAAAACTAAAAAAAAAACTTTCCCGTGACTTGCCCCGTGAACCTTTTTTTTAAAAAATTTAATAATATTTTAATATATATTATTTTATTATTATAATATAATATTATTTAAATAATAAATTATTATTGAGTGGGTCCCGCGGCCAATTTTTTCAAACTTCACGAGAAAGTTTGCAGAGAATTATTTTTTTGCCGTGGGTCCCGCAAAATACTGATTTCAAATTTATCACTTTCTGAAAATAGAGCCTACTAGTCTTCCCAAGATAGGTTTATGTTCAAGATATTAGATTCAAAATTCAGGATGTTACATTTCTCCCCTCCTAAAAGAAAATTTTGTCCTCAAAATTTTGCCATAATAAGAATTCTAACCTATTTAAATAATTGAGGATAGGTTTGTCGCATGCTCTCCTCTGTTTCCCAAGTAGCATCTCCGGGAGTCATTCCTTTCCACTCGACCTTTACAAGTCTAATGGTCTTGTTTCTTAATTTCTTGTCCCTTGCATCAACAATCCGCTCCGGCTCAGCTTTATACGTCATGTTATCCTTGAGTTCTACCTCTTCTACTTCTATAATGTGGGAAGGATCCGGTTGGTATTTCTTCAGTTGTGATACATGAAAGACATTGTGAAGATTCGCAAGTTGTGGAGGTAATGCAATTCTGTAAGCTACCGGTCCAACTTTCTCCAAAATCTCATAAGGACCCATAAAACGAGGTGAAAGCTTCTTTGCTCGTATTGCTCTACCAATGCCAGTCATTGGTGTGAATCTTAAGAATACATGTTCGCCCACCATGAACTCCAACGGTCGTCTTCTCTTGTCAGCATAACTCTTCTGTCGACTCTGAGCAGTGAGAAGTTTCTGTTGAATCACCTTAATCTTTTGAGTCGTCTCGTCCACAAGTTCTGGACCTATTAAAATTCGCTCATTCAATTCCGTCCAGCAAATAGGAGATCTACATTTTCTTCCATACAAAGCCTCATAAGGTGCCATCTCAATGCTGGAGTGATAACTATTGTTATATGCAAACTCCGCAAGATGAAGATGATCGTCCCAACTTCCTTTTAGTTCGATTGCACAAGCCCGCAACATGTCTTCCAGAGTTTGAATAGTCCTCTCAGTCTGCCCGTCAGTTTGAGGATGATAAGCGGTACTATAACTCATCCGAGTTCCCATAGCATTCTGCAATGCTTTCCAAAATCGTGAAGTGAATCGTGGATCACGATCAGATACGATGCTATTCGGTATCCCATGCAATCTGACAATCTCCTTCATGTAGATCTTTGCTAGTCTCTCCAATGAGTATTCTGCTGCAATTGCTAGAAAATGAGCTGACTTAGTTAACCTATCGACAATTACCCAAATGACATTATGTCCGGATGTCGTTAGAGGAAGCCCCATGATGAAATCCATAGAGATGCTGTCCCATTTCCACTCTGGGATATCCAAATTCTTTAATAATCCAGGAGGTTTCCGATGTTCGATCTTGACTTTCTGACAAGTCAAACAACAAGTGACAAAGTCAGTCACATCTTTCTTCATGCCCCGCCACCACCAATTCCGCTTGAGATCATGATACATCTTGGTTGCTCCGGGATGGATAGTGTATTTACTCCGATGTGCCTCCTCTAGTATGAGCTTTTTTATTTCTCCATCATTAGGTATGCACACTTTTCCTTTATATCTTAATATCCCATCTCTATCGATCCCAAATTTCGATTCTTTTCCTTCTTCAATATCTTCCCTCACGTTTAATAGATACTCATCTTCGAGCTGAGCGAATTTAATCTCTTTCCAAATTGTGCTTTCAATAGTTAATGCTTCCATGGTAGCGACCAAACCTGACATTACATCAATAGATGTACTTGGTATCTCCTCGAGCAATTTATGTTCTCTGATCATCATCTGGGCTACATGGATTGTCTTTCTACTTAAGGCATCTGCTACAATGTTCGCCTTTCCTGGATGATACTTCAATTCGAAGTCGTAGTCCTTGATAAACTCCATCCATCTCCTCTGTCTCATGTTGAGCTCCTTTTGGTCGAACAGGTACTTCAGACTTTTGTGGTCACTATAAACTTCGAACTTTGAACCGTAGAGGTGATGCCTCCAAATCTTTAGAGCGAACACTACTGCTGCCAGTTCTAAGTCGTGAGTAGGATAATTCCCTTCATGTGGCCTTAACTGTCGAGAAGCATAAGCTACTACCCTACCATTTTGCATTAATACACACCCAAGACCTTTCTTGGAAGCATCTGTGTACAAAGTAAAGGTCTGAGCAGGATCTGGAATTATAAGTACTGGTGCCGTAGTCAACTTAGTCTTCAAATTTTGGAAAGCTGCTTCACACTTTTCGTCCCATACAAATGGTTGACCCTTCCTTGTTAACTTAGTCAAAGGCATAGCTATTTGCGAAAAGCCCTTGATAAATCTCCTATAATAGCCAGCTAGACCTAGAAAACTCCTGATCTCAGTCACGGACTTTGGTCGTTCCCATTGGAGAACTGCTTCAACTTTAGTATGGTCCACTGCAACACCTTCAGCCGATACGACATGGCCTAGGAATTTTACTTCCTTCAACCAAAATTCGCACTTAGACAGTTTCGCATAGAGCTTGTGCTCCTTCAACACTTGTAGCACGATTCTAAGGTGCTCTTTATGCTCTTCTTCATCCTTAGAGTAGATAAGGATGTCGTCAATGAAAACCACTACAAATTTATCTAGATATGGTCGGAAAATTCTATTCATGTAATCCATGAATACTGCTGGAGCATTTGTTAGCCCAAATGGCATAACAAGAAATTCATAATGGCCATATCTAGTTCTGAATGCAGTTTTTGAGACATCTTCAGCTTTGACTCTCAGTTGGTGATAACCTGATCTGAGGTCGATCTTGGAGAATATGGATGCTCCCTTCAACTGATCAAGTAGATCGTCGATCCTGGGTAAAGGATATTTATTCTTTATAGTCACTTTATTCAACTGGCGATAGTCAATGCATAGTCTCAGGCTCCCATCTTTCTTCTTCACAAAGAGTACGGGCGATCCCCAAGGAGATACACTGGGTCTGATAAAACCCTTTTCTAACAATTCCTCGATCTGCCTCTTCAATTCTGCTAGTTCCGATGGAGACATTCGGTAAGGAGCTTTAGATATAGGTTCCGTTCCAGGTACGAGATCAATAGAAAATTCTACTTCTCTCTCTGGGGGTAAACCTGTCATTTCTTTCGGGAATACCTCCGGAAACTCGTTTACCACTTCGATATCTTCTATCCCTTCCTCTACTTCTGCTTGAATGGAGAAAAACACCATGTACGCAAGACAACCATGATGAACAGGCTTTTCATCTTGTACTATAGACAATAATTGTGGTCTACTATGACTCATAGAGTCATCCGCAAGAGAGATAGTCTTCCTCTTGCAGTCAAGGATGATGTCATTAGCTGACAACCAATCCATTCCTATTATTACATCGATACCCTTCGTGGGTAAACAAACAAGGTCTATATTTGAGATCCTATTATCAATCTCAATCGTACAATTTAAGCAAGCCCTAGAAGTTTTTACTGAAGCTCCCGCCGGTGTAGAAATAATCATATAATAAGGCAATTCACTCACTCTTAAATTCAATCGAGGCACACAGTCGTATGATATAAAAGAGTGTGTGGCACCAGAATCAAATAAGGCTTCTACTTCAAGACCTTGGAGTTTGAGGATACCTTTAATCAGATTTGGTGAAGCACTTGCCTCCTGATGTGATAGTGCAAACACTTTCCCTGGCACTGCAGTTCTAGCATCCTTGGCTCCTCGAGGCTCCTCCTCACAAAATCTGGAAATGTGTCCTGGCTTTCCACAGTTGAAACACGTCACACATGGTCCTTGGTGTATTCTTCCACACTTGGCACACATCTGATTGTTGGCGGTGCTTACAGCAGGAGCTGTGGATCCCCTATATGAACTCTGACCTCCACTGAAGTGACTCCTTTGAGGTCCTTTGAATTGACTCCTCGGTGGTCTGCTGAAATGACTTCTTTGGGGTCCAGTAAAATAACTCCTCGATGGTCCACCAAAGTGATTTCTGGATGGTTGGCTAAACCGCGTATTCACATTACTGAAGTTGTGACTCTGCTTCTTAGTAACTCCTCCCGTTGGTCTCATGAGGTGTGTAGATCTGGCCTGAAAACCCTTCATCTTCTCAGCTTCCTCTTCTCGTTTGTTCCTTGCTATCGTGCGCAGTTTGTCGCATATTTCTTCAAAATCCCTTGTTTCATCAAGGAACGGTGATAGAGCTGTTTTTAGGTCTGGTCTAGCTTTTTCAACCAATCGAGCACTCAACCATTTAGAGTTGTTCTGTGAATATCCGCAGAATTTAGACAACTTTAAAAAGCGAGTAATAAATTCGTCTTCATGTAATTCCCCTTGCCTGAATGTGAGGAATTCAGTTTCTTTCTCTATTCTGATTGAAGGGGAAAAGTAATAATTTTCGAACTTTTCCTTAAACTCTTCCCACGTCATCTCAACATTTCCTTTTGTTTTGGTGCTTTCCCACCATTCTTCAGCTGCTTTCTGCAACAATTGTTCAGCAACCATCACCTTTTGTTGTGAGCTAATCTCGATAACTCTGAAAATCTTTTCTACACGCTTCAGCCACTCCAGTGCTGCAATCGGATCTAGCTTCCCCTCGAACATCGGTGGAGTAAACTTCCGAAATTTTTCCCAAACCTCAGTAATAGGTAAGGGATGGTATTGAGAATGAGAACCGCTACTACCTCCATCTTCAGTGCGAGAACGACTTCCTCCCCTAGATTGATGGTCAGAAGGTGTGACTTCCAGAGCCTTCCCCTTTCCTTCCTTACCACCTTGGCCTCTTCCTTTTGCTAGTTCATCCTCGTGTCTATTCACTTTCTCTCTCATCTCCAAGATGACGTCTCGTAATTCTGCCAAAAGGGCATTGTTATCCTGAGGATGGGGACCATCTTGATGCGGAGAGAGATCTCTTTGGGATGAGGCAGAGGTTGAATTAGTTCTTCGGGTTCTTGCCATTATCTCCTCCTATGATTAATACTATAAGGACACTAAACAAATAAAAATAGCTAAATAAATTCTAAATCTAACAAAGGGAAGTGCTCATGTTATGATATTTAATTTGCCACGAACTTTTAAAATTTTTTTTTTTTAAGAAATCACTTTAGAAAATAAACAAAATTGCCATGGAACCTTTAGCTCTGATACCAAAAATGTAACACCTCAATTTTAATACCCAAAAACTCGGTCAAAATATTGAAAATACCTTCAAAAGAGTTCAACAATATCCAAATCCTTTTACAATGTTACCATTTCGAATAAAACCCGTAATACATAATCAGAATAAATTCCAGAAAATATTTCAGAGTTTAATACAAAACGGAAGTCTTAGGTTCATGGCAAATAAAATAACATAACATAATCTATTGGAGATCTAAAGAGCTTCCAGAGCTCACTCCATAGGTGCCTTCCCTTGCTCTCTACTAGAATAATCACCTGAAAAATGTTAATATGGGATGAGATTCCACGTCTCAGTAACTACTGAATATTTCTACCTTACACGAGCAAATTACATATGACAAAAATAAAAGGTAATATAATGTGAATTTAATATACTCAGATATTTTTAGATATACCGTTGTTCACATCAAATGCCTTTACAAAATACTCATCATTCTTTATTGAATAATTCAGAAATGCACTATGCAGTATGCAGCCTCCCTTATATCCCCTTCCAACCGTATACCGCTGACTGGAACCATAGGCTAACATATAGTCCAATAGAAACTCATTCATTTGACTGGATGGTTTCAAGCTCACCAAAACTTAAGATACACCCGGCCAAAGGTATAGAGCTTAAATCTGGACTATGGCTCCCCTCCTTTAAAATAACAACTAAGGAGGTGTCACATGTCCCACATCTCCAATGAAATCCCGGCCAGAGGAAAACATGGAAGATGGGGCCCTGAAAAGTACCATCCACTGTGCACCGAGTGGTGGCATAAACAATTCTTATCATTCAATTCCCTCCTTACTCCACCCATCACATTACAACCGCCATGATGAATGTATTTACTCAAAAATAATGCATTATTATACCATTATATACATTGATATGCGTATTTATGAATAGTAAAATACTATGCGTATCTGTGAATAGTAAAATACGGTATATACATGAATAGTAAAATGAGTAGTAAATACGGTATACGTGAATAGTAACATGAATAGTAAATACGGTATACGTGAATAGTAACATGAATAGTAAATACGGTATACGTGAATAGTAAAAATGAATAGTAAATACGGTATACGTGAATAGTAAAATGAATAGTAAATACGGTATATGTGAATAGTAAAATGAATAGTAAATACGGTATATGTGAATAGTAACGTACGTATAAATAGTACCTCTACAGATTTGCAAGTCAAAGTTCCCACACCAGATCTTAAAACCATAAATATTTTCTAAATATTCTTGCCAAAATAGTAAACAAACAAATTTATAATCATACATAATTCACAAGTATAAGGAAGAATATTCAGAGTTACCTGTTACTTGCTAATACCCGAATCACCAACCAGCTATTATAACTCTCAAGCAAATATCTCTACTCTCTCTCTCTCTCTACCTCTCTCTATGGCTCTTAGAAGTTGTGAAGAATGAAATGAAATGGAAGGTCTATTTATAGTTGGAAAATGGGTCTTTAAGTGTAATTTTCGTCTCTGGGTCGTTTTACGTAATTTTCCTAAAAACTAAAAAAAAAACTTTCCCGTGACTTGCCCCGTGAACCTTTTTTTAAAAAAATTTAATAATATTTTAATATATATTATTTTATTATTATAATATAATATTATTTAAATAATAAATTATTATTGAGTGGGTCCCGCGGCCAATTTTTTCAAACTTCACGAGAAAGTTTGCAGAGAATTATTTTTTTGCCGTGGGTCCCGCAAAATACTGATTTCAAATTTATCACTTTCTGAAAATAGAGCCTACTAGTCTTCCCAAGATAGGTTTATGTTCAAGATATTAGATTCAAAATTCAGGATGTTACATCATGGCCGTTAGGAAGTTTAATGCTTGGAGGAAGAATGATCTATATGGAAGCTTAAGCTCTTTTTGGGAGATAATTTGGGATGACCATGGAGGAAGCTAGAACCTAGAACTTACACTTGAAGATCAAAAAGGAGTGTCGTTCTTTTTATCTTTTTAATTCAAACTTGAGATAATTTAGTTTTAAAGGATTTCGAATTGTATTAATAGAAAACAATCTAGTTTTAGATTGTAAAACTTATTTCTTTTGGATTGGATTGATAATTTGAAGTTTTTATGTTTGAGACAATTGCTAGAGTTTTGTTTGCAACTTTTGGATTGTCAATTGAATTATTAATTGAGTTTTCGTTATTAATTTAATTGACAATTTGGTTTATCATCTTGATTGTTTGATTGAGTTGATAAATTATCTAGTTGTTCAATTGGATAATTGCAAACAAGATTTCTAAGATTATTTTGAATTTAAATGTCATTGGGTTTTAATAAGTTTAATTAACTAGCACTCATTCTATTATAAATTTTCTAGTGGATTAAGTGTTATTGAACTTGAGGGTTTCCCATGTTTCAATTAGTTAATTCAACTCATTAATTCTAATATTTCATTAACCTCCCTTTGATCTAATTAATTAATTTGGGTTAAGAAAGTTAACTCCATGCAATTCCTAAGTTGTCCCCTTCGCCATACCTAAAGTAAACCTTTTGTGTCTTTTCTTATTTGATATTCTTAATAGTTAGTTAATTTCTTTTCTTAGGATTTTAATCATTCTCTCACAACAACCCCCCCCTTAAAAAAAAAATTCGAATTCATCTAGATTAGTTTCATTCTCATATAGGTTTTAGAGTCGTTACCATCCTGCATTTAGTTAGTTTAATTTTATTTTATTTGCATTTTTTTATCATCTAAATTCACCCTAAAGAAAACCCACAACTTGCTTCTTGAGAGAATGACCTAGGTTAACCCTAAACTGCATAATTAATTAGGACCTAGTTTAATTGATTGCTTTAGCGACGAAAGCAGAATATCACTTCCCATACTGAGTAGCCATGAATTTGGGATGGACCAAGATTTTCTAGGCTTTGCGGCGTGAATCAATCACATTCCTAACCTATATATATATATATATATATATATATATATATATATATATATATATATATCATAATGTAATTGTTCATCATCTATACCTTGTGTCTATATATATATCTCATAATATAATTGTTCATCACCTATACCTTGTGTCTTTTCATCAATTAAGCCAGGAAACAACGGTTGGTGAAAAATTCATGAATATTCGTATAGGAAATGCCGCAATGGGTAATTAAACCCTTGAGGAGCTCAAACCCTTTGTTTTGCTTAAAGGTTTGAATACCCCAAACATCCTTTCCTATACGCATATTCGTTCGTTTTCCCCCTTAGCCTTAGCTTTTCAGGGTTAATTCTTGTATGGAGACACAATTTATAGGTCAACAATTGCTTTATCATAAATATAGGTCCACAACTGTCATTGATACTCCCCACAAAGGTTGGAATGTCTTGCTCCATCCTGAACTACATAGCCATTCGATGTATAACGTATTGTTCTATTATATACAGACGAATCTAACTAGCTCATCAACTCTCACTTGAAGAGTCTCACATTCATACTTCATGGTTATTATATATATAATAAGGGAAAAACACTTCTCATGTTGTAGGAGAAATGTTCTCTCATGCTACATACACATAAAATGATGGGAACCACATATATATATAATTAGCATGATATATATATGTGGGTCCCACTATTTCATGTGTGTGTAGAAAACTTCTTCTCATACAACATGAGAAGTTTAAACCCATATAATAATTGATATTTTTATTATAAAAGTTCACGTTTCATATTCAGAAACCATTATTAAAGTAATAATTACATAACAATTGTCTACATTGTAACATCCTGAATTTTGGACCTGAAGTCTTGAGAATAAGTCTATTTTTGGAAGACTACTAGACTCTATTTTTGGAAAGTGATAAATTTGAAATCAGTATTTTGTGGGACCCGTGAATAGTATTTACTATTCACGTATACGTTTTTACTATATACAAATACGTATTTAAAAAAAATATATATATATATATATATGTTATTCGCAAATACGTATTTAATACTTGAAATTTGTGAAATATGAATAGTGTTCACTATTCACAAATACGTATTTACTATTTAAAAATACGGTATTTACTATTTATAAAGACGTATTTACTATTTGAAAATACGTAGGACCCACGTCAAAAATAATTCATCTTCAGCCGCCTCTCCTTGTGCTTCTCGTGGGAAGTTTTAAAAAATCACGCGGGACCCACTCAATAATAATTAGAATAATATTATATTATTAAATTTACTATTTGCACAGTAATTTACAAATTTAAATATTAAAATAATGAAGAAAATTTTGAAACGGCAGAAGCGCAGCAGCCCACGAGGAAAATGTTTTTATATTATATAATTTTATAATTTTGTGAAAATTACGCCTAAGGACCCATTTTCCAACTATAAATAGACCTTTCATTTCATTTCATTCTTCACAACTCCTAGAGCTATTTAGAGAGAGGAAGAGAAAGAGAGAGTAGAGAGATAATTATTTGAGAGTTTTTTTAGAAGCTTGTCGGTGATTTGGGAATTAGCAAGTACCAGGTAACTCTGAATATTCTTCCTTATACTTGTGAATTATGTATGATTATAAATTTGTTTGTTTACTATTTTGGCAAGAATATTTAGAAAATATTTATGGTTTTAAGATCTGGTGTGGGAACTTTGATTTGCAAATCTGCAGAGGTACTATTTATACGTACGTTACTATTCACGTATACCGTATTTACTATTCATTTTTACTATTCATGTTACTATTCACGTATACTGTATTTACTATTCACGTATACCATATTTACTATTCACACCGTATTTACTATTCATTTTACTATTCACGTATACCGTATTTACTATTCATTTTACTATTCACGTATACCGTATTTACTATTCATAATACTATTCACGTATACATACCGTATTTACTATTCACGTATACATACCGTATGTACTCATCATTTTTACTATTCATGTATATATATCGTATTTTACTATTCACATATACGCATAGTATTCACTATTCATAAATACGCATATTGATGTATAAAACTTTATGGTATAATAATGCATTATTTTGAGTGAACATATTCATCATGGCGGTTGTATTATGATGGGTGGAGTAAGGAGGGATTTGAATGATAAAGAATGATTTATGCCACCACTCGGTGCACAGTGGATGGTACTTGTTTCAGGGCCCCATCTTCCATGTTTTCCTCTGGCCGGGATTTCATTGGAGTTGTGGGACATGTGACACCTCCTTAGTTATTTTAAAGGAGGGGAGCCATAGTCCAGATTTAAGCTATATACCTTTGGCCGGGTGTATCTTAAGTTTTGGTGAGCTTGGAACAATTCAGTCAAATGAATGAGTTTCTATTGGACTATGTGTTAGCCTATGGCTCCAGTCTGCGGTATAAGGGAGGTGGTGATATAAGGGAGGCTGCATACTGCATAGTGCATTTCTGAACAGTTCAAGAATTTGATATGATGATGAATATTCTGTAAAGACATGAGATGAGAACTTTTGAGATATATATGTTTTAATACCTTCTATATTGATGACTATTAGTATAAATTATTTTGTATGATAAATTATGGAATCTATATATATATTTGAAATCAGCCCATATCTTTTTGTCATATATTATTTGCTCGTGTACGGTAGAAATATTTAGTAGTTACTGAGATGTGTAATCTCACCCCATATTAACATTTTTCAGGTGAATAACTTAGTAGAGATCAAGGGAATGCACCCATGGAGTGAGCTTTGTAGGCTCTTCTGTACTCCTTTAGTTTATGTTGTGTTATTTTATTTGCCATGAACCTAAAAGACTTCCGCATTTTAAAATAACTCTTATTTATTGGATTTATTTTGGCCCTGTATAAATGGATTTCTACCTTTGGCCATATTGTAAATATGTGTTTGAGTGTTGAATATCCTATATTTGGAGGTGTTACTATTATTTTGGCCAAGATTTTGGTATTGAAAATGAGGCGTTACATTTTTGGTATCAGAGCTAAAAGGTTCTGGCCAATTTGTTGATTTCCTAAGTTTTCTAAATAAAAAATTGAGGTCGTGGCAAATTAAATTTCATAACATATGTGCTTTCTTGCATTTAGATTTGGAAAATTATTTGGTTAATTGTTTAGCTTTTCTAGTGTTTGTGGTATCTATAATTGTTATTATGGTTTGAGGTTGTGATTAAGGTTAGATTGTGAATAAGATTTGATATTTTATCAGAGTGGCGCAGCGGAAGATGATGAATTTTGGGGACAAAATTATTTTTTAGGAGGGGAGAAATGTAACATCCTGAATTTTGGACCTGAAGTCTTGAGAATAAGTCTATTTTTGGAAGACTACTAGACTCTATTTTTGGAAAGTGATAAATTTGAAATCAGTATTTTGTGGGACCCGTGAATAGTATTTACTATTCACGTATACGTTTTTACTATATACAAATACGTATTTAAAAAAAATATATATATATATATATATGTTATTCGCAAATACGTATTTAATACTTGAAATTTGTGAAATATGAATAGTGTTCACTATTCACAAATACGTATTTACTATTTAAAAATACGGTATTTACTATTTATAAAGACGTATTTACTATTTGAAAATACGTAGGACCCACGTCAAAAATAATTCATCTTCAGCCGCCTCTCCTTGTGCTTCTCGTGGGAAGTTTTAAAAAATCACGCGGGACCCACTCAATAATAATTAGAATAATATTATATTATTAAATTTACTATTTGCACAGTAATTTACAAATTTAAATATTAAAATAATGAAGAAAATTTTGAAACGGCAGAAGCGCAGCAGCCCACGAGGAAAATGTTTTTATATTATATAATTTTATAATTTTGTGAAAATTACGCCTAAGGACCCATTTTCCAACTATAAATAGACCTTTCATTTCATTTCATTCTTCACAACTCCTAGAGCTATTTAGAGAGAGGAAGAGAAAGAGAGAGTAGAGAGATAATTATTTGAGAGTTTTTTTAGAAGCTTGTCGGTGATTTGGGAATTAGCAAGTACCAGGTAACTCTGAATATTCTTCCTTATACTTGTGAATTATGTATGATTATAAATTTGTTTGTTTACTATTTTGGCAAGAATATTTAGAAAATATTTATGGTTTTAAGATCTGGTGTGGGAACTTTGATTTGCAAATCTGCAGAGGTACTATTTATACGTACGTTACTATTCACGTATACCGTATTTACTATTCATTTTTACTATTCATGTTACTATTCACGTATACTGTATTTACTATTCACGTATACCATATTTACTATTCACACCGTATTTACTATTCATTTTACTATTCACGTATACCGTATTTACTATTCATTTTACTATTCACGTATACCGTATTTACTATTCATAATACTATTCACGTATACATACCGTATTTACTATTCACGTATACATACCGTATGTACTCATCATTTTTACTATTCATGTATATATATCGTATTTTACTATTCACATATACGCATAGTATTCACTATTCATAAATACGCATATTGATGTATAAAACTTTATGGTATAATAATGCATTATTTTGAGTGAACATATTCATCATGGCGGTTGTATTATGATGGGTGGAGTAAGGAGGGATTTGAATGATAAAGAATGATTTATGCCACCACTCGGTGCACAGTGGATGGTACTTGTTTCAGGGCCCCATCTTCCATGTTTTCCTCTGGCCGGGATTTCATTGGAGTTGTGGGACATGTGACACCTCCTTAGTTATTTTAAAGGAGGGGAGCCATAGTCCAGATTTAAGCTATATACCTTTGGCCGGGTGTATCTTAAGTTTTGGTGAGCTTGGAACAATTCAGTCAAATGAATGAGTTTCTATTGGACTATGTGTTAGCCTATGGCTCCAGTCTGCGGTATAAGAGAGGTGGTGATATAAGGGAGGCTGCATACTGCATAGTGCATTTCTGAACAGTTCAAGAATTTGATATGATGATGAATATTCTGTAAAGACATGAGATGAGAACTTTTGAGATATATATGTTTTAATACCTTCTATATTGATGACTATTAGTATAAATTATTTTGTATGATAAATTATGGAATATATATATATTTGAAATCAGCCCATATCTTTTTGTCATATATTATTTGCTCGTGTACGGTAGAAATATTTAGTAGTTACTGAGATGTGTAATCTCACCCCATATTAACATTTTTCAGGTGAATAACTTAGTAGAGATCAAGGGAATGCACCCATGGAGTGAGCTTTGTAGGCTCTTCTGTACTCCTTTAGTTTATGTTGTGTTATTTTATTTGCCATGAACCTAAAAGACTTCCGCATTTTAAAATAACTCTTATTTATTGGATTTATTTTGGCCCTGTATAAATGGATTTCTACCTTTGGCCATATTGTAAATATGTGTTTGAGTGTTGAATATCCTATATTTGGAGGTGTTACTATTATTTTGGCCAAGATTTTGGTATTGAAAATGAGACGTTACATACATGACATCGTTTTATTTATTTAAAACTACTGGTTCTTAAAGTAATGGTTCTTACATAAGAATCATTAAATATTACTAAATAAATAATGGTTGCCAATATGAAACCATTACGTATCTTGCAATCATTACTATATATTATGACGGTTGTTTACATATTCTTGTTAATTATTATCATAGCAATGTACATATCATGGTCTCACCAAGACTTAATCTACAACGGGTGTTATATTAGAATCGTTATAATATGTCTAAAATAAATAACAATTTGGAACCATAGTTTATGAAGCATATATAACAACCGCATATATGACTATTTAGAATCGTAATGTATGGCGAATAATAACCGTTATAACTTCTGTAATAGGGCCTACACATCCCACTATGTCTTCTTTTTTTTTTAAAAAAAAAAAATAACATCCCACTATGTCATTCGTATGGGAATAAGCTCCGCCTTCATGAATAGCCCATCCCCATTTGGGTAAGGTCTTCTCTCTTCTTTGGAATACCTCGTATTTTGCAGAATATAGAGCTTCCGAAGATTCCAGTTCCAGGCTTACTTCAGCAGCCAGCTAATCTCTACATGTTTTTTTTAAAAAAAAAAATAATAATAATTGTCACCCTTTTTTTTTTGATACAGCCAGTGGGGGAGGGGGAGGCAGGGCTCGAACCCTGGATAAGGGGGAAGGCCAGCTCCTAAAGCTGGCCCTAATACCATCATGCTACGAGGCGCTTGGCTAATTGTCGCCCTTTTATTACAAAAGAAATTGCAACTTTTCCCATGAAATTGCCATTTTCGTTGTGAAGGGAGAACTGAGATAGGAATGTTTAATCCCGTAAACCAACACGCAGCTCAGAGTTTAGGTCATTATGATCACGCAACATGTTACCTTGTTCACCGCATAAAAGCTCCCTACAAGCCTTCTACGTTATAATTTATCTTACTTATATTATCTTTAATGTAAAACATATTTACCTAATTTGATTATATTCAGGAAGTTAGTTAAGTTAGTTAATATGACATGCATTTTCTGAAACACCATAGTCATTTTCTTTAATTCCCTCCAAATCGCTCATTCTTGATTATTGTTGAGGGATCATTAGTAAAGGTAAATTATGAAAATATTCATAAATATGAAAACATTGTCTTATATTTAGAACCAAGATCAACTTCTCAAATATATCTTATATTAAAGATTAGAGGGAGTAACATTTCAATCAACACACGAAATTAAAACTTACAACAAAATTAAATTAAGTGATTGTTTGAAGGTATTAACAACCTCGCTTGGCAAATTACAAGATCACATCAACACTCAAAACAAAGGAGCGCAAATATAAGGGTAACACAATGATGTTTTTTTTTTTTTTTTTTGGGTAAGGGGCAATTTTACACTATTAATTTTCACTTAGGGGCAATTTAGCCGCATAAGTGTCAAAAAGGAGCATTTTATCCTAACCGTTATCTCAGTTAATTTTAACAATTATTTGATCAAATATATTGAGATGATGGTCCACATTTCATTTTTGTTAAGGTGCAAATTTTCTCCAAAAGTCCATGTCATTTACTTCATTTTTTTTTTCAATTTTTACTTTAAATTTTACAGGACAAATTTACACCTTAACAAAAAATAACATGGATCACATGTGGACAAATTCAACATATTTAATCAATTAATAGTTATAATTAACTAGGATCACAGTTAGGAAAAAAATATTGCTCCCTTTTTAACACTTCTGAAACAATATTATCCCCAAAAAACTTTCAAGATAAAGTTATCCCTAAGTGAAAACTTACTGGACACAATCGGCCCTTAACTCAATTGTTTTTAGCATACCACTTGACTTGTATGAACCAATAAGTTAAATATTTACAGGAAGCCAATAGCCTTGGTGGGATGAAAGGTTGCGAGTTTGATCCTATTAACCTGATGCTCATTAGTTAGCTTCTCTAATTCAATTACCGCTTTAGGGTAAAAGCAGCCGAGTAGGCTTCCCAAGTCACGAAACCCAAATAACAATTCTTATGACAAAACCACAAGCTCTACATAAAAGCACAGGCTTTTTCTTACAATTTTACTATACATTTTTCCTCTCCTCTTTTCTATTCCATCCACAAATAGTGCTGTGCTTAAACTTGACTTGGTAAAATCAACACTTGATTTTCAAGTAGCACGTGACGGAAAGAAATTATATGCATTATACCAACAAAACAAAACTCCATCGCCTTTTAAGGGTGTGAGAGAGAATTTTGTTCACCGAAACAAGGGCAATATTCCCCACTGGTGCAGAAACCCCTGGCCGGTAGTGACTTCTAAAAACAACAGAAGAAGCACGGCCAGCATCGCTGCTCTCCCATTCCATGTTTCGGCACTTCTTGTCCAACCCCATTCCCATACCATTACCGGTGGCGGTAGCTCCCGGCGTTGAGAGTCATATGCTGCCAATAACTCTTCTACACTTCCCAGTGGAACCAAAGACTGCCAAAGAAATCAGATTTTCAATTACATCACAAAGGTCAAGGCATGCATGCAACTGACAATTTGCTAATGTCAGATCAAATTTACTTGATTCAATATTTTAAGATGATGGCAGAACATTTTAGCCGAGATTACAAAGTATAGGAGTGAAATGAGAATTTGTACCTGCCGTGCTTCAAGATTTGAAACTGCCATGGCACCGACATATGGGAGAGATTCAATTACAGCATCTGCCAAATCCGAAATGAAGGTGGATTCACATCCTAGAGCAGGAACACGGCCCCAGTTTTTTATGCCAGATTCTAGAGCCAATTCTTTGTATTCAACATCAATTTCTTCTAGTGTTTCAATGTGCTCACTGACAAAGCTGTGAATATAGCACATAAATGACAGGAAAGAGTGAGATACAGAAAGAAGCCAGAAAGTATAAAGATAGGAGTAAGGTGATATTTAAAAGAAGAAGAAGGCTAATATTACCTAATTGGCACAGCCAGCAGACTTTTCACTCCCTTCTTTCCAAGATCAATTATCGTCTCATCCGTATAAGGTTTTAACCATTCCACTGGGCCAACTCTACTCTATAACAATGATTACATTTTAATGTCAGTGTCACAAATCATGCTTTGAGGGTAGGATAACATTGATAGGTCGACAAATAGGCAGAGATAAATCTATCTCCACCACCTAACTTAGTTGAGATTTAATATTATGCAAGAAAGCTGCCCTGAGTAGTATTTGCAGGGTCCTGAGGTTATTCTCCAAAAGGTAGTCAGGTAGATTACTTGCAAAGAGCTTTCCACATGACACATGTAGTAATAACTAAATTATGTTAGAAGTTAGAAAATCACCGCACAAGATTATTCATTCTGAAAATAGCTTCCAATCATGAGTCCAATTGAGACTACATATAAGCAAAGTAATCCAAAGCATAACTAGAAACCACAAGAATTTGATTAACCTTTTGCTCTAGAAACCATTGCTCTAGCATTATTTCCATTCTTATACTTAGAAATTAGAATTTCCCTACCATATTTCATATATTTAAATATATTGCAGGCCATGAAGCATACAACATTTCATAGTATAATCCAATACTTCCTATTGGTTTATATGAAATCAGAATTACAAGAAATCAAATAACCCAAGTTACCTGATAAGCAAGGGTATAGGAATTAGCTATGTTCCTTTTCTCAAGTTCTTCCATAATCAAATCCACACATTCCTCCATCTCTGCCTTGTATGGGTCGCCGGCCTCTTCCACATATGCAAGAGGTACTCCATGCGCACTAAAGAATATCACCACCTGTTATCAGAATTCCAATTACTAAGGAAAATAGGCATACAGATAGAGAATTGAACGACTACCAAGCACAAGCATGAGAAGAATCCTTCAGGAAAAACTTGAACAATAAATACGAAAGTAACAGAACAACCATATTTTGTTGATAGGCGCAATTTTTTCTCATTAAAACAGATCAAAAAGGTCAGCACAATGCATTTCATACAGAAGGTCAAGTAAAGAAGCATGTTATGTTACAGTTGATACTGTTATCGGTTACCAGAATTGCTGTCATGAGTTACTAGTGCCACTGTACCACTGTTATTTTACCCAGGCATGGATGATATCAACTACATAAATTATGCTGTCATTATTTCAATAAAATATGAGGAAGCTGACAGAAAAAAATTCACTAAACCCAGACATAACTAAGATGTTGACTCCATAAATAATGCTGTCATTATTTCAGTAACATGAGAATGCTAACAGAAAAAAATATCACTGTTCACCAAAGCATGACTAAGATATTGACTACATAAATTATGCTATCAATATTTCAATAAAATATGAGAATTATAACAGATAGTATACCACAGAACAAAATCCTTCCATCTGAATCACCAGATCATAAAAGATGCCGTACCTCCTTTGGGTTGTCAAAACCTTTTAATTCGTTTTCAATCAAATTTGCCATGGCCTTTATGTATCCTTCACGTTGGTACCACGAAGGTATTACTGTGTGCTGCATGTTGACTAGATACTCATCCTCACTGAAGAATCGTTTAATATTTAAGAATTTGCCATTATAACAGAATGTCAGTCTAGATCTTTGGAGTATCATGATATGATAACTGTAGGAGTTTTTAGGGGTTACCGGAATATACTCTCCAGGAGACGTAAGCTTGAACCGCTGGTTGATATTGAAAATTGTGGATAAAGTGGAAGAACAACAAGCTTTGTAATTCCATCCCTTTTAATCTACATGGTGTGTTTTTAAGGGAAAAATTACTTATAAACAAACAGTAAGGAAATCATGGGGGGAAGTACAAATAACATTGTATTGGTTACTTCAGCAAAGTACAACAAGATTTCATATTATTTTCAACTAATCTGAAACATAATTAAGCATACAACTCAGATATAAGGATTAGCAAAGAAATATTGACATGGAGAAAAGGCAATAGCTGCATCAAAGTTTGTATATAATTAACGTTCTGCCAATCAGTACTTGAAAAACTCAATAACATATCAAACAACGAGTGATGACATCACACATTAAAATTTTCATAGGTTTTTCTTTTAAAAGATGAATCTTATAGCAATAAGTTTTCACTTAGATTACTATATAAATAAAAAGGTAGAAGATTCAAAAGTAGCAAAAATTCAATAAAATGTTGTTTAGTGTTTATTTTGTAATCCAATAAACCAATACCTGTTCAATAGCTTCTTCAGTGAATGGATGCCAGTAACGCATGCCAACATACACCTTTGCAGGGACATTCTTTGCCCAAAGAGATTTCCTCAACTCTTCAGCCTGCAGAAGACAGCATTAAAAGAGACAGGACAAGAATATAACTAAATAAAACAAAAATTTCAAGTCCTGTAAAAATAACGTAAAGTCTGATGAAGTCGAAATGTTGATAATGTTCCAAATCATTAGTAAGCACGAGAAACATCAGTCTCTCCACAGATTGGTTGAAAATTCAAAAGTTTACTTTAAATGGTAGGAAAAAGTTAATCGAAATATAAATGAGACAAAAAATGAAAGTAAACAGATTAACAATTTTAAATTTTTCACGAGACTTGATTCAGCCTCATTAACAAATGCACAAAAGAAATCTTAACTTCAACAGTAAGGAGCTTGGAGAACAGAAATGTACAAAGCTGACTACTTTAATAAGCTCTACAATACTCCACCATCAACTATTGTGCTTTACAGTCACCTTATAAATTATTAATACTTTGAAGACTGAAAGAAGATGAACCATTAGGCGTATGACCAATCTTACCAACATAAATAGTTCAATTCTTGAGAAAATGAAATTTCAAGTTCTCCAGATAAAATGCACCATTTAACAAGTCCACTGTTAAACAATAGTACTCCCTTTGATCCTTAATATAAGACACATTCGAGAAGTTGATCTTGGTCATAAATATAAATATAAGATATTGTTTTCATATTTGTTAAATTTTTATTTTATTTTATTTTATTTACCCTTATTGATGCTCCTTTAACAATAATCAAGAAGGAGAGATAAAGAGAAAATTAATGAAGATGATTAAAGTGTTTTAGAAAATACATATCATATTAATTAACTCAACTAATTTCATTAATATAATTAAATTAGGTAAACATATCTTATATTAAATACTGGAGGGAGTAATTACTAATTAAGATGAAAATCATGTTTACTGAAGTGACATGCCTGTGCATCAGTTATACGTCTAAGAGGAGAGCCACCACCAATTGAAGCATAGCCTTCTTTGCTCTTCGGTGCTCTTGCAACAGACACAAATTGGGCCAACGGCTTTTGAAGGAAACCAAACAACCTTGGTAACCGAATAATATCCTACATGATAACGAATAAGAGATAGAAAAATTTAGATTAATATCAATTTCAAGGGGTTGAATATTATTTTAAAAAGGAAAGGGAGTTAAGCCAAGATGTCTTGTAAATGAAAGATAGAATATTACTGGGTCAGCAAAAAGGTTAAACAAAAAAGGCTGCACATCTTCAAGAGTCTCTGGACCTCCAAGATTTAGCAATAATACACCAATCTTATCGTCACCAACAAGAGGGGTATCGGAAACAGTTTGAGTTGTTGAAGTTGATAAAACTCCCGCTGGCAACAAGTGCTTGTTGAGTGATTGCTTGGAAAACAGGGATTGCTTATCAGACCATCCATGAGAACATCTGGTCATTATGTAATTTTTAAAGGGGCTAGAGTTAATAGGAGTCTCCACATGGGCCCTAGAACAGCGATAAATCTTTTGGGAAGCATGGATTGCCTGTGGCAATAACCTATGGAAAAAAAAAAAAAAAAGATGTTTAGATATTTTATTGATCTTGAGATTTGATGATAAAATATTTGACATAGGAATTCACTAAAGTACGTCAAAAGAGTACTTTTAGCAATAAGATTAAACCAAAATAGTCAAATACCAGGCACAATGAATCGAGAGGGTTATAACAACACAAAAGCAATCTGCAATAGGAAAAACAAGAAAGCACGAAAAATTGGGCTTAAATGAATAATGGGAAGCAGATCCTCAAACTAATTTTTCAACCAAACTATAGCATTCAAGAAGACAAACAAAAAATCTTCTATCGCCAATCGTCAACAACATCAATTCCAATGGAAAACGGGCGACTTGATGAAGAAGCAGTTAATATCAGTGATTAAAAAATGAAAAAGCCAGCACTAACATTTAAAAATTAAAATCAGAAGATCCTGTCCATTGTTTATGGTCAAATGAATAGATAAAAAAATAATAAACAAAAAGAACTATGGAAATGACAATGCACAAATAACCGGGAGCCATTTAACTTGTGAATATAAAATTCATAACTCGTGAATATAAAATTCCGGCGCCGCAAAAAAATCCAGGGGAAGTAATACTTACAGAGGAAACTTGCAATTACGAGAAGCATGAGTGAGGAATGGAGGAGGACGAAACGCATACGAGGAAGACGAAGAGGAAGACGATGAAGAGGGATGAGTTGGAGAGTTCATAGCTTAGCAACACTGACCTTTCCTTCGCTTACTGCGTTGTTTGGAGCCCTAAACAAAGGGGAAAAATCCTTGTAGTGAAAATTCAAAGCTAAAAAACAAAGAAATAACGAGAAAATTTTAGTAAAGCAATAAGAACTTTACCTAATTCTGGTGATTAGGAATTACAAGGAACTAACACTGAGCAGAAGGTGAACTCTGAAAGAAAGATCAAGTACAAAGTTTCGGAGGGTGTACGCTAAAAAGCCTTCTTTCCCTGTTTGGTCTATTTTCAAAATGGTAGCTTGAAGCGAGAGGTTTTTTTAGCAAATGACAAGATTCTTCAGAAACCCATTGAAAGTCTGGTGCGGGGCTGTGATTGAAAGCGACGGATCAGATTGAAAGAAATGTAGACCACCTCTTCCTGTGTGTTTATCTACTCTCACATTTTTTTACCGCCTCCCATTTTTCAGGAATTTTTTTTTGGGGGTTCATTTTACATTATCCACTATCCACCAACACCAAGTTTTTAATAAGAATCATGTAAAATAAACAAATTTCCACGTCAATTAATATTAATATTAATATATAGGGATAGGATATTGTCACTACTATTTTTTGTTACTACCAATGTCACTACCACTTTTCCACCGTTAGATCTTCTGATTTAACAGTGGAAAAGTGGTAATAATAAAAAATGATAGTAACAATATCTTATCCCTAATATATATAACCATATATTCATGTTTTTTTTTTAATCAAAACCATATATTCATGTTGCTATAAAGTATTTTTTACCAGATGTTGCTATAAAGTAAAAACAACGTGATTTATGTAATATATATAAACAATTTGATTTAAGATTTGTCCATCTAGTGTTATATAGAAACGATAATATAATATAAAAAGAATCAGATATACCTTTTTTATGAATAAGAATAAAATATACTAATATTTCATCCACCTAATTGTTAATTAACTATTAAACATGTATTTTGGATTAAATATTACCCAATCAAATAGTCATATAAAAAAAACCAAAAAAATATTAAATATTACCCAATCAAATAGTCATATAAAAAAACCAAAAAAATAATTTCAATGTATTTAGTTATTCATTCTAGAGATGGAAACAGGACGCCTAACTTTGACTAAATAGGATTGAGCGTGTTATAAAGCCCTAAAATCTAAGCCTGGGTCTGTATATAGGTTTTTTTTCTTAAATTTAGACTTGAGCCTTCAAAAAGCCTAAAGTCTTTTTACATAGCCACTTATAATGTAGGTCTTTAAATAGGCTTCAAGGCCTATAATTTAAAGCCTACAATGTTATTGAGATAAAATTTAATTCTTATAATATAATAAATTAGATTAATTTAAAAATCTATTATTTGAGTTTTAAATTATAGAGAACTAACCCACTATCATAATTCAACAATTGTATTTTTAAATTAAAATAAAACATGATTAAAAAAAATATAAATCTAATATAGACACATATAATACAAATGAAATTATATTTAAAATGTGTAAACAAATTTAGCCTGAAGGTTTATAGATGTAACACCCCCAATTCCTAACAGCTATAATAACAAAAAATTAAATAATAATTTTTATAAATAAACTAAATTTCAAAATAAACAAATGTGGGAGTGTTACCGCCGCACTTGTATGGGACAAGTGCAAGGCTACTTATTATATTATTATAAATTAAAACTTAAATAAAGATGTCTGCATAAAATAAAAATATAAATAAAGAAAAGAAACTAGCTAAGACTTTTCATTCTCACTTCTCACTGCTAGCCCCAGCGGCCCCAGCTTAACCTGTTTCAATTAAAAATCTGCTCCCCCGAAGGATCGTTGCAGCCCATGAACACACACACATCAGCAAACGCTAGTAATCCTAATAGTTAAAGATAACACAAAATAATAACAATAGTAACCGATAAACAAACAAATAAATAATTAAATTAATTACATATGATGGGGTAAATACCATATATATATATATATATATATATATATATATAAAATCCACAAAATCAATTTCTCATACTCATATAGCTATACATTATCATTGACTCAGATATTATTATTATTTATTATCCTTTAAAATTTCTTTAGACCCGGGAAACCCTGCCAGTCACAATCAATCAAATTGGCCATCAAGTATATCAAGTATTTCTTCCTAGTGTGCACACCTCTTCCCAAAGTTGATACTAGTGTCCCGGGAAACCCTGCCAAACACCACTTTGGGAAGAACGGATATCATCATTTTCTCATCACATAATATTTCGAGGCATAAAGCCTAAGGGTTGTGTTCATCACTTTGGGGGTACCATCCCAAAGCTATCCTCTCACTGTTAAAATGTTTTAAAACACACACATAATCAAATTCCCAAATTATTACCATTATTTAATTATCTTTTATATATTTTCCTATCATTTTAATCAAATATAAGACATAAGGATATTTTGTTTAAAATCTGTTCATATCATATTTTATGCTACATGAGATATTAATTACAGCATTGCACAGGAGTACAATATACTGCAATTTTTATATATTGCATTTAGAAAAAGTAATTAAATATGATTACAAAAGTGACGCATAGCTATATTGCATTCAAATTGCAACACGCACGCCGAGGCAAAAGTATATTCAATTGATTACACAAAAAAAAAAAACGCACAGGCAAGCACGCAAGTCGAAAACAATCACATACATTACAATGCTTATATAAATATATATCTTAAAAATCAATTAATTTCTACAATCTAGGGATCAAGATCACCTATCAGGATTAAAATTAACCTAACCTCATGGGAATTAGGATTACAAAATTTACATAAATCTAACCTACTCATGGGGATTAGGATTACCTGGCCTCCGTTCTTACTAGCGACCTAATTTTGATTTGATGCACAGAAAGAGGGTTTGAGAAGAAAACAACGGAGGAGAAAAAGTATCGTGTGTTTTTAGGTTTTTGACGGCTAGACCTAAATTTATAATTAAAACTTAGGGTTTTAGTTATGGGCTGGGCCCTTTAATTATTCCCAATTAATAAATTAACAACACAAACACTATAGATTTCTAGATTCTAATATATTATTATTATTATTATTATTTTAATATATTATTAATTCTATTATTAATTAGGAGTACTACAAATATAAAATAAACAGATATATATTCTATATAATAAATAGAATATATAATAAGATTTTCTAATAAATAAAAATATGAAATATTAACATAATTAATAGAAATAGAAATAGATTATATTATACAATCTAATTATTAATAATATAATTAATATATTCCTATTCAATTTATTACGATACAATATATATATATATATATATATAATATTTCAATTACATTTTATATTTCTATTTATTCTAGCTAAAATCTAGGATCATAGCTAATATCTAGGATCACTAATATCACTACACAACAGTAAGGTAAATTAAAATGACTCAATTATATATTTAATAGAAATGAATTATATTATATAATCTAATTAATATATTCCCAATTAATAAATTCTTAAACCATACAATTAAATTCTAAACTTTTATTGTTACTATAATTATTTCCAATTAATAAATTATAAAATAATATAAACATTATTAAATTCTAAATCTTTATTTACTATATTGTTATTATTATTAAATTTCATTATTATTTTATTATTATTATTATTAGTATCATTATCATTATATTATTATTGATAAAAATCCGGGGTATTACAATAGACCAGGCCTTCATAAAATAAGCCTAACCTGTTTATATATTTAGGTCTTTAAATAAGTCTTAGCATACCGGATGAGCAACAAACAAAAAAGATCTTTTTATAAACAGGTCAGGCCCTAATCAGGTAGGATTGGCTAATATATTTTTGTAAACATTAAATCTAAACCATTTAGATTTCAATTCAAATATTGAGATGAGGAAGATGATGGAAAGGGAAGAAGACTATAGTCAAACTCTAACCAAGCCAGTCAACCTGATAGGGCTCTGATCTATTTTCACCACTAATTATTCCTTATATTTGAAAACTGAAAGTATATCATTATTTCAATGTTGGCCTTACTACATGTATGGTGTATCACTGTTGAATGGAACTATTTTTAATGTTTTTAGAAGGGTTAAGGTGTAAAAGTACACATGTGTGTGTTTTTTTTTTTTAGAACCGTCTAGTAGCAATTGTTTTTTTTAGGTGCAAAAGTAACTATGTGGTTACAAATTAGGTGCAAAAATACAGTTTGACCGTTAAGTTTGACCTTGACCATTAAATTTGACTTTTTGTTGACCAGACGATGACGTGACATTTCAAAAGTACAAAAATACACATGTGATTTGTCAATAAGAGCGTCGAATATCAAATTCCTTTTTTTTTAATTTTATTATTTTATTTTAATTACTACCGGGTACTAAAAAGATATTCAAGATATTGACTTGTACTAAAAAATTACTTCATAATCTTGAAAAATTATTTTAAGATTTCAACAAATATTTCAGGGTATTTACTGGTACTAAAAAGATACTTTGAGAATACTGCCTAGTATAGAAAAATATTTCATGATATTGAAAAATTATTTTAGAATCTTAAAAAAATATGTTGAAGTATATTTTTTGTAACACCCCCAATTCCTAACAGCTATAATAACAAAAATTTAAATAATAATTTTTATAAATAAACTAAATTTCAAAATAAACAAATGTGAGAGTGTTACCGCCGCACTTGTATGGGACAAGTGCAATGCTACTTATTACTTTATTATAAATTAAAACTTAAATAAAGATGTCTGCATAAAATAAAAATATAAATAAAGAAAAGAAACTAGCTAAGACTTTTCATTCTCACTTCTCACTGCTAGCCCCAGCGGCCCCAGCTTAACCTGTTTCAATTAAAAATCTGCTCTCCCGAAGGATCGTCGCAGCCTATGAACACACACACATCAGCAAACGCTGGTAATCCTAACAGTTAAAGATAACACAAAATAATAACAATAGTAACCGATAAACAAACAAATAAATAATTAAATTAATTACATATGATGGGGTAAATGCCATATATATATATATATATATATATATTTAAAATCCACAAAATCAATTTCTCATACTCATCATAGCTATACATTATCATTGACTCAGATATTATTATTTATTATCCTTTAAAATTTCTTTAGACCCGGGAAACCCTGCCAGTCTATTTAGTTTAGTGGGAAGAGAACCATGGTAAACCCGGGAAACCCTGCCAGTTTACCCTGTGACCTGAGAAACCCTGCCAGTCACAATCAATCAAATTGGCCATCAAGTATATCAAGTATTTCTTCCTAGTGTGCACACCTCTTCCCAAAGTTGCTACTAGTGTCCCGGGAAACCCTACCAAACACCACTTTGGGAAGAACGGATATCATCATTTTCTCATCACATAATATTTTGAGGCATAAAGCCTAAGGGTTGTGTTCATCACTTTGGGGGTACCATCCCAAAGCTATCCTCTCACTGTTAAAATGTTTTAAAACACACACAATCAAATTCCCAAATTATTACCATTATTTAATTATCTTTTATATATTTTCCTATCATTTTAATCAAATATAAGATATAATGATATTTTGCTTAAAATCTATTAATATCATATTTTATGCTACATGAGATATTAATTACAGCATTGCACAGGAGTACAATATACTGCAATTTTTATATATTGCATTTAGAAAAAGTAATTAAATATGATTACAAAAGTGACGCATAGCTATATTGCATTCAAATTGCAACACGCACGCCGAGGCAAAAGTATATTCAATTGATTACCCAAAAAAGATGCACAGGCAAGCACGCAAGTCGAAAACAATCACATACATTACAATGCTTATATAAATATATATCTTAGAAATCAATTAATTTCTACAATCTAGGGATCAAGATCATCTATCAGGATTAAAATTAACCTAACCTCATGGGATTAGGATTACAAAATTTACATAAATCTAACCTACTCATGGGGATTAAGATTACCTGGCCTCCGTTCTTACTAGCGACCTAATTTTGATTTGATGCACAGAAAGAGGGTTTGAGAAGAAAACAATGGAGGAGGAAAAATATCGTGTGTTTTTAGGTTTTTGACGGCTAGACCTAAATTTATAATTAAAACTTAGGGTTTTAGTTATGGGCTGGGCCCTTTAATTATTCCCAATTAATAAATTAACAACACAAACACTATAGATTTCTAGATTCTAATATATTATTATTATTATTATTATTATTATTATTATTTTAATATATTATTAATTCTATTATTAATCAGGAGTACTACAAATATAAAATAAACAGATATATATTCTATATAATAAATAGAATATATAATAAGATTTTCTAATAAATAAAAATATGAAATATTAACATAATTAATATAAATAGAAATAGATTATATTATACAATCTAATTATTAATAATATAATTAATATATTCCTATTACAATTTATTACGATACAATATATATATATATATAATATTTCAATTACATTTTATATTTCTATTTATTCTAGCTAAAATCTAGGATCATAGCTAATATGTAGGATCACTAATATCACTACCCAATAGTAAGGTAAATTAAAATGACTCAATTATATATTTAATAGAAATGAATTATATTATATAATCTAATTAATATATTTCCAATTAATAAATTCTTAAACCATATAATTAAATTCTAAACTTTTATTGTTACTATAATTATTTCCAATTAATAAATTATAAAATAATATAAACATTATTAAATTCTAAATCTTTATTTACTATATTGTTATTATTATTAAATTTCATTATTACTTTATTATTATTATTATTAGTATCATTATCATTATATTATTATTGATAAAAATCCGGAGTATTACATTTTTAGTACTAGTCAGTACCCTATTTTTTCATGATCTTAGTATAATTTTTTAAGATCATGGAGTATTTTTCAATACCAGTCAGTATTCCTTTAATACCAGTCAATAGTTTAAAATATTTTTTCAAGATCCTAAAATAATTTTTCAAGATTATGAAGTATTTTTTTTTGGTATTAGTCAGTATCCTAAAAGTACTTTTTAGTACCAGTCAGTACCCTGAAATATTTTTTCAGTATCAGTCAGTATCAGTCAGTATCCTTTTAGTACCGGTTAATATCTGAAATATTTTTTCAAGA
This sequence comes from Acacia crassicarpa, assembly GCA_034222035.1. Classification (NCBI taxonomy): domain Eukaryota; kingdom Viridiplantae; phylum Streptophyta; class Magnoliopsida; order Fabales; family Fabaceae; genus Acacia; species Acacia crassicarpa. The sequence continues at coordinate 7,581,265 of JAWXYG010000008.1, forward strand.
TCCTAAAATAATTTTTCAAGATTATGAAGTTTTTTTTTGTACTAGTCAGTATCCTGAAAGTATGTTTTACTCCCTCTGGTCCTTATTATAAGGCACCAACTAGCAAGTTTATTTCGTCCTTTTTATAAGGCACTTGCTTATTTCCAATGAGCATTAATTATTTGTTTCCATGTCTACTCCTAATTAATGAGGGTTGTGGGTGAGAGTAATAATTATAATATTAGAGTTTAGTGCAATTAGTAGGGGTAATATTAGAAGTTACTTAAATTGTAGGATAACTTTATTGACTTTAACTACTTTTATTGGTTTGTGAGAAAAGTTAGTTGGTGCCTTATAATAAGGACCGGAGGGAGTAGTACTAATCAGTACCCAAATATTTTTTTTCAGAATCAGACAGTATCATTTTAGTATCGATTAATATCTAAAATATTTTTTCAAGATCCTAAAATAATTTTAATTGAAGTAAAATTAAAAAATTAAAAAAAAAAAAGGAATTTGGTGTTCGACGCTCTTATTGACAAACCACATATGTATTTTTGCACCTTTGAAATGTCATATCATCGTCCGGTCAACAAAAAAGTCAAACTTAACGGTCAAAGTCAAACTTAACGGTTAAACGGTACTTTTCCACCTAACTTGTAATCACGTGTGTACTTTTGCACCTAAAAAAAGCACTTGCTACTGAGTATTCTTTGAAAAAAACTACATGTGTATTTTTGCACCTTAAGCCTTTGAAAGACTGTTATTTTTCTTGTAGTACTCTGTAATTTTTTAAGCCCATTAACATCATTTTGACTTTTTTTTTTTTATTTTAAAAAGAACGATTTTTAGACTAAAAGTGCTCCAACTATTCTATTGGTTTCTATTCAACTAAAATTCCGAAAGTTGTATTTCTCTCTATATATATTTGAATCTTGAGGTCAGTGGCGTTGGGGTTGCTGGTAAAGAAAAAAGTTAACATTTGGGGTACTTATGAGAGATGACTACTTTAATTATATAAAATCTGCACCACAGAAATCTTTATCAATAACAACTATTATCCTAAAGCTTTGACAGTATGAGTGGCCTAATGTTGAGCATTAAATCTCACAAGTTTATCAACTTTTGGAGGATCAGAATGTGGTCCTTAAATATCCATCCGTCCGCTGCCCTTCTTTGCGCTTGGTGCAGTTTGGGCGCAGAGGAGGGCAGCTATGCCTTTTTTTTAGAAATATTTTATGGTATTGACTGATACTAAAAAGATACTTCAGGATACTAAACAATAATGAAAAATACTTTAGGAGCTTAAAAAATTATTTTACGATCCTGAAAAATATTTCAAGGTAATGAATGATACTAAAATGATACTAACTGGTATTAAAAAAATATTTCATCATTTTAAAAAATTATATAGGATCTTGAAAATATCTTTTATGATACTAGTATTAAAATGATATTTCAGGATATTAATTTGTATATTAGGTACTTACTGGTACTAAAAATATACTTCATGATATTTTTTCAGAATCATAAAATAATTTTTCAAGATGATAAAGTATTTTTTTTGGTACCATTCATTATCCTGAAGTATCTTTTTAGTAAAAAAGGACACAACTTCCCCCTTTTACGTCAAAACAGTGCCGTTTTAATGCAAAGGAGGGTAGTGGACGAGAGCAAGAAAAGGACCAAAGCTGGGTCCAAAAAGGATAAGAGAAAAAAATCTATTTTTTTATATGGTCAAGGCATAGTCTATTTCAATACTTGTATAAAGAGTTTCACTTCGTCCAAAAAATTTTATGTTCTTAAAGAATATGATCTATGTCCTCAGATCTTTGATCCACGAAGTCTGTAATATGATCTAACGCCTTCAATATAGGCAAGAAGTATCTTTGTTCAACATCAGCCAGTGAAAAGCCTTGACTCCGTTGAAGTTCTCTAATTATTTTTTCAGTCCAAGGTGGATTCTCATTTTATAAGATATAAATTGTTAAAATTGTGAATACCGTTGGTATTAATTAAATTTAGTTTGGAATATTTATTTCTGTAAACTTCCAAAAATACCATTAGTTTAATAAACGAAAAATATTTAAGGAGTGAAATAATGAAGTGTCATTTTCGCATAAGCTTTATTAATGGATTATTATTTTTCTCAAAATATTTTATATTATGAAACATCAAATTACTTCAAAAATAATCTTTTGTTTTTTTTTGTTTTTCCTTGGGATGGAGTAGGAGTTTTTGGTAAGGGACGAGGTTGTATTTGAAACATATCTATGAGTACTGCCATAAAGTAAATAAATTAAAAAAATTACATGCACATTACTACGCATATTTATAGAATTTGTTTTTTTACTAAATGATATAAAAAAGTGGTTTTCGAATTATTTAACAATTAAAAAATGCAGTAAATAAGTTTAAACTCATAGTAAACAAAAATTATATTTAACCATGAACATCCTAAAAAATCACATTCATTATCTATATTAAATTACTTATCATTTCCGATTATTTTAGAAAACATTAACTTATCAACAAAAGAATTACAAGAAAATAAATATCTCTCCCGTGCATTCCATTGGTAAGTTCTAATTCTAAGATATTAGATAAACAATTTCGATAATAAAATAAAACTGTTATGAGCAACCCTTGCTTCTCTCAAATTACAAATCTCAGTATCAAAGAATAACTGTTTGTGTAGGAAGGAATCTCTAGACACCAAGAAATGAATCCTACCCCCATATTATTACTTCAGAGCTTGCTGCTCTATTGACATGGAAGTTGGCGAAAGTTGAAGATAATACTGTGAAGAACTAAAGATGAGAGTTTCTGAAAATCACACATTCTCTTTTAATTCTGTGGTTATGTCCATCATTCTGATATCTTCATTATTTCTTGCTTTCTTGACTGGTTTCTTCCCCAGTTTCTTGTTCGTCAATGTTCCTCAAAGAATTTTCTCAGCAACCTCAAATTTAAACGAAGAAGAAGCTCCATATTCTCCATCACCTCCTGTTAACACTTCAGATTCCACAGAAATAAAAGAGGGTCTAGTTTCATCTGGTTCGGTACAAATCAAAACGGCTACTTCCAAAAACATTGTGAGTATTCAACTCTCTTTTTCTCTTTCTTCTTTTCTATGTAGAGTACTTTCTCTCATACTTTCTTTTTTGTTGGTGGGTCTTTTAGGGAGGTGAAAAGCTTGACGAAGAATTGAAACGTAAAGGCACAGAACAAGTGAGTATTATAAATAAGAAAGTCAAGAAGCTGAAAAAGATTCAAGCAAGATTGGCCCAAGTGAGATCCTTCATTAAAGAAGCTAGCAAAGTTCGAAACTCGACATCAACCCACCAAGACCCAGATTATGTTCCTCAAGGCTCAGTTTACAGAAACCCCAATGCTTTTCACAGGTACAAAAATATTAACTCCTCTTCACATATGAAAGCCTTGAACACAAACATATACAATAACTATTGATTAATTATGATATATAAAATTTGCGTATTAAAGGAGTTACCTGGAGATGGAGAAGATGTTCAAGATATTTGTGTACGAGGAAGGGGAGCCGCCATTGTTCCATAATGGTCCATGCAAGAACATATACACGACAGAAGGAAGATTCATACACGAAATCGAAAAGGGAAAGTATTATCGTACTCATGATGCAGACCAAGCTTTTGTGTATTTCTTGCCATTCAGTGTGGCTATGATGGTGAAACATCTTTTTAAACCCTCCAGTCGTGATACCAATTCCATTCGCCTTTCTGTGATGGACTACGTACAGACTATATCCCATAAACACCCCTTTTGGAACAAAAGCATGGGGTTTGACCATTTCATGCTCTCCTGCCATGATTGGGTAAGAAACTCTCTCTCTCTCTCTCACACACACACATTTTGGCACTAGAAACAGGGCATCCTATGATATGAAACGAAGGTCAAAGTTTTCCTTTTTTTTACTCCATCATATCCTTAATATAAGACATATTTACCTATGATTAGATTAGTTAAGTTAGTTAAAATGATATATATTTTCTAAAACTCATTAATCATCTTCCTTAATTCTTCTCCTTCCTTCTCTTTCTTAATTATTATTGAAGGAGTATCAATATGGTAAATTAGGAAAATACCGACAAATACGAAAAAATATGTCTTATATTCAAGACAAAAATCAAATCCTCAAATATCTCTTATATTAAGGACTAGAGGGAGTATATGTTTGCATATCAAGTTGAACATTATCTGTTTGTCGAAAACAGAATTTTTATTTAGAAAAAGGATCTTTCATTACTTAAGCTTCCAACTCCAAGTGTGTGTCTTGGTTGCCTTGTGATGAAATCTCTGGAAATTTTTTCACAGGGGCCTATGACATCTTCATACGTACCTCAATTATTCCACAATTCCATTAGGGTATTATGCAATGCAAATACATCAGAAGGATTCAACCCTGCAAAGGATGTTTCACTCCCAGAAATCAATCTTATAACAGGAGAAATCACAGGATTACTAGGAGGGTATTCTCCATCTCGCAGAAAAATCCTCGCTTTCTTCGCTGGTCACCTTCATGGCCATATAAGGTACCTACTTCTCCAGCAATGGAAAGACAAAGACCAAGATGTACAGGTCTACGAAGAACTTCCCAAGGGTGTATCTTACTATAATAAGCTCAGAAGCAGTAGATTCTGCCTGTGTCCAAGTGGATATGAAGTAGCAAGCCCCAGAATAGTGGAAGCCATATTTGCAGAATGTGTGCCTGTTCTGATTTCGGATAGCTATGTCCCACCCTTTAGTGATGTCTTGAATTGGAGGTCATTTTCAGTGCAGGTAGATGTAAAGGACATACCCAACATAAAGAAGATACTAATGGGTATTTCTCAAAGACAGTACCTCAGAATGCAGAGAAGAGTAAAACTGGTGCAGAGACATTTTGTGCCCAATGACCCTCCAAAGAGATTTGACGTTTTCCATATGACCATTCATTCTGTATGGCTCAGAAGATTGAATGTCCAAATTCAACATCAGTGACACCAACATTGACAGATGCATTTTGCATCACCATGTAGCTCAAAGATGGTAGATTTTGTTTCATAATTAAAACATTGTTTATCTTTTTTAGTGTAGAAATGAAGAATTCTTTAGTAGGTGCAGTATACATTGGGTGTAACCTACAACACTTCTATGTATCAGTATCTCACTAGTTTGGTGTATGTACATTGCTCAACATTGGGATCTTTGTATAAAACTGATCATGTTTTCTTTTCCTCTCTTGTACATTACTGAACAAATTCTGGTAATAAGAATATAGCATATGATATTTCCATACAAGAATTTATTATAATTATGAACTGTGAATGTGATTTATAGCCAGCCAACACAGGAGAAATTTGAGGTGCCAAGTGATAAAAATAGAGTGATCTAGGATTTAATCAGACAAATATTGTTCGCACGCATGTTCTTAATGATACAGGTAGTACGTCATATGAACAGGACCATAAAGTTAGAATATCTTGCCAGTTGATAACAGTCATTAATTATAATACACATAGTAGTGGGTGATTTTTTTTTTTTTTTTAAAAAAATAATCAAGTAAACAAGAGCTATGCTGCTTAACTGACTTGAAATTCTCCACTGGCATGAGCCTCCTTCACCCTTTTGTCATATTCATCTTCTTCATCCCCCTCTTCCTGCACCTCAGCTTCCTCATCTTCTCCTTCATCTTCTTCACCTTCCCAGCCAAAACCCTTAACTGGTCTAGATACTGGAGGCGGGTTTCTAGCTTCTCCCACAATTTTCATGATGTCGTCCACACTTTGAACAGAGAAGCTTGGGTTGTCTCTTTGGTAATAGATAGCTTGAGCTGATTCAGTTAGCTCCCTTGGAAGGTTCTTTAAAAACCATGGATGGTTTTTGATTTCCTTGAGAGTTATTCTCTGAAAGAAATAAAGAAAATGGGCTGAAAATTAGCTCATAGAAACAAGATATTGATTAAATGATCCCAAGTGTAAAGCATTAAAATTTTCTGTAGCACCTTGTTCTGTAACAATCACAATCTAATAATAGTTGCATAAAACAAGGGATTTTTTTTTTTGGGGGTGGGGGGGGGGGGGTGTTGTGGAGATGTAAAAACTATATGATTATATTGACTGTTAAGCATAAAGATATATATATATATTCAGTCAGTTCCTTGAATTTAAAGTTAAACGTATAACCAGTGTTCACCAAATGGAAAACATGTCACCAGTAGCCAGCAAATGTATTCTTGGGAGCCTATATGGAAACTGAATTTCAGAAGACACCAAACACTTACCATGAATATCTCACTATTCATGGTTGCTTCTTGTAGTTTTGTTGTCCTTTAGTTTGAGTTTATGTTTGGTAAATTTACAACCTTTGCTACCAATACAGACGACAAACTTCATTAAAGCTAAACCAGTGAATTTTATACATTGATACAGCAAGGGAAAACCGAAAGTGATGAAGAGGACCAAAATCCAACTTTTTTTTACAGTAGAACCGAAACAGGAGAAAATTATGAGTGCAAAAGACGATTTTCGGAAAGCTACCCCAATTGGGCCCGACAACGCTAGAATATGACCAAGTTAGATTGCCATATCAAAAATAAATAATTAAAAAAGAGGAGAAAAGTAATCGTTCCAGTATACTATTCAGTCTCTGGAAGTGGATTAGATGGTCAATATAGGCAGCCTAAGTTTACAAAAAAGGGAACCTAAGGACGCAGTTCAACTTAGTCTTTTCTCCTTTAGTATAAATATTCAACAACAATGAGGCTTGTTTTACAACCAATTTTTCAGTTATTTTCTATTCATTGTCATGAAGGTCCATAACTGACGTGAAAATACAAAAGTTAACAAATGCATACTTGTAATACTATGATAGAGCCCATTTGTTGTAATATTTTAACACAACTGCTATATAACAGCAAAAATTAAGTCACTTCAAAAAATCAAAACTTGCCTTCAATGGATTCGCCACAAATATACTAGAAAGGAGGTGTCTGCAATCTTGAGATACGTGGACATAATCAGGGATTTTGTATTGGACAGCCATAATGCGCTGCACAATAGGACAGAAAAAGGGGATATGAAATATGTGAAAAATTACATTTGAAGCAGTACCAAAAAAATCAGCATCAAATAAGATTAACAATAAGATACCTGAATTGTTTTCCTAAAATTCCTGGGGTCTGCATGGTCCTCAAAGGGATATGCTCCAACCAGCATAACATAGAGCGTCACTCCACATGACCACACATCAGCCAACTAAACAATGGCAATAACAGAGAAAACATAATCACACTTCACAGTTAAACAACGGGATTATAACATAACAACTGAAAAAAATGAACATACTATCTTTAGTCATTAATATAAGATATGCTTAACTAATTTGGGTATAGTAAGGAAGGTAGTTAAAGTAGTTATTTGTCAAAATTGTGTGATATCAATTGCATTGAAACTACGCTTTGATACAAACTCACTTCACATGTGCAATCAAACAGGATAATTTAGGGGAAAAAATGATAAATATGGGGGGACAGAGTTGATTAAGGTCTTATATTTAGAACCAAATTCAACCCTTGACTAGCTCTTATATTAGGGACTAGAGGGAGGGAGTATCTTTTTCACATCAAATTTGATGCCTCTTGCGCCTAAGATAACCAAAATCACTTCTTTGAGTTGTCTTATAAGAGAAATAATATGGCAAAACTAGAAAAAATTAATTAAAGAAGTATAAGCCAACACAATGAAATCTAAATAACCAAATGATAAAGCACCACATTTATCTATATCTTACCTTGCCATCATACTCCCGCCTGGAAAGGACTTCAGGGGCTATATAAGCAGGAGTTCCAACAGTTGATTTGGGACGTGAATGCAGCAAAGATGACTACACCACAAATCATAAGAAGTCCAATAACCATCAAGTCCATATAACCCCAGCCAAGTTATTATTTGAACCAATAAAATGTGATGATATTGATTGCAAAAACCTTGGAATAACCGAAGTCACAAATCTTCAACCGAGGTGCAGGGCTTCCATCTAGAAGGGTATTTTCCAGCTTCAAATCTCTGTGGCATATTTGCTGAAATGAAGGTAAAAGCATAAGTTATCACAGAGCACCTCAAATCTTTGTGATTGTAGCTAACATTAATTCTCCTTGAGCATATGATTATACCATGGCATGACAGAAATTGACACCAGAGATCAGCTGCTGAAAGAAATATCTAGCCTGAAAAAAATAAAAGAAAAGAAAATGAGAGAGTTGCAATAATAGTAGTAGTAATGAAATTGGAAGCAAAAGAGTATGTAAAATTAATAAATTATTCACCTCATCTTCACTGAACCTGCCAGCAGTACAGATCCTCTCAAAGAGCTCCCCTCCAGCTGCATACTCCATTACAATAGCCAAATGTGTGGGGGTTAACACCACCTGGAAAAATCAGAACCAATTGAAATCAGAGTTCAACAAATCATATATGGTACTCCAGCAATGATTGGACTGAAAAATTAAGTAATAAATTGCTTGCCTCCTTGAAGCGGATTATATTGGGATGTCGAAGGGACCTGTGGTTCATAATTTCCCTTGCCACATTCTCGTCAATCTGAGATTGTAATAGAAAATTCTTAGAATCATACAACTCAAATAAGGAACATTTAATAACAAAACAAGGAAAGAAGCTTGAAGCCTATCTTCTAATCTGGTTGACTGCCCAGAACTATGAAGGAAACGCAAAACGTAATCATCTGTAAATCTAAAATTTCCAGCAATCTCTAAAGCAGTCGATCAGTTCTGAGACAAACCTTGTAGCCACGCTCGATGTATTTCATGGCGACGAGTTCCTTGGTCTCCTTGTTCCTCATGAGCCTGGCGACCCCAAAGTTGCCAGCCCCCAAATCCTTGACGGTCTCGTACTTGTCCATATCCACGAATTGAACAGCGACGAAATGACTAGCGAGTCAGTAACTCAGTATCAGAATCAAAGAATCATGCTACAAAATCGAAATGGGAATCGGAGAAGTAGGAAGGTGGTTTGGACAGAGGGAAGTGGAGTGAGATAGAGAAAGCACTAAATAAGGAAGAGCACGTGAGATAGTGAGAGAGTGAGACGTTAGAAAAATGAGGAAATAGTGTGGGAATCCATGAAAACCAGCTTGACTCCAGTGAGGCCGTGTCATCTATCGGTTAGCTTGCTTTCAGTTAATTTTACATTTAAAAAATTAAAAATTGTATTTATTGGTTCTGACATTTGCGGGGGAAAAACGCGGTTTCTCAGTGGTTTTTGTCTCCAGCTTGGTGAACAGAGTCGTTTTTGTCGCCATCTTATTTACAATAACTAACTGCATCTTTCATTTTTCACTGTCACAGCCTCCAAAATACTGTTCATCTTTTACAAAACAAAAAGCTGAGTAATTTGCAGATGCAATTAATAGAAGTATTGTTCTTTTCAGGATCTGGAACGAGGATAGCAATATGAAAGATGAATCCATAGCTCGGCGTGTGAGTTTGCTTCGCCGGTTAAAGATGGAAAAAGATATTACTGTTGAAACTTGAAAGGATCACCTAAAAGTGACACTGGGTGATGACTCAGTGGGTTTTGCTGACTCGGATATGCGATTTGAGAAATCTAAATAAATTATTTAGTTATAGTTTATATCATGTTTAATTTATTTAGCTCTTTTGATCTCTTTAAAAAAAGTTAATCGGGTTTTATATTAAATATTGAAGGCACTACTCCCTCTCATTATTTTTATAAGAACTTAAAATTTAAATTATCTTTATCCTTTTTCATAAGAATTAAACAAGAGTTTTCTAAACATTTAACGAGTTTTGTTTCATTTTTATCCATCATTAGTTATATTAATTGTATTAATTAAAAGGTTGATGATATTTATACTTACTTCATTTCTCTCTCATACTTACCTTTCATAAACAATGACCTATCTAAAAACAAAGTGCAGATATACTTATTTTTTAAAATTAATTTTGACAAATTAAACCGTACTCTATCTGGTCTTTATTATAAGACACCAATTAGCAAGTGTTTTTTTTATCCTTTTTATAAGGCATTTGTTTGTTTCTACAGCGTATTAATTATTTTTTTTCATAATAATAAGGGTAGTGGATGAGAGTAACAATTAATATAATATTAAAATTGAGTACAATTAGTAAGTATAATATTAAAAATTATTTAAATTTTAGGACAACTTTATTGACTTTAATTGTGTTTCTTAGTTTATGAGAATTATTAATCGGTGTCTTATAATAAGAATAAGAGGAGTATAATTCAATCATTAAGGTACCATTCTGGTCCTATTTATAAGTCCGTTTTAACTAAATCACATATGAGATAGTTAGCTCAATGATTATGGGGTAAATTTTAACTTTGCCCTCATTTATGAATAAGTATCTTTCAACATTTTCTTCTCTCTCTATTTTTATTGGTATAATTAATATAGGAAAAATTATCCTAATCTCATTTATTATCTGAAAGACAACTTATAAATAAAACTAAATTTTTAATCAAAATTGATTTATAAATAGAACTAAAATGATATTAAATAATACTTTTTAAAAAAAAGAAAGAAAGAAAGAAAGGGAAAAAAAAAAAAAAAAAAGCGTTCAGAGTGCGCCAATTAGCGGTGGCCGACATGGAGGTCGGGGCAATTTGATTGGCCGTTTTTCTCGGGAGAGCATGGCCATTAGTAGCCCATCATTCAATACTTTTTAGATTTCATTCGGAAACCTCGAACGTTGTCATTTTCCCCATGTGCCTCATTCTGGGCAGGCTCGTTCGTTGATACGATGAGAACGTGATTTTGCAAATTTCAAAATGAAGCTGTTATGAATATATAATATACTATAATAAACCATAAAAGCATAGAAAATAAAGGTAGACAAATGAACCCACGTTCTCACCAGACTGAGAGCTCAATATTTTCATTACCTTAATTCAAGTGACTTTACGATGTAACTAACTATTCTTAGGGGGAGTTTGTTTTTTGTTTTTTCTTTCTTTTTGTGGAACGTTTAACACTTACCATTTTTCTGTTGCTATTTATAAGTCCCTTTTAATCAAAAAATTTGGTCATATTTATAAATCCCCTTTGCCCAAATAAATGAGATTGTGACAATTTTGCTCATATTAATTGTACCAATGAAAATAGAGAAAGAATAAAAAGTTGAAAGTACCTAATCATAAATAAATGTAAAGTTGAAAATTCATCTCATAATCATTAAGCCAACTACTTCTCCTTGATATGTGTGATTTGATCAAAATGAGACTTATAAATAGGACAGGAGTGGTATGTTAATTAGAAATTTGGATTGATTAGGATTATTAGTGTTTTCTTCAGTTATTAGATGACCCCTAAAGCTCTATAAAAAAGATCTTAGCCCATAAGTTAAAAATGTGAAAGGATATTGACCCCTACTAATGAAAAAGCGAGAATGTAACCTGGGTCTCTTTGTAGAGAGAGAAATTTCTCTAGAGTATTTTTCTAAGTCGAGGTTGTTCATCACCCTTCAAGTGAGAAGTGATTGTTGTTAAACTAAAATGGGTTGATTTTTCTCATAAACAATTACTTGTCTTTGTTATCAATAAAAATTCTTGTCGATCTATTGGCTTCTTGATTTGCTTAACAACTTATTTTAAACTAATCCAAGTACATGCCCAATGGATTTCCAAATACACATGGTTGAATCTTACTAATGTTGCTTTTTCTCTACAACATGGGCCTTCTTGTTCTTGGTTTTACTTTGAAAAGAAATAAATTTTACTTATAGTATGCACGCCCGAACATTTGTTTCACTTCTTTATTTATTTATTTATTTTTTAAAAAATTATGCTTCTAATATTTACCCGAGGATAATTATTTCCTTTTATTATTATTTTCATAGTTATATGTATATATACAGACATTTCACATTTATAAAATCACCTTTTTTATTTCTTTTATCTCTTTTTTTGGTCAACCAATTTCTTTTATCATTTCATTCCATTTTGGTTTCTAAATACTAAAAAATATGTCCATGCTTCATTTGGATGGAGAAAAGAAAATAAAGGGATGAAAAAAGTTGGATAAAAATATTTCTTATAAAACGGGAAACATTTAAAATAAATGACTCATTTCAGAATGTTAAGATAATACTCAAATTAAAAATAATTTATCACTTAGCTTCTTGGAGCTAGCTAGATCTGTATACTTTTTTATTAGAACTGAGTTTGAACTCAGGTAAGAACAACAAAAAAACAAAATGAGATAGAACGTAATTAGCGGAATTACGTTGTAAATCTTGATCCGGAATTAAAAACTATCCCATTAATTAATAACCACAATATATAAAACTTGTCTGACCTAACCATGGACACATGGTGTGTCCTATTTTAAGTTTTAAACTTTTCATCATGTTTCAAACTCATTGTTCGGCTTTAAGTAGGACATGGCTCCATTGGATTATTGAGTATTAACATATAGATAGCTGCACATATTCGTAAAAACATTGAATAAATAATTTATTAGCAATGTGAACGCAATTAAAGATAATAAAAAATGTTCCCTTCCGTGTCTGGTTTTCTCGCTGACTGTCTGCTTTTAAATGTTCACTAATCGTTACAATTATGCTGGATGAGCTATCGACCAGAGATTAAAATATTTGTGTTTAGTGCTTTCGTTGTATCCCAAAAAAAAAAAAGAATGTGCTTAGAGTATTGTGGAATCCAATTATTGGTGCAAATTAAAAAGAATCACGTTCCTTGTCTATTAAAAAAATGATTAGTTTAAAAAGTATACTGAATGGCTCATTTTCATGACTTCTCTTTAGAACAAAATAAATTCATTTTTTTGGGGAAAAAAATTAACTTTTAAAATACCCTTAATTCTAAGAATAAATATCCTTTCTGGACTCTGACAAAAAACATGGACCCCATTTTGGTCCCTTACAAAAAAATTGGCCCTTATTCGTCCTTTTTATGGACTAAAAAGGACCTTTTTGAAATTTGTGAGAGATCAAAATGTCAACCAATTGACCCTTATTCATCTTTTTTATGGACTAAAAAGAACTTTTTTTGTAAGGGACCAAAATGGGGATCGCGTTTTTTGTCATGGATTAGAAAGGATATTTACTTTAATTCTAACAAGGGTTTAACAAATTTAAATAAGGTTTTGACAAGTTCTAATAAGATTTTCATAAATTCCAATTAAAAAATCAACTCTTACTACAATGAAAAGGTATTGGTTCCAATTTATGATAAAGGTTTCAAAAGTTTCGATATGGTTTAGCAAATTATGATAAAATTTTTACAAATTTCAAGTATTTTTGATAAATGTTTCACAAGTTGTGATAAATTTTTAAAAATGTTCAATTATAAAATCTTAACACCAACACCTACATAGCACCATTCGTCACCATGAAAAGACCAACAACACTTTCTGGCTAAGCATCCAAGACACCGCCAACAGTTACAAAACATCAACACTAGCAACAAGATGATGATTTTAAGAATAAAAATAACATATCTAACAATACAAAGATCACATATAATGCTAAAAGTTTGATATGACAGTCAAAAATACAAACTAGCAACAACGTAAAGATTTGAAGGGGGAAAAAAGTCAATTTGAAATCACAGTTGATGTCAAGGTTGCAAATTTGAGAATTGACGAACAAGAAGGATCACCGAGATCATCATTGACTTTGTCAAGCTTACAAATATGAGAATCAAGGAGCTAAAATCAACATAATCAAGGAGCTAAAATCAACATATGGAAGCTGAAGAAGAAGCTTCGTTGCCATCATCAATCAAACGGGTTCTCTTCATGAATCTTCACTACAGATTTGCCATTCGTCCCTTTCCTCTTCGTTGCCAACATAATCAAGAAGAAGCTTCGACGCTCTTTTCCCGTCTCTTCACACGGCGAGGCTATATGATTTCAGTATCACACGTGCCTTTGAGCAGCGATGGCGGCAACAGAGTAGGTAAGCCCAAAGACACATCGACAACAATAATGAACAAACAAGGTTTTTCAGAGGCATCCTTTGCTTGGGTTCCAGATCCCGTCATTTATTATTACAGGCCCAATAATCATTCATCTGAGATCAACCTGGCCGAACTCTGGCTCATCACATTGAACCACAAAGTCAGATCACCCACCCACTCCACTTCCAAATGCAACACAGATAGCTGAAGTCACCGTCGGCATCATCACTAGATATAAGAATATGAGGAGGATGAGGCGATAGAGGTTGAAGATGAAGCTCTGTTGCCACAGTCACTGAAGGTTGAAGAAGATTATGCGGTCGGAGTAACGGATGAATGGAGCAAATGGCGGATTGAACACCGGCAGAGATAGAAGGAGAGGGAGGGCGTTGGACTCGAGAGAGAAGCAAAGCAAATGGAAGCAAAGGGCTTTTGATAAGGACATTTTATGTCAGTTTATTTAATTTTAAAAAGGACAAACCATACCCTTACCCTTATTCCTCACTCGTATTATTATTTATTAATATTGGGAGCATCTTTTTACCGTTTAGTATTTTTAAAGTTCTTTTGTGGGATTTCCCCACTTTTTTCACTTAAGTAAATTCATTTTCATTGCATTTTTCTATATCGACATGCCATTAAATATTCCCTTTATTATTTTATTTTGACACAAAACTTTTAGAAAAGAGATTGAATTTACCCATAGTCTAAGGACACGAAACACGATACTGTAGTTTTACTCCCCAAGGCATACCGAACTAATAGTACACATGTCTTTACCTAGCTTGCGTTTCCACAAGTTTACATCGCCTAGGATGCCATTCTAAACACTTTGACAAATTATAAAATTGAACCCTCTCCTTTTAGTAAGAATGTTTGACTCTTTTACCGGTTAAAGTCAACGAGGGGTTTAAATATTCCCTTTATACTCCAACAACCAAACTGTCGTTCTGATAATACTTGGCCCTCATGGGCCTAATTGGGCTTACAACAACATGACGTACGCCGATTTTTGTTTGGACTGTCAATCCCCGTAGAGCATTTTGATTCATGGGCCCACCATAGGGCCTACTTTTTAACCTGGTCAGCCATCGACACTTAACACATCAGCATGTTTAACTTTACACATACCATCAGGAGCCACTGTCACCGATTGCTTTAGGTCCTACTGAGGACTTGAGATGGAGTCGGTCACCGCTTAATTGGGTTAAACTCAATATAGATGGAGCAGTCTGTCGGCAAAATGGAAGGGCAGGATGTGGAGGGGTCATTAGGAATCATGAAGGTGCATGGCTCACTGGGTTTTACCATCAGCTGGGTAAATGTAACGCATACGATACAGAAGAATGGGCAGCTTTATTAGGCCTTAAATTGGCATGGGACGAGGGATTCAGAAAGCTTATGGTGGAGTCTGACTCCAAAATGCTTGTGGACAAAATTATTAAAGGCAATGAGGATGCAACGTGTAGTCTGATATTTTTGCAAATCAGACTTTTACTCCAACAGATGTTAAAGTATCTTATATTCCTAGACTTAAGAATATACTTGCTGATGGTTTGGCAAAACAGGGCCTTTTAGATACAGCTTCTTTGAATTGTTGTCTGGGATATCTTAGGACAGTGTTCAACGATGATTGTATAGGACTTGATCCCCTTTTAGTTCTTGATTAATATATATGGCGATAGCCTCTCTTTTATAAAAAAAAAACTTTACACATAACCAAAAAAAAAAAAAAAACTTTACACATAATATAGGTTGGGTCTAATGGAAGGATTACTCCCTCACAATATGAAGTGCTAAAAGTTGAATCTTTGTTAAGAGAGATACTCATTTTTAGTGTCGATAGTACAGAATTGTTTCTAATACGAGGAGTCATAATGAAAAAACATAATAAAAGAAATATGAAAAAAAATTTGTACTATGAAACATAGAAATACATGTAAAACTTTCTTACTCTTTTTATGAATTTATGCTAGAAATATTTTAGGCATATAATTTTAAGAGATGCGAATAATATAAATAAATGATAAATTGCATAATTTGATAGATTAACTAAAATGCAATACAACATTAATGTATTTTTGACTTGATCAATAGAGACTTCTTTCAGTAGGGTTGGAAATCTCTTTTGGGATGGGTAATTTCCATTTTTACATTTAACTGTATAATTTGCGCTCGCATACCCTTAAGTTCTTTGTCAATAGGACGTTTTATCTTACGTGGAGATTTGACAGACTTCTTGTTTTCTGCTTAATCAAATGGTTGAGTTGGTTTACCTTCTGAAGCATGAACACATGGTATCTATCTGCTTTCTTTCTTTTTTAATTGTAGAGTACAAGGTGCATGCTCACAACAGAAATGGCCTTTGTGCATTGGGCTTTATGGATGATCACTATCCCATTCGAAGTGCAAATTCACTTAACCAGGTGAATGCAATAATTTTCTTCTAAATATTGTTTTATTTGCAACACATCTTGCTTCCGGTAGCAGTCTCTTGCTTTAACTTATTTTAACTCTCTGGTTGGTTCTCATGAAGGGATCAGTTTTATTGTTGCTATAACAGGAGCAGCATTTTCTCTATTATTTCATCTCTAGATATGTTCTAAAGTGCCCTGAAGATGTTAAGATTGACATATGGAAAATTTAAACTTCTGATTTGGTTTTAGAAATTAAACTTGTGGTGATGCTCCTTTTTAAGTTACTTTTAACTGCCATATTTCTGATTACCAAAGAATCATTAGGTACAACATTTTTCACGTTCATGCTGTTCATTTCTATGTGATATCTTTCTGTGTTTGATTTATATTTCTATAATTTAGGTTCATGGTTAACCTGCTAAATATAATTACATTTCTATATTTCTATATTTTTGTGATATCATTTTGTTTCTTTCCTTTTGTTGTAACACTATGGATCTTATCTTTGAAGTTTGAAACTTTCTTCTGCTTGTCCCATTCAAAATGAGAAGTATTGCCCTATTGTGCCAGTGGATCAACTAAATTGTTGATTGCTCAAAGCCCTTTGTTCCGAATGATTTTGTGCAAGATTGTGTCTATTGGTGACTTTGTGCTAGTAATGTTCCTTGCCTTTAATTAACAAAGAAGGGATAATGATTGCGGTAAAGTAAATGACCCTTACCAAAGAGTATAGGTTTTTTCTTTGATGGTAGAAACAATTTTTTTTTTTTTGGCTGCAAGTTTGGTTTGCCTGCTTAATTTCCCTAACATGTTACTGTTATTTCTGTAGTGCTATTTGCTGGCTTAAGACTTGCCTGCACTTGCTGTTGCTTTAGTTATTGATACTGCATCTAAGCCATATCATGAAGAAGTGTTCCTGCGGGATAAAGCTGACTAGACTTGAATCATTGGAATTTATGTTCATAGCTTTGCTAATTTAAGATATTGCAAAACAGTAGGATAAAATAAAGAACATTAATCTGCCACATGCTTGGAATGGCGGGATACTGATTTCTATATGGATTTTAAAGACTATGGCGCCATGTTTCACATTGTTATATGTGTTTCGAATGTCAAATAAATTTTATGTAGGATCATCCCCAAATGTCGAGACTAATACATGAACTTTCAAGTATGTTTATGTCGTGTACGTATCTGATTTTTGACAATTGTAGATGACATAAGTGAATAACTAAAAAAAAGATGCATTTATGTGATATGTTAGTCATAAATAATAAAGGCACAATATTAATCCTATGAGGCCTTAGGACTTCCCTTAGGACTGATTAGGAATTATAACAAGTAGTAAAGGGTAGCATCGGCATAATACTATTTCTATAAGGCCATAGGAATGTAAGTTTGCATGTTATCTGTATAGCTATCTAATTAGTGAGTAAGTGCTATTGGTCCTTGGGAGTCTAGCCGTTGTCTATATATACAGGAGGCTAGACTAAGGAAAGGTATGTATGTTCAATATTGTGTATGAATGGAATGAACAGTGCAACAGCACTTGTTTCGAATGTGTTTCTCTCCTAATCTCTCCAATTCTCTACAACCTTTACAACAGTGGTATCAGAGCGAGTCATCCTCGGCTCCCTCGCTGTGAATCTGTCTAGTCTTGAATCAGTCCAGAGTCATTCTTCTCTTCACTCACGGCTCAGTTCTGATATTCAAGATATTTTGACCCAAATGCAAGGTGAACTAGGAGGAGTCATGACCCTAATGGTTCAGTTGGCATCTGTGTCAGCGTGAAACTCCAAAAAGAAACATCAAGAAAATCGAAAAGATTGTCAATTTCAGTTCAAGAATCAAAGTCAGATCTGTTTCTTTTAGTTGGCAGCCATCTTCGGTGCATTTTTCAGTTCTAGTTCACCAGAAACTTCAAAGGAAAATCAAGAATTTCAGTCTTGCCTCACAAAAAGATATTCCTTCATTGATTTTCGGCTCTGTTGTTCGCATAAAACCCCCAACAGCATCATACCACTCAGTCATTCCCCCTCAGCTTTTAGAAATCGTCATCTAGGTCAGTCGCACATTGCCGTCTGGCTCGTCCATGCAGATTTCATCGACTGGGTTTTATCACAGGGCCAAAGATCATCTGATTCTTGTTTCTGATTTCATCGACTGCTGCTGTCACGGGTCGATAGAATCGTGTGTGCATGTTATCTCTGTAACACCCCAACTTTTCTAAAGCATTTTCGAAATTATTTGATCAGAGTTCAAAATAATTTAACCAGAGTTGAGCAACGAAATGATTTTAAATACAGAGTAACTGATATTCAACCACTGTAGTGTACTGGTTTGTTGATACAAAGAGTTCGAAAGACTATACATATCTACAGGACTTTCTCCAGCTAGTCCTTCTGCCTGCTGCTTACCCTTGTTTCTGTTTCTGTTCACTCCGAAAATCCTGAAGCTACAGTAAGAGCTGAGGTTCAATACCCATTGAACCTCAGGTAACGGTTAACCTCATGCTTATGTATCAAATATGTATGACAGATATTCATGTCAAAACAGCAATAATCACATACATTATTCTCATATTCACATAATAACATAACACAGCCACTGCAATATGCATGTTATTATAGTCTGCACTATTCACCAGTGCCACGGTGTACATCCGTGTCCTCAGCGCTAGGAAAACATAACGACGTTATCAAGACTATAACCCGTATCAAGTTGTATGTGTATGATCAATTTTCAAAAACAGAATTTCAGACTATCTATCACATATAAGCATACCATAAGCATCAGAGTTAAGGTTACAATACGCGTCCGTACCTTCCTTCCACGTGAATAGTAAATTACTATTCATGTATACGGCACTATTCATGTATACGGCACTATTCACGTATACGGCACTATTCACGTATCCCCAAACTTCCTTTGAATCTGACTCCGGAATCCTCGGATATCCTATAATATCATTTTTATCAGTGACCATTAATTTTCAGCATTTGCGGAAACTATGTTGGATATTCACTATTCATGTGAATAGTACCAGTAAAAATATTTTTACCGTGCCGGTAAATATTTTTTACTGTGCCAGTAAATAATATTTACTGTCCAAGGATAATTCTTTTCTGATGTGACAGATCAGACTAAGCTGCAGCCACAGAGCATACTCAGAAAAACTCTATCTGGCATTTCTACTATAATTACCAAAAGAAACTACCAAATATTAAGACTAGAGACCAAAGAACTTACCCTTGAAGTTCCTGCTCATTCTCTCCAGCTTCAAGAACTTTACTCTAAACTCTCTCTCTAACTCTAAGAATTCTCACTCTTCTCTTAAACTCAACTGTTGTTCTCTGAGTTTGGTGTGAAGAAAATGAAGAAATGAAGCCTCTATTTATAGTGAAAAAGCATGACACTATTCATACTTTATCAGGTCAGATTTTGGCCGTTGGATCTTGACTTTAAACATGGCTTCATCTCAACCGCCCAATCCATTTGCTTACGTCATCGATGACGTCATCAAGATGCTTACGTCATCGATGACGTCATCATGACGATGACACTTTCTTACTCTTTTGCATTTATCCTATAAAGATTCCCTGATCGGTGTTCTAATCGCGTTATATTAGAAATTCTCAAGAATCCGGAAGCACAGCCTTGAAGTTCTATTTTTCCTCTTCAGAAATATCTGGGTCAACTAAATTTTTGATCCTATTTAGGGTATCCCGTAACCTGCCGAAGATTTTAAGTCGGACACTGACGGTTACAGAAATTACTTCAGGTGACACCATCTTCTAGACAAAAATTCACTGATTCATAATATGTGCAGTTGTTTACTACTTAATTCAAGGAGTTTGAGTTATGATTTATTTCCTACAGATTCCACTATCTGTCCTAATTCAAATTATCGGTTTCAACCTATCTCAATAATCATTCCGCCAATTACGGAAATGACTTTGGAGATAACCCACTCTGAGATAGAAATTCACTTGTTTATAATATACCCTTACTTTAAAAACCTAATTCACGGTTTATTAGAAATAATTTTATTTCTATTGTTTTCCAAAGTATAAGATATTATATTATAATAATATTATTATTGAGTGGGTCCCGCGCGCAAAATTTTTCAAAACTCACGAGACTTCTGTCGGCAGAGGAGAAATAATTTGACGTGGGTCCCGCATGAATAGTAAATACGTATTTATGAATAGTGAATACCGTATTTTTGAATAGTGAATACGTATTTGTAAATAGTAAATACCGTATTTTTGAATAGTAAATACGTATTTGTAAATAGTAAATACTTTTCATATTTCTCAAAATATCGATTAAATACCGTATTTATAAAAAGTGAATACGTATTTGTGAATAGTGAATACTATTCATGTACGTATTTGTGAATAGTAAATACTATTCATATTCAAAAATACTGATTTCAAATTTGTCATTTTCAAAAATAGGGCCTAGTAGTCCTCCAAAAATAGGCTAGTTTTCAAGTCTTTAGGTCCAAAATTCAGGATGTTACAATTCTCCCCCCGTTCAATAAATTTCGTCCTCGAAATTTGACAATATAAAATCAAAAGGTTATCTAGACCTCTAGTCTATTCCTTCCTTATGCAAACTTAAATAGCACGCATCCTACTATTCAATGTCTCAATCTTATACCCAGGTATAGTACTAAATTACAGGACTTGCTGATCTATTCTCACAGTACTCGGTTACACAGGCCTCACTGTCTGATTTATTTAGCCTATCGGCTTAACACATATTGGCCTTCCGCATCTGCTCATCAATTTCATCTGAGTCTTTCCCATTCAAGTTCTCGAATTACTTTCACTTACTCAACACTATAGCTGACAGCTATTAATTGACTTAACTAGTTTAATATTCCAGACCTTTCTAATAGTTGCTGTTCCTGTACCATAATTCCCAATTACACTGCTTTTCTTTTCAACACGATAGCGTCGACATTCATGTCATTGCTACCCAAAATTATTTTCTTGTCTCATTTTCAAATTTTCAAACATGAAAAATTTTCCGTGGTTTCAGTACTTTTCACAATCTGCACTATACCACAAAGTAATAGTGCTATAACATTTTTAAACTTAATCGCTGCCATCACAAATTCGTGAAAACATTTTTCACTGCCGGATCATTTTCAAAAACTTTTATTACCGGCACATATCTTTGAGGGAGCTAATTTATTTCACAAAATTTTACAATTGAGAGTACACACCATCATTTTAACCATTTGGTACAGTGAGCGCCTTACCCCAATCCTCAAATCCAGTCTCAACAGTACTATCAACAATGTGGGAGAACCTCCGCCCCTCTCTCAGGAGACCCAGTGTTCACACTGGCACATAAAGTAGCAACCCTATCTAGCGGAACTCAGTCCAGTCATAGACAGTCAGGTTTTACTAATCAAAACATACGCCCTAGGCGAAATGTTATGGATTGGGTGCGTTCACTGCTGGTGCGATTTCCATTTTCTCAAACCAAAATCCCTCCAAAACTTTTTGTTCAAAAAAAGAACATTTATCAAAGGCCAGCGATTTCAAACATTTTAAAACATCTAGCAAGACCCAGCAAACTGTGTACATCTACAACAGCTTCTGTCCTTCCAGTTTTGTACTGACTTTACCACAACATAGTTAAAAACTCAGTTTCAAACTCTGGGTTCTAACAAAACCGTTTGTACAAGACAACATCATAACCATCACTGTGGTCTCAAATTCTGTTGAAAAATATTTCATTTGAAAACTCAGCTTCAAAAAAAATCCACATGTTCGAACAAATTTCAAAATTTCTAATACAGCAGGTGTATTGGCAAGTTCAAAAATTCAATTTTAAAACCTTACTTAGGAATCAGACAACTAATGTAACGCCTCATTTTCAATACCAAAATCTTGGCCAAAATAATAGTAACACCTCCAAATATAGGATATTCAACACTCAAACACATATTTACAATATGGCCAAAGGTAGAAATCCATTTATACAGGGCCAAAATAAATCCAATAAATAAGAGTTATTTTAAAATGCGGAAGTCTTTTAGGTTCATGGCAAATAAAATAACACAACATAAACTAAAGGAGTACAGAAGAGCCTACAAAGCTCTCCATGGGTGCATTCCCTTGATCTCTACTAAGTTATTCACCTGAAAAATGTTAATATGGGGTGAGATTACACATCTCAGTAACTACTAAATATTTCTACCGTACACAAGCAAATAATATATGACAAAAAGATATGGGCTGATTTCAAATATATATATAGATTCCATAATTTATCATACAAAATAATTTATACTAATAGTCATCAATATAGAAGGTATTAAAACATATATATCTCAAAAGTTCTCATCTCATGTCTTTACAGAATATTCATCATCATATCAAATTCTTGAACTGTTCAGAAATGCACTATGCAGTATGCAGCCTCCCTTATATCACCACCTCCCTTATACCGCAGACTGGAGCCATAGGCTAACACATAGTCCAATAGAAACTTATTCATTTGACTGAATTGTTCCAAGCTCACCAAAACTTAAGATACACCCGGCCAAAGGTATATAGCTTAAATCTGGACTATGGCTCCCCTCCTTTAAAATAACTAAGGAGGTGTCACATGTCCCACAACTCCAATGAAATCCCGGCCAGAGGAAAACATGGAAGATGGGGCCCTGAAACAAGTACCATCCACTGTGCACCGAGTGGTGGCATAAATCATTCTTATCATTCAAATCCCTCCTTACTCCACCCATCATAATACAACCGCCATGATGAATATGTTCACTCAAAATAATGCATTATTATACCATAAAGTTTTATACATCAATATGCGTATTTATGAATAGTGTATACTATGCGTATATGTGAATAGTAAAATACGATATATATACATGAATAGTAAAAATGAAGAGTACATACGGTATGTATACGTGAATAGTAAATACGGTATGTATACGTGAATAGTATTATGAATAGTAAATACGGTATACGTGAATAGTAAAATGAATAGTAAATACGGTGTGAATAGTAAATATGGTATACGTGAATAGTAAATACATATACGTGAATAGTAACATGAATAGTAAAAATGAATAGTAAATACGGTATACGTGAATAGTAACGTACGTATAAATAGTACCTCTGCAGATTTGCAAATCAAAGTTCCCACACCAGATCTTAAAACCATAAATATTTTCTAAATATTCTTGCCAAAATAGTAAACAAACAAATTTATAATCATACATAATTCACAAGTATAAGGAAGAATATTCAGAGTTACCTGTTACTTGCTAATACCCGAATCACCAACCAGCTATTATAACTCTTAAGCAAATATCTCTCTACTCTCTCTCTCTCTCTCTACCTCTCTCTATGGCTCTTAGAAGTTGTGAAGAATGAAATGAAATGGAAGGTCTATTTATAGTTGGAAAATGGGTCTTTAAGTGTAATTTTTGTCTCTGGGTCGTTTTACGTAATTTTCCTAAAAATTAAAAAGAAATCTCCCCCGTGACTAAGTAGCCGCCCCGTGAACATTTTTAAAAAATTTTAATAATATTTTAATATTTTAAATAATATAATATTATAAATCAAATAGTAAATTACTATTACGTGGGTCCCGCGTGAAATATTTTCAAGAGTTTCTGTCGGGAGGAAGAATTATTTTGGTCGTGGGTCCCACATGAATAGTAAATACGTATTTAGGAATAGTAAATACCGTATTTTTAAATAGTAAATACGTATTTGTGAATAGTGAACACTATTCATATTTCACAAATTTCAAGTATTAAATACGTATTTGCGAATAACATATATATATATATATATATATTTAAATACGTATTTGTAAATAGTAAAAACGTATACGTGAATAGTAAATACTATTCACGGGGCCCACAAAATACTGATTTCAAATTTATCACTTTCCAAAAATAGAGCCTACTAGTCTTCCCAAAATAGGTTTATGTTCAAGATATTAGATTCAAAATTCAGGATGTTACATTTCTCCCCTCCTAAAAGAAAATTTTGTCCTCAAAATTTCGCTATAATAAGAATTCTAACCTATTTAAATAAATGAGGATAGGTTTGTCGCATGCTCTCCTCCGTTTCCCAAGTAGCATCTCCGGGAGCCATTCCTTTACACACAACCTTTACAAGCTAATAGCCTTGTTCCTCAATTGCTTATCCCCCGCATCAACAATCCGCTCCGACTCAGCTTTATATATCATATTATCCCTAAGTCCTATCTCTTTCCCAAACATGCTCACCAAGCACACAACACAATTTTCGTTCATCCTGTACCCAAAGTAATATTCAGACACAGGATCCACTAGTTCCTTATTTGAGCGCTTGGTTACACTGGCCTCACAGGCCAGTTCATTCTTCCTTTCTGCTTATTTCATTGTATTACCACGACACTGGATATTCAGATCTTACAGCTTAAGAAGTTACCCTCAGGCCATAATAACCACAATATGATATAATCTGATTATTTTGCCAACCTTAAGATAAACTTTAGACATACAGGTCTAATGTTACCATGATAGGCAACAAACACAATACTGTTAGTTCTCTGATGGTTTTGATGATTGTCAACAACTACAGACAATTGAAGAGGTTTTGCTCTTAAGTGTCAAAATTCTGTTTAAGAGCAAACCTCGAGGTTGGGTTTGTAACCTCGAGGTTTGACCTTACAGAAGCTTTAAAAATCAAGTGTTCGAATGTTGCAAAACTTGGTTTCACAAGTTATATGTGAAACCTCGAGGTTGAGAAGTCAACCTCGAGGTTCTGGTTCAGTTGGAGAATCCAAGTTTCTTCATTAACACTTGTAACCTCGAGTATGCAAAGCAAACCTCAAGGTTCAACTCATACAGAAAGGTCATGTTGTTCATCAAGCACATGAACCTCGAGGTCCATGTTTCAACCTCGAGGTTGGACACTTTGTTTTGAAACTTAAGCTCGATAAAAACACCTTTGACCTCGAGTATGATGTTGCAACCTCGAGTTTCATCACTTACAGAGAGCACACTGGTTTTCAAAGTATTGAAAACCTCGAGGTTAACATTGTAACCTCGAGGCTGGGCTTTATGTTTAACTTTGAACTTTGCACTTTCAAAGAGCCAACCTCGAGTACAGATGTACAACCTCGAGGTTGTCGGGCTCCAGTGAAAACTGAAGGTTTGAAACAAACTTCAAACCTCGAGGTTACCTTTGGAACCTCAAGGTTTGCAGGTTAATGAGATTTATCAGAAGGTTTCTTCTCAAGAGAAACCTCGAGGTTCACTTTGCAACCTCGAGGTTGAATGATTTTAAAACGAAGGTTTGCCTGAGGATTTCAGGCCAACCTCGAGGTTGGATGAACTAACCTCGAGGTTAGTGACCGTTGAAGCTTTTTCAAATTTGTGAAATCTGCTATAACTTGTTGTTTGATCTAATTGCTTTCATAAATCATTCACTCATGATCCCAGATATGTTTAACAAGTTTGTTGAGTGTTTTTCAGTTAGCACAGATCAAGATTATTGAAGATTTGTGAGAAAAAGCAAAAAGGTGAACAGTGCATTTAATGCACCTGCACATCTCATCTACTTTCGGCTAATCCATCTGAGCACGTCTTGTTAACGTTAAAGAATGCTTACTACATCAAGTAAAGTTAATTCCAACGGGCAGAAACTCAGAGATCCACATCAGACTTCATTAAGACTTGGATTAGCAGAAGTTTAGAGAGAGAAGATGACCAGAACTTAAGCAAATCACTTCCAATGGTTGGAATCATCTCACAACGGTCATTTAATGTTCTCTACCTATAAATAGAGAGCATTAACTTCTTCTCAAGCTGATACAACTACTTAGAGCGAAAATTTATTGAGTCATTTATTGTATCAAGCTTTCATCTGTATTGTATCATTTTGATACTTAGTTCTTCAGTGTTTATCCTATCAGCTCTGTAAGAGAGTCAAATACTTGTAAATCATTTATTGATTGAGATAACTACAAGTCAGGGGACTTGGTAGTTGGGGTGTATTGATTACAACTTGTAAGGGGGAGTGTGTTCTAGTGAGAGAACAACTCTTAGTACAGAGTGTGTAATCAATATTGTTGAGTTAGTGGATTGAAAATCCCAAGTGAGGCTTGGGGACTGGATGTAGGTCAGAGAAAGGACCGAACCAGTATAAATCGTTGTGTGCAAAGCTCTTCTCTCTATCTCCTCTGTTCTGCTCTGTTCTGAGAGTGTAAAAACAGAACCAGTTTGCAAAAATTTTTAATATACCCAATTCACCCCCCCCTCTTGGGTATAAAGCTCCTCTTTCATTTGGTATCAGAGCAAGGTCTTCTCAGAAGAGTTTAACCACTCGAGAAGGATCACTATGGAAGGAATTCTTCCTGATGGAGCTTCAATCAACAGACCTCCCGGTTTCGATGGCGAACACTACTCTTTCTGGAAAGCAAAATTTCGTGTGTTCGTAATGGCTACAGAATATGGATTGTGGAGAGTATTTGAAACTGGAGATTATGTACCAGTTAAGGTTGAAGGAGGCATCACTGTTCCAAAGACCGAAGCTGAGTTCAACGATGATGATAAGAAGAATATTACTCTCAATAGCAAGGCCATCCTGATGCTTCAAAGTGCTCTTAGCCAAAAAGAGTTCTTTCGCATTTGCAATCTGTCAACAGCTAAGGAGATGTGGAAAGCACTAGAGATTGCATATGAAGGAACTTCTGGAATCAAGGAAAACCGGATTAATATTCTAACCACTGAATATGACTTGTTGCGGATGAAGCAAGGAGAAAGCATTGGAGAGTTTCAGCTCAGATATACCCATTTGACAAATCAACTGGCTGCTCTAGGAAAGATCTTTGATCAAGGGTCTCAAGTAAGAAAGATTCTTAATATTCTGACCAAAGATTGGGAAGCAAAGGTCACAGCTATCGAAGAGGCTCGTGGAGAGTCGATGACGTCAGTTGCAGCTTTGTTTGGTAGCTTATCTGAATATGAGAGCAAGTTGAAGTTCAAGAAGGAATTAGAAGATGTCAATGGTGGCAACAATCGCAACAAGGGAGTGGCTCTGAATGCGGAAAAGGATGAGGAAGATGAGGACGAGGATGAAGAGATTGGCATGATGGTCCGGAGATTCAAGAAGTTTTATAAAAGAGATCAAGGCTTCAAGAAATTTCAGAAAGGAAGTTCGAGTTATGAATCAAAGAAGCCTATCATCTGCTATGAATGCGAGAAGCCCGGACACATCAAGGCAGAATGCCCTCAGCTGAAAAACCAAGAGAAAGAAAAGAAGAAATTCAAGAAATACAAAAAGAAGGCATATGTGTCAGCTATATGGGGAGATAGCTCATCGGATGAGGATGAAGCTGAAGAGGATGAAAGTGAAAAAGCCAACATATGCCTGGTTGCTGAGGAAGAAGAACAACCTAGTGAAATAAATGAGGTATATGAATCTCTTCCTTCCTATGATGAATTGTTTGCTGAATACAATGTTGTTCAAAAGGAGTTTGAAAAACTTGCAGACAAGTATATGTCTTTGAAAAGAAAAAATTCTTTTCTTGAACTGCAAATTGAAAACCTCTCTTCTCCTCAATCTCTGATTTGTGATGAATGCTCTATCCTAGAGAAAAAGAATTCACAACTTACAAAAGCACTTGAGAAATTCACTAAGGGAAGTGAAATGCTCAATGTAATTTTGAAACAACAACGTTTTACAAACGATAGATCGGGCATTGGTTATAGACCAGACTTTGATAAGAAGAAAGGAAAGAAAAAGAATGGACAAAAATCCTATATGAATTATTTCACTAAATCTGTTCATTCCTCAAATCCTTTTGCACATTGTACATATTGCAATAGGAAGGGTCATTCTACTTCATCTTGTTTTCATCGAAAAGAAAGAAAAGCTAAACCTGTAGGAAATTATGTCTGGGTACCAAAAGGAACATATGTTCCCAAGGTGCATGCTAACCCCAAAGGACCCAAGAAAAGATGGGTACCTAAAACTTGACCTCTGGTAATCTGCAGGTATGTCTTAGAGCATCAAGGCCGAACAAGTGGTACATTGATAGTGGATGCTCAAGACACATGACTGGAGACAAATCAAAGTTTTTATCAATAAAGCCAAAAGATGGAGGTAGAGTCACATTTGGAGGTGATCAATCCGGGAAAATCGCTGGCATTGGTGAGATAGGCAACAATGAAGGCCCACTCATTAAAGACGTCTACCTTGTAGAAGGATTGTGTCATAATCTCCTAAGTGTGAGCCAAAGCACCGATAAGGGTAATTTGGTAATATTTGACTCTGATGAATGCTTTATTGTTAAAAAGGATTTGATCTCCATAAATGATTTGAAAAATAAAGCTTTATTTAGAGCACCTAGAGATGGAAACTGTTATACTTTGAACCTCTCTAGCAATGCTTCTACTTCTGAAAATTGTTTTGTAAGTAACTTGAATGAGAGTTGGCTATGGCATAAGCGATTAGCTCATGTCAATATGTATCAACTTGACAAGTTATTGAAAAAGGATTTGGTTATTGGCATTCCCAAACTGAATTTCAAAAATGATATGATTTGTGATGCTTGTCAAAAGGGAAAACAGACCAAATCTTCTTTTAAAGCTAAAAATGAGATTTCAACAAACAGACCTCTTCAACTTCTTCACATGGATCTAGTTGGACCAGCTAGAGTGAAAAGTCTTGGTGGAAACTTATACACTTTGGTCATTGTCGATGATTTCTCTAGATTTACGTGGACAATATTTTTATCTTCTAAAGATGAAACCTTTGATCAGTTTGTTTCATTTGCCAAGAAGGTCCAAAACGAGAAAGGGTTCTCAATTTCAGGAATACGAACTGATCATGGTGGAGAGTTCGAAAATCAAGCCTTTGCTGAGTTCTGTGATAGTATGGGGATTGATCACAACTTTTCAGCACCAAGAACACCACAACAAAATGGTGTTGTGGAGAGAAAGAATAGAGTACTCACTGAAATGGCTAGAGCAATGTTGAACGAGTACATCACTTCGCAAGTGTTTTGGGCTGATGCCATGAGTACGGCTTGCTACGTCTCCAACAGAGCATACTTGAGAAAGAAGCTGAATAAGACTCCATACGAACTCTACAAAGGAAGAAAGCCAAACCTCAGTCACCTTCGTGTCTTCGGTTGTAAGTGCTATGTGCACAATAACGGTAAAGACAATCTTGGTAAATTCGATCCTAAAGCTGATTTAGCTATCTTTATTGGTTATTCTAATAGGAGTAAAGCATATAGAGTCTTTAATACTAGAACTAAGATTGTTGAGGAATCTATACATGTTGTATTTTGTGAATCTGAATCTGATAAATCCTTGGATGATGAAGAGGAGATTATTTTCAAAAACAAATTCTTTTCGAAAAATGCTCCTACTCCTTCTGAAAATTCTGAAAACATTTTTGAGGCTAATCCTGAAAGCAATTTAGAAAATGCTGATCAGTCTCAACCTAGAGCTTGGAGATTTATAAGGAATCATCCTTTAGACCAAGTTATAGGTGATGTAAATCAAGGTGTTAGGACCAGAAATAGTACCTTGAATGAAGTTACATTTTCTGCATTTATTTCTCATATAGAGCCCTCTAAAATAGAAGAAGCCCTTTCAGACAATGATTGGGTGATTGCTATGCAAGAGGAGCTACATCAATTTGATAGAAATCAAGTTTGGGACTTGGTGCCTAGACCCAAAGACCATCCGGTAATTGGGACAAAATGGGTATTCAAGAACAAACGTGATGAGTCAGCCATCATTGTGCGTAACAAGGCTAGATTAGTGGCCAAAGGTTACAATCAAGAAGAAGGAATAGACTATGAAGAGACTTATGCTCCAGTAGCTAGATTGGAAGCAATAAGAGTTCTTCTAGCATTTGCATGCACAAAAGGCTTTAAACTCTATCAAATGGATGTCAAAAGTGCTTTTCTAAATGGTTTCATTCAAGAGGAGGTGTATGTTGAACAACCTCCAGGTTTTGAAAATGATCAATTTCCGGATCATGTTTTTAGACTTAAGAAAGCCTTGTATGGTCTTAAGCAAGCTCCTAGAGCTTGGTATGAAAGATTGAGTCAATTCTTACTCAATCAAGGATTTATCAGAGGAAAGGCTGATACAACATTGTTTATCAAGAAAAATAAATTAAATGAGATTTTAATCGTACAGATATATGTTGATGATATTATTTTCGGTGCTACTAATGATTCTTTGTGTGAGGAATTTTCCAAGTCTATGCAAGGTGAATTTGAGATGTCAATGATGGGAGAGCTTAATTACTTCCTTGGGCTGCAAATCAAGCAACGTAAAGATGGGATATTCATATCTCAAACAAAGTATCTGAATGATTTGCTGAAGAAGTTTGGAATGGACAAGTGCAATGGGGCTGACACACCAATGAGCACAACTACTTCTTTGGATGCTGATGAAGAGGGCAAGGACTTTAACATCACCAAGTATAGAGGAATGATTGGATCATTGCTCTATCTCACTGCAAGTCGCCCGGACATTCAATTCAGTGTTGGAATGTGTGCTCGGTTCCAATCCGCACCCAAAGAGTCTCATGCTGAACACGTGAAGAGAATATTCAGATATCTATCTGATACAAAGACTCTTGGGCTATGGTTTCCTAAAGGTCAGCCGGAGCATCTTGTGGCATATTCAGATTCGGATCATGCTGGCTATAAGACGGATAGAAAGAGTACAAGTGGGCAATGCGAATTCTTTGGCAACTCACTTGTCTCTTGGTTTAGCAAGAAGCAAACTACCGTGGCGGTGTCCTCAACAGAAGCTGAATATGTGGCTGCCTCAAGTTGCTGTGCTCAAGTGTTGTGGCTGAAGCAACAACTTGCTGATTTAGGAGTGCACTTAAAGGAGATTCCAATACTATGTGATAACACTAGCACAATAAGCTTGGCCAAGAATCCCGTGCAACATACAAGAACCAAGCATATTGATGTGAGACATCATTTCATCCGGGATCATGTCCAGAAGAGAGATGTGAAAGTGATGTTCATCCCAACTCATCTTCAATTGGCAGACATTTTCACCAAACCATTAGCCAAGGACCCATTCACATTCATAAGAAGAGAATTGGGAATGGTAAATCCCAATGAGTTGTAAGTAATTCTTGTCTACTTTTATATTAAAATATGGTTTTGATGATTATAGATCACTAACTTTAGCATCGGAGTACATAGACAATCTTATGCAGGACTTAGGTTTGCTGTCAAAGGGGCAAACCTCGAGGTTCAGTAGTCAACCTCGAGGTTGGAAGAGTGTCAAAAGGTTCAAGATATCTGATGGATGGAACCTCGAGGCTCAAAAGCTAACCTCGAGGTTATCGGGGCAAACTGTCAAAATTGAGAATGCTTAAAAGCTGGAACCTCGAGTATGGGATTAGAACCTCGAGGTTGGTAGCAAACAGAAGAGACATCTCATCTATCAGACAGTCGAACCTCGAGGTTCTGGAGGCAACCTCGAGGTTGGAGGTAAGAATTTCAAAGGTTAGTGAATTTTTATTCATCTAACCTCGAGGCTGAGATGTCAACCTCGAGGTTGATCGCAGAGTTTAGTGAACTTTTGTTCATCTAACCTCGAGGCTGAGAAGTCAACCTCGAGGTTGAGAGCGTGTCTATATATATGCTGCTGTGAAATTTCATTTTTACTGAACCCTAACCTCGAGTTCACTCCTTCTCTCTCGTCACTTTCTCTTCCAATCTTCATCTTTCTGCACATTTCTTCCACTCTCTGTCCACAAATGGCCTCGAAATCTCCTTCCCAGTCAGAATCTTCCTCCCATTCGAACGAAGAGACACAATCATGGTCTCCTCCTCCTCCACCCAAGCGCCAACCTGAAACTCAGTCAAGCAAACCTGTGAGGAAGAAGATGAGGTCCACTCGTTTGCATACAGGGATTGACAAGCACATTCCCGGTGTTCTGGATAATCCACCTCCGTCTCCACCTCCTAAAGGCAACCTGAAGGAAGTGTCTTTCAAGGAACTCAGTCAAGAGAAATCGAAGAAAAGAAAAGAGCCAGAGCCAAAGGAAAAGGGAAAGGAGAAGGTTACTGAAAAGGCCAAGAAGGCACCCACAAAGGCAAGATCAAAGAGAGCCTCAAACCCTCAGACCTATCAGGGCCAATCTTCCTCTCAAACCACAAAGCAAAGAGGGAAAGCTAAGGTGTCTCCGGTTGCTGATAATGCCGTTGAAGATATTCAACGAGTGATCTCACCTCCAGAAGGATTCATTACTGCTGCCTCCTCCTTCACAACCAAAGTAGAAAATGATAAGTATAGGGAGACTTACCTGTCAAAAGTATTCTGTCCTTCTGTTGCAATAAACATAGATGAATTTCATAGAGAGTGTAACTTTGACCTGTCTCCTTGGATCAAACAATATCAATCTTTTGTCTCTATAGCCTGTCCATACACACCCAGTCTTGTTAGGATGTTCTATTTCAAAATGGAGGATGACAGTATATTGAATGAGGATGGAGAGTTGATAGAAGAGAGAATTACAACCACTGTGAGGGGAGTCAAGTTTACCTTTTCTGCTGATACTTTGAATAAAATCTTGAAAGTAGAAAACCCACCTCCTGTTCCTGATTTTTCCTATACCAATCAAGAGGTGTATGAAACTCTCATTCCTGGTAAACCTTTCCCACCTGATCAACAGCTCAAGCTTACCTTCAAGCCTAGGGATATGTCTAAGGAGAACCGGGTTCTGTGGTATGTGTATTCTAGGAATTTCATTCCTAAAGCTGGAAACTATACACATCTCACTCAACTAGATTACAGACCCTTCACTGCTTTTGTAAAGAAGGTTCCTTTCAACATTGGGGATTGGTTGCTTCAAGGGATGAAAGGATTCAAATTTGCCAAGAAACAGCTAACACACATACCCTATCCTTCTTTGGTTTCAGTGATCCTATATTATCACAAGATTTGGTATGTGGGCTCTACTGATACTCTTGAGTATCCTGTGTTCTTCGGCAAGAACCAGATGAATTTGATGAAGATCAGATTTGATGATGAGGGAGCAGCTCAGTCTCAGGCCTCTCAAGCTAATCAGGAAGCTCAATCTGCACCTTCTCAGGCTCCTATATCAGATGATCTGCTGGGGCAGATCAGACAGATTGTGGATCAAGCCCTCATTTCCCATCGTGCTCTCATGAAGAC
Organism: Acacia crassicarpa; assembly: GCA_034222035.1. NCBI lineage: Eukaryota > Viridiplantae > Streptophyta > Magnoliopsida > Fabales > Fabaceae > Acacia > Acacia crassicarpa. The sequence continues at coordinate 7,614,864 of JAWXYG010000008.1, forward strand.
TGAGGTCGACATTTTACGGGCTGACATCAAGTTGGGACTTATGGATGTCATTGTGGCTCAGACTGAGGTGATGTCCCACTTGAATAAGCTAAAGGAGGAAGTGGATCACAAGTTTACTGAATTGGACTCCTCTTTAGCTGTCACACTCTCAGCTGCATCTGATGCCAGAGACAGAGCTGACATGCTACTTAGACATTTTGGTCTCGGGGCTTCCTCATCCACTCCTGGTTCATCCTCAGTTCCAGTACAAGCTTCCACTGCTATTCCTGCTCCTGCGATGGATTCTGATCCTATCCCTGCTACAGCTGATGACCCTAGTTCATCCCTCCCTATACCTGACCCATCCTCACCTCCCTCTCACTCTTTCTCATTCCCTAGCCCTCCACACTCTTCTCCACCTCATACCACTCCTGTTGCTCAGTCTCAACCTTCACCCACTACCCCTTCTACAGAGATTCTCATTCCACCATTTCTATCTCCACCTACCCCCTCTACTGAAATCTTCCCCACACCTTCTCCCTTTGCCCATCCTTCTCTTCTTGATCCCACATTTGATCCTACCACTGCTATGGTGCTTTACCAGCCTCCTCTTGTTATTCTCGACCCAGAGTATGTTGATGACGATGACAAAGGGGGAGAGACAAGCAATGAGTGAGGACTAGAGTCTAGGGATCTAGTTTTTGTCTGCAGCAGCATGTTTTTTTGTAGTATTGTCTGTATTTTGTTTTCATTGAATTCCATTATATCTTGTATAAATTTATTGAAATGGAATATCAATTGAAATATCAGTCTCAATTTCATGCTTCTGCTTATCTCTGAGAATATATGACTCTTTATCTAAGAACTCTACTTGTGCAAAAAAAATCAATTTTTTTTCAAACACTCTGATAATCTCACTGATAAATTTTTAAACTTTTAAATGTTTAAAGAGGTATTGCTTGTAGATGTTGTCATCATCAAAAAGGGGGAGAATGTTAGTTCTCTGATGGTTTTGATGATTGTCAACAACTACAGACAATTGAAGAGGTTTTGCTCTTAAGTGTCAAAATTCTGTTTAAGAGCAAACCTCGAGGTTGGGTTTGTAACCTCGAGGTTTGACCTTACAGAAGCTTTAAAAATCAAGTGTTCGAATGTTGCAAAACTTGGTTTCACAAGTTATATGTGAAACCTCGAGGTTGAGAAGTCAACCTCGAGGTTCTGGTTCAGTTGGAGAATCCAAGTTTCTTCATTAACACTTGTAACCTCGAGTATGCAAAGCAAACCTCAAGGTTCAACTCATACAGAAAGGTCATGTTGTTCATCAAGCACATGAACCTCGAGGTCCATGTTTCAACCTCGAGGTTGGACACTTTGTTTTGAAACTTAAGCTCGATAAAAACACCTTTGACCTCGAGTATGATGTTGCAACCTCGAGTTTCATCACTTACAGAGAGCACACTGGTTTTCAAAGTATTGAAAACCTCGAGGTTAACATTGTAACCTCGAGGCTGGGCTTTATGTTTAACTTTGAACTTTGCACTTTCAAAGAGCCAACCTCGAGTACAGATGTACAACCTCGAGGTTGTCGGGCTCCAGTGAAAACTGAAGGTTTGAAACAAACTTCAAACCTCGAGGTTACCTTTGGAACCTCAAGGTTTGCAGGTTAATGAGATTTATCAGAAGGTTTCTTCTCAAGAGAAACCTCGAGGTTCACTTTGCAACCTCGAGGTTGAATGATTTTAAAACGAAGGTTTGCCTGAGGATTTCAGGCCAACCTCGAGGTTGGATGAACTAACCTCGAGGTTAGTGACCGTTGAAGCTTTTTCAAATTTGTGAAATCTGCTATAACTTGTTGTTTGATCTAATTGCTTTCATAAATCATTCACTCATGATCCCAGATATGTTTAACAAGTTTGTTGAGTGTTTTTCAGTTAGCACAGATCAAGATTATTGAAGATTTGTGAGAAAAAGCAAAAAGGTGAACAGTGCATTTAATGCACCTGCACATCTCATCTACTTTCGGCTAATCCATCTGAGCACGTCTTGTTAACGTTAAAGAATGCTTACTACATCAAGTAAAGTTAATTCCAACGGGCAGAAACTCAGAGATCCACATCAGACTTCATTAAGACTTGGATTAGCAGAAGTTTAGAGAGAGAAGATGACCAGAACTTAAGCAAATCACTTCCAACGGTTGGAATCATCTCACAACGGTCATTTAATGTTCTCTACCTATAAATAGAGAGCATTAACTTCTTCTCAAGCTGATACAACTACTTAGAGCGAAAATTTATTGAGTCATTTATTGTATCAAGCTTTCATCTGTATTGTATCATTTTGATACTTAGTTCTTCAGTGTTTATCCTATCAGCTCTGTAAGAGAGTCAAATACTTGTAAATCATTTATTGATTGAGATAACTACAAGTCAGGGGACTTGGTAGTTGGGGTGTATTGATTACAACTTGTAAGGGGGAGTGTGTTCTAGTGAGAGAACAACTCTTAGTACAGAGTGTGTAATCAATATTGTTGAGTTAGTGGATTGAAAATCCCAAGTGAGGCTTGGGGACTGGATGTAGGTCAGAGAAAGGACCGAACCAGTATAAATCGTTGTGTGCAAAGCTCTTCTCTCTATCTCCTCTGTTCTGCTCTGTTCTGAGAGTGTAAAAACAGAACCAGTTTGCAAAAATTTTTAATATACCCAATTCACCCCCCCTCTTGGGTATAAAGCTCCTCTTTCAAATACTAGGCACATAAGTCTTATAGCCTAGAGATACCACCATATGCAAACTAGCTCAACGGGTCTTATCGCTTCAAGCCTCTGCTCGTCTATCCTATACCCGTGCTTCCTCAATTCAAGTTTAAGAAAACACTTACTTACTAAATCTAGCTTTCACCAATGGCAAGTAATTCAAAAACAAGTACATTTGGCAAGATTCCGCAAACTAAGTATATCCACAACAGTTTCCAACCTCTTCTAGCTTGTACACCTTCCACCACAATCATAATGTAAAAGTCAATTCTTGTTCGAATTTCGCAAGGATTCATTCCATGAGACATCATAGTTTATAAATGTCGATTACAAACTGGTCTTAAATCCTGTTGTAAATATTGCGTAAAAATTTCCAAACACAGCAAGTGCATTGGTAAGTTCAAAATTCAAATACTCAGGGACCTAGCAACTATTTTAAATAGTCACCAACTCCGAATACATTCCAGGTTCCAACTTATTCTACTCAACTCATCCATGAAACACTCAATTCATTATTTCTAAAGAAAGATTCTATTATCAAGATCATTTCCTATGCTAGTTAAACAGTTGGCAATCTCTGAACACCTTATACATGTTGGTATCACATTTTGTTCCCTATTTCTCTCAAATCAATTAATACCATATTCTAATATCTCAATTTATTCAATCAATTCAGTCTCCTAAAGAATCAATACAACTGTTAAGTTGAACTGTTATATTACATTTATACTAGAAGCAACCCTTTAGATCCCCTACCAACTTTCAGATTCATCATCCTATTTCTAAAACCCCGATTATTCATACTAGATTCATCATACTCCATACCTTATATCATTTAAGAACTATCCTCAAACTTTCCCCAAAAATGATAATTGTCAAATTACAAATCAACTCTTAGAACTTCAATATCAGCAAGACAGAGATATCATGTGTCCTCAATAATATCCATAGAACATTCATGTTTCACAATTCCTAGACTAAGATTTAAAACATTCAAATATTATTCTCACAACCTCAGCATTGTTCACATGATTCGAATTCAATCCTTAGTATCTCAAAGACATATACTAAATATCATCTGTTCCTCTCATAGTTATCTATTAATCACACCCAAATAACATACTAATATTATAACATAAATCACCGGATTTCATACTTTCTTAATTAGACACACTATCTTAACTCAGATTGAATTCAAGTCTATTTTCAAATATTCCCAGACATTAATAGTCAAGTTTACAATTTGATTCTTATAACCTCAACATCAACTGATAATTCGTGTTTCCCCAAAAATACCCATCATACTAAGATCATGATTCACAATTCCTAATCTAATTCTTGGATTACATGAAGACTATCTACAACCTCAGCAGTATTCACAAGGTTCTAATTCTACCTCAACCTGCAATATCACAAAGGCTCATTTCGTTCTTGAGTTCTATTTCAGCTTAGATTAAATTAAAGCCTATCCTCAATATTTACTATATTCATTCTAACATCTTATTGGCATTCCTAAGGATCACCATTTCATACCTTTCCATCGATCTTCCAACATGTTTATCCAAAAACCTTAGTCTTTGAATTATCTTTGACAAATTCATAGAGTTCTTCGGATACTCGGAGAGTGAAGAATGCTCTCGGGTTAATTGGCACAACTCATCATCATTTCAAATCTTCGGATTCTCTCCGGTTCATCTAATATTATTAGGAAGTCACCCTTCCCAAGATTACTATCACCTTAGCACGCTTACGCTTAAAATCCTATTTTCAAATGTCAATTTCGACATCTTGAGTCAGCTGCACATCCAAGACAGATTTCTTAGATAAATGCGCGTATAAACGTCCAAACTTAATTTCTTGAAAACACAGTTAGCAATAAATGCCATAGCGATTTCTGTCTGCAAAGGTCTAGGAAACTGCGACCCCTAACGGTGGCTAGGGTGCACTAGGGTGCGGTGCCATAAAATTTTCCGCATAACAACAAAATCTACATGATTCTGAGCTAACGACAGATGAGAATCCGATGCTGCTTAACAAAATATAGACGTTGCTAGCCCAGCTATAAATAGAGTAAAGAAAGAGTAAATGTTTCACGTTCTCTCAAACTTCACAAAACCTCCACATATTCATTTCCTCTCCGATCGTAACCTTCACTATAACCTTCCACATTATCCTTAAACATGGCCGGTTCAAGTAACTCTATTCCAGTCTCCGATTCATTCAACCCTTTCTTTCTTGAAGCCTTACTTCATGACTATCAGACTAACATGTTGTCTGATTTGTCAAACAATGCATCATACCCTTATTCTTCTTTACTTCCCCAAAATCCCGTAAGTATGAACGTTCATTCATCTGCCTCAACGATTAACATTCCTACTCCTCCTCCAAGGATACAAGATTCTATTTTTACCACTACTAACAGAAAGGAATCTGAAGCAGGTCCATCAAGGCGACCTGTCCAAAGGTGTCGTAATGTGGCAGAACTTATGGAGTCTACGGTACCTTCTCAACCAAGGAATCCTGCTTCTACCTTGACTGAGACTACTAATCCATTTTCATGTGGTTGCTGCCATGTTCTACGAGAGATTATTCATACCAATGGACTTCAATACCATAAACTTGAAGTTCATGGGAGGATTGGTATGATATGCCACGCTGTCTTTCACCAGGACGTACAAGGAGGTTCTTCCAGTCCTCAAGTATTTGACTTTGGTAAGAAAAATTTAGAAGATGTCAAACATTTTCTAGAAAATTATTGTTTGAATCAAAATTCTTTAGGGTATGTCCTGGTGTCAGATCCCCTATCAGCCTACTATGAGGCCCTTTGTGTTGGTTTGGAATGGACTAAAAATCAAAATGAACTCCCTAATAGTTCATTTCCAACCAATACAGAAAATATATCCAATAAAGGAAAAGAGCTCATGGTTGTAAATAATAATCCTTCAGTCCCCATACCTAGTAATCCATACCGATCAAGAGCTGAACAAAATATTAGAGCTGCATCAATGTCAATTAATGATCTTAGAGACTTATTCCATTTACCTCAACAAGAAGCGGCTCAACAAGTTCGTCTATGCAAAAATGTTCTAATGAAAATATGCCATAGGGGAGGAATAAAGCATTGGCCTTATGTAAAAATTCGAAGCACTATGAAGCAAATAGCTAGATTGAGAAGAACAATGTCTCCTGATGGTCCTCTCTCAAGAGCAGCCGCTCAGGAAGAAATTAATAGACTTAAACTTGAGATAGTCGAAGCTTGCGGTGGGATTGTACCAACTGTTGTTCTTGATGCTTGAATTAATATAGTCTACTCTTCTTAGCCTTCTTGCTAATGTTTGTAATCTCTATTCTAGGATTCATAAGGATTTTCGAGTTTTCCTGCCAAACTCAACTTTATCTTATTAAATTTAAACTTAAGCCAGTTATTCTGTATAATCAAGACTATGCCCGTATTCTGTTATGGTATTGTCATCTGTTACTCATATAAATTAGCTAGGTAAGTGAAAATCTAGCGAACATCTCTTCATACTTTTTTTTACAACGGCAACTAATTGAATAAACATCAAATAGGGGCTTAGTCTTTCAATCACTTTCCTAGACACCAATAAAAATATTCATCCTAGAAAGTAATTTTGGGCCTACAGAATCCAATATTCAATAAATTTTCTACTTACCAACTTCCGCTACGCAGCTCTGAAATTTAATCTCAATCACATCCTCAAATCATAAATCCTCATTATCAATCACTTGAATATTTTGATTTACCCATTCTTCTCCTATCATGAATGTCACAAGAAAATTGGTAAAAAGAATCCAAAGCTATAAAGGAAAATGCACATGTTATGATATTTAATTTGCCATGACCTCAAAATTTTTATTTAGAAAACTGATAGGAAATTTACAGATTGGCCAGAACCTTTGCTCTGATACCAAAAATGTAACGCCTCATTTTCAATACCAAAATCTTGGCCAAAATAATAGTAACACCTCCAAATATAGGATATTCAACACTCAAACACATATTTACAATATGGCCAAAGGTAGAAATCCATTTATACAGGGCCAAAATAAATCCAATAAATAAGAGTTATTTTAAAATGCGGAAGTCTTTTAGGTTCATGGCAAATAAAATAACACAACATAAACTAAAGGAGTACAGAAGAGCCTACAAAGCTCTCCATGGGTGCATTCCCTTGATCTCTACTAAGTTATTCACCTGAAAAATGTTAATATGGGGTGAGATTACACATCTCAGTAACTACTAAATATTTCTACCGTACACAAGCAAATAATATATGACAAAAAGATATGGGCTGATTTCAAATATATATATAGATTCCATAATTTATCATACAAAATAATTTATACTAATAGTCATCAATATAGAAGGTATTAAAACATATATATCTCAAAAGTTCTCATCTCATGTCTTTACAGAATATTCATCATCATATCAAATTCTTGAACTGTTCAGAAATGCACTATGCAGTATGCAGCCTCCCTTATATCACCACCTCCCTTATACCGCAGACTGGAGCCATAGGCTAACACATAGTCCAATAGAAACTTATTCATTTGACTGAATTGTTCCAAGCTCACCAAAACTTAAGATACACCCGGCCAAAGGTATATAGCTTAAATCTGGACTATGGCTCCCCTCCTTTAAAATAACTAAGGAGGTGTCACATGTCCCACAACTCCAATGAAATCCCGGCCAGAGGAAAACATGGAAGATGGGGCCCTGAAACAAGTACCATCCACTGTGCACCGAGTGGTGGCATAAATCATTCTTATCATTCAAATCCCTCCTTACTCCACCCATCATAATACAACCGCCATGATGAATATGTTCACTCAAAATAATGCATTATTATACCATAAAGTTTTATACATCAATATGCGTATTTATGAATAGTGTATACTATGCGTATATGTGAATAGTAAAATACGATATATATACATGAATAGTAAAAATGAAGAGTACATACGGTATGTATACGTGAATAGTAAATACGGTATGTATACGTGAATAGTATTATGAATAGTAAATACGGTATACGTGAATAGTAAAATGAATAGTAAATACGGTGTGAATAGTAAATATGGTATACGTGAATAGTAAATACAGTATACGTGAATAGTAACATGAATAGTAAAAATGAATAGTAAATACGGTATACGTGAATAGTAACGTACGTATAAATAGTACCTCTGCAGATTTGCAAATCAAAGTTCCCACACCAGATCTTAAAACCATAAATATTTTCTAAATATTCTTGCCAAAATAGTAAACAAACAAATTTATAATCATACATAATTCACAAGTATAAGGAAGAATATTCAGAGTTACCTGTTACTTGCTAATACCCGAATCACCAACCAGCTATTATAACTCTTAAGCAAATATCTCTCTACTCTCTCTCTCTCTCTCTACCTCTCTCTATGGCTCTTAGAAGTTGTGAAGAATGAAATGAAATGGAAGGTCTATTTATAGTTGGAAAATGGGTCTTTAAGTGTAATTTTTGTCTCTGGGTCGTTTTACGTAATTTTCCTAAAAATTAAAAAGAAATCTCCCCCGTGACTAAGTAGCCGCCCCGTGAACATTTTTAAAAAATTTTAATAATATTTTAATATTTTAAATAATATAATATTATAAATCAAATAGTAAATTACTATTACGTGGGTCCCGCGTGAAATATTTTCAAAACTCACGAGAGTTTCTGTCGGGAGGAAGAATTATTTTGGTCGTGGGTCCCACATGAATAGTAAATACGTATTTAGGAATAGTAAATACCGTATTTTTAAATAGTAAATACGTATTTGTGAATAGTGAACACTATTCATATTTCACAAATTTCAAGTATTAAATACGTATTTGCGAATAACATATATATATATATATATATTTTTAAATACGTATTTGTAAATAGTAAAAACGTATACGTGAATAGTAAATACTATTCACGGGGCCCACAAAATACTGATTTCAAATTTATCACTTTCCAAAAATAGAGCCTACTAGTCTTCCCAAAATAGGTTTATGTTCAAGATATTAGATTCAAAATTCAGGATGTTACAACTAACATTAGAAGGTCATCACTAACTACACGCATTGGAACCTCTGTCCTTGGCTACTCAAATTATCCATAAAATACTTAGTTTGTTCTACTTTAATCTTCCAGCTATTTCAAACATCGTTCGCTATCCTCGGATCTCACAAAATTTTCTGGACACTTCTCATATTCGTTGTCTGACAACTATGGGCTTCTGCTAGCCTATAAACACAATATATGCTGTATAGCACTGGAGCAAACCATGACGATATACTAAGTTACAACAGTCTTTTCTCTAGGGAACCTATTCAATGTGAGATTCATTATAATGTACTTACCTTGAGAACCGATGCACTGGTAACTCTACTTTATGGTTCGTTGTCACGGCGGCTCCACTCTACGGTTCGTCGTCACGGTGGCTCTGCTCTACGGCACATTACTCGGCGCTTCACTTAGTCTTCTCAGACCAGTCAGCTTTTCCGGTTAGCATCCTCTGTAGGTAAACCTCCTTGATCAGAACTCCCCGTAGGTATCCTTCTCCGACAAACTTTCCATAAGTAGCGCCAGTGATCGTCTTTGAATCATTATAATGAGAACTCAAATCTTAACAGGTTCCTATCCTTTAGTAGTTTCATAAACCGTTGTTTCTATGTCTGCCATCTTATCTAGGGTCATTCTATTTGTGGACTTTCACTTTCTATTTAGCTCCAAGCATAATTCTTAACTCAACTTTCCCTATTGGGTAATCACCTACTTCTTGGGAAATCTATTAGCCACTAATATCTCTATGATTCTTGGTCCCACCTTGAGACCATAACCTGGTGGCTACTGAGGTTTCCAGCTTTCGTATGGTTCTGTTAAGGAACTATCTCTTAGGTATTTGGAACCTAGGCAAAACTCACTCATATTTTCTCAGGGTTCTTACTCTCACAGGGGTCATAGTTCTGAGATTTCTCTAGCCTAAGCAATATTAACTTCATAATGTCTATTGATTCTTGGTACTAATATTAATATACTTACTACTGGGTACCTACAACTCTCATAGGCACTAGTATGACATAACTGTCTCCCCAGAATTACTGGGTACTTTCCCTCTTCTGTCAATTGATCACCACCGTCAAGGACTTAATCAAAAGATCTTCGTCCCCGGAGCCACGCCCCTTTGCACGCATGGTGTCTGGCCTCTACAAGGTAGGGATTTTCTTCTCAGGGTACCTTAACAAGTTATTATTTTGACAAGGACATTAAATCGATAGGTTACTATCCAAGGGAAACCTAAACAGTAGGTTACTGTCTACCGGAAAACTTAAGTCGTACCGACTTCTCTGTACCACTTCCCTTGAAACTCTGAGTGGGGATTTAACTTAGATTCCGATTCCCATATCAAAAGTCTTAAAGTTTAACAACAGAAACCATATTCTGTGCCATCTACTCTATATCAAGGCCTCCCGAGCCTAACCCTTTTCCTTAGGATGTACGTCCTTTTTGTATCACAACACCAGTATTGTATCAGTACTTGTACTTGTTTTTTTTTTTTTCGAAATACTTTTAAAACCATGGCTTAGAGCCTAACTTAGTTAGTCAAACCGATTGGCCAGGTAGGCGTCTATCATGGGAGCCTCACCGTGCTAGGGTGACTGATTGGCTGATCCACATAGACTCGGCCCTACCTTCGGCACCAATGGTTTACTGTAACTGAGTCGGGTTCATACCAGATAAAACACTTTTGAAAGCTTAGAACCTAACTCCGCTACTCAGACAATCCGACTAGGCAGGTGTATTTGTGGAAGGCTCACCGAATTCAAGGAAACTGATTGCCAACCACAAAACCCCTTTCTAGATATCAGACTGTTTGGAGTAACTTAGTTAACTTCGTGCCAGAATGCCTGCTCTGATACCAAAATGTAACACCCCAACTTTTCTAAAGCATTTTCGAAATTATTTGATCAGAGTTCAAAATAATTTAACCAGAGTTGAGCAACGAAATGATTTTAAATACAGAGTAACTGATATTCAACCACTGTAGTGTACTGGTTTGTTGATACAAAGAGTTCGAAAGACTATACATATCTACAGGACTTTCTCCAGCTAGTCCTTCTGCCTGCTGCTTACCCTTGTTTCTGTTTCTGTTCACTCCGAAAATCCTGAAGCTACAGTAAGAGCTGAGGTTCAATACCCATTGAACCTCAGGTAACGGTTAACCTCATGCTTATGTATCAAATATGTATGACAGATATTCATGTCAAAACAGCAATAATCACATACATTATTCTCATATTCACATAATAACATAACACAGCCACTGCAATATGCATGTTATTATAGTCTGCACTATTCACCAGTGCCACGGTGTACATCCGTGTCCTCAGCGCTAGGAAAACATAACGACGTTATCAAGACTATAACCCGTATCAAGTTGTATGTGTATGATCAATTTTCAAAAACAGAATTTCAGACTATCTATCACATATAAGCATACCATAAGCATCAGAGTTAAGGTTACAATACGCGTCCGTACCTTCCTTCCACGTGAATAGTAAATTACTATTCATGTATACGGCACTATTCATGTATACGGCACTATTCACGTATACGGCACTATTCACGTATCCCCAAACTTCCTTTGAATCTGACTCCGGAATCCTCGGATATCCTATAATATCATTTTTATCAGTGACCATTAATTTTCAGCATTTGCGGAAACTATGTTGGATATTCACTATTCATGTGAATAGTACCAGTAAAAATATTTTTACCGTGCCGGTAAATATTTTTTACTGTGCCAGTAAATAATATTTACTGTCCAAGGATAATTCTTTTCTGATGTGACAGATCAGACTAAGCTGCAGCCACAGAGCATACTCAGAAAAACTCTATCTGGCATTTCTACTATAATTACCAAAAGAAACTACCAAATATTAAGACTAGAGACCAAAGAACTTACCCTTGAAGTTCCTGCTCATTCTCTCCAGCTTCAAGAACTTTACTCTAAACTCTCTCTCTAACTCTAAGAATTCTCACTCTTCTCTTAAACTCAACTGTTGTTCTCTGAGTTTGGTGTGAAGAAAATGAAGAAATGAAGCCTCTATTTATAGTGAAAAAGCATGACACTATTCATACTTTATCAGGTCAGATTTTGGCCGTTGGATCTTGACTTTAAACATGGCTTCATCTCAACCGCCCAATCCATTTGCTTACGTCATCGATGACGTCATCAAGATGCTTACGTCATCGATGACGTCATCATGACGATGACACTTTCTTACTCTTTTGCATTTATCCTATAAAGATTCCCTGATCGGTGTTCTAATCGCGTTATATTAGAAATTCTCAAGAATCCGGAAGCACAGCCTTGAAGTTCTATTTTTCCTCTTCAGAAATATCTGGGTCAACTAAATTTTTGATCCTATTTAGGGTATCCCGTAACCTGCCGAAGATTTTAAGTCGGACACTGACGGTTACAGAAATTACTTCAGGTGACACCATCTTCTAGACAAAAATTCACTGATTCATAATATGTGCAGTTGTTTACTACTTAATTCAAGGAGTTTGAGTTATGATTTATTTCCTACAGATTCCACTATCTGTCCTAATTCAAATTATCGGTTTCAACCTATCTCAATAATCATTCCGCCAATTACGGAAATGACTTTGGAGATAACCCACTCTGAGATAGAAATTCACTTGTTTATAATATACCCTTACTTTAAAAACCTAATTCACGGTTTATTAGAAATAATTTTATTTCTATTGTTTTCCAAAGTATAAGATATTATATTATAATAATATTATTATTGAGTGGGTCCCGCGCGCAAAATTTTTCAAAACTCACGAGACTTCTGTCGGCAGAGGAGAAATAATTTGACGTGGGTCCCGCATGAATAGTAAATACGTATTTATGAATAGTGAATACCGTATTTTTGAATAGTGAATACGTATTTGTAAATAGTAAATACCGTATTTTTGAATAGTAAATACGTATTTGTAAATAGTAAATACTTTTCATATTTCTCAAAATATCGATTAAATACCGTATTTATAAAAAGTGAATACGTATTTGTGAATAGTGAATACTATTCATGTACGTATTTGTGAATAGTAAATACTATTCATATTCAAAAATACTGATTTCAAATTTGTCATTTTCAAAAATAGGGCCTAGTAGTCCTCCAAAAATAGGCTAGTTTTCAAGTCTTTAGGTCCAAAATTCAGGATGTTACAATCTCGTCTCATCGAATTTTGGAATTCTCGAAAATGTCGAAGCTGTGCCTGAATCTTCCTTCGCGAGAGCTAGACGGACACGGACTGGTGTGGTTTGTGGTCCCGAAATGATATTACAGATGAAAAGGTTGAAATAGCGTTTCTTGAAATGTGAGATTTGCGATCTAGTAAAAAAAAAAAGATTAAAGTTGGCAAAAAAAAGAAAGAAAAGAAATTCTCTTACTGTTGGTATGGGACAACAGCTTAAGGGACCAAGAAAAAAAAAGATTCCTTTTCTTGTTGGTATGGGACAACGGTTGAAGGAAACCAAGAAAATCAATAGTGTGTTCTTTGAGAAACGGCTAACCGGAGAGGGCTATTTACGAAGGGTTCTGACCGAAGGGGCTGACTGGCATAGAGGCTGAGTGAAGCGTCACATAAAGTATCGTGGAGTGAAGTCGTCGGAAAGTGGGCTTTCAAAGGAGATGTTTTTGATTAATTCAAATTTGTATTTTTGAGTTTGTAATTTTTGTTCTTTAGGTTTGTGTTTTTGTTTTTCACATCCTTGAGGGTAAGGATGTTTTTGGCAAGGGAGTATTGATATGTAAAGTATAGAGAATATATTAGTTAGTTAGTTAGGGTTAGTTAATTAGAAGGGTTAGTTAGTTAGTTTTTAATAACCATTTTGGGTTAATGGGTTGAGGGATTGCCTATATAAGGCATATGGCTCTTTATTGTATATTATGCTTTATGTTGAATGATGAATATGTGAATGAATGAAGATGCACAGTGATGTGATTTTGTGTATTCTCCCTCTCCTTTCTCTCTTCTCTTCTCAAATCCTCTAATCTTCTACAACTATTGTATCATTATGTCTGGGAACAACAATGACAAGTAGGATTGTTTTATTTGCAAGATAATTAGGATGAAAAAGAAATAACGATGAAAGCTTGATTTTGTAGCATGAAAATATTCTTTGTGCCATTGAATTAAAAATATTGTAAAAAACAAGTTGCTCTTAAGTGATGCTAACAAGAGTATATGGACAATATGTCTAGTTATTTTTTTTGGTCCATCAGAAAATGAAAGCTTTTTCTCTCCTCCTACCAAGCACCACCTTAGCATTTGGTGATGTTGTTGATCAAGTTATTTTATATACATTATTGTATAAGTATGTGTACTTACTGAGAGATATTGCTGATGATCTTATATCTTTTTAATTCTCTCACAATGGGTATCATGTAATTTAAGTTCCTGTTATTATAATTGTTTGGTCTTTTATTGGAGGAACAAGTTTTATTTTTTATTTTATCTTTTATTAGAGATATTCGCTGGTTCCTCTGCTGAAGCTATAGTTTGTGCTGTAATTGCCTCTGGTGCTAGTATGGAAGAGGCCCTGGAAGCCACCAAAATATTGGCTGAGGATTGTCGGAGCTGGGGAATTGCATTTCGGTTGGGGGTATGCCTTTAATCCTCGCTACTAGAAAATACTAAAATAATTGTTTGGTCTTTTATTTTATTGCAGATTGGCAAGATTGGTCAGTTATACATTATGATGAGAAACCAAAGTACTATCATATATTCTGTAATATTTTTTGATCTTTCCTCATCCAACGTGAGTGCCGGATTATGCAGAATCAATCGAAATCAGGTTCTGCAACTGGATCAAGGTATGTTGATTCTGAGCTTGATAGCAATGTCCTAGAGATACAGGAATGATGAGCTACCTGAAACCTGGTATTACCAGTTCATTGCTACTTTTTCCAGGAAGTTCATGTCACTTTTGTTCTGAATAGTCACTAAGAAAGTCTTATACATTCTTCAGTTTTGATTTGTGTTTAATTGGTGGTGTTAATGATGGAGAGAGTGAAGTTGAGGAAGAGAAAAAAGATGAATATAGATGGTTAGAGGAAATTGAGATATTAAATAATTCTCAAATAGAAGAAATTAATAATGACCAATACAGTTGCTGAGACTATTTTATATGCATATTGTTCGCAACATTATTATTTATATTTTGTTTTCTCTATGTAAATTCTTTATAATTGTTATATACATTTTTATGATATATAAGTTTTTTTTTCCGTAAATTTTTATATATTTTTATGTAATTTTTAGGTAATTTTTATATATTTTTTTAATAATTTTATATATTTTTAAAATAAAATAAAATTTACGACGGAAAATGAATTCCGTCGCAAAAGTCAGAAATTTGCGACAAATTTAATTCCGTCGCAAATTTAAGATTTTTGCGCAAATTTCAAATTTTTGCGATGCAATTGTGGCGCAGTATTTTGCGACGGACTGAATTCCGTAAAAAATGACTTTTTTAAGTAAAGGGAAGTTATCCTTAAAAAAATAAAAATAAAAATAAGCATTGTAAATAGGGTTACACACAAGGCTTTGAAGACTTTAATATTATTGCAGCAGCAAAATGTCAAATCCAAAAAGCCAAAACTAAAGCCAGAACTCAGCCGAAATAAGATCTTTAAAACAAACAAAACAAGAACAGAAACAAAACCAGGTTTGTGTTGGCGTCATTATGCTGATTGGATTCAGTTGTAACATGATCATTAGTTTGCTCTTTAGTTTCAGAGCCCCGGATTCAACTGTGTTCAGGTGCTGGTAACTTGCCATCTACAATTTTTTTTTTTAAAAATAAAAAATATCAGAGACATATATTGGGATAAATGCAAAGAGAAAACAAAGTGAGTTTTACTATATTTTAACAAGAGTATAGGACCCAAAAAAACGCCAGGTATATGACATGTCTTGACTTTTTTTATATACATATTTTTAATCGATTTGTTCATATTTTAAAGTACATCATGATGTGCAAGGAAAGTAGGAAAGAGGAGAGCAATGTTTTAAAAGTCAGACCCCGGACGTCGAGCCGGAAAGATCAACAGGTCATGGTTCAAATGGTCAAATTGGTCGAACCGGTGATATAATAATTAAATTAAATAATATTATATAAATATATAAGGCTAAAGTATACTTTTGGTCCTTCATGTTTGCATTTGATATTATTTTAATGTCTTAAGTTTGTAAAGTATACGTTTGGTCCCTTAATGTTAACACTGTTAGTCTGACTTAACGGAAACTACCGACTCAACAATTTTAAGCGATTACTGTGCAATTAAATGCTGATTAAGCATGCTTATATCTTAGTATTTAAATAAATTAATATTTTGAAAAATAGCTAATCTTCACAAACTATTTTATAGTTTTTCATAGTTTGTGAATATTAAATACTCCCTCCGGTCCTAATTATAAGGCATAGTTGACTTTTTTAGAAAAATTAAGGAAGCTAATTAAATTACTTTAGAGTATTTTTATTTTTATTTTTTTCTTCAAAGTAATTAGTTTGACTAATAAACTAATATATAATCTAAAGATATACAACATATAAAGTGATTAAGTAACTTATTTAGCTTCCTTAATCTCTCCAAACAAAGTCAACTATGCCTTATAATTAGGACCGGAGGGAGTATTTTTTTTCTTTTGTCGAAGAAGATTAAATATTTTTCAATTAATAGGATTTAAATTATTAATTTATTAAAATACAAACATATAAACATGCTTGATCAACATTTAATTACACAGTTATTGCTTAAAATTGTTAAGTCAGTATTTTCCATTAAGTCAAACTAACACATTAAGGGATCAAACTTAAAGGACTAAAATGATACTAAAGGCAAACATGAAGGAACAAACGTATACTTTAGACAATATATAATTATTAAAATATAATTAATCCTTAATCCACTTTAATATTTTTTTTTGATAATAAGGCAAAACGATATTAATAATAAAATAGAAACAAGTACTAATTAGAGCAAAATAGAAAGAAAAAGTAACCACATTATTAAGTAGATAGGGGAAATTAGTCCAATTTGATAAAAAGAATTAATAAAGTCACAATATATATCCAACAAGATGAAATAAAAAAATATATTTTAATTATATATCTCTTATTATGAATAAAATTTAAATATCAAAAATACATTTTGAATTATATTACTTAACAGTATTGGAATTAAACAAAATTTGTTATAAATATAACAATATATCTGAGATAAGAGATAGAGAACAAGAATAAGAGAATAAAGAAGAGAGAAAGAGGAGTGTAATTCTTATTCAGTATGTCTCAAATACATAACATATGCTATTTATAGGCACAGCTCTCTAATATACAATTAATATGATTCCATTATCATAGTAATTAATGGGCGAGAATAGGAAACTATGCAGAATAGGAAATAATGGGAGATATGTCCACAAATATAATATTCATAACACTCTCCCTTGGATGTCCATTATGAATGTGCCTCATTAAAAACTTTAACTAGGAAAACCCAGTGGGATAAAAACCTAGCCAAAGAAAAGAGTACATTATCCATTGATATACTTTCCAATGCTGTCTCATTAAAAACCTTTCCAGGAAAATCCAGTGAGACAAAACTTAGATAAGGGAAAAAGAGTACAGTGTGTATCGACTCCTTCTTTTGATGACATCAGTTTTACTCTCCCTGATGACGACATTAATATTGCTCCTTTTGATGTCAGCATTGCTTTCAATGTCTTTGTGTTGGCGAAGAACTATATCTTGATGATAGCATGATACATTAGTACTCCAGTAGCACTAAGATATGGTACAAATATGGTATTTATGGACCAAGTAGTTCTTTAACAATTAATTTCCTTTTGAAGCTCTTCAGGAGTTCTAATGATGTTGATATCATTAACATGAATAGCAATTATAACAAATTTATTTCTTATGTCTTTTCATAAAGATGCATTGGCATATTGGGTTATTTTTATACCCTTCTTTCCATTAGATATTCCTTGAGACAATTATATCACATGCACTCTAATTGCTTCAAATCATACAGAGACTTATGTAATTTTAATTGAATATTGTTCTCGAGAATTTGAATTAGATGCTTTTGACATTTGACAAAGATTTGCCATATCTCCCAAACTAACCAAGTTCAAATAAGATTTTTACAGAAATAGGGAACCTAGGTCGTTTCCCCGATGAATTCGCAGCGGGTTCGATTGATAACAGTGAAACAGAACAGTAAAATAGGGGGGTTTTTGATGTGAACAGAATAAAAATGAAACTAAATAGAGACAGATCGAAACAATCAGAAACAGAACGAATCAAACAGAAGTTAAACAGTTAACAGAGATTAACCCAGGATTACAGATTCACTTTCCTTCCTCGGACGAAACAGATTCACAACCAAACTCATGATCGACTCTAGATAAACCGAGATCTCTACATTTATCCAGAATTTCCCTCAACTGAACAATCGTCCAGAATCTGTTCGAATCAGTGGCGTATCACTATGCAATCGCACAATAATACTTTAACCTAGTTCGAACTACGTCCTTGGGAAATATCAATTTGGGTTTTTAATCAAAAACCCAATCCAAATCCAAAAATCGAATCCGATCAGAGAATACAGAAACGAGTTAGACGGTTACCAGTTAAGCGTGAATCCTCTGGATAGTAAAATCCTTAATCCGTGGGCTAATCACAGAGATTTAGCCGAACATAACTAGGAAAAACGAAGAATAGATGAAGAACGCCAAGAACGTGAAGAACATATGAAGAACAGTTGAGAGAAAATAAAAGCTTCTATTTTGATCCACAAGTTTAACAAAACGTGAATGAATGGGTGTTTGTGGCTGCTGCCTTACTTAACCTAAACCTAAAATGGAAATGGCTCAGCCCAAATAAATAAAATGGGCTTTAGTTACAAAATTCGAATTTAATTAAAATCCAAAAATACATCAACTTCGGCTTCAAAATCGACCGCCCTTTTGTCCGAATTTGCTCTTCATGTCTTCATAACAATTGTAGCTCTCTGAATCATCTGAAATATGAGACAAAAATGAGGCAAATCCGATGTCTGGTTCAAGAGTTATGGTAAAAATAGCGAAGCAATGTAAAACTAGAATTTTACTATTAAAAATGGCTAAAATAAAATCAAAGGCCCAAAGTCCAAATAGATATAAAAGCCATTATTTATTAGCTAAAGAGTCCTAAATTATTAATAAAGAGACAAAAAGTAGTGTTTGAAATATTCAATTATCAAACTCCCCCACACTTATCTTTTTGCACTCTTGAGCAAAATTCAAGGAAAAAGATCTAAAGGAGAAACTCTTCTTTTCTAACAATTGCTAACAATGCAAAATTTGAACTATAGACATAAAGCTCCAAAAGATCAATCAATCAAGACCACAATCCCTTCATCTCAAATCACAATTCATGGTAATCTCATCAATGATGCTAATCACAAAAATGGTCTCTCAAATGATGTGCTCAATCAATCAACCTTTCAAGTGTATCTCTTAAGTGTTTAAGGTATATAAGTGTATCGCTCAAATTCTACTCAAGAAAATCGTTCTACCATAAGCTTGCTCAATTTCTACGTCTCCACTACTCATAACACATGCATGCACAAATCAAGAGAGCTTGTTATTAAAGGTTGTAATGGGGTTAGGGTGAAGGTAGGTAAAAGTATGGAATGAGAGGCTAAGCACCAAAGAAATTAATAAGAGCACTGATTAACACAATCATTCCTTATGTATGAAAACTTTTATTTAACTCATATACCTCCTTTCTTTCTATGTTTTTGTTTTTGTTTTTTTTTTGTTTTTGAATTTTCTTTCTCTTTTTTTTTCCCTTTTCTTTGTCTTTCTTCTTTTCCTTGAATTTTCTTTCTTTCTCTTTTTTTTCCCTTTTCTTTTTCTTTCTTCTTTTCCTTGAATTTTCTTTTTCTTTTTTCTTTTTGTTTTTTTTTGAAACTATACTATATATATAATCACAATGGCAAAATCAAATATCTTCCCCCCCACACTTAAACTGTTGCACTCTTGAGCAACCCCCACACTTAAACACAAAACCAAGGTAAACCGATGCTGAACAAATTTTCAAGGTGCGGAATAAAATGGTTTTACGCTTAGGCTTGTAATGTGGCTTAGAAAAGAATGGGCAAAAAGGCACAAAAGGGTTAGCAAAGGAATAATAATGCATGGGAAAAGCTATTTGGCCAAAGTGGAGAAAATAAAAGAAAGAAAACAAGCTTCCATCATACCTATGCACATAAGTGAAAAATGTAGTTTCAAAAAGAAAAGGAGCAAGTTCTAGAGAACGCAAATCATGAGCAGAAGCACACATGAAAGAAAGAATGGCAAAAGATGAATTCTATTCATGCAGGCCCAAAACCTCACAAGGTCAATACCAACTTAGGCAATCAACTACCAAGACATGTAATCGAAGAGTCAAGAATTGCAAACCAGACAGAATGATCCATTAAAACCAACATGTCCAAGTTCATAATATGTAGCAATCATAGAAAGAGAGACTGTATTATTTCAAAAAGCAAAGTAGAAAAAGGAAAACAAATAAAAGAGAAAGGGGGAGAAGAAAGAAGAATACTCCCCAAGGGGTTTATGGAGGATAAGTGGCATCAATGAGGAGAATCTCCGCTTCCTCAGGTTGCTGCTGGGATCCCTCATGAAATGGCTTGAGGCAATGCCCATTGACCTTAAAGGTGCTTCCTGTGGGTGGATCACATAGCTCAACAGCACCAAATGGAAATATGTTAGTAATCACAAAAGAGCTATCCCATTTAGATCGAAGCTTACCTGGCATAAACTTCAAATGAGAATTAAACAGAAGAACTTTTTGACCCACAGAAAATTCCTTCCTCAGGATATGCTTATCATGGAATGCCTTAGTCTTTTCCTTGTACAAACGTGAACTCTCATAGGCATCCAATCTCAGCTTGTCTAACTCTTGCAACTGTAGCATCCGCTCCATCCCAGATTTAGCCAAATCCATGTTACACTGCTTAATGGCCCAATAGGCTTGATGCTCCAACTCAACCGGAAGATGACATGCCTTCCCAAAGACAAGCCTATAAGGAGACATCCCAATCGAAGTCTTATAGGCGGTGCGATATGCCCACAAAGCATCATCTAGTCGCTTACCCCAATCTTTCCGAGTAGAGTTAACAGTCTTCTGAAGGATTTGCTTAATCTCTCTATTTGAGATTTCAGCTTGACCGTTGGTCTGAGGATGGTATGCTGTGGAGACCTTGTGGAGCACTCCATACTTGCGTAACAAGGCACCCATGCTTCGGTTGCAAAAATGGGATCCTTGGTCACTGATAATGGCTCTAGGAACACCAAACCTGGAGAAAATGTTAGACCTAACAAAATCCACCACCACAGAAGAATCATTAGTCCGGGTGACTTTCGCCTCAACCCATTTCGAGACATAATCTACAGCTAGCAGTATGTAAGTATAACCATAGGAAGCAGGAAATGGACCCATAAAATCAATACCCCAAACATCAAAGATCTCACAAAACAATATAGGGTTTTGGGGCATCTCATGCCTATGAGAAATACTCCCTGCTCTCTGACAGTTATCACATGACTTACAAAACAGATGAGAATCATGAAACAAGGAAGGCCAAAATAATCCACTGTCTAACACTTTCCTAGCAGTTCTTTGGGGTCCAAAGTGACCACCACAGGCAGAAGCATGAGCAAAATGCAATATAGAGTGGAACTCATGATCAGGCACACATCTCCCAACTACTTGGTCACTACAAAATTTCCACAGATAAGGGTCATCCCAAACATAATATTTAGATTCACTCTTTAATTTAAGGGTTTGGGCCTTAGTGGAATCGACAGGAAAAACACCAACTACCAAGTAGTTAACCAAATCAACATACCATGGAAGCTTACCTTGCAGCTGTAGAAGCTGCTCATCAGGGAAATCATCCCGAATAGAAGAGGGGTGAAAGGAGGAATGGGTGATGCGACTCAAGTGGTCAGCTACCCAGTTTTGTACTCCACTTCGGTCTCGAATCTCAACATCGAACTCTTGGAGCAAGAGCATCCACTGGATGAGCCGTGGCTTAGCATCTGCCTTTTTCAAAAGATATTTCAACGCTGCATGGTCAGAAAATACAACTACTCTACTTGCTAGCAGGTATGATCTAAACTTATCAAAAGCAAATACAATAGCCAACAACTCCTTTTCAGTAGTGGTGTAATTAGACTGGGCAGGATCCAAAGTCTTAGAGGCATATGCAATCACATGAGATGCTCTGTCAACCCGTTGTCCCAAGATAGCACCAACCGCATAGTTAGAAGCATCACACATCAACTCAAATGGAAGGCACCAATTAGGGGGTTGGATCACTGGAGTTGTAGTCAGGCAACGCTTCAAGTGATCGAAGGCCGCCTTGCACTTATCATCAAATACAAAGTCAGTGTCCTTATGCAGAAGGTTGGACAAGGGTCGGGCAATCTTGCTGAAATCCCGAATGAAACACCGATAGAAACCTGCATGACCAAGAAAAGAGCGAACTTCCCTCACAGATGCGGGGTAAGGCAAAGCAGTAATTACATCTATCTTAGCAGGGTCTACCTCAATCCCTTTCCTAGACACTATGTGTCCCAAGACTATACTCGACTCAACCATAAAGTGACACTTCTCATAATTTAGCACAAGATTAGACTCAATGCACCTATGCAAAACTCTAGACAAATTAGCTAAGCATGCATCAAAATCAGACCCATATATAGTGAAATCATCCATAAAAACCTCCATGCAGTCCTTTAGAAACTCAGAGAAAATGCTTACCATACAACGCTGAAAGGTGCCAAGTGCATTGCAAAGGCCAAAAGGCATCCTTCGGTAGGCATATGTTCCAAAGGGGCATGTGAAGGTCGTCTTCTCTTGGTCCTCAGGAGCAATATGGATCTAGAAGTATCCAAAGTAGCCATCCAGGAAGCAGTAATGAGACTTGCCAGCCAACCGCTCTAACATCTGATCAATGAAAGGTAGAGGGTAATGATCCTTGCGAGTGGCTTGGTTGAGTCTCCTATAATCGATGTAAACTCTCCAACTATTTTGAACTCAAGTAGGAATGAGCTCATTCTTCTGATTGGCTATCACAGTGACTCCGGATTTCTTAGGAACCACTTGGACTGGGCTAACCCACTGGCTATCAGATATGGGATAGATGATACTAGCTTGTAGTAGCTTAGTAACCTCCTTCTTCACCACATCAAGGATAAGAGGATTAAGGCGTCTCTGGGGTTGCCTAACCGGCTTAGAGTCCTCTTCCAACAGAATTTGATGCATACACATGGAAGGGCTGATGTCAACAATGTCAGCTAATGTCCACCCAATGGCTTTCTTGTTGGCCCTCAATAAGCTTAGCAGCTTCTCTTCTAGGTCAGGAAGAAGATTGTTGGCTACAATGAATGGCAACTGTTCATCCACCTCCAGAAATGCATACTTCAGGTGATCTGGAAGGGATTTCAACTCAAGCTTGGGTGGTTGCTCAGTGGAGGGAAGAAGCTTGGGTGGTTGTTGCAACAATTCTGCTGTCATCACATTAGAAATACCTGAAACCACATTGAAAGAAGCAGAAGAACTGTGTCTATACAGCTCAATGTTAACATCAGAATTCAGCTCATCAAAATTAGAGTTAAGCTCATCACAATCAGAATCAGGATACACGTTAGGATCGGGATGAAGCTCAAACTCAGAGTCAATATCAGAATCCACATGTAATGCAGAACTAGCAAGCGAGTCATAATCATCAAATAATGCAACATTGACCAAGTTAGTGCAAACAGGGCACCATTCATTATCAACACATGCATAGATGGCAGAATCACTCTCAGATGATAAATCAGGATCATCAGAACACCAATCGGCAAGAACATCATCCACAACATCATCAATAACATCAATGCAGAAAACAGAATGTTCTTCCCTAGGATGTTTCATGGCATCAAAGATATTGAAATTCACAGATATATCACCAAACTCCATGGAAAGAGTACCAGAATACACGTCTATCTTAGTCCTAGCTGTTTCCATGAGAGGCCTGCCTAGAATGATTGGTGACCTACTATTGAGAGACTCATCCTCCATATCTAAGATGTAAAAATCAGCAGGAAATATCAGTTCATTAACCTTGACTAATACATCTTCAACTACACCAGAAGGATGAACATTACTCCTATTAGCTAGCTGAACAACAACACCAATAGGACGTAAAGGACCAAGACCAAGAGATTTATAAACAGATGAAGGCATGACATTAATAGAAGCACCTAAATCTAGCATGCAATCATCAAATCTATAGCTACCAAAACAGCAAGGGATAGAAAACATCCCTGGATCTTGCACTTGCGAGGCATTGTAGGCTGGATGAGTGCTGATACATTTTGGTTCAAACTCACTCGTTCCCCCTTCAGTCGCCTCTTGTTGGTGCACAACTCCTTCAAAAACTTGGCATACTTTGGGATTTGCTTGATTGCATCCAAGAGAGAAATGTTAATCTCTACTCTTCTGAATGTCTCAAGTATATCCTTCTCTTGTGCTTTTTCTACCAACGTCTTGGATTGAACCGCTCTTTGAGGGAAGGGAAGAGGAATGGGGATGTCCTCCTCTTTACCTTGCTGCACTGCCTTTTTATTTTTAGAGTCAATCTTCATATTTTCTGACTCTCTTTTGGATGTGGAAGTCACATCTGCAGCTGGTTTAGGTTCCTCCAATTGTTTGCCAAACCTTAGTGAGATAGCACTCACATTCCCCTTAGGATTGGGAATGGTTTGGGAAGGAAGAGTGTTGGATCCCTGAGGTTGAAGCTGATTCAGTGTTGTTGCCAATTGCCCAACCTGTGTTTGCAAACTCTGAATGGAAGTGTCAGTTTTCTGTTGGAACTGCATATTGGCTGTGACAAATTGCTTCATCATATCTTCAAGTGAGGAACCACCACTACTACTACTGGCCTGCTGTTGTGCCTCCTTTAGAGGTGCACATATGGCTGGTCGAGGAGGTGCAGATTGTTGTTGGAAATTTTGTGGTCTATACTGCCTCTGCTGGTAATTCCCAGAATTCTGCTGTTGATATTGGTTACCCTGGTTCTGATTCTGGTTCCAACGAAAATTGGGGTGATTTCTCCAACCAGGATTATAAGTATTCGAGAAGGCATTATTCTGCTGGTATTGTGGCTTTCCAGGAAAAACACCCACTGAAGCTACTGACTGGTCTTGATAAGTAGGATCGTGCAAAGTAGGGCAAGAATCAGTAGGATGATAAGGGTCAGAACAAAACCTACAGGAGGACCCAATTTAAGGAGGAGGAGACTGTACTATCTGAGTCACTGTCAACTGCCTCACAAGGGAGGTCAGATCATCAAGTCTAGTCTCTAATCTCTGAGAATCGTACTGGGCTGGAGGTGTTTGAATCTGGTAAACAGGAGTACTATTGGCCCTGGTGCCAAATTGTTGAGAATTGGCAGCCATAGTAGATATCAACTCTTGGGCCTCTTCAGGTGTCGTTCTATCTAAGGCCCCACCACTAGATGCATCCACAAAACTTTTATCCAACGGTAACAAACTGGAA
Source organism: Acacia crassicarpa (assembly GCA_034222035.1). Taxonomy (NCBI): domain Eukaryota; kingdom Viridiplantae; phylum Streptophyta; class Magnoliopsida; order Fabales; family Fabaceae; genus Acacia; species Acacia crassicarpa. The sequence goes on from JAWXYG010000008.1 coordinate 7,640,309, forward strand.
TAGAAATATGTAATTAGAAGCTGGTCTAAAATCTGGTGGTGTGAACAGCTAGCACACAATCGCTTGAACCTCTCCCAATACTCATACATGGTCTCCCCATTGATTTGTTTGACACTAGCGATCTCCTTTTGAATAGCGATGGCCTTTGAGGAAGGGAAAAACCTCACTAGGAATAACTTCTACATATCATCCCAACTACCAATAGATGCTGGTTGCAAATTGTATAGCCAATCCTTAGCAACACCATCTAGGTGATGAGTATATATTTTATGATTAAATAGGTGTATATTTTATGAGATTTAATTGGAATTATTGATATTATATACCTATTTAATTATCTTTTATGAACGTTTCCATAATTGCATGAAACTTGGGATCAAAGAATAAATCGACATAAAATCTACTCATATCCTATTTTTATTGTGCAGGAAATATTAGCTGATTTGGAAAGAAGTAGAAAAGGCAATAAGAGGATATGCAATCAGCCAAACTTGATGGTCCCCTGCAAGAAAAATAGAAATAAAATCAATTGCGTGATCTGATGGAGTAAATTACAAGATATGAGATATCTTTTTAATAAGAAAAGGAGAATCAATGACAAGATCTAAATTATTATAAATGGGGAGGCAGAGACAAGAAAGAGCACAGACGGAGCAGATCAGGAGAGACGCAGAACAAGACGGAACGAAGAAGTAGAGGCTGAGCGTTTGAGTTTTCTTCATCAACTCCACGGAAGGACTATGGAGGCGACGAAGAAATTTTTTTTCCCCCTCTCTCTCTTTATTCTTTGAACCTGAATTTTTTTTTTTTGGATTTGAATAAAGCCATGTGTGGCTAGTTGGTTTTGCAACCTAGAGAATCTATGAACTCGTTTGGATTTTAGAAATTGTTCCCACTCATTAGTTTTGCTTAATTTTAATCAGTTTATTTGATCTTGTTTTTATTATTTATTGCTTAGTGATTGGCCACCGTTAGGCATGTTTTGGGGGATTTAGGATTGAACTTGACGAAGGGAATCTTAAATTGACCTTGGGATTAAATAATGTGGAATTAGATTTAAATTTAATGTGAAGTTAGGTTTTAATCTAATTTGCGTCTAGGATAGACATATACCTAGAAGCTCCGCATAATCACATTAGAGTGAGCCCGATTTGAATTGCATCTTAATTAATTATGTGAGGCATTGCATAATTATTTGAGGTAGGTGTATAAGTGGACCGACAGGCACTTATAAACATTAATACTCTAGATTAGCTGATTAGATTAAGTCAAAGTTAATTTAGTGGGGGATAAAATCTAAAAATCAAATAAGGGATTAGTGACTCTAGGTTGCTCATTTGATTATTGTGGTAGTTTTCTTATTTTTATTTTAGTTTGAATTTCTTTTATCTTAATTAAAATTAATTTGGTTTTCTCAACTTAAATGAAATTGTGAAATCAATGCTTAACTAAAGGTTGTGATACTAAGTCCTCGTGGGAACGATACTTTTATTATCACTTTATTACTTGATACGGCCCGTGCACTTGCGGAGTTTTTTTAGGCTTAAAGTTTTGCCCTATCAAGTTTTTGGCGCCGTTGCCGGGGACTTATGTGCCACAACTTTCTTGGTTGGAATTGATTGAGCATTAGTAGTTTAAGTTTGAGTTTGTAAATATTTTATTTTATTAAGAAAAAAAAAAGGATTTCAATTGGCAACCAACTGGTCTTAATATTGAAAAGGAGATGAATTCTTTGTCTTCTACACAAGATGGATTGATTGCTACTTTAAATTCTTTGAATGAATATTGGCAACGTAAAATGTGTAACACCCCAACTTTTCTAAAGCATTTTCGAAATTATTTGATCAGAGTTCAAAATAATTTAACCAGAGTTGAGCAACGAAATGATTTTAAATACAAAGTAACTGATATTCAACCACTGTAGTGTACTGGTTTGCTGATACAAAGAGTTCGAAAGACTATACATATCTACAGGACTTTCTCCAGCTAGTCCTTCTGCCTGCTGCTTACCCTTGTTTCTGTTTCTGTTTACCCCGGAATCCTGAAGCTACAGTAAGAGCTGAGGTTCAATACCCATTGAACCTCAGGTAACGGTTAACCTCATGCTTATGTATCAAATATGTATGACAGATATTCATGTCAAAACAGCAATAATCACATACATTATTCTCATATTCACATAATAACATAACACAGCCACTGCAATATGCATGTTATTATAGTCTGCACTATTCACCAGTGCCACGGTGTACATCCGTGTCCTCAGCGCTAGGAAAACATAACGGCGTTATCAAGACTATAACCCGTATCAAGTTGTATGTGTATGATCAATTTTCAAAAACAGAATTTCAGACTATCTATCACATATAAGCATACCATAAGCATCAGAGTTAAGGTTACAATACGCGTCCGTACCTCCGTTCGGTGTGAATAGTAATTACTATTCATGTATACGGCACTATTCATGTATACGGTACTATTCACGTATACGGCACTATTCATGTATACGGTACTATTCACGTATACGGCACTATTCACGTATACGGACTTCCTTCGAATCTGACTCCGGAATCTTCGGACATCCCTTGCAGAACCTTGTTCAGCACTATTTCAATGTAAAGAGGCCTAAAAACAAGTTTAGGAATTTATTCTCTAGTTTTCTGGATCAAACTATACTATTACCAAGAACTAAAAATTAAAACTCAAGAACAAGAGAACTTACCCATGAAATTCTTGCTCCTTCTCTTCAACTCCAAGAACTTTACTCTAAACTCTCTCTCTAACTCTAAGAATTCTCACTCTTCTCTTAAACTCAACTGTTGTTCTCTGAGTTTGGTGTGAAGAAAATGAAGAAATGAAGCTTCTATTTATAGTGAAAAAGCATGACACTATTCATACTTTATCAGGTCAGATTTTGGCCGTTGGATCTTGACTTTAAATATGGCTTCATCTCAACCGTCCAATCCATTCGATGACGTCATCAAGATGCTTACGTCATCGATGACGTCATCATGACGATGACACTTTCTTACTCTTTTGCATTTATCCTATAAAGATTCCCTGATCGGTGTTCTAATCGCGTTATATTAGAAATTCTCAAGAATCCGGAAGCACAGCCTTGAAGTACTATTTTTCCTCTTCAGAAATATCTGGGTCAACTAAATTTTTGATCCTATTTAGGGTATTCCGTAACCTGCCGAAGATTTTAAGTCGGACACTGACGGTTACAGAAATTACTTCGGGTGACACCATCTTCTAGACAAAAATTCACTGATTCATAATATGTCCAGTTGTTTACTACTTAGTTCAAGGATTTTGAGTTACGATTTATTTCCTACAGGTTCCACTATCTGTCCTAATTCAAATTATCGGTTTCAACCTATCTCAAAAATCATTCCGCCGATTACGGAAATGACTTTGGAGATAACCCACTCTGAGATAGAAATTCACTTGTTTATAATATACCCTTACTTTAAAAACCTAATTCACGGTTTATTAGAAATAATTTTATTTCTATTGTTTTCCAAAGTATAAGATATTATATTATAATAATATTATTATTGAGTGGGTCCCGCGCGCAAAATTTTTCAAACTTCACGGGTGTTGGCAGAGGGAAATAATTTGACGTGGGTCCCGCTTGAATAGTAAATACGTATTTTCAAATAGTGAATACGTATTTAGGAATAGTAAATACCGTATTTTTAAATAGTAAATACCGTATTTTTAAATAGTAAATACTATTCATACCCCACAAAATACCGTATTAACCAATAGTAAATACGTATTTGTGAATAGTAATTACTATTCATGTACGTATTTGTGAATAGTAAATACTATTCATATTCAAAAATACTGATTTCAAATTTGTCATTTTCAAAAATAGGGCCTAGTAGTCCTCCAAAAATAGGCTAGTTTTCAAGTCTTAGGTCCAAAATTCAGGATGTTACAATTCTCCCCCCGTTCAATAAATTTCGTCCTCGAAATTTGACAATATAAAATCAAAAGGTTATCTAGACCTCTAGTCTATTCCTTCATTATGCAAACTTAAATAGCACGCATCCTACTATTCAATGTCTCAATCTTATACCCAGGTATAGTACTAAATTACAGGACTTGCTGGTCTATTCTCACAGTACTCGGTTACACAGGCCTCACTGCCTGATTTATTTAGCCTATCGGCTTAACACATATTGGCCTTCCGCATCTGCTCATCAATTTCATCTGAGTCTTTCCCATTCAAGTTTTCGAATTACTTTCACTTACTCAACACTATAGCTGACAGCTATTAATTGACTTAACTAGTTTAATATTCCAGACCTTTCTAATAGTTGCTGTTCCTGTACCATAATTCCCAATTACACTGCTTTTCTTTTCAACACGATAGCGTCGACAATCATGTCATTGCTACCCAAAATTATTTTCTTGTCTCATTTTCAAATTTTCAAACATGAAAAATTTTCCGTGGTTTCAGTACATTTCACAATCTGCACTATACCACAAAGTAATAGTGCTATAACATTTTTAAACTTAATTGCTGCCATCACAAATTCGTGAAAACATTTTTCACTGCCAGATCATTTTCAAAAACTTTTATTACCGGCACATATCTTTGAGGGAGCTAATTTATTTCACAAAATTTTACAATTGAGAGTACACACCATCATTTTAACCATTTGGTACAGTGAGCGCCTTACCCCAATCCTCAAATCCAGTCTCAACAGTACTATCAACAATGTGGGAGAACCTCCGCCCCTCTCTCAGGAGACCCAGTGTTCACACTGGCACATAAAGTAGCAACCCTATCTAGCGGAACTCAGTCCAGTCATAGACATTCAGGTTTTACTAATCAAAACATACGCCCTAGGCGAAATGTTATGGATTGGGTGCGTTCACTGCTGGTGCGATTTCCATTTTCTCAAACCAAAATCCCTCCAAAACTTTTTGTTCAAAAAAGAACATTTATCAAAGGCCAGCGATTTCAAACATTTTAAAACATCTAGCAAGACCCAGCAAACTGTGTACATCTACAACAGCTTCTGTCCTTCCAGTTTTGTACTGACTTTTCCACAACATAGTTAAAAACTCAATTTCAAACTTTGGGTTCTAACAAAAACCCCTTTATATAAGACAACATCTGTTCAAAATAACCATCATTGTGGTCTCAAATTCTGTTGAAAACATTTCATTTGAAAACTCTGTTTCAAAAATCCACATGTGCGAACAAAAAAATTTCAAATACAGCAAGTGTCTTGGCAAGTTCAAAAATTCAATTTTTTTAAACCTTACTTAGGAATCAGACAACTAACATTAGAAGGTCATCACTAACTACACGCATTGGAACCTCTGTCCTTGGCTACTCAAACTATCCATAAAATACTTAGTTTGTTCTACTTTAATCTTCCAGCTATTTCAAACATCGTTCGCTATCCTCGGATCTCACAAAATTTTCTGAAAACTTCTCATATTCGTTGTCTGACAACTATGGGCTTCTGCTAGCCTATAAACACAATATATGCTGTATAGCACTGGAGCAAACCATGACGATATACTAAGTTACAACAGTCTTTTCTCTAGGGAACCTATTCAATGTGAGATTCATTATAATGTACTTACCTTGAGAACCGATGCACTGGTAACTCTACTTTATGGTTCGTTGTCACGGCGGCTCCACTCTACGGTTCGTCGTCACGGTGGCTCTGCTCTACGGCACATTACTCGGCGCTTCACTCAGTCTTCTCAGACCAGTCAGCTTTTCCAGTTAGCATCCTCTGTAGGTAAACCTCCTTGATCAGAACTCCCCATAGGTATCCTTCTCCGATTAAACTTTCCATAAGTAGCGCCAGTGATCGTCTTTGAATCATTATAATGAGAACTCAAATCTTAACAGGTTCCTATCCTTTAGTAGTTTCATAAACCGTTGTTTCTATGTCTGCCATCTTATCTAGGGTCATTCTATTTGTGGACTTTCACTTTCTATTTAGCTCCAAGCATAATTCTTAACTCAATTTTCCCTATCGGGTAGCCACTTACTTTAAAGGGAATTTATTAGCCACTAACATCTCTATGGTTCTTGGTCCCACCTTGAGACCATAACCTGGTGGCTACTGAGGTTTCCAGCTTTCGTATGGTTCTGTTAAGGAACTATCTCTTAGATATTTGGAACCTAAACAAAGCTCACTCATATTTTTTCAGGGTTCCTACTCTCACAGGGGTCATAGTTCTGAGATTTCTCTTGCCTAAGCAATATTAACTTCATAATATCTATTGATTCTTGGTACTAATATTGGTATACTTACTACTGGGTACCTACAACTCTCATAGGCACTAGTATGACATAACTGTCTCCCCAGAATTACTGGGTACTTTCCCTCTTCTGTCAATTGATCACCACCGTCAAGGACTTAATCAAAAGATCTTCGTCCCCGGAGCCACGCCCCTTTGCACGCATGGTGTCTGGCCTCTACAAGGTAGGGATTTTCTTCTCAGGGTACCTTAACAAGTTACTATTTTTACAAGGACATTAAATCGATAGGTTACTATCCAAGGGAAACCTAAACAGTAGGTTATTGTTTACCGGAAAACTTAAGTCATACCAACTTCTCTGTACTACTTCCCTTGAAACTCTGGGCAGGGATTTAACTTAGATTCCGATTCCCATATCAAAAGTCTTAAAGTTTAACAACAGAAACCATATTCTGTGCCATCTACTCTATATCAAGGCCTCCCGAGCCTAACCCTTTTCCTTAGGATTTACGTCCTTTTTGTATCACAACACCAGTATTGTATCAGTACTTGTACTTGTTTTTTTCGAAATACTTTTAAAACCATGGCTTAGAGCCTAACTTAGTCAAACCGATTGGCCAGGTAGGCGTCTATCATGGGAGCCTCACCGTGCTAGGGTGACTGATTGGCTGATCCACATAGACTCGGCCCTACCTTCGGCACCAATGGTTTACTGTAACTGAGTCGGGTTCATACCAGATAAAACACTTTTGAAAGCTTAGAACCTAACTCCGCTACTCAGACAATCAGACTAGGCAGGTGTTTTTGTGGAAGGCTCGACGAATTCAAGGAAACTGATTGCCAACCACAAAACCCCTTTCTAGATATCGGACTGTTTGGAGTAACTTAGTTAACTCTGTGCCAGGATGTCTGCTCTGATACCAAAAATGTAACACCCCAACTTTTCTAAAGCATTTTCGAAATTATTTGATCAGAGTTCAAAATAATTTAACCAGAGTTGAGCAACGAAATGATTTTAAATACAAAGTAACTGATATTCAACCACTGTAGTGTACTGGTTTGCTGATACAAAGAGTTCGAAAGACTATACATATCTACAGGACTTTCTCCAGCTAGTCCTTCCGCCTGCTGCTTACCCTTGTTTCTGTTTCTGTTTACCCCGGAATCCTGAAGCTACAGTAAGAGCTGAGGTTCAATACCCATTGAACCTCAGGTAACGGTTAACCTCATGCTTATGTATCAAATATGTATGACAGATATTCATGTCAAAACAGCAATAATCACATACATTATTCTCATATTCACATAATAACATAACACAGCCACTGCAATATGCATGTTATTATAGTCTGCACTATTCACCAGTGCCACGGTGTACATCCGTGTCCTCAGCGCTAGGAAAACATAACGGCGTTATCAAGACTATAACCCGTATCAAGTTGTATGTGTATGATCAATTTTCAAAAACAGAATTTCAGACTATCTAACACATATAAGCTTACCATAAGCATCAGAGTTAAGGTTACAATACGCGTCCGTACCTCCGTTCGGTGTGAATAGTAATTACTATTCATGTATACGGCACTATTCATGTATACGGTACTATTCACGTATACGGCACTATTCATGTATACGGTACTATTCACGTATACGGCACTATTCACGTATACGGACTTCCTTCGAATCTGACTCCGGAATCTTCGGACATCCCTTGCAGAACCTTGTTCAGCACTATTTCAATGTAAAGAGGCCTAAAAACAAGTTTAGGAATTTATTCTCTAGTTTTCTGGATCAAACTATACTATTACCAAGAACTAAAAATTAAAACTCAAGAACAAGAGAACTTACCCATGAAATTCTTGCTCCTTCTCTTCAACTCCAAGAACTTTACTCTAAACTCTCTCTCTAACTCTAAGAATTCTCACTCTTCTCTTAAACTCAACTGTTGTTCTCTGAGTTTGGTGTGAAGAAAATGAAGAAATGAAGCTTCTATTTATAGTGAAAAAGCATGACACTATTCATACTTTATCAGGTCAGATTTTGGCCGTTGGATCTTGACTTTAAATATGGCTTCATCTCAACCGTCCAATCCATTAGATGACGTCATCAAGATGCTTACGTCATCGATGACGTCATCATGACGATGACACTTTCTTACTCTTTTGCATTTATCCTATAAAGATTCCCTGATCGGTGTTCTAATCGCGTTATATTAGAAATTCTCAAGAATCCGGAAGCACAGCCTTGAAGTACTATTTTTCCTCTTCAGAAATATCTGGGTCAACTAAATTTTTGATCCTATTTAGGGTATTCCGTAACCTGCCGAAGATTTTAAGTCGGACACTGACGGTTACAGAAATTACTTCGGGTGACACCATCTTCTAGACAAAAATTCACTGATTCATAATATGTCCAGTTGTTTACTACTTAGTTCAAGGATTTTGAGTTACGATTTATTTCCTACAGGTTCCACTATCTGTCCTAATTCAAATTATCGGTTTCAACCTATCTCAAAAATCATTCCGCCGATTACGGAAATGACTTTGGAGATAACCCACTCTGAGATAGAAATTCACTTGTTTATAATATACCCTTACTTTAAAAACCTAATTCACGGTTTATTAGAAATAATTTTATTTCTATTGTTTTCCAAAGTATAAGATATTATATTATAATAATATTATTATTGAGTGGGTCCCGCGCGCAAAATTTTTCAAACTTCACGGGTGTTGGCAGAGGGAAATAATTTGACGTGGGTCCCGCTTGAATAGTAAATACGTATTTTCAAATAGTGAATACGTATTTAGGAATAGTAAATACCGTATTTTTAAATAGTAAATACCGTATTTTTAAATAGTAAATACTATTCATACCCCACAAAATACCGTATTAACCAATAGTAAATACGTATTTGTGAATAGTAATTACTATTCATGTACGTATTTGTGAATAGTAAATACTATTCATATTCAAAAATACTGATTTCAAATTTGTCATTTTCAAAAATAGGGCCTAGTAGTCCTCCAAAAATAGGCTAGTTTTCAAGTCTTAGGTCCAAAATTCAGGATGTTACAAAATGAGCATAAATGATGGTTGTATTCCATATGCTGATTCTTCTCAATATATTTGCATGTCTTGTGTTTATTGTGGAGGGAATCATTCATTTGAGCATTGTCTATATAGTACAACTAGTCATTTTGTGAGAGATGATTTCACTAGGAACCAAGCTTGTTTTGATAACTCATTTTGTTCCAGTGAAGGTTTTGAGCAACAAAATTTTAGGGATCCACATGTCTATTGTTCTTATGAAAATACCCCTCCTTGTTACTCATATTCGTATGTTGAAGAACACATCATTGAGTACAGGGAAAAATCTAATTTGGAAAGATTAGTTGAGGAGTGTGGGGAAGCATTAGAGAAATCTAATAGAGAGCAAAGGGAGATTCTCGCTAGTATTGACTCAAGTGTCCAAGATATTAGGGTAAGTGTTCAAGATATTGAGTCAAGTCTCCAAAATATGAAGGTATATGCGAGTCAAATGCTTTCTACCCTTGAGACTATGGTGCAAAATACTCCCTTAAACATGGGTACTACTTCTTATGATGATAATGATTATTGTAAGGAAGTTGAAGGTATGGAATTACATGAGACTATGGATAATATAGAAAGTGATTGTGAGCTTGAAATTGATTTAAACGAGAATAGAGGACATTTAGAAGAGGTTCTGGCTGTGGAGCCTAAGGTTTGTGATGTTGGTGATCAAATTAATGTAGATGTCCCAATTGTTGTTGGTCATGACCCTCCTCTTGAAGTGTTGACTCTTACTGATGAGAGTCAAGTTGATTTTATTGGATGCTCTAAATTCTTAGAAGTGCCTATATTTATTTTCAAAGATATGCATGTTGTGCTTAATTTGAATTCAGTGATTGCTTGTAATCCAAGATTGTCTATGATTAAGGAAGTACAAGTAATTAACTTGAATGATCAATTTTTGTGTGAGATACCGTGTTGTTTGAAAAGGAATGAAGACAATCTAATTATCGTGTTTGATACTTATGATTAGTGGTTTGTTTTGAGAAGTCTGGCTGAAGACTATAAATTTAGTGCTTCTTGGGAGGCAACCCAAGGGTTTTGTTTGCATATTTTATTATTATTAATTTTCCTTTCTTTCTTTCAGTTTTATTCAGGTTTGAAGAAGATCATTCTTATTATTGCTGCAAGGTCTTGCTTTAGCACTCCACATCAGAGTTAGAGGCCTAAACCAGGGGAGTACTAGTTCCTTTCCCTCTTTATATTTTTGCAACATTGAGGATAATGTTTGATTTAAGTGTGGGGGAGAGATATAATTTCTTTTGTTATGCTTGTCCTTATGCATTTAAAGGGTTTTGTTTATTTGAGATTTTTGCATTGTTGAGGATTGACCTTAATTTTGAGCTTTCCCCATCTTAGAGAATATTATCAAGTCAAAAATTAAAATAGAAAAAAAAAATGTTTCAACCAAGTCTCTAAGCCTTGAGTTTTTTTGCAATCTTGAGATGAACTATGAGAATAATGATTAGTTTGTAATGTGATCAACAAATTATTAGTTCAAGAATATTTTGCTACATGATTTCTTTAGAAAATTAGATGATGATATTTGCTAACCAAGTAAAACTTTTGTGTAGGGAAATGACTCGGAAAAAAAAAGCAAAAAAAAAAAAGAGAGAGAAAAACAACTCCAATGACTTCTCTAGACCTTACTTAGTAACCGGGGGCATTTCATCACCAATGTTGGCACTCGCGTCAAACGGTAAAGTCAAAGAGGGTTATGAGTTGGGCTAAAAGCCTCTTGAGGTGCCTGTTGGAGTAACTGAGTAACCGGTGCTGCATCACCCATATGCAGGGTCGTGTCAAAAGGGGACCTACAACGGCTCAAGAATCAAAAAAAAATTTTTTAAAAAAAAAGAAAGACAAAAAAAAGAAGACAAAATGAGTTATTTCCTACCCGATAATTCTTAATAAATTAAATAAAAAGCTTGGTTTGGTGGGGGCATTTGAATTTTTCTGGAGAAATTAAGTAGTGTAATATTCTTTTACTAATCTTATGATTGAACTTATCGCTTGCCGATCTTTTGATCATTGGACGTTAAGAGATTGTTACACTTTATTGGCTTAGTGACTTATTTTTATAAGACATTAACTTAAATAAGATTTGATGATATGATCCAAGTGTGGTGGTTTGTTGCTCTTTATTAAGGAATTTCATAGGCAATGTTCTTTTCAGATAATAAATTCTCTTTCTTTTGCTTGAGGACAAGCAAATGTTTAAGTGTGGGGTTGTTTGATGAGTATATATTTTATCATTAAATAGGTGTATATTTTATAATTTAATTGGAATTATTGATATTATATACCTATTTAGTTATCTTTTATGAACTTTTCCATAATTGAATCAAACTTGGGATCAAAGAATAAATCGACATAAAATCTACTCATATCCTATTTTATTGTGCAGGAAATATTAGCTGGTTTGAAAAGAAGTAGAAAAAACAATTAAGAAGATATGCAATCAGTCAAACTCAATGGCCCCCCGCAAGAAAATAGAAACAAAATCAATTGCGTGATCTGATGGAGTAAATTACAATATATGAGATATCTTTGTAATAAAAAAAAAAAAGAATCAGTGACCCAAGACCTAAATTATAAGTAGGGAGGCAAAGACAAGCAAAAAGCAGATGGAGGAAAAAGATCGAGAGACACAGAACGAGAAGGAACAAAGAAGCAGAGGAGTAGAGGCTGAGCGTAGGACTGTGGAGGCGACAGAGAAATTTTCTTTCCTCTCCCTCTCTCTTTATTCTTTGAACCTGAATTTTTTTTTTTTATGGATTTGAATAAAGCCATGTGTGGCTAGTTGGTTTTGCAATCTAGAGAACCTATGAACTTGTTTGGGTTTTAGAGATTATTCCCACTTGTTAGTTTTGCTTAATTTTATTTCAGTTTATTTAATCCTGTATTCATTGTTATTGCTTATTGATTGATCACCATTGAGCATGTTTTGGGGATTTAGGGTTGAACTTGGAAGAAGGAATCCTAAATTGACATTGAGATTAAATAATGTGGAATTAGGTTTAAATTTAATGTGAAATTAGATTTTAATCTAATTTGCGTCTAGGATAGGAATATACCTAGAAGCTCCGCATAATCAAATTAGAGTGAGTCTGATTTAAAACGCATCTTATTTAGTTGTATGAGGTATCACATAATTAATTAAGGTAGGTATATAAGTGAACCGGAAGGCATTTATAAACATTAGTACTCTAGATTAACTGATTAGGTTAAGTCAAAGTTAATTTAGTGGGGATAAAATCTAAGAATCAAATAAGGGATTAATGATTCTAGGTTGCTCGTTCATCAGTGTGGAAGTTTGTTTATTTTAATTTTTAGATTTTCTTTTCTTTTCTTTTAATTAAATTTAATCTGATTTGCTCAACTTAAACGAAATGGTAAAATTAATACTCAACTGAAGTTTGTGATACTAAGTCCTTGTGGGAACGATACTTTTCTTATCACTTTATTACTTAATACGACTTGTGCACTTGCGGAGTTTATAGGCTATAAAGTTTTGCCCTATCACAAACCTTTTAAGATGGAATTTGTCTGGCTACTGATCAAGAGCCAATTTTACTGAGAGAATTTTATTGGCTTATATATAAGTGCTACAATATGTAAGATCAAATATACCAACATAAAAATTGTTCTCATAAGAATTGATTTAGCTATTTATGGAGGCTTTAAATCATGATTTTTGGATCGTATAATTTAGAAATTGCACGCTCAATTTATTCAAACATTATTGCAAACTTCAGGTTGCATTCTTACAATGCAAACTTCTGGTTGTAAGTTAATAATCTCACATGTAACCACTTTATAGATGAAAATTTATATGGCTTACATGCTATTTCAATTGGCTCATATTACACTGTTTGATATAGTTTCAGAAATACTGAAATCCAATACTAATCATGATCAATGATAGTCTTGCAAACAATTTGTTTTTGAGAACAGTCAGCACATAATTCATAAATAATATGTTGGTTATTTATGAAGAATCTTATGGTTCTTCAATGGATGTCAATATGTAATTTTATTTCTATTATCTGACTTGGATAATCAAATAAGTCATGCCAACAATAAATTTGTTTGGATAAGTAAACTTCTGGTTTACTGTAATAAATGTCTCAACAAATAATAAACATTTCAATATTCTGACATCCATTTTGGGAGATCTATTAAACTTTGTCTAAGAAGTATATAACTTTTCAAAAATTAGCTCACACATATATTTTAACTCATACTTGTAATCTAACAATCTCCTCCTTAAGTGTGAGTTATATAAACATAATTTATATATATATATATATATATATATATATATATATATATATTTCAAAATCACTTTAAAACCCTTTAAAGCTCGAAATAAAAATCTATGTTGATTTTTCAGGAACAAACATATAATATTACATTACTAGATAATGTCATTACTCATTAATAATATACTTCAATTTACTTATATATGCAAAATAGATAGAGTTCATCACGTATGAAGATATCCATGATCAAAATAACTTAGAATGATATAAATTTAGAATTACACATGTGAAAATTTTCCATCAGAAAAATTTTCATAGAAACAAATTTATGATATATGATCACATTAATTTAAATAACAATAAGAACAAAAAGTAAGCATCATGTTACCTTTTGAGCTTATTTATTTCTCCTGGGTCTGAGTTCAAAATAAATATGGACATATTTCTTTGCAGCTCATTGTTAACTCTCAATGTTTTGATGATAACAAAAATGTTCAGTTTGAAAGATGTAAACTTCAAATCTACATTATTGTCTTAAACATAATTCTCAAGAATGAATGAGGATTCTCGAGAATGGCCTTGTCTTAATATTCTGAAAGTATTTTTTCTAGTTAGCAATTAGATTGAAGTATTTATGCTACAATGAGACAATTCTCGAGAATGATGTTTTAATTCTCGAGAATGAAGGTTCAAAGAATGACATGTCCATTTTTGCTAAGCTTCTCGAGAATACATTTTGAATTCTCAAGAATGAAATTTATCAATAACGAACTATGAAAGTTTTTCATTATACAAAACAATTCTCAAGAATACTACCTTGATTCTCGAAAATAAGTCAAATAATCCTGTCTGTTCCTTTACATCTATGAAATTCTCGAGTATGAAGTTTCAGTTCTCGAGAATAAGCATGAACGATATTATGATATTCATCAGTTTTCTAAATAGAAGCAATTCTCGAGAATTATGGACAATTCTCGAGAATGCCTCATCAAAATCACTGGCGAAGAAATTTTCAAAATGCTATTCTCGAGTATTATAATACAATTCTCGAGAATACCTCAACACAGTGTTTACGATATCATTTTAACGTGTCATTCTCGAGAACACATGTCTGATTCTCGAGTATCAGTGTAACATACCTTTGGAATAATACTTTGTTCATGTAATTCTCGAGAATCAAAGGAGCAATTATCGAGAATGCACGCTGGTATTTTTGAATCTTCAACTTCGTAATTTGTAAATCTTTGATTATCTCTTGGGTGTTTTATATTATTAATTTATGACTACTCTAATCAAGTTTAAATGGTTTATTAGTGCTTTTCAGAGTTATTTATCATGGTTTAAACCTTTTTTTTAATACAACCAGTGGGGGAGGGGGAGACAGGGCTCGAACCCTGGACGAGGAGGAAGGCCAGCTCCTAAGACTGGTCCTAATGCCATCGCGCTACGAGGCGCTTGGCATCATGGTTTAAACCTTAAATCACCATAAAGTGTTCCAGCACGTCAGAAGCATTTATTATGGTGAAAAAGCAGAAAACGCAAACAGAATTAAAGCTTGTAGCAGACGAAGACATTCCTTCGAGGCATATTTATTCCAGCAAACATTCTGAGTCAACCTCTGCTCTGAGACAATCGACGGCGAAGCATTTAATGAAGCAACGGTCGACTGTTCACAAACGGAGTGCATCTGTGCTTAACGGAAAATTAAAAGAGTCTCAACGACTAGCTTGCAAACTTCTCCAACAGCATTAATGGCAACACTATAAAAGCTCATCGAATTCAATTTTGCCACCTACCGAAACACTACGCAATCAATTCGAAGTTTAATACTTTTGCTGTTTCAACTATTTCATTGATTTCGTTCTTCAATGTTCATTATTTTATCAACTTGTAAGGAGTATTTAAACACTTATTTCTTTATCAGTTATATCTTAAGGTTGTGGAACCTTAAGAGAGTGTGTATTAATTACAACTTGTAAGAGGGAGTGGAGTCCAAGAGTGAGAGGACCATCCTTCGTTTACAGTGTGTGTAATTGTTTGTGGAAGATAGTGAAATCCTAGGTGATCTGGGAACTGGATGTAGGTCAAAGAATTAGACCGAACCAGTATAATTCGCCTTGTATTCATTCTCTACGTTTACTTCAGTTTTTGTCTTATTTTGGGCACTTAGCGAAAATTTTGTAGATCACCTATTCACCCCCCCTCTAGGTGATATTACGTCTTCACTCATTGCCTCTTTAATATCTCATTGGCAATAAACTTCTAGTTTACATTAGCAAACATTTGGTTTGCATTGACAAACTTCTAGTTTGTATTATTATGTGTAAACTTCTGGTTTACAATAACATGTATTTACTATATGATATCCATTTTTGTAGATATCTTTGAAACTCAATAAGTTTCTTTTATACTTGGTAGAATAAAATGCATTATCAATGTATAATTTTGTTCCTTCAGGTAACAAAATATTAGCTCTTCCGGAGCCTTTAATCAAATTTGTACCACCAAATATAGTTTAAGCATTGGCCTCTTGCATTATAAGTTGCGCAAAATATGCTAATTAGTCATCAAGACTATTAGCCTTTAGAATTATTACTCTTGAGTGACATAATTCTTTGCAAGTTATTTTTCTTCAGGACAATAACTAAAAACACGTTGTATCAAATTCCAATACTACTTCCTTGTTCACCCTTCATATCAGGGTGTGAACAAGTTGCTATACTTCTTTCGTGGGTATACTATGCAAATAGTAAAATAGTAACTACTATGCAAATAGTGCCCTGCATTTCTGCATCTTATATCAGATTTGAAAAACCTTATAAACCATATAATCATATAAAACCAAATCACAATATATTAAAATACATATAAAATATGTATATGATGGGAAGCAAGACATCATAAATTTCTTAAAGTCAATATCACAATCATATGGCTTTAGGGTATTTATCTTTAGGATAAATATAAGTTGAGCATTATGGCTTTTAACCATACAAAAAGATAGAAGATGAAAGCTATATGACTTTTGGCCATATATATCAAAATTTTATGGCTTCAGGCCATTTATCTTTAGGATAAATAAAAGTTGAACATCATAGCTTCCAGCTATACAATAAGAGGAAGAAAGCTATATGACTTCTGGCCATATAATATCAAAATTTTATGGCTTCGGGCCAATAATGAGGATTTAGAATTATATGGCTTCTGGCCTTTTATCTTCAAGATATATAAAAATTAAATATATGTGTCGTTCAATAAAATAAAAGATGAAAAAGAATATGACTTCAGGTCATATAATAGGAAATTAAATGAATATGGCTTCTAGCCATATAATATAAAAATAAAAATAAAAGGAATATGACTTTTGGCCATATTATATCAAAGTCAAAATGTATATGACTTCTGGTTATATAATATCAGAGTAGGGATAAAAAGACTATGACTTCTGGCCATGTAACTCCAAAATATAAAATCAAAGGTATATGGCTTTTGGCCATAATAATATTAATAACATAAGGATTTTGTATAAATAACATAATATTGAAAGTTAGCCATGTTATAAAGTGTTATGTTAAAGTTAATAATAATAAAATCTCAAATTAAATTAAAACAATAAAAAGGAAAGATTAAATCTAGACTTCCATGCAGGAGGTAGAACTTTCCATATAGGAGTCAAATTAAAATAATAAAAAGGAAAGCTTAAATCTAGACTTCCATGTATGAGCCAAATTAATAATAATAATAAAACAAAGTAAGAATAAAAAGACTATGGCTTCTGACCATGTAATAGAAAATTAGAACAATATGACTTCTGGTCATATAATTTCAAAATATGAAATCAAAGGTGTATGGCTTCTAGCCATACAAAAATAACAATATCAATAATATAAAATAACTCGTAAAAGAGATCAATATAAGATATACAAACTGTAATAATCTCTAATCTTAGCCATGGAACCTGACGTATAAAATAATCGGTAAAAGCATCTCTTTAATTCCATATATAGTGGCTCATATTATCCTAGATAGATAAAAGAAACATATAATTAAAGAAGGTAGGATGAAATCGTTAAAGAAGCGATCAGACATTTGTTCGAGCTTCTCGTGCTGATAACGTGTTATAAATATAATAATATATATGAGATAAGAGATAGAGAACAAAAATAAGAGAATAAAGAAAAGAGAAAGAGGAGTGCAATTCTTATTTCATTGTCTTAAATACATAACATATGCCTTCTATTTATAAGCACAACTCTCTAATGTACAATTAATGTGATTCCATAATCATAGTGATTAATGGATGAGAATAGGAAACTATACAGAATAAGAAATAATGGGAGATATGGACATCCACAAATATAATATTCATAACAAAATTCTAATTATATTATGACATGTAATATAAAAAATGAGTGTTGGACAAAAAAAATGAGTACTATTAAATTATTTTGCCTTTCAAAACATGTGGAGGAAGATTAACTTAGTTATAATAAATTATAGGGATGAAAATAAAGTCAGAAAAAACACAACAACCAAAATATTTTATACATTTTTTGTTTTGTTGATTTTCAAATCCTTTTATGTTGACCGTCACGTTTTTATAAAACCGTTTTGGGTCCTTTTATGTTGACCTGTCCGGTTTTTATAAAACCGTTTCGAGTCCCAGCTCAATAGCGGTTTTTGGCTCAATAATAAGTAAATAACTGCTCAAAGCAGCCTAACTGCTAAATCAGCTTAAAGGCAAAATCTGAGCCAATGTTGTGACCACTGGTTGGACTGTTCGATTCAGTGTAGCTTTGAAAACTTGGAAGAGAGTGAAGGGAAAGATTTAAAAAAAAAGTCTAATATTCAAATCTTTATTAAGAAAAGCTAGCGAGCTACAATCATGTTTGAATTTCAATAGTTCAAATAGCTAAGTAAATATAAAACATTTTGATACAAGAATGATGTTGATCAAGCTAGATACCTATAGGTGTTAGAATCATCTGGATCCCTTTCCAAATAGTCTTGAAGGATGAGATTTTCAATTCACTTCTTGATTATTTTAATGTCAAGTGTGAACATATGATTCAACATCTTAACACATTCCAAAATCAATTGTTGATGTCCCAGAAGTTTTTTGCTCTTCATAATTCTCACAATCGCAGCATCAATAGCAAATCTCCTACCTTTGTTAACATCTTCTACCACTTTTTTCTGATCATCAGTTGGTGGAATAGGGATCTTGATTCTCCTCATTCGATCTGAGAATCTCGAGTTGAACTCAAACATGTCATTTGGAGAGATAGTTTTTGTGTTTGGCTCCTTAGAAAGTATCTTATATTTTGCACAAGATAGAGAATGAAGTACACAAACCAAGTCTCCATAGTCTAAGTCTAACTGAATCTTAATCTCTGAGAAACTCAATCTATCTGCGTTGTTAAATAACAGAAGAGTGGCAGCTTGATAAGTTGAAACTATCAACTCAATGGTTTTTTGTTGAAAATTTCCATTGATGTTGCAAGTTCCTAGAGAGAAAATCCATGAGAGCTTTTTGTGCTTTGTTGTTGATGAATGATACCCATTGAAAACTTCCACACACTTGACCATTTCGGGAGGGAGATTCAGGCCACAAGACTTATAACTAGGCCAAAATCCAGTGGTGAGAAGAGTAATTGAAAAGTCAATCCCAGGGTTTACGTGTTGATATTTATGAAGATACTGCTCAAAGCTTCTTTGTTTATCCCTAGCTATGGCCACGTCTGTCATCATCCCCTCCATATTTAATTTGAAGTGTACTGTGCACCATACTGCTGCTTCAGTTTACCCAGAAAACTTTTTTCGTGATCCTCGTTGGCACTTCGGTCAAAAAGCAGCCGGCGAGTGAGCCTTTTCCGATAAAACTCAACAAAGAGATCCTTATTACTGTTGTACCCAAGAAGGTAGACAACCTTCTCTAGAGTTTCATCTATTTCCTCATCACTCAACTTCTCATTACCACCACCCTTCTTGAGAATATTGTCACAAAATGTCGCAACGAGTTCTGAACTTGAAATGCCAGCAACAACTTTTATTACAGAATACTTCAAACGATTCTTTTAATGCCTTGCGGAAGATAATGTTATTCATAAAGGAGCCTTTAACATATGCCATATACTTGTCATGAAGCTCAATGAAATTTTTAACTATGACTTGTTCTTGAACACCGGATGAGCTATTATTTGTTGTTTGACTACTAGAAACTTCTTCAGCCTGTTGAACCAATGTTGTGCCCTCAGTTGTAACATGCTTCCTGAATACATTCGCTACAAGCTCCAAACCTTTAGGGATTTCATGATATAATCTGTTATGGACCTAAGAACATGGGCCACGAAGCCCGATCCATCATGCCATCATCTGCGGTAACTACCCCCACTAATATCGCCACTCACAGCATACCTCGGGGTCACAAACCCATGAATAGCCGAGTATCTCGGATATGAATCCTAACTACCACTCCCTATAAATAGGAGATCACCCCACCGGTGAACGGTACGCGTTTTCAACTCATTTCCCTTCTCACTAAGCACACACCCCACACCCAATGGCTAAACGCCAGAATACTACTCGAACTACGTTGGCTTTGATCCTTGACACAGGGTACGTAGGCCCTAGGCAGTGATCCTAGTTCAAGCCATAATCCAGATCGACACAATCTACACACGAACATTTGGCGCCGTCCGTGGGGACCCTTAAAAAGGTCGACCACAAAATTCTAAGGTCACGTATCAATGGCAAGATCAAAGAGAACTTTAACAGCTCCGAGTATGCAGGAGCCGGAAGAGCATGGACAGCAACTGATGCAAGCGGAACAACAAGATCGTATAAATCCCAACATGGAACAGGTAATCGTCGAGACAGAAGAAGAATCAAACGCAGCCAACCCCGACGTCCCACAGAATGACGTGTTAGTGCTTGAGGAAACTCAAACCGCTGAAGGTGGTTTTCAGGGGGAAGTTCAGGTTGTCAACCCGGACATTCTCTTGCTGCAGAACACAGTAGGCTCCATCCTAAACAGAATGGAGGGAATGGAAACCCGCCATAATCTGCAAATTCAAGAAAGCGCTTGTGCGCACCAGGAAGAAATGGTCCGACGTGATGAGGAATGGAGGAATTTCTTCCAGCAATATGCTGACCAAACCGACAAAAGGAGTTCTGCAACCAACAGAGATGAGGCGGAACCAAGTCGGCATGGCTCCCACTCCCATGGGGAGCGGCTGAGTAACGGGCGCGATAGAGACCGAAGTAGAGACCAAGGGCAATATCGGGACTATGACCGAGATGAGCAGAACATACGTTCGGGCAATAATGAACATCCCGAAAGGCAAGGCCAAATAATCGGCACTAATGAAGAAACGGATAGGCGCGATCCAGTGTCAACTAGGGCGGAAACTTGAGGTCCTCAAGGGAGCGGGTCACACCCCCTTCGGACGAGGGCGACAGAGACAGAGTAATAACTCCCTTCACGAAAAAGATCATGGCAGCACCCTATCCGAAGGGCCTTGACACTAAGGACTTCCCTAAGTATGATGGCAGTCAGGACCCACAAATCCATGTCAGTAACTTTAAGATGGAAATAATGGTAAAGGGATACTCTGGACCGATCATAGCGCGTTTATTTGCAGGAACTTTGCGGGGACCTGCACTGATATGGTTCAACAGTTTGCCGACCGACTCCGTCCCGGACCTCAAGGACTTGGAAGACAAGTTCTTACTCCACTTTGCCCCAAGTCGGAAACAGCCTAAGACAGAGTTTCAACTCGACCAAATACGACAGGGACCTGGAGAGACTCTTCAGAAATATTTAGAGCGATTTAACGCTACTACTCTACAGGTTCCTGGCTTGAAGGACGAGGTGCAACTGCACTGCGTGATGGCGGGCTTGGACAAAAGTTCGCCGTTAAAGAAGTCAATTATGAAGCGCCGCCCGACGTTGTTGAACGAGTTCAGAGATCGCACAAAGCAGTATATAGAAATGGAGCAAATGGAGGCAACAAATCGTATACCAGCCCGAGAATCCTCAAAAAGATCCCCATCCTGGGGTAAAGATCGCTACAATACGGACAAACAACGTGACCGAGGTAGGGACAGAGTACCACGAGTAAGTCGGGCAGAAGGAACATACGACACGTATACGCCACTGAGGGTGCCGCGAGCCCAAATTTGGAAAGAAGTCTCTTCAACTGAAATGAAATATGTAGAACGACCACGGCCAATGAGGGCAAACCAACCTTTAGACAAGTCCCGATATTGTGAATTTCACGACCAAAATGGTCACACGACTGAAGCTTGCTGGGATTTGAGGGATGCAATCGAAAAATTTGTGCGAGAAGGGAAACTCCGTCGATACGTGATACAAACTCAGGGCCGACAAAACAAACGGCCGAACAGGAGTAGGAGCTCGCAGGAGGGAAGGAAAAAGCAACACGGGGACAATTCTGAACGTAACGATGGGGACGAGTTTCCGGAGTCAAGGTTTGTATGCACCACGATCATGGGTGGTTTTGGAGGAGGAGGGGACTCTTCCAACCAGCGAAAGAAGTATCTTAAGGAGGTTATGTCAATTGTAGACCGACCCAAGTTCAAAAGGGGAAAGAAAAAAGAAGAACCCATATTGGGATTTTCGCAGGAAGACTTTGATGACGTGATACCCGGGCATAATGATGGCCTGGTGATCACAGGGGTAATCGATGACTGCCAAGTTAAGAAGGTGTTTGTTGACAACGGGAGTGCAGTAGATATCATCCTATGGGATGCATTCAAGCGAATGAGGCTAGACTCTAAGGATTTGAAACCATGTAGGACCACGTTGACCGGGTTCAACGGCGAAGATACCCGTCCTAAAGGGTTCATCGACTTGAGATTGACTCTGGGAACCAAAGAAGCATTCAAGACCGAGGTAGTTCGGTTTGTGGTAGCCGATTTCCCCTCTCCTTATAATATGATCTTGGGGAGGCTGACTATTCACTCCTGGAACATGCTAGTATCGTCAAACCACCAAAAATTAAAGTTCATCAATAAAAAGAATCAGGTGATAACGATCAAAGGGGATCAGAAGGACTCCCGTAAATGTTATTTCGAGGCAGTCCAAGAAGGAAAGTCGATAAGTAAAGGAAAAGCGTGTAGCAGCGCCGTATAAGTAGTTGAGCTGGACCTGAGGGAGGAGGACAAGGCACGCAAAGCAGAGCCCGGTGAAGAGTTAGAAGACCTCGTCCTAGGAGAAGATCCGGGACAGGTCACGAAAATAGGGAAAACTTTGAATCCCGAAGTTCGGGCAGAGTTGCAGGAGTTTTTGGTCAATAACAGGGACGTGTTCGCGTGGAGGCCATCCGAGATACCGGGGATTGACCCCGAGTTTTGTTGTCATAAGTTGGCTATTCCTCCAGGATCGGTGCCAGTAGCGCAGAAGAAAAGAAACATAGGTTCCGATCATGGGAAGGTTTTGGACACCCACGTCCAAGAATTGCTCGAGGCTGGGTTTATAAGGGAAGTACAGTACATCACGTGGCTGTCCAATGTTGTCGTGGTGAAAAAACCTAACGGCAAGTGGCGGGTATGCGTGGACTACAAGGATCTGTACAGTCACCTTCCCTGGCACCTCGTAACCGGTGAGACCTCTGGGTGATGAACCCAATTTATGTATGCACCCCTCAATTTATATTTTATTATGGGGTGAAGAAGCGTTTTCGCCAATCAACTATTAGGCTTAGAGCGATTCTACCAAATAAGTTTTAAAAGGTCCAAAATTGCCAACAAACAATAAAATTTGACAAATCATCACAATTCCGTCATTAGCCATGTAATGTCCGTTTAATCCCCCCACCACGTTGGATTTGTCTTCCACGTCAATGCCCACGTGGCTTTATCTGTTTCTTTTTTTTTTTTAAAAGGTGAAGAATTCCCAGGTTGGACAAAAGCACATAACCCCCAAATAAACTAAAAGCCAAATCCCAAGTTCTGTTTCCACACCCCACACAAAACCTAAGTTGTCTCTCGACACCTCGATAGCGAGCGAAAGAGAAGAACCACGCCGAAGAACCCACACGGAGTCAACCAAATCCAACGGAGAAAGCCAAATCGAAGTAATGGAAGCAGAAATTGTGACCGATTATCCTACATGGGTTGCAATCAAGTGATTGAGGAACGTCCGACAAGGATCGCGAGTTGAAGTTCGTGATCAACAGTAGCGCTAGGGTTTTGGTAGGTGAAATTTTCGAAAGGTAACAGTCGATTTTCGCCAAAAATTGGGGTTCTTTATGGTTTAGGGTGTGTTGCTGTTGAAGCAACTAATTTATTGCCTCTTTAACTTGATGCAACGATAATGACGGAGAAAGGGAAAGGCGTAGCTTGTGTAGAAGAGGCGACGATGAAGCACAACCCTCCGTCTACATCTTGCCGCCGACGATGACGAAGATGTCGCCATTCAACCCCAGTTTGCAGATCGCCTTCTCCGTTGGGTTTCCCTGAGTTCCTGGTTCTTTGTTGTCTCCTTCTCTGCCGGACGCTGTCGGGTCGATCGATTTGGGTGTTCCCTGTGTCAAAGTAGAAAGCTTTGGTTAGTTCACTCCCCTTTGCGATTTGGCTTTATTTCCTCGTTTTGTCCTTGACTGGAGCAAAAATTAGGGCTTCTTGACCCTTTTTAAAAAAAAAGAAATAGATAAAGTCACGTGGGCATTGACGTGGAAGACAAATCCAACGTGGTGGGGGGATTAAACAGACGTTACATGGCTAATGACGGAATTGTGATGATTTGTCAAATTTTATTGTTTGTTGGCAATTTTGGACCTTTTAAAACTTATTTGGCAAAATCGCTCTT
This sequence comes from Acacia crassicarpa, assembly GCA_034222035.1. Classification (NCBI taxonomy): domain Eukaryota; kingdom Viridiplantae; phylum Streptophyta; class Magnoliopsida; order Fabales; family Fabaceae; genus Acacia; species Acacia crassicarpa. The sequence continues at coordinate 7,664,738 of JAWXYG010000008.1, forward strand.
AGTCTAATAGTTGATTGGCGAAAACGCTCCTTCACCCTTTTATTATATATTAATGTTAATATATATGCACACTTATTAAAAAACAAAGTTAAAGAGTAATTAAATTTCTTAAAGAGGAAAGATGATAGAGAAGATTAGGAGGGTGTATTAAAGTTAATTTACCTCTATTTTAAGATCCCAAATTGAATCTATAGTTTAACTAGGGAATTGTTGAGTTTAACAACTTAATTTAGAATTTCCCCATTTTAAGTAACTTTATATGAGATTTTTCCTTATTTTTTTACTTTAATAAATATCTTTTATTTGAAAAAATCATTAATGAAAATCTTTGATATGCAGTTTGCTATATCAAACAACTTTTTTTTATATTAAATTTTTTTCTCAATGAACAAAAAATCAAGTAAAAAAATAAATTTGTATTCTAATGTTCAATTAGAAAACGTTTAATTAATATTGGGGTTGATACCTTTTTTATTTTTGGAATTATTCCTGATCATTCTTACACACACAAAAAATTATTTGATCTAAGTTAATCATATTTTATTTTATTATATATTAATGTTTATATATATTTACACTTATTGTAAAAATAAGTTAAAAAGTATTGAAACCTTTTTAAGATGAGAGAGGAGACTATGAAAGGGCAGTAACATCATTTAATCTAAATTTTGAAATTCTTAATTGGGTCGGTAACTTAATTAAGGATTTGTTGAATTTACCAACCCAATTTAGAATTTTCCTATTTTAAGTAGCTTTATATGGGATTTTCCCTTCTTTGTTTGAATCCTATATTTATCTTATAAATACCTTTATTTTCGAATACCATTTTTTATTTAATTTGTGAATGGTTAAAATGTTCTTTGTTAATTCTTTAGTTTTTTTTAAAATCTTTTTATTCATTTTATAATGTCCTTATATGTCTTGTAAAAGCTCTTAAATGAAAAAAAGATACAGTAAGTGCGTCATCTTTTTTCACCAGTAAAACTTAATTTTATTTTGATTTAACAAATGCAGTGAGTGACATTTTAAAATCTTTTGAGGGTTACCTAAAATTAAGTCTCTTCCATGAAGCTAAATGAATTTTTACTTAAAAACACCTTCTTTTAAGAATTTATTTTATTTTACAGTTATAAGTATAAAATTTCAATATTTTATTTTATTTTATTTACCAATATTTATGTACTATATAATTTTCAGGTGCTCCATATTCGAGCCTCATATTTATATGTAGTTAATCACTATAAAATATTGAATTAAATTTGTAAGTTTTAACTAACTATTTATTCTCTATTCAATTTATAAAAAAATGAGAACTGCTTCACTGCTTTTCCCATTTCATCTGCTACCATCCGCAGCTTTTCCTCCTCCAATCAAAGCCTTCCATCTATACTTGAAGGGAAGGGGAAGCAAGAAAAATGATTGATATGAAAAAATACTAGATAATCCTGAAAAAAAATATTTTATGTTATTGAAAAAATATTTCAGGGTACTAAATAGTACTAATAATAATTTTTAATAATATCTAGTATTTTTTCAGTACCAGTCAATACACTGAAATATTTTTTCAAGATCCTAAAATAACTTTTTAGTAATATCCCATATTTTTTAGGAACAATCAATACTTGAGATATTTTCTCGAGATCCTAAAATAATTTTTCACTATTATCGAGTACTTTTTCAGTACTAGCCAGTACCTTGAAATCAAGATTTTAAAATAATTTTTCAATATTATCCCGTATTTTTTCAGTACCAGTCAATACCCTGAAATATTTTTTCAAGAATAATTTTTCAATATTATCAAGTATTGTTTTTAGTATCAGCCAGTATCCTGAAATCAAGATCCTAAAATAATTTTTCAGTATTATCCCGTATTTTTTTAGTATTAATTAGTACCCTAAAATATTTTTTTAAGATTCTAAAATAATTTTTTAGTATTATCCTGTATTTTTCAGTACGAGTTATTATCTTGAAATATTTTTTTTAAGATCCTAAAATAATTTTCAGTATTATCAATATGTTTTTAGTACCACACTATACCTAAAATATTTTTTCAACCCTTTTTGCTAGTTTCTCTTCTCTTCAAATATACGTGGAAGGCTTTGATTGGAGGAGGGAAGGCACCAGATGGCAACAGATGAAATGAGAAAAGGAGAGAAGCTAGTCCCACAAAAAATCACATATACATACTCGCGTCAGAGCAACTTCCGGTCAAGCATAGGACCCTAAGGGCCCGTTTGGTTGAAAGAACTTAGGGGAAGTTCCGGGAACTTAATAAAGTTCCCACACCAAAATCATGTTTGGCGCGCCTTATTCCCGAGAACTCAGATTCCCGCTAATGTCCAAGTTCTCATAAACGTGGGAACCTCAGTTCCTTCAAAAAGTGGCGGGATCTTGAAAAACTGCCCGGGAGAGTGAAATTTATGACTAAAACGCCCCTCTCAAATTATAAATCACAATCGAGCTTAGAGCTGGAAGAACGAGGAGGCAAAAAGAAGTTTGAGAACCTCCGCTCCATCAAGAAGTGTTGTTTCAGATGCGAGCTAACCTGACTGCGGTAGAAAGGGAACCTTCTTCTTCTTATTCTTCTTTATTCTTTAATCTGTTGTTTCTTGAAATTACTATTGCTTCTTCTTTTTCTTTTTCTTCATCTTGTTCTTTTTCTAAGATTAAAAACTTCAACTTTTTAGTTTGGGCAAAAAGGAAAACTTATCTTTTATTTAGAGTCTTGTTTCTTTGTTGTGATTATTTATGGTGTAATGCCAAAACCGATTTCTGAATGCTTCATTGATGAATCAGGGATCGGCTAATTGGTAGGGTGATTGGCATTTGAACTTTGCGTTTCTTGTTATCTCTTCTTGGGTATCAAGCTCGCTGGTTTTTCTGTTGTCCATGAATGGTTGGCAAGTTTTATGTTTCCATGATTCTTTGAACTTTGTGTTTCTTGTTTTTCTGCTGATATGCCCTTCTGTCAGATAATAAGTTCGAACGTGTGTACTCGTAAAGTTTGTAAGTTTGAACTTTACGCTTACGTTCGAACTTTAAAATAAACAATTCAATTTTCCATTACTTAAAGACTGCATGCTATTTGGTTGGCTCTGGTACTTGTTGGTTTACCTGTAGTAATTTATTTCAACCACTTCACATTCAAGGTTTTAACATTGAGCAATTTTAATTTTTGATTCTTCTCGTCAAAGCAGCAATTGGGTTCATTGTTCACTGATTCCTTCGACGTCTGGTTGCAATTTTCTTTATCCACAAACATGCAATTTGGTTTGGCTCTCGGTCCAATTTGCAAAACCGGAAAAAAAAATGTTTTCTTGCTTTTTTTGTGTGAGGGCATTGTGGGAATTTTACCTAAGGTTCCCACTTAACCAACACCCGTCTTACCAAACAACTTATCTTCCCTTAACTTACTTATATTTCCATGTTAACCAAACAGCTCAACTTGTTAAAGTTCCCTTTCAATCTTTCCTTCAATTCCTTTCCCTTCTTTAAGTTCCTTTCTCTCCTTAAATATTCCCTGAACCAAACGGACCCTAAGCAAAGATGGAGAGTTGGGAAATACCAATGCTGTCACAGAAATTACATTACGGGCAGCATCTAAACATACAGCGGAATTCCCAGTTTCCCAGTCACTAATCATTGCTTTCATCATATACAATGGCCGTTTGGATTAGCGGTAAAAACCGTTTTTCTACGTAATTTGCTGTATATAAAGTAAGTATATGAGAGAAATTTTATCTTAATTTAAGTGAACAAGCTTTTAAACACCAACTCAAACATGTCTATAATAATAATGAATCTTTCCTAAGATTCCTCTCGATTGAAGTTTATTAGGAATTAAGCAGAAATGCCACGTGTGCTGTTGGTAATTAGCATTTTCTCAGCTACATGATAATTTTAAATCTTAAATTACAAAAGGTTTATCCAGTCTATTTGTGAAGATAGAAAATATACGAAAATGGACGTTTAAACTGGCGTAAAAGGAAAGATAATGTGGCACAAGAAAGGGTTTGGTTGGATATAAGATAAATTTCGTGAGTTGGATTTCGGAAAAAAAAAAAAAATTGAAGAAGTGGGTTTCTAAAATTTTAACTAATATATTTTTTTAAAAAAAGGAAAAATTTTAACTAAGATAAGATATAAAATAAAGGAAAAATTATAATAAAGAACCTAAGAAAAATATATTAAGAAGAACCATAAAAATGGTAATTATTTTGAAGGACCAAAACTTAAAACATTAAAATAAAATGACTAAATTGCCCTTAGTTCTACAATTTTTGTATAAAGGTAAGAAATCCAAAAAAAAAATTACTTTTACAATTCCAAGTCTTCGTGCTTACTTTACACTGTCTCAGGTCTTGAAAAAAGATAATTTCATAAAAATTCACAAATTCATAGAACACATTGGGAGGAGGCCTGGGAGATCTTTGTCAATGAAATAACCTATGGTTCCTCCACGGAGAGATAAAAAATTACCAGTGGAGATATAACTTACATATTCCAAATTTTAATTTGATCTCTATTTATCATTTTTAATCAATCACTTTAGATTCTGATTTAATTAGATATAATATAGGACATCTGACCAAGGGCAATTTAGTCTTTCTATTTTAATGTTTAAATTTGTTGTCCTTTAAAATAATTAGCATTTTTTATGGTCCTTCTTAATAAATATTATTTTTCTTAGGTCCTTTATTATAATTTTCCCTAAAATAAAGGGTAAAGGATTTCTCCAGTCACTGGAGATAGAGTTATCTCCAGTGACCCTAAAACTACGTCGTTTTTTATTAATAAAATGTGTTTTTGTAATTTTGTTTATTTTTTAATCATATGAATTTTACCGAAACATCCTTCATTAATTCACTTAAAATTACTAACAAACCCTTCGTTAATTCAAAACGACGTAGTTTTGGAGTCACGAGAGATAACTCTATCTCCAATGTCTGAAGAAATACTTTTCCCTAAGATAAAAAGGTGAACAAATTAATTAAAAAAATTTTAACTCATCTCTTTAAATTTAAATGCAAGTCAACAAATATTAAACCATTAAAAACGCCCAGGAAATTTTATAAATATATGCAGCTTCCTCCTGTATTAATTATAAAAACACCAATTAATAAAGGGCATTAATAATTTTTTTCATGTGTGTAAAGGCAGTGGAAGAGACTGATGATTAATATTTATTTAAGAAATAGGAGAGTGAAAGGAAATATTTATTTTTAAAAAATTAATATTCAAATATTTATCAAGAAAAGCTAGCCATGTATAATTATATATAAATTTCAAAACTTAAGATCGCAATGCCATAAGTAAATATAAAAATATACAAGGTAAAAAAAAATCAATATAAAAATACTAGAAACATGAATTGTGTTGATCAAGCCAAATATCTATAGGTGTTAGAGTCATTTAAGTTGGATCCCTTTCCAAATAGTCTTATTTAATGAGATTGTCAATTCGCAATTTCGCATGTTGATTACTTTATGGTAAAACTTGAAAATATGACTCAACATCTCAACACATTATAAAACCACTTGTTGATACCCTAAAACTTTCCTAATCTTCATAATCCTCACAATCGCAGCATCTATATGGCATATTTTATATCTTTGTTGACATCTTCTACCACATTTTTCTTATCATCAGTCTAACATCCATAGAACTAGTTGTTATGGTCCTTGTTGTTGATTTGCTTTTGTTGTGGACCTGCGCAATGGGTCTGACAGAGTAAGGCCCAATAAGGGCACTTTATGACAAGATCATCCTCAATCAGGTAAATATCAATCATCCCCTGATCATGCCTACAATCCTGGATATAGCAGGTAGTGGAGCGAACATAATGCGGGTCGTGGAAGCACGGATAGGAACCCTAGTTGAGCACTATAAATAGGAGGGCATTCACCAAGAGCACTTGATTCCTACTTTGTTCCATTACTTATATTGAGTCTCACTGTGCACACATCCCACCCTCTGAAGAAAGGCCATATACGTGTAGCACAGTGATATGCATTTATTCAATGTTATCTTCCTCATAGATAGCAGTGAGTAACCTCCTCCTGGGTGTCGAACTAGTATACATCCTTGAGGAGCCATTCGATCCAACATAAACCAATCACTAGCCTTGAGGCTAGACATACATGTTCTACACTAGAACATTGGCATCGACCGTGGGGAGCTCGGAGGGATGTCCAGCCAAACCATGTATGCTCTCCCTTCGTGGTGACGTTGGTTTCCAAAGGAGCAAAGAAACTACGAAAAACGGGGACGGAGCAAACTATATCTTTGGCCTTATAATAATTTTCAAAGGCAATGGCGAAAGCCCAGCCGTTGGGATGTAGTTGAGAGGGGGTGAGGTGCAAATGACGAAGAAGGCACTTTGGAAGTCGGTGAAAGGAAATTGTAGGCCAAGCCAGGTAATAATATCTCGGTAAAAATAAAAGAAGTGGCATCCTTGTCACTTAATCGACAGGAGGTGACCGACTCGATTACTTGAGGTAGGCATATGTCATATCCCTCCCCACCTCGGACTACTCACACAACCTCCTCCGTGGACATCGAATTCCTTATACATGTCACATTGCTGCTAACGACAGGGTCCTTGACAATGGGCGTTTGGGAGGAACCAGAATAGCCGAATTCTCCTGTCATGGATTGATCTGTATGGTGTGAAGAGGAAGCCATCTAATACCTATAAAGAAAAAGGGTAAGAGTCAGAAAACAGAATTATACCTGACAAAACAGGGATATCTCGGGTAGTATCAAAAAGTGCTAAGTTGAGGCGATGCAGAGGAACGCTAGATGAGCTGGTTGGAGGAATGATGTTACACCGACATTTATCTAACAGCAAGTCGGCATCCCTATCATGGTCAAGGCTAGCAAGTTCAATGGCCTTGTAACAGTACTCGTCATAGGGCGTGGGGCCTTGAGTCACCATAGCAGGGAATGGACTACTCTGGCCGGGGTTTGAAGCTCGGTAAGAGGGCGTCGAAAGAACAGTTGCCCTAGAGGTTGACAGGGGCGGAACTCGGCCACTCACTCTACTTCTAGTTCCCCCAGAGGTCCGAAGTGGGGCCTCCTTTTTCTCTTCTTCAGTAGGAAATATTGACCAAAGCGAAAATTTTGTGTGTCCAGAGATATTCTCAAGTATTTCCCTATCTTCTTCGGAGATGGGCCTACTGTACATGTCCAAGGGCACGTCGGGATTTGGGTCCATTTGAATAAACAAAGGGAAGAACAATGTTAAAGTTCAAAAAAGTTGTAGAATAGATGCAGACAAACCCAGAAATTCAGTCCAAAGAGCCTAGAAAATGTCAAAGTTTTGCAAAGCAAATTCAAAGACCCACGGGAAGTGACTCAGACGCCTTGCTTAGTGGACAGTCATGCCTACTCGTACGTCCGCACGCTCTCATGATACCCCAGATTGGGGCCAACACGTGGCAAGAAATTGTAAACTCGACTAAATTTGAGATAATCCCGGGCATCGTAAGAGCAAATAATCTCAGTGGATGTGCTTACGATATATATGTCGGGGAGCAGGACAAAAGTACACAAGGAAAGTATATCAAACAGCTAGGCAACAAAAGCTAAGCTAAGTTGTCAAACGCTCTCGGATAATATAGTTGGGGCAAAAGGGTAGGAGAACTCCCAAGCTCTAAGCTTTAAAGAAACTCGGCGAACGTCTGAGTAAGAGGCCAAAATAAAAACTCAGATCCATGATGACGGGGTCTGGCAGCAAATTAATCTCGGCAGATCGAAAGCCTGAACTTCCGAGTTTGGGGGCAATTGTGTGGACCTGCGCAATGGGCCCGACAGAATAAGGCCCAATAAGGACGCTTTATGACAAGATCGTCCTCAATCAGGTAAATATCAATCATACCACGATCATGCCTAGAATCCTGGATATTGCAGGTAGTGGAGCGAATGTAATGCGGGTTGTGGAAGCATGGATGGGAACCCTAGTTGAGCACTATAAATAGGAGGACATTCACCAGGTGCACTCGATTCCTACTCTGTTCCATTACTTATATTTAGTCTTATTGTGCACACACCCCACCCCTCTGGTGAAAGACCATATACGTGTAGCACAATGATCTGCATTTACTCAGTGTTATCTTCCTCATAGATAGCAGTGAGTAACCTCCTCCTGGTGTCGCACCAGTATACATCCTTGAGGAGCCATTCGATCCAACATAAACCAATCACTAGCCCCTGAGGCTAGACATACGTGTTCTATACTAGAACAGCTTTAGTTCTGGACGTTGTACGCTTTTGAGGGTTATCAATAAACTATAGAAATACCTTTCGATTTTTTTTTAAAAAAAAGATAATCTAAAAACAATTATAAATATAAAAAGATAAAGTTATTTTTTTATTTGGCCAACCGAGATAAAGTGAATTAAGACCTTACATTTATAGTCAAAATAAACTACTTTCCAAATCTACCCTTACGAAAGAGAATGTGACATACAATAAATGCATATTTGAAAACTATATTCTCTAATAGGTGTAAAATAGGTATATTTTCTCAATTTATTTTGAATGACTTAACTAACATCTTTTAATTTGTGTGGACTAGTTACCGGAGGGAATATAATGTTAGAGTCTAGTATGATTAATATGAGAATATTTAAAATTCTTTAAATTTTATGATAAATTCGATTTAAATGATTTAACTAACATCCTCCTTTAATTTGTGTGAACTAATTACAGGAGGAAATATGATATTAGAGTTTCGCATGATTAATATGAAAATATTTAAAATCCCTTAAAGTTTTGTGATAAATTCAACACTCTTAATTGACTTTGAACAAAAGGGGGAAAAAAACACTCTAAATTGACGAGTTATATAACGTATCAACAGATGTATCATTTTATGTAATAATAATATATATGTATATATAATTCTCTGTCGACCTGAGAATTAGGAATTGATGATGGCAGAGAAAAAAGAGACGTAGACTCGGAGAAGAAAGGCGGTGACGAAATTAGGAGGAGAAAGTGGGGCGGTTGGATGGTGGTTCAGAGTCACGTCCAAAGGCTCTCATGCTTCTACACTTTTCCATTCCAAGACATAATTGTAGGCTCAGACTTATCAGAGTCACATCCAATGGCTCTCATGCTTCCACACTTTTCCATTGCAAGACATAATGGTAGGCTCAGACTTAAACCGACCATATCTGGCGATCTTCTTGCGATGATTGAGAGAGAGGGAGAGGGAGAGAGAGTCAATGTGTTAACTATATGTAGTCGGCTAGGTTCTAGAAGGAATCTGGTCTTTTTGACTTGTTTTGGTGCTGGTATTCTAATCCTAGATGATATTCCCTGAGCTATTCTAGTTTTGGCAATATAGGGAATTATTTAGATTTTATGATAAATTTAATGTTTTTAATGGTGTATATATAAGAATTATTAGTTTGTGCCTTATAATAAAGAGTAGAGGAAGTATATTAAAACAGTTAAAAACATTAAAGTTGTCCTAAAATTCAAGTAATTTCCAATATTATTCATGCTAACTACACTAAACTCAAATATAATATTTACTCTCTCACACTACCCTTATTAAATATAGACATACATGGAAAAATAAATTAAATGCTCCTTGAAAAGTTGCAAGTGACTTATAAAAAATAATAATTATTATTAGTTGATACATTATAATAAGAACCAGATGGAGTATTATCTTAACTAGTTATATATATGTAATTCTCCCTCTGTCCTTATATATATATAAGGTCATTAATTTCAACCAATTGCGGGATTCTAAAAAATAATTAAAATTAGTTAAAAGTAATAAATATATAAATAAAAAATAAAAAATGTCATTATTTATGAATAAGTAAGAGAGAGTAATAATTTTTTTAAAAAAAAAAAGGAAGAAAGATCATGTATGGAGAATTAATGATGAGAGAGTAATTGATAGAAAAATATGTACAAATATATTTATTATTAAGACAAACTTAAAAAGGCATCCTATAAAAAGGGGATAAACCCATTATTAAAAAAAAAGATCTTGTAAAGACGAGGGAAGTATGTAAGGAATTTGATATTTAGGGGTAACAGGCATCCCTTCATAACAATGTTTATTAGACGGAGTAAAGACTTTAAATACGATTCTCAAAACTACTCAAAATGATTAATGAGGTCAAATTAAGGTCTCCAATAAACGAAGTGAAAATGAAATAAGATTAGAGAGGAAAGAGAAAATGAGAGGGGAATCTGATGATGAGACAGGGCATGGTAGGTACACAGAGAGGAAGCACTAAAATATGGGTGAAGAAGAGAAAACCATGATATGATGATCATGAATTAATTAATTCATTGTCATAATGGACTTGTGCTGATATTAGTCAAGTCCTCAGTGATAATAGTCAAGTTTTCATTTAGATTTTTTTAATGAGTTTTCTATTTTGTGGATTTTGAAGGTCTCATTGTGAATTGGTAATGTCCCCTTTTTGTTAGCTTTTTTTTTTTTTTAATATTTCATCATGGACATAATTCTTTTTAAAACTTAGAATGCAAAGTATTTTTGTCTCTTTAATAACCGTGCTTCATATGATTTAAATTTTTGTTTTCCTATTTTTATAGGAGTAATTTCGATTAATTACTATATCAACTAACAATTTATTGATTTAAATTAATATAGCATTATGATGTGTAGAAGTGAGACAAAAATAATGTGGGGCCTGCATTGATCTTCTAGAAAGGACGCATAGTCACTTACTCCATCATCATATGCAATTCAATGTACTTTTGTTCTTAACATAAGATATCTATATTCAAAGAGTTTATCTTAATTCTAAGTATAACATCAAATTTCGTCAATATTTTTTTAATTTAATCTTATTGATAATCTATCAATAATAATCAAGAAGAAGAGTGAATGAGAGAATTAAAAAAGATAACTATAATATTTTAGAAAATACTTATCATATTAACTAATTTAATCAATTTCTTTAATCTGATAAATTAGATAAATTAAATATGTCTTATATCAAGAATAAGAGGGAGTATTTATATATGGCTTTATACTTGCTTTCTCCTTCTCTTTCTTCCGCCTACATTCTCTTCAATAAAGTAAAAGATAAAATATTTAACGTACAAATTCAATGAAGAGAGTAACAAAAAATTATTATGGGAAACTAGAAAAGAAACATGGTTAAAAAAAAAAACTTTAAATAGAAGCAAATGTCAGAAGCAATATTATTTTGAGAAGCATAATATGCCTAATTAAAAATTTACAGGAATATAACTAAAAATTAGGTGAAATTATAGAAAATTGTAGATTAATATTATCCTTCATTTTTTTTAATATCAACCATGGCAGGCTAATTAATGAGTTCCTTTCATTTTCGGCGCGATAAGAAATTTAACTAACATTTATAGCACAGATTTTATTATGAATAGAAAACTCATATAGAAGGAGAGATTCTTTGCTTTTTGTTTTTAATTAAAACTGCATGAGATTATTTGTCCCAAATAAATTGGTTGTTTCAGACTATAAAATCCCGAGAGTTGAATTTTGTGGTCGTGGAACTGGACCTAACCATCACTAGATATAGATATACACCAAGTCATTTTTATATCCACATCACATGTACCAAAATATCAACTCTGGTACAACATTATATTATACGGAATCCCATCTATTTCTACCACGTGCTTAATATTTTTTTCCTTGAAAGAAAAATTCAAGGTCGTAGTAATAAAGATTTCACACACACCCATGTTAGAAAACTAAGCGATCTAAACACATGTTAAATAGAGATTAATATTTAGATCAATGCGAAAAAATGAAATAGAGATTACAAATACCTCCCACCATTGATTTGTTTCTAAAAGCAAGCAGGGACGAAATCCGAGCTTCAGTCCTTCTGATCCTTCTCTCTGAATCTGCATGCATACACACACAGAGACACATTTTTTATATATATATTTGTTATTTTTTTAAAAAAAAATTATCTATATTGATATTCCCTCAACAATAAATAATGAGAAGAGAAAATGAGATTTTTTAAAAAAAAAAAAAAAGACTACGGCATTTTACAAAATATATGCCATCTTAAATATATATTAAGGATAACATGAAGTAGGTACTAGACTAATAGTTAACATCGTTATGCATGACAATCACTTAAAGTTTTTAATTCTAGCTCCTTGTTTGGAAGAAAACTTTAGGTTTAATGACTTAATTAATCTTTTAGGGTTTGCCACATACTCTTTACATTAATCTAGTAAGTCTTTCAAACAAGAAGGATCACAGATCTTTACGTGGAACTGTTTTGATCTTATTTATTAATCAGGCTCTATCTTACTATATATTCTTCAATATCACATACAACAAATTTGTGTGGGGAAAAGAGATCATCAATCAAAATATTCTCTTTTACGCTTTTCTTTTTTCTTTTTTCCATAAAAAACTCCATAACACACGTTTACCATCTCTAAAAAGATATTATCTTTAATGGTTATCTTTTTTATAATTTCCTCCTTGATTTTGCGATCGAATATCTAATTAATGAGTAAAATTTTAGATTAAGAATTCAAGATTGGGAAAAAAAAAGTCAAGGAGAAATTGAGAGAAAGTCCCCATTAAAAACTTTACTCGTGAGAAGAATATTTTCACTCTTAGCCCATAGATATCCTTTGTCTATAACTTTTATCAATGAAATAAATAACCGTGGAAAATAAAATTAAAAATCATATTGACAAATGATAATTACGTAAAATAGAAGGGATTTGATTCTTTTTAATAGTAAGGTTGTTGATGGTTTGAATCTTATGTGAATAAAAAAAACTCTCATATATAGAATTAAACCTAATTAACTATACTTGAAGTTAACCTGCTAACTAGGAATTACTATTATATACAAGATTAATTATATAAAAAAACATATTGAAATTTTTTTATTGATAAAGTTCTTGATATTTCAATGATAAAAAGGAAGAAAAACAGCCCATACGCGCCATTAACACTTTCCTTGTACTTAATCCTTGATTTAGAACTTTAGTCACCTCGGATTAATTAAATTAAACTAAATTATGCCGTGAATGACACAACTCCGGTTGTCTTTTCTTGAGGAGCTTTTTATTTAATTCCTGAGCTAAACTAAGATTGGTTTGAAATTGATTTTCTTTTTAATAATGGAAAAAAGAACCTAAACTACTATTTTTTTAAAGAAATTACTGAGATAAATAATGAAATTTGATTTAATCAAACTGATAATCAATGCTTCTTGAAATATGGAATACAGGTTATCATTGATCAAAATGATTTGGGAGTTAAATGACACACTAAGTCAAAAATCAAACCTTGGCAACACATTAAGTCTAGTGATATTAATTAATGATTACCGCTAGAACTCTAGCTAGATAATTACTTTTTAATACACTATTAATTACCATTTAGTGTGCAATTTAGGATCGAATTTATGTAGTTTATTTCTCTATGCAACGAACACTCAAAATTTGGGCTCAAAATGTAAGAGGTTGACAGAGTAATTGAAGATTTTTTAAAAAAAACAATCTACCCCTTCCGGGAGAGATGTGACATGTAATAAATGCATATTCAAAAATTACATTCTTTAATAAGTGTAAAATAGGTATACTTTATCTTCGATAAAAAAAAAAAGTATACTTTCTCAATTTAATTTAAAGGACTTAATTAACTAACACCATTTAATTCATGTCAACTAGTTAACTACATCGTATATTTTGTATAGACGAAGGGAAATCATGTTAGAGTTTAGTATGATTAATATGAAAAATATTTAAAATCCCTTAAATTTTATGATAAATTTAACACTATTAATTGTTTTTTATTCGTTTGTATGAATTAATTAGAAACGATTTATATAACGTATGTATCAATAGATGTATGTATATATAATTCTCTGTCGACCTGAGAATTAGGAATTGATGGTGGAAGAGAAAAAAGAGACGTAGACTCGGAGAAGAAAGGCGGTGATGAAATTAGGAGGAGAAAGTGGGGCGGTCGGATGGTGGTTCAGAGTCACATCCAAAGGCTCTCATGCTTCTACACTTTTCCATTCCAAGACATAATTGTAGGCTCAGACTTGAACCGACCATCTGGCGATCTTGCTGTGATGAAGCAACGTTAAATTTGAACACTGTACGGTCACGGCTTATGATTGAGAGAGGGAGAGACTCAATGTGTTAACTATATGTAATCAGCTATGTTCTAGAAGGAATCTTGCCTTTTTGACTTGTCATGGTGCTGGTATTCTAATTCTAGATGATATTCCCTCTGCTATTCTAGTTTTGTTAATATTGAAAATTATTTAGATTTTATGATAAATTTAATGTTTTTAATGGTTGGTAAGAATTATTAGTTAATATATACCTTATAATAAGGACTAGAGAGAGTATAAAGTATCAACTATCAATTTTTACAAGTCAATAAAAATAGTTAAAAACAGTGAGAGGCGCAACTCAGGTCGGATTTAGATTAGTAGGGTGAAGCTCTAGATACCGGATGGGCAACCAAAAAAAAAGTTAAAAACATTAAAATTGTCTTAAAATTCAAGTAATTTTTAGTATTACCTTTGCTAACTACACTAAACTCAAATATCATATTAATTATTACTCTCTCACACTACCTTTATTAAAAATAGGCAAACAAGGAAAATTAAATTAAATACTTCTTAAAAACTTGCAAGTGGCTTATAAAAGGACTTAAGAATACTTATTAGCTGATGTCTTATAATAAAGATCAAAAGAAGTATTATATATCTTAGTGATATACGTAGTTCTCCCTCCATCCTTAGTAATAAATACGTAGAAAATATAACTTATTTTCAAAAATGGCACTATTTATGAATAAGTAAGAGAGAGTAATAATAAAAAAAGAAGGGTTAAGGTGCATTTTCACCAATAAACTATTACAGGAAGAGTCTCTGACACAATTATTAATTGATAGTATCTTAAATACAAACAAACAATTAAAAAGTAGAAAAAAAACACAACACCGTTAGTTGAGGTTTTAACGGACGTTTACTTCATGGTATTTGATGATGTGGCCAAGGGAAAAGAGGGGATGTGGAAATATTGTGTCAGAACTTAGCATCTGAAAATTAATGGGTTCCATCGCAGTCCAGATCTGTACAAAAATGGGTTCCATCGGCAAAAATGGGTTCCGTCAACACATCGCCCCCAAGTCTTGGATGAATCTTACCATGAGCCGCAAGCAAGCTAGAAACCCTCATCACACTTTTTGCTCTCAGTCGATGCCCAGGAGGACGTCGTGAAATCGAGGAAGAGCTCAATTAGGACGTCGCCGACTTCCCTAGAGTAGATAGGACCACATAAGAGAATGAGAAGAGCTCGAAACTGGAGAAGGCAACGATCAAGACACTGCCGATTACCCTCTCATGAAAAAATGCCATCACTGGGGAATTTATATATTAAGTTCTTCTTCAATCATCACTGTTATTTTTTCTTCTTGTGCATTGAAATCTCCCTCGGTAAAATCATTGGTGAGTCACCTCGCCTTCCCCTCTCAAATCACTCAAGTTTTTTTTTTTTTTTAGGTGAAAGTGGGGCATCAACCCATTCCTTTTATTATATCAAAATGCAATGTGGGTAAGAGATACCCATAAAGTCTCCATACAAACAGCAAGCAATGGCACCTGGAGGTGAATCAAAACAAACGAAAGCTTCCTCTTGTACAAAACTCAAATCACTTAAGTTTTTAATTTTCAAATTCTCACGATTTCTTAGTATTTTGGTGTTTTTATTGGTTAAGAAAAGATGTTATCGTTGTAATAGATTTCACCCCCTTTCTCTGTTCTTCCTATTTTCTTTGAAGCAACATCAACGTAGGACAGGGGGATCAATTGAGGGATATGAATTAGAGTTAGACGAGGTTGTGTAGGTGGGTGAAGATGATTGAGGTAGAGTGTAAGTGTGTCTGATTTTTTAGCTTCAATTTCAATATTCTCTACCCGCATCTTGCCGGCGACGGTGAAGAAGATGATGCCATTCAAGCCCTTATTTGCAAATTGTCGTTGCCTTTTCTCCGAGATCGCGTTTTCGTTGTGGCCTCCGATGGATTTCACTGTTCTTTCTTTTTCTTTGCTCTCTTTGCTTTTGTCCAGGATCGCATTTTCGTTCTTTCTTTCAATGATGATTTCGCCTTTGATTCCTATCTTCCTCGAAGTTAAAGGCAAAAATGAGTCAATTTTTTCTGACAATAGTTGCCAGGTTTTCATTTTATCTTCAACACATCAGCATATCCTAAGAGCTAAACATCCGTTTATTGAGTAAATTAACGGGATTGTGTTTTTTTTCTACTTTTTAATTGTTTGTTTGTATTTAAAATACCATCAATTAATAATTGTGCCAGATGCTCTTCCTGTAATTGTTTATTGGTGAAAATGCACCTTAACCCAAAAAAGAATGAAAGAGAATGTATGAAAAATAAATGATGATAGGTAAAAATGCATTATTATTATAAAAAGCGATCTTATATTTATATATAGAGACGAAGGGAAGTGTAAAGGGAATTAGATATTTAGAGCTAATAAAGTAGGTGTAACAGAATGAAATAAGATTTTTTTTTTTTTTTTATAAAACATTACAGGTAAAAAGAGGAAGTATGCTCACGTAAGACCGCAATATACACACCAGGCATCCCTTCATAACACCAGTGGCGGACCCACAATAGTGCCAGTGTAGGCAAATGCAGACACAAACATTTGAGTCTTACCCCCCCCCCCCCAAAAAAAAAAGTCTCCAGCTCTCCGTTCTCTCACTCTCGGTTCTTGTCTGCAAATCATCCACCGTATTCTTCGCTCTTGTCCACTGTCAGTGTCACACCCCTTCGGTATACCGACATTCGCAAGAGTAAATATGCACAGCTTAAAGGATAAACTAGTTCCAGCATAGTAATACTGATATTGAAGTCTGGTACATAATCGAAATTCATAAAAAGGTTCGTACAGAATTTAACAAGTACATAATATTTCAAACACAATGAGGGAAAATAAATCAGATCTCTGCTCCATCAAGCACCGTCAGTTATCCATATCCACCGCCTTATCACGTGAGCCACGACCGCTGTTAGGTTTCCGTCCTGAACTTTGGGGATTGTCTGGGATTCAAATGAATCCCAGTAGTAACGTTAATCACTCACATAAGATGCATGCACAGTACATGGTAGACAACCAGTTGCAATAAATATAATTCACAATAATTTCAAACACAAAATTAAAATATGCAGTTCAACAATATTCAAGAACCTACCGGTTCATACACACAGTACTGGATAATTCAAATATTCAAATGGGCTTTCACCCTTCTGCATAAAAATTCACTTATCGGAGTACCACCCCCGGCCTCAACCGTGATGGCATCCAGGGTTACCCCGCATTCAAGGGCACTACCTCCCAGCTTATACCGGCGATAAGGTTAGAAATTCACAATTCAAATATCACAATGGTACGTACATGCATATAAAGGCACACAGAGTATGTGAGAGAAAAGTTACTACCTCAACTCCGAATAGCTAAAAGAAATTCACCGGTGCTCGAACCACTTGACAGTCAACTCCTAAAATAGTATCATTATAAATATTAATCTTCACTATAATCCATTTCTTCCAAAATATCCAACAGGGTTCTTTTTATCATTTAGAATCCTTGTGACCCTTTAAACGATAAATCACCCATTTAAAATTCTTATTGCAACAATTTTCGGATTAAATCCTTTTCTGTCCAGAATTTTCATTAACTTTGAAAATTCATAACTAATTGTACAAAACTCCAAATGATGTGCTTCCAAAACCTAAATGTCCTTTGGTGAGTCTATTTTCATCGAAAAATATTCTCAACAGCCAAAAATATCCATACTATTCCCAGTTTAAATAAATCACTTCGCTGTCCAGTTTATACTTCCAGTATTTTAGGCCAGATTGTAAAATCCATAACTCCTTGTTCAGAGCTCTAAAAATTACATATTATATATCAAAAGAAAGCTCTGGATGTCTACTTCAAAACTGGAAGATTTCATGATTTTTAGACACCATTCACTTGACCGAAAACCATTTACAATTCGACTGCCTTCCAAACCGTTAAAACTGGCAGTTTTGGTAGCTTGCTTAATTAATTCTTTTTGATTCTAAAAATCATTTCCAACCTTATTCTTACTCCATTTTCCGTGATAAACACTATGGTAACCTTAAAATCATCAAAAACCTTTTGATTTTACCACTTCTTAATGAACCCAAAATAATATATAAGAAGTGATAAACAAGATTTTGAAACCAACTTCTTGAAATGACTTAAGACAAGTTAAAACCATTACTTACTTGTCTTACTCCTTGAGAATCCAGCTATTTCTTCTTCCTTATTACCTCTTAAGACGCCTGAACTACACTTCCAAAATATTCTATAAAAATATTTCACTCGCTACTCTCACCCTCTATACCACCGAGATGAATAAGAGGAGAGTTATTATTGTGTGATCAGAATTTATGTGAGAGGGAAGAGAGAATGCATTCGTGACTTAGTTGCTAAAACAAGAGAACGCGAAGCATATATTTATATAATCATGCAGTAGCTGAACCAAAATGTGTATGCGTGTGGTCTTCATAAAATGCAGCTGCACTAACTCAATAATATATAATTGAGAAAGTGGTATGCATGTGTGGCTGAAAATGGAATAAAGTGGAGAATATTATTGTATTGCACGCTGAACCGTCCATGTACCAGCTCCTTTGGCGTTGTCTTCCTTTTGCCAAATAAATGGAGAGTGGGGTTATGAATCATGAGCAATACCAATTAAATATATAGTAGATATGCTTTATTACAGAAACACAAATTCGTGAGATCAAACTTAATTCCACTCCCCTCATATTTTATTCTCATTCGGATAAGCAGATTAGATCCCAGAGTTGTCTTCATATTTAAATCCCTCCATCTTTAGACACAATATATTGCCCGTGAGTGGATGGATATATATATATATATATATGCATATTATTGGAAGTGAGTAGGTGTTTGATTTATTAGAGTGGTCATTAGTGTCTTACAAAAATGGAATAAAGGGAAAATGAATGAAGAATGTGGTAGTGAGTGTGTGTGTCGGCATTGAGACAAATAGAGGGACAAAGGAAAAACATGTGGTCCCAACTCATGGAAATAAGAGATGGATGTTACAGTCAGTCTCCGTCACTCTCGTCCACCCTGTCAATGGTAATTTTCCAGATCCCTCCCCCCCCCCCCTCCAATGGATTCTAAATTTAGGTCTTAGGATGAATTTCTAAATTTAGGTCTTAGGATGAATTTGTTGATGATTTTGGGATGAAATTATTGCTGAATTTATGGCTTCTTGACTTTGTTTTGTTGTGGGCGTCGATTGTCGATCTACTTTGTATTTTGCCTGAGTTTTCTTTGCTCTGTGTTGGTTGAATGGTCATGGCTCTGTCGATTGTTTCTTTCTCCTTTTTTTTTTCCTGAGTGTTGGTCATTTCCCATAACTTTCTTCTCTGTGCCATGCCTCCTAAATCCATGGAAAAGGGAGTGTTTTTTAACCACAATATAATCTTGGACAACTACTGATATCCATATATGCATACATTTTTTCTGTGTATTTGTATGATTATTTAGGTGGAAGATGTTATAAATTCTAGAATGAATGGGAGGTCTGTTTCTTACATAAACGTTCATAACTTTGGCAAAAGTAGATCTTGCAGAATATACATGTAAATTTAACCACATCGAATACACAGCCTTCATTACAAATTTACAATGTTGTGCTTGGAAGGGAAATTGCCTCCTTATTGGTTATATCTTGCAAATGAAAATGAGAAATTATATATTGTCATTGATTTCTATTTTTTGTGCAATCTCTGCTTCTGCGATTTTCAATATACTCATCTAACTACTATTTCTATTTTCCCCTTTTGTTTATTTTCTGCATAATCTCTAGGTTTATGCTATTTTCCTCTGTTTCACCTTTTTTTTTTTTTCCATTTTCTTGGATTATGATGCATCTTCCTTTACCATTAGATTTTGTTCTGTCAAATTGCTTTATCCATGAAAATAGAAACAATTTTCATCTATACTCTTTCTTTGTATTGGAGGTTATTGCTTACCATAAATTACATAACTTAAATGGCACCAACAGTTAGATGACTAGCCTCTGATTGCAGCTGTTCCTCTTCACTGCTTTTTTTTTATTCAAATTCGCTCATTTTCTGAAATTACATAACTTATATGCCTATATGCCATGGGATTAGAGTATATTGCTGTGTTTAAATTGATTTCCTCGAAAATACTTTTCAATTGAACTACATTTCTAGTCTTAAACTTTATGAAGGAGTGAGTTTCCTTTTATCCTCCTAAAAAAAAAAAAAATTTGGGGGCGCTGTCCCCGAATCCCTGAATCCCACCACTAATTGTGCATCCACAAACATTAAATCTTGGGTCCACCGCTGCATAACACAATGTTTACTTGACGGAGTAAAAAGACTTTAAATACGATTCTTAAAACTACTCAAAATAAATAATGTGGTCAAATTAAGGCCTCCAATAAACTAAGTGAAAATGAAATAAGATTAAAAAATGTGATTTTGATAGGAAGGAGATAGAAAATAAGGGAATCAGTTTACTTGCTCATCCTTTGGACGAGCAGGGGCAGCTCGTTCATACGGATGAGCTCCCAGCCATCAGATCTCAAATCTAATGGCTCAAATTTTTTATTTTTAATTTTCGTTTTTATTTTTTTTCTATATGAAAAAATTATTTTTTCAAAAAATATTAGTTTAGAGATTATCTTTATTTTAGATCCTCTACCCATTAAAATTATTTTGGATAAAAAATATAAAAGTAAAAAAAATCAGATTTGGACCGTTCAAATCAAATCTGGACGGTACGGACGAGCTCTGAAATTGGTTCCAGAAAATAAGAGGGGAATCTGATGATGACAGGGGATGGTAGGTATACGTGCTGATATTAGTCAAGTCCTAAGCGACCATAGTGAGGTTTTCATATGAAAAGAATATATTAGTCAAGTCCTGAGTGGCATCGTAGATGATTAAGATTGGCATTTCATATTATCAATAATTAGGAATAGATTTTTTTAAATGAGTTTTCTATTTTGTCGATTCCCAAGGTCTAATTGTGAATTAGTAATAATGTCCCTTTTTGTTAGTTAAAAAAAAAAATCATCAAGGATATAATTCCTTTTAAAACTTAGAACACAAAGTATTGTCGTCTCTTTAATAATTGTACGTACTTCATAGGATTTAAACTTTTATTTTTCTTTTTATAAGAGTAATTTCACTTAATTACCGTATCAATCAACAACTTATTGATTCTTTTATTGTAGCATATTGATATGTAGAAAAGTTTGGCTTAGAAATTTGGAACCAACACGCAAAACTGTCAGAGGACACTTGATGAGAGAAAGAGATGATGTCTGTAAAAGAGTTTATATGAGACATGCCAAGCAAAGTTCTCCGTAAGATAAGAATAAAGGCTCTTTAAAATGATATATTAAAGGATTTAGGCATACCTAAAATTCGATTGATTCTCTGAAGTACCTATACAAGATTGGAGCACAAATGTGGACTCCAATTGCACATTTATAGGGCAGATTCGCCACAAAGGAGGAAGAGATCCAAAGAGGGTAGTTTCTATAAAAGTTTTCTATCGGTATGTCAAAAACTGACTCCCACAAACTAGCACACTCCCATATTTAATGTACTGGAAGTTACATTGATTTGAATTTCAAATCATAAGGATAAAATTCTTCCTTTCAACCTATATCTAATTTCAGTATTTTCATAGTAGACCCAAATGAATTGAACTTGGACGTTGGTGGACTAAGCATATTCCAACAATATGCAAGTGCCATGTTGAAAGAGATCTTTACAATATTTAACGATCTTTTTGTTTTAAAATTTTTTAACCATAGATTTATAATACAAATTGTGCAGATAACTAAGTAAAGAAGAAAGCTTATTAGAAGAACCACAGACAAAAGGCTTTGGCCATTATATTCTCTAAAACATTTATATATATCCATGAAACTTAATTGCAATGTGGGATGGATTAGGGACAAATGAGACTGATAATGACAACATATAAGTATTAAGATCATAAATTTTTTTACTAAAATAATAATATTTTACAAAAAAATATACCAAATTACCACACATCTCAAAATATTTTTCAAACTAGTGCAGTCAAACATTAGGTTTGACTGACATGACAAGTTGCGTCAGCGGTACTGACACAACTGTTGACTGACGCTACTTTAGCTGACTGGATCTGACTAGATTTTTTAAAAAAAAAAAATTGTGTAGACGCTACACAATATATATATATATATATATATATATATATATATATATATATATATATATATATAATATAATATAATAATAATGATAAATGATAAAAAAACTGGAAAAATTTAAAATCCTACTCTCGCCGTCCTAATTATAAGAGCTAGTTGACTTTTTTAGAGAAATTAAGGAAGCTAATTAAATTACTTTAAAGTTTTTTTATTTATTTTTTTTTCAAACTTAATAGTTTGAGTAATAAACTAATATATAATCTAAGAATATTTAACTTATGAAATAATTAAATAACTTATTTAGCTTCTTTAATCTCTCCAAAGAAGTCAACTAGCTCTTATAATTAGGACCGGATGTAGTATTTCATTTAATTTGGAATCCAAAGAAAAAAAAACATGAGGCTTAAATAACTCACTAAGAACGCGAGTTAAAAGATTAAGCAGTACAATTTGGTTACAACAACAGATCCCCGGGAGATAAAAATTGGGATCTGTTGTTGTGATTAAATTGTACCACATAATCTTTTAACTCGCGTTCTTAGTGAGTTATTTAAATCCCATATTTTCTTTCTTTGGATTTCAAATTAAATGAAGTACTACCTCTGGTCCTAATTATAAAAGCTAGTTGATTTCTTTGGAGAGATTAAAGAAGCTAAATAAGTTATTTAATTATTTCATATGTTAAATAATCTTAGATTATATATTAGTTTATTACTCAAACTATTAAGTTTGAAAAAAATAAAAAAACTTTAAAGTAATTTAATTAGCTTCCTTAATTTCTCTAAAAAGGTCAACTAACTCTTATAATTAGGACTGCGAGAGTAGAATTTTAAATTATTCCAGTTTTTTATCATTTATTATTATTATTATTATATTATATATTATTATATATAATCTATTATATATTATTATTTTATATATATATATATATATATATATATATATATATATATATATATATATATATTGTGTAGCGTCAGTTATACTGACGCTGCACAATGTTTTTAAAAAAAATCCAGTCAGCTAAAATGGCTACTGCACAGTTGCGTCAGTACTGCTGACGCAACTTATCAAACCTGATGTTTGATTGCTCTAGTTTGAAAAATATTTTGAGATGTGTGGTAATCTGATACATTTTTTGTAAAATATTATTATTTTAGTAAAAAAGCCTAAGATCATATCCAGTTCACTTTGCTTGTAAAGACGGCAGGGAGTTTTTAATAACTAATTATGAACCCCAGGCATCAAAATCTCAGTAGATCTAATTGAGAGGCAAGCAAACCAAATTGCTTTAGTGTACGTAGCACGGGGGGAAAAAAACATGCTCAGGCGCTCAGCAGAAGAAACTGATGTGGGTGCATAATGTGAGAAGGCCGCCATTTAGTTTGGTTGACAGAAATATTAGTGATGGATTGAAAAAAAAAAAAAAAATCATGTTACATGCAATTAGACTTGCTGATATCTTAGTTCATCACAATAATGATGGATATAAAATAATCATATAAAGAGTTTAAGGACAGTCAAATGCACAAAACTCTTATCAAGTCAGGTTTAGGGAGGATCGATATATCACAGTCTTATCCTCAATCATATATAAAGAGTATACCCAAAAAACAATTATATATATAATTGTGATGATGTTAAATATATAAGGTGATGATATTAAAGAGGGAAGGAAACTAAAGGAATCCGAATCTGATGAGAAGGGGCACCGGCCAATAGTTTGATGTCAAATATCAAAGCAACCATTACCACATAACTCAGTTCTAAGTTGTGTGTGTGCATGGTCCCCCTGCTTCTCACCTTTTTATTATATATATATATATATATATATATATATATATATATATGCTCTTTGGATTGAAAGTCCCATAAAAAAATGTTAGTTGAAGACTGAAGCAAATACTCAATAAGGTTATAGAGTAGAATTTTTGGTTAATAATCTATCGAAAGATCTGATTTTCGATAAAACATAATGGCGTCATATAGTCTATGTAGATAATATCATCTAATGGAATAAGACTTTTTATTGTTGTTGTTGCTCTTTGGATTGAAATCTTCTATTCTCATTATTATTATTTTTTAAAAAACAAAATGTGTTTCATTAATTGCTTGGTAGTTGATAAAAGACAAAATGATATTAAAAGAAGTAAAATGTTTTACGGAGATTAAAAAAAAAACTACATAACTATTAAAATAACAATTAAAAATGGAAGCTGAAATACTTGAATATGTTTAAGAGTTAGATTCATCAGCAAAGCCAGAATTTTCTGGCATGTAGAGGGGGGGAACTGCTTGATAGTTGATAGGTAGAGGATCATCCACTTCTCCTTTAATTTAATTTAATTTATACGTAAATATTCATGTATATTAATCCATGCTTTTCGACCCTTTCCATCGTTATTTTTCCTACTTGTAATTCCATCCTTATATATATATATAATTTCACTTGCTTTAATTTAATTCTCCCCAATCCCACTTCCTCACTCGCACTAGCTAGTTGGCTACTTGCCTTCTTTATTTATTTTTTGAATAATTAATGTGTAAGTCCTTGTGGTTTCGACTTTCGAATAATCTTTAATTTGATTCATATAGTTTTTATCCTTTTTCATCTGATCATATTAGTAGTATTATAGTTTTACTTATTTTTATTTCAACGGAACACGTTTCTCGCCATCAAAACTTACGCCTTTTTGTGATGGAGATGTGTTCCGTCGCAAAAAATAGAGCCTTTTTGTGACGGAAGACATCTTCTGTCGCAAAACAACATTATTTTGTATGTCTTTTTACGACGTACGGATTCTATTTCCATTACAAAAAATGGAGCATTTTTGAGACGGAAATCAGTTTCCGTCGCAAATCAGATGATATTAGCCTCAATCCACTTCAACATTTCATATCTGCGATATCTACAACATCTTGGCCGAACTCGCGAGCATCTCCACCGGTCTGTCTCTGGTTTCCACCGATCTCTCTCTCATCTCCGCTGCGAGGTAACCGTTCTCCAATCTCTCATGTATTTGAAACATGGCTACTAGTTAGGGGGAAAGGTTAGGAACAATTGAAGTAATTTAGGAGACAGTGTTGAATACAGTTTTGGATTCGGTTTTCCAACCTTGATCTTTAATGCACTGTAAAAATCAGCTTAGGGTTGGAAAAAATTGGGGATTGGGGTTTGATATCTTATCTCTTTTTCTACAATTATTTTTGGCTTCTAAATTCAGACACTTAATGGTTCCTCGAGGTCTAGTGAACATGGTCTCTGATGCCGAAATATCTTTCTCTTTTTGAAAATGCTAAAATAAACAAATGTCTCCCTTAGAATTTGGTTTACATCCTTTTCCCCTTCTAGTTTGCGCATTGTCTATACCATTGAATTGGGAGCACACAATAATAATATTCGAATATTTTTTATTTTTCTAGAATTTAACATAAAGCCTATTGTTCCCTTAGAGATATAATTCATGAACATCCCCACATCATTATAAGAATAATATTTTTTTTTTTAATGAATTTGACTATAAATATTTGCAATTATTAATGGTGGAAGCATTTACGTATTGCGACCCCTTTTTCCCTATGTGCCTGGGCACTAATAAATTAGAAAAGGTTTTTTTTTTCCAATAAAATTTGGAATTTGCGACGGAAATAAATTCCTTCGCAAAATTCTTTTTTTTTTCTATATTATTTTTTGTGACGAACGTTGATCTGTCTCAAATTTTGGATTGTTTTGTAGTGTTCTTCAAAGCACAAAGAATCTATGGAATGAGATAATGGAAGGAGGAGAAGAAAATTGAGCCGATCGTGGTTGATGATCGATGATGGTGGTAGAATGAGACGTTGATGAAGCTCAATAGTGAAGGCCATCTCCGTTCTCTCCATTCGTTCAAAGTCACTCGTCACTCCTTGAATCTCTTCTGTTGTTGCTGGTTGTGACTCTTGTCTGCTTCCTCCTTTTAATTGTTGGTCAATCTCCGCCAAAATATTCGCCTCCTCTCTAGGCTTATGTCCTGAGGTTTCAGCCGAGGAAGATGCTGATTTTCGGAAATTTGAACTAAATTGGTATTTTGAAAATTGTGTACTAAACTGATAATATCTATAGGCACTAAAATGTCATTTGCAACATTAGGGGTATTTTATGTAATTTTTTCTGATCTTTCTCTATTCTAAAAGAGACGCTAATATTAGAGAAAATTTCCCTTAAACCTGTCAAAATTTCCATCTAGCCACATACAGGCATCTTTACTTTTTGGTCCTTCAGCTTCAACTTTCCCAAAGTCAACTACAATTCAAATCAATATCTTGTACAATATCTTCATTCAATCACAAGATTATAACAAATGTATCTTTTTAAGCTCTATTTTCACACAATCATCTTTAATCCAATTTAATCATAATAAACGCTATTCAACCCAAAATTAATGATAAAGTACAAATAAAATATTAAATATTATGATAAAATCGAAATATACCAATCATTTCGCCCGAGAAAAAAATTAAAAAAAAAAGGATATTATTGTGCGTGTTTTCATTAATACAATATCTCTATATATATAAGAGCCTAGATACATTGCATGTATGGAGTTAGGGGTGGAAATAGGCCAGGGGCCTGTGGCCTGGCCTGTTAAAAGCCTGGTCAGGCCTGGCCTGTCAGGCTAAAAGGCCAGGCCAAGGCCTATTTTAAGGCCTGTTTGGCTTAAAAGGCCAGGCCTAGGCCTCCAAATAGGCCTGTTAGGCCTGACAGGCCGGCCTGTTAAGAATAATTAATTTTTTTTTATAAAAAATATTAATTAATATCCCTCCTCTCTCCCTCACTCAGGCCTGTTTTTGGCCTGTTTACATTAGGCCTGTTTTCGACCTGTTTATATTAGGCCTGTTAGCCTGTTTTTGGCCTGTATACTGTAGGCCTGTTTCCGGCCTGTTTACATTCGGCCTGTTTATATTTGGCCTGTTTTCGGCCTGTAAAAAATACAGGCCTCTTAACAGGCCACAGGCTAGGCCAGGCCTTTAACAGGCCAGGCCCAGGCCAAAATTTTAGCCTGTAACAGGCCACAGGCCAGGCTCAGGCCAATTCCTTGCATAACAGGCCTGGCCTGTTAAGGGTGAGGCCTGGCCTGGCCTGGCCTGTTTCCACCCCTATATGGAGTACCTGTACTTAATTATATATGTGGATGGAAGCTAGAACTATATATAGTTTGCGTGTGAGAAACAAAACCCACTTGTTTGTAGATATTGATTGAAGGATTGTGCCAGTTATATTCTACCAAAAAAAGAAAGCACAAAACCCACATATTCTTATCACCACTAATATTTAGGATCATGCTTGCTTGTACTAAAAAGAGCTATAGAATAATGCTTTAAGAGGATCGCCAAATGCCACGCACGTTCAAAATATTTTAGTTTAATGCTTACCATTAAATTATACTGTTGATTTTTGGACTTGACCTTAGCTTGTAATTCTAAGGTCCTTGAGTTGTGGAAAATGACACGTTCAAATTAAAAGCCACTAATGCTTTATGCTTTAGGGCATAATTATTATCTTTGAAAATCCTCTCTCTGTCTCTCTTTATGTTGCTATCACTAACACATTAGCTTTATCTTCTTTTTTTTTTTTTTCCTTTTCCTTTTGAGAGACACAAAGAAGTGTGTTCGTGATGTGGAGATGAATTCAACTTGAACTTAACATCATATGATTGCAAATCAATCAAACATGCACACATGTACTAGAAGCTTAGACTTTTATTGATGAATTTCATCTGTTCTTTTTTGTTTTTTTTTTTCAGGAAAATGTACAGATAGACTAAATATGAACCATAGTTTTTTTAAGGAAAAAAATTATTCCCAGTTCATGAGACATGAGGAAGAAGTGAAAAAATAATCTATATATAATATAAAGATTCTCACAAATCATGCCATATACCTCAAAACAGGCTAGACCTTATATCAAGTATAGGAGGTAGTAGTATTATTTATAAGTTATAATTAATGTAGTTTATTTTCATAATTTTGTATAATAAACAATACCTAAACTTTGGGTGCAAAGACCCACTGGTCCAATCCAACCTGGTCAAATCCGAGATGGTTCTGTTTAGTTCGATCTTGTCTAAATAAGTTCTATAATGAAATATGGTCAGACAATACTAAACTAGTTGGCTGGGCTCGACCAGGTTCTAGATCAAGTGATTAGATCACTTAGTCTAGTCTTAGTCTAGATGATTTTTTAAAAAAATATTTTGTAATTTGTAGAACGTTGTTGGAGACTCTTGTAGACTTATGATTAGATTTTATGCCCCCGGTTTGCTAGCATGGAAGAGTTTTGAATGGAATTGGAATTGGAAGTGGAAGAGAGTTTTAAAACATGTTTGGTAGGATAGATTGAGATAGAATGATAGAAGTAAGATATAATTTTTAATTAAAATATGTACTCATAATATGAAAATACCAAAATACTCTTTTAAAAAAAAACAAAACAAAAAAAACAAAAACAAAACCTCTTCCACTTTTAGCCCAAGTTAACTGCCGTGCACCACGTTCATAATGACCACTGTTGTCGTCCCAAGCGCAACTCGCCGAACGGAAGAGGATTTTCTCCTCTTCCCTCTCTCTGCCCATCTTTCACAGTCCGATCTGGACCGACTAAATCTTGATCCAACGGTTCAGATTTTTTATTTAAAAAAATTATTTTTTTTTCTTTTTCGAAAAAGACAAATATTTTTTAAAAAAATCTGGACCATTGGATCAAGATTTGGACGGCCCAGATGCGACTATAAGGGATGGGGAGAGATGCCACCTGTAAGAGGATACGGACACCTCGTCGAACACCACTCACAATGAACACTACTTGAACAAGATCGCAACTTAAACCAAAAACAATGTAATAAGTAGAAGGAGCGATCTTGTCTATAATCAAATTTAGGGCAATAAAAATCGCCCCCCCCCCCCCAAAAAAAAATTAACAAGAAGCTAGAACAATAAAAAAATCTTCCCTGAATAGAAATTGAAATAAAAAACAAAACCAATGTCTATAATCGAAACTAGAAAACCAGATAAATCATCACGAATTACATAGCTGAGTTGCACTATATCAAATAAACGCAAATCGCGCGCTCGCTGCCGTTGGGTTTTAAGATCGAAGAAGGCAAAAGTAAACCTGACGTTAACGTCAGTTAATGCATGTGAGCTTTTTAATAAAATATTAAGGTGTTAAAATAGTCATTAACTTATATCAAAAGTACAAAAGTAACAATATAATAAACTTTTTTTTTAATGTGAAAGTAATTAAAAAGGACTTCTTGAACATTAATTCATAATTTTTTCTTTAACTTTTGTACTATGAATGTTTTACCAATTTGAGGATTAAAATGACAAAAGTTAAAGAAAAATTTATGAATTAACATTCAAGAAGTCATCTTTTTCTTCTTTTTATTCTGGAAAGAATGACTAAATGAAAGAAACTTGTCACCCCAACTTTAAAAGCTAAAATCCTCAGCATATATCACTAGTCTTAAAAGTACTGTGATCTAAGAGAAGATATCTAAGAGAAAAACCAGGGCAATGGAAGATCGCATATGCATATGCATATGCATATGCATATGCATATGGTAGAGTTGGGAAAATCCATGTCACCCTTGGCCATCACATATGCAAGTTGGACTCCAAGTAGATTTTAATTATGAAATGATCAGGAGTGACGTGGATTCTTTGGCTTGGTCATTCTTGCTGGATTTTTTTTTTCAAAAAAAAAAGTGACTTCTTAAATATTACCAATTCATAAACTTTTCTTTGGCTTTTGTCATTTTTAATTCCCAAATTGATGAAACACTCATAACACAAAAGCTAGAAAAAAAACTTATAATTAATATTCAACAAGTCACATTTTACTTTTTAGTTACTGTTTCATATTAACCAAAAAATTTAAGGTTAGCTTTGC
The DNA here is from genome assembly GCA_034222035.1 of Acacia crassicarpa. NCBI lineage: Eukaryota > Viridiplantae > Streptophyta > Magnoliopsida > Fabales > Fabaceae > Acacia > Acacia crassicarpa. The sequence continues at coordinate 7,694,988 of JAWXYG010000008.1, forward strand.
ACTTTTGGTATAAATTAATGACTATTTTAGCACATTAACCTTTTATTGAAAAGATCACATTAACGGATATTAACATCATAGTTACTTTTCCTCTCTTTTATAATGTTTATGGTTACTTTTGCTTCAAAAAATAGTTTATGGTTAATGTTGCATTTTTTTTAAAAAAAAAAAAAGTTGTTTAAACATCTTAACCCTTTTTTGTTTATATATGGTAACACTCGATGGGAATGTAAATTATTATCTTCCATCTTTAATATAAGATATATTTTAAGATGAAAATTATACTACTATTTATATTTTATATTAAGAACTAAATGCAATATTATTTTATTACAAGGAGTACATATTTTATATATGTGTGTATTGTTATCCGTGTTAACTACCTTAATGGAAAATTATAAAACATTATATTGATTAAAAAAAAATCAAATTATTTAGGTATACCTTGGTACCGGCAAAACCATGGATTATTACTTTTCTTTAATACAAATGAAAATAGGACAAAACACCCAGCAACATGTCTAATCTATGGGGTTGGCTTCTTTTTTCTTTCCCCCTCATAATTTCATATCCATGGTTAGATTAAAATAAATAAACGGTTCAAATTCACAATTTTACAAAATTATTATTGTAAATATAAATAAATAATTTCAAAATTTTAAAATCTAATTCATAATTGCAAAAAAAATTATAAAATATTATAATAATAACTTTATAAAATGTTTAACGCATTCATTTCATTATCTAGTGGTGATTAGATTATAAGGAAACAATGAGAAAGAGGAAAATGAGAATATCTCCTTGCATAATCTATGTCATGGTGCATGGAATGTGAATTCGAGATTCATATATAGCTTAGTTCTTACACTTAACTCGTTGCAATTCAATTCTTAAAGTTAAAGCAAGGTCTCAGGTTCGAGTCTTGTGAATACAAAAGACCCTCGTTGAGAGACTCTCCCACTATAGACAGGTGCACGATGTGAGTTGGATCCGGATTAGTCGGGGCAAAGCTTCAGTGAACCGGGTGGGCAACCAAAAAAAAAAAAAGAGGTTGCAAGTTTAATCTTTATAAGAGAAAAAATGATGGGGCGTGAGTTCTTTTCATTAGGTGAATGATGATAAAAATTAAAAGCGTTCAGCTTCCTATTATGAGCTTAATTTATATGTAAACCGTGAGCATTTTTGTTGGTTTTTTTTTTAATTATTATCAACAAATTAAACTATAAATGCACACTCATACATATCCCTCAAGACTGAACTTGTCACCACCATCCCTCCACGGGAAGAATTTTCATAAAGCTGGGGCATTTTGCCATTAGCCATTTATTGGCTTATTTAAAAACATTTTTTAAAAAAAAAGTAATAACACAATACATGTTAAACCTTTTATTTCTTTCATGTATATATAAAAAGATCTCTTATTTATTCTGTTATTATTAAATTACACTTCCAACTTCCAAGAGTATGCTAGAAGTTGTTGAGGGAGATGATGACACCGGATTGTGTGAGAGTTCGGAGAAGTCGTATATAAGGTAGTAGGGGTCGAACAAAGAATAGATAATCAAAATCATAACTAGATGCCATTTGAAATTTTAAATAAGATTATTTTGGAAAGACAAATGTAATTAACTAATTTAACCACTATTTTTAATCTACCAAAAGTTAGATAAATATGTCCTATAATTAGGAGATGAGGGAGTATTAAATTCTGTGTATTATGATTGGTTGGTCATTATAGTTCCATTGACAAAAAAGTGTGCGAGAAGTTGTCTTGGGTTCAAGCTGGCGTTGAGATTCAAATAATAATTTTGATGTACATTTTCGTCACTAAATTAGTCCTATTTTATTTTTATTTTATTTTTTGTTTAGAAGTATCAAAGAGTACTAATTAATTGTACAATACTCTATATATAAATATATGATCATTTGGGAAGCTCTTAGTTAATTAAGCTATATGCTTTCCAAGCTTGCATTGTTTGAATGGGTGCGGCCGACGCCTAATTACACAATTAACAGGTGCTTTAATAATTATCCAACACTGAGAGGGGTCATTGATCCTATAGCGGGTTATTCATTATGGATAAAAATGATATACTACCTTCAGTTTTAATTATAAGACCTAATTGACTTTCTTTGTAGAGATTGAAGAAGCTAAATAAGTTACTTCATCATTTCATATGTTGTATATCCTTAGATTATATATTAGTTTATTAGTTAAACTAATTAGTTTGAAGAAAAAAATAAAAATAAAAATACTCTAAAATAATTTAATTAGCTTCCTTAATCTTTTCAAAAAAGTCAACTAGGTCTTATAATTAGAACTGGAGAGAGTATTAAGTTCCCTCTTTATCTTTAATATTATATTTTATTTTATTTTTTTAGAAAGAGATTCCACTTTGAGATGTGATTTAAAGACGGGGCGGGTGATGATATATATCAAGCCTAATCTTGTATTAAAAGATCCTTTTGTACTGTATCATATCAGTATCTTCTCCATGGAAGGTCTATGAGAGATAAAGGATCTGTTTGGTTTAAAATATTTTTTTTTGTCGGAAAAATCAGTGCAAAATCCTTGTTTAAAAATTTTATTAGTCATTATAATCTTGAATTCAGGTCATTCTAACAAAAACAATAATATTTTGTACTAGGACTTTTCACCGCTTTTTCCTTTTTTTTTTGGGAAAAAAAATGTTTGAAAATGTGTGTTCGTTCATATATTTTGGAAAACAAAAATAACGAGTTTAAACTTATTCTAAAAAAAAATCAAAAAATATATATATATTTTAAATGTTTCATTACTTTTTTGTTTTACAAAGTTAGAAAAGAGGTAGACAACATCGTATTTCAATAATGACAATCATACTAACAAAAGAAACTATTCTTTCATCCTTGATTTCACCATTTTAGATATATTCAAAATTGTGTTATCATCTATAGGAGGTAGGAGCATGGTAGTTAAAAACTCGATTTATTACTGCGATTTTATGTTTTTACGATTTTTTTTTCATTAAAACGATTTTACTAATTTTCCAAATGCTTTTAAGTTTTTACGATTTTACTACGTTACGATTTTACGTTTTATAATTTTTCATTTTTCTTCCGTTTTCAGTTAAAATCTATGTTTTCACTACCATGAGTAGGAGATAAGGCCGCTTGCTAGCTCAACCAATATCTTGTCGGCACATTTTATTATTTTAAAAATCTATTGCTGGTGGGATATTTTCTGACAAAGGAGCTTGAGTTGAGGCTTTTCTCAATGAAGATGACAGGATACAATCATAAGAAAAACTTTGTATGGATATAAAAGCAAAAAACAACACTATTTAAGAGTGGACAGTATAAAAAGGCTTCAACTATTGCTATCGTATGCATGCCATGATCCAAATGTTTAAAAAAAAAAAATTATCTTGAAAATGTAATGCTCCGATACCTATAATTCCCCATCCAATAGCTAGTGCGTAGATGCTAAAATTACTTATCATTAATAGTGTCTAATGAAATTTATACTAAAATAATTCAATTCATGTGGTATGTGACTTATTTCTTATATTAGGTATAATAGGCAAAGATATATGTAAATTAATAATATATATATTTAGAGCATTATTAATTAAAGTACTAAGTAACATCCAACATGACTTGAATATTTTTTTCCCCAAGTAGCACACTATATAATAAATTAATTATTGGGCATCTAGCACCTCAAAGTAATTTTTTTTTCTCTCAATAGCAATGGACACTAGGATGCTAAGTGTTGTTATAAAAATACTTTATTGTACCAGATGCATTGAAAATCAGTCTAAATAAGATATCGGTGCTATTGGGAAAAAAAAACTTTATAATGATAGGTGCATCAAAAATTAATTTAAAATACCGAGTCCTTGTGCTAATTCACCCTAAATTAAAAAACCAACTATTCTCACTTGCCACCCATAAAGGAGAACAACTAGGCTTTCGAAGAAGACAAATTAATATGTAGGATTAATGAAGATTTAGGTAAAGGATTTGGAAAAGTGGGGAAATGGGAAGGTAAATAAAGTGGAAAAGCACAATGGGTCAATATATATATATTTGGCCAAACATTGTGAAGATTTGTGAAGTGTGGTTGCAAATAATTAAAAAGAGAGACAATGGTATGAGGATTGGGTATTAATAGTGTCTTTTCACTTTTAATACAAAGGATCATCATTTTCAATTTCACCACTTGATCGATTTGCTTATCTTCTAAGTTGGAGGTAGGCCTTTATTGGCAACAATATAATATATAAGTTCAACATGATTTCTGTTTAGGGTAAAATATGATATGAAATTTAATTTTAGTTGAATCATATCGTATTTATATTTATAATCTATAAATAGTACAACTTTTGTATTAGAAAATAACAATTGTCAATTATTATTATTATTGAATGTAAAATGATTTTTTTTTGTTATAGAGGAAACAAATTTTTTTATTTCAAAACTCTTTGTCACTAGATTGTACTTATATGTCCCAATATAATACCAATATATAAAAAGGTCCATAACAAGTCAAAATATTCATGGATCATGGTGGGTAGTCCGAGTTTTTTGCAGAAAAATACATGTCTAATTATGAAATATGCTCACATAAAAATTATTATTTTTTACTATGGACAACTAATGATATAGAATATAATAATCTAAACAGTTATTTAGTGAAATGCGTACGGAGTCATATTCATTACCTTATCACTAAATATAGATGAATATTATATAACTCAGCGTGATATTATGGATGAATATATATTAACCTATTTAGATTTAAATATTAAGTAATTAAAATTTTTAATTATAATTTCATTTAGTTTTTGTATGACATTTAACACACATACAGAGTTAAAAAATATAGTAATTTTTTTAAAAAAAAAAATCATAATGAATGTCCCACTTTTGTGAAATCCGGACGAGACCCGCATCCTACCTAACAACCAACTGGCATGTCTTTATTTATCTATTCATCTATTTTTAAAATTAGAACCTTTAATCATGCCACTCAAATTTCAATTTGTGAAAATATAAGATTGAACAAACATAAATATTACAGGAGATCAGGTGTAATACCCCAAAAATTGTTATTTCTCATAAATACAATATTTTGATAAATGACCCCTATTTAAAATAGGTGAATATGTGGTCTCAAATTTTGAGGTACATTTAATCTATTTTCTAGGAAATCCTTATTTAGGATTAAGGTGACCAATGATTGAATTTTATTAGGAATCATAAAATATCATAAAAATACAAATAATTACCAAATTAAATTAGGGTTCTTGCATGATCAAGAAAAGCAAGAAAGAGTTATGAAAATACATAAATAAAATTGGAGGAATGGAATATCCTAAAATTCATATTCATTAAAAATATCATATTTTGGCAAATAATACCTATTAAAAATATGAGAATATGTTGGGCAAATTTTCTCTAGAATTTAAATAGGGCAAAACCCAATTTTAAAAATTACATGAAGGACCATAAAACATTATAAAATGCCCTAAAGTCTCTAAAACTGAGAGTAATTCTGATTTAATCATAAGAGAAATTACTAACAACTAAGGGACGATTTAATTTGCAATAATTGGAATGATTGTATTATTTTCATAATTAATCAAAGGGTTTTAAACATCAATTTTATAAATGTTTAAGAGACCAAATGTTTTAAAACCCTAGAACTAATACTTAGTTCATATTTAATTCATAAAAGGCCATAAAGAATTATCAAAACACTTGAACAAGTAAAAAGTAATTACCAACAATTAATGAGCAATTAAAATTACACTAATGGAATATTTAGCTAATTGTTTACAATTAATACTAGTTGTCATCAATTAAGGATGTGTTAAGCTAATTAAGAATCAAAGACCAATAGGGGATGAGATTAGCATAAAATAGATTAACAATAATCTTAAACTACCCTAAAAGTCAATAATACAATAATCAAGGGGCAATTAAGTATTGGATTAAGATGATAATTAAATCCTAATCAAGCTTTGAAAAGTCAATAAAATCAACTATGATCTAAGGGTCAAGATTTAACCACATAAAGCCAATATAAGGGCTTAAATAAATTATAGAGCTTAATCCTTGTGAAATTGGATTAGCCAATGATAAATCAAGAAAATGTTTTTAATCCTCATAAAATTAATTGGACCAATAAGAGATTAACACAAATTAAAGGAGTGTTGTGCATGCTAATGTTGTGAGTCCAAGAGAGAAAGTCAAGATGAGGACCAATGAGAAATTAGATAGTGCATAATTAGGAAAAGGGAAGAAGGAAGTTAATCAAATAGCACATGCACATTAAGTCAAGAGTCTAAAACAATGAGTCACAAACCTAGATATGAAAGAGTCATGAATCTAAGCCTTGAGTCATCAATCTACAAAGGGTGAGTCATGAAATTTCATAAATGCATGAAGACTTGTTGAAATTGGAAGAGGATAAGATGATGCATGTGATGATGTCATTGTTGTGCATGTGTGTGTATGCTATTGTTGTCCACATGTGTGTGTCTAGTATGAAGAGGGAAAGGGAAGTCAACTTGTTGGCCAATAAGGATTTAGTTAATTGCATAATTAGGATAATTCATGAAACTAATTCTAGACATAAGTAAATGGAAACCTATACAAAATAAATCATATCTTGAAATCCATGAACTAAGTATTAAAACTAAGTTGTGATGGTTAACAAGCATAAATCAAGCTTGAAGATGAGTATAACTAAAGCTATTTCCATTAATTGTGGAAAATAATACCAATAGAGAAGATAGGCAAAATTGGTCTCAAAATGAAGCTAAAAATGTCTAGAATTCAAACCCAATGAGCAATTGAGCATACAACTTCATTAGGATACCTAAACAAATTCCTCTCTAGTGAACAACAAAGAGTTAGCTTAAATAAAAAGACTAGGACACTTGGCAATTTTAGGAGGGGATAAGGTGAGTCACCAATCTAACCTACATGAGTCACCAAGCTACATGTGAAATGAGTCATAACTCTAAAGTGTGAATCACTAACCTAGTAGAGGACTTTTGAGAAGAATGGAAGAAGATAAGGTACTAACTTGATGACTCATGAAGATGACTCAAAAGCTAATGGAAGAAGCTAGAAGAAGAAAGGGGGGCAGTTTTGGGTATGTGTATGGTGAGGATGGGAGTTTGAAAATTTAGCTAAATCCAAAGGCCAAGAATTGGTAGGATGAAGCTTGTAAGAGGTGTTGCATTTCCCCTATAAATAGGAAGCTTTGCTCTTCATTCTCCTCACACCAAATCAAACTCCAAGAGTTGATTTCTAAGAGGAGCAAGAAGGAGGAAGGAGAGCAAGGAGCTTCAAGAGGTAAGCTTGTCTTTAGTTTTAGTTTTTAGTTCTTTAGTTTTAGTTTTTAAATTCTCAGATAGAAGTAGGTTAGATCTTAAATATTATAGAATAATTTTATATTCATGTTTTTATGGTTAAAATCAGCTTTATTTCTAAAAATTGATGAAGAAGAGGTTTTAGCAAAATTTCCGGAAGAGAAACACCGAAGTAACGAAGTTCTGGCGAAATTTCATCGGTTCTGGAATTTCTGAGTCAGTCATAAAAATGCTTATATTTCATGTTGAAAATGATGTTGAAAAATTCTGGGAAAATTCATGGTCAAACTAGACATATGGGGCTTTCTAAATATGTAAACATCATGTCCAAATGATTTCTGTACAGTGAGATAAAAATCTTCAAAGATAGGCTACGAATTTCTGGAAAAATTCTGGGCAGAGGCTCAAAACTTAAAATCTGGGAATGAACCGTGTGATCTGGGCAAAAACTATTATTTTTCGTTGAAATTAGACGTCCTGAGGATTCCAAGAAATTTTACGGATCCTCGTTTCGATTTTTCTGTAATTAGTTATGATTTTCTGAAGTTAGGCAAAAATCTGTCCAAAATAATGGACCAGCGTTTTTTAGGATTAAATGTGATATGTTAAAAAAATATTCCTACCAAGGGTCATTAGTGACTAGGATACCTTCTAGAGTATTATTGGTGAATTAATAAGTACGATATTACCATTATAGGGTAAACGTGATCACGGTCCGAGCGACAGCGTACCGATATCGCCAACAAAGGTACGGACGCGTACGGTAACACTAACTCTGATGCTTATGGTACACTTATATGTGGTAGATATGCTCATAAACTGTGACTCTGCTTTACAAATTATTATTTGAACATATATACAGCTATATACGGGTTACAGTTTTGGTAATGCCGTTTGAGTTTTCCTAGCGCGCTGAGGACACGATAGGCCATCGTGGCACTGGTGAAGAGTGCAGACTGGTTTGATATGAATATGGAATAATATGGATATATGATGGTTATGTTTTTATCTTTAAGAAATGAATATTGAATATGGATATTGTTGTTTTATCATGAATATCTGTCCTACATAACTGTACATAAGCATGAGGTTAACCGTTACCTGGGGTTCAATGGGAATTGAACCCCAGCTCATAGTCTCAGATACTGGTGGAACCGGGACAAGAACAAGGATGAATAGCACACGAGAAGGCACAGGCAGAGAAGTACCTAGGGGACATTGTAATCATAAATATCCAGAAATTTGTACCATCGTAATAGCAACCAGACTCAACAACAGGGAATGTATATCAGTTACTCACTCTTTTAAAGAAAAAATTTTATTCTGATGCTCTGATTGAGATATTGTTTTAAAAAGAAAATCTTTTCCGATGCCACTCTGATTAATTTCTTCGAAGCTCTGATAATCCCATTTGAAAACCATATTTAAAAAGGCGGGATGTTACATCAGGTCAAGGACGCAACGATTATCTCCTATTTGGCTTGGGATGGCTTCAATATAGTGTTTGTTTCAGTAGACGTTGTAAAAATATATTCACATAAATCAAGGTAACATTTTTCCTACATATTTACTTCGTATACCGTAAATTATTATATAAAAACCCGCTTCTACTATTAATGCAAATAAACGTATACATGTCTAAGAGGACGCAGCCAAAAACAAAATTAAAGACATGCCAAATATTAGCTTGTTTGTTTAATTATTACTTATTAATGTTATATATTTAATTATTTATGATTTTATGGCACTGAATATGCTACACAAAATGCCTGAGTACGATATTTCAGTATTTTCTTTTTCTTTTTTGGGGTCACCTTAACAAATACTAGTAGATAATTAGAATACTTTTATTATACTACGTCATTTTTTTTAAATAACGAAAAATATAAAAAGTATAAGAAGACATAAGTATATTAAATATAGAGAAAATCCTCCTTAGGGCCCAAGTAAACAACATATTATCAAAAAAGGTCCAAAGACAAGTTACTTGTCAGACCCCTCGTCCTTGGGTTCAACTGGCGAAGGGGTCGGATTTCCTCACCCAAAAGGAGGGGGTTCGATTCTGGAGTTTTTCTAGGCGCCGGGGGAGGCATCCTAGAGGTCTATGAAATAGTGGAAACGCTGGGTGGAGGTGGAGGTGGAGGTGGAGGTGAAGGCGGAGGCATGTGTACTCTCCGGCCCAGTATGTCCTGTGGACTGGGTTCCAAGCGCCCTGTCCTTGGACTGTGGGTGAGCTCAATCCCTTTCCAAAAATTTCTGTAGCCAAAAAAAAAAAGTCACTTGTCAGAAAAGACTCAAGTTGTTAACGTGCACTGTACTGATCTAGTTGTTAATATTGTACTGATTTAGTTTTTAATGTGTGCCGATTTAGTAGTTAATATTATACTGATATAATTGTTAACGTTTCTAAAATAATACAAAAAAAGATCCTAAGGTTTTTTCTGACAACATGTGACTTTTCTTTGCTTTTTTTTTTTTTGACAATATGTTGTTTATTTTGGACCCTAAAAAGGATTTTCCCTTAAATACATGGCTTGTTCCATAAATCGTACAAATGTAAATAAACATCCCCATAATGCATCCATTTGGAGATTTTAAGATCTAAAAAAATGATAGCTCAGAGTTTCTAAAAAGAAACATGACAGTTACTATTATATATACGACGAATGAAAGGCCAAAAAATAATGCATAGAGTCATTCCTGATAAAGAGGTAAAGTTAACGTCAAACCCCACTACTCCACTCCACCGCCACCTTTCTTTGATTCCGTATTTCGTACCAATACCATCCACACACACCCACATATTTTCTTTAAAATTTATTTTTTTTATTCCAATTATCCAATATTTACAAATTATTTTTAAAAAAATTGTTAAAAAAAAACCCCTGACTTTTTTAATTTAATTATTTTAGGAACTAATTAATTTTCATTTTCCCATATATTCTTTTGTTCCTTCCCTATATATATATACTCCATTTCTTTCTCCTTCGTTCCCAAACCACTTGACCCACAAGTATCCCACTCGTCCTTCTTCTTCTTCTTCCTCTTCAATTATTTCTTCTTGTTGGTGTTATTAATCTGGAAACATAGAGATGAAGACGATGATGCAGGAGGAGCATAATAAGAAGATGAAAGTGAAGAAAGGATGGCTCGCGGTTGAGGTTGGTTTGGAGGAGGAAGAAGACGACGGCGAACACGGTGGCACTCGCCGATTTGTTATTCCCATCTCATATCTTCACCACCCTCTCTTCCGTCGTCTTCTTGATAAAGCTTATGAAGCCTACGGCTACCACTCCGATGGCCCTCTCAAGCTTCCCTGCTCCGTCGATGACTTCCTCCACCTGCGCTGGCGAATCGAGAAAGAACCCAACCACCACCACCACCACCATAACCACCATCACCTTCCTCACGCTCTGTTCTTTCACTGTTGATCTCACAGATATATGCAATATGACTCAGGCCAGGCTGGTGACTTTTTTTTTTTTTTTGGTTTATGTTGACGCCATCGAAGCAGAAATTTTTGGATCTTGTAGTGTTCTTCTCTCTTGATTCTGCTTAATTTGAAGGCTTCAAGTAGTTTTGATTATTAGTCTACTTCACAAGAGATTATATTCTGTTTGAAATCTCAAGAGATATAAGAGATAAGATGGTCCATATATGCACTGTACATGAATTTAATTTACCATACATGTCAATTGCCTTCTACCTAGTTGTACTTGTACGAGAGCTCCCTTATAAATGGGAGGTAGCGGGTATAATCTTTGTAACTTTAGGTCATTAGTTCTTGTCGTTAGTTCATGTTTAAACAAAATTATGGTATTTACTTTTTTCCCCATAAAAACCGCATAAAACCCGAAAAAACATATCCTTAAGTGGTTGTTGCTACTCAGGTTTATTTGTGCTACTTTTCTTCGCATAAATTTTATACGGACACAACTTTTTAGCAAATTTCTCTTTTTTGCCCTAAAACTGTTTGGTAGGAGGGATTTGAACAGAATGGGGAAGGGAGGAAATTTTTTAGTTGAATATAAAAAAATTGGAAAAATGGTGTTATATATATAATTAATTTTTCTTACTATTTTATTTTACATATTCTTTTTATTAAAAATTTTTAACCACACTTCTCCAATTCTTTTAAACCCAACCAATAATTTTTTTTTTCTTTTCCTCACAATCCCAGTAAAAATACTAAAGACGTGGAAAAAGTACGAGTGGTTGAGGCTATGCGAGCAGGTGAGTGTCTAGTCGGAAATTGAGAATCATAGGATGAAGGGAAAATTGCAGTATATCCTAAATTAAGAAAAATAATATTAAGAGTTTCCTTAAAATCTCTAATTTACAAGTGAGTTGTAAGACTTTTAAGTATATAATCGAAACGTCAAATGACTAAAATAAACCTTAATGTGTTAACTGCCTCATTCATTTATGGCTGACTTTCGAGTAATGTAATCGAAATGTCAAATAACCAAAGTAACCTTAGTGTTGGATGTCTCATCCATGTGTGACCATTGATAGATGAGGCAACTGACACTAAGACCCTGTGAAAAACGTGGCATTGGAAGGACCGGTACTGAGCTTGACACTAGCATTGCCGACGGTTAGCCCAACTGCAACCTTGTGCCCTAAGATACACGAAAGAGGTATAACAACCGTCCTACTCAACTTCTATCAACTAGAGCTAGATAGAGGGCTACTGTTTTTGTAGCAGCAGTTTGGAGCCTCGGGTATGCGAGAAGATACTAGAAAGATAGTGGAAGCTCATCACTTCCTTGAACTAGCAATGGTAAAAACAGAGGTACCTAAATAAGCCATATATACTGGGATTGTAAAATTTTATGACAAAACTACCCCAATTTATAATAAATTTTAGACATGACTGTCCCTCTAAAAGTCCATCCATCTACATCATTGCATCTCTGTCAACGCAATGGCCTCACTGAAGCTCTGACCAATTGCGTCTACACACTGGTGGAGGCTGCGGCGGCGCACAGCGGCAGGGAGGAGGAGGAGACCTGCCGAACTCCGAACCTCCAAACAGAACAGAATTCCTTAGGCGCTGACTTGTCCACCGGCCCCAAACAAAGAGAAACGCGCTGTTTCCTGCTTAAAGGAAGTTTCTGGATCGAGGAGTTTCAGTTATCTGAGGTGAATAAGGATGAGATCCATAGATTCATCGAATTTTTATGTAAATAATGCTGCACATAATGCTCTCTCCTAAACAATGAACACAAAACTTGATCTAATGAAAGGCCATCTAGAACGTTGAGGAAGCATATAGGGGGAAGCTTGAGAAAGAAACAAAGGCTTTCATGGGTAGGGTAAAAGTTTTGGGTATTGTAGTCTTTTTATAATTATAACTAATCATGAAATAAAATTAATTTAAGCAGTGACTTCAAGTATTACTTTATATCAAACATCATTTTAAAGCCTCAATTTCTATCCCAATCCACAAAAATTCAATGATACGAATCAAACATGGTCTAAAAAAATTGAGGTATTTTAACATTTCATTTATATTACTCAAAAGTCTAGGGACGGCGCTTTTATGGGACTAGTGGGGGCCATGTCCCCCCCAAAACAAAAAATTATTGTTTAGGATTTTTTTTGAAAAATTAATATAATGTAAAATTAAATTTTGGCCCCACAACTTTTTTTTTTTACATTTTCCCCTTTTTTTATATCCTTGGGGCTTATAATTCAATCTTTGTTCCATGTGGGATCTTGTATGATTTATGTTAATTTTGTCATTTTTTCCTATATTTCTAATTACCTGAAATTTTTTATATTTAAAACTTTTCTTTAAAAAAAAAAATAATTCCCCCACCACTGTTTGGCCCCCAAATTTTTGCTCCAAGCTCTGCCGTTGCAAAAGTCCACATGTTTTATTATAAATTGAAGATATTAAAAGATATTTTAATAATATTTTTCCTAACTTCTGACCTCAATGCAATTTTCCTTACCAAAAAATAAGAGTGAGGTGACGAATTCGTGCAAGTCTAGTGTCAAGGCATTTTTACCAAAATAATGTTTTTTAAAAAAAAATTACCAAACTGGAGCACTTTTGAAACTATTTACCGGAATAGGGTTGTTTTGGTTAAGTGCCGCTGGACAGTACGACGCCATTTAAAGTTGCGTCAGACAGTCTGGCGGTATTGGTGTCGCGTCAGACTGTCTGACGCGAGCCACACTTAGGTTGACGCCACTAAGTTTGGCATTTAATAATTAATGGATGCCACTTAAAAGTGGCGTCCATTTATTTAAAAAAAATTAATAATAATTATAATTATAGTTAAAATTATAATTAAAAAAGTATAATTATAATTAAAATTATAAATAATAATTCTAATTAATTATAAATAATAAAAAGAATAAATAATAATTCTAATTAATAATTAAGAGAAATAAAATATTTAAAATTTATTTTAAACTTGTGAGACTTGCCTCACCCTGTGAGATCTAGGTGATGGAGATCACCCAAAAATCTCTGTGAGGCTCGCCTCACCCTCAAAAACTTACAATCTCCTGTGTTCCATATAATTTGTGATCGGTGTGACTGTTCCACCTTCTCTATTGATGCTTTTCCCTCGAAGTTTGACTTCACATTTCAATAAAGAAGGTGCAGCAGTCATCCAGGGAAAAAATCAATAGAGAAGGTGCAGCAGTCACACCGATCACAAATTGTGTGGAACACAGGAGATTGTAAATTTTTAGGGGTGAGGGGAGCCTCACAGAGATTTTTGAGTGATCTCCATCACCCAGATCTCACAGGGTGAGACAAGTCTCACAGGTTTAAAATAAATTTTAAATATTTTAATTCTCTTAATTATTAATTAGAATTATTATTTATTCTTTGTATTATTTATAATTAATTAGAATAATTATTTATAATTATACTTTTTTTAATTATAATTATTATTATTATTAATTTTTTTTAATAAATGGACGCCACTTTTAAGTGGCATCCATTAATTATTAAATGCCACACTTAGTGGCGTCAACCATGTTGACGCCACTAAGTGTGGCTCGCGTCAGACTGTCTAACGCGACACCAGTACCGTCAGACTGTCTGACGCAACATCAAGTGGCATCGTACTGCCCAGCGGCACTTAACCAAAATAACCCTATTCTGGTAAATAGTTTCAAAAGTACTCCAGTTTGGTAATTTTTTTAAAAAAAAACATTATTTTGGTAAAAATGCCCTAGTGTCAATGTTATATTTTGTGGTGCACAATAACGGACTTAAGAATTTTAATGAGGGAGTGAAAATAAATAAATTATTATATCATAAATAAAAATATTTGAAATATAATATATACCTAATATATAAAAAAAATTGAAATAAATCTATTACAGAAATTAAGATCACTTCACTTGACTCTTACTCTACGTGTTTTTATATTATTAAACTCACCTATAATTAAAGGAAAAAATATTTCTCCTGTCACTGGAGATAGAGTTATCTCCAGTGATCCTAAAACTACGTCGTTTTGAATTAATGAAGGGTGTGTTTGTAATTTCAGGTAAATTAATGAAGGGTGTTTCTGTATTTGCACTCTTCATTAATTCACTTGAAATTACAAATACACCCTTCATTAATTCACCTAAAATTACAAATACACCCTTCATAAATTCAAAACGATATAGTTTTAGGGTTACTGGAAATAACTCTATCTCCAGTGACAGGAGAAATCTTTTACCCATAATTAAATATGTGCTAAAACTCAAAATAATTTCTTTTTCAATGTATGTAATCAAATAATGATTAAGAAATTGTTCTTTCATTATATTTCAAAACCTGTTTTTGATTATCTTCATAACAGAGAAAAATCTTTTAGTAGTTGTTGTAAAAACTAGCTAGAAAAATAAGTAGAAGTTTAATCACTCTATCAATAAGAAAATAAATAGTGAAAGATTAAAGTTTTATGTTAAAGATATTTGACACTATTAAGTTTTTATGAGTGCCAGAGTATGTATGAAAAGTAGGGGTGAGCATGAAGCCCAGGAGCCCAGTGCGTCCACCCAAGTCCAGCAAAAAATCGCCCTACCCAGTTCAGAAAAAAGAAGCCCAAAAATAATTGGACACAATCGGGTTGGACATTTTTGCGGGCAGGACCGGGCATCGGGCATGGTATGCTACCCTGCCCAGTATGTATATATAATTATATTTGATATAAATATTTTTTATATAGTAGTTAATGTACATATATTATATATTTACTAAAATTCTAATATATCCATGGTGTATTTGACCATTAGTCCATTATATTACTAATAATGCTTTGTATTTAATAGACTATGGATGTTTTTTTTAATTTTTCACGTATGTATATTTGACTATTTGTTGAGACATATGATACTCTTTTTAATTTCCAGACTCAAGTTATAGACTTATTTGAAATATTCTAAAGCTTATAATTTATAATTATATATTACATTTGAAGTTTACAATATTGTTTATCATTATTAAAACTATTTTTTTCATATAGGATGTGGTAAAGTATCACCATTTGGGCAAGGGAAGCCCGCCCTGCCCAGCCTATTATTGCACAGCCCAAAAATGTTAGGGCTTCTATCGGGCAGGGCTGAGCATCGGGCTACATTTTACTACCCAATGATCCTTTTGGCAGAGCATCAAGTAAGGATCTCGCTCTGCCCAGCCCTACCCATGCCTACCCCTAATGAAAAGAGGCGCAATTTTTCCACAGTTGTTAAACGTGCTTAACGGACGTTACTTTATTTGTGGTTCCCACGTTCTCTCTCATCCCATCACCTCTTCTCTGTTCCCCTTCTCTCTATCTTTCGTGGTTCTTCTCTCCTCTTGGGTGAGAATGAGATTAAGAATTTACGACAAAATTAAAAGCAAAAAGGTAGTGACTTGAAGGAATCGGTAGACTCAATTAATGAAATTTGGTGTGGGTATGAAACGAAGGACAGGGGGTCGAACACCAATCCTTGCCTTGATCATGGCGGAGGAGGAATCGAGTTTGCCTCCTACTATGTTGAGCATCGAGGTTCTTGACGATGTGGAGGGCCACCCCTTTTTTTTGGGGGGGGGGTGGGGGGTGCTAGCCCCCTGTAGTACCACCACTGGTGGTGCAGAGCACACATTCAAGGGATTCAGATTTTCTTAGTATCCATATTTCTCAGTATCTCTCAATCTTGATGGTTCAAAAATTGATCCAACTGTTCAGAAGAAAACACCTCATATATGTCAAAAAACCGTGCACGGTAAAAACTACCGCGCGCGGTTTTTATAAAAATTTTAAAAATCCCTTTCTGCCGTTAGATTCATTTTTGGACGGCTAGATCTTGCTTCTGAGAGATACTGAGAAGCAGGCTAATGAGAAAATCCGCTTCCCACATTCAAGTAGTCTCCAGAAATGTGATCACATTTCTTGGAAAAATCTTAGGAAAACATGTTTAAAATAGGAAAAAGACATATCATCCCTGAGACTATTTAGAGAGTTCAAATTGTTAATATATCTACTGAAATTGTAATGGTGATTCTTAAGTTATTATTCTCTATATCTAAGTAATCATTGACGCCTGACATGTGTAGCTTCAAAATATTACCTACAATGTTGTTGGTATTTGTAGAGCTCAAATTGTCAATATGTATATTGAAGTAGTTAACTACAATGCATAATCAACTTAAATATAAAGAATAACAACTTCAATATATATATTAACAACTTGAGCCCAAATGTTGTCAGGGGTGGATTAGTCATTTAAAAACATTTTCAAATATCAAATTCCTTATTCAAGTATGAGTAGGGATTTGTGATATTGCACTTTCTAATTTATTTTATTCCTATTTTAAAGACATTTTTCTACGATTTTCACTTTTGTCTTTGTTATATATGTGGCTTAAATGCAAGTAAGTTATGTAATTAATCTATATACATTTCTCGGTAATAAATAAATATATGTTTACATATAATATCAAAATGTATAGAATATTATATTATTTATATGTTATAAATAATGTGATTAATTGTCAACCATGCAAATTTATATCCTATAATAGCAGCATACATTCAATTATTAAATCTCCTCTTTATCTTTTTATACAAGTCTTCTTTAAAAAGAAATTCTAAATCCTCTATATATGCTGCTTTTATAGGATGGGTTGGACCGTTGGAGTAAGAAGAAATTTGAATGATGAGATCTCTTACCGTGTGTTATTCCGTCAATCGGTGCACAATAAATGGTATTTGTCAACACTCATTTTTTTGTGTTTTCCTTTGGCCGGGATCGTATTGAAGCTATGAGATATATGATACCTCCTTAATTATGTTCTTTTAAAAAGGGGAGCAATAGTCCAAACTTGACTTTTACACCTTTGGCTGGGTACATCTCATGAATTGGTGAGCTTGGGACAATCTAGTTAAATAGGGTACATCTCATGAATTGGTGAGCTTGGGACAATCTAGTTAAATAGATGAGTTTTTGTTGGACTATATATTAACTTATGGCTCTACCAGTTAGTGGTTATAATAAAGCTAATAATGGATAATGAGGATGATCTATGCATTAATCAATTACTTAACATGTTATATATGCGATTTATAATTTGAATGATAAAACTTTTGGATAATCAATTTTCTAACAAGGTTGAGACATATTTTGTGAAATCTCCTATGAACAGTATTTGGAAAATGAGTTGATGTTCAATTGTTTTAGAATCCTTTTTAGAAGGGGTTTTGGTAACCAAATCGAAAACTGGTTTGTGAAGGGTTTTATGTTGATAACATTAATAAATTATTGTGAGTTGAACTTGATTTTTGAAACATATGTTCTTGATCTTGATTTGCTTGTGTATTTCTGAATAATTAATGGTTATAAAGATTTTTGGATCTTATGGTTGCTATAATTATTTTTTTTGGGAGATTATTAAGGAGTAAGAGAAAGTACATATGGAGTGAGTCTTGGAAGCTCTTTTATACTTTTAGAGCTCATATTATATCACTTGTACTTATCATGATCCTAAAACTTATATCATTTATACTTGTCATGATCCTAAAACTCCCGCATTTTATTAGCACTGAAATAATTTTGGAAATGTAGTTTGGCAATGTAAAGATAATTTTTTCGTTGAACAAATTTTGCATTTTGAAGATTTGCAATGAGCATCTTATTGGAAATATTTTAAATAACTTTTGTTAAATATTTTGTGGTTGGATATGGGGCGTCACAATATATATATAAGAAAATTATATTATTCTTCAGAATTTATATTATTAACAAATACTAAACAATGCAAATTATTTTGAAATTTCTGGCAAAAAATAATTATTTTGAAATTTGTATACAGCAAAAGATTTACTATGGTACTTCCTGACGGTTAACAAAATTTAAAAGTATCCTCAATCAATTTTATTTTTACAAAATGACGGCAGTATCAAGCCATGAATATTTTTTTGAGAAAAATATATTAACGTCCCCTCTATACACTTTAAATTACAGAGATCCCTCTTCTATTTTGAAAACCTAAATGAACCTTCCTCAAAATCAAAATATATGTTGCATAAACTTCTGTTATAATTTTGAGATTCAACTTTCATCTATCTAACAGTTAGTTTACGATTAAATCAAAACATCGACTCATTATTTTGACCAAAATACCCATCCTTAAAATAAATATTACTACTTGTCATGCAATCTTTGGCAAAAAAAATAATCATTTAATCACATATCTTTATTCAAAATTTAACAAAAGTTAGTATATATTAGTATATTTTTGTCATAATTTTTAAATTTATCACATTATAAAGTTAATTAATTTTATCATTATAAATTTTAATTTTTTGATAAAGCAAATGTTTAATCTCTTTTATTTCTTAAACTTATCATGTAATTTTTAAATCTTCATGATGATATTTTGCAATAATACATACATATATTCAATTAAGTTATATAATTATAAAATATATTATTATGCAATATTTTATAATTTAAATTTTTTAAGAATATTTCATTAAACATATATTCTTAAAAATAATTTCTCACATTTTGGACAAGTTATTAATATTTATCACATAAACATGTTACTAAAACTTATTCTAAATTAAATTGATTAAAAACATTAAATAGATAATTAATGAACATTAATATTAAAAGATACATTAGGCAATTGGTATAATGAGGGGTAAGTTAGTAAACAATAGTTATTTTAATATGTTTTTTAATTTAAAAATATATTTGAAGAATCTTTATAGAATATTTTTTAATAGTGTTGATGATTTGGACTAAACTGTATATTTTTAAAATAAGAGGAGGTTAGTGTAATTAAAATAAAATAGAAGGGTGGTTAGAATATTTTATTCTTTTTTTAATTAAAACAAAAACAAAATGATACAGTATTACTTAAATGAAAAAGTTTACAAATCACCAGTAGCATCAATCCACGAACATGATCACTTTGAAAGAGATATATCCTAAAAATAATAGTAAATCAGTAAAACTAGTGGTGGATCCAAGAATTTTAATGACGGGGTAAAAATAAAAAATATTATATCATAAATAAAAGTTGATTTATAAGATATTTTCATATTGAATGGCGTATTGCAGGATCTCTTTTCAATGAAGAGAGATTAACTTCCTTAACTACCTCTTTTATTTCAATTCTAGGAGACTTTAAAGGAAGAGTCTCATTATTTGGCAATTCAATATTAGGAGTAAATGAGGACAAAGACTTGGTGATCTTTCTCTTAAAATAAGTATCATTAATGATAGTACTTTTTCCATAATAAACACCTAATCACCTACAAAAGGCATGAACCCCTCCCCACTTACTGTACTGCACTCGTAGTAACCCCTGTTTCTATTTTCACAGTCCAAAATCAAAGTTAGACTAAAAGGGCAAAAAAAAAAAATCAAACAAACACGCCCTTAACAGGCTGACACACACAACACTCAACATAGATCAATGAGAGGATGATATAATATGAATTCGTGGATAATGCCATTGAGACTTGAGAGGGAGAAAGGAGGTCGCGGTGCACTACAGTCGATGGTGGCGGGAACAATAGAAGAGGGAGCCTGATCGATCATATACAATATTTTATATATCTATTTTTTTATTTGTTTAAAAAAACTTGAGGGGGGCGGGGGCCACGCCTCGCCCCCCACGTCGGTCCACCCCTGAGTAAAACTTAAATTATCTCCACTTTTTAATTTGTTTTATTTTAAATATCTCTCTCTCTCTCTCTCTCTTTTTTTTTGTAGGATTGTAGTAGTTATTGAACCTCATGTACTTCCAACTAATAATCCTGAAATAATTAAAAAGAACGCTTTACGCTGAGATTCCCCACTGCATCCAACAACTACCTTCTTTAGCCGCACATAGTATTCAGTGTATTTTGAAGTGCATGTAATATGATGAAGTATTTTTTTCAAGTGTCTCAAACATTTTAAGTTATTTTTGGTACATCCACCACCTTAAATTATTTTTTAGTATATCAAACACTCTAAATTACCTAAATTATTAAATGAAAAATGCATAAAAACTACTTTAGGGTGATAGACACACCTAAAAAATACATGCATCACAAAATACTTTAAGACACTGAATGCAGATGAAAAATATTTCAAAAGCAGTTTTTTAATCATGATTTACATTGTATAAGGAAAACATGTGAGAGAAGTTTGTTATATTTATATAAATAAATGCTTTCGAGTGTCTAATCATGATCCCATAAAGCACTTTTTGACACTAGCCTGTTTGGTTCCAAGAAAAATGGGAAGGAAACGGAAAATAGGCATTTTTTCTCCGGTACAAGTGTTTGGTTCGCATTTTCACAAGAAAATGTTTTCGGCAGTGGGCCATTTTCCGTTAAACATTGGAAAATCGGCTCCCATTTATTTTGGTGAGAACTCATTTTTAGGCGGATAAAAAAAAAGGTAGAACAATAACTTACCCTTTTCAGTGCTTGGGAGAAGAAGAGAGTGACGCTGGGAAATATCGTGGAAGGAGAAGGAAGAAGCCGTTGACGGAGCATATCCGTCAATGACCATAGCGGAGGATGAAGAGTGGCGTGGTAGGACTAGCTCTTGTCAGTTCTTCTTTCCTTTCAAAGCTGCAACTATGTCTCGGAACCAACCTCAAACCACGATGTCAATATAGGGAGGCTGGTTTTTGGTCGGAGGAGGCTACGGTGGAGTAGATTGGTGAAGTCAAGGTAGAATCTCCATGATGATGATGGCATCGGACATCGCCACATTGATCTAGTCTTCGTCGCACATCTCACTGAGGTTGAAGGGGCGGAAGAGAGAGAGAGAGAGAGAGAGGTGGTGGCGAAGAAGAAGGAAATAGAAGGCAAAAATCTTTTATGAGGGTGTGTGTCATTGAGAAAATCTGTAACACTCCAGTGTCACTCAAGTGTGGCAAAATGGTATTTTTCTACTTCATTTTCTTCCAATAAAATAAAAATTTTTCTATCAACCTATTTTCTTTTCTAGTGTAAATTAGATGTATTGAGGTAAATTATTTTCTATTCAATTCAATTCTTTTCATTTTTATTCTTACCTTTTCTTCTTTGATCCAAATGGGCTCTAAGTCATTAAATGAATGAAGGGGTGCGAATTGCATTAGGGATGCCATGTGGCACTCTGTGTTTGGGCAATGGATAAAATAGTCAATCTTTTTATTAAATTATAGTGATAAATGCTTTTAATAAAATGAAAATTGAGACCAAAATCATAAGTTTGAAACTTAAGGATCATCTAGCCAAAAAAAAAAAAAAAAACTTAAGGGATCAAAATTATAAGTTTAAAATTTGATGGATGAAAATAAAAATAAGAATAAACTTGACTTTCCAAAGTTGTCATCAAGCCTTCATCATATCACTGTAAGTAAACGTTATCTTAACCTATCAATCAAAGGTTCCAACTTCCAAACTTGGAACTTCGAAGCGGTATATCTGCGCTGTGGTTTTTTCCCCTCTGTCAGTAAGCTTCTATTTTTCCCTAGATATCTTGCTATACGTAAGGTCTAGTCTCGGAAATCTAATCTGAGTTTTCTATCGACCTAGATTCTCCTTCTTTGTCATATGGCGAGATATTGCTGATTATCGCCCCTTTTCTTCTTTTACGTGCTTCACCTAAATTGACTTCGTTGTTCTTGTTTTTTCGCCCTGGTAATCGGATGAATGATCAGATCTCAATGATATGCAACCTGGTGCTGCAGGTGAGCAATTTACTATACCCGAATGAAGTTTGAGATTCAGCGATGTTGTAATTGTCCTTATGTACTGATAACTATTTAACTAGGCTTGAAACTCTACCGCTTTAAATACCAACAGTGTGCTAGAAACGACCTAAATCTATGTTGTCTATTTAATTGCAAACACTCCTAAATATTGTACTGGACTATTATTATCTGAAACTGCTTAAGCGTAATCTTCATATGAAAAAATTAATGTTTCAGAAGTATGACATAGTAAATCATAAAGGCTTTGTTCGCCACTTTACAAACTCAGGTTGGTGCGGTTTGTAAGAACTCTTATTACTTAGGTTTGATTATCTTCTTTCATGCATGGAGTAAACCTCCGAGGGGTTTACCCTTTGCCAATCCTAAGGAAAATTGATCTCTCTTGAAGGATATTTTTGTTGTCTACCAAACAGAAAAGTTGAGCACTACCACAGATGTGGTAGCCTAAAACTATTTTAAGATATGGAGTAATGCATCGATGCAGACTCTAGTGTGGATTTTTTATTTATTTGTTTCAGTTCCTGCTTCTGGCGTCCATTTGAATTGTCAATTGATCGATTTTTTTAGATTATAATTTAAGTTTAGAATATGCCAAATCAACTTGCTTCAACTGGTCCTTGCCCTAGCACAAACAAAGCACTTAAGAAATAAGATGTCGTAACTCTAACATAGTTGGCTTGAGCAAATATCAAATGATCAACATTTTCCCAGTAAAGTAGCAAGAAAATAACGGTGGGTGAGCTTGAAATAAATTCATGAGTTCATCATCAGCATTAATTAAAAAATCAAATTGTGAGGAGGATGAAAAGAGAGGTTTCAATCTAATGGCATCTGCAGCCACCTTGCCTTCCTCAAATGACCATGAACGCATCTACTTGGTTGAAGGGACATTGCTCTCTCATCAAGTGAATCAATGCCTTAGGTGTGCCTGATGGCTTTTTTAGGTTCACCATGTCTAGGAATCTGGGGAATGCAAGTGATTTCTGAAAATTTTAGAGTAATTTACCATAAGATGCTGAAATACACTGTTGGCAAAATGAAATTGAGCCTGCCACATGGACACATGGATATCTGTGATGATTTTTAAGTTCTTTCATTTTCTTGAATTTCTTGATGATTTAAACATCGCTCTATTTATCTGTGGAGTCGTGATTTGTATCTTTCAATTGGTATGCTAGATCTGCTGACAGAGGCAAAGAAACTTGAGGCTGAGGTATTATCTACTATCAAGTTTACTCCTGCACATGTTTCTGGTGATCTTGATAAGCTGCTTAAGGATGCTTATGCTATACGATGCCCAAAACCTATTGATTATTTCAACAGGAAGGATTTAATTCGTATCTTCAATATTATAGCAAAGGAAATATATGGTAACCTTCTGTTACGAAGTTCATTAAATTTCATCCTGATTGTACATTTGCAGAGATAGAAATTTTTAAAGTCATCTGATGTTCCTGTTTATATATGACTGCATATATGATGTAGTCTAGTACAATACTAAATAGTAAATATATCATCTTTGAACCTTCCAAACACAGGCTAAATGTATTGCTAGTTTTTCTTCCAGAAATAATCATTGATATTTACTATTTAGTACAATACTAAATAGTAAATATGTCATCTTTGAACCTTCCAAACACAGGCTAAATGTATTGCTTGTTTTTCTTCCAAGAAGTAGGATCTGGTAAAGATTAATTATTATATCTGGTCTTTCTTCCATGCTGGCTTTTACCATATAAGCAGCCCAATGAGAAACTACATATATGTAATCAAATAATCATGTTATTACTACCTCTTGATTGATATGCCGTGTTGTATTTTGTTTTTTGTTTTTTTTTGGTCCTTTTTAAAGAAAGGTGTTCTTGTGTGGGAATAATCTTTTTTGGTGGCATTTAATATTTTACAGTGTCAGAGATAATCCACTATTGGCATTGTTGCTGCAATTCTTTCAGACAGTATAGATGGCATCTGAAACATTACAAGCTGTTAGAACCTGGAAAATAGAAATAGAAATAGGGAAAGAGAAAGATAAACTAGAGCCAGAATCTGCAACTCTAGTAGTATATTCAAGAACCAGAATCTGAGTCCTTGACCAAAATACTCAAATATTCATATATTTATTCATCCATATTTTTGGTAGAACACATCTATGATATTTATAGGCTAACAGATAAACTGAAAATAACTACCTTATCTATAACTGAAAATAACTACCTTATCTTATCCTATAAAACTGATATTAACCAACACTAGACACTTGTCACATGTAAGACAAGACACATAATAAAACATAAAATACAAATAATGGCTGGTTCCTATCACAAGCACACAATTGTTATTATCACCTGATTCTGTTTCAGGC
Organism: Acacia crassicarpa; assembly: GCA_034222035.1. Classification (NCBI taxonomy): domain Eukaryota; kingdom Viridiplantae; phylum Streptophyta; class Magnoliopsida; order Fabales; family Fabaceae; genus Acacia; species Acacia crassicarpa. The sequence goes on from JAWXYG010000008.1 coordinate 7,719,928, forward strand.
CCCTTTCCCTTTTCCAAATGTCATGAGGTGCAAGCCTACTTTCCTTGTAGATTTTATTCTGCTTTGAACACTGTTTATCCTTTTCTTTTCAGGCAACAGTAGTACCGCCCCAGTTGTGGAAGGATATGGCTCTTTCGTTATGGATATGTTCTGTGATGGAAGTGATCTGGATTTGTCCATAAATTTTGAAAACAATTCAAATGAAGTTCCTCGGCAGAAGAAAATTGAAACCCTTCGAAGGTTTGCTAAGAAGTTTAAAAAATTTCAGAGTAAGGTTTTCACTATATAAATCTAGTGTAATTTACTTGTGTAGTTTTTTTGCTTAGGAAGTCATTCAGCATAAACATTTATATTACTGCACTAAATTTTAGAATTGTAGTTATCATCTGCATTAATGCTTTATGACAATTTTCAACAGTACTTATCATTATCTATAGTCACTGACTCACTGGGAACTAATTCCAATCCCTGTGAACAATGAATTGATTGACTTGTTTGTATTTAGAACCCTAATCAAACTGATGCTAGAAAAATACCATTCATTGGTTATTAATTGAGGGTATTCATATATCCAGGATTTTGAATCTAAACTGGATAGTTGATACATCTAATCTCATTGAATGTGATTGTGGACGAGTAGATCTTATTTTCTTTTCTTTGTAAGACATTCATAATCGTAAGTTAAAAGTTCTATCATCTTTGACGATGAAGTTCAAAATATTGACACAGATGACTTGTGCATTGTAGGAAAAGCTATTGTTAGAGGTGTACAGACTATCCTGACTGCCAGGGTGCCAATTGTAAAAGTTATTGATTGTGGTACTGGCATTGAATGTGATTTATCAGTAGACAACAGGGATGGCATTGATAAATCTCATATTATTCATGCAATTTCTCTTATAGATGAAAGATTTCAGAAGTTAAGTTTTCTGGTAATTGAATACACCCTTGTCTTTCAATGAGCTATTGCTCATTTTAGCTTCATGATTATGCATATTTTATTTTGAAAAATTCAAGCATATACTATATGCTACTGGTCGTAGTTGTGAGTTTTAGAATCAGTGATACATAAGGCCAAGTTTGAAATGAGAAGAAGACAAATACAAGGACTCTTTATAAGGTGATGGACCTAAAGCGCAAGACAATTGTATGGCCATCTGAAATAGTAGTAAAAGCCTGTACTTATGATGTTAAGTTTGGACAACGTGGAATTCAGGCCAAATGCAAGATTAACCATGCCTTTTACAATGAAAGTCTAGGAACATGGGCACTAAATAATTTAGTAATCTTAGGTTCCTTGATCTTTGTAGAAATCAGAGAGAGAGAGAGGAGAGAGAGAGAGATAGGAAGAAAATATACTCTCAAATGAATGTATTTATTCATATGCTCAATGGGGTATTTATACACAAGAGAAAAGACAAGAGAGTAATGACTCATTATGATGATTGATTCCCTAATCACTCATAATTCCTATAATCCATGATTATATGTGATACTAATTAATTATAATATATTTACACTGATTTATTTCCTAACACTCCCTCTAAAGTTGGAGCATAGATGTTAATTATGCTCAACTTGTTACAAGAAAACATAATATAAATAAATTCAAACAAAATAATTTTCTTCTTCATGAGACCTTGAATCCACCAACAAGTTCGGCCACATCCAAGAATAGTTTAACCAAATGTCACACTTAGGACATTCAAAAGACGATCAACACACCTTCACCAAGAGTTCGAATAACAAAGAGTACCAAACCAAAGTAGAAGCTGCAACAAATAGTCTCACAAGGGACCAAACAATACTCCAAACGCCTCACCAGAGGCAAAGAACAAATGGGCCACACAAGGACCACCAAACTCCTCACTAGAGGACGCAAAGCATAGCAGATGCCAACAAAATTACCCAACCACAAGCACGGCATTCAAGACAAAATAGCACTTCACGAACGTGTTGGAAAATGTAACAAACGAAGAACCCAGCCACTAGAGACAAGTGAACGTGCACGAAACAAAATGCCGACTATGCTAAAATAGTAGAACCAACTGAACCCAGTCTCACAACGCAACCTTCGAAGCAAAAAACTGACCTACACACATCGGGAATGAACGCTCGATGTCAAAGAACAAAGCAAGGCTTGAAAATAAGTGCAGCAACCAAATGACAGCAAACGTCACATTAGTGACCAAATGGAAGCAACAATCATCCCAGTGACCAAATAACATTTCCACAACCTAAAAGCAATAACCATCGAACCAAAAGTAGATTTATGAAATGGCACTGGAACGAAGAACGAACAAGCTCTGGCAGCCAATCAGGGACAACATAACAACCAAACGAGGAGGTACACACTTTCTCTCTCTCCCTGTGAACAGTGACTAACACAGTCACTGTTCACGAAACAGCAAACAGAACAGTACCACACTCAACCAGAAAATCGACAAAAACTGAAGAAGAGCAAAACAACAAAACCCAATTGCCAACTGCAATCTTCTAAACATGAAACTAGCCTAATCTTACTGGAAAAGAAAAACAGAGATGGCACTCGTATAGACACGCTGGCTGGCCATTGTTATTGTTAAGTAACAGCGGCCACTGAAAAACTCAAATTAATCAAGAATAATACAATTCCAAAGCTCTGATACCATGTAGAAATCAAAGAGAGAGAGAGATATAGGAAGAAAATATACTCTCAAATGAATGTATTTATTTATATACTCAATAGGGTATTTATACACAAGAGAAAAGACAAAAGAGTAATGACTCATTATAATGATTGATTCCCCAATCTCTCATAATTCCTATAATTCGTGATTATATGCGATACTAATTAATTATAATATATTTATACTGATTTATTTCCTAACAATCTTTTCTCACTTGTGGGCTGGGTAGTTGGGAACTTGGCCTATTTTGTCAATTTTTTTGTGATGCTTTTTTTGCATGTGGCAGATGAAATGCTGGGCAAAAACACATAACATCAACAGTTCCAAAGACCGGACTCTAAACTCTATATCTATTGTCTCTTTGGTTGCTCTTCATTTACAGGTAGCATAGATATTTTTATCCTTTTTGTTGGGTTAGCTGATATATATATTTTAATCTAAATCCTTTTTGTTGGGTTAGCTGATATATATATTTTAATCTAAAACCTTCACTAGTAGACTTGGATTTGATGCTTTTTGGTTCTATTTCCCAAGGAGTATATTTGAGTTTGGAATATCTTTTATTGAGCTGTGAAATAAATGAGGACATTTGGCAGACTTTTCCTGTTGGTAAAATGGTGCAATGATTTCCACTTGTGGTAAGCACACATTTGCCTTGGTGTTATAACAATCTTGATGTAGTTTTTGAGGATACCAATATTGATAAATGTGATTGCTAAACAATTACTACCTCCGGTCCTAATTATAAGGCATAGTTGACTTTCTTTGGAGATATTAAGGAAGTTAAAAAAGTTACTTAATCATTTTATATGTTGTGCATCTTTAGACTATATATTAGTTTATTAGTTAAATTAATTAGTTTGAAGAAAAAAATAAAAATAATCTAAAGTAATTTAATTAGCTTCCTTAATTTTTCCAAAAAGTCAACTATGCCTTATAATTAGGACCGGAGGGAGTAAAACATTATTTCCAAGTTTGCTAATGGCTGAAAAAAATACCTTGAGAAAGATGTATAAGAATTCAGTTAATATCTTCTGTTTTCTGAAGTTAAAAATTTACCGGTTTAGAAAATATATTCGGAAAGGGCATCTCTAGGTAATTTTGAAATATTCTTAAGCTGTCAAAAACACAATGAAAGAAGCACTGTAAACTTTTGGTGAACATGAAGTTGTGACCTCTGACGGTTCCTCGTTGATGCCTGACATACATGACGGCTCTTTAGATATGCCTGGTCTATAAACATGTATCATTATTTTTCTTTTTATTTAAATTTAATACTTTGTTTATTCTTATTTTTTATGCAGACTCGCAATCCTCCTATATTACCTCCCTTCTCTGCTTTGCTTAAAGGTGAGAGGCCTGCTCGTAGTATCAGAATATTCTCTTGAGATTTGATTTGTTTAGTTAAATCCTATGGTAACCGTTGGCCTTTCTTTTGTATTAAAAGCAGCCGTATCAATTGGAAAATGCCAAACGTTTTACTACTGGAATTTCTCTTTTCTTTTTTAGTAACTGCACTTTTAGACTTGACTATTCGAGTAGTTTTGATAAATAACTTATATTGGCTGATCACTTTAATACTGAATCTGTTTCTGTAAATATGTTAAATCTGATTTTTTTCATCTGATGTTTGAAATATTTGATAAACATTGTACTCTGCTTAAGGCTCTCATGAAATGTCAGGGTTTTTTGTCTTTTGTTTCCATGGAAGACCTAAGACCCCATACACTGTTAAACCGAAGCCTAAAATGAAATAAATTATTATTTCAATCAAGAAATGAGGACAGGGAAGAATGAGCGAGATGCAACAATGAACAACTGACAAAAATCCTTAATGAGTTATTCTAGACATTCAAAGGCCAATTTGAATTCATATGTAAAAATAGGGCAAAAGGCACTTATAAATTGGTACCGTGCATGTGCCCACATAAATAAATGAATGGTGGTAATAATCAAATGTGTACTAAATTACACAAAGATACCAAAGTCTGGGAACTTAAAATGTTTTCTTGGCTCTCCATTTGAAACCTTTTTCACAATTGCTAGTTTGATTTTATGGAGTCTATATTTTTCAAAGTTGATTTTGAAATTCACGTTAGAGTCATGTATATTTCATGTTCCAGATGGATCTAATCCAGCAGCAGTGAGGAAGGTTGTTGAGAATTATATATCCTTTGGGCAAAAGAACTTTGAGTCATTGGCTGAGCTGTTTATTACTCTTTTTGTCAAGGTAGTTACTGTACTCCTTTGTATGTGGTTTCCTTGTCGTTACAGACACCAGATTATATGTAAAATTGTATAATGAGTTATACCATAATTTATTTAAGCGATACCATAGTTTCGGTTGTCTCAATTCCGTGAATTAATTATTTGATAACATCATTCCTACTGCAGCTAGCTTCAGTTGAAAAGCTCTGGGAGAAAGGCCTATGTGGAAGCTTGTGTCGAGGATCATGGATTTGTAAATCATGGGACTCTCGTTCTTATTCAATAAGTGTAATTGCATTCTCTCCTTCTCTGGGTATTGAGAATCCTTCTCTGGTTAATGGAGTTAATTTTTACTGATTATTGCTGTCTACTAGGTTGAGGATTTCACAGACCCGTCTGAAAATGTTGCAAGAGCAGTTGGAACTGAACAGGTAAAAACAATATACAGACATATCCGTGACTCTCTCGACTACTTTAGGGAATATCTGAATGGCAAGATGTCGGGAACCAAGTTGATTGATCTTTTGTTTGGAGGAGATGCCCCTTTTGCCACTGGCCTTGTGGGTGCTGGAGACATTGGCAAAAATATGAAGAATCTTCCTGTTTCAGAAAATCAGCATCCGACAAAACGGCAGAGATTTGCGGAAGACTTAGAAATAAAGCAGTTTCAGAAACCTATTGGAGGAAACCATCTTGTCCAAGGAAATCAAAGACCAGAGCCATGGAAAGGTTACATTGACAAAAATATGAAGAATCTTCCTATTTCAGAAAATCAGCGTCCGACAAAACGGCAGAGATTTGTGGAAGATTTAGAAATAAAGCAGTTTCAGAAACCTGTTGGAGGAAACCATCTTTTCCAAGGAAATCAAAGACCAGAGCCATGGAAAGGTTCTGTACTAACCCATCAGGCAGGTGTCCTACAGGGTGGGACCTTCCAACCTCCTGCCATTTCTAGTTCCTACAATAGTTTGCCTCAAGGTTATTATCCAGGGACAGGTCCTTTTCTTCCAGCCCAAAATCAAGTGGGTTTTGGAGGGTCTTTTAACTCACCCCAACTATCAAATCTTGTTCCTGTTCTGAATTCCATTGGTTATCTTGGGGGATTTCGTCAGCAACCTGTACATCCAAATACTTCTCTTGAACCCATTCGTTCACACCATCCTCTGTTTGGTAATAATCCATACGATGGAGGACCACCCACTAGTTTCCATGCCCCGAAGTGATAAATTTCCTTTCCTGGCCTCTCTCGTTGTTTCTTGTATGTGTATTGTTTCTAACTAAGATTAAAGTCGCAGAAGAATTCACAGGTAGACCACCAATCCTCAAGCCTCTCCCTGCGTGGGACTAACATAAAGCAGCACTATTATGGGTTCGCTTTCCATACTTCTCCCTTATATATTCATCTTTCTAATTAGAGGGATGTGGGTGTTTTTTAATATATTTTTTATTTATTTAGATTAAATTATATATTGCATTCTAAAATTTTTTTTGTGCCTTTATTAAATTAATTATTTTTCGTTACAAGAAAAATATGAATGCAAGACTAAAAATTAATTAATTTGAGATATTGAGTGCAAAAAAAAAAAATCAAGATGCAGCATATAATATAATCTAAATAAACAAAATATATTTTTTAAAAAAGAAAAGCACCCCCATCCCTCTCATTAGGGGGATGAACATGTAAAGGAGAAGCATGGAATGTGAACCCTGAAAGACTGAGGATCATAGATCAACCAACTCTTTATTACGTAAGCTTCTTTACCTCTAGTATCTAAATGATTGAAGGGCAAAGTAATATTTTGGTCCCTAAGGTTGACTAGATTGTAACTCAATTCAGTTTAATTCAATGCAATCTAGTCCCTATAGTTTTGACCTAGTGGTAACCCAGTGCCTGAACTTTGACCTACTGTAACTTAGTCTCTATCATTTTAACCGTTTTATAATTTAACCCCTATGTTTTAGGTAATAAGTACATAGATTCATATGCATACACTTCATTGAGTGTCTATGGATTGGACAATTTAAGAGGAAAGATTAATTTTTCATTTAACTTAATTGTACCAATGAATGATTCCTTGTTGGATTGTGAAATTTCAGAGCTAATTTAGTCAAATTATTTTGCTAGACTTCTTGTAACATCCTGAATTTTGGACCTAAAGACTTGAAAACTAGCCTATTTTTGGAGGACTACTAGGCCCTATTTTTGAAAATGACAAATTTGAAATCAGTATTTTTGAATATGAATAGTATTTACTATTCACGTTATACTATTCATATTCAAAAATACTGATTTCAAATTTGTCATTTTCAAAAATAGGGCCTAGTAGTCCTCCAAAAATAGGCTAGTTTTCAAGTCTTTAGGTCCAAAATTCAGGATGTTACACTTCTCACTTAAACGGTGGAACATGAACCTTTACATTTTTATCTTTGAGCGATTGGTTTCTTGTGACAGTAATACTTCTGTGTTTGGAGTTGGAGTTTCTTTCTTTGCTTCTTCAACTGTACTCATCATTACTCATTGTTGCAAAACAGTACTTTTCTGATCCTTAATATAACACATATTTATCTAATTTGATTAGATTAATGAAGTTGGTTAAATTAGTATAATTTGTATTTTCTAAAACACTTTGATCTTTTTAATTCCCTCATCCCCTCTTCTTGGTTATGATTGAGAGAGCACTAATGGGGGTAAATTGGGAAAATATTAACTAATATAAAAATTATGTCTTATATTTAAGATCAAAACTGACTCTCTAAATATATTTTATATTACAGACCTGAGGAGTGTATGAATTTTTTTGATTATGGGTGAATTTATGCTCAGTCTTGTGGTACCATAAAAGTGTAGCGCTTCAAAAAGTTGTTCTTTAGAGGGATGAGCGTTAGGTGTTAGGTTTGTAATGGGAAAAGTGACTTATTTTTTATTTGAATTTTGCATAAGGTAGGTAAAAGTCAAATCGTAAATATGCTTTGTATTTATATTGATGGAATAGAAACATTTTTTTTTTTCCAAACTAAAGAATATTTGGATTAATATTTCAAAAGTTATTAAAAAAATGATTAAAAATAAACATGAATTTTATTGAATATTACATATGCATATTAGTTATATATATGAGATAATTAAAGATAAAAATTTAGATTTAGATTTTAAAAAATTAATAAACAATAAAATCCTTAATTTATCAATTTATCTTTGGAATTGATCCATCAATTTATTTTTTAATAATTTTTTTATTTATCTAAATAGGTTTGACCGATGAACAATGACCCATCTTGCTCCTTTCAGCTTTTCGAAAATATCTCCTCTCCTTTGCAAGTCTCGCTTTCTTGTTGAAGATAAAACCAAGATCCATGGTGGCTATTCGCCGTGGGCGAATTGCTGCTCCAAGGAGGGCCTGCACGAAAATGAGATAGAGAAAAGAGAAGCCCCTCGCCCAACGTCGAACCGCTCAGTGAATCAGTTTATGAGAAAAGGGGGGCCTTTTTGGGAGAAGCTGGTGAGTGAAAAACTAACCCAAACATCTCTGCACTGAGCTTTTTTCCCTATTGAGCTTTTTTTCAATGTCGCTGAGCTCCAATCCAAACAGGTTCAGATGGATGGAAGCTTGAATTTAGGGAATGAAATTCTGTATGTGCGTGTGTGTGTGTAAGGGGAAAAAGGAACTCATGAGGCCTCTTGAGAGAGGCTAATTGTGCATAATCTCCTCTAACCTTAGAATAATGCAACTCACCCATTTAACTGAAGAAATTAACAAAAAGAGGTCATTTTTATTTGAAAATTGCGTTAGCAAATTTGAAGATTGGAAACTTTCTTTGGTGGGTCAAACTTTCCCGTCATACTACCTCTTATTTTTAATATATGAGTTTATTAGAAATTGAATTTAGATACAAATGTATAACCCCTAAATTTCTAATTTTCTTCAATTCAAAATATCCTTATTATATGAGAGTAGTCAAGATGATGAATGATGGTAACTTGTATTTGTTACAAATAATTAGCTCAACTGAGTTTCTTACTCTACTCAAACTAGTTGAGGGAAAATTTAAGTCTTACATGAGGTATATTTTTAGCCCCTTAACTTTATAAAATATATTTTTAGTCATATATTTGATATTTCTAAGTCTGTTAATATTATTAACAGAAAATGTTATGCAGCAAACTTAATTAATAATTACAGCTGACAAAGAATATTTAAATTTTAATTTCTTAATGTAATATTTTTAGATTATTAAACTAAAACAAGCGGACAAATCACTGCAAATGAAAAAAAAAATTGATATTTAAATTATTGAATTATTATATTTAGATTATTAAACTAATTTTTTAAAATACAATCAAGGTTTTGAAATTATTATTATTATTATTATTTGTTAAAGTTTTGATATTGACTGCTTCATTAGATTTTTAGATATTTTTCAATTGACACATATTTTAAATTTAAGATTAATAGTATTTAATTACACATCACTTAAGTCTATTACGTCATCATTTTTCGTTAATATTGTTATAATTACATGACCAAAAATATACTTTATAAAATTAAGGAACCAAAATAATACCTTATCTAAACTTAAATAACTAAAAATATACTTTTGACTTAATCTATATTTTATTGTCTTTTTCCCATTAGTCAACCAACTCTTACGAAGAAGTCCCAATTACCAAGGGCAAGCCGTTCGTTTTTTTGTGGTCGAAGGGCAAGCCATTTACCATTAGTTCTTGATCATAAATAGTAGGACCTAAAATACACACTATGGGAAAAAGATTCCAACATTGCTTAAAACAAAAATCCGTAATTTGTTTCCCGTAACATTGATGCAAAACTATAAATTTATTTATTAAATCTCAAATAGATATAATTTTTCCTTTATAATTTTTTTCATATCAAAATTTCAAAATACCCCCTTTCGTTACTACATCAGTGAAGATATACTCTTGAAATTAAGCTCCATCATGAAAAATTAATAAAAGACAATAGGATGGTTCTCAAAGTAAAGAACTAATAATGATAATCAATTTTATCTCTGGTATTCTCGTGATCTTCATAAATCTCAGGGAACCAGGATGCTCGATGAAAAAACTTCTGGTAGCAACTTCTGTATAGTTATGATCTTCATAGATCTTAGGAACCAGAATGCTTACCACCTTACTTGAACAGGATCTGTTCTGTCGGGCTCGAACCAACATGTCCTTGAGTTCCCAGGAACCACAATGCTCAATCAAAATTTTTTCTGGTAGTAACTTCTGTATAGTTATGATGCTGCTCACACAAGTACCCAACAGCTTTTACATAAAACACATAATTTCTTAATAAACATTTTCGTTCAGTTAATGCTCCTCATCTTCCATGTCTTCTGAATCTTGTCCATCTGCATCTTCATCAGCAGTGTCTTCTGAATCTTCACCATCTTCGTCTTCACCTTCACTATCTTCTCTATCTTGATTCTCCTGCGTCTTGTCATCATTTTTCCCTTTGCCACCATCATTTCCTAACAAGAGGGGTAATCCAATTGAAGAACATATATTTCATAAAAACAAAGACACATTTAACAAAATCATATGATTAAGAGAAAAGAAGAAACGGTGGCAAACGAAACTGTCGTTCTATATGCAAACCAGGCACACAAAATATAGTCATCTGATGCAAATAGCAATCTCTAATCTAGAACAAGATATCTATAACAAGAATCATCACTTAGCAATGATTTCTTTTAACATCAATAATAAATGTTTAATGAAAGAATTCTGGCCGGATTTCTAAAATTTAAGAGAGAAAATATCCTAATGGCTAATAAAAAGGGGTTAAGGTCTCTGAATGCCAATGCTCCTATTTATCAATTTATAATGCCTACATTGCCTAGTAACAGATATTTTCTTAGCGCAGGAAGGAAAAGGTAAGAGATACCATACCGTATTCACTGAAGAGGACTTCACCCGAACACAGCCCTTTCTCAACCTTGATTAGTTCAAGTGTCATTCTGGGCCCAACCTCTTGAAGCTTCACCGCACTTTTTGTAGAAGCACGATTAACTCTACCAAGATCACTTGCTAAAGTTACTGTTGCCGCTTCCTCATCTGCTTCACTCTCTGATCCATAGCCAGCCCTTCAAAAGCACCCCCAAAAAAAAAAAAAAACTTAGAACAAGAACCGTAAAAAAAAAAAAAAAAGAATATTTAATATGATTAATTATTTTCCATCCTCAGTTTTTGGCACGTTTCTCAAATCCTTTTCTTTCTCAGAATGTAAAAGATTATAGTATAAAAAAATTGTGCAAGAATACAGTTCAAGAAATATCTCACAAGAGAAGAATCCTTTAAAAACCATTAGGTCAATCCATATACATAACTGTCCAAGATGCCAATTTCAAATTCTTAGGTACGTAATTTGATGGAGCTGAAGATTCACAGAAGATTTTTAAATCATTTCCAAGGACCTATAGCAGAAGATTAAGGAAGGGAAATGATGTGGACAAGGGAAATATTCAAGAGGATTACAATAAGGGTCTGGGTAAAGAAGGGGTGAATAAGTAGGTAGCGTGCATTGTAACTTTTTTGTTTTAAATCCTCTAATGGTTAGTGAAGTGTGTTTGCGAGAGTACTGACCTCTTGAAAGTCCAGTGCCTTATGTTCTGTGGTGTATATTTTATATTTATGCTGTTCCTTTTACTATGTAAATATTATTTTATTGTAATTTTGGTTGATGGGTGTACAAGTGAGACAGGATTCGCTTGAATCATTATTCCCCGCTGAAACCCTACTTTGTTGTTCAGTAATGATATCATCAATCCCACGTTGTTCCTTGTCTATTTCTGGTTTTTTCTTGTTATAAGCTTAGGCTCTATCACAATTCATAAAATAAATAAAATATGCATCAAGTTCTCTGGTAAGTAATTCAGAAAATATAAAGGTTGCAAAACGTCAGGAAAACCTGACTACAAAGGCCATAACTAAATCATATTAACCCTCCCCCCGACCATCTTCTAAAGATTAAAAACAATAAGATGTAAAGCAAGTGTCTTACTTTGTGATAAAATCACTCACATCATGAAGATTCCTTAAATCAGGGACTTGATGGTTTTGCACAAATTTTCTTATTCTGCAAGAAACACCTACAGGTTGTAATCTTATGGAATAATGCCGAAAATCAATGAGCTTTGTGTCTTTGTTGTAATTAAGCAGCACAATTCTCTGGCAAGAGGAGAGTTTAACCTAAAACAAAAACATTAAGTATTAAGTAACGATAAAAAGGATGAAAGAATTGAGAATGTTAAGCCAATCATTAAGTAAGCCATTGGGTTTAAAACTTACAGTTTTAACATCAATAGTTGGGAATATGTTCTGAAACATGTTAGTTGTAAGCTGAAGAGGAAGGTCTCCACTCACAAAACCAGAAAGCACAATCTACCAAAAATAATTAACCAGCATCTTAAATAATCATTTCTCAACATCCTACTAGCAAACTAATAACATCTGGAAATAGAACACAAAAGCAAGTGACTATCGATGAACAGCTGCAGATAAGATATTTTACCAAAGCTGAATTTTTGAAAAGATCTTTCGGGCACCGAGGACGCAACTGAGATTGAGCAATGTCAGCTGCCAATGAGTATTCATTTATCTTAAAAGTAAGAGTAGGTCCTTGAGGGGTTGTTGCAACCCTCAAATAAGGCGCAGTTGCAGTTTTTGACAATATCAGGAAATGCGTGACACCCATAGGTCCAGCAACATTCAGAAAGTCTTTTAGATTATTTCGTTTCTTTTCCTACAAAAAGAAGAAAAGATGTATAGTCGACAAAAAAAAGGATTTAACTAGGGATAGATGTGCAAATACATGCAGAGTACAGCCTGCAGATTCCAAATGAAATAAATATTGGTGCAAAGCAATAACAAGGCTGAGAAATATCAACATTTTCAAGCTTCAAGCTACCAATAATCTACTTTAATTTCCAATAGAGGCTAGATTCCTAAGCTTAAGTCAAGAAGCAACTTCCTTTGTAGTTTAGGGTCTGTTTGGCAGGAGAGAAAGGGAGTGCAGGGAAAAATTTTATAAGTTGGATTTGAAAAAATTTAGAGAAGTGGGGTTCTAGAATCTTAGTAAAGATAAGATGTAGAATAAAAGAATAAGAAAAATTAATTAAAAACTTTCAATCCCACTTCTCTATGTTGTTTAAAAAGATCTAACTAAAAAAAAAAAGTCCCTTGCCTCCCTATCCCTCATACCAACCAACCCCTTAAACTCTTCATAGTATGACAGTCATTTCCTACCCTCCAACGTCATATTTCACAATCAAGCAGAACAGACTAAATTCCAAGAATGCACAGTTTATTAGTTGCTTCCATATAAGTAGACACAAATACACAATTCATTCCAAAATGTTCGGAGACCTGCCCATTTGTTAGACTTGTTAGCAAACAGATAGCACTTCACAATTAAAACTAATTTTTCTTCTTCTCATAGTTTAACTAATTTGTGTAGATAACACTGCAGTAGAATATGAATAGAAAACAAAACAAAAAAGTAAGAAACAATGTAGAAACATTTACCTTGAGGTTGAGAGCAGTATAAGGCAGCATTAACTTTCTCAGGTCCATCTGAAGTTGTCTGAGAGGACCAGGCAACTTCCCTCTTGAAAACACAAAACTCTTTGGGATCTTCTTTCCCGTAATAGGATCCACAGATGGTTGCTGTTGCTGCTTCTGATTCTTGATGACAACAGGCTTCCTAACAAAGCTCTTCTTTTTCCTCTGATTCATTCAAAAGGATAACGAGACACAACAAATGGTTAAGCAAAAGATAAAGCTCATAAAAGAGAAGAACCAAAAGTGGAGGTGATCTTGTTGAATGTCCAAGAAACTTCCAAAAAAAAAAGAAAAAAGTAACTTCCAATTCAGTAATAAGAAAAACACCGTATATAGACAAGGAAAGCTTTAAACTAACAGTGTTGCCTCCCGGTGTCTCCTCCATCTGACTAATTTAAGGACCACTAAAGCAAGAATATTAAAAAAGAACAAGAGGGAATAGGTCATCTCACCATGGTTAGCGAAAGAGTGACTCCGCGGATCTCAAAGGAATTTAGCCTCTCTTTCCACAGTACTCGGAAGAGTCTGATAGGGTAAAAAGGGTTGCAGTCGCAGAAACGCTGTCAAATTGATAATACAAACCCAACGAAGTTAAGATTAAGCATTCAAGTACAAGATTCAATCAATAGCAGGAACATTAAAAAAAGAAAGAAAGAAAGACATATTGTAGGTTGGAGGGGGTGGAATGAAGTTACAGGAAATTGCAGAATCGACAGTGACACAGAGCTTAGTTTGGACCATAAAAGGGGCAATAGCCAGTAGGTAAGGGTTTAGGAGCGGTAGAGATGGAAAAAAGGGGCCCAGAGAGGGGGGAAACACACCTGAGATGGAAGACAGAAGAAGAAGCCGCAGATGGTGCGGCAAGGACGGCGGCGCCAAAATGACAGAAATTTGAGCTTCGCTTAAACTTTAAACGTCCATCCCCGAAACGCACTTTTCTCCCTCCTTTCCTTTCCCCTTTGCAAACGTGTCTGGATTCACGGTTTAAACGTCCATCCCCGAAACGCACTTTGCTTTTGCAAACGTGTCTAGATTCACCGTGACAGAAGTTTTTTGTTTTTCAAATGTGGGTTAAAAAGTGGGTTGAGATATAAAATGATTAAAAAGAATATGAATTTTATTGTATACTAAAAAAATTAATTATAATAAATATGAAATAATTAATATATTATAAATGTAGGTATACAAAATATATATTATAAAGTATAAAAATATTAAATTTTTAACTAAATAATATTTTTGGGCTAAAAAAAAACTAAATAATATTCTATATTATAAATTAAAGTATAAAAATTTAAATTTTTAACTAAATAATATTCCGATATAAATTGAAATTAAAAATCATTTTTTTAATTTTAGAAATCAATTTTTTTTGGGCGAGATAAGATAATTTTAGGGATATTCGTAGGACTTATGGATGGAAATTTTTTCCACCGTTGGACACTTGGTACAGTGTTGTTGGACTGGCCGCTTAGACTTGTGGCTTTTGATAAAAAGACTTTTTTTTGGTAGAAGTTGGATTGAAAAAAAAATGAACCCAAGCAGAAAAATATGAGTTGG
Source organism: Acacia crassicarpa (assembly GCA_034222035.1). Taxonomy (NCBI): domain Eukaryota; kingdom Viridiplantae; phylum Streptophyta; class Magnoliopsida; order Fabales; family Fabaceae; genus Acacia; species Acacia crassicarpa. The sequence goes on from JAWXYG010000008.1 coordinate 7,734,949, forward strand.
CTTCTGGACTAAAGTTTTTTTTTTTTACAAAAAAAAAAAAAGTTATTGATTGAAACGCTTCCACATGGGGACTCCAAACAGGCTCGTTATTTTCTGCACAAACGCCTGTTCAAAGTCGATTTATAAAAGTATATGGGTTAAGAAAAAATCTTGAAGTTATCATCAATGAGCAATCATGTCCTGAAAGTTTTTGGAGGATAATTTTGTCTGAGAAGTGTAAAAAAGGAAGCAGTTTTACCCTAACAGTTATATCAATTAATTTTAATCGCTAGTTGACCAAATATGCTGAACTGACCGTTCACATATTATCCAAGTCATTTTTATTAAGATACAAAGTTCATATATCATCTATTCTTTTATTTTTTTTTCGCCAGATTCAAAACTTCATGGGCAAATTTACATTGTAACAAAAATGATATGGATGATATGTGAATTAACATGGTCAATTAACAGTAAAAATTAACTGATATTCAAGTATGACAAAATTGCTCCCTTTTTTATACTTTTAGGGGGGGGAAATGCCCCTTAACCCAAAGTATAAACCTACTCATTCCTCTGATCTAAATATACAATAAAATTTGTAGTGCAATTTACACTACAAACTTTATCATATATCTAGAACTAGAGATAATACATTTTTTTGATATGATTATATTAATAGGCGAGAAATCATTGAAAAAGTCCCTTTTTATTGATTAGTTTTATGAATATATTAAATTATGTGGATGTCTATTGACTCTTAACTTTTCATAATGTTAAGAAAATTATGTAGGTATATTATATTATATATATATATATAGGCATGTCGGCGGCAGAGATGTGCCGCCCATGGGGAGACCAATTTGCATCTTATCTTATGCGTGTATGAATGGTAGAATATGCCATTTGCATCCCAAATATCAAATGAGGTGTGTGTTTTCTGAAGAGAGTGACGAGAAGTGTGGAAAGTATTATAATAAGAAGCTAATGAGCATTGCTCCCAGATTTCTCTTTTGAATTTCTTTTCTCTTATATCTTGCTCTTTTATCCCATATTTTTCTTAGTTTTGTAACAATTAGAAGGATTTTAATTGGAATACTAATATTTTCTATGTATAAAAATATATTAAATTCTTTTTGCCAATAAAATTTTTATATAGAGAATTTCCACCAGTTTTTGTTTTTTTTTAGTATTTCTATGTGTGTGAGTATAGATGGCGCCCTAATAAAACGAGGAGGCAGTAGTGGACTAAATATTGTTTCAGATCAATATTTTTACCCGAAATGATGTCGTTTGGGAGCAAGAAGGGCAGCGAACTAAATGGGAAACGGAGAGAAGAAGCCACGTCCCTCAAAGCCTGAATTCACAATTTTCTTAGTGTTTGAATTTGCCGAAAAAATTGTTTTTTTCTAACATAATTTATTATATATTAATCTGATCATATTTATAAGTCTACTTTGACAAAAAAATTTGATCTTTTTTATAAGTCCATTTTGACCAAATAAATGAGATTTGACAATTTTGCCCATATTAATGATGATGAGAGAGATTGGCTAATCATATTGGAAAGAAAAAAAGATGAGAGAGGTTTGACAATAAATTTTAAAAGGTAGCCATTCATAAATGAGAATAAAGTTGGAAATTTATTCTATAATTATTGAGATACTTACCTCTTTTTGGTATGTGAAATTTGGTTAAACTGGACTTATAAATCGGACCATAATGGTACGAAATAAGTTTGTAAGAATAGTTTTATCTCAACTTGTGTAAATGTTCCGAGCCAAAAAAAAAAACTTCCGTAAATGTATTTTTTTAACCGCTAACCCAAATAGACCCTATTGATTCCCCTACCTGGCTAACTCCAATTCTCCGATGCAATTTCTTTTTATTTTGAATTAGAGGGACACACAATAATAACATGAGATGATAAGGAACCGGTTACTGTGCTCATCCTTTGGACGAGCACGGACGAGCTCTGAACCGTCTAGATCTGATCTGAACGGTTCAGATCTGATTTTTTTACTTTTTTATTTTTTACAAAAAATAATTTTAATGGGTAGGTGACCTAAAATAAAGATAATCTCTCAACTAACATTTTTTCAAAAAATGATTTTTTTCATTTAGAAAAAAAATAAAAACGAAAATTAAAAAAAAGAAAGATCTAAGCTGTCCAGATCTAGATCTGGACGGCCAGGAGCTTGTCCGTACGGACGAGCTCCCCCTGCTTGTCCAGAGGAGCAGGGAAGCCAGTTCCGAGATGATAAGTGATATCAAACCCAAGCTATAACTCTTTACTGGCCTCGCTTTCATGCCACTAGAGATTTATAATTACTCCCTCTGGTCCTAATTATAAGAACGCTTTCGTAATACAAATTGCACTACAAAAATGTTCTCATAATTAAGACCGGAACTAATGTATTGTATATATAAACCCATCTAACATAAGATTTGTTATTATATTGTATATATAAACCCTTTGCTTGTATTTTGTCTCAGTAAGAAATTTAAAAAGCATTCAAGTTGACCCTACTATTTTTAAATTAACATTTATTTCAAAATCTGTAATTACTAATTATAGATAATTATTATTATTTGTAGCGGATGATAACAAGAGAAGAAAAATAGTAATCTTATACTGTACTAGTTAATAAGGATAAGGATTATTAATTTTCGAATGAATGTATGATTTGTTCTGTAAAGGTCCGCATGGGTTGGAGAATGAAAGCTATCTTCTTTTTTTATTCTTTATTTTCTTAAAATTAGTTTTTCCGAAAATAGTTTGATTTGTTTGAGAATTCATTTATTCTTTTTCTCACATTGGGCAAAACTCAAAATAAGAAATATTTATCTAATTAATTTGGATTAAGGAAATTTTAGTTAAAATAGTTAACTTGACATGTTTTTTTTTTTTTTAATTTATAAAACATCATAATCATCTTATTTAATTTCCTTTATTTCTCGTTTACTTGATTATATTTGAAGGAGTATCAATGATGATAAATTAAGAAATTATTAATAAAAATAAAAAAAAATAAGTTTTATATTTAAAAACAAAATCAATTCCAAAGGGTTTTTTCTCTCTCTCCAAGCACAAATGAGATTTTTCTTAAGAAAAAAAAGAAAATAGATAAAAAAATAAATACAAGCAAGTATAAAATTATCGCCAAACTCGCGAGTTTACCCTACGAGTTTAGTGTTTTTACATTTCAAGTTTATAAAATCGAGTTCAATCATTGATAAACTCGATTAAACTCATGATCGTTATAAACTCAGTTAAATTCATGAGTTTGTATACTGAATTTACCATTTTTACGTTTCCAATTTACAAAACCGTGTTAACTTATTTTTAAACTTGTGTTTGTTTATTCGATTTGATCATGCTCAAGTTTAATTTCTATATAAATTTTATAGAAATTTCTTCGTTAAATGTGATAAATTATGAAATTTGACGGATTTAATTTCAATTATTTGGATTTAAAAAATTTCTAAATCAAATTGTTGTTATTTTTTATATTTTATTTAATGGTAAAAGTAAACTTTTATGAGTTTACAATTCAAGCTTACAATACCAATTTACAAAATTATCACGAGTTTGTTTAGACTCACGAGTTTAACACAACCTTCAAGTGTTGTGTGTAACGCCTCAATTTCATCACCCAAAAACTTGACCAAAATATTTGAAATACCTTCAATAAGGATTTTCGATATCCAGATCACTAAATTACGTAACCTTTCAAAATAAAATTCATAATTCATATTCAAAATAAATTTCCAAGAATGTTTCAGAGTTTAGTACAAAGCGGAAGTCTTAGGTTTATGGCAAATAAAATAACATAACATAAACCATAGGAGCACAATAGAGCCTCCAAAGCTTACTCCATAGGTGCCTTTCCTTGTTCTCTACTAAAATATTCACCTGAAAATTGTTAATATGGGATGAGATTTCCACATCTCAGTAACTACTGAATATTTCCACCGTACACAAGTAAATAATGTATGACAAAAAGGCATAAACTAATTTCATAAATATAAGTATATACCATACTTTCTCTTACAAAGATTATTTGTAAAAGTAGTTATCAATACAAAAGTTATTAAAATATGACTTTATGTATATAAATATATTTTTCAGAAGTTCTCATCATATGTCTTTACAAATCAGTCATCAGTCTAACAAATCCTTGATTTGTTCAGAAATGCATTATGCAGTATGCAGCCTCCCTTATACCACCTCCATCCGTATACCGCTGACTGGAGCCATAGGCTAACACATAGTCCAATAGAAACTTATTCATTTGACTGAATTGTTCCAAGCTCACCAAATCTTAAGATACACCCGGCCAAAGGTATAGAGCTTAAATCTGGACTATGGCTCCCCTCCTTTAAAATAACAACTAAGGAGGTGTCACATGTCCCACATCTCCAATGAAATCCCGGCCAGAGGAAAACATGGAAGATGGGGCCCTGAAATAAGTACCATCCACTGTGCACCGAGTGGTGGCATAAACAATTCTTATCATTCAAATCCCTCCTTACTCCACCCATCACAATACAACCGCCATGATGAATGTGTTTAATCAAAAGTAATGCATTATTATACCATTATATACATCGATATGCGTATTTATGAATAGTAAAATACTATGCGTATATGTGAATAGTAAAATACTATGCGTATATGTGAATAGTAAAATACGGTATATATACATGAATAGTAAAAATGAATAGTACATACGGTATGTATACGTGAATAGTAAAAATGAATAGAAAATACGGTATGTATACTTGAATAGTAAAATGAATAGTAAATACGGTATACGTGAATAGTAAATGTGAATAGTAAATACGGTATACGTGAATAGTAACGTACGCATAAATAGTACCTCTGCAGATTTGCAAATCAAAGTTCCCACACCAGATCTTAAACCCATAAATATTTTCTAAATATTCTTGCCAAAATAGTAAACAAACAAATTTATAATCATACATAATTCACAAGTATAAGGAAGAATATTCAGAGTTACCTGTTACTTGCTAATTCCCGAATCACCAACCAGCTATTTAAGACTCTCCAGCAAATATCTCTCTACTCTCTCTCTACCTCTCTCTATGGCTCTTAGAAGTTGTGAAGAATGAAATGAAATGAAAGGTCTATTTATAGTTGGAAAATGGGTCCTTAGGCGTAATTTTCACAAAATTATAAAATTATATAATATAAAAATATTTTCCTCGTGGGCTGCTGCGCTTCTGCCGTTTCAAAATTTTCTTTATTATTTTAATATTTTAATAATATAATATAATATATATTATTTTATTATTATAATATAATATTATTATTTACATAATAAATTATTATTGAGTGGGTCCCGCTTGAATTTTAAAACATTCCCACGAGAAGCACAAGGAGAGGCGGCTGAAGATGAATTATTTTTGACGTGGGTCCTACGTATTTTCAAATAGTGAATACGTCTTGATAAATAGTAAATACCGTATTTTTAAATAGTAAATACGTATTTGTAAATAGTAAATACTATTCATATTTCACAAATTTCAAGTATTAAATACGTCTTTGTGAATAACATATATATATATATTTTTTAAATACGTATTTGTAAATAGTAAAAACGTATACGTGAATAGTAAATACTATTCACGGGTCCCACAAAATACTGATTTCAAATTTATCACTTTCCGAAAATAGAGCCTAGTAGTCTTCCAAAAATAGGCTTATTCTCAAGACTTTAGGTCCAAAATTCAGGATGTTACATTTCTCCCCTCCTAAAAAAAATTTTGTCCCCAAAATTTCGTAATAAGAATTCTAACCTATTTAAATAAATGTGGATAAGCTTGTCGCATGCTCTCCTCCGTTTCCCAAGTAGCATCTCCAGGAGCCATTCCTTTACACACAACCTTTACAAGCTAAAAGCCTTGTTCCTCAATTGCTTATCCCTCGCATCAACAATCCGCTCCGACTCAGCTTTATATATCATATTATCCCTAAGTCCTATCTCTTTCCCAAACATGCTCACCAAGCACACAACACAATTTTCGTTCATCCTGTACCCAAAGTAATATTCAGGCACAGGATCCACTAGTTCCTTATTTGAGCGCTTGGTTACACTGGCCTCACAGGCCGGTTCATTCTTCCTTTCTGCTTATTTCATTGTATTACCACGACGCTGGATATTCAGATCTTACAGCTTAAGGAGTTACCCTCAGGCCATAATAACCACAACATGATATAATCTGATTATTCTGCCAACCTTAAGATAAACTTTAGACATACAGGTCTAATGTTACCATGTTAGGCAACAAACACAATACTAGGCACATAAGTCTTATAGCCTAGAGATACCACCATATGCAAACTAGCTCAACGGGTCTTACCGCTTCAAGCCTCTGCTCGTCTATCCTATACCCGTGCTTCCTCAATTCAAGTTTAAGAAAACACTCACTTACTAAATCTAGCTTTCACCAATGGCAAGTAATTCAAAAACAAGTACATTTGGCAAGATTCCGCAAACTAAGTATATCCACAACAGTTTCCAACCTCTTCTAGCTTGTACACCTTCCACCACAATCATAATTTAAAAGTCAATTCTTGTTCTAATTTCGCAAGGATTCATTCCATGAGACATCATAGTTTATAAATGTCGATTACAAACTGGTCTTAAATCCTGTTGTAAATATTGCGTAAAAATTTTCAAACACAGCAAGTGCATTGGTAAGTTCAAAATTCAAATACTCAGGGACCTAGCAACTATTTTAAATAGTCACCAACTCCGAATACATTCCAGGTTCCAACTTATTCTACTCAACTCATCCATGAAACACTCAATTCATTATTTCTAAAGAAAGATTCTATTATCAAGATCATTTCCTATGCTAGTTAAGCAGTTGGCAATCTCTGAACACCTTATACATGTTGGTATCACATTTTGTTCCCTATTTCTCTCAAATCAATTAGTACCATATTCTAATATCTCAATTTATTCAATCAAATCAGTCTCCTAAAGAATCAATACAACTGTTAAGTTGATCTGTTATATTACATTTCTACTAGTAGCAACCCTCTAGATCCCCTACCAACTTTCAGATTCATCATCCTATTTCTAAAACCCCGATTATTCATACTAGATTCATCATACTCCATAGCTTATATCATTTAAGAACTATCCTCAAACTTTCCCCAAAAATGATAATTGTCAAATTACAAATCAACTCTTAGAACTTCAATATCAGCAAGACAGAGATATCATGTGTCCTCAATAATACCCATAGAACATTCTAAATTCATGTTTCACAATTCCTAGACTAAGATCTAAAACATTCAAATATTATTCTCACAACCTCAGCATTGTTCACATGATTCGAATTCAATCCTTAGTATCTCAAAGACATATACTAAATATCATCTGTTCCTCTCATAGTTATCTATTAATCACACCCAAATAACATACTAATATTATAACATAAATCACCGGATTTCATACTTTCATAATTAGACATACTATCTTAACTCAGATTGAATTCAAGTCTATTCTCAAATATTCCCAGACATCAATAGTCAAGTTTACAATTTGATTCTTATAACCTCAACATCAACTGATAATTCGTGTTTCCCCAAAAATACCCATTATACATACTAAGATCATGATTCACAATTCCTAATCTAATTCTTGGATTATACGAAGACTATCTACAACCTCAGCAGCATTCACAAGGTTCTAATTCTACCTCAACCTGCAATATCACAAAGGCTCATTTCGTTCTTAAGTTCTATTTCAGCTCAGATTAAATTAAAGCCTATCCTCAACATTTACTATATTCATTCTAACATCTTTCTGGCATTCCTAAGGATCACCATTTCATACCTTTCCATCGATCTTCCAACATGTTTATCCAAAAACCTTAGTCTTTGAATTATCTGTGACAAATTCATAGAGTTCTTCGGATATTCAGAGAGTGAAGAATGCTCTCGAGTTAATTGGCACAACTCATCATCATTTCAAATCTTCGGATTCTCTCCGATTCATCTAATATTATTAGAAAGTCACCCTTCCCAAGATTACTATCACCTTAGCACGCTTACGCTTAAAATCCTATTTTCAAATGTAAATTCCGACATCTTGAGTCAGCTGCACATCCAAGACAGATTTCTTAGATAAATGTGCGTATAAACGTCCAAACTTAATTTCTTGAAAACACAGCTAGCAATAAATGCCATAGAGATTTCTGTCTGCAAAGGTCTAGGAAACTGCGACCCCTAACGGTGGCTAGGGTGCACTAGGGTGCGGTGCCATAAAATTTTCCGCATAACAACAAAGTCTACATAATTCTGAGCTAACGACAGATGAGAATCCGATGCTGCTTAACAAAATATAGACGTTGCTAGCCCAGCTATAAATCGAGTAAAGAAAGAGTAAATGTTTCACGTTCTCTCAAACTTCACAAAACCTCCACATATTCATTTCCTCTCCGATCGTAACCTTCACTATAACCTTCCACATTATCCTTAAACATGGCCGGTTCAAGTAACTCTATTCCAGTCTCCGATTCATTCAACCCTTTCTTTCTTGAAGCCTTACTTCATGACTATCAGACTAACATGTTGTCTGATTTGTCAAACAATGCATCATACCCTTATTCTTCTTTACTTCCCCAAAATCCCGTAAGTATGAACGTTCATTCATCTGCCTCAACGATTAACATTCCTACTCCTCCTCCAAGGATACAAGATTCTATTTTTACAACTACTAACAGAAAGGAATCTGAAGCAGGTCCATCAAGGCGACCTGTCCAAAGGTGTCGTAATGTGGCAGAACTTATGGAGTCTACGGTACCTTCTCAACCAAGGAATCCTGCTTCTACCTTGACTGAGACTACTAATCCATTTTCATGTGGTTGCTGCCATGTTCTACGAGAGATTATTCATACCAATGGACTTCAATACCATAAACTTGAAGTTCATGGGAGGATTGGTATGATATGCCACGCTGTCTTTCACCAGGACGTACAAGGAGGTTCTTCCAGTCCTCAAGTATTTGACTTTGGTAAGAAGAATTTAGATGATGTCAAGCATTTTCTAGAAAATTATTGTTTGAATCAAAAATCTTTAGGGTATGTCCTGGTGTCGGATCCCCTATCAGCCTACTATGAGGCCCTCTGTGTTGGTTTGGAATGGACTAAAAATCAAAATGAACTCCCTAATAGTTCATTTCCAACCAATACAGAAAATATATCCAATAAAGGAAAAGAGCTCATGGTTGTAAATAATAATCCTTCAGTCCCCATACCTAGTGATTCATACCGATCAAGAGCTGAACAAAATATTAGAGGTGCATCAATGTCAATAAATGATCTTAGAGACTTATTCCATTTACCTCAACAAGAAGCGGCTAAACAAGTTCGTCTATGCATAAATGTCTTAATGAAAATATGCCATAGGGAAGGAATAAGGCATTGGCCTTATGTAAAAATTCGAAGCACTATGAGGCAAATAGCTAGATTGAGAAAAACAATGTCTTCTGATGGTCCTCTCTCAAGTGCAGCCGCTCAGGAAGAAATTAATAGACTTAAACTTGAGATGGTCAACGCTTGTGGTGGGATTGTACCAACTGTTGCTCTTGATGCTTGAAATAATATAGTCTATTCTTCTTAGCCTTCTTGCTAATGTTTGTAATCTCTTATTCTAGGATTCATAAGGATTTTCGAGTTTCCCTGCCAAACTCAACTTTATCTTATTAAATTCAAACTTAAGCCAGTTATTTTGTATAATCAAGACTATGCCCGTATTCTGTTATGGTATTGTCATCTGTTACTCATATAAATTAGCTAGGTAAGTGTAAATCTAGCGAAAATCTCTTCATACTTTTTACAACGGCAACTAATTGAATAACCATCAAATAGGGGCTTAGTCTTTCAATCACTTTCCTAGACACTAATAAAAATATTCATCCCCTAGAAAGTAATTTTGGGCCTACAGAATCCAATATTCAATAAATTTTCTACTTACCATCTTCCGCTACGCGGCTCTGAAATTTAATCTCAATCACATCCTCAAATCATAAATCCTCATTATCAATCACTTGAATATTTTGATTAACCCATTCTTCTCCTATCATGAATGTCACAAGAAAATTAGGTAAAAAGAATCCAAAGCTATAAAGGAAAATGCACATGTTATGATATTTAATTTGCCATGACCTCAAAATTTTTATTTAGAAAACTGATAGGAAATTTACAGATTGGCCAGAACCTTTGCTCTGATACCAAAAATGTAACGCCTCAATTTCATCACCCAAAAACTTGACCAAAATATTTGAAATACCTTCAATAAGGATTTTCGATATCCAGATCACTAAATTACGTAACCTTTCAAAATAAAATTCATAATTCATATTCAAAATAAATTTCCAAGAATGTTTCAGAGTTTAGTACAAAGCGGAAGTCTTAGGTTCATGGCAAATAAAATAACATAACATAAACCATAGGAGCACAATAGAGCCTCCAAAGCTTACTCCATAGGTGCCTTTCCTTGTTCTCTACTAAAATATTCACCTGAAAATTGTTAATATGGGATGAGATTTCCACATCTCAGTAACTACTGAATATTTCCACCGTACACAAGTAAATAATGTATGACAAAAAGGCATAAACTAATTTCATAAATATAAGTATATACCATACTTTCTCTTACAAAGATTATTTGTAAAAGTAGTTATCAATACAAAAGTTATTAAAATATGACTTTATGTATATAAATATATTTTTCAGAAGTTCTCATCATATGTCTTTACAAATCAGTCATCAGTCTAACAAATCCTTGATTTGTTCAGAAATGCATTATGCAGTATGCAGCCTCCCTTATACCACCTCCATCCGTATACCGCTGACTGGAGCCATAGGCTAACACATAGTCCAATAGAAACTTATTCATTTGACTGAATTGTTCCAAGCTCACCAAATCTTAAGATACACCCGGCCAAAGGTATAGAGCTTAAATCTGGACTATGGCTCCCCTCCTTTAAAATAACAACTAAGGAGGTGTCACATGTCCCACATCTCCAATGAAATCCCGGCCAGAGGAAAACATGGAAGATGGGGCCCTGAAATAAGTACCATCACTGTGCACCGAGTGGTGGCATAAACAATTCTTATCATTCAAATCCCTCCTTACTCCACCCATCACAATACAACCGCCATGATGAATGTGTTTAATCAAAAGTAATGCATTATTATACCATTATATACATCGATATGCGTATTTATGAATAGTAAAATACTATGCGTATATGTGAATAGTAAAATACTATGCGTATATGTGAATAGTAAAATACTATGCGTATATGTGAATAGTAAAATACGGTATATATACATGAATAGTAAAAATGAATAGTACATACGGTATGTATACGTGAATAGTAAAAATGAATAGAAAATACGGTATGTATACTTGAATAGTAAAATGAATAGTAAATACGGTATACGTGAATAGTAAATGTGAATAGTAAATACGGTATACGTGAATAGTAACGTACGCATAAATAGTACCTCTGCAGATTTGCAAATCAAAGTTCCCACACCAGATCTTAAAACCATAAATATTTTCTAAATATTCTTGCCAAAATAGTAAACAAACAAATTTATAATCATACATAATTCACAAGTATAAGGAAGAATATTCAGAGTTACCTGTTACTTGCTAATTCCCGAATCACCAACCAGCTATTATAAGACTCTCCAGCAAATATCTCTCTACTCTCTCTCTACCTCTCTCTATGGCTCTTAGAAGTTGTGAAGAATGAAATGAAATGAAAGGTCTATTTATAGTTGGAAAATGGGTCCTTAGGCGTAATTTTCACAAAATTATAAAATTATATAATATAAAAATATTTTCCTCGTGGGCTGCTGCGCTTCTGCCGTTTCAAAATTTTTTTTATTATTTTAATATTTTAATAATATAATATAATATATATTATTTTATTATTATAATATAATATTATTATTTACATAATAAATTATTATTGAGTGGGTCCCGCTTGAATTTTAAAACATTCCCACGAGAAGCACAAGGAGAGGCGGCTGAAGATGAATTATTTTTGACGTGGGTCCTACGTATTTTCAAATAGTGAATACGTCTTGATAAATAGTAAATACCGTATTTTTAAATAGTAAATACGTATTTGTAAATAGTAAATACTATTCATATTTCACAAATTTCAAGTATTAAATACGTCTTTGTGAATAACATATATATATATATTTTTTAAATACGTATTTGTAAATAGTAAAAACGTATACGTGAATAGTAAATACTATTCACGGGTCCCACAAAATACTGATTTCAAATTTATCACTTTCCGAAAATAGAGCCTAGTAGTCTTCCAAAAATAGGCTTATTCTCAAGACTTTAGGTCCAAAATTCAGGATGTTACATTGTGAGTGCATATACATATTCGAAACAATTCCTCATTCACAAAATGAATACACCGTAATATGTAATAAAGCATTGCCATAACGGTAACATATTGTTCCAGAACATGAACCTTTTGCCATAATATAAATTTTGCAAAACGTGATCACTCAAACCTTATTCACTGCAAGGAAGAAAGAAAGAGTATTCTGAGAAGAAGCATAGAGAGAGGGAAGAATGTCTGCAGATTTCATAAAAGCCATCCTCCTAATAACACTTTCATTGCTTCTGGTAGCATTAGATTATTGCAACGGAACAAAAGTGAGAGTGAAGAACAATTTAGAAGAGGGCCAAACCCTAACCCTATGTTGCTCATATTATACAGCAGATAACAAAAAGACGGCGACGGTGGCCGGAGTTCTTAGTGGCAACCAGGTGAAAGAGTTAAGTTTGGATCCAAATGCTACAAAAACCGTTGATTGTAGGTTTAAATGGGGAAGTTCTTCTCACTCGTTCTCAGTATACTCGGAATATAGGGATAATTTTTATTGCCTCACTGAGTGCACTTGGAGTATCAAACAAGATCGTCCTTGTAGGGTTGATCCAAACAATTCTCAGATTACATATTACTGCGATACATGGGTCGACAAATAATTATTATAGTCAAATGTTTGTAATAGCTAGGCATATGATGATCTGTGTTTGATGCTATGATTATGAATACGGATCAAATAACGAAATAAATATTTCATAGTTATTTGTCTTGTCTAGTTTTTGATTCCCTTATGATCAATTTTTTCTTCATCTTCTTCTCCTCATTCTATAAATGTGCTAATGGGGTTGAGTCTAGTGAAATATATTAGTCCTTTACAATGTGTAGTGAACGAGGATTTGCATTAGAAAAGATACCCGTAGAAAGTGTCTCAAAAAGGTTGTGCTTGGTAAAAAGAAACTAATCGATTGTGGTATTTAACACTTTATAAAACAACTATTTTTTCCAATTTTAAATAGACTATAATTGTGAATTGTTATTGGTATCAAATTTTAAGACTATTACAATGTGCTAGTCTGTCACATTGTGGTGAACCAATGTTTGCTTTGAAAGATATCTTATATGTAGTACCCGACAATGTCTTAAACATAATTGTTTTAAACATAAAGATACATGTGCCTAAGGGAGGAAAAAACTGTTACTTTATAAAACCATTATTTTTTTTCCAAGTTTAAGTAGTCCATAATTGTAAATTGTCAGTATCAAATTCTAACAGCTTATTTTTACTATGAAATATTATGGCATAATTTTATAAGATACTTTAATTTTTAATCCAAAGTAGAGAAAAGATAAATAGTATAGGAAAAGAGAAAAAAGAACGAAGAGAGGATCCAAATCCAGAAATGAATGGGCTCCATAAAAAACTACAAAATAGAACAAGAATCCAAGTAGTGCCAAAGGCCACAAATGAATGGGCGGGTTTGAAGAACATAGGAAAAGTCTGGAAGAATTTGAGTGAATAAAAAAATTAATACTCCCTCCGGTCCTAATTATAAGGCATAGTTGACTTTTTTGGAGAAATTAAAGAAGCTAATTAAATTACTTTAGACTATTTTTATTTTTATTTTTTTCTTCAAACTAATTAGTTTAACTAATAAACTAATATATAATCTAAAAATGCACAACATATGAAATGATTAAGTAACTTATTTAGCTTCCTTAATATCTCCAAAGAAAGTCAACTATGTCTTATAATTAGGACCGGAGGGAGTAATATTTAATCTTTATTTTACATACACAACAACTCGTTTATAAAAATTGAGATCAACGATAATATACAATACTCACGTACGTGAACCTATCCTGGATATTACCTGTAGTCTCTATTTTGTTACAACCTAGCATTTCTTAATTTTAGACTATATTATTATTTTTAGCAAACTGTATATAATACAAGAAATGAGATACATCAATTTTTAAATTTTAAAAAATACTGATTTACATTATTTTATGTTTAAATTAAAAAAAAAAAAACTTAGTAGATTATCCAAGTGAATCCAAATTACTTAAATGGACTAGCTATTTAGTATTTAGTGTGTGTGTGTAATGTATAAAACTGACAAAGGTGGCAAAAATGTGAAGATATGCAATCATTTTCCCAACGGATCCACTATTGCCCATTTGTGTGAATGTCGTTGAGGGCCCCACTATAACGACCAACGTTGCACCAACCTACTGTGCTCCTTTCACCCAGAGGACGCTGGGAAATTCCACGTGGATGCCGCTTGTATGGTAAAAGGGAAAGTTTCGTGCACTCATGAGTAGCTTTGTAATTGCCCGCTGGCGCCAACTGCGTTGGCGGGTCGCAACAGGAGGTGTGAGTTTTTGCATGCTCTCCATTTCCCACTTTTCTTTCTGTTTGCCTTCTCCATTTGAACGTAACCTGAGCTCAACTCTTTCAGACTCCCTTCAAAGACACATAGCTCTCCGGCTCCCTCCCTCTCTCTCTCTCTCTGTGTCTCGCCATGTTTTACTCTCATCAGCTTCTGGCTCGCAAGGCTCCGCTCGGTCAAATTTGGTATACGTTTCACTCTCATTTTGCTTCTCCTCTTTATCTCTTGATGCTCTTATTTGAACTTCAATCTTGCTGCTGCTGCTACTTTTCTATGAGTTCACTATTATATAGTTTGACATTTAAGCTTGTCATTTTCTGATTATTGCTGTTTTCATGAAATAATGTGGAATGTCGACAGTGGTTGTGGTGATCCATACCTGTTTACTTCACTGTTTCTCTTACGCTAGTCGCCCCGTGTCTGTGTTTCAAGTGCTTTTTTAGCTTCGCGTTCTCTGCTAAATGAGTAAAGAGGAGCTAACTTCTCTTTCTTTGTGTTCTTGATTAAGGATGGCCGCGACTATGCACGCAAAAATAAACCGAAAAGGGCTAAACAAGCTTAATATTATTAAGATCTGGTAAAAATTAGTCATCTGAGCTTCCCTCTTCTTGTATTGGCGCATTTTTATCGGACTGATTCCCAGATATTATTTCCTCTGTTTTTTATACAGCGAAGAGATTTTGAATCCATCGGTTCCCATGGCTCTCAGACTCTCTGGAATTCTCATGGGTAATGCACACACTCTGTCTCTCTAAATTTCCATCTACGATAATTTTAGTTTCCGTATCAATTGATAGGAAATCTCTTTTCATCGACGTTGTTATCAGGAGGAATTGTGATTGTTTATGAAAGGAAAGTGAAGCTTCTTTACGGTAACCTGTCAATCCCTGCTAGCTGCTTATCAATTCGAAGGATCAATAGTCAATGATCTCTGTTTTTCTCTCTTAATTTTTCTCTGTTAACTTGTCTACATATGTTTGCAGATGATGTTACCCGTCTTCTGGTACGAAGTTCAACTTGCATATTTCCTGATACCTTAGCCTTTAATTATTTTCTTCACTACAACGTTTTCCATTTCAATTGTCTTAGCTTGAAATAAACACAGCATGGAAGGTGAAGGTAGAGCCAGATCCTACAATACTTCCTAAAGGAAAATCCAAGGCCAGGTCAGTCGTTCTTTCTCCAAATTATGTTTCATTTTTCATTCTAAAATTGTAGATTAGCGTAGGGAAAATAACGGCAAAACTTGGTTGGTCAATAGACAACGTATATGTTTTCGAGATAAGTACACGTTTAAGAGGGAAGTAATGAAAGGCTGGGAGACAATCCGTTTGTGGAATATTCATTTATATATTTTTTGTCTGCCTTGTGTCATATGCAGGAGAGAGTCAATTACTTTGCCTGAGAATGAAGAGACAAATGATGGAGACGTTGAGCAGTCCCTTCGGTTTTCTAATACAGTGAACACAATGGAATTTCAACGTGCTGCCTATTTTACCATGGTGCCTACATCACTTATTTACTAGGGAGTTTTCTTTCGGATGGTTTTATTCAATCATGTGAAAGAATATGAAAATCATTTGTACGATAATCGCCTTTTCACCGTAACTTATTGCGCTATTTAATAAGTATGCGAGTAACAATCTCTCTGGGAAACGACTTACACGATTTGAATTGGGAATTTTCTTTCAACAAAAACAGAAATTACCACCAGAGGGACAATTGAGATCTCCAAAGCTGAACTCCGCAGGAGTAAAGTGATTTTAAGGATAATCACAATATGTTGATTGGTGAAGGAGTTTTTCTAAAACATTGGTTTAAATCCTCCACATAACTCGGAGCTGATCTATGAAATTTTTTTTGGATGTTTTTGCAGCGACTTGATAATGTGGACGAACCCTACATTTCTAATGAAGCAAATGAGCAAGATCCATCCCAACATCTTCATCAAGGTTTTTCTAGTTCAATCTTTTCATCATTTACACACCGTGCAATTCGTTAATGTGCATGTATCCTGACTCTCATCATTCTCAGCTGACGCAGAGAATATTACCTTAACTGAACGTTTTGAATCATTCCAAGCAGCGGATCCATATTATGGCTTTGAAAGGTTATTTAATTTTGCTGTCCTTACTTTTTTAACATGTATTCTTCTTTCTAACAATTTGCATGTTGCCATTTTAAGGTGAAAGAGTGGACTATGTTTGTTAGAATTGGGATATACTGTTACAAGTATCTAACGTCTAATTGGATGAACCCAGCATTAAGATAATTTTTAATATCATCACCTCATGCGTTGATATGTGAATGTTGTGGCAGGTTTGATATTGAAGGAGATGAGGAAACGCAAGTGAACTTTACTTACGGAGAGAACGCTCAAATTCCAACACATATACTCTCCCCTCCTCATCAGGTTGATCCAACAGGAGGTGATTGGCATAACTGCTCATAAACAATAACATGTTTCATGAGGCAGTTTCCACGCCTTGTTGAAATCATTGATATGTTAGGAACATAAACTATATGTTATCTTCACTTGCAATTTCTTCTCGTAATTTCTATTTTATATACCCAGGCAACGTCAATCAAACGCAGGCAAAATACTGGCATCTAAGCCAACAAGGGTATAATAGTAACAAGATTAAATCTAGTTTCTTCAAGCACAATTTCTTGTCTCATCACTACAAAATTGCTTCTGTTGCTGTGAAGAATATATACATCTACGCTACCTAATCTCAGCAAAATCCGAATTCTGTTAATATGTTTATCATGCTTACCAGCTTATGCCGTTGTCTCTTCCTTCCATTGTTTTTCTATCCGCCTCTATGAAATTGTTTAGCCATATGCTTGGGAATTAAAAGAAATTTTATTTGAACTATTAGAGTCACATATAGCATTAGGATTGTAACAAACTTAGACCAAAATACCGAGCCTGTACTTCCTAAGCAATCCTACATCTTGCCCTGTCTGTTTCCTGAAGGAGTTGAACAACAATTAACCAAAAGTGAATAAAAATATATAGTACAGTACTAATTTTCTTCAACTGGAAGTCTAATTTTTGTAAGAAATTTAGTTTGGAACTGATGATATTTGTTTCTTGTCATGCATGCATTATTTTCTGTTACTGGCATTCCTATTGGAGACTCATTTCCCAACTCAGTTAAAAATTTACTTCCAGACAAATGTTGCTTAGATTAAATAACCACTGTCAACTTAGAAAATAAATGCTTGTCTGTCTTTTTTTTTCTGCAACAGACATAATTCTTTTTTTTTTTTTTTTTGTGTGTGTGTGTGTGATAATGCAACAGACATAATTCAAGACCTGCATCCAGGATCCCAAGTCAGTCAGCAATCTAATCAATGCATGGAAGAAAGAAAGGTAACATGACCATTTATCCTTCGTGACCCCCCTCCCTAAGGCAGAGGAAAGATGACCAACTCATTGAGTGCAAATGAAACAGGACCGAGGAAGACAAGACCTTAGGAAAAGGAAAAGAAGGCAACCACCAAGAAATGCAATGGATTTTGAACAAACCATCATTCCAGTTCATTTATATCAGTCATGGCTGCAAAATGCTTCTGATATTGTCTCAAGAGGAAGGAAGAGAAAGGTTCGTGATTTAATACAATACGCTATCTACCCATCGTTATTAAATTATTTTATTAAAAAAATTTCTCATGATGAGTGTAGAGTCTAACATTGTAAACATTGGAGATGAAATGAAGGGATGGCCGATTTGGTTACTTGTTTATGCAATACTATCCTGTTTCTTTAATCTGTTGCAGCTCTCTGGTATCACATCTAAAAGAAAGATAGCTAACCTCATGGAGCTGCCGCCAGTTGTGCTAATTGGTAATTTATTTACAAGTGGAAATAGAGATGTATATTATCCGCCTCCTATTCTAGAGTTATGGTATAAGAGCACTCAACCTTCTCAGGAGTCCCCATCAGGTCAGTGTAATTTTTATTTTTATTTTTAATTGGATTGTTTCCATGTGTGTGCTTGAGGGCGGGCGAGGGAGCGTTTTAAATCAGTTGTCACCAACAACTTCCACAACCTCACCATCGTAATTCAATGTAGAAGGGACTTCAATACCCCCGCCTCCAGAGCCTTCATTTTCGTCACCTCCTGGATTAAATCAAGACGATTTTGTTGGAATTGTAAGCTACACCCATCAACTTTCTGTTTTATTCATTTTAGAAATATAATTTCACTTAATTCTCTTGTATGTTCCAATGCGAAGCCCGTTGAAGACTTTCACAGTGGTTCAGACGGTCTATTAGCTTCGAAGGAGAAGCTACGGGACAATGTTATTGATACGAGAAAATTCATGGATGAACTGACGGCTAACCTTGATAATGGTTCAAGAGCGCCTAAAGCAGCTACTCCTAAGACTGCGTCAAGAAATTCTGGTACATCTATGACGTCTTGTTTTAATTATTCGGTCTTTAGTTTCTCCAAATTTGGTCTTGAGTTGTCTTGTTTATGATTGGAGTACATGCCGCATAATTTGTTCTCTCCTGTATCATTTAAGGAGATAGTGCAGAGAACTTTCCAAGATCAGTATCTGAACATGGTCTCTCCTCAGATTCAGAGTTATTTATGGGATGGTAATGCAATAATCGAATAGCTAATTATCAAATATTGAGTAAAAAAGAATAGATACCGTGTAAACTCTTCATTATTGTTTCAAGCATTGGTCATTCTTTGGCCAGAAAAAAAGATTATTCATTCTATCTTTTGATATCCAATGGCCATTAAGAGTTAAAGAATTGATCTTGTTTGAAAAATTGTGGCTAATTAATGTATGAGTACCGTTAACAGTTTGAAGAAGAAAAGGCATTCACCATCAAGATACAGCAGTAGAGGCCTAGAGCCAGTGGCTGAGAATGCGAATTCCAAGTTTACTAGGTTGTCTGGTTATAGTCTTACGCCTGATCCAGGTACTTTCTTTTTTTTTAAAAAAAATATATTTTCTAATTATTTGAAAATGTTAGTCCACTTGGTGCATTTGTCAGCCTAACGAGTTTATTTGCAGAACTACTTGTGGAAACAGGACGCACGCAAACGCAGACGCAAGTGAACATTAACGATCATATGGACAATATAACTGATTCTATTAGAACGTACGGTTCTATTTTAGGAATTTGTTTGCCCATAATAAAAGTAATTTTCAGTATAATAAGTAATTAAGGAATATTTCTTTACAAACAGGCACATAAAAGCTCATTTTGACACGCAAGGAGCTCCCCAAGTAGAATCCCTCGATGCACTTGCAGCTGGAATGAATCGGAAATCTGCAGCCCTGCTCTTCTATCAGACTTGCGGTATATATATATTCATACATATTGCTTCACATTCGCGTTTTGATATATTTTGGTATTTTTAAGCATCCATGTTCCGATTACTATTGTCACTATGTTGTGGATTATATAGTTCTTGCCTCCCGTGATGCCCTGAGAGTAGACCAAAAGATTCCCTATGGGGAGATCCTGATTTCTAGAGGATCAAAATTGTGATGAAAGGTATGTCTCTCCCAATAATTTGCCTCCTCATTCCCCGTACGAGTCTTACAAAATATAGAGTGACACGAAAGTGAAAGAACACAACAGGCGTCAAATGCCCAACATTATCCTCTTCTTCAATCCATGCTTTGCAGGTCCTGGGCATGAAGGTTTGGTCGAAAGAGCCTCAAGCACCGCTAATTACACCATTAATTATCCTCCTTAACGTACAGAGCATAACCAAGATCAAGACTTTACACTTCTTGAGGTTGCTCCAAGTGAGGTCCTTTCCCATTTTCTTATTCCCAAGGGTTAGGAAGGATCTTGGAGCTCTAATTTAGTATTTTGCTAGCTGTCAGCTTTAGTTAGTACTAGAAGTTATAGCGCTGTACTTGGATTCACCCGTTTTATGATCATTCCGTCTTTCCAACCGAGAAAGGAAAAAAAGAACCGTAGCCTGAAATATACTGTCATGTTTCAAGATTATAGTGAATATTATGATTATTTTCATTTTTTATTTTATAAAAATTAAACACACATATCTATACAAATATGTCAATGCTAGACTTAAGTCTGGGACTTAATTGAAATGTGATGGGTGACGCTATCTTTGGAACAACTTGCCCTTGATTATTTTCATTTGACCCAAATTCTGTATAAAAAATAGCATTAACATTTTTTAAAAGATAGAAAATAAAATTTTTACTAAATAAAAATGTTTATTAAAAACATTAAACATCTATTTTCAACTGGCGGGACAAGATGATTATATTTGTCAAACAAAATTATCATGTGTGTGTTATATTTATTTTATTTAATTCTAAGGTATTCCATTTTGGAATAGGTTATTGTCACTACCAATTTTATGTTACTACCAAGTCACTACCACTTTTTCACCGTTCGATCAGAAGCCCATTCACCTTTATTATTTCTCTCTCTTATTGAGATTCTGATCTAACGGTGAAAAAGTGGTAGTGACATAAAATTGGTAGTGACAATATCATACTCCTTCAATTTTTTCTTGATTCAGTCATTTTTTCTGTCTATTGATAAAAAGGGCCTATAAATTGATTTAAACTAAAAGAAATACACTAATCTTGAAAGTAATAGGTACCTAGAGACAAACTGAATAAAAGAAAGATGAACTACTAGTAATGTATTGTATGTAGTTATATTAGGATTATGTATCTACTCGTTTGGAACAGTGATTGAAGTGCTTAAAAGTAGCTTTTCAATTATAATTTACAGAATAGAAGATAAGTACAAGAAATGAGTGTTGCGTCGACTTATGTCTATAAGCACTTATAGCCTCTCATTTTTGCATCTTTGATCATCCACCACTGTGAAATTGATGGTGGTTTATGATGAACGATTTATAGCCTCTAATTGTGGGTTATGATGAAGGATTTGGTACTCTTGATACTAATGAATCATTTGGTCTTGTTTAAAAAGAAATCTACCAGCCTCCAAATTGACCATCGCAGCTCCAATAATTATTCCATGAGTCAGCATTCAAAACGTAAAACCCATAATGCGTATGAAACTGTCAATATGACCCGTGACTATCGAGGAAAAAAATGAGTAAAAAGGTCGCTGGAGTTGACCCCCCAAAAAATAAAAAGCTCGCTGGAAAAAAAGAAAGAATAAAAAGCTCGAGGATACTCATACACTGATTACTGATACACTTGTTGACCTCGAGCCAGGAAGGGGGGGGGGGGGGGGGGTGCAAAAAAAAAAAAAAACGGGAAAGAAGGGAAGGAAAAAAAGGAAAATCCAAAGAAAAAACCAGAGGGGCCGAGGAAGGGGAGGGTTAAAACGGTCAAATGCAGGCATCTCTACATTCTTCTGCACTTACCGCCATAACTTGAATACGTTGCCTAGGTGAAAGCCATCAGTTTCAGTTGCTTCTCTTATTCTCTGTTCAGTTTTCTTTATTTATTTTTAATCAATTCGCGATCATCTAAGATCTACTCTCCTTGTGATCTTTCTTGAAACTTAGATAAATTATCTGTCTTCTATCCTTCTTGATTCTCCATGAACTGCTTTTAAATTATAAGCCGAAAAAACGAAATGAGGCATCGAATTGGATTCCATTTTGCGAAATTTAAACTCAGAACTGGACTGGGGTTAGGTTTCGGGCTTTTGAGAAGATCGTTTGCTAGTGAGCAAGGAAAGAGGTCTGCCGTGCTGTGGGGCAATGGCGATTATGGGAGATTGGGTCTTGGAAGCTTAGATTCTCAGTGGAGACCTGCGATTTGCTCTGCGTTTCAAAATCAAAGCCTTAGAGCCATTGCTTGTGGTGGTGCACATACTCTCTTCTTAACAGGTTCTCTTTTCATTACTCTCTCAATAACTACGTTCTCTGAGGCAGAAGTAATTTCAATAATATTATTATCCTTTCTAATTGGGGAAACACAGCTTTCCTCACTGATGTAATAGACAGATATCTCGAACCAGAAATTTGCTTCTTCAGAAGGGCTTTTTAGCGCAAAATTTTGTTGTATGGCATGAAGTATTCCGTTAGTTGAATACCAGAACCTTTAGAACAATATATTTTATGTAATCAAATGACTGGAGCTTAATATTCTTCTAATTGTTGATGACTTTTGAACATTCACTGTAATTGTTGGGTAGAGGCTCACAATCATCTTCCTGTCACAGATGATGGACGTGTTTATGCCACTGGTCTTAATGATTTCGGACAACTTGGCATATCTCAAAATAAACAGTACTCAGTGGTAGAATTTCTAGATCTCATACTACACATGCGTAATAGGTTATGCTGTTGTTCATTTTTTCTTAATTAAATTTCCTCATAATCACTTTTCACTTCTTCATTCAGTAATTCCAACTGAATATTTAAAAGATAAGGAAGTACTATGAACTTTGCTCATGTGATACTTTCACTATTAGTACTGCTATTCTCAGAATTCATATAATTGTATTTGTGGATGCATAGTATCATATTTTCTCAACCTTCAGAACTTAGTCTGCTAGATTTTGCTGATTTCATGTACTTTTGTACCTCCTACCAATTTGATGTTTGTTCTGTTCCTGTATTCACCACTCACATAACACACTCATACAGCCCTAGTTTATTGCCCCCCTAATGATTGGTATACCTGCCCCAATTTGACTGATTGGAAATAAATTCCTTAATTGTTCATGTTGATGTAGGAACCAATTCAGGTTTTTGGATTGAAGAAGGAAATTGTGAAAATCTCTGCTGGTTATAATCATTCTTGTGCAATTACAGGTCTGTGCTATCAAATTTCTTGAGTTGCTGTTATCAACCATACCTTTGATAACTAGGCTCAACCTATAATATTTAAAGCTGGTTGGCAGTTTTCAAAGGCAATTGAAAAACTTCTGTAGAATAGCAATGAAAGATAGAAAAATGTAATAGCATGCCAAAATTCATTATTCGAAAACACTGAAATTAATGAATATAATCTTGCAATGGAAGGATAACTAATGGGTGTTGTTCAAAACCCATAATGAATTTTGATATCAGAATATGACCTTTCTTTTTTCAGTGGATGGAGAACTGTACATGTGGGGAAGGAACACAAGTGGACAGCTTGGACTTGGAAAAAGTATGAAAATAACCTTATATTTGGTCATCTTATTTGTAATTTTTTTCAATCTCAAAACTGTTACCAGCAGTAGCCATTCAGGCACTTATAAGAAAAGATTTGAAGACAGTAGATTGTTTTGAATATATAATTCCTTTGTTAAAAAGCAGGAGCCGAATCTGCAGTTTCTCTGCCAACTAAAGTGGAATTCTTGGAGGGAATCAAGATTAAAATGGTAGCTCTGGGTTCAGAGCATTCGTTGGCTGTCAGTGGTATGCAATTTGACATCCTTGTTTTGTTTTCTGTTGAGGCTGTTTTCTCTATTTATTTTCTTATTTAGTAATGTTGGTACATGAGAATGGATGGTTTAATGCGATTGCAGCGCAAATCTCCTAGTTGTCATGTGAAGAAATTTAAAATTTATAGATCAGAGTGAAATTTTCCTTAGAAATGGGTTCAGAATTTTTTTTTTTGTTTTTTGTTTTGGTTCAACCAGTCTTAGCCCTAAAATGCTATCAAATGATTTTATAGTGGCTTGGATATGGCAATGCGCTATGGTGTTCCCATTAGTCACATTTCTGACGCAAACAGTAAGTTGTTAGCTGTCATAGTGACATGGCTTGAATATTGTGAACTGTGAAGTAGATTTACACGAACTAATACAAATACTGCCATGCAAATCTTGTGCACAGTTGCACTTTGTTATGTTTTGGATTTCATTCTGGAAACAAAAGAAGGGTTGGAGGGCTGCATATGAACATTGCTTTCATTCTTCTTATTTAGACACATGAAGCTACAACATGTGCTTCCATGTTTGGCTACTCACTCAAATCATTGTCCTCACCGAGAAAATCTTAATGCTCATGTGTAAACCTTGGGTCCTAAAATTGAAATTCACCCAAACAACAACAACAAAGCCTTTATCTCACTAGGTGGGGTCAACTACATGGATCGCACAACCCCATTTTGCTCTATTGCAAACCATATCTTTAGATAGATTACTAACTAATAGATGTCGTTCTATAACCTTATTCAGCGTTCGCTTCAATCTTCCTCTACGTCTTTTTAGAGAACTCTATACTGCTTGATCAACCCTCCTAAAATTGAAATTCACCCAATGCCAACAATTTTTTTTTTTTTTTTAAATAAATGTTTACCTTAGATTTGGTGATGACTGCATCAATATGCTGTCTTGCATGGGATGCAAATAGAATGTGTCAATAGAATGCAAATAGGTCCAAATTGGTTGATAGGTGCTCTCAAATCTTTCTTGATCTAAGCTTGCTTTGTGTTTCTTCATCGTGCTATTATATTCCACCGTTCTTATTGTATTTTATCTGTTCTTACTCACCTCATATAGCATGCTTGACTCTTCATATTGCGTGATAATTATCCTTTACATCTTCAAAACTTGTTCTCTTAGATGGAGGAGAGGCCCTAAGTTGGGGAATGGGAGGGTCTGGTAAACTTGGTCATGGCCACGAGTCCAGCATTTTAGGATTCTTAAAAAGTAACAGGTTCCATCTTCGTTTTTTTTTAAAACAAGATTACTTTCTTTTTCATTACATTAATTGATATAACTGTTTGTCTTTAGTTTATATTTTATTCAACTAAGTCAAAGAAAATATAAGAGTATAACTACCATCAGTATCTCAAGAAAGATTTCCATTAAAATGGTTATATCAATTTATTTTTATTTTATGGTATGTTTTGATTAATGCAGTGAGTATACGCCAAGGCTTATAAAGGACCTTGAAGGAGTCAAGGTGTGGTGTTGACTTTAATACCTCAATGTTGTTTGTTTCGAGATGGATATATTAGCTTGAAGATATTAATTGTTATCTCTCTTGTTTTGGCTTAAATCTTTATATATGCCTAGGTTAAATGTGTAGCTGCAGGGTTGCAAACTTCAGCTTGTACAGATGGTATTTGATGATGATCTTCTTTATTATTATATTTTAAATAACATATTTTCTCTACTTTGTGCATAATCTTGGTTCTATCCTTCATTATATCTTCATTCATGTAATCTTGTGCAGAGAATGGTTCTGTTTTCATATTTGGTGAAAAAGGGATTGACAAGTTGGTATGTTTGACAAGTGATGAATTTTTTGCTTGCATATTTTTTTATCATACATTTTTCCTTATACAACCTGTAACGAGTACTGACATCTTCATACAAAATATTTAGCGCTTTGGAGGGATGAATAATGCAACAAAGCCATCATTGATTAGTGATCTTCCATGCTCAGAAGAAGTTGCATGTGGTGGCTATCACACCTGTGTGCTTACAAGTAATTCATTAGTTTCTCAGCATGTGCTGATATAGTGATCATATTTTGTTTATGGTTTCATTTTAATTCTTTGTTTCCCTACAGATTCTGGAGAGCTTTACACTTGGGGTTCAAATGAAAATGGCTGCCTTGGCATTGGGTAGCTTGAACTTTTGAACTGATTGTTTGAACAATTCCTTTTTATTTTTGTATTTTTTTTTGGTTGTATCTTCACGCTTGTCTTGATTTCTTTTTAAATTCTTAGTTCCTCAGATGTTATTCATCAACCTGAAAGAGTTCAAGGTCCATTCCTGAAGTCCTCTGTTAGCCAGGTTTGTACTGTTGTTCATTCTTACAGTTGATTCCATGGAGATTTTGTTTGAAGTACATGAATAAGATTAAGAAAGTTGCAAAGATAGTGGTTTGCAATATGATTGACCGGAGTAGATTTTGGGCACGAGGTTTCAATATTAATAGTGGGCTTCATTTTCTAATCTAGCTAGCTTGCATTGGTTAATAAAATTTGTTATTATTTTACGAATGATGTTGAACTGAATTCACGGGGGACTAATACGTGGGGTACTCTTGTGTTACTGCTGATATTTTATTCTGTGTTTAATAATCAATTACATAGACTAGCTGAGCTTTCAGAACTAACTTGCCTTGTGATTTTGCATGATCTTGTTCCCTTATCTGCTATGTACATTATGCTTTGACTTCATTCTATCAGTGTAGTAGATGCATTTTTAGTTAATCTGTTTGTTTGCCAGATGGATACATTTACATAATCACATACTAATAACTTTGATGCATTTTTTTTGGCATCATTGATAATCTTATGTTACTTCAGTTTGTAATGCAAACATAGGATGTGCATTGACTCCACACTTAACTATTTTCTAAATTTCTATGCTATATACATGAGATGGGCAGTAGGTACAATTTCTCCATAAACTGTAGATAAAAATGTTTGACTTGTGGTAATAAAATCAGCATCAAACTCAAGATTTTAACTCCATCATGTTATCCATTTTGTATTTCAGGTATCCTGTGGTTGGAAACATACAGCAGCAATTTCTGGTAAGATCCCTCCCCCACTATTTTCATAGGAATTAAACATATAGAATTTGTCTGATAATATATTATTGGCGTCATCATTATTCCCTCATATTCTTGGTATGTTTCATTATCAGTTTTGGCGTTTCATTATTGCTATTGAAGTATCCTTTGGTAACATGCATATTACTTTTGCCCATAATGATTTTTATCGTATAATATTTTACAATACTTGTAATTTGTCTATCATTACTTATATGTAAACTAAATATATATTCTAAACAAAAATCTTTTCATGCAACACATGGGAAATAAAATCAAGTTGCATCTTATAGATATGAGATACTTTATAATTGACTTGTTATGAAAGCACATATTTCCCATGCAAATGAACCGCACTGTTCAGGCTTATGAATAATGTGTCTTGTTATAAATTTTATTATTTATGGTTTATAGTGCAACTTCTTATAAATTTCATTACATATAATGATATATTAGATTAAAAGGGGGGAAAAATTGATTAATATTTTGGCTATTTAATTTTGTTTTGTTTCAATTTGACCTCTGAATTTCTAATTTATTTAGAAAAAAAGACTTTTAATTAATTTAACATCTTCTCTATTCCATCAGGTACTTAGATCTATTTGACAAAGATTACATGGCTTCCACTGTCTGTCAAAATATAATGTGGCACAAATAACTCCTGTTTAGACAACTCAAAGGGTCAAACTTTCTCCATCTCTTTTGTTTTCTCTTATCTCCTTTTTTATTCTCTCTATTGCGGTTCTTCCATTTTGACTTTTTCTGGTCATGGTGGCAATTCCTACAATCTATCTTCCATTTTGAATTTTAACTTGAATTAATGTGCTAAACTAGAGATTATGGTAAGCTACAATCTGTCTTCATCTTTCATCTGTAGCTGATTCTTCCTTTTGCATTTTTTCCCTTTTTCATGTTTTTATTCAGTTGTTTTATGTCGCAGTAGTTGAATAATTTGGAATTAAAATCTCATCATAGCATTTGGGACGACTCTCTTGAATTTAGTTCAATTGCAGATGAATTATGTCCAAAACGCTGTCAAAATTAAAATTTAAGGGGAAAACAGTTGTATGCTAAAAGTACTGGCAAAAGAATGGTGCAATTCAATGGTAGTTGTAAGGTTTTTGAAGTCTGGGATCAATTATGTCTATGTTTAGTATTTTTGGTAGAGTACCGTTAGGATCTGTTTAAAGACCCAGTGAAGTTACTTTGTTAATCCGTTTTCGTCCCCCTTCTTTCCTGGTTTTGATGGATGTCTAATTTAATGTTTATGAAGTAGAGTCTTTTTATCCGATGTACATGTAAATTTTTAACTCAATGTGCTTCTCCAACAAGGACATTGAAGTTAAAGTTCAAAATGAAATTTGTACAGTTAAGCAAATTGAAATTAACCAGTTGAGACAGTTGATCTAGTGGCCTTATGTACATACGGTGGTTAATTCCCACCTCTCAATGTTGATTTTTATCCCCCTCGGCCATTTCGCCTCTGATCTACCACCATGACCAGAAAATGACGGAAGGATGGAGATGAGAGATAAGAAAAAATGAGAAAGAGGGAGAGAACAAAATGAGATGAGAAACTTTGACTTAGATGGCTAGGAGATTATTAATGCCATATCAGATTTTAACAGACATGTGGATGCCATGTGAGCTATGTCTAGTAGGAATTTTAAGTATCTCACGGAATATGACACATATGATGTATATTGGACGTTAAAGGATTTAATTGAAACAAAAACAACGTTAAGGGATCAAATTGAAATAAATAGTAAGGGCACCAAAATACCCTTGAACTTTATGACGGGAAATAATAGCATTAACAAATCACTTGCAGTTAATTATGGGTCAAGCAGAACTTTATGAAGGCAGTTTGATTTGTTGGAAGAGTTTGGAGGCAAACAACTGTAAGGATAAATTAGTTTTTCTTTTCCTAGAAAAGTGCGAGAGATCTTGGCGCGCAGCCAAGACTTTTTAAGCATATTCTGAAATACAAAAATGTTTGAATAGAAATATAGAAAACCTTTAAGAGATCTAACGTGGTATATGTTGGGTTCAAGGGTAAGTGGAAGAAGTCCCAAACTGAGTAAAAATGGACTATAGGAAATGTGTATAAATTAAAAGGACTCAATCTAGTTCCTTGTGATTTCGGGTCAAGAAAAAGTTCAATCCCACTTGTATAGTTTCTTGAAGAAAGCTTGCGCTGATTTCTCTGATGTATTAGGCTTTCCCAGACTCCAACAGTATTCTCGCAATAAGAGGATAAGGATTTCATATTTTTAAGGCATTTTAGTTTTGTTATATCCATGAATATTCATGAATACACAGTTGACCTGCTAGGAATGGAAGTGTTCTATTTTTAAAAATGAATTGAAATGGACTTGGAGTTAGTCATCACTCTTAAGTTTCTTGCCTAGTGGTGAAACTCAATCATTTTTCTTTGGGTTATTTGGGAAAGTAATTAATCTTTTGTTTTAAAGAGGTGTAAAATATGCTAAACCCTGGGTCTAGTGAGCATGGTCGAGTTCTGCTTAGAGGAGTGGCCTTTCAGTAGACCTCATGCTATAGTCATATGTTTGGAGTGAACACCTGAAGAGACAACTCTATTCCGATTTGCTGGTGTTTTTAAACTTATTTGTTTTCGTTAAAACCTGATATTTGTTTCTTTTGCTCTCTTTGTGGTTGACACACGTGCTTTTGATGTTTTAGTGGTATTGTTGCTGGACAGAACTATATTATTTTGTTACTCATCTTGAGTTTCTTGTCTTTTCAGAGGGAAAAATCTTTACGTGGGGCTGGGGAGGTTCTCATGGGACTTTCTCTGAGGATGGACATTCTTCGGGTGGACAACTGGTTTGTCTCTTCATGCCATAATTATATGCCTTTTCTTATTAGATATTTCTGGAGAAGAATGCCCGTGCACATACGTGTTGGATGCTATTAGGACATGGGTCACAAGATATATTCAGGAATTTCCTTATGTCATTCTCCAAATAATTCTTTGTAATTACCAAATATAAACCAACGAGCATGCAGTTCTAAATTTTGAATATTGACGTATTCTTAATCCTGTGAACGTTTAGGGTAATCATTATACAATGCAATACTATTGGATAATTTAGAGAATGCCTAATCTGATTACAGCCAGACGAACACATTTCTTTCATCAATTACTAGTATTTTTTTCATTTTTTGGTTTTGTAAGTATGCTATTGTCTCAATATGATTTGACTTCTTATTCTTTCGATTCAGGGTCACGGAAGTGATGTGGACTACATAAATCCAACAAAGGTTTCTATTGGAGAGAATATGAAAGCAGTGCAAGTTTCATGTGGGTTCAATCATACAGGTGCTATAATTGAATATACCTAGTTTTGTATGGTTAACAAAAATTAAACAAACATGAACACAGCAGTGATGCCGTGCATTTGTTCATTATGTTTATATTATCATGTATCTTTCATAAATCTCACCAGATGAACAAAGAGATACTCCTTTTAGACAAACACAACAGGCACTAGGAAGTGGCGGCTTAACTTAAGTGAGGCATACCCATGTATTTCTTGTATTTAATTTTTGTTTCACAGGAAGATGGGAGCATGTAATGTATATGTAAATAAAGGTCCTATGATGTTCAAGTTGTGTACGTTAGTGCTTAGAATAACAAGACGGATGGTTCATATCATTCTTCCATTGGGTAATAATTTCATCGTCAGTTTTATGGTTTTTATCCGTCTTTTTACTTCTTTTGCTGGTTTGATATTTTTGGGATCGGAACACTAAATTAAATTTTTTTATTTTATTTTAAAAAACACTTTTTACCCCTCAAAATAGAATGAGGTTGAGTGGGTGCTAATGGGTCACGATATGTGCAGATCTTTTTCTTCAGAGCTCGGTTTGGAAAGGTATCCTTTTTTCCATTTGTATATAAATGTTTTAGATGGATCTTTCTGCTCATGTTAGGTTAAGCATATGGATAAAAACCTCGAACAGTGGGCAAATCTTACAGTAGCATTCAGTTTCAGTTCATCACTACTTCATTATTTCGACATATCATCTGGTTTTAATTGCATAATAGCGTAGCAGTGAGATACAACTCTGTCCCTATAAATCCAATTTTACCTCTTGTCAAAGGAATTTAATACTACTACTAGCTTCGTTATGGCTGTTGTTAACAACACCACAAATGTTCTTTAAAAACATAAAGCTCGGCGGGCATGGTCATTACTCATGAATTTTATGAGAGAGAGAGGGCAGTGAAAGCAGTTCAGAGGGAGGCATTAAAGTTGTCTCTATAAAAACATCTTTGGATTCCATGGATGAAGACATACATGCACGCATCTTCACACACACTTGTAAAAGAAAAGCATAATAAATGCCATGCCAGTGATAAGTCAAAGCATTGGGACATAGCTTTCCTGTCAAGTCTATGTCTCGAGAATTGAGATTTTTGAGACCCCTCCTTGCCTTTTGCTTTCACTGTGTCACATACATGTAGTAGTATAACAAGTTCAATTGTATTGTATTGTATTGTCACTGATATTTGGTATGATAATATCATCATCTTTAGCATATGAGAGGCACGATATATGAATATGAATATATCGTATCGTAGTAGGGTAGATCCGTAGATTCGTGTTCATATGGTTGGTGGGGATTGCATTATGATTAACCCATAATTGCAGTAGCCCAGTAGGGGTGGGGGTGGTCCCCACATGAACAGGGGAACTCCATCTGGAAAACCAATGGTGGTCCCCCACGTACCGCACCGTTGGAAGACAACCCTGGAGTCCACGTGCTGTTGTCCCTGGGGAGGATTAGGCCCCACAATGAATCCATCGTACGAAAGAGCATTTAATAGGATCACGTGGCAAGGCCTGCATCGTACGATGCGAGGAGAATCTGAGCCGTCGGATGTGAGGGGGTTTGACTCTGGTAATGTGTGTACAGAGAGAGAGAGAGAGAGAGAGGAGTACTAGTGAGGGTAGTACTGGAGAAGAAAGGGAAAAAATTAAATGTGAGATTGTGAAATATGTGTGGGGGGTTAGTTGGGAGAGGAGTAATGGAGGTGTGTATTGGTAATTGGTAATTTTTATTTTTCTGCTCCTCGTTAAACGGGCTGTGTTCCTCGGTCCCCGATCCTACGCTCCCGCTGACACCGACATGTCCGGGATGTACATCATCCTCGCTTCTCTATCGTCCGATTGTTCCCGTTCGACGGATGAGATCTTATGATTCCCTATTCGCCGTCTTTCGCATGACGTGTTTCACGGAAGACACTGTTGTTGGTCACAGCCATGCCACGGATAGATGCATAGATTGACGGGGGCCAAAACAAACTCAACACTCACCCTGTGGGGCCCCCCTGCTTTACTTTAAAATTAATTATTGAAACACCCTTACTAGTACACATTAAAAATAGGTTGTGAGAATACTATTTGTTGTTCGACCAAAAAAAAAGAATACTATTTGTTGGAATGGTAAGTTTTGAGTCGTGTTCTAAGATGTAAAAGGAAAACCTTGATTAAATTAAAAGAGGGTAGGGATGGAAAATATGAACAAACTCCCAAAAAAAAAACGTGTTTTGCTCTTTTAATTATTATTGTTATATTTCATTTTCCTAAGAGTTTTAGTTTTAATTTAAATATTTTTGGGTTAAAGTTTAAATTTGTTCTAAAAGTTTTCGGTGATGAATAATATTATCTCGAAAGTTTTTCTAAGTCTAAGTTTACATGTTCAAATGTTGTCTTTTACCCTTAAAAAGTTAACTGTCAATGAAAATTTTTTAACATTCAACGTTAATTTTTTAATGGTATATATATGGTTAACATTACTATGTTTTTAAACTTAAAGAGACATTTAGGCAACATTACTTCTTGGCGAAAGTTTTTGAGACAAATTTGCACTTTAACCTAATATATTTTTTAAAATGTAACTGTTAAATGTTTTTTTTAATTATAGTATAAATTCGATGTATATTTCAATATATGGTTGAGATTAAAAACGACGAGTGTACATGCACCAGGCATTTATTGACAGACATTATGGAAAAATTTAGTGTATACTTTATATCATATATTTATTGTTGTAACAAACATTCTACATTATTTCATGAATTGTGGGTGGTTGTAGACTAGTAAGTTATGACGGGAGAAAAAAAAAAACAGGAGCATGCGTGAACTGAAAAGGCAAAAATAATTGTTATTTGGATGCAATCGCTTACCCCCTCTATCCAAAACAGAAATAAACTATAATTTTTTCAAATCAATTGAATTGAATATTTCTTAAATCTCTTTTTGAAAAACTGCTATCCATTCATATTCAGTTCATTCACCTGATGAAGTCGATTTTTTCTTACATATTTTCTTTTTTTAAAAAAATTGTTCTCATTATTATATGTGTAACGTCAACTTAACATCAACCTGTTCTTACACTCATAAGGTCACCATTTTTAAAAAATAAAAAATAAGAGGCTAATAGCTGATAAATAAGCAAGAACCAATTAGTTAAGGAGAGAGGAGCGTGATTGAGGGAAGGTGTTGGCCGTGCGGGTAAGGAGTGGTACAGAGGAGTTTGAAAGTAGGAAATGCAAAAAGCTCAAAATAATAAGGTAATGATGAAAGAATCGCATTCATAGCAAGACAGACTTTTGTCTTGTGTCAAGTGTTTTTTTTTTTTTTTTCAAAATACCCTTTTTGTCTTCTTCTTCATCCGGTTGCTCTTTTTTGACTGTTGCTAGCAGGTCATAGGTCGTAGGGTTCACCGGCAGCACCAAGTCAGCATTCAAAAGCTTATTTTTTTTGCTCAAGAGCATTCAAAAGCTTATGAATTCAAAAACAAATAAATCACAGCATTTGCCTTTTGGTGTACTGTGTATAATACTAATTAATAGTACCTTTTATATACTGATGATGATGATATTAGAGGGGTCTCTAAAATAAAAAAAATCTCAACTCTCAATGAGGTCAGAGGGGGTCATCAAGTACGATGCTTTGGGGGCTTTATGTAGTGACTGAGTTTAAAAGGGCGTTTTGCATAAGCTCATTTTAGGAACATCTGAATGGTAAAAGCCTACAAGATAGAGAAGCCCACCATTAGTGGTGACTAGTGATGACTCAGTCAGTGCTCTCTCTCTCTCTCTCTCTCTCTCTCTCTCTCTCTCTCTCTCTGTGCCTAGCTATTATATATAAGAAGTTAGGGTTATGGGGTAGTAAGCTTATGAGTGCAGAGAAAGGGGTGTGAGTGTTTTTGTGCGTTTGAGCCTTGAGGGGAATGTTGGCTGGCTCGAGGCTTTTCCACAAAGGAGGTTCTCTCTCAGAAGAAGAACTATTAAGGCTTCGGACCAGGCTTCATTCCCCTCAAATCTTTCCTCCTCTTTCAGAATTTCATATTTTCCATATACCAGAGTGATTATTTCTCAGTTTGATCCAACAGCAGATGACATCGATCATATATATATATATATATATATCGCAAACGTTTAGGTTGAGAGGAATGTTGTCTGGCTCGAGGTCATGAACAGGATCAGTTTGATTCTCTTGTAGTGATACAGATTATTGCTGTCACTGATCTTTAAGGGTTTGATCTGCAAATCTTTTTTTGTAGTAATTAAACCCTAAAATATGATTCTCGGACCAGGCTTCATTCCCCCCACCCAACTTTTGCTCTCCCAATACTGTGTTCGTTCCCTCTTCATCTTCCTCACATATTGGTAAGGGGCCTTGATTTTCTCACAGTTCTTGCGTGTGCTATATATATTTGCTTTATTTATACAGTTAATCAACCACGATCGATCTACTTCTGCATATATTGCTTAATTATTACACCATCGATCACATCGATCATATCAAACCACAAGGCCCTCCTACTGCTGCTCCTAGTAAAGGATTCTTGCAAGGTCAGAATTATATTGCTTGCTGTGATTAATTATTGATATTCATGTTTTTTTTATGAAGATTTTCACTTCATCAGCTTCAATTTGTAGAGCATGCTTCTTCTTTTACAAATTACTCCCTCAGTTTTTAAATGTAAGCAAGTTTTAACTAACTCTCGCACGGTTCAAGAAAATGAGAGCAGAATAGAACTGCTTCCTCTCCCTCATAGCTCTCTCTTTAACACACTCACACTACAAAGATACATGGTTACAGGCATGATCGAGTCACCACTAAAAGTCTATTAGTACTCTCTGTTGGTAATGAAACTGATAAATATTTAAGGGACACGGTGAATGCATTAATAATGTGTTGTTATTAATTTACTGGCTAATAGTATTAATCATCATCATAGAATGTTCACTTCACGTGGACAAGATAGGTGAAATCTGAAATCATGATGTAATTGTAGAGTGAAATCTATCACCAAGATACATTGATGGATGTGAAATTCTTTACTCAATAGTCTACTTAATTATTGCTAGCTAGGTTACGTTCTTACCATTTATCTACCATTATTATATTATACTGGTAGCTCAGTTGGGGCTTCTTCTAGGGTTTTTTAATTTATATTATCCTCCTAATAATTCTTTCTGAATCTCTTTCAGCTTTTTGGAAGTAACCTCCCTTTTTCAGACAGCCAAATATATATATATTTGCAGAAACCTCGCAAATCACCCTGAAATGAAGCATCAATTTCATGAATCTGAATATACTACAGGTAAATCTACAGTTTCCCTCTTAATAGGTAAGATTCACTCTCACCCTGGCCTTTTTAATATCCCATAATTTTCCGTGGAACACTTATTGTTATTACTCATATCAAACTTATTTTGACGTGATCTGAGCTATTATAATCAACTTTTTAAATGTTGCTTAGCTTGCTTGCTTTGCTTTTGTTGCTGAATAATTTATTGCCTCTTTTGTTTTTTTGTAGTGAAATGTGCTTCATATTATTGAAGACACTAGTTGATGAAGAAGCAAGCTGCTGTATTTCTGAGACATGATAAGGAATATACATCTCGATCAACAGGAGTGAATGAAGATGAATCACATACTACTTTATCATTATCTATAATTATTGAATCATATTTTTTCTTTTCTTTTTTTAAATCAGATGTAATTATTTAATGGATCCAAAAGCGACAAATAATAAAATTAAATATGTTCCATGCAGCTGGCCTCAAACATACAGTTTCAAATTAAAATCATCTTCATATAAACTATAGACCAAATAACAGTATTCTGATGTACTATAATGCTTTTTTTTAAGTGAAAAACTGAATATACCATCACTGTATTAACAGCTAGTACAATTAAAAATCAAAACAACGTAACTTCCTTCATCACCAACCATCTTCTAATCAAAGGATCGTCGGTGATCAAAGACACAATAATTCCCTGTAATCTTATGAGAGTACTTATAGCTAGCAAGCTGATATATTCTCCCGAATAAGATAATGCTTTTCAATTGTTCATTTATAATAAGAAGGGTGTTATCCTATGATTAAATTAAATGTCTGCATTATTTTTACCAGAAGTCAAAAACAAAAAAGTATTGGGAGTGATTTTTTGGGATCCCAATCCCAAGGGTTGGTGAAGGTGCTGAGATATTTAATCTGTGAATGAATATAATGATGAATAAAGGAGTGAAGATGCCATGGAAAGAGAGATGTGCTGGAACAGTTAGCGAGAAATGTATAAAATTGGAGAAGCTAGCTACGGATCCTCTTACACCATGCAGCTTCCATTATCATTACAATCCACTTATATATGTATGCAACACATACAAAGCTGATGCAAACTAAATAAACCTGGAAAACTGAGAAAGAAATAAGAACAAGAAAAGGTTGTGTGTTTTAGTGTAACATATTTATGAGGCTTTCAAAGTTGTTGACAAATCAGAAACCATGTTTGGAAAAGCTGGCATCATCAATGTATATATATAGCAGCTTCTTGTTTCTTCTTCCTTACCGTAGTTTGTATGCAGAGAAAGAAAGATGTTTTTTTTTTTAAAAAAAAAAAACAGAGAGAGAAGGGTTTTGAAGAGGGAAGATGACAGAATGAGGAGAAGTGAGTGAGTGAGTAAATTAATGAAATGAGTAGTGTCTGTCTGACGCGTCTTGGGAAATGAAACGAAGAAGAAGAAAGAGAAAAGAGAGTGATTTTATTACCGTATTAATAATTGAAGAAAGGAAACGAAACAATATTCTTGAGGGAGTAAATTAATGTTGTGTTGACAGCTTCTCTAATATATAACACACTCTGATCTTATTTATAAGTTCAGTTTGATCAAATCTCACATATCAAAGGGAGTTAACTATCTCAATGATTATAGAACAAATTTTTAATTTTACCCTCATTTATGAATGGGTACATTTTAAAATTCATTGTCAAATCTCTCTCATCTTTTTCTCTTTCCAACATGGCTAGCCAATCTCTCTCATCATCATTACTGTGGGCAAAATTGTCACGATCTCATTTATTTGGTCAAAATAGACTTATAAAAAGATCAAAATTTTTAGTCAAAGTGGACTTATAAATAGAATCAAAGTGATATTATGATTTTCAACTATCTTCTTTCTCCAATCCTTTAAGGCTTCAACCAAAAATGTCTCTCTCTCTCTATCTCTCTCTCTCTCTCTAAGAGGTTTTCAACTTCCTTTGGCTTGCTAGCCACTCAACTTTTTCTGCATCATACAAGTCCACGTACCCTAACACTAGTCATCAATCTCTATATTGATGGGCGCAATTCCATTCTAAAAGTTGGTGCTAGGAGATAATTTTGTCCTGAAAAAGTTTTTTGAGGGATAATTTTAAAGTGTTAATTGATAATCAATTTTTCAGTGTCCGTTGTCTTAATTTTAATCGTCAATTGACGAAATGTGTTGAACTGAAAATTTATGTATCATTCGTATCATTTTTATTAAGGTGTAAATTTTTCCTAGAAGTTTAAATCTAACTTTGAAAAAAATAAAGTAAACGATACATAGACTTCTGGACAAATTTATATCTTAACAAAAATGACGTGAATGACATGTGGATCGTTAGCTCGGCATATCTAGTCAACTAATGGTCAAAATTAACTAAAATAACGGCTTGATCAAAATTGCTTCATTTTTTACAATTTTAAGGTAAAATTATTCCCAAAAAACTTCAGAAGTAAAATTGCCCCTTAGTAATAACTTCCTTGATAAAATTACCTCTTAACCCAATCAAAATCAAAGCTGTTGAACAAATTATAGCAATATGTTTAACTTTGGATCCGCATTATAAGTCCACTCGAAGAATCATCAATAATGGTTTTCCAATTTTTGATAAACTGGAGTTAATAAGGATCATAGTGATATACTCTAAATATAAGTCCACACTTAAGATTTTTTTTTTTTTTTTGGCCAGACTTAAGAGTTATTACTTACAATTAAAATTGGGTTTTTTTTTAAAAAAAAAGTAATAATCAAGATAACAAAATTGGTAGTTTTTGTTCAATATCATTATTACTTACAATTGAAAGGGTGATTTGATCGAATCAACCCCTAGTATCATGATTTAAAGTTTTAATACATTAAAAAAAGAGGTAAATTTAGACATTGAATGATAGCTATCAGTTCTGCGTTTACAGCTGAAGCCACAAGTCCACTGATCTTCACGATTCAGGACTATTCCTCCGTAACCACTCCGTCCAATAAAGTCGTTGTCGGATCCCCTGACGAGACGAGAGTGAAGCTCTCTATACTAAATAAAATTAACATCTACTTTGCAACTCTTTTGATCACACCTAATTCCAATTTCACATGTTCATCATAATTTTCTAAAAAACATTAAATTTAAACTTTTCAGGTTCAATCTGACAAAGAGATGTAAAGTGGCGATGAAGTGGATTGAAAAAGCGCAGTAAAAAGAAGCCGAGTCCACCGTTCCAGGACACCAGACATTTTATAATTGTTATTTTTTTGGCTAAAAGTTATTCGGAGACATTTTATATTTTGATTTACTCTATGAAGTCGTTACGATCCATTAGTCAAAGTTATAAACACGATGTGATAAAGCAAAAAGGTTGTGTCAGATAGTTGAGCGCAGCATGAAACTGCTAAATCTGAGTTAATGGTGATGCCTTCCTACTTCCTAGTAGTAGTCTACTAGGTTACTACCAGTAATAAATTTTACTATTTCTTACTCTATAATTAAAGAATTTGTCACTGAAATTGAAGTTTACTTGAAACGTGGTACTGGTCCATTTTTTTATTTTTATTT
Source organism: Acacia crassicarpa (assembly GCA_034222035.1). NCBI lineage: Eukaryota > Viridiplantae > Streptophyta > Magnoliopsida > Fabales > Fabaceae > Acacia > Acacia crassicarpa. The sequence goes on from JAWXYG010000008.1 coordinate 7,774,359, forward strand.
TTTCAAATGAAATGACATGAATATGTTATAAGAAATATCAATTTAGACAACAGAAAAAGAAAAAAGGCAGCTGAAGCTGCATGGTATGATCCATCGAGTAATTCAAGCATTTTTACTCTAGCGGCTCCGTTTGGATTGATACAAATGGGGAGTGAGAAAAGGAAATTTGAATTTTCTTTTTGGCGGTGATTGTTTGGTTCACCATTTGCCCCAAAAAATATTTTCCTGTTGGCCCCCATTTTCCAGTGCCTAAGGAAAATTGTCAAAGACCCAAATGCTCTTATATGATGGTGGATTTGATATAAACTCTAAAGTGGTGAATGAGACCTCGAGAAAACAAAGGAGGCTGAAGAATAGAGAGGGCCGGTGACTGGGTGAGTGGCTTTTTCCAACGACGATGCAACATCCCATCAATCTTGAAGAATGGGTGGGTTCCTTCTTCTCTGTCGATACGGTTGTTATGTTCTTGTTTGTGTTGAATGTGATGCACCCTTGGTCCTTGATTCGGAGTAGGTGGAGGTGGTGTGCACTTCATGGTTGAGAAAAATGTTGGTTGACTACAATCGGGTCATGTAGTACCCATGTGGTGAATGTGGTTAAATCTATGATATTCCACACGAATGAAGCGGTCTTGACTAGATGATGTGATTGATAGGTGTGTAAGGTTGAGAATGAAATTAGATAATCAGAAGCCACCCTAAACCACAAAGGCGGAACAGAGATAGAGTTAATGATAATAATATTGATTCCAATAGAATAGAAACAGTGATAAGTAGAGTTCTTTCTTTCACGTTTTTATTACATACAGCGTATAGTAGTTAAACAGTGATTATGTATGCAAGAATTATTTGAAGTAATTCATGACTACTATAGATTGCCCATGGAGTGGCATATGATTAGAGGGGCTAAAGTGAAAATACGACCTCAAATAATATTCTTAAAACAAGAGTCCTTAAAAAAAAATTTTTGAACAAAGGCAAAAGTATCTTTTGACTCATTTCTTTCAACCAAATAAAGAGATTTCCACCAACCCATTTTCTTTTTTTAGTGCCAACCATTCCTTTTCATTCTATTCTTTCCCAACCTTTTATTTGATCCAAATGGGTTCTTAAGGTTCTTTGTTAGATGAATTTGAATTAATTTTTATAATAAAAAAATAAACGCATACAATATATTTTTAAAAACGTGAATAAATATGAAAAACAAGATATTTTAATTAAATAAAACTATGTCATTTTTTTTACAAAAAAATATAGTAAACGTTCAATCCAGTAAACAGATGTTCATGGCATATGTTGTTTTTGTCCCATCTCTTACCTCTATTTTTAACTATCCTCGCTTATTTGATATAAGACATACTATCTATTTTTACCTCTATTTTTTACTATCCTTGTTTCTTTAATTCCTTCATTTTTTTCCTCTTTAATTATTATTGAAGGAACATCAACAAAGATAAATTAGAAAAAGATTGATAAATATAAAAACATATCTTTTTATTTAAAATCAAGATCAATATGTCTTATATTAACAACACAACTATATTTTTACCATATTTATATACTCTCAAGTGTTCCTGTTACCTTTGTGACCCAAAAAAAAAAAAAAAAAAGTGTTCCTGTTACTTTCACTTTTTCGTCCCACATTCAACGCCTCTCTCTCTCTGCCCACTTTAACACGGTAAGCTGTGAAGTGTTGTATGAATATCTAATGGATAATTATGAAGTCTGTCTTGTATGTGTTTACCGGGATAACGAATGCATTGACATTTGACACTACATTATGCCTGAATGACAACCATGAAATCTATATAATTCCCCCAAACACCCCCCTCTTTTATATATATATACACACACACACACATATATATGATATATATATCTAAAAGAATTGGTCACTTATCTATGGAGATACTTGCATGAGTAAGAATTGTGATTACTATATACTCCTTTCAGTTTCTAATATAAGATATATTTAGAGAGTAAATTTTGGTCATAAATATAAGATACATTTTTTTTATAAATTTTTTTGTCAATTTTTTTTCTAGTTTAGCTTCTATTAATAATCTCTTTACAGTAATTAAGAAAGATATAGAATTAAGGAAGATAACTAGATTGTTTTAGAAAATATATATTGTAACATCCTGAATTTTGAATCTAATATCTTGAACATAAACCTATTTTGGGAAGACTAGTAGGCTCTATTTTTGGAAAGTAATAAATTTGAAATCAGTATTTTGTGGGCCCCGTGAATAGTATTTACTATTCACGTATACGTTTTTACTATATACAAATACGTATTTAAAAAATATATATATATATATATATGTTATTCGCAAATACGTATTTAATACTTGAAATTTGTGAAATATGAATAGTGTTCACTATTCACAAATACGTATTTACTATTTAAAAATACGGTATTTACTATTTATAAAGACGTATTCACTATTTGAAAATACGTAGGACCCACGTCAAAAATAATTCATCTTCAGCCGCCTCTCCTTGTGCTTCTCGTGGGAAGTTTTAAAAAATCACGCGGGACCCACTCAATAATAATTAGAATAATATTATATTATTAAATTTACTATTTGCACAGTAATTTACAAATTTAAATATTAAAATAATGAAGAAAATTTTGAAACGGCAGAAGCGCAGCAGCCCACGAGGAAAATGTTTTTATATTATATAATTTTATAATTTTGTGAAAATTACGCCTAAGGACCCATTTTCCAACTATAAATAGACCTTTCATTTCATTTCATTCTTCACAACTCCTAGAGCTATTTAGAGAGAGGAAGAGAAAGAGAGAGTAGAGAGATAATTATTTGAGAGTTTTTTTAGAAGCTTGTCGGTGATTTGGGAATTAGCAAGTACCAGGTAACTCTGAATATTCTTCCTTATACTTGTGAATTATGTATGATTATAAATTTGTTTGTTTACTATTTTGGCAAGAATATTTAGAAAATATTTATGGTTTTAAGATCCGGTGTGGGAACTTTGATTTGCAAATCTGCAGAGGTACTATTTATACGTACGTTACTATTCACGTATACCGTATTTACTATTCATGTTACTATTCACGTATACTGTATTTACTATTCACGTATACCATATTTACTATTCACACCGTATTTACTATTCATTTTACTATTCACGTATACCGTATTTACTATTCATTTTACTATTCACGTATACCGTATTTACTATTCATAATACTATTCACGTATACATACCGTATTTACTATTCACGTATACATACCGTATGTACTCTTCATTTTTACTATTCATGTATATATATCGTATTTTACTATTCACATATACGCATAGTATTCACTATTCATAAATACGCATATTGATGTATAAAACTTTATGGTATAATAATGCATTATTTTGAGTGAACATATTCATCATGGCGGTTGTATTATGATGGGTGGAGTAAGGAGGGATTTGAATGATAAGAATGATTTATGCCACCACTCGGTGCACAGTGGATGGTACTTGTTTCAGGGCCCCATCTTCCATGTTTTCCTCTGGCCGGGATTTCATTGGAGTTGTGGGACATGTGACACCTCCTTAGTTATTTTAAAGGAGGGGAGCCATAGTCCAGATTTAAGCTCTATACCTTTGGCCGGGTGTATCTTAAGATTTGGTGAGCTTGGAACAATTCAGTCAAATGAATAAGTTTCTATTGGACTATGTGTTAGCCTATGGCTCCAGTCAGCGGTATACGGATGGAGGTGGTATAAGGGAGGCTGCATACTGCATAATGCATTTCTGAACAGATCAAGGATTTGATAGACTGATGAATGATTTGTAAAGACATATGATGAGAACTTCTGAAAAAAAATATATTTATATATATAAAGTCATATTTTATTATTTTTGTATTGATAACTACTTTTACAAATAATCTTTGTAAGAGAAAGTATGGTATATATTTATATTTATGAAATAAGTTTATGTCTTTTTGTCATACATTATTTACTTGTATGCGGTGGAAATATTCAGTAGTTACTGAGATGTGTAATCTCACCCCATATTATCATTTTTCAGGTGAATAACTTAGTAGAGATCAAGGGAATGTGTAACATCCTGAATTTTGGACCTAAAGTCTTGAGAATAAGTCTATTTTTTGAAAGACTACTAGGCTCTATTTTCGGAAAGTGATAAATTTGAAATCAGTATTTTGTGGGACCCATGAATAGTATTTACTATTCATGTATACGTTTTTACTATTTACAAATACGTAATTAAAAAATATATATGTTATTCGCAAATACGTATTTAATACTTGAAATTTGTGAAATATGAATAGTGTTCACTATTCACAAATACGTATTTACTATTTAAAAATACGGTATTTACTATTCCTAAATACGTATTTACTATTCCTAAATACGTATTTACTATTCATGCGGGACCCACGGCCAAAATAATTCTCTGCAAACTTTCCCGTGAGTGTCAAACTTTCTTGTGAACTTTGAAAAATTGGCCGCGGGACCCACTTAATATTAATTATAATAATATTATATTATTATTATTTTATTTTATTATTTAAAAATATAAAAAAATTGTTAAAATTCTTTTTAAGAGATTCACGGGGCGGCTACTGAGTCACGGGAAGATTTTTTTATAATTTTGGGAAAATTACGTAAAACGACCCAGAGACGAAAATTACATTTAAAGACCCATTTTCCAACTATAAATAGACCTTCCATTTCATTTCATTCTTCACAACTTCTAAGAGCCATAGAGAGAGGTAGAGAGAGAGAGAGAGAGTAGAGAGATGTTTGCTTGAGAGTTATAATAGCTGGTTGGTGATTCGGGTATTAGCAAGTAACAGGTAACTCTGAATATTCTTCCTTATACTTGTGAATTATGTATGATTATAAATTTGTTTGTTTACTATTTTGGCAAGAATATTTAGAAAATATTTATGGTTTTAAGATCTGGTGTGGGAACTTTGATTTGCAAATCTGCAGAGGTACTATTTATACGTACGTTACTATTCACGTATACCGTATTTACTATTCATTTTTACTATTCATGTTACTATTCACGTATACTGTATTTACTATTCACGTATACCATATTTACTATTCACACCGTATTTACTATTCATTTTACTATTCACGTATACCGTATTTACTATTCATTTTAATATTCACATATACCGTATTTACTATTCATAATACTATTCACGTATACATACCGTATTTACTATTCACGTATACATACCGTATGTACTCTTCATTTTTACTATTCATGTATATATATCGTATTTTACTATTCACATATACGCATAGTATTCACTATTCATAAATACGCATATTGATGTATAAAACTTTATGGTATAATAATGCATTATTTTGAGTGAACATATTCATCATGGCGGTTGTATTATGATGGGTGGAGTAAGGAGGGATTTGAATGATAAGAATGATTTATGCCACCACTCGGTGCACAGTGGATGGTACTTGTTTCAGGGCCCCATCTTCCATGTTTTCCTCTGGCCGGGATTTCATTGGAGTTGTGGGACATGTGACACCTCCTTAGTTATTTTAAAGGAGGGGAGCCATGTAACGCCTCATTTTCAATACCAAAATCTTGGCCAAAATATTAGTAACACCTCCAAATATAGGATATTCAACACTCAAAAACATATTTACAATATGGCCAAAGGTAGAAATCCATTTATACAGAGCCAAAATAAATCCAATAAATAAGAGTTATTTTAAAATGCGGAAGTCTTTTAGGTTCATGGCAAATAAAATAACACAACATAAACTAAAGGAGTACAGAAGAGCCTACAAAGCTCACTCCATGGGTGCATTCTCTTGATCTCTACTAAGTTATTCACCTGAAAAATGTTAATATGGGGTGAGATTACACATCTCAGTAACTACTAAATATTTCTACCGTACACGAGCAAATAATATATGACAAAAAGATATGGGCTGATTTCAAATATATATATAAATTCCATAATTTATCATACAAAATAATTTATACTAATAGTCATCAATATAGAAGGTATTAAAACATATATATCTCAAAAGTTCTCATCTCATGTCTTTACAGAATATTCATCATCATATCAAATTCTTGAACTGTTCAGAAATGCACTATGCAGTATGCAGCCTCCCTTATATCACCACCTCCCTTATACCGCAGACTGGAGCCATAGGCTAACACATAGTCCAATAGAAACTCATTCATTTGACTGAATTGTTCCAAGCTCACCAAAACTTAAGATACACCCGGCCAAAGGTATATAGCTTAAATCTGGACTATGGCTCCCCTCCTTTAAAATAACTAAGGAGGTGTCACATGTCCCACAACTCCAATGAAATCCCGGCCAGAGGAAAACATGGAAGATGGGGCCCTGAAACAAGTACCATCCACTGTGCACCGAGTGGTGGCATAAATCATTCTTATCATTCAAATCCCTCCTTACTCCACCCATCATAATACAACCGCCATGATGAATATGTTCACTCAAAATAATGCATTATTATACCATAAAGTTTTATACATCAATATGCGTATTTATGAATAGTGAATACTATGCGTATATGTGAATAGTAAAATACGATATATATACATGAATAGTAAAAATGAAGAGTACATACGGTATGTATACGTGAATAGTAAATACGGTATGTATACGTGAATAGTAAAATGAATAGTAAATACGGTATACGTGAATAGTAAAATGAATAGTAAATACGGTGTGAATAGTAAATATGGTATACGTGAATAGTAAATACAGTATACATGAATAGTAACATGAATAGTAAAAATGAATAGTAAATACGGTATACGTGAATAGTAACGTACGTATAAATAGTACCTCTGCAGATTTGCAAATCAAAGTTCCCACACCAGATCTTAAAACCATAAATATTTTCTAAATATTCTTGCCAAAATAGTAAACAAACAAATTTATAATCATACATAATTCACAAGTATAAGGAAGAATATTCAGAGTTACCTGTTACTTGCTAATACCCGAATCACCAACCAGCTATTATAACTCTCAAGCAAACATCTCTCTACTCTCTCTCTCTCTCTCTACCTCTCTCTATGGCTCTTAGAAGTTGTGAAGAATGAAATGAAATGGAAGGTCTATTTATAGTTGGAAAATGGGTCTTTAAATGTAATTTTCGTCTCTGGGTCGTTTTACGTAATTTTCCCAAAATTATAAAAAAATCTTCCCGTGACTCAGTAGCCGCCCCGTGAATCTCTTAAAAAGAATTTTAACAATTTTTTAATATTTTTAAATAATAAAATATAATAATAATATAATATTATTATAATTAATATTAAGTGGGTCCCGCGGCCAATTTTTCAAAGTTCACAAGAAAGTTTGACACTCACGGGAAAGTTTGCAGAGAATTATTTTGGCCGTGGGTCCCGCATGAATAGTAAATACGTATTTAGGAATAGTAAATACGTATTTAGGAATAGTAAATACCGTATTTTTAAATAGTAAATACGTATTTGTGAATAGTGAACACTATTCATATTTCACAAATTTCAAGTATTAAATACGTATTTGCGAATAACATATATATTTTTTAATTACGTATTTGTAAATAGTAAAAACGTATACATGAATAGTAAATACTATTCATGGGTCCCACAAAATACTGATTTCAAATTTATCACTTTCCGAAAATAGAGCCTAGTAGTCTTTCAAAAAATAGACTTATTCTCAAGACTTTAGGTCCAAAATTCAGGATGTTACAAGCCATAGTCCAGATTTAAGCTATATACCTTTGGCCGGGTGTATCTTAAGTTTTGGTGAGCTTGGAACAATTCAGTCAAATGAATGAGTTTCTATTGGACTATGTGTTAGCCTATGGCTCCAGTCTGCGGTATAAGGGAGGTGGTGATATAAGGGAGGCTGCATACTGCATAGTGCATTTCTGAACAGTTCAAGAATTTGATATGATGATGAATATTCTGTAAAGACATGAGATGAGAACTTTTGAGATATATATGTTTTAATACCTTCTATATTGATGACTATTAGTATAAATTATTTTGTATGATAAATTATGGAATCTATATATATATTTGAAATCAGCCCATATCTTTTTGTCATATATTATTTGCTCGTGTACGGTAGAAATATTTAGTAGTTACTGAGATGTGTAATCTCACCCCATATTAACATTTTTCAGGTGAATAACTTAGTAGAGATCAAGAGAATGCACCCATGGAGTGAGCTTTGTAGGCTCTTCTGTACTCCTTTAGTTTATGTTGTGTTATTTTATTTGCCATGAACCTAAAAGACTTCCGCATTTTAAAATAACTCTTATTTATTGGATTTATTTTGGCTCTGTATAAATGGATTTCTACCTTTGGCCATATTGTAAATATGTTTTTGAGTGTTGAATATCCTATATTTGGAGGTGTTACTAATATTTTGGCCAAGATTTTGGTATTGAAAATGAGGCGTTACATTTTTGGTATCAGAGCAAAGGTTCTGGCCAATCTGTAAATTTCCTATCAGTTTTCTAAATAAAAATTTTGAGGTCATGGCAAATTAAATATCATAACATGTGCATTTTCCTTTATAGCTTTGGATTCTTTTTACCAATTTTCTTGTGACATTCATGATAGGAGAAGAATGGGTTAATCAAAATATTCAAGTGATTGATAATGAGGATTTATGATTTGAGGATGTGATTGAGATTAAATTTCAGAGCCGCGTAGCGGAAGATGGTAAGTAGAAAATTTATTGAATATTGGATTCTGTAGGCCCAAAATTACTTTCTAGGGGATGAATATTTTTATTGGTGTCTAGGAATGTGATTGAAAGACTAAGCCCCTATTTGATGGTTATTCAATTAGTTGCCGTTGTAAAAAGTATGAAGAGATTTTCGCTAGATTTACACTTACCTAGCTAATTTATATGAGTAACAGATGACAATACCATAACAGAATACGGGCATAGTCTTGACTATACAAAATAACTGGCTTAAGTTTGAATTTAATAAGATAAAGTTGAGTTTGGCAGGAAAACTCGAAAATCCTTATGAATCCTAGAATAGAGATTACAAACATTAGCAAGAAGGCTAAGAAGAGTAGACTATATTAATTCAAGCATCAAGAACAACAGTTGGTACAATCCCACCGCAAGCTTCGACTATCTCAAGTTTAAGTCTATTAATTTCTTCCTGAGCGGCTGCTCTTGAGAGAGGACCATCAGGAGACATTGTTCTTCTCAATCTAGCTATTTGCTTCATAGTGCTTCGAATTTTTACATAAGGCCAATGCTTTATTCCTCCCCTATGGCATATTTTCATTAGAACATTTTTGCATAGACGAACTTGTTGAGCCGCTTCTTGTTGAGGTAAATGGAATAAGTCTCTAAGATCATTAATTGACATTGATGCAGCTCTAATATTTTGTTCAGCTCTTGATCGGTATGGATTACTAGGTATGGGGACTGAAGGATTATTATTTACAACCATGAGCTCTTTTCCTTTATTGGATATATTTTCTGTATTGGTTGGAAATGAACTATTAGGGAGTTCATTTTGATTTTTAGTCCATTCCAAACCAACACAGAGGGCCTCATAGTAGGCTGATAGGGGATCTGACACCAGGACATACCCTAAAGAATTTTGATTCAAACAATAATTTTCTAGAAAATGTTTGACATCTTCTAAATTTTTCTTACCAAAGTCAAATACTTGAGGATTGGAAGAACCTCCTTGTACGTCCTGGTGAAAGACAGCGTGGCATATCATACCAATCCTCCCATGAACTTCAAGTTTATGGTATTGAAGTCCATTGGTATGAATAATCTCTCGTAGAACATGGCAGCAACCACATGAAAATGGATTAGTAGTCTCAGTCAAGGTAGAAGCAGGATTCCTTGGTTGAGAAGGTACCGTAGACTCCATAAGTTCTGCCACATTACGACACCTTTGGACAGATCGCCTTGATGGACCTGCTTCAGATTCCTTTCTGTTAGTAGTGGTAAAAATAGAATCTTGTATCCTTGGAGGAGGAGTAGGAATGTTAATCGTTGAGCCAGATGAATGAACGTTCATACTTACGGGATTTTGGGGAAGTAAAGAAGAATAAGGGTATGATGCATTGTTTGACAAATCAGACAACATGTTAGTCTGATAGTCATGAAGTAAGGCTTCAAGAAAGAAAGGGTTGAATGAATCGGAGACTGGAATAGAGTTACTTGAACCGGCCATGTTTAAGGATAATGTGGAAGGTTATAGTGAAGGTTACGATCGGAGAGGAAATGAATATGTGGAGGTTTTGTGAAGTTTGAGAGAACGTGAAACATTTACTCTTTCTTTACTCTATTTATAGCTGGGCTAGCAACGTCTATATTTTGCTAAGCAGCATCGGATTCTCATCTGTCGTTAGCTCAGAATCATGTAGACTTTGTTGTTATGCGGAAAATTTTATGGCACCGCACCCTAGTGCACCCTAGCCACCGTTAGGGGTCGCAGTTTCCTAGACCTTTGCAGACAGAAATCACTATGGCATTTATTGCTAGCTGTGTTTTCAAGAAAATAAGTTTGGACGTTTATACGCACATTTATCTAAGAAATCTATCTTGGATGTGCAGCTGACTCAAGATGTCGGAATTGACATTTGAAAATAGGATTTTAAGCGTAAGCGTGCTAAGGTGATAGTAATCTTGGGAAGGGTGACTTCCTAATAATATTAGATGAACCGGAGAGAATCCGAAGATTTGAAATGATGATGAGTTGTACCAATTAACCCGAGAGCATTCTTCACTCTCTGAGTATCCGAAGAACTCTATGAATTTGTCACAGATAATTCAAAGACTAAGGTTTTTGGATAAACATGTTGGAAGATCGATGGAAAGGTATGAAATGGTGATCCTTAGGAATGCCAGTAAGATGTTAGAATGAATATAGTAAATGTTGAGGATAGGCTTTAATTTAATCTAAGCTGAAATAGAACTTAAGAACGAAATGAGCCTTTGTGATATTGCAAGTTGAGGTAGAATTAGAACCTTTTGAATGCTGCTGAGGTTGTAGATAGTCTTCGTATAATTCAAGAATTAGATTAAGGAATTGTGAATCATGATCTTAGTATGTATAATGGGTATTTTTGGGGAAACACGAATTATCAGTTGATGTTGAGGTTATAAGAATCAAATTGTAAACTTGACTATTAATGTCTGGGAATATTTGAGAATAGACTTGAATTCAATCTGAGTTAAGATAGTATGTCTAATTATGAAAGTATGAAATCCGGTGATTTATGTTACAATATTAGTATGTTATTTGGGTGTGATTAATAGATAACTATGAGAGGAACAGATGATATTTAGTATATGTCTTTGAGATACTAAGGATTGAATTCGAATCATGTGATACCAACATGTATAAGGTGTTCAGAGAATTGCCAACTGTTTAACTAGCATAGGAAATGATCTTGATAATAGAATCTTTCTTTAGAAATAATGAATTGAGTGTTTCATGGATGAGTTGAGTAGAATAAGTTGGAACCTGGAATGTATTCGGAGTTGGTGACTATTTAAAATAGTTGCTAGGTCCCTGAGTATTTGAATTTTGAACTTACCAATGCACTTGCTGTGTTTGGAAATTTTTACGCAATATTTACAACAGGATTTAAGACCAGTTTGTAATCGACATTTATAAACTATGATGTCTCATGGAATGAATCCTTGCGAAATTCGAACAAGAATTGACTTTTACATTATGATTGTGGTGGAAGGTGTACAAGCTAGAAGAGGTTGGAAACTGTTGTGAATATACTTAGTTTGCGGAATCTTGCCAAATGTACTTGTTTTTGAATTACTTGCCATTGGTGAAAGCTAGATTTAGTAAGTAAGTGTTTTCTTAAACTTGAATTGAGGAAGCACGGGTATAGGATAGACGAGCAGAGGCTTGAAGCGGTAAGACCCGTTGAGCTAGTTTGCATATGGTGGTATCTCTAGGCTATAAGACTTATGTGCCTAGTATTGAGTTTGTTGCCTATCATGGTAACATTAGACCTGTATGTCTAAAGTTTATTTTAAGGTTGGTAGAATAATCAGATTATATCATGTTGTGGTTATTATGGCCTGAGGGTAACTTCTTAAGCTGTAAGATCTGAATATCCAGTGTCGTGGTAATACAATGAAATAAGCAGAAAGGAAGAATGAACTGGCCTGTGAGGCCAGTGTAACCAAGCGCTCAAATAAGGAACTAGTGGATCCTGTGTCTGAATATTACTTTGGGTACAAGATGAACGAAAATTGTGTTGTGTGCTTGGTGAGCATGTTTGGGAAAGAGATAGGACTTAGGGATAATATGATATATAAAGCTGAGTCGGAGCGGATTGTTGATGCGGGGGATAAGCAATTGAGGAACAAGGCTATTAGCTTGTAAAGGTTGTGTGTAAAGGAATGGCTCCTGGAGATGCTACTTAGGAAACGGAGGAGAGCATGCGACAAGCTTATCCACTTTTATTTAAATAGGTTAGAATTCTTACCATATTACAAAATTTTGGGGACAAAATTTTTTTTTAGGAGGGGAGAAATGTAACATCCTGAATTTTGGACCTAAAGTCTTGAGAATAAGTCTATTTTTTGAAAGACTACTAGGCTCTATTTTCGGAAAGTGATAAATTTGAAATCAGTATTTTGTGGGACCCATGAATAGTATTTACTATTCATGTATACGTTTTTACTATTTACAAATACGTAATTAAAAAATATATATGTTATTCGCAAATACGTATTTAATACTTGAAATTTGTGAAATATGAATAGTGTTCACTATTCACAAATACGTATTTACTATTTAAAAATACGGTATTTACTATTCCTAAATACGTATTTACTATTCCTAAATACGTATTTACTATTCATGCGGGACCCACGGCCAAAATAATTCTCTGCAAACTTTCCCGTGAGTGTCAAACTTTCTTGTGAACTTTGAAAAATTGGCCGCGGGACCCACTTAATATTAATTATAATAATATTATATTATTATTATTTTATTTTATTATTTAAAAATATAAAAAAATTGTTAAAATTCTTTTTAAGAGATTCACGGGGCGGCTACTGAGTCACGGGAAGATTTTTTTATAATTTTGGGAAAATTACGTAAAACGACCCAGAGACGAAAATTACATTTAAAGACCCATTTTCCAACTATAAATAGACCTTCCATTTCATTTCATTCTTCACAACTTCTAAGAGCCATAGAGAGAGGTAGAGAGAGAGAGAGAGAGTAGAGAGATGTTTGCTTGAGAGTTATAATAGCTGGTTGGTGATTCGGGTATTAGCAAGTAACAGGTAACTCTGAATATTCTTCCTTATACTTGTGAATTATGTATGATTATAAATTTGTTTGTTTACTATTTTGGCAAGAATATTTAGAAAATATTTATGGTTTTAAGATCTGGTGTGGGAACTTTGATTTGCAAATCTGCAGAGGTACTATTTATACGTACGTTACTATTCACGTATACCGTATTTACTATTCATTTTTACTATTCATGTTACTATTCACGTATACTGTATTTACTATTCACGTATACCATATTTACTATTCACACCGTATTTACTATTCATTTTACTATTCACGTATACCGTATTTACTATTCATTTTACTATTCACGTATACATACCGTATTTACTATTCATAATACTATTCACGTATACATACCGTATTTACTATTCACGTATACATACCGTATGTACTCTTCATTTTTACTATTCATGTATATATATCGTATTTTACTATTCACATATACGCATAGTATTCACTATTCATAAATACGCATATTGATGTATAAAACTTTATGGTATAATAATGCATTATTTTGAGTGAACATATTCATCATGGCGGTTGTATTATGATGGGTGGAGTAAGGAGGGATTTGAATGATAAGAATGATTTATGCCACCACTCGGTGCACAGTGGATGGTACTTGTTTCAGGGCCCCATCTTCCATGTTTTCCTCTGGCCGGGATTTCATTGGAGTTGTGGGACATGTGACACCTCCTTAGTTATTTTAAAGGAGGGGAGCCATAGTCCAGATTTAAGCTATATACCTTTGGCCGGGTGTATCTTAAGTTTTGGTGAGCTTGGAACAATTCAGTCAAATGAATGAGTTTCTATTGGACTATGTGTTAGCCTATGGCTCCAGTCTGCGGTATAAGGGAGGTGGTGATATAAGGGAGGCTGCATACTGCATAGTGCATTTCTGAACAGTTCAAGAATTTGATATGATGATGAATATTCTGTAAAGACATGAGATGAGAACTTTTGAGATATATATGTTTTAATACCTTCTATATTGATGACTATTAGTATAAATTATTTTGTATGATAAATTATGGAATCTATATATATATTTGAAATCAGCCCATATCTTTTTGTCATATATTATTTGCTCGTGTACAGTAGAAATATTTAGTAGTTACTGAGATGTGTAATCTCACCCCATATTAACATTTTTCAGGTGAATAACTTAGTAGAGATCAAGAGAATGCACCCATGGAGTGAGCTTTGTAGGCTCTTCTGTACTCCTTTAGTTTATGTTGTGTTATTTTATTTGCCATGAACCTAAAAGACTTCCGCATTTTAAAATAACTCTTATTTATTGGATTTATTTTGGCTCTGTATAAATGGATTTCTACCTTTGGCCATATTGTAAATATGTTTTTGAGTGTTGAATATCCTATATTTGGAGGTGTTACTAATATTTTGGCCAAGATTTTGGTATTGAAAATGAGGCGTTACATTTTTGGTATCAGAGCAAAGGTTCTGGCCAATCTGTAAATTTCCTATCAGTTTTCTAAATAAAAATTTTGAGGTCATGGCAAATTAAATATCATAACATGTGCATTTTCCTTTATAGCTTTGGATTCTTTTTACCAATTTTCTTGTGACATTCATGATAGGAGAAGAATGGGTTAATCAAAATATTCAAGTGATTGATAATGAGGATTTATGATTTGAGGATGTGATTGAGATTAAATTTCAGAGCCGCGTAGCGGAAGATGGTAAGTAGAAAATTTATTGAATATTGGATTCTGTAGGCCCAAAATTACTTTCTAGGGGATGAATATTTTTATTGGTGTCTAGGAATGTGATTGAAAGACTAAGCCCCTATTTGATGGTTATTCAATTAGTTGCCGTTGTAAAAAGTATGAAGAGATTTTCGCTAGATTTACACTTACCTAGCTAATTTATATGAGTAACAGATGACAATACCATAACAGAATACGGGCATAGTCTTGACTATACAAAATAACTGGCTTAAGTTTGAATTTAATAAGATAAAGTTGAGTTTGGCAGGAAAACTCGAAAATCCTTATGAATCCTAGAATAGAGATTACAAACATTAGCAAGAAGGCTAAGAAGAGTAGACTATATTAATTCAAGCATCAAGAACAACAGTTGGTACAATCCCACCGCAAGCTTCGACTATCTCAAGTTTAAGTCTATTAATTTCTTCCTGAGCGGCTGCTCTTGAGAGAGGACCATCAGGAGACATTGTTCTTCTCAATCTAGCTATTTGCTTCATAGTGCTTCGAATTTTTACATAAGGCCAATGCTTTATTCCTCCCCTATGGCATATTTTCATTAGAACATTTTTGCATAGACGAACTTGTTGAGCCGCTTCTTGTTGAGGTAAATGGAATAAGTCTCTAAGATCATTAATTGACATTGATGCAGCTCTAATATTTTGTTCAGCTCTTGATCGGTATGGATTACTAGGTATGGGGACTGAAGGATTATTATTTACAACCATGAGCTCTTTTCCTTTATTGGATATATTTTCTGTATTGGTTGGAAATGAACTATTAGGGAGTTCATTTTGATTTTTAGTCCATTCCAAACCAACACAGAGGGCCTCATAGTAGGCTGATAGGGGATCTGACACCAGGACATACCCTAAAGAATTTTGATTCAAATAATAATTTTCTAGAAAATGTTTGACATCTTCTAAATTTTTCTTACCAAAGTCAAATACTTGAGGACTGGAAGAACCTCCTTGTACGTCCTGGTGAAAGACAGCGTGGCATATCATACCAATCCTCCCATGAACTTCAAGTTTATGGTATTGAAGTCCATTGGTATGAATGATCTCTCGTAGAACATGGCAGCAACCACATGAAAATGGATTAGTAGTCTCAGTCAAGGTAGAAGCAGGATTCCTTGGTTGAGAAGGTACCGTAGACTCCATAAGTTCTGCCACATTACGACACCTTTGGACAGATCGCCTTGATGGACCTGCTTCAGATTCCTTTCTGTTAGTAGTGGTAAAAATAGAATCTTGTATCCTTGGAGGAGGAGTAGGAATGTTAATCGTTGAGCCAGATGAATGAACGTTCATACTTACGGGATTTTGGGGAAGTAAAGAAGAATAAGGGTATGATGCATTGTTTGACAAATCAGACAACATGTTAGTCTGATAGTCATGAAGTAAGGCTTCAAGAAAGAAAGGGTTGAATGAATCGGAGACTGGAATAGAGTTACTTGAACCGGCCATGTTTAAGGATAATGTGGAAGGTTATAGTGAAGGTTACGATCGGAGAGGAAATGAATATGTGGAGGTTTTGTGAAGTTTGAGAGAACGTGAAACATTTACTCTTTCTTTACTCTATTTATAGCTGGGCTAGCAACGTCTATATTTTGTTAAGCAGCATCGGATTCTCATCTGTCGTTAGCTCAGAATCATGTAGATTTTGTTGTTATGCGGAAAATTTTATGGCACCGCACCCTAGTGCACCCTAGCCACCGTTAGGGGTCGCAGTTTCCTAGACCTTTGCAGACAGAAATCGCTATGGCATTTATTGCTAGCTGTGTTTTCAAGAAATTAAGTTTGGACGTTTATACGCGCATTTATCTAAGAAATCTGTCTTGGATGTGCAGCTGACTCAAGATGTCGGAATTGACATTTGAAAATAGGATTTTAAGTGTAAGCGTGCTAAGGTGATAGTAATCTTGGGAAGGGTGACTTCCTGATAATATTAGATGAACCGGAGAGAATCCGAAGATTTGAAATGATGATGAGTTGTGCCAATTAACCCGAGAGCATTCTTCACTCTCTGAGTATTCAAAGAACTCTATGAATTTGTCACAGATAATTCAAAGACTAAGGTTTTTGGATAAACATGTTGGAAGATCGATGGAAAGGTATGAAATGGTGATCCTTAGGAATGCCAGTAAGATGTTAGAATGAATATAGTAAATGTTGATGATAGGCTTTAATTTAATCTAAGCTGAAATAGAACTTAAGAACGAAATGAGCCGTTGTGATATTGCAGGTTGAGGTAGAATTAGAACCTTGTGAATGCTGCTGAGGTTGTAGATAGTCTTCGTATAATCCAAGAATTAGATTAGGAATTGTGAATCATGATCTTAGTATGTATAATGGGTATTTTTGGGGAAACACGAATTATCAGTTGATGTTGAGGTTATAAGAATCAAATTGTAAACTTGACTATTAATGTCTGGGAATATTTGAGAATAGACTTGAATTCAATCTGAGTTAAGATAGTATGTCTAATTATGAAAGTATGAAATCCGGTGATTTATGTTATAATATTAGTATGTTATTTGGGTGTGATTAATAGATAACTATGAGAGGAACAGATGATATTTAGTATATGTCTTTGAGATACTAAGGATTGAATTCGAATCATGTGATACCAACATGTATAAGGTGTTCAGAGATTGCCAACTGTTTAACTAGCATAGGAAATGATCTTGATAATAGAATCTTTCTTTAGAAATAATGAATTGAGTGTTTCATGGATGAGTTGAGTAGAATAAGTTGGAACCTGGAATGTATTCGGAGTTGGTGACTATTTAAAATAGTTGCTAGGTCCCTGAGTATTTGAATTTTGAACTTACCAATGCACTTGCTGTGTTTGGAAATTTTTACGCAATATTTACAACAGGATTTAAGACCAGTTTGTAATCGACATTTATAAACTATGATGTCTCATGGAATGAATCCTTGCGAAATTCGAACAAGAATTGACTTTTACATTATGATTGTGGTGGAAGGTGTACAAGCTAGAAGAGGTTGGAAACTATTGTGGATATACTTAGTTTGCGGAATCTTGCCAAATGTACTTGTTTTTGAATTACTTGCCATTGGTG
Source organism: Acacia crassicarpa (assembly GCA_034222035.1). Classification (NCBI taxonomy): domain Eukaryota; kingdom Viridiplantae; phylum Streptophyta; class Magnoliopsida; order Fabales; family Fabaceae; genus Acacia; species Acacia crassicarpa. The sequence goes on from JAWXYG010000008.1 coordinate 7,792,504, forward strand.
AAAGCTAGATTTAGTAAGTAAGTGTTTTCTTAAACTTGAATTGAGGAAGCACGGGTATAGGATAGACGAGCAGAGGCTTGAAGCGGTAAGACCCGTTGAGCTAGTTTGCATATGGTGGTATCTCTAGGCTATAAGACTTATGTGCCTAGTATTGTGTTTGTTGCCTATCATGGTAACATTAGACCTGTATGTCTAAAGTTTATCTTAAGGTTGGCAGAATAATCAGATTATATCATATTGTGGTTATTATGGCCTGAGGGTAACTTCTTAAGCTGTAAGATCTGAATATCCAGTGTCGTGGTAATACAATGAAATAAGCAGAAAGGAAGAATGAACTGGCCTGTGAGGCCAGTGTAACCAAGCGCTCAAATAAGGAACTAGTGGATCCTGTGTGTAACATCCTGAATTTTGAATCTAATATCTTGAACATAAACCTATTTTGGGAAGACTAGTAGGCTCTATTTTTGGAAAGTGATAAATTTGAAATCAGTATTTTGTGGGCCCCGTGAATAGTATTTACTATTCACGTATACGTTTTTACTATTTACAAATACGTATTTTAAAAAAAATATATATATATATGTTATTCGCAAATACGTATTTAATACTTGAAATTTGTGAAATATGAATAGTGTTCACTATTCACAAATACGTATTTACTATTTAAAAATACGGTATTTACTATTCCTAAATACGTATTTACTATTCATGCGGGACCCACAACCAAAATAATTCTCTCCCGACACAAAACTCTCGTGAAGTTTGAAAATTTTGTCAGCGGGACCCACGTAATAGTAATTTACTATTTGAATAATAATATTATATTATTATAATATAATATTATTTACTATTCATGTGGGACCCACGAAAAATTATTTCCACAGAAGAGTCACGGGAGGTTTTCTTTTTAGTTTTTAGGAAAATTACGTAAAACGACCCAGAGACTAAAATTACACTTAAGGACCCATTTTCCAACTATAAATAGACCTTCCATTTCATTTCATTCTTCACAACTTCTAAGAGCCTTAGAGAGAGGTAGAGAGAGAGAGAGAGTAGAGAGATATTTGCTTGAGAGTTATAATAGCTGGTTGGTGATTCGGGTATTAGCAAGTAACAGGTAACTCTGAATATTCTTCCTTATACTTGTGAATTATGTATGATTATAAATTTGTTTGTTTACTATTTTGGCAAGAATATTTAGAAAATATTTATGGTTTTAAGATCTGGTGTGGGAACTTTGACTTGCAAATCTGTAGAGGTACTATTTATACGTACGTTACTATTCACATATACTGTATTTACTATTCATTTTACTATTCACGTATACCGTATTTACTATTCATTTTTACTATTCACATATACCGTATTTACTATTCATTTTACTATTCACGTATACCGTATTACTATTCATTTTTACTATTCACATATACTGTATTTACTATTCATTTTACTATTCACGTATACCGTATTTACTATTCATTTTTACTATTCACGTATACCGTATTTACTATTCATGTTACTATTCACGTATACCGTATTTACTATTCATGTTACTATTCACGTATACCGTATTTACTATTCATGTTACTATTCACGTATACCGTATTAACTACTCATTTTACTATTCATGTATATACCGTATTTTACTATTCACAGATACGCATAGTATTTTACTATTCACAGATACGCATATCAACGTATATAATGGTATAATAATGCATTATTTTTGAGTAAATACATCATGGCGGTTGTATTGTGATGGGTGGAGTAAGGAGGGAATTGAATGATAAGAATTGTTTATGCCACCACTCGGTGCACAGTGGATGGTACTTTTCAGGGCCCCATCTTCCATGTTTTCCTCTGGCCGGGATTTCATTGGAGATGTGGGACATGTGACACCTCCTTAGTTGTTATTTTAAAGGAGGGGAGCCATAGTCCAGATTTAAGCTCTATACCTTTGGCCGGGTGTATCTTAAGTTTTGGTGAGCTTGAAACCATCCAGTCAAATGAATGAGTTTCTATTGGACTATATGTTAGCCTATGGTTCCAGTCAGCGGTATACGGTTGGAAGGGGATATAAGGGAGGCTGCATACTGCATAGTGCATTTCTGAATTATTCAATAAAGAATGATGAGTATTTTGTAAAGGCATTTGATGTGAACAACGGTATATCTAAAAATATCTGAGTATATTAAATTCACATTATATTACCTTTTATTTTTGTCATATGTAATTTGCTCGTGTAAGGTAGAAATATTCAGTAGTTACTGAGACGTGGAATCTCATCCCATATTAACATTTTTCAGGTGATTATTCTAGTAGAGAGCAAGGGAAGGCACCTATGGAGTGAGCTCTGGAAGCTCATTTAATCTCCAATAAATTATGATATGTTATTTTATTTGCCATGAACCTAAGACTTCCGTTTTGTATTGAACTCTGAAATATTTTCTGAAATTTATTCTGATTATGTATTACGGGTTTTATTCGAAATGGTAACATTGTAAAAGGATTTGGATATTGTTGAACTCTTTTGAAGGTATTTTCAATATTTTGACCGAGTTTTTGGTGATGAAAATGAGGTGTTACATTTTTGGTATCAGAGCTAAAGGTTCCATGGCAATTTTGTTTATTTTCTAAAGTGATTTCTTTAAAAAAAAAATTTTTTTTAAAAGTTCGTGGCAAATTAAATATCATAGCATGAGCACTTCCCTTTGTTAGATTTAGAATTTATTTAGCTATTTTTATTTGTTTAGTGTCCTTATAGTATTAATCATAGGAGGAGATAATGGCAAGAACTCGAAGAACTAATTCAACCCCTGCTCCATCCCAAAGAGGTCTCCCTCCGCATCAAGATGGTCCCTATCCTCAGGATAACAATGCCCTTTTGGCAGAGTTACGAGACGTCATCTTGGAGATGAGAGAGAAAGTGAATAGACACGAGGATGAACTAGCAAAAGGAAGAGGCCAAGGTGGTAAGGAAGGAAAGGAGAAGGCTCTGGAAGTCACACCTTCTGACCATCAATCAAGGGGAGGAAGTCATTCTCGCACTGAAGATGGAGGTAGTAGCGGTTCTCATTCTCAGTATCATCCCTTACCTATTACTGAGGTTTGGGAAAAATTTCGGAAGTTTACTCCACCAATGTTCGAGGGGAAGCTAGATCCGATTGCAGCACTGGAGTGGCTGAAGCGTGTAGAAAAGATTTTCAGAGTTATCGAGATTAGCTCACTACAGAAGGTGATGGTTGCTGAACAATTGTTGCAGAAAGCAGCTGAAGAATGGTGGGAAAGCACCAAAACAAAAGGAAATGCTGAGATGACGTGGGAAGAGTTTAAGGAAAAGTTCGAAAATTATTACTTTTCCCCTTCAATCAGAATAGAGAAAGAAACTGAATTCCTCACATTCAGGCAAGGGGAATTACATGAAGACGAATTTATTACTCGCTTTTTAGAGTTGTCTAAATTCTGCGGATATTCACAGAACAACTCTAAATGGTTGAGTGCTCGATTGGTTGAAAAAGCTAGACCAGACCTAAAAACAGCTCTATCACCGTTCCTTGATGAAACAAGGGATTTTGAAGAAATATGCGACAAACTGCGCACGATAGCAAGGAACAAACGAGAAGAGGAAGTTGAGAAGATGAAGGGTTTTCAGGCCAGATCTACACACCTCATGAGACCAACGGGAGGAGTTACTAAGAAGCAGAGTCACAACTTCAGTAATGTGAATACGCGGTTTAGCCAACCATCCAGAAATCACTTTGGTGGACCATCGAGGAGTTATTTTACTGGACCCCAAAGAAGTCATTTCAACAGACCACCGAGGAGTCAATTCAAAGGACCTCAAAGAAGTCACTTCAGTGGAGGTCAGAGTTCATATAGGGGATCCACAGCTCCTGTTGCAAGCACCGCCAACAATCAGATGTGTGCCAAGTGTGGAAGAATACACCAAGGACCATGTGTGACGTGTTTCAACTGTGGAAAGCCAGGACACATTTCCAGATTTTGTGAGGAGGAGCCTCGAGGAGCCAAGGATGCTAGAACTGCAGTGCCAGGGAAAGTGTTTGCACTATCACATCAGGAGGCAAGTGCTTCACCAAATCTGATTAAAGGTATCCTCAAACTCCAAGGTCTTGAAGTAGAAGCCTTATTTGATTCTGGTGCCACACACTCTTTTATATCATACGACTGTGTGCCTCGATTGAATTTAAGAGTGAGTGAATTGCCTTATTATATGATTATTTCTACACCGGCGGGAGCTTCAGTAAAAACTTCTAGGGCTTGCTTAAATTGTACGATTGAGATTGATAATAGGATCTCAAATATAGACCTTGTTTGTTTACCCACGAAGGGTATCGATGTAATAATAGGAATGGATTGGTTGTCAGCTAATGACATCATCCTTGACTGCAAGAGGAAGACTATCTCTCTTGCGGATGACTCTATGAGTCATAGTAGACCACAATTGTTGTCTATAGTACAAGATGAAAAGCCTGTTCATCATGGTTGTCTTGCGTACATGGTGTTTTTCTCCATTCAAACAGAAGTGGAGGAAGGGATAGAGAACATTGAAGTGGTGAAAGAATTTCCGGAAGTATTTCCGAAAGAAATGACAGGTTTACCCCCAGAGAGAGAAGTAGAATTTTCTATTGATCTCGTACCTGGAACGGAACCTATCTCTAAAGCTCCTTACCGAATGTCTCCATCGGAACTAGCAGAATTGAAGAAGCAGATCGAAGAATTGTTAGAAAAGGGTTTTATCAGACCCAGTGTATCTCCTTGGGGATCGCCCGTACTCTTTGTGAAGAAGAAAGATGGGAGCCTGAGACTATGCATTGACTATCGCCAGTTGAATAAAGTGACTATAAAGAATAAATATCCTTTACCCAGGATCGACGATCTACTTGATCAGTTGAAGGGAGCATCCATATTCTCCAAGATCGACCTCAGATCAGGTTATCACCAACTGAGAGTCAAAGCTGAAGATGTCTCAAAAACTGCATTCAGAACTAGATATGGCCATTATGAATTTCTTGTTATGCCATTTGGGCTAACAAATGCTCCAGCAGTATTCATGGATTACATGAATAGAATTTTCCGACCATATCTAGATAAATTTGTAGTGGTTTTCATTGACGACATCCTTATCTACTCTAAGGATGAAGAAGAGCATAAAGAGCACCTTAGAATCGTGCTACAAGTGTTGAAGGAGCACAAGCTCTATGCGAAACTGTCTAAGTGCGAATTTTGGTTGAAGGAAGTAAAATTCCTAGGCCATGTCGTATCGGCTGAAGGTGTTGCAGTGGACCATACTAAAGTTGAAGCAGTTCTCCAATGGGAACGACCAAAGTCCGTGACTGAGATCAGGAGTTTTCTAGGTCTAGCTGGCTATTATAGGAGATTTATCAAGGGCTTTTCGCAAATAGCTATGCCCTTGACAAAGTTAACTAGGAAGGGTCAACCATATGTATGGGACGAAAAGTGTGAAGCAGCTTTTCAAAATTTGAAGATTAAGTTGACTACGGCACCAGTACTTATAATTCCAGATCCTGCTCAGACCTTTACTTTGTACACAGATGCTTCCAAGAAAGGTCTTGGGTGTGTATTAATGCAAAATGGTAGGGTAGTAGCTTATGCTTCTCGACAGTTAAGGCCACATGAAGGAAATTATCCTACTCACGACTTAGAACTGGCAGCAGTAGTGTTCGCTCTGAAGATTTGGAGGCATCACCTCTACGGTTCAAAGTTCGAGGTTTATAGTGACCACAAAAGTCTAAAGTACCTGTTCGACCAAAAGGAGCTCAACATGCGACAGAGGAGATGGATGGAGTTTATCAAGGACTACGACTTCGAATTGAAGTATCATCCAGGAAAGGCGAACGTTGTAGCAGATGCCTTAAGTAGAAAGACAATCCATGTAGCCCAGATGATGATCAGAGAACATAAACTGCTCGAGGAGATACCAAGTACATCTATTGATGTAATGTCAGGTTTGGTCGCTACCATGGAAGCATTAACTATTGAAAGCACAATTTGGAAAGAGATTAAATTCGCTCAGCTCGAAGATGAGTATCTATTAAACGTGAGGGAAGATATTGAAGAAGGAAAAGAATCGAAATTTGGGATCGATAGAGATGGGATATTAAGGTATAAAGGAAAAGTGTGTATACCTAATGATGGAGAAATAAAAAGGCTCATACTAGAGGAGGCTCATCGGAGTAAATACACTATCCATCCCGGAGCAACCAAGATGTATCATGATCTCAAGCGGAATTGGTGGTGGCGGGGCATGAAGAAAGATGTGACTGACTTTGTCACTTGTTGTTTGACTTGTCAGAAAGTCAAGATCGAACATCGGAAACCTCCTGGATTATTAAAGAATTTGGATATCCCAGAGTGGAAATGGGACAGCATCTCTATGGATTTCATCATGGGGCTTCCTCTAACGACATCCGGACATAATGCCATTTGGGTAATTGTCGATAGGTTAACTAAGTCAGCTCATTTTCTAGCAATTGCAGCAGAATACTCATTGGAGAGACTAGCAAAGATCTACATGAAGGAGATTGTCAGATTGCATGGGATACCGAATAGCATCGTATCTGATCGTGATCCACGATTCACTTCACGATTTTGGAAAGCATTGCAGAATGCTATGGGAACTCGGATGAGTTATAGTACCGCTTATCATCCTCAAACTGACGGGCAGACTGAGAGGACTATTCAAACTCTGGAAGACATGTTGCGGGCTTGTGCAATCGAACTAAAAGGAAGTTGGGACGATCATCTTCATCTTGCGGAGTTTGCATATAACAATAGTTATCACTCCAGCATTGAGATGGCACCTTATGAGGCTTTGTATGGAAGAAAATGTAGATCTCCTATTTGCTGGACGGAATTGAATGAGCGAATTTTAATAGGTCCAGAACTTGTGGACGAGACGACTCAAAAGATTAAGGTGATTCAACAGAAACTTCTCACTGCTCAGAGTCGACAGAAGAGTTATGCTGACAAGAGAAGACGACCGTTGGAGTTCATGGTGGGCGAACATGTATTCTTAAGAGTCACACCAATGACTGGCATTGGTAGAGCAATACGAGCAAAGAAGCTTTCACCTCGTTTTATGGGTCCTTATGAGATTTTGGAGAAAATTGGACCGGTAGCTTACAGAATTGCATTACCTCCACAGCTTGCGAACCTTCATGATGTCTTTCATGTATCGCAACTGAAGAAATACCAACCGGATCCTTCCCACATTATAGAAGTAGAAGAGGTAGAACTCAAAGATAACATGACGTATAAAGCCGAGCCGGAGCGGATTGTTGATGCAAGGGACAAGAGATTAAGAAACAAGACCATTAGACTTGTAAAGGTCGAATGGAAAGGAATGGCTCCCGGAGATGCTACTTGGGAAACGGAGGAGAGCATGCGACAAACCTATCCTCATTTATTTAAATAGGTTAGAATTCTTATTATAGCGAAATTTTGAGGACAAAATTTTCTTTTAGGAGGGGAGAAATGTAACATCCTGAATTTTGAATCTAATATCTTGAACATAAACCTATTTTGGGAAGACTAGTAGGCTCTATTTTTGGAAAGTGATAAATTTGAAATCAGTATTTTGTGGGCCCCGTGAATAGTATTTACTATTCACGTATACGTTTTTACTATTTACAAATACGTATTTTAAAAAAAATATATATATATATGTTATTCGCAAATACGTATTTAATACTTGAAATTTGTGAAATATGAATAGTGTTCACTATTCACAAATACGTATTTACTATTTAAAAATACGGTATTTACTATTCCTAAATACGTATTTACTATTCATGCGGGACCCACAACCAAAATAATTCTCTCCCGACACAAAACTCTCGTGAAGTTTGAAAATTTTGTCAGCGGGACCCACGTAATAGTAATTTACTATTTGAATAATAATATTATATTATTATAATATAATATTATTTACTATTCATGTGGGACCCACGAAAAATTATTTCCACAGAAGAGTCACGGGAGGTTTTCTTTTTAGTTTTTAGGAAAATTACGTAAAACGACCCAGAGACTAAAATTACACTTAAGGACCCATTTTCCAACTATAAATAGACCTTCCATTTCATTTCATTCTTCACAACTTCTAAGAGCCTTAGAGAGAGGTAGAGAGAGAGAGAGAGTAGAGAGATATTTGCTTGAGAGTTATAATAGCTGGTTGGTGATTCGGGTATTAGCAAGTAACAGGTAACTCTGAATATTCTTCCTTATACTTGTGAATTATGTATGATTATAAATTTGTTTGTTTACTATTTTGGCAAGAATATTTAGAAAATATTTATGGTTTTAAGATCTGGTGTGGGAACTTTGACTTGCAAATCTGTAGAGGTACTATTTATACGTACGTTACTATTCACATATACTGTATTTACTATTCATTTTACTATTCACGTATACCGTATTTACTATTCATTTTTACTATTCACATATACCGTATTTACTATTCATTTTACTATTCACGTATACCGTATTACTATTCATTTTTACTATTCACATATACTGTATTTACTATTCATTTTACTATTCACGTATACCGTATTTACTATTCATTTTTACTATTCACGTATACCGTATTTACTATTCATGTTACTATTCACGTATACCGTATTTACTATTCATGTTACTATTCACGTATACCGTATTTACTATTCATGTTACTATTCACGTATACCGTATTAACTACTCATTTTACTATTCATGTATATACCGTATTTTACTATTCACAGATACGCATAGTATTTTACTATTCACAGATACGCATATCAACGTATATAATGGTATAATAATGCATTATTTTTGAGTAAATACATCATGGCGGTTGTATTGTGATGGGTGGAGTAAGGAGGGAATTGAATGATAAGAATTGTTTATGCCACCACTCGGTGCACAGTGGATGGTACTTTTCAGGGCCCCATCTTCCATGTTTTCCTCTGGCCGGGATTTCATTGGAGATGTGGGACATGTGACACCTCCTTAGTTGTTATTTTAAAGGAGGGGAGCCATAGTCCAGATTTAAGCTCTATACCTTTGGCCGGGTGTATCTTAAGTTTTGGTGAGCTTGAAACCATCCAGTCAAATGAATGAGTTTCTATTGGACTATATGTTAGCCTATGGTTCCAGTCAGCGGTATACGGTTGGAAGGGGATATAAGGGAGGCTGCATACTGCATAGTGCATTTCTGAATTATTCAATAAAGAATGATGAGTATTTTGTAAAGGCATTTGATGTGAACAACGGTATATCTAAAAATATCTGAGTATATTAAATTCACATTATATTACCTTTTATTTTTGTCATATGTAATTTGCTCGTGTAAGGTAGAAATATTCAGTAGTTACTGAGACGTGGAATCTCATCCCATATTAACATTTTTCAGGTGATTATTCTAGTAGAGAGCAAGGGAAGGCACCTATGGAGTGAGCTCTGGAAGCTCATTTAATCTCCAATAAATTATGATATGTTATTTTATTTGCCATGAACCTAAGACTTCCGTTTTGTATTGAACTCTGAAATATTTTCTGAAATTTATTCTGATTATGTATTACGGGTTTTATTCGAAATGGTAACATTGTAAAAGGATTTGGATATTGTTGAACTCTTTTGAAGGTATTTTCAATATTTTGACCGAGTTTTTGGTGATGAAAATGAGGTGTTACACTGTGTCTGAATATTACTTTGGGTACAAGATGAACGAAAATTGTGTTGTGTGCTTGGTGAGCATGTTTGGGAAAGAGATAGGACTTAGGGATAATATGATATATAAAGCTGAGTCGGAGCGGATTGTTGATGCGGGGGATAAGCAATTGAGGAACAAGGATATTAGCTTGTAAAGGTTGTGTGTAAAGGAATGGCTCCCGGAGATGCTACTTGGGAAACGGAGGAGAGCATGCGACAAACCTATCCTCATTTATTTAAATAGGTTAGAATTCTTATTATAGCGAAATTTTGAGGACAAAATTTTCTTTTAGGAGGGGAGAAATGTAACATCCTGAATTTTGAATCTAATATCTTGAACATAAACCTATTTTGGGAAGACTAGTAGGCTCTATTTTTGGAAAGTAATAAATTTGAAATCAGTATTTTGTGGGCCCCGTGAATAGTATTTACTATTCACGTATACGTTTTTACTATATACAAATACGTATTTAAAAAAAATATATATATATATATGTTATTCGCAAATACGTATTTAATACTTGAAATTTGTGAAATATGAATAGTGTTCACTATTCACAAATACGTATTTACTATTTAAAAATACGGTATTTACTATTTATAAAGACGTATTCACTATTTGAAAATACGTAGGACCCACGTCAAAAATAATTCATCTTCAGCCGCCTCTCCTTGTGCTTCTCGTGGGAAGTTTTAAAAAATCACGCGGGACCCACTCAATAATAATTAGAATAATATTATATTATTAAATTTACTATTTGCACAGTAATTTACAAATTTAAATATTAAAATAATGAAGAAAATTTTGAAACGGCAGAAGCGCAGCAGCCCACGAGGAAAATGTTTTTATATTATATAATTTTATAATTTTGTGAAAATTACGCCTAAGGACCCATTTTCCAACTATAAATAGACCTTTCATTTCATTTCATTCTTCACAACTCCTAGAGCTATTTAGAGAGAGGAAGAGAAAGAGAGAGTAGAGAGATAATTATTTGAGAGTTTTTTTAGAAGCTTGTCGGTGATTTGGGAATTAGCAAGTACCAGGTAACTCTGAATATTCTTCCTTATACTTGTGAATTATGTATGATTATAAATTTGTTTGTTTACTATTTTGGCAAGAATATTTAGAAAATATTTATGGTTTTAAGATCCGGTGTGGGAACTTTGATTTGCAAATCTGCAGAGGTACTATTTATACGTACGTTACTATTCACGTATACCGTATTTACTATTCATGTTACTATTCACGTATACTGTATTTACTATTCACGTATACCATATTTACTATTCACACCGTATTTACTATTCATTTTACTATTCACGTATACCGTATTTACTATTCATTTTACTATTCACGTATACCGTATTTACTATTCATAATACTATTCACGTATACATACCGTATTTACTATTCACGTATACATACCGTATGTACTCTTCATTTTTACTATTCATGTATATATATCGTATTTTACTATTCACATATACGCATAGTATTCACTATTCATAAATACGCATATTGATGTATAAAACTTTATGGTATAATAATGCATTATTTTGAGTGAACATATTCATCATGGCGGTTGTATTATGATGGGTGGAGTAAGGAGGGATTTGAATGATAAGAATGATTTATGCCACCACTCGGTGCACAGTGGATGGTACTTGTTTCAGGGCCCCATCTTCCATGTTTTCCTCTGGCCGGGATTTCATTGGAGTTGTGGGACATGTGACACCTCCTTAGTTATTTTAAAGGAGGGGAGCCATAGTCCAGATTTAAGCTCTATACCTTTGGCCGGGTGTATCTTAAGATTTGGTGAGCTTGGAACAATTCAGTCAAATGAATAAGTTTCTATTGGACTATGTGTTAGCCTATGGCTCCAGTCAGCGGTATACGGATGGAGGTGGTATAAGGGAGGCTGCATACTGCATAATGCATTTCTGAACAGATCAAGGATTTGATAGACTGATGAATGATTTGTAAAGACATATGATGAGAACTTCTGAAAAAAATATATTTATATATATAAAGTCATATTTTATTATTTTTGTATTGATAACTACTTTTACAAATAATCTTTGTAAGAGAAAGTATGGTATATATTTATATTTATGAAATAAGTTTATGTCTTTTTGTCATACATTATTTACTTGTATGCGGTGGAAATATTCAGTAGTTACTGAGATGTGTAATCTCACCCCATATTATCATTTTTCAGGTGAATAACTTAGTAGAGATCAAGGGAATGCACCCATGGAGTGAGCTTTGTAGGCTCTTCTGTACTCCTTTAGTTTATGTTGTGTTATTTTATTTGCCATGAACCTAAAAGACTTCCGCATTTTAAAATAACTCTTATTTATTGGATTTATTTTGGCTCTGTATAAATGGATTTCTACCTTTGGCCATATTGTAAATATGTTTTTGAGTGTTGAATATCCTATATTTGGAGGTGTTACTGATATTTTGGCCAAGATTTTGGTATTGAAAATGAGGCGTTACATATATCATATTAGTTAACTTTACAAACTTCATTGATCTAATTAAATTAAATAAATTTGTCTTAAATTGAGAATATGAGGGAGAACAATTTTTCTAGTAGTTTTATAGAGGATTTGTGAATACAAACATCGCATTTAGGTGGCTAATAATGATTTCATTGGAAGGTTCTAGTATTATTTTCTTTTTTCTTTTTTCTCTCTTGGTAATAAATTTTTAATAATTAAATAGAGAAGGACTCCTTGTATTATAGTAGTGGTATATATATACACATAATCTAATATCTAATACTACATTAGGCAATGAGTTCACTTTCATAACCTATATATAAAATAGTGCCTTTTTCTATAAAATATGTGTACATATATTGATTTTTGAATAACAAAATATAGAAGTGTATTATAGTATATTGAATAAGATTGCATGCCTCAACACAATAAGAGTATTATAGTACTTTTTTTTCATAGATATTATGCTGTACTCCCTCCTATCCTTAATATAAAATATTTACCTAATTTAATTATATTAAGAAAGTTAATTAAGTTAGTTAATATAACATATATTCTATAAAACAATCCAGTTATCTTTTATAGTTCCCTCTTTCCCGTCCTACTTAATTATTGTTGAGAAAGCATAATAGGAGTAAATTAAGAAAATACTAATAAATATGAAAATTATATTTTATATTTAAAATCAAAATAAAATCCCTAAATTATCTTGTATTCAGGACCGAGGACTAATTATTACTACCTCCATTTCAAAATTCATAATTATGTTTCAACACTATGCACTTAAATTAACAAAACAATTTGCTAATATAAATTATAAATCGCAGCAAAATTTAATTAGTATTTTGACTAAACTATATCTTTATTAGTGGAAGACAGTAAACATATAAAATTAAATAGTATGTCATTAAAATTTTAAAGCAGGTTTTTTTTTTTTTTGAAAATAAATTACAAATTTAACATCATAGTTATTCAAGAAAGGAAGTTCAACTAGTTGGTTCTCTTCCACATCACAAGTTGGGCCAACAATGAGTTTCACTTCATAATTGGGGGCAAAGTGCATTGTATTTGATTTGTACCATGCAATTCAGGGATGGATTCACGCGCATGTTGGATGACGATTTTTTTTTTTTTAATCATAGAATTAATAAAACGTGCTTTAATTGTTGAGCCAAAAAAAGGGCAAAGTAGGAAACGACAAAGGTTGGACCAGGAATAATAAATGGGACCGAAGCCACTGCGTGAAGAAAATATTAGAAGGAGAAGGCATTCACTGAGAGCTCAAAGGCCATGATGAATCATGAACCTCAAAAGAATACTTATAACTGCAGCAGCAAGTTGTGGCTGCACCTTTCATTCTGTAAAACCTCATACAACACAAAATCCCTGAAGTGGAGATTCCACTCTCGTACATATAGCTTTGCATTCACATTTTTCTGAAAACTTGTTTAAAAACCTTCACATAACTTGCACGAGCTTCTACCAAGATGGCTCTCACACTGTTTCAGCACAAAGTGTTACATTGCTTACAAATTTACAGAGCTTGTGGGTGTTAGTTGCTAGTAAATAGAAAAAAACAAACGCAAAACAAACTCATTGCCGATATATATTTTACAATCACTCATCTGTAAGCAGCTATGTGTATTGTTGAACTCTCTCTTTCTCAGTAAATTGAGAATTAGTACTAGTGTTATTTACTGAGGATTCTCCCACAAAAAAGGATTAGAGGGGGCAAAAACCCATAATATGGGCAGGTCTATAGGCAGGCTGAACGAGAGGATTACTATATGGGGCTTCTATTATCAGAGTGGTGAGTGAGACCTATCTTTCAGAAAGATGGATGGCCATCTGCTGGAGTAGAACTTTCTTCTGATATGCATTAATAATGCCCTCACACTCAGCATCCAATATGACATCTGTCATAATTGCTGCAGCGTGCCCTCTAGGCTCGTCCTCTGAAGTCCTCCTCAACATGAACATCTAAACATGACATATCCAAACAACACAGAATCAAGCATCTGCATTTGGTGAAATTGTTTGTAACAATGATTTTTTTTTTCCTTTTGGTTTTCCCACTTTTTCTGAAGTTCCTCCTTTGGTAATCCAACGGAGCCAAAGCCCAAAGAAAACAATGAACTATTTTAAAACTAAGCATGATGCATCTCTAAGAAGAAATTTAGATATAGTGTAATTAAGTCATAGCTCTGGCTTTATGAGGCATTCAAGCTTCTAGCCCGCTAAAAGCCTGCAATATATTTTTAAGCATGATTTCTCTGAGAAGGGATTGGGAAAAGGTTAAGTTTTGTTAGATGATGAAGGTATTGAGGAATGCAGAACTCGTGTCATTAGTAGATCAGGCATATCGACCCAGTCAGCATATACCAGTATAATGTGCTCTTTTTAATTGTTTACTTTTACATCAAATGTTGATATCAAATAAACACAAGGGTGTGAGCATGATTGTAACAATTCCCATCTCAACATTAACATATTGCAGGAGGGAGAAACAGAATATCCCCTTATAAATCAGATCAATCATACGACATGTAAGTGACCATGCAAACTTTTTCTGATGTTAAAATAATACTGGGTGAAGTTCACGATTTCCAACCCAATATATGAATGTGCACTAAATTTGATTGATGCAGCAGCAGTCAGTTTAGTGATTATCAAACTTAATAGCGGAAAATTGTGTATATAAAACTGAACACGTGCACACATAAGATCAAAGAATATTAAAATAAAATCGTTTCTATCACTTGAAAGCATGTCATACCTGCCCACGATGAGATATTTCTATGCAGCCGGGTTGTTTGATAAATGGTTCTCCGTCAATTTGAACAGGGAAAGGACTTGATGAGTGTATTCTAATGACTTTACCTTGGGCTAGCCTTCTTGCTTGGGAAAGACCAACCTATCCAAAAATCAAGCTTTACCAGGTTAGCATGAATTTACAAAGTCATTTTTTCTTAGACATATATGCATATTGGAAATTATCATAATGCTTTGTGAAAAGGGTAAGCAGTTAGCTCACTTTGAGTAATATAGCTAACTATTTACATAAATACATATCCTTAAAGGATATGTAAAACAATTCATAATAAGAAAAAGGGATATGTAATACTTTTTACATATCATCCCACTACATTTCATCTTTTATGTACTTGCACCGATGTTTCATGCAAATTGCCAAAACAGTAATCTGAGAGTCTGTCCAGTTGAACATTGTAAAATAGGTTAATTTAAATCATATATAAAGAACTAACGTTCATTAGGTTAAGTCTAAAGCAAGAAGAATTTCAAACCTGAAGTTTGCCTAGGTGCCATGCTCCACATACACATACCACCTCAAGTATTTTATCATGCATCGATTGAAGACTAAAATCATCATCATGCTCATAGTCATTTTGCCAAAGATTTACCCCACCCATATAGCTCCCAATATTAAGCACAATTAAGCCCTCCGAATCCTGCATGGATAAAGTAAGAAATGATTCCTTAGAGATAACTCGAAAAGGTATAATATTCAAGATGCATATTTTTAAATACTGAAAGATGTTTACTTTGGGAATCTCAATGTCTTTCCCATCAACTTCAAGCCATACTTGCCACGGCAAGTCTGCACACGTTCTGTCCATTATATCTTTAGCTCCTTCTTTGGCATACCGAAGTTTATTTAAAAACTGTGAATGGAAATCTCATCAGCAAACACTACTTGAAAAAGCCTCTCCTGGATTGCGAGACTTAAAAACCCTAGAATAAGATAACTAATGAATCGAGAAAGATGCTTTGACTTCAGTAAACAAGGGCCAGAACGAGAGTGTAAGCAAGTTACATTGTTGAAATGTCAAAAATAATACAGCAACTACCCATTAATTTTTCAACATGATCTCTCTTGATTGTAGTTTTTAGCTAAGATGCGTGAGAAGGAACTTCAAGTAAGTGTCTGGAGGCCACTTTATCAGTTAGCTTCATCAAGCAGCCTGACGTCCAAAAAGTTGGGCTATTTAAAATAATCACAGCCTTCTATTATTTAATATATAAGTAGCAGTACTTTCAAACATTGTTCAGCCTTGGAGATTTTGTACTTTACACCATGTGCTTAAAAAGCTTCCTAACATTGACAGGGTGCAGTATGAACATATATCTTACAGCTATAAAATACCAAGAAAAAAGCAGCTTGTACCTGACTGCAAAATCTCTCAGGATATACTTCTCGAGTAACATGAAATTCATATGCAACCTTCGCATCACATCCAATTCCTGTAAAAGTAATTTGGATATGTCAATAGTTCTCGAGAAACAATATTTGACATTTGTTTCAGAGAAGTACCTAAGTAGTTCATCATGGATTTAGATTTCACTTTTTTTCCTTTTCCTTCTGAGTTTTCTTCTGTAATATTTACTGACCAGCGATCCAACATTGTAACTGCCGCATTGCTAACATCTTGCAAAATCGTGGTCAAGCCACCTCGTCCATCAAGGGCAGAGAAGCCTCCTCCCCAATTCAGTACCCTCGATAAATCGTTTCCAGTACCTAGTGGGAGAATCGCAACTGGTGGAGGTGACTCAAAATTATGTTTTTCTATTGCATCAAGGACCCATGCCACAGTGCCATCACCACCACATACCAATACTCTAAAATATTGTACACTCTTGAAAAATTCCAACCCCACCTCAGGACCTTGGGAAGCACTTAACTCAAATATCTACAGTCAGAGAGCAAAAATCAGCACAGGCCCATTAAGAACATGGTATGAAATAAATATATCCACTATATATAAAGACAAGCATTGCAAATTAAGTATTTCCATATATTATTTGCTTTTGAAAATATATTTAGTGGAATTTAGAGAAACATTAAACAGTAGGATCACCTACAACAAAAAGAAAATGTTAAAAACAAAGTAAACTCCCATTTCAAGACAAAATTGATGGGCAAAAGCAATGCAGTAGTATATGGTGTTTCTAAGGTTCCACTGTCTTAGAAGTATAGGAAATCTATCACATATGCTTAACCTTAGACCGTAATGAAAATTTGTGTCTCTTCATTTTGGTAACTCATGAGCAGTCAACGAAGATTGTTACTTACTTTATGATATGGTAATAAATAGTTATAGGAAAGTTAGCAAGCTAGCAGTGGTGGAACTTAGAGGGAAAGTTTGAGGGGGCCAAATAGTGGTGGGGGGATTTGGGGGTTCAGCCCCCGAAAATTTTTTTAAAGAAAAGTTTTAAATGCATTAAAAATAAAAAAGAATAAAAAAAATATTCATGAAACCAAGTCAATTAACTGCATCTACAAGTGTAGTATAGAATAGGCAAAAACATAGTAATTAGTTAGGGATACACCACAAAAGAAAATTTCACTGATAAGTTAAAAATTTCAGGTAATTAGAATGAAATATAGAAAAGAATGAAAAGATTAACATAAATCATACAAGACCCTACATGAAACAAAATTAAATTATAAGCCCAAAGATATAAAAAGAGGAAAAAATGTAAAAAGAAGAAGAAGAAGAAGTTGAGGGGCCAAAATTTAATTTTACTTGGGGGGCCAAAGTGATATTATTCACTAAAAAATAAAAAGTCCCATTAAAAATTTTTAAATAAATTTTTTTTTTTGGGGGGGGGGGGGGGGGGGCCATGGCCCCCCCTAGTCCCTTGTATGTTCGGTCCCTGCAAGCTAGTTAGTCAGTCAGTTTTGAGTAATATAGTTGCTATCCCAGCGTGTAAAAGGAAGGGGAGTTCTCTATGTTCTTTGGCTTTTCTGATTTTAATGAACACCTGAAGTTTCTCTTCATTCTCTCTTCTACAACCCTCTCTCTGAATTCTGAAAGTCCACTATCTATATACCTATCTTCTTTCTGACCTATCTAAATTCTTTTACGTAATACAATGCCAATATATTTCAGGCAAAATAAATTAATAAATAAAATGCCAGTGCTCAACTAAAACCTTCCATAATAATGAGCAGAATGTTGAGATAAAATCCATGTCAAGTCAATGAAACACAAATAAAGAAAAAAAGGGCACCAAAAATATTGATGAAAAGCCATACCTAGGAAATTCCAGTATATATTATTAGGAAAGAATCTAGGAAACTCCAGTATTATATTTTCCCTTTATCTTCAAACAACGAAAAGGAAATTTCAATATTATTCATTCACATCTCAACACATTATTTACATTTTGAGGACCATGGGTCAAAATCACATAAGGCCATGGTAAAGGTATGCACAATAGGGTGGTAATTAGAATCTTGCATTAGGAAAGAGTAAAAACATAATACCATTTTTTAAAAAGTTGTGGTAGGTAAACAAATATCAAAATGTAGGCAAACAACAATTTTCATTTCATGGAATTTTAGAAAGAAGTCAGATTGCACTTGAGTCTAACAAGTTAAACTACAACTCTTTCATGTCATAAACCACAATATTTTCATGAAAATATGAAGAAAGGACAAGAGTAAAATATTGAAATCCTTCAGATAAGACCATCAATTAAATCCAATTACTTATCAAACACGCTCCCAAACCAGATGCTCCAATCTAATATTAGGAAAAAAAAAAAAAAAGGTGTGAGCGCGCACACGCACAAAACATGATTAGTTTCATAAAATACAAGACTGGTTTAGGAGATACCTGAACAGGATTTAGTAGCATGTTCAATCTCCTGCGAAGAGAAGTCCCAAGCTGTCCACCACTCCTGGCATTTATGAAAACCAAAAGCGGTCTTGCAGCAGGAGACAACTCAGACAATGTGTACTTCTTAATTAGACTATGTGTGGCAGTTTTACCATTTTCTTGCATAAAAAAATTAGTGTCCCTCATTTCCAGCACTCCACCATTGTTCATGTAATCGAACTTCCTCTCACAACTGGATTTCTTCATATCTGATAAGCCATTCAATACACATCCCAAAGTTGCCTCAGAAGCAGATGAATGCCTTAACAAACAATTAGTGGAGTAACTACCTCCATTCTTATTACGATTGCGCCGCTTTTTAATCTGACCACGAACTGAAGAGGTTATGATTTCTTGTGCAATATAACTTACTCTTTCCCCCTTTTGATCTTCGTCAGCTTCTTTGACACACAAAGGAGAGAGGATAACTCGTCTCAGAGGGCCCAAATCACAAACATCACCAAAATCTCTAGCCAATTTGGCATGACATTTTACATGAATGAGGCGCTGACACCAGCGGCAATGCCAAGAAGGAGAGGCATTGACAAATGGAACACCACACATTTCATCACAGTAAAAACAGAAGCCAGACATCTCCTGGTTATCATCCACATTAACCCATCTCTCTGACCATTGGTGTCGCACATGGCTAAAAGCAGCCTGTGCCACACATTTGCAATCCTTTGCAGCAGACTGAGAACAATAGAAATGAGCAGCTACCCCGCAAACAGAGCAGCGATGGAGAGGATTACGTGGTGAGGCCGTAGTACCTAAGTTATGAGAAGGCCCAAGAGAAGTCAAGCAGACACAGCAAGTTGATGGTTGTTCCGCATAAGTAAAATCTTCAAACCATATATGATTTGATAAAGGTACTTTCAGTTTTTTCCAAACTTTTTTCTTGGCTATGGCAGCAGCCTTCACCCAATTTAGAGACGTCCTTCTCTGCCACTTGAGAATAGCATATATGATGGCTAGAATTCCAAGTGATCCAGAGATCAGCCATCCAAATATAGATGGACCAGAATCATAAAGGCTAGTAAACAACCTCGTAATTGAGATAGCCAGAGACATTGAGGTAAAACTCATGGCTATTTGATTCGACTTAGGTCCTGAACGATTATATACATAGAACCTGCAAACAATAGCTTGTCACTCAGAGACTATAAGCATAAAAGTTAGCAGACAGCAATAAATGGGCACCAAAAGGTATATGAACTTAAAACTGTGCCTTCATTGCTATAGTCGAAAGCATGGGATCACTATAAGAAAGAATAACACAAAAGATGCTGCCGTATTGTGCATGACATAAAATTTATTGTCAGGTGAGTCGCTATTCACCTATATGGAATTTAATAGGTTGAACATTACCTAGCACTACTAAATTAGAAACAAAGCACCATTAATTATTGATTGACTACTAGGTAATCATGATCCTACCAAAACAGAAAAACAATGTAGGAAGAAACCAAGCCAGGTGAGGGCATTATGGTGAATATAAAACCCCAAGACTCACGAAATAAGGATTTTAACGAGCGTTCGAACTTAATTGAAAATTCTACCACCTAAAAATAGATCGAGTTTAAACATGAAACACAAATCTGAGACCAAATAACGTAATGATGAAATCAAATAATATCTCCAAACTGAATAAACAGAATTTAGGTCAGATGAGAGGCATTTTCGATCTATGCAAGTCAATCTAAAGACTAGAAGCCAATCAGAAGTAATTAGAAAAAGGAAGATCAAAGAACAAATGCCAGAACGAACGTTGCAGAGAAGGATTCAAGCCTGAAATTTAGCGCGCGCGAGGGAGAGAATCCAGAGATTCCTATCGGAATGAACGGAACGCCGGAGATGATGATGAGAATTAATGACTAATATTTTAATGTGTGTGTATATATATACATACTGTGTGTAGATGCGGGAAAGAAAGGGAATTGGTGAGAAGAGGATATTTGAAAACTTTTCATTCGGCATATTTACTTTACTTCATTGGAAAGTAAGAGGGAAGAGGAATAAAAAGGCGGGATTTCCGTTGCATAACACACGGATGTTCTTTCGGAATCGCCCGCGCAACCCAGCAAGGCAACAACGCGTTTTAATCTCAATTTACGATTTGACCAGCCGGAAATTACTTATTTACCCATATGTCCTTTAGCGTTTTTTTTTTAAAGAAAATAAAATAAAATAAACGTAAGGAAGCTTATTGTCATGGCCTTAGACTTGATCACCCAAATACCGTGCCGGCCTTAGCTTGATCACCGCTCTCAATCTTGCTAAGTCAGCTGAATCTGCTCGAGTAGGCAAGGAAAAGCAAAGAACAAGAGAACTTCTAGAGAGAGAAAGAATTTAGAGAGAGAAGCTCTTGAAACAACAATTGCTTGAAGACTCTTGGATGTTTACAAATGAAAGAGGCATCCCCTATTTATAGCCTACCACCTCCTCAATGAACGGCTAAAATCAATTACATCCGACGGTGGAGAATAGCTCTCTAGAACCTTCCCTACAAATATCTAGATATTTACATAGTTCCTAGAATTCTCTAGACAACTCTACAACTATGTACACATATCTACAACATTCTAGGAGTTTCTAGACTTCTCCACACTTGAAGTCTCAACCTCCTAGTCCAATGCGGAGTGTCCGTGCACGCGAATTATCTAGCGTTCCTTTCCGGGCGTGACACTCTCCCCCACCTAATCCAATGACGCCCTTGTCACTGCACAGGCTCCTGTGTTTCTTCCGAAACACCTTCAGTTGCTGAGGAAGGAGGTTTGCCATCACGTTGTCTCCTACTCGGTATTCAGAGGCTCGCTCCTTCCTATACACAATCTCCTTCCATCCCTTGGCCGACTTGCCCTGGAAGGATCTCATCGCCAGAACTCTTCGGCCTAATGCATCACCCATCGCACCGGCCATGCCAACTCCATGCTCCAACCCATGTTTCACCTTTCGTCCAGGCGGCAACCTTTCTTGGAGCCTTAGTGGCATTGGGTTCCCATTCCTCTTCACGACAGGGGGAAGATTCCCACGATCCTTCACATCAGGATCCACCACCTTCAAAGCCGCAAGGTAGGTGACTGACAAGCCAACATCCCGATCATTGCTTGTCGTAGGCACTGTGCAACCAATCCCCTTCTCAAGGAAGCACAATGAATCTTCACCCGGCATAAGGACAACTTTTGCCTTGCGCAAGAAGTCCAGACCCAGTACCACATTGAAGTCGTCCATAGGGGTTACCGACAAATCCACGGTCCCCTTCCACGTTCCCATGCATAGCTCTACCCCATGAGCTACGCCCTTGAGAGGCTTGCCAGGAGTATTCACAGACTTCCACCATCCTCCTTGTGCTTGAACAACTGAGAGACCTACCCGCTTGGCCTCTTCAGGAGTGATGAAGTTATGGGTAGCCCCGGTGTCCACCATAACCTTTACTGGCTTCCCATTCAGCTTCACATCAACAAACATGAGACCTTTACTCCTCGTAACAGTTTCCTCATGTTTGGCCTTCAAGGCATTCAAGACTCTGAGAGATCCCATCCGCATGTTGGGTTCCTCCTCATCGGTTCCCTCGTTCCCCTGAACAAGGGCTAACAAACTACCCAGCTTGGGACACTTGCTCATGTAATGTGACCCTTTGCACATGTAGTAGCTGATTGTCTTCTTCTTCTTGTCCTCAGGTTGGTCCTTCCAGGAAGACTTGTCCGCTCCTCCCTTGACAAACTCCTTACCTTTGTCTCCCCCACCGTTCCCATGGTTGGGTTCGGAAGACTTAGGTCCAGAAGTCTCACCTTTCTCACCCCTTTGATAATCAGTGAGGCTTTCAGCAATGGCAATGGCTTCGTCCACACTTGCTGCACCACGCCGTTGGAGTTCATGCTTGGCCCAATTCTGAAGACCATCCACGAAGTAGAACAATGTCTCCTCGCTACTGAGATTAGGGATTTGCAACGTGAGGGTCGTGAAGTCCCTTACATAATCCTGAATCGTAGTCTTGTGCTTGAGTTCCCTCAACCTCTTGCGCGCCATGTAGACCATGTTCTCAGGGTAGAACTGTTTCTTCAGTTCCCTCTTGAAATCATCCCATGTCTCGACCTTGCAAAGGCCCCTTTCCATGTCTGCATGCTTCCTACGCCACCATAACATAGCATTATCACTAAGGAACAAGGAAGCAGTACGTACCTTAGTTGTATTATCAACCAAGTTCAGGCTATCAGAATATCGCTCCATCTGCCACAAGAAGTTCTCAACCTCCTTGGCATCGCGAACGCCTTGAAATTCCTTCGGCTTAGGGAGATCCAACCTCGCCTCCCTTGCTCCACTGGTACCACCCACCAACGGAGTCTTTGATTGTCTCTTCAAAGAAGTC
This sequence comes from Acacia crassicarpa, assembly GCA_034222035.1. NCBI lineage: Eukaryota > Viridiplantae > Streptophyta > Magnoliopsida > Fabales > Fabaceae > Acacia > Acacia crassicarpa. The sequence continues at coordinate 7,815,793 of JAWXYG010000008.1, forward strand.
TTTATAGAGAGTTGAGCTGTCCCTGCATCGCGGTAATGGCATCCATTACCTTTGCCTCGAGTCGCCTCATGGACTCAGCTCGTTCCTCCTCAACATTGAGGTGCGAATCAAGATCCGACCTCAAGTTGTCCAATTAGCTAAGGGTGTGGGTTTCAAGTGTCTCAAAGTCACCTTCCACCTTGTCCACCCTAATAGCCACCCCGTGTAAGGCCTCCTCCAAAGCCTCCACCTTTGCCATCAAAGTGGCCATATCCGCGGCCTGGCGGGACTTACTTGATCCTCGGGTCTTCTTTGCCTCCCGATCAACTTGGGTCTCCCTACCCCTTCCTTCTCCCGACACCACCATGTCCTCAGTTGTGCCCGACATCCTTGCTTACCAAATGGCTACCACGAACCACGTTCACAGCTCTGAACCTAGCTGCCTTGAACCAAAGCTTTGATACCACTTTGTCACGGCCTTGGACTTGATCACCCAAATACCGTGTCGGCCTTAGCTTGATCACCCCTCTCGATCTTGCTAAGTCAGCCGAATCCCCTCGAGTAGGCAAGGAAAGGCAAAGAACAAGAGAACTTCTAGAGAGAGAAAGAACTTAGAGAGAGAAGCTCTTGAAACAACAATTGCTTGAAGACTCTTGGATGTTTACAAATGAAGGAGGCATCCCCTATTTATAGCCTACCACCTCCTCAATGAACGGCTAAAATCAATTACATCCGACGGTGGAGAATAGCTCTCCAGAACCTTCCCTATAAATATCTAGATATTTACATAATTCCTAGAGTTCTCTAGAATTCTCTACACAACTCTACAACTATGTACACATATCTACAACATTCTAGGAGTTTCTAGACTTCTCCACACTTGAAGTCTCAACCTCCTAGTCCAATGCGGAGTGTCCGCGCACGCGAATTATCTAGCGTTCCTTTCTGGGCGTGACATTATGCAGTTATATCTATTTATTAATTATTTTCAAATGTTTTCGCTGCAGATTAGTTCTGGTCATTTGATTTTTTTTTTTTTTGTAGCATGAGGTTGGGGAATTGAAAATAAAATAAACGGGTAGAGTAAAAATTGAATTACCAATAAAAGTGAGTGGTAAAGATGTTACATCATAACTATAAGGTCGTAAGTCCAAACCCTATCGATGTAAAAACCTTGTTGGTAGGTGGTTTGTGAATACTTCTGTAAACGCTCTTTGAACTTAAAAACATACCCTAACTCTAATGTTCTATGGACCCCACTAAAAATTTTCTCCAATCTTTACTAAATAGCTCATGAATTCAACTTAGATTTCAATCTCTACCTTCTCATACCTTAAGATCGGGGATTAAAGTGAGCATTAAATAAGAATAAAAACTGAAAAACGGAAAGTAGGTTTAATACATGAATAAGTTAAGAATTAGGTAATTTTACTCTACCGCACGAAACTTGTTCCAGGTTGTTGACTGAATGTTTAGTTTGAATTTTTGAAGAACTCGTCTTTATGCCTGGATCATCCTTCTCATTCTTAGGTTAGACAGTGAGAGGCGAGTTAGATGGCACTCGTCATGGTCTACAATCATACAGTTATTTTTTACTTTTTTGCCCCCTTCAGCTTGAATAGAAAATCTGTAATAATTATAATAACCTAAAATTTAAATGATTTTCATAAATGAATTACTGAAATTCGAAACAAACAACTTTGGGAAGTGTTACCGCCGCACTTGTATGGGACAAGTGCAAAGCTACTTATTACATTATAATCAATAATAAAATCTGGGATATTACAAAATCTAAAAACAAATCAACTCGAGTATCTGAGACCATCACTGGAATTATGTCATGTTCCCTAATCATGGGAGTCAACCCATGTAAACATTACTCTTCTCTTTTTTTTTTTTTTTGCCATTCACTATTTAGAATTTCGCCCAGATTAATCTGAATCCGACCCAAATTACGCACTTAATTATGGTGGGTAAGTCTCCCAACAAGGCATTACCCCTCTCTTGTTTTAATTATAATAGTAGGTCTTTATTAGAATTAGAAAAAAAAAATTAAATCTAGCAGAAATACCAAAATCTAAATTTAAACCTATATTTTTAACAAATTCTTAATAAAGTCAAGAGCCCTTACTAGGGATTTTTAAATGTTGTTGAAAGGTTAAAAGACAAATGAAAGCTATCTATGTGCCTGATTTTGATTTTTATAATTTCAGTTTGATTTAATTGAAAGGTTTCAAATTTGGGGAATGATCAGCTAGGGTTTTCAGTCCTACTATGATCAGATCTTCCTCAAAGAGACCTGCAAAAGTCAAACAAGTAGCTCATTAATTATGACCATGTCTTGGTTATAGGGGAAGAAGGAACATTATTGTTTGACTTCGTCTTCGATTAACCCTTGCAGTAATTCAATACTTAGTGTTGAATCATTTCCGACTGGCAAACAAAACTTGAACACGTTGGTGATGAGCACATCACTTATGTGAAAATTGGAAGAGCTTTTGTGTTAAATTGGATATCGGTCAAGGAAAACCAGTGTAATAGGTTTTAAATATAAGATATAGTTGACTTTTTTTTTTTAAAAAAAAAAAGAAATTAAGGAAGTTAATAAGTTACTTAATTATATTATATATTGTACTACTTTTTGTCCTAATTATAAGACCTGACTGATTTTTTTTTTTGAGAAATTAAGGAAGTTAAATAAGTTACTCAATTATGTCATATGTTGTGTATCCTTAGATTATATATTAATTTACTAGTCAAACTAATTAATTTGAAAAAAAATAAAAATACTCTAAAGTAATTTAATTTGCTTCCTTAATTTTCCAAAAAAAAATCAACTTGGTCTTATAATTTGGATCGGAAGGAGTATATTCTTAGATTGTATATTAGTTTATAAGTTAAACAAAACAATTTAGGCAGAAGAAGAATAAATATAAATAATTTAAAATAATTTAATTAGCTTTATTAATATAAATAATAATAATAATTTCATACTATATTTAAAAGCAGGGAGAGTATTATATATGATTCTCAGCCACATATTGTCAAGGACCCAACATCGACTGGGGTCCCAACTCCCAACAGATTCATAAAACTAACTAAAAATAGGGGGAATTCAATTAAATCATGGTGAAATAATCAAAATCAGGTCTGCCGTTATCATCAATTTTCCTTTTTCCCTATAAAGGGTATTTTAGTTTTTTAACAACATTAAAAAAAAAAAAAAGAACCCCTAATTAAGCCTCTTGGCCTTACTAAGAATTTGTTAAAAATGTATGCATAAATTTAGATTTGTTATAAAAATAAAGATATAGAAGAAGTAGAAAATAGAAGATAAGAGCAAAAGAGATTCAAAAAAGAGAAATTCTCATTTAGTTTCTTCGGTGTACATTTATGAGGGGGTAGGAGACTATTTATAGTGGTTGGAGAGTAAAGAAGTTTTATGTAGCTTTTACCCACTCACCACCATGAATGTAGTAGGTGACTACCCACTCCCCACCATAACAGTAGTGGGAACCTTAATGCCCATAATGAGTCATCCACATAATATATTTATAACACTTCCCCTTGGATGTCCATTATGGATGTGCCTCATTAAAAACTTTAACTAGGAAAAACCCAGTGGGATAAAAATCTAGCCAAAGAAAAGAGTACATCATCCATTGATACACTTTCCAATGCTGCCTAATTAAAAACCTTTCCAGGAAAACCTAGTGGGACAAAACCTAGATAAGGGAAAAAGAGTATAGCGTGTATCGACTCCCCCTTTTGACAATGTCAGTATTACTCCCCTGATGACAACATTATTTACAATGTCTTCATATTGGTGAATAACTATTTTGCTAATAAGCAAGATACATCAATGCTCTAATATCACTAAAATATGGCACTTCTGGACTAAGTAGTTTTTTGAATAATTAATTACTTTTCAGGAGTTCCAGTTGATATCATCAAAACAATCATCAATTATAACAAATTTAATTCTAGATGTGTTCACAAAAATGCATAGGCATATTAAATCATTTTTGTACTCTTCTTTTCACAGATATTTCTTGAAATGATTATATCAAGTGTGTTTTGATTGCTTCAAGTCCTACAGAGGTTTATTTAACTTAATTGAGTATTGTTCTTGATAACTTGAATTAGATGATTCTGACATCTTGAGTCCTTTAGGGACTTGTGCTTCTGGTACCTTGAGTCCTTCAGGGACTTGTACTTCTGGCACATTACGTCCTTCGGGGACTTGTATTTCTGGCACGTTAAATCCTTTAAGGACATATGCTTTTGGTACCTTGAGTCATTCGGGGACTTGTACTTCTGGCACGTTACATCCTTCAGGGACTTATACTTCTAGCACGTTAAGTCCTTCGGAGACTTATGCTTCGGCATGTTAAGTCCTTCAGGGACATATGCTTTTGGCACCTTAAGTCCTTCGGGGACTTGCGCTTCTGGTACTTGCTAATAGATTGTGGCTCATGATCATCATTTTCATTCATTACACCATATGCTATATTATAAGCAAAGATGTCGTCAACATTGACTTCCTTTTAATCCCATCAGATTCTATTCATAACATAATTTCTTGAGATCTCATAATTTTTACATATTTCAGGTACTTGAGTCTCTTCTGGGACTACAACATTCTCTTCACTACTAGAAAAAACGCTTTTGGAGTCCCAAAATAGGCCCAATAGACGTCCCTTATTCAAGTGATGTTTATTAAAGGGATGTAGAAAGTTTTCATTTTTGGAGTCCCAAATAATTTTGGAACTCCTTAAATGACATTTTTGGAGTCCCAAACTAATTTTGGGACTTCTTAAATGATATTTAAGGAGTCCCAAACGTATTTTGGGACTCCAAAAATCACATACAAAATGAATACATTAAGCGTCAATTAAGGAGTCTCAAGATATATTTTGGGACTCCAAAAATATGATTAAGGAGTCCCAAAATTTAATTTGGGACGCCATAATATTTTTTTTTAATAGCTTGTTGAAAATTTTTCACAGCCCAAAAATTAAACCTTATAAAAACAATCAAATAGATAGCCATGAACATATACATTACCAAAATGTCTCTAGCATTTCAACAACTACCACAAAGTGTCAAAATATAATGTTGATGTCTCTAGCTACACGTACAGATACCAAGAAATATTCAAAGTAAACTTCACATATCTACGTGTGAAAGAAGATATCCAGCCAAAGCCTCTCGACCTATATCGATGTCTTCCTCTGAGTACGCTGCCTCAGTTTTAAAAAACTGTCAATTGGAAAACAAGGTATAAAATAAATCAAAGATGTGAATGAGTTAATGAACAACTCAATTAAGTACAACATCAACAATATTATCATATGAGAATCAAGGAGCGATTACGTACTCGTTCAAAATCTATAGTACATCCGCTCTGAATGATGTACAATATTATTTACAATGTGAATGAGTTAACTCTCAATGCTAGGGCTGAATTTTTTGAGGTTCAGAGAAGTAATACGCGGGTGTTCTTCTTTTAATTTTTATGGCTCGCGGGTGTTCTTCTTTTTTATGGCTCTTGGTTGCGTTTTTTGGAGTCCCAAAATACAATTTGGGTCTCCTTGGTTGCGTTTTTTGGAGTCCCAAAATATAATTTGAGTCTCTGAAAATAGTTTTTTTTTAGTCCCAATTGTAATTTGGGACTCCAAAAAACTTTCCCCCCAAAAAAATGCCCGCGAAATTTTCTTTGGCTAGATTTTTGGAGTCCCAAATTGTAATTTTGGGACTCCAAAAAATTTTCCCTCCAAAAAATTGCCTGCCAAAAATATTTTTCTTGAATATTGGAGTCCCAAATGTTATTTTTGGGACGTTAAAAATAAAATTACCCAAATATAATTACAAAAATGCCACTGCATTTACTTGTTGCTTCCCTTTTTTTAATTAGGGACGTCCTTTAGGGTAGTAAAAACCCATTTTTGTAGTAGTGCTTCTAGAGAAATCTTTACTAGAGATACTAACTCTTCAAGAGATGGCTCTTCTAGAGCTACTAACTTTTCTTAATTATCCTCTACTTGATCATCTATATTCTTAGCTCCTTTTTTTTTTTCGAGGATTTTTATCTTTAGAACGGATGGGCTACCACGCTTCAGGCTGCTTTAAATAGAGACATCAATAGGAGCATTAGCAGCTGGGATATGTGACTTTGTCACTTTCTTGGATCAGTAAATGCTTCTAGCATTCGATTAGCTCAGTTCAGTTCTGTAAATTAATTATCTTTTGAACTTCTAATTCACATTGTTTTGTCCTAGGATCAAAATGAGCCAATAATAATTCATTCTAGCTAATTAAGCCTCTTGGCCTTACAAATAAGATCAGAGAAGTAGTTTTTTTCCTGTATTTTTCAAGACCCCGAAAGTTAGGTTTAATTAATTTTGATATTTTTAATGTCATTAATTTTTAATCAATAGACAATTTTGTTTCAATCCGATAAAATGAAAGTACATAAAAACATAGAAAAGTCCAAGCTAAAGTAAGTTCCAAAAAACACAGTTAAAGAAAGTTCATAACTCCAACTAAAATGATTGACAGATTCAACCATGCAAATATACATTTATTTCAATCCGATAAAATGATAGTGCATGAAAACATAGATAAGCCCAAGTCAGAGTAAGTTCAAGAAAACACAATCATAGTAAATTCATAACTCCAACTAAAATAGTTGACAAATTCAACCATGCAAGTATGATAAGTTCATAACTCCAACTAAAATGGTTGACAGATTCAACCATGCAAATATGCATTTATTTCAATCCGATAAAATGACAGTACATGAAAACACAGAAAAACCCAAGAGTAAGTTCAAGAAAACACAGTCATAGTAAGTTCATAACTCCAACAAACATGGTTGACAAATTCATCCATGCAAATATGCATTTAAGTTCATAACTCCAACAAAAATGGTTGACAAATTCAACCATGCAAGTATGCATTTATTTCAATCCGATAAAATGACAGTACATGAAAACATAGAAAAATCTAAGAGTAAGTACAAGAAAACACAGTCATAGTAAGTTCATAACTCCAACTAAAGTGGTTGACAAATTCAACCATGCAAGTATGATAAGTTCATAACTCCAACTAAAATGGTTGACAGATTCAACCATGTAAATATGCATTTATTTCAATCTGATAAAATGACAGTACATGAAAACACAGAAAAACCCAAGAGTAAGTTCAAGAAAACACAGTCATAGTAAGTTCATAACTCCAACAAAAATGGTTGACAAATTCATCCATGCAAATATGCATTTAAGTTCATAACTCCAACAAAAATGGTTGACAAATTCAATCATGCAAATATGCATTTATTTCAATCCGATAAAATGACAGTACATGAAAACATAGAAAAATCTAAGAGTAAGTACAAGAAAACATAGTCATAGTAAGTTCATAACTCCAACTAAAGTGGTTGACAAATTCAACCATGCAAATATGATAAGTTCATAACTCCAACAAAAATGGATGACAGATTCAACCATGTAAATATGCATTTATTTCAATCTGATAAAATGACAACACATGAAAACATAAAAACCCCCAAGAGTAAGTTCAAGAAAACACAGTCATATTATGTTCATAACTCCAACTAAAATGGTTGACATATTCAACCATGCAGATATGATAAGTTCATAACTCCAACTAAAATGGTTGGCAGATTCAACCATGCAAATATGCATTTATTTTAATCCGATAAAATGAGAGTACATAAAAACATAGAAGAGTCCAAGTAAAAGTAAGTTCAAGAAAACACAGTCATAGTAAGTTCATAACTCAAACTAAAATGGTTGACAGGATTCAACCATGCAAATATGATAAGTGCTACGCACTCATACTTAATATTAAATATATTTAGGAAATTGATCTTAGTCTTAAATGTAAGACATATTTTTTACATTTTTCAATATTTTCCTAATTTACCTCTATTAATAGCTAGTCCCTCAACAAATAATCAAGAAGGAGAGTAAATTAAAAGAAAATGTTGAAAAAGATAACTAGGATATCTTTTATAATACATGTGATATTAACCATTTTAACTAACTTTATTAATATAATTAAATAGTTCTTGGTGAGTATTGAAGAAAGATATAGTGTCCAACTTCTTGTCCCATCAGCTACAAGAGGGAAGCATCATCGAGGTCCGACTTTTCCTCTATACTTCTTTACATATGTTGCCTTCCTTTACTTAAAAGGACGTTGTTTTGTGTGGGAAATAAAATATGGACTCTTTGTTTGTAATAATTGCATAGACGGTGATGAGGATCAACTAATAGAAATGATGTTGTTTAGCATGCTTTATCCAATCCATCGAATCTATCAGTCCATCTTAGCCATTTGTTTAATGTCATATTTTCGTCTCATTTTCCTCCAAAAAGAGCCAAAACACATCAATCTTCTTTGACGCCAACATCCCTTTCTTCTTCCTCAAGCTGTTCCGATGCTGACGTTAGAAAGTATCTTCTTCATCTTCAATTGACAGTAGAGGATATCTTCTTCCTCTTCGGTCAGAAAAGATTGGAGCTTTGGAGTTCCTTGACAGTTCCGTCAAATTTGGTCAATGGGTGTTTGGGAAACAAAGTGAGAACAGCCTCAAATCCTCCCTTAAAACCAACAACTTCGATTAAACATACATGGAGGGTTGAGATCTAATTTGAGGTGACAAAAACGATGCCGTTTAGGAGTATATGAGGGTAGCGGAGGCAATGGGCACAGGAGAGAAGCCAGCTCCGCATCATCCATCTTCATAAGTTCCACCAAAAATAAAGGTATTGCATTGGAGACTTGGACGGCAAAAAGTACTTCATATTCCAAGTCAATCTGCAATTAATTTTTAATTTTTTAAATGTTATCACTTGTCTTTTTTCTTTTTTTTTTATAAGTAGGGGAGGGGGCAGGGTTCGAACCCTAGATATAGGGTAGGGAGGCCAGTTAATACTGGCTTCCATGCCACTGAGCTACTAAGACGCTGGCATGTTATCACTTGTCTATATAGAATCAGAGAACACCCCAATCTTCTTTAAAGCCCTTGTTCCAACAGAGATTGATTTTTATTTTTATTTTTTTGCTAAAAAGGATGGCAATGAAGCCTACAATACAAAGAAAGAAATTACACCTATGGGGAAATTAATCCCAAACAATCTTGATCTAACCAATTCCTCAAGTTGGTAGGCACTCATTGAGAATAATAGAATTGGCAATGCCCCGTTTAGCTAAAACATCTGCTATTCTATTATACTCCCTAGGAATAGATCTTACATCCACCTGCCAATTCAAAGACAACAACTCCCTAGCTTTCAAAATTAAAGTACTACAAGTATTACAAGCATTATCCAAAAGAAGATTAACCACATGGTCCACATCAGATTCCAGAATAATCTTCCTAAAACCCAGGTCCCAAACCAGTTGCAATCCTTCAACAATAGCCCATTCCTCCGCTGAACTAGCTTGACAGTCACCAATACTTTTGGAGAAACCAATTATCCAATTACTGAAGGAATCCCTAACCACCCCACCACAACCAGCATCAGAAGAAACCAAAGTACAGGCCCCATCCACATTCAATTTCAACCATCCATGTGGGGGCTTTTCCAACAGAGATTGATTATTTTCTATTGCTAGTACAATTACGCCTAAAACCTTTGTCGGCAACCCTCAACACCGTCATCCCAAGGGGTACTGTTCCTCTCATTTTCCCCCTCTCTCATTTTCCCTCACAGTCCGATCTGGACCGTCTAAATCTTTAAAAAAAAAAAATTTGTTGTTTTGTCTTTTTCGAAAAAGACAAAACAACAAATTTTTTTTTTTAAATCTGGACCGTTAGATCAAGATTTAGACGATCCAGATCGGACTGTGAGAGAAAGTGAGAGAAGGGGAAAATGAGAGGATCCTCTCACCATCCCAAGCCTTCCCCTTATCACACATTACATAGTGACTCAAAAATTTGCACGCCCATGTTATCCCCGCCCAAAAAAAGGCCAAAACCCAATTCATGTTTTTTCAGTGGAACATTGAAATGTTGGGTCTATTGGCCTACACTGATATGACTATATTACTACTCCTACCGCTCCTTAATGTATAACCAAGTTATTAAACTCTTTTATATTAAAAAAAAAAGTTATTAAACTCGGAACCCCTTATTTTTGGGTTCAACTGGCAAAGAGTCAGACATTTTTATCAAAGGGAATGAGTTTGATCCTGAAGTTGGTCAAAGCGGTGGGGGAGGCATCCTAACTTCTAAGTGCTTAGGTAAACGTCTGAGGGTAATAGACGGCTCGTCTTACCTAATATTAGTATCACCTAAGAGGAAGAGAGACTTCATCTGCCCTTGGATTGTAGGTGAGCTTAACCTCTTTCCTAAAATTTTGTTATATAAAAAAATTATTAAACACGGACTAGTCACTGAACTATCAATGTACTGAGTTAAGGCTCATTGGGTCAAACTACAACTAATCCTAAGCCAACCCGGTGAAAAAGTGGAGATTTCAGAGCTACTAATATGAATTTTTTTTAAAAAAAATGATTTACTATTATTATTTTTTAAAAAAAAAAGTGGATTTGGTTGATGCCCAGACCGGACCGATTCAAGGGTTTCCTAGATGTTTCGGTTCGAGTTTAATAGCACTATGTATAACCTTATTGGAAGTTGATCTTGATCTTTAATATAAGACTTATTTATCATATTTGTTAATTTCTCTCGACAATAATTTAGTAAGAGAGTGATGTGGGGAATTAAAAAAGATAATTATGATGTTTTAGGGCAAAAAAAACATATCATAACAGCTAAAACAACTAACTTTCTTAAAATAATCCAATTAAGTAAATACTCTTCAAAAATAAGTATGTTATATCTGGCATAGTGCCCCAGAGTAACATATATTTCATTCACAAAAATAAACTTGTCCCAAGCACCGTGCCAGATATAACATACTTATTTTTTTCACCATCTTCAAAAATAACAAGCACAATATATATATATATATATATAGTGGCGGAGCCACGTGAGTGCAAACGTCTGTACGTGCAGACATAAAAGCTAGCCTTCTTTTTTTTTAAAAAAAAATTTTAATAATTAAATAATGAAAGAATAAAAAAGTCCTAAAACCTCAGACCCCTGCCTCTGTCACCAGATTCCACACTAGGAGTATTAATAGAGAATAAGTCATACTCGGCAACAGCAGACTCTCGAGCGGCCTTCTGACGATCTTCCTCCTCTTTCTTTTTCAACGCTATCTCCTTCTTCTGGTGGACATGGCTTGATTCAGCCTCCTCTTTATTCAAAACCGAAATCGTCTCCTCCCAGCTGCGGCATACAGTAGTCGTAGTCCAGGCACCGTACCGTGGCTCACTCGTATTGAAGATTGAAGATAGTTTCACCGCCTTGCAAGCTTTATTGTCATGGCCTACCTTCTCGCAGTTATAGCAGAATGTTTGTAGCTTCTCGTATTTAACAGCAATCCAGATCCTTCTACCGTCCGGTCTTGGTAGCCAGAAGCCACTTGCTAATAGCTTCCTTAGATCTACAATTACTCTGGCCCGCAAAAAATTCCAAAGGAAGCGGTCATTATAGCTAGGATTTTCAGCCATCAGCACCTCGCCAACGTGATTTCCAATCGTGATTGCATTCTCTAGACATAGGGCTTCCAACGGTACATTGTGCATCTGGATCCAAAATGGGCACCTTCTAAAATCCAATTCATCATATGACTTATATCTCAATCGCTCCAGGAGGTTTAGTAGGCAACCGTTGATCGACCACGATAGACCCCGTAGAACTTTGAAAAAATCCTCTTCCTCCGTAAAATTGAATAGGAACGCATTTCCAGTAATTTCAGTCACCTCAAATCCAGCTTGAAGATTCCATGCTTTCCTTAGAATCAATTCCATCGTCGATCTCATATATGATTTGCTCGCCAGGATCTTTCCAACCAGTATCCTCGTTCAGTCAATCTCCTTCCACACTATCGGCTTCAAGATCTGAGTTTCCTCCATGTGATTTAGTTATACCTCTTCACCACCGTCTACCTTCGTATCGCCGAAGAGTTACTTTGAGTCAGATCCCTACCACCACTCGCGACCACCGTACCACCCACCGTAACGTAACCTCCTCACCTCCTATCGAACAACTCTCACGCTTGGCGGAGAGAAAAGGCTCCCCACACGTGTGCGTGGGGAGAAAAAATCAAGATAAAAAGCTTCTTTAGCACCTGCTCTATTTGATCCTCAACATTCTCAGTGATAAATTTTCTAGCCTCAGGAATAAGACCAAGAACGCCAAACATAATTAGAAGATTGTTGGCTTTGGTTGCTTGGGAATATGGCCTTCTCAGTTTGAGCAGCTTCCTTAAGACCATCAATATCAATGGAAATTCCCAAGGAAGCAAAAGGCATAGAGCACTTGGAAAAAAGACGAAGCAGAAGAATGCCACATGGCGGCTCCGGCCACCAAGACACATCTGATGCCAGCAATGCACCAATGTCGTCCGTCGACGACACGAGGAAGGACTCAGCGGCATACCATGCCATATCTTTCACTCTCTTCGTTTGTTGCTCACTTCAGACTCACCTCTGTATGTGAACATTATAAATTTAAAAGGGGCTATGTTGTAAAAATATATATATGGTTTTTTTAAAAGTGTACCTAATATTAAGTATTTTTTTGGATACAAAATTGACTATGTGATTACAAAAGCTGAGAAAAAATACTTGTTGACTGTTAGTTTGACTTTTTTGTATTTTTAAAGTTAATATGGACGATGACTCAATTAAATTTCATTCTAATTGGCAGTAGAGAATTAAAAAAAATTATAGAAAAGAGCTTAGATAGTTTTGAAAATTACGGAAAAGCAACAATGGTGGCAAGTAGGCGGAGATGAGCGGTCTAATTGGTAAGATTGGGATTAGAATAAAGAAGGAGTGAACTGTAATTTTTAAAATATCTATGTTATTTTTTGTAATTTTCTCTAATTATTTACTGTCAACTATGATGAAATTTAGCCGAGTCATTATTTATGTCAGCCTTAAAAATACAAAAAAATCAAACTAACAATCAATGAATATTTTATTTCACTTTTATAACCACACTGTTACTTTTGCACTAAAAAAAATACTTAGTGTTCGATGTACTTTTCTTTTTTTTAAAAAAAAAAAAACTACATACTTATTTTTGCACCTTAACCCGATTTACAATCAAAGTACCTGAACAAATTATTTTACAATAAACAAAGTTTACTAAGCTACACACTAATTTATTCTTATGTTCTTAAGATTAATTAAAAGAACGACAAATAAAATAAAATAATTAAAAGAAAGCTTATGTAAAGATCACCTGTACAGTGTTTGGGTGAGAGGATATTACACATGGCATACAGTCGTCCATTTAACGTCAAACTCACGATTTTATAGCGAAACAATGATTTTATAGTTCGATAAAAAAAAAAAAAAGAAACAATGAATTTATAGGATTAGATTTCTCTCATAATCCATTTTCTCATAATCTCTTATAATTTTTTAATTATATTTATTTAATCAATTTAAAAAATTATATCATTAAGTTATATTTTTTGAATTTTTCTCTCACCTTTTCAATTAAAATTCAGATGGATTCCTAAAAAAAAATACGATGAGAGGCTTTCCTTTCGATTTCAGGTGAGTTTCTTTCGAGTCTATTTTTGCTAAATTTCATAATGATCAATTCCAACACGTGACAATGTGAGAGACTTCTTTGGAATCTATTGATCCCCGATTTTATTCAAGAGTTAACAACCTTTGATATCTACGAGATGGAACGCGATTTTAGACAACATTGGGGCGGTACTAATATTTAATACTCAACCTTTGATAAAGGAAATGATGTCAATTTGGGAGCATCATGAAAATTGACATTAATGAAGAGGACAAAATATACAAGTATAAATTTAAAAATATTATTACTTTCGGTTTTAAATATACAATATAATACACTTTACACTATAAATTATGTCTTATTTCATCTGATTTTTATTATAAAACACCAACTAATATTTCACACAAATCAATAAAAACAATTAAAGTTAATAAAGTTATCCTACAATTTAAATAACTTTCACTATTATCCTTACTAATTGCACTAAATTCTAATATTATATTATTATTACTCTCACCCACTACCCTTCTTAATTAGGGGCATATATGAAAAAATAATAATTAATGCTCATTGCAAATAAGCAAATGTCTTACAAAAAAGACCAAATAAACTTACTAGTTGGTGCCTTATAATAAGAACCAGAGAGTGTATATTTAGGATGGGGAGTATTAAATTAGTCCTTACTAAACATCCTACATTCTCTCCCATATTATATTCTTAAAACTAATATTTTATTTAATTTGTGTCATTTGAGCTTAGGCAACTAGTTCATATAAGATATGAAATGGGTTTAATTTTTGTTTTTGTATAGAGTTTAATCAATATAAATGCTTATAATATAAATCATGCATACAAAAAAAACTTAACCATTATAGGGCCTATTTGGGATCCCATCTAATGGACTTATTATCCCATTAGATGGGAAAAAAGTCCATCAAGAGGGAAAGAGGTGTTGGATCATTTAGTTATTTGATGGGTTTTACACTTTGAAGTTGTTTTTTTGTTGAAGCTAGATCTGCTAGCTTCTCATCCCATCAAACTTCTCATCCTATCACTAAAAGCCTCTTTGGATCGTTGTCCCCCCCCCCCCCCCCAAAAAAAAGTCATGCTTCTATCATTTTCACGTGATACTCTCCTCTCCTCTATATTTGATGAATCTGATTAAATATATATCACATTCAAGCAAAATAATGAAATATATCATTTTAGATTTTTTTTTGGGCATATTTTCATTCCAATGAATTTGGGATTAGTTGGGATTGCAGAAATATATCACGTTCAAGTAAAATATAATATTTGATTTTTGTTGTTGTTGCATATTTACATTAATGAAGAAAAATAATGAAATGATTTTTATTCTAAGTATATATTTTTCATATTAAAATATTTGGGATTTGGGATTTACGTTGATTAATCTGATGAAATATATCACGTTCAAGTAAAATATAGTATTTTATTTTTTTGTTGTTGCATATTTACGTTAATGAATAAAAATAATGAAATGATTTTTGTTCTATGTATATATTTTGCATATTTTCAAAATTGTGAGATATATCTTTTTAATGGTAATTTTATTATTTTATTAGAAAATTTAATTTTAATTTTAATTTTTATCCAAAATTATCATATTTTATATGTGTGTGTGAATTTAATTTATGCATTTTTCAATCATTTTCCATCTCATCTATCTTTTTAAAAGCTATGCCAAACAAGTGCCTATTAAAAACAAAAGTCACTTTTCTCACCGTTATCTCAAACAAAAATTATATCACGAAAAGTCCATCAGGAAAAGTCCATCAGAAATAAAAGTCACTTCTCTCACCACTATCTCAAACGAGTCATATAAATGAATAAATATTGATATCAATAAAATATTTATCATGAATATGAGACTTGATGAAAAATAATTTTTTTTTGGAATTTTTTTTTTGAAAAAAATATTTGATCATGTCCTGCATATACGAATTTTAAAATTTTGAAGGGCAAATGTGTAAAAATGTACATGTGATTTACCCTCGAGAGCACCCAGCAACATATACTTTTTTTGGGTGCAAAAATACCCCATGCGGTTACCATTTTAGAGCAAAAGTCACACAAACATTTAGGGGAGAAAACGTCTGTTATCTTGCTGTTAAAAGCTTGACCTGGAAGTCTGCAGCCTCTTTTCAACCTTTCGTTCTTTCTGGTAATTCATTTCTCCTCCTTGTCCTCCTCCTTTTCCTCACTCTAGATCCGAATCTCTGACTTTTTAACTGTCGAGCAGAGCATGCTGGTTGGTTTTTCGATTCTTAAATAATGTGGGTAGATTGAATTTGTAATGCTTGGTAAAATGTGAAACTGATCTATCTTTAAGAACTACCTAACAAATTAGCGACATGTATCAACTTTTGATTTCATGTCGAATAACCTGCAAAACGCAAAACATAAAGCGCAATATCAGGAAAACGCTGCACTGAAGAATCAAAGTAAACATATAGAGCGTAAGTCATAAACAACAACTATAAATCCAGGAGCATGAATAAGGAAAAAAATTATCGGATCCAAAACTAACTGATTGCACAATCAAAATCAACCGGAAGATCAGTGAATACTTAACAACAAAAACAAAAACTGTGCATGCAGAGTAAGCACAATAGAAATTTAAGAAGAATACCATGTTGATTAAGAAAAGACACAAAATCCAACAACAAAATGGTTATTGGAAAGATACCTAAAAAACCACAAGCTATGAAGAATCAAAGCACATACAAAATTAGAAAATTTCCGATTTAGAGTGAAGAATTTCTTCTTTGTCTTCAACCCCCTCATCTTTCTTCCGTGCATTGCTTTTTGTAATATACAAGCAAGTGCAAGGCGAAGGGATTAAGTTTCGTTTCTGTCATGGGTATTTGCTTGAGCGCTCAAATTAAAGCAGAGAGCCCATGCAACATAGGTATTCCTCACACACTGTTCACTTTTGATGCATGTCTATGTCTGTTGTTGGTTCTCTGTTTTTTGAAAATTCACACCTTTCTCTCTGAGACCGAATTTCTTTCTGCAAATTCTTCTCTTCTCCGCGATGGCTTTTTTAAGCTTCCTCCCTAGAACCTTGTGTTTCTCTTCCATTTATTGATGGCGTTATATTTGCAAATCCATCTCTGCTCTGCGGCTTCACTTTCGATAAGGGACGAAATTGGGTGATTATGCTAAATAGTGATCTGTCCCTCAATACTGAAAAATATGTTTCTCAATCAATGCTTTTATATATCTAGCCATAATCCTTTAAAGTTTTGTCTCTGTTCTCCACAAATGAACCAATGTCATTTCCAACCTCGTATGAACTTCAAGATCGAAGTCAAATACTAATGATATGTAAGTTTTATTGGCAGGGCTGAATTCAAAATGTGTGAGCAGTGGTGACGGAAAGAATCCGAGCAGCACAAGAAGCAAGGCGTTGGTGGTGTCAATTCCTCAGACTCCAAGGAGGAGAAATGAATTACCGGAAAGAACGAAAAGGTTGAAAAGAGGTTGCAGACTTCCCGGTCAAGCTTTTAACAACAAGATAACAGACATTTTCTCCCCTAATGGTTTCCAAAATAATAACTACGTAGGTATTTTTACACCAAAAAAAAAACATATGGTACTGTGGACACGTTCCTGAAAGTAAATCACACGTGCATTTTTTTGTACCTTTACCCAATTTTGAATATAAGAGAGTTAGTTAATGGTAATTTAATATCCCGCTCACGTTACAATTCATGGCTGCAAGGCGAACGCCCATGGAGGACGAAGAAATCGGAAAAGCCGGAATGTGTCAATCGAGCACTAACGCTAACGCACAGGCGCAGGCTCGCCGGAAGGGCTTCGGAGTGAAGGTATGGCTCGTCGTGCCGGAGACTGGGCATTCGCACCTCGAGGAGGTTGATAAGCACTCCATCATGACGCGTACCGGCTTACCGGCGCGTGATCTTCGTGCTCTTGATCCGATGTTGTCGTATCCTTCCTCCATTCTTGGACGCGAGAGAGCCATCGTCATCAATTTGGAGGACATTAAAGCTGTGATTACGGCGAAGGAGGTCCTCTTGATCAATAATCGTTCTGATTCATTGTTTGCTCAATTTGTTCAGGATCTTCAGACTCGGGTTTCTAGTAATAATGGAGCGCCTCTTCAAGTAATTCAAAGTCCTTTCTTTCAAGTTTCATCCTCCGTGGAGAACCTTCGATTTTAGTCATAAATTTATATTCATTTCCAGGGATCAAAGAATGTTTCTGTCAATGTGATTATACCTTATCACAGCAAATGCTGGAAATCGAATACCGCAGTTCGATAATCTGAAATTATGCTAGTATAGAATCGTTTAGATAAGCCTGTGTTCTTTCAACTACCAAAACAGAAAACCCTCGAGTTTAAAAAATATTTGTGTTTAACGTTTATGGTCTTTTCCTTCTCAAAAGCAGTTCTAAATTTATAAAATTCTCCATTTCGAACAGGTTTAATTTAAACTAAGTCCCCTGTAGTGTACGTCAAAAAACCACTTATGATATTGTACATGCCATTTTTTACCATCCAATACAAGATTAATTATAATACTAGTGAGAATTTATGAATTCTGAATTGTGCAGATGAGTAAAGAAAAGGACACTGAGTTCGCAGCCAATCATTTGCCTCCTTCCTTGCGCAGTCCTTTGAATTCAATTAAAGGAACGTCTGAGAGTATTAATATTTTTTCAGATACATCAAACATTGATGTTAAAGAGGATAGTCATAAGAGTTCAGATGACGGGCCTGTGGCTTTAGCTCCTAAGCAGTTGCCTTTCGAATTTAGAGCACTTGAAGCTTGTCTTGAATCTGCATGCAGGTGCCTCGAATCTGAGGTGTGTATTATAATCATTTGATCATTTGGCACTTCATATCTCAAATGTTGGGCTAGGATTTGGAAATTTGTAATTTCGGATTTGTTTATTTATTTTTCTGTGGTAAGTGAGATGCTTATCTGATCTCTCCCTTTGCCTGAAACTCAAAATCTTTGAAGTTCAGAACTTCATCAGTCATAACTGTGGAGACAGTGTTCTACAAAATTACACTCGTATTTGCATCCTTATTGTTTTATATTCTGTTTCCCTTTCCCAGTTGCCTTTTGGCTATATATAATGTACTGTACTGTATATATAATAAGCTCCAAACCTGGTTCTGTACTTCTTCGACCTGTATCAGACTCGTATATTGGAAGAAGAGGCTTACCCAGCTCTAGATGAATTGACTTCTCAAATTAGCACACTCAATCTTGAACGCGTGAGACAGATCAAGAGTCGTCTGGTTACCCTTTCCGGTCGTGTGCAGAAGGTAATTAAATAATCATGCACTCTCAGACAAGTCTTAATTATCATATATATATATAGATTTTGACTCGGTAAGAAATATTAACCATTCATATATTGGAGCATTGTGGATATATATGTGGCCTTTTCTTAATTCTTCCTGTCACTTGTTCTGGTTCATGTCTTGATAAAGTTTCCTAGGCTTCCATTATACTCCTCTAATCCTGACTACCAAAGGACCTAAGAGGAGTTGATTTTGATTATATTACCGTTGTTCATTTTTGCGCTCATCTTGGATTTTGCAGGTACGAGACGAACTCGAGCATTTGCTGGACGATGACAATGACATGGCTGAAATGTACTTGACTCGAAAGCTTGCTTCTCGCTCCCTTCATCAATCATCGCCAACAACAGAAGTTTCTTCAGTTGAAGAAGATGACTATAGGTGCAAACTAATAGCCAAGATAACTTTTTTCTTTGTTTTTCAAATTTAGAAAACAAACCTATTCCGTCAGAAAATACCCCAAGTATTATATGGGGAAAAGGACAGAAAAATACTTTTTTTTTTACAAACCCCTCCCCCCCAAAAAAAATCTACTAAATTAGTAAAACCATAAATAGGTGATTTGTAGAAATGTAAGATTTTGAAGTTTGACTATTAACAACTTAAATATTGACACAGACAATTTAAAAATAGTAATTAGCAATTTGACTGCACATTGTGGTAACTTGGGGTGTTTAAGTTGCCAATCTCTATACACAAATTTATAATTCCTATACTCAAAAGTTGTCAAAACAAAAACTTTAAAATCTCATATTCCTATTAGATTATTTATTTATTTATTTTGCTAAATTAGCAGATGTTTTGGGGTTTTTGTAATTCACATGGTATTTTTCTATTATTTTTTCTACTCCTCTAATCCTCAATATAACACATTTTTAAATAATTGATCTTTGTCCTAAATATAAGACATAATTTTCATATTTGTTAATGTTTTCTTAATTTACTCCTATTGATGCAGCTCCTTCAACTATAATTAAGGAGGAGAGAAAATTAAAAAAAATGATTAAGGTGTTTTAAAAAATACATGTTATATTAATTAACTTAATCAACTTTTTTAATATAATTAAGATAAATATGTCTTATATTATATTACTGAGGAGTCCATAAAATATTATACCCTCCAACATATAAAACTTTTGAAGCATAATAAAAAACGTTTGTGTCAAATTTTGTTCTACCTGCAGAGCTGAAGATTCCAATTCAGAACACACAGACATTTCTACTGCTGTTAAGCCCGACGTTGTAGAATTGGAGATGCTCTTAGAAGCATATTTTGCACAGATAGACGGCGCATTGCAAAAACTGTCCGATGTACGTATCTATGAAACTCTTCTCTCTCATCCTTTCTCACTTCCAATTCTCAGAATTATTCCAATATAGAAGACTTTGTATACTGGACTGATATATGTATATAATCTGCCACTGGATTATAGTTGAGTGAGTACGTAGGCGACACAGAGGACTGCATCAACATAATGTTGGATGATAAGCAGAATCAGCTGCTGCAGGTAACAGTAATATTCAATACAGCAAACATGATACTAAACGCCGGCATCGTGGTGGTGGCTTTGTTCGGGATGAATATTCATATCAGTTTGTTTGAAAATGGAACAAATAGACAATTCTGGGAAATAGCGTTGGGAACACTTGGAGGCTGTATTGGATTTTATGTTATTGCCCTTGGATTGGGCAAGAAAAGATATTTGTTGCCTTCGTAGAGTAACATGATTTTGCCAATTGGAGGTAATTTGTACGTTGTTTCACTCTACTCTTATTTATAAGTTATTTTTTTAATTAAAAATTTGGTTCTATTTATAAAACTAATTTCAAGGTAGTAAATGAGATTGTGACAATTTTGTACATATTAATTGTACGAATGAAAATAGACAGAAACGAAAGAATTGAAAAATATATCTTCATAAATAAAAACAAAAAGTTACCTCACAATCATTGAATTGATTACCTTTCATTAGTACGAATATGTGATTTATTTAAAAAAAAGATTTATAAATAGGATTTAAATAATAAGTCTTTTAGTTTGACCCTTAACACCAGGGACGGAGCTTCAGAAAAATATTTGGGGACCAAATATATACTCATTAACTAATTAAAAAGAAAAAATATTTGGGGGAGCCAAATGTATAATTTTTTGGGAAAAATGTATAATTTTTAGGGTAAAATGTATTTTAAGAAATTTCATTTTCATTAAATTTTTAAGACAACTTTTTTTGGGGGGCCATGTATACGTTAAGCTCCGTCCCTGCTTAACACGTAGGATTGCATTTTAGAGGAGGTTTTAGCAACTAGGGAGATGTAATGAGGGAAAGGAGGGCTGAATAAAAGTTTGAGATGGAAAAATTTAGGGTTGAAGGGTATTTTGGTCCTCAAACTATATTGTAAGTAGCACTCGTTAATAATTTTCAAGTGTTAAAATCTTTGTTAATTTTCGAGGTATTTTGTTGAAATGAATAATTTAAGACCCCTTCTCACAAAATTTGTAGGCTTGATAAATTCAAATGTAAATCATGTTCTAGACTATTAACCATTTTAACACTGGAATGAAACTCCAATGAATAATTTAAGATACTTATGGCATGTTTGGTTGACCAAGTCGGGAGAATGTAATGTAATGGTAACTACATGAATTTATTTGGTTTGTAATTAAGGAAAGATAACGCATATACATGAAAGTGTTTGGTTGGATATATCATATATGAAAATATATAGGAATAATATAACAAGAGATAAAATTGCCCAGTCCACACATATATGTATAATATACACCTTAATTAGATTCATGATAGTTTTTTCATTTTGTGCTGTTTACACGTTAAATTCATAGTAATTTATTATTTATTAATATTTAATGGTGGAATATTTTTTTTTTATAATTTTAAATGGGAATATTTTTAAATTTCTATATTATTATATTAATTAATTTTTTTAATATTTAATTTTGGTAATTATTTAATATTTAACAGTGTTTTTATGGCTCTCGAGACTCTTTTATAGAATTCCAACAATTTCTCCTGTTCCTCAAAAGCCCACCACTGGCGGACCCACACTAGTGCCTATGGGGCTAAGTGCAGACATAAAAATTTTTAAAAATATATATATAGTATGGGACTTTTATTTCAATTTGGCTGCATGGAGTAAATGGTTATTCCTTTATTTTTTACACAAGGAGGTCCAGGGTTCGAATCTTTATCCTCTGATTCCTCTCCATTTTTTTCCCCCAATTTCATTTCATTTATCCTCACAAATTCACATCGATCCGCCGTCTCCAATCGTCCTCACTCGTCGTTCCTTGCCTCCGCCATCCTCCAAATCGTGCAGCCGAGACAGCTTGCCGTCCGCCGTCCTCCAAATCGTACAGCTCGCTGTCCGACGCCTTTGTAATGGCCCAAGGAAAAAAAAAAGAAAGGAGTCAGGGTTTTTTTTTTAAAACGCACGGACGCGTCAATTATTCAGAGGAAGTTTCGCGATTTGAGGACCAAACCCAGCGCTGGTGTCCGATACTTCTTCTCCGTCGTTTTCAGCTAGGTTCGCCACCGCCGTTGCACGGTTGTTCACCGCCGGTGCCTCCTTTTCCGGTTTGGGTCTTGATGTTGCTGCTATTCGACTTTTCCTGTTCTGTTTTGCTTTCTCTGTGTCGCTAGTTGGTGATTTCTGTGCTGTTTGAATTTAGGATTGGAAAAAAAAAATCAGTTCATCTCTGCTGGATGGCTAGAGGAATGGGATAGTTTGGAGGCTGTTCTTGGTGGAAGGAGTATTGGGAAGAAAGAATTTCTAGGTTTGTCTATTGTAAACTTGTTACTGATCTGTTGTCCGTATTTCTTTGAGTTTTTCTGTTTCTTCTTTGTCGTTGGTATAGGGTAAGGAGCTGAACTCATGAATTCTTAAATTCTGGAACCTTTAAATTCAATCAATTTATCTGGTGTTTGTGGGAGCGCTGATGGTGGCTGGCCGAGCAGGTCAGCACCGTAAAAATTGAAGTTTAATGGTTTTTCGGTGGTGAACGTGCTTGGCTTGCAGATGTAATGTATTTACATATGAGAAGCGATGAGGTTCATTTGACTTGTGAAGTTGTGATTTGTTATTGTTATAGTATACTTAATTGTAAATGACGCAAATGAAGCTGCAGGTATATATTTTCCTGCAGGAGATCTGAACGTGTTGGTGTGAATAAAATGCGACACACAAGAAGGGATTGATTGCTGGTAATGAACAATTCTGTTGAATTTGAGATGAATTTCATTTCTCATGAACTTTCAGATTTGAATTGTGACATCTTGTGAATCTCATATGAGAGTAAATTAACAGAGGTCAGTAATGGGTGTGGGGAAATTGCATCCATTTTGCAACTTTATGTAAATTTCTGCATCTTTAGAAAGTTTATAGTGCTAGGTGTCTCTCACATATAACTTTGTTGATAAATTTGTTATTTGCCCTTAAACAAAAAAGTATATTTCTGAATTATTGTGCTGGGTCATAAAATTGATAGTTTGAAATTATGTACATAGAGAGGGTTTCCTATTAAGGTTTATGAGATTACTTGTAATTCAAGGTAGTTTCATGTAATTTAGTTAAAATTAATATATATATATATATATATATATATATATATATATATATATATATATAAACGCCGTCATTTTGCGATGAATCGTGAGCCCTTCAGTCCCATTAGGCCCTCTCATTTCTGAGGTGGCTTTGATCCTTTGCAGCTCCCATCCGTTGTAGCCCCTCTTCTAAAGCCGAACAGGAAATCAACAGGTTAGCTTCCTTACAAATATTCATCTTGATTACTAGTGACTTATATGCTTTGGATTGTGTTGTTGTGCGAGGTTGCAACACAACTATACGTATCATGCAATTATAAGTTATAGTTGCTTACTAAATTGGCATATAGTATGAATTGTTTAGTTGTTTTGGATTGTATTGTTGTGCAATGTTGTGTATCAACTATGCGTATCATGCAGTTATAAGTTATAGTTGTTTACTAAATTGGCATAAAGTGTGAATTGTTTGGTTGTTTTGTATTGTGTTGTTGTGCAATATTGTGTATCAACTATGCGTATCATGCAGTTATAAGTTATAGTTGTTTACTAAATTGGCATAAAGTGTGAATTGTTTAGTTGTTTTGGAATTGAAAATCATAGCTTTAGTTGTTTAGTGTCCCTATATGTCCCTATGCGTTTAAAACTTTCCTTAAAAAAAAAAAATTTCGGGGGCGCTGCCACATCCCACCATTAATTGTACACCCACAAACCCAAAATCCTGGGTCCGCCACTAAAGCCCACAAGGACAGTGTTGATGCTCCCACATCCATAGCATGAGTAGTTATAGCAAGTGAATGATTTGAAATTCGACTTATTTCATGGAATAACATTCGTATATATTGAGCTCGTAATGGTACCTTACAATTCAAAAGTCTCTTTATAACTAAAGAATGAGGGGTGGACACTTTAGTCAATTTAAAAAATTATAATGACAATAATATTTTTTTAATTTGATTATATATTGTCTACAGGATTACATCCACATTCATCAATCATAACAATGTGATCCTAATTACATCAAATGATGTAATAACGATTACAAAATGTAATCCTCTTTACATTACACAAACTTAACCAAACGTCACAATCGATCTGTTGCATAGGATGTCCAATAGAATCGATCCTGATGGGCTATTAGTGTTCCTTAGAAAATAGTTTTGAGCAAAGATATCCTATGAATAAAAATGTTTATACAATATATAACATAATATTGTTACACCTTTTTTTTATTAATAATTCACAATTATTATTATGAATTTAACCATTGGCGGAGCTACACTGGGGCAAGGGCCCGCAAGTGCAGACATAAAGTTTGCCACTTTTTTTTTTTTAATCCCCTGAATGTTCACAATGTGTTTTGAGATAGTTACCACAAGAAGAACCAAGCCCAACGAGAACAAGCTGAGCTACCTTTGCACATAATATCATCAACCTTTTCATGATTTAATTCTTGAATCTTTTTGTTGGCCAAAAGCTTCGGTAAGATTCTCGTATGCTTGGATGTGTGAACTTTGACTTCGTTGTTTTCTTAAATGATGCCTGAGAAAGTAGCAAAAGGAAAACCAAGCTCATCAAGCTAAGCTGGCAGTGGTTCTTCAATTCTTTCTCATATTCGCTTAGAACTGTGTGGCCTTTCATTTATGAGAATATCAAATACGTCCAAGTGTCTATGAAAAGAAATAGTTTACTTTTACTTCCTTTCACCCTATATGAAAACGAAAACAATGTTTGTTTTGATCCTCGTGATTCATTTACTAATTTTAACAAAAAATAAAATTGATTGAGTTTGCTAGATTCCATCGTTCGGAGTTTGATGAGCTTACAAGATATTCCTTTTCTTTCTTCAAGTCTCTGTAATTTTATTGTTAATGTAAGAGTTGATTCTAATTTTGTCAATTTGAAAACAATTTTTGACTTTGCTTTGAAAATGGTTGAAAAGAGAAAAGATATTGTTTATCCATTAGTCTATTTGTTGATAAAGTTGGCACTCATTCTACCGGTAGCAGCTACTAGTGTTGAGTGGGGTTTTTTTTTTCCTGCAATGACTTTTGTTAAAAATAAGTTGCATAATCGGATAAGTGATTATTGATTTAACTCATGTATGCTAACTTATGTTGAACGTGATATGTTTGATAAGATTGATGATAAAGATATAATGCAATATTTTCAAGGAGTGAAAAATTGAAGAATGCTTTTATAATCGTTCTGTTGTAATAACTTAATTGACTCTTGATTATTATTTTTCTATGTTGAGTTGAAGTTTTCTTTTCTTTTCTTGTCTATATTCTTTTATGTTTTAATGCATTTAAAACTTTTCTTAAAAAAAAAAATAAAATTTGAGGGGCATTGCCCTCAAACTCCCAAATCCCCCTACTAATTATGCAGACACAAACTAAAAATCCTGGCTCCGTCACTGAATTTAACTACCTACAAACCAATATTTATCCCGACGGAACCAGCACCACTATTTGTAGGATCCCCCCCCCCCCCCCCTCTCTTTTCTAATACGCATAGTTACGTTGCCCTATTTTTTTTAAGTTATTGATGACCAGCAAATGGTTTAAGTCATTTTCTTGGTATTAAAAATATCCCCAACTTATGTTTTCAATAATAAAATTAGTGCTCCGCTAAAAAAAAAATAAAAACAAAATAAGTGTGTCATATTAATCCATTACTAATAATTATATAAATATCTTCAAGCCAAAACAAAATTATATAAATATCAAAATGAATATATAATCAAATCTTCATAATAAGCCACACCGTACCATTTAAAATATTTAGTTAATAAATAGTAATTATAAATAAAAAAAATCATAACTCCAAGACAAAACTTGATTTAACATTTTGGTGTATAAAAAATATTTTTAAATTTTAAATTTTCATTTTATTTCCACCCCTTAATTTTCTCTCAAACGCGTTCTTGACTATGGAATTTTTTTTTTTTTTTTGGCACAATTCAATATCTTAACTCATGTGACCAAGGAGAAAGAGTATAGAATTTTTGGTTTTTAAGCAATTTTCTGTTTACAAGATAAATATATAAAATAATTTCTGTCTACTAAAATCCCAATGAGAACAGTAGTTGCTTGAGCTTCTTTGTAAATAAAATAGTCATTAAGATTGTCTCATCATCATTTTTCTTATCTCTATCTTTAATTAAAAAAAAATAGAAGTTATAGATTTAATATTTTTTTAAAATTATGATTATATAGTATTTTATAGATTATTTTTTGTTATTAATTGTTTTTATTATAATTATGAATTACG
This sequence comes from Acacia crassicarpa, assembly GCA_034222035.1. NCBI lineage: Eukaryota > Viridiplantae > Streptophyta > Magnoliopsida > Fabales > Fabaceae > Acacia > Acacia crassicarpa. Next base: position 7,842,617 of record JAWXYG010000008.1, read on the forward strand.
TAGATCATATTTAAACCAAATTTATATTTAAAATAATAATTTTATAAAATGTTAAAGCTGAAACATCTATTTTTCAAATTTGAAAATGAAGATAAGATTCTAAAAAAATTAAAAAAGATTACAAAAGAATACAAAGTGACGTGGGAACACGTACGTCACAGGTTCGTCCGCTCTTGTTCACCACACCCACAAATGAAATGACCAAAACACCCCAATCCCGGTTCATTCCTCAAAAATTTCGGACCGCCAACTTATCTTCACAAAGCGACAGAATCCAAACTCGTGGCTACGAATAACGGTCGTTGCAGCTCCCACGAAGAAGACAATTCCCGACACTACTCACTTGTACTTCTTCAACTCTGCAATGCGTCTCGTTGAGACTCTGGTTGTCTGAGCTTCTCACACGAGCTCATGATCACTTGCAGAGCTTCAGGCACTAATCTTGGAGCTCAATGCCCTCCATGGTTACCGTCGAAAGCAAATCCACGATTTCTGAGGAGCTCTTTCACTGGAAAATCCTCTCAGATTAGGAACGGTTTTTTGTTTTCCTCGATTGAAAGGGTCCAGTGGAAACCTAGAAGCGACTTCTCTGTCAACAACAGTCACTGTAACAGAAACCCTGGGAAGGAAGGCAATGTTAGGCAAGAAGATGAGGGTGAGCGTGAGCGTGAGGTGCATTGTGAGGTCGAAGTAATATCTTGGAGGGAACGGAGTGTTAAAGCAGAAATTTTAATCGATGCAGACATCGAATCGGTTTGGAATGCTCTTACAGATTATGAGCATCTAGCTGATTTCATCCCAAATCTTGTCTGGAGGTATTGAAGATGAAAAATTGTAACTCCTGTTTATTGTGTATCACCATGTCAGTGGGTTCTCATTTCGTTGATTATAATTCATGTTTTTTTATGGGTTAGTGGGCGAATTCCTTGCCCTTTTCCAGGAAGAATATGGTTGGAGCAAAGGGGCTTCCAAAGAGCAATGTATTGGCATATAGAAGCTCGCGTTGTATTGGACCTTCAAGAATTCATCAATTCAGTAAGCATCTATTCAGTACTAACAATTAATTGTTTACTTATGAAGCCTAATATAGTAGTGGACCAGTGGTTACTTAAGCCACTCTAACTATTTCTTTGGGTTTCATGGTTAGATAGGGGATAAGGATAGAATATCTACATGAAAGGAACTTCCATATCACATATACTTTCCTTTTTATGCTTCAGGCATGTGACCGAGAACTTCACTTTTCCATGGTTGATGGAGACTTTAAGAAGTTTGATGGCAAATGGTCCTTAAAATCTGGAACAAGGTAGAATCTACTTCTAAAATCCAGTAGTTAGAGAAACAGCCTTGCCTCAATCTTGAGATAAAATTTTCTAATTGTCATTTCTAAACTCGTTGGACATGGCAAGATTGCCTTGATCAAAAGGGATTTGTGATTTGTGAGTGTGGTTTGTCTGTCTAATGAAGCTCATATTGAAAGGTCAAATGAAGTTGTAGTCATCAGCAAGGCTTTTCCTTCAGGGTTTTATCAGGAGACCTTTGTGAGAGATACTGAATATTGCCATCTGTTGATTTCATGTGTGATACAAGGACATTCAAATATAAAAGGGCGGCCCGGGGCGTAAGGCTTCTACCAGATGGAGTCTAGGGAGGGATAAATGTACGCAGCGTCACCTCCATAATTGGAGAGGTTGTTTCCAGGATTTCAACTCATGACCTCTAAGTCACATGTCAGCAACTTTACCGTTGCGTCAAGGCTCACCCCCAAGGACATTCAAATATAATTTGAGTATTTTCATTGAATGTTTTAGGTGGTACATTTTGGTTTCGTATGGACCAAAATGCAGTGAAGGATTTGTTTAATGGTCAGACCTTGAAGCAGCAATATTCAGTATTCCGTTTCCGGTGAATTTACAACGTGCATATTAAAATGGGGATGTGGGGATCGAGGAGAATGAGAATGAAAAACAACTGAAATAATTTACGTTGTGTAATTATGTGTCTGATAGAACAATGAAGCTTTGCCTTCCTTGCTGCCCATACGTTTAGCATCCTAGGTCAAGCAGTTACGTTCTTTCAGTCATCTCCTCATTTATTGGCTATTATTGTTAACACAGAATTATCAAACATGATGGTTTATTTTTCTATTTTCTTATTTTCACTCCAACGTTTCTTGTAGGTCATCAACAACTATTTTGTCCTATGAAGTTAACGTGATACCAAGACTTAATTTCCCAGCTATTTTCTTGGAAAAGATTATCAGGTCAGATCTTCCTGTCAACCTTCGAGCCTTGGCTTGTAGAGTTGAAAGAAACTTGTTGGGAAATCAGAGGTCTTCAATGCCAGAAGATTACTTGAATAAATATTCTGTGTCTATAAATGGGTCAACTGGAAAAAAGATAAATGGCACTTTTCATGAAAGTGATCAATTGTCTTCTGGAGGGAGCAAAGACGGTCTTGCTGGCTCACTTTCTGGCTCCTTGCCTGTAGCTTCCAGTGAAGTCAACAACAACTGGGGTGTGTTTGGAAAAGTTTGCAGACTTGACAAGCCTTGTGTGGTTGATGAAGTTCATCTCCGCAGATTTGATGGACTTTTGGTATAAATTTAAAATTGGCATGAGTGACATTATTCTGATGATGTGCTTTCCCTTTTGCCTGTCAGTAATAAAATTATTTTAATGTGAAGGAAAATGGAGGTGTTCATCGCTGTGTTGTTGCAAGTATCACTGTTAAAGCTCCTGTCCGTGAAGTATGGAATATTCTTACTGCCTATGAGAATCTTCCTGAGTAAGCAATTTATTGGTTTACTTTATTCAAAGGTCACCAAATTCTATTGAAAAATGTGCAGTGAAATATCTATACATCTGATGTTTCATATTCCTAACTTGATTTTAAATGAAATAACTGTGTAGGATAGTTCCAAATTTAGCAATCAGCAGAGTTTTATCTCGAGACAACAATAAAGTTCGTATTCTTCAGGTATGTGGCAACGTGAATGAAGTTCTGTTGTAGGAGTGAGAACAATAACTGTACGCATAGGTTCTAGTTTGTTTATGAGAACTTCATTAACCTCACCAACCAATTTTTTACCCTTACCATCTATTGCTAATGAAACAATTGATCCATTTGTTCCCTTAAAACAAGGATTGGCACAAGCTTGAACTTGATTCCACTTTTATCTATAAAATGTGCAATTGATGTAACTTTTGGGTTTAATCAATATGCAGGAAGGGTGTAAGGGTCTGCTTTATATGGTACTTCATGCTCGTGTGGTGCTAGACTTGTGTGAACATCTTGAACAGGAGATAAATTTTGAACAGGTTGAAGGGGACTTTGACTCATTCCAGGGAAAATGGATTTTTGAGCAACTAGGGAATCATCACACTTTGCTGAAGTACTCTGTGGAGTCAAAAATGCGCAAAGACACATTCCTTTCTGAAGCAATCATGGAGGAGGTTTGTCAATGAATTTGGCGCACATATAATTTCAAGTCTTTTTTCGGTAATCTGAGTAGGTTATTTCCAATATTTTAGTTAGTCTAGCCCTGGAAAAGATGCTCACAAACAATGCAGTCCAACGTAGATCAACGTTCTGATGGGAACCGGAAAGAAGCTTGATTATCTAAACATAGTATTACTTTTACTGTGCTATGTTTGACCTTTTGAGGAAGTAGGATATATTATTTTGTATGGATGTTTGTTCTTTTTTAAGCCTTCTACCCTCTACTAGTATTAGATAAATTCTGAGGTGCAAGCTGTGAGTTGAATCCCTGAATTGTTGTTATTGATACATACTTCGCTTATCATCTAAGGTTATTTATGAAGATCTCCCATCGAACTTATGTGCAATAAGAGATTACATAGAGAACAGAGAGGCATCCAATTCACCAGAAGAGAGTGAGGAGGAAAGCAATTCAGCGTATCAAGTTTTTGAAGCAGATGATGGATATAGTTCAGCTGAGGAAATTTCTAATTATGATGTTGAAAGTTCATCATATCAGCAAAGGCCTAGGGTTCCAGGCTTACAGAGGGACATTGAAGTTCTAAAGTCTGAAGTCTTGAAATTTATTTCAGAACATGGGCAAGAGGGATTTATGCCAATGAGGAAGCAGCTGCGTCTGCATGGAAGAGTGGATATTGAGAAGGCTATAACTCGAATGGGTGGTTTCAGGAAGATTGCGATGCTGATGAACCTATCTCTAGCTTACAAACACCGCAAACCAAAGGGTTTCTGGGACAATTTTGAAAATTTGCAGGAGGAGGTAGGGTGCAGAATTTCCAGATTTAGATACCTGCATACCCTTGACTTTTCTTTAACTCATCAATATATTGAAACCATGAGACATCATTGCTATTTTTTTTTTCTTTTTTCAGTGATATTCAATTCTTGTAGTTATGACATAATTGACACCTCTGATCAGAATGTATACTCCATTTCTTTGTACAGATTAGTCGATTTCAAAGGAACTGGGGAATGGATCCTTCATTTATGCCCAGTAGAAAGACATTTGAGCGTGCAGGTAGGTTCAATATTGATTTCTCTGCTTGGCATAACTCTTATTTTGCTTCCTTTCAAGTCTAGAGAAGAAAGATTCCCTAGCAGATTCAAATCATAGTTATATCAAATTCAAAACTATTACCATTGGTTATATAGGCTTCTCCATTTCTCATTTTAACTGAGAAGACATGGAATTTCTCACAGGTCGATACGATATTGCTCGTGCACTTGAAAAGTGGGGTGGCCTGCATGAAGTTTCTCGTCTTCTGTCTCTTAAGGTGAGGCATCGAAGCCGACAAGGTATACTTGCCAACAAGGACAAGAGAACTGATAATGAAGATTCATCATCTCATGTTTATAATGAGAACAAGACTCCATCTAAACCATGTATTGCTCAAGATACACACAAGTGGATTTCAAAGCTGAAACATATGGACATAAACTGGGTAGAGTAAATATAGTTTTAACTGGAACCTCTCTTTTCACAATTTCATGATAAATATAAGTTCGCAATCTACCGCTAAACTAATGTTAGTCTCATTACGAAGTGAACCAATATTGTTTTTTTTTTTTTGGTCAAACCACCAATATTGTTTAGACTTATAAGTTAAAAGATTTTTTTTTAATACAAAAAAGGTTTTAATTTTTGATACATGACTTAATCGTGTCTCAATATTATATCTAGGATTGAGAGTATGTGGTAGATTGAGGTTATCATGGGTAAAAAAAGGAAAGGGTTAGACCAGAGTCAAACAAGTATTAGTTAAAAAATATAATTTGGGCAAAGAACCATATGAAGATCAAACTACCATTCCTAACATTCTTCTCTCTTCTTCCTTTCACTCTTCTCTTCATCGTGAGAGGCGCTGTAACTGAAGAACACCATCATCACCACTTCTCTCTCCTTCCTTTCACTTTTCTCTCTCTACTGTAAGAGGTGCTGTGACTGAAGAACACCACCTCACTGTCGGCATCTTACTTTCCACCAGAGAGAGTCGCAACACAGAAGATTGAGGAAGAGGACTCAAAATAGTGAAAAGGAAGAAGAAGGTGAATAGCAAAAAAGAAGTTGAGGAGGAAGAAGGTGAACAATAAATAATGAGTTTGCCAAGTTTCGTAATGAGATTCACAAATTTAATAATGTTTTTTACAAGTCTTGGAATGAGTTTCACAAAAGCATTTTTCTGATGAAAAAAAGAGGCTGAGGAAGAAGAAGGTAAACATTAAATAATGAGTTTAACAAATTTTGTAATGAGATTTATAAGTTTAACGATGGTTTTGAGAAGTCTTGTTTGCAAATCAAGATTTACCAACATTTGTGCAATTTTACCAAAATTCGTAATGGAATTAACAAGTTTAGTAATAGTTTTGACAAGACTTGTAGTGAGATTAACAAATGCTGGTGAATCTTAACTTGCATGTTTTCATTAAAAAACGTTTTTGTGAAATCCATTACAAAACTTGTCAAAATTATTAATAAATTTGTGAATCTCATTAAGAAACTTGTCAAACTCATCATTTAATATTCACCTTATTTTTCTTTGGCCTCTTTGCTTCCTCCAAAAACACCAATTTCAACATTCCTCCACCTTCGCCTCTCTTCCTCGTCAAGGACAACAACCACTCTGCAATAACGACTAACAACACAATTTCAGAGGTGAGAAACAGAGAGAGAGAACTCTGACAACATTTTTTCTTGAGCTTGGTCTCAATCTCGTTGTGGAGTCTCCCTTCACCGTCACTAGCAAGCCTCCTAATGATGACATGGCGGCGGGAAGAGGAGGAGGAAGAGTGACAGAGGAGAGAGAAAGAGGAAGATATGACATAATGATAAATTTATCAATATTTTAAAATCTCAATTTGATCTCTATCACTTTTATATCTTTTATATATCATTTTCCCTTATTTTTTCCCCTAATAATTCATGATATGTGGTGGGTGATTAGAGAGGCATCATGATATTTTAGTTACATTTTTAAAAAAAAATCCCTAATAAGGCCTCTTGGCCTAGTAAGGAATTTGTTAGAAGTACATGTCTTATTTTGGATTTGAGTATTTCAACTGGATTTATTCGGGATTCTCCTTAAATTATATGTTTAAATAACATTAACAAGTTTTTCATTAAAAAAGAATACCATAAACAAGTTTCTTATATGCCATTATAGGTCATGGATATCTATTTTCTAATTGTCTATTGATTAAATTTATTTCACTAGATCTTTAAAATGAAATGTAACTTGTTGTTTTAGACACATTTACCTTAGTAAGAGTAAAATGAAATATAATGTGTTTAAATTTCAGATATTCTAAGGAGTGTCACAAATAAAACTTTAATATATAGAGTTATTATGTAATTTATAATTATATTAAATTGTAAATTTACGTGTTTAATGTAACACCCCAATTTCCATACCACTTATTGTGTTCATAAACACATAATACTGAGGAATACGGTATTGTCAAATCAGAGTAATGCGGATGATAGAGCATACATTATCATTTGGATAATGAGTATCCGATACAATGCCCAAACTTAAGCTGGCATATTAAAAATCTCGAACGAATATTCTTTCCAGAACTAGTCTTTCTTCCGAACTTCGTTCTGTCTGGTGACATTTCACGTACTTCCTTGAATAGTTCCTTCTTTCATCCAGCTTCTCTTCTTGAAGCTTTAGTCAAATCTAAGATTCAATACACATTGAATCTCAGGTAACAGATAACCTTATTTGCAAATATGAAATGTAAATGCAGTATAACACATGTAAAAGCATAGAATAATTTACAGTAAACAAGTCGCACCGTAACCGCAGTTAACGGCCAAGGACCACAGCCCTTTAGGACACGCAGCCCTATGAGACCGCAGCCTCAAATCCATAGCTAGGAAATAAACATGTAAATCATCTAGCAGACATGATCAGTCATAAATGAAATACATACATACATGCTAATAAGAGTTAACGTTACTGTACGCAAATGTACCTTCCTTCCACGTGAATAGTAGTTTACTATTCATGTATACGTCACTATTCATGAATAGTAATATGCCCGTCCTTTGAATCCGACTCCAAACTTCCCGGACATCCTAACATATTACCGTATCACTTAGAATAATGCTCTAAGGGTTATTTATATCAGCATTGACCATTTTATCCTTACATTTCTTCAAAAACGGAATTTCCAGCATTTTGCCCAGATTTTTCTCTAACTTTGAAAAATCATAATTAATTCTACAAAACTCCGAATGAGGTGCTGTAAAATTCCACATAACCCTTGATATGTCTATTTTCAAAGAAAAATAACGGCTTTAACTCGAAATTCATGAGTCATTCCCAGATTTTCCGTTTCCAAACACTTCTCAGATTTAAATCCAGAAACAAGGCTTAACTTCAAAAATTTATATCTCCCTGAATATAGATCCAAAGTAGGCGTATTACCTATCAAATTAAAGCTCTATATGTCTACTACATAACTGGAAAATCTCATAATTTTTAAAAATTGTTTACTTTTTCCAAAAAGCAACGTCATAAAACTGTCTCCAGCATTTTTCCGAAACGTTACCAGATTCATAACTCAACTTCGAAAAATCATAACTGGAGTTATAGACCTTCGTTTTAGGTGATCCAAAGCTCATTTTAAACCTTAAGGAGAGTACTTTCTCCTGTAAAAATTTCAAAGACAAACTCAAAATTTTAACTTTTCAAAATGGAACCCAAAAATTGCTATTCATTTCTGAAAACCAACATTTTTCAGTGTTCCACTTCTAAATTTGAAAATTAATAACTGGAGTTCTAGACGTCGAATTAATACGTTCTAGTACTCATTTCAAAGCTTGAGAAGTATACTTTCTTCTTACCAAATTTCTTAATCAGAGGAAGTCATTTGCTTGATCAGCTTGTCATTTGAATCTGACTGACTTCACAGATTTCCAAAAAAAATGACACTACTCCCCTTCCGATGACCTCTTCCTCTTCTTTGATGATCTTTACCTCGTCTCTTTTTTTTTTCCAGCACACTCTCTTTCCATCACTCATTCACACATCAGAAAATGATTAAAGAGAATGATACTTGTGTGAATATAATCTACGTGAGAGAAAGTGTGAGTAATGTACCATGCTTCCCATGCTTCTATATAATATTCCATGCTCCTTATGCTTCACATGCTTCTATATAATATTCCATGCTTCAAATAAAATAATAGAGTGTGTTCCATGCACCTCCAATATCCACCGGAAGGAAATTCAATGGAAATAGAGAATATCTCGTTGACACTCTTCTTACTTGTAATCCTTCAATAAAAATGTCCTTAATTCCAAATCTTTAGACCCAAAATTCGGGATATTACATTTCTCCCCCCGTTCAATAAATTTCGTCCTCGAAATTTGAACGTACAACCTGAGAGAAAACACCTTAGACTTTCAGTCTATTCTTCCATATGCATGCTTACTATTCACGTAACACAATCATTCATCCTATCCCAGTATGTAGTTTTCAAATATATACTCTCTGGTCCATTCTCCAAGTGCTTGGTTACACAGGCATCACAACCTGATACATTTTGCCTCTCAGCTTATCTCATTCTAGCCTTCCGGCTCATTCAATTATCACAGCACTGGATATTCTAACCTTACTACTTAGGGAATCACCCTCTGCCATAGGCATCTCAACTGCAACTTTGTACAATTTGAATATTTTGCCAGTCTCAAAATATACTTTAGACACACTGGTTTAATGTCACCATGCTAAGCAACAAATACCATACTTGGCATATAGGTCTTACAACCCAGGGACTCTGCCCCATGTAAACTTGCATACCAAATCTTACTGTCTTAAGCCTTTACTCATCTGTTTCATCTGAGCTTCGTTCATTCAAGCTCTCAAAGTATTGTAGCTGACCACTACTATCTAACCCATCTGGTTTAAATTCTCTATTAGTTTCTGTTCCTATATCTTAAACTCCAACTACACCGCTTTTCTTTTCAATACAATAGCATCGACAATCATGTCATTGCTACCAAAAACTATTTTGTTATCTCATTTACAAATTTTCACAAAAAAAGTAAATGAAGGAAGGAACCACGAGGAGCACCTCGTGCTCCTTTTTTTATATTTTTATAATTTTATAAAAATTACGCCTAATGACCCATTTTCCAACTATAAATAGACCTTCCATTTCATTTCATTCTTCACAACTTCTAAGAGCCATAGAGAGAGGTAGAGAGAGAGAGAGAGAGTAGAGAGATATTTGCTTGAGAGTTATAATAGCTGGTTGGTGATTCGGGTATTAGCAAGTAACAGGTAACTCTGAATATTCTTCCTTATACTTGTGAATTATGTATGATTATAAATTTGTTTGTTTACTATTTTGGCAAGAATATTTAGAAAATATTTATGGTTTTAAGATCTGGTGTGGGAACTTTGACTTGCAAATCTGTAGAGGTACTATTTATACGTACGTTACTATTCACATATACCGTATTTACTATTCATTTTACTATTCACATATACCGTATTTACTATTCATTTACTATTCACGTATACCGTATTTACTATTCATGTTACTATTCACGTATACCGTATTTACTACTCATTTTACTATTCATGTATATACCGTATTTTACTATTCACAGATACGCATAGTATTTTACTATTCACAGATACGCATAGTATTTTACTATTCACAGATACGCATAGTATTTTACTATTCATAAATACGCATATCAATGTATATAATGGTATAATAATGCATTATTTTTTTTTAGTAAATACATTCATCATGGCGGTTGTAATGTGATGGGTGGAGTAAGGAGGGAATTGAATGATAAGAATTGTTTATGCCATCACTCGGTGCACAGTAGATGGTACTTTTTAGGGCCTCATCTTCCCTGTTATCCTCTGGCCGGGATCTCATTGGAGATGTGGGACATGTGACACCTCCTTAGTTGTTATTTTAAAGGAGGGGAGCCATAGTCCAGATTTAAGCTCTACACCTTTGGCCGGGTGTATCTTAAGTTTTGGTGAGCTTGAAACCATCCAGTCAAATGAATGAGTTTCTATTGGACTATATGTTAGCCTATGGTTCCAGTCAGCGGTATACGGTTGGAAGGGGATATAAGGGAGGCTGCATACTGCATAGTGCATTTCTGAATTATTCAATAAAGAATGATGAGTATTTTGTAAAGGCATTTGTTGTGAACAACGGTATATCTAAAAATATCTGAGTATATTAAATTCACATTATTTATTCTTGTCATATGTAATTTGCTCGTGTAAGGTAGAAATATTCAGTAGTTACTGAGACGTGGAATCTCATCCCATATTAACATTTTTCAGGTGATTATTCTAGTAGAGAGCAAGGGAAGGCACCTATGGAGTGAGCTCTGGAAGCTCTTTTGATCTCCAATAGATTATGTTATGTTATTATATTTGCCATGAACCTAAGACTTCCGTTTTGTATTAAACTCTGAAGTATTTTCTGGAATTTATTCTGATTATGTATTACGGGTTTTGTTCGAAATGGTAACATTGTAAAATGATTTGGATATTGTTGAACCCTTTTGAAGGTATTTTTAATATTTTGACCGAGTTTTTGGGTGATAAAAATGAGGTGTTACATTTAAAGAATGGCCCAAAATATTATGTGTTTAAATCTTCTTATTGTGGACAAAAAAAAAAAAATCTTTTACATGCCTTGCTGTTCCAGCAACTTTTCTTTTATTGCCCAACTGAGTTGGTAGCATTTTTCCAAGGCAATTTTGCTTCTCTTGAAAACTCTAGTGAATTGGAGTGGAAATATGTGAAACTCTAAGAGGGGTCAAGCCTACTAACCGGTCTAATTAAATAAATAAGTCAAGCTTATTTTTATAAAGCCTAACCAAAAGACCTGGTTTATTTAATTTTTTTTTTCTTTTCAATTTTTACTATTATGTAAGTATATGTAATATCATTTAAATAATTTTATAAATTATAAACTTAACCTTAATATAATTTTATAAGTTACCAACTTAACCTTAATTGTAAGTTTAACATCCCATCGTTATTACCCTCAACTCTTGCTTTTGCATTAATCATTGACTTCTACCTCTATTCTCTTTGATCGCTAGAGATGTCAAAGCTAACTCATCATCTCTTTTATAATTTGCGTTATTCACTAAAGCATAATTGTTGTGAGTTTATATTAGTGCCAAATGAAATATGATAATCTTAATAGGAGGAGTTTGTCCCAATTTACGTGGAAAAAGTAAAAGATAAAATTCAATTTTACATATTGCTTCTTATGCTTGGTCAATTTTAGAAAATATATCTCATTAGTTAATAAACGATTAGTTTTCTTTTATTTCTACTTGCTTGTACAATTATTGTCATTAGATATTCTTTTCATTTTCTTCTTAAACCCTTATATTACAACAAAAATGGATGTTAAACATTTAAAATATACTGTAAGATTGTAAATAAGCATGAATGAGGATTATATATGAATTTGGAAGCATAAGTTTTAAATGCTATTTAAAAGTCTACATCTTAAGTATGTATTTAAACACACTTTAAGCCTTGTCAAGCCTTTTTAAAACTCAGATTCAGGCCCAAAAAAGAGCCTATATGCATGCTTACGCTCAAGCTTAAATATTTGTTACCGATCCATACCTATTTAGGTAAAACCTACTGGTGGATTTTGTTTGCACTGTTGGAAATTCTTGAAAAAGAAAAATTTAAGCTTTAAAATAAAAAATTTAAATGAAATTCATAAATCTTGTGTAGGGGGCAGTCTAAAGCCCAGGGGCCTAGTACGCCCACCCGAGTCCAAAGAAAAATCGCCTTGCCTGCCAAAAAGGAAACAAACAGGTCGAAAAAAATTGAGTACAATCGAACTATGTATTATTGTAGGCAGGGCCGAGCATCAGATAAGGTATGCCCCCAACCCATTTGGCCCTGCCCGATAAGTATATTTTATATAAGTATTTCTTATAAATCCAGTGATATTTTTCTTTGGCCCTTCCCTTTCTCTCCTTTTCGCTTTTAAAATTTAGAAGTAGATTTCTTGCTTTCTTCTTTACTTTGTGATATATTAAATATAGTTGCTTTTTCTTTTTTTTCCAGATGCTTCATGTTTTGATCAACTTTTGGGACATTGATGCAAACCACTTGGACTTCACATCTTTAATTACAATCATTTTGTTGCCTTCTTTATAATGGATTATGGATGTTGTCCAATTTTTGAAGTATAGATATTTGTTAAAACAAATGGTAGTTTTTAAATTTCAAGACTTGAGTTGTAGACTCATTTTGAAATTTGTCTCTGATTCAAACAGTTATTTAGGGCTATTACATAATTAGTAAGCTATTGGAGTGAGTGGAACAACATTTTATTCCCCACAAGCCTCCTTCATCTCTTTCTTGCTGGTGGCTTGTGGTACCATCACAAGCCGCCAGCAAGTATCATTCTATGTCACAACTACGTTAGAGTAGTAGATCGGTTCTCAAATCTTTGATCTGTAGCCTTCTCCCTCTGATTTCTGAGGGTTGTGAACTTCTCTCGTCCTTATGGCGAGTTTTTTCCTCTTCTTCTTCAAATCTATTCTGCGGCGGTGAGAGCTATTTGTCTTTTGTTTCTTTTTTTTGTGGTGTTGGGTTTTGTGGTGGTGTTTTTGTTTTCTCAAGAAATAAATAAATCTATGAGATCTGAGTATAAATCCTCTTGGTTAGATGGTTGTTTGAACGTTATTGGATTCGACTATCTCCTGATGGCTCGGATCTGCGTTCTTGGGGGAAGATTTCAAGAGGGTGTTATTCGGTGTGTGGTCGAGGTCACCATATTTACTTGAACGGAAGAACAGAAGTGTTCTTCAGGATATCATGGGTTTTCTTCCTTCTGAAGTTGGGTTTTCTTTGATCTTTACTTCAAGTCGGGGTATCTGTGCAGATGCTTTAATTGCAGCTAATGCTTATAAAAAGGTGTGCCAATTAGGGTGAATTTTATAACCAACATTTTCTTTCACGCCATTTCTAACCTTAGATATCAATGAGGCCAATTTTGTCCATGGTTCTACTTCTACTCTTAAATTTTTAATGTACGGTGATCGTTGTTCTTATATTTAATGTACGGCTTTGTTTGTATTCTAGTTTGTTTTAATGTATTGCACCGTTGTGTAATAATAATATAAATAACTCTTGACAAAAAAAAAAACAAAAACAAAAAATCAATCGAGTTGGGTATCCGGAGTCTCGCCCTACGGCCCTGCCTAGCTCTGCCATACCCACCCCCTAATCTTGGGCAAGAGTGAGAGTGGAAAAGGAAAAGAAACCCAAAGATATTAATAACGCCAGAAAATGAATTAATAAAATTAGTTATAACCCCAAACAAAACGCAGTCTCGTCTGGGAGAATAAGCAGATCCATTTTTTCCTTCGTCGACGAACAACCACTCCACACTTTGTCAAGCTCGCCGTCGGGCGCCGTCCACCATTGTCAGCCCTTCGTGGTTGTTCTCCGGCAAGTATTGAAGAAGGTTCGAAACCTAAGGCTTTGTAGAGCAGTCGTTTGAATACTGAGGCTTTTGGCTCTGGGAATATTTACAGATTGAGTTTAATTTTTTCAAATTTGATTACTTGTTTTATCCTGAATGGTATGTGATTGGTCATTATACTTCTTCCCTCTTCATTTGGATTCCTTGCGACTTATATGCTTTGGATCTTGTTGATGTGCAATGTTGGATTTGTTGTGCATCGGCATTCTGTTTGCTAATCTCTCTACATTAGCATCGATTCAGAAAATTCTCAAGGTATTTGTGATTCATGATCTGGTAAAATGACTGGGCTCAATTTGTGTCTGGCAATTTAGAAGCTTGAGTTTAAACCTTTTCCTGCTGCTCATTGGTCTGTGAATTTAGAAGCTATTGACAGAAACAATCAATTGCTAACCTCATTCACTCTAGGCAACATTTTTTATGGACATAAACTTCATGATGAAATTGGAAGATTGTTATCTTTTGTTATTCTTCAGTGGCTTGGAGGAGTTTCCTGAACCAATTGGCTTGCTAAGGCATCTTCGTTGGAGCATCGGGTACAAAAATTAAAAGGGTACGATATCAACTATGCATATTTCAAAGATTTCAGTGTGGTCATCTGTGTAATATAGGTCTGCCTATGCATATTATTTGAAATGTTTGAATGCCGTGACTTCTTTCTCTCCTTTGTTGTCACTTACACATATCTATACTCCAGGGAATTAGCAATGGCGACCACTGCTTGTTTCATCATTGTTAGCAGAAATGATATTCCTATATATGAATCTGAAGTTGGGACTGCCACTAAAGTATGGCTTTTGATTTTAAAATTTTATCCTTTCCCCTCTAATTTACATTCCTGCAAATCATTGTTATTTCCCAATTGTTGAGGTTGACATATCATATGTGAAGTTGTGCCTTAATGAAGTTAAAAAATTTATCAACTGAATGAAAATGTAGTGAGGAATTCAGTTTACAATTCATTTACACTGTCTGAATATTTTGGTTTTGTAAACAAGTGAAGACTCTGTACACAAAGTTCTTAATTGCTGAAATTCCGCTAATTACTTTTCTTATGCTCTTTCCTCTGAGGGGTGTGGGGATTCTGCGAATACAATGATTTTTTTTTTTTTGGTATTATGCCAATACAATATTTTAATTGCGCAAATATGTGAATGCATTCTTTCTTTTTTTGGCTAATTGTGTAATTCATTATCTTCAATGACAGAGAGAAGATGCTGCTCAGCTGCATCAATTTATACTGCATGCTGCTCTTGATATTGTGCAGGACCTTGCATGGACTACTAGTGCTATGTGAGTGAAACTTTCTGATGTTCTGTGATCTAGTTACGAAACAGGCTGGATGATTTGTGATTCGAGCTTTATGTGTATTCTTTTCTAATAGTGTACTTGCTACCCCACATTCTTGATGCAGGTACTTGAAATCAATAGACAGGTTTAATGATCTGGTGGTATCGGTGTATGTCACAGCTGGTCATATCCTCTATATTTGAGATCAAATTTGTTTTTGATATTTTTACCATGAAAATTAACTGCTAAATACTGAATTTAAGAACCATGTGATGTTTTTCCATATGCTTGTACTCTTCCCATTTCCTCCAATTCCTCACGAAAACAGAAGAGTCAAGAATAAAAAAGACCCATTCACTTTAGCTTGTAGGTTTCTCTTCATGCGTGCTAGTTTAGTTTGATATTTTCCTTGACTTATCATACATACCCGCTTTATGTTGCTTCATGACTCTCGGAATGATGATGGCATTAAGAGCTTTTTCCAGGAGGTGCACGAGCTTTACATAAAGGTAATACCTTCCAACACTATCAGAAATATATCACTTCTCCTTGCTGCATTTGTTAATTGGCTTTGGAATACTTCTCTTGACGTGGGATTATGAGAAGATCTTGTTTTATGATTTACTTTATGTATGATATCATCGGCTCTCAAACTATTTTTATTTTTATTTCTATTTTTATTTTTATTTCTATTTTTATTTTTATAATAGAAAAAAGTATCTTGTTTTATGTATGATATGCTCGATATATATCCTTTGCATTATTGTCTTGAATTTATTGACTTTAAATTAAGGATATTCTTCTTGTTGGCCCAAAAAAAGCATATTCTGCTATGGTTTCCAACTTTTCATAGATATCACGAATTTTATTTTGGCGGCATTCAGATGAATGCCAAATTCCATGAAAATATTAAAAAAGTTCCGTTCAACTGATTTATTATTCAAGGACTCTATAGTCTGCTTTACTTGTGATAATGAATCCGAAATAGGTTCCCAACACGGTTTGCTAGCTGGGTTTTCTTCAGCTACTTCTGTTCTTTCTGTATGCTGATATGATTTACCAACTGATATGTTTATTAAAACTTGCAAAAATGTAGTTTTGATTTGTTCATGATGATTAATTTAAACTTGATTTTTTCAGTCATCACTTGATGAATTAGTGAAGTCATTTGTATGTCTGGGAATTTGCAGATTCTCCTTAATCCCTTATATTTGCCTGGCTCTCGAATCACATCATCACATTTCGACACAAAAGTAAGAGCCCTCGCACGAAAGTATTTGTAGAAGTCACCAATGAGCTCTTTTGGTCTGAGGGACAACTTTCAAACTCATAACTTTGCTGCCATCATCCCACCTTTTTCATTCTTAATTTACATGAAATAGTTGTATTGCATTATTGTTGTTGTTATTATTATAGGGTAGCTTTTTGCTTGCTAGCATGGTAGTGTTGACTTTGAAGTGAGTGCATGGATAAAAAGATATTATTGTAGTGGCGTCCATTTGTAATGCATGTTATATATATATATATATATATATATATATATTTTTAAGAAATTTTAGGAGAGGGATTGGGTTTACCTATGATCTAAGGGCATGACAAAATCTCTCTTCCTCCTAGGTGATACTGATACCGATGTTGGGCAGGGCGAGCTATCTATTACCCTCAGGCGTTAACCTAGGCACCTAAGAGTTAGGATGCCTCCCCTAGCGCCTTGACCAACTCCAAGATCGAACCTCATCCCTTTTGGCGAGAATGTCTAACCTTTTTGCTAGTTGAGTCCAAGGACAGGGGATGTAATGCATGTTAGATTTGAGTGGCTTGGTACTTGCTATTGCTACCATGATGCTAAAGCCTGCTCTCAGCTTGAAATCCGTTTAAACTGAGATGAACATATATCCATCCTAGTAGAAAGGGCTTTAACTACTGAAGCATGAGTTCTGATTTTGAGTCCCAATTAATTAATGTATTTTTTTTTTTCGGAAGAGTTACTCTCAATTGGGCCAAATAATATAATTGTGTGTGTGTGTGTTTGTATTAAAAAGGATCTAGTGGAAAGGGTTAGTTTTTCGTAACATGGTGAATCAAGGTTTGAATCCCCGCTAAAAGATACCTACATTTAATACTTAACAATGACTCGAACAGGATAAAGGAAAAAAGAAATGTGTCTCCTGTGATTGGGGTGAGCAAATGAAAATTGAAATCGAAAACCGAACCGAATAATTCGGTTTTTCAGTTTTTCGGTTCAGTTCGGTTTTTTAAACTAGCTTAATTCGGTGTTCGGTTCGGTTTTTGCAATTTTATTTTGGTTAAAACCGAAAAACCAAAATTTTTCATTGTATTGGAGGCAACTGTTGACATATAGCAGATGCAATGTAGATATTTTTGTAAATAATTTTTCATTATCTTTGTATTTTGTTAATATTTATTAAATTATTTCTTTTCTTTTTATTTGATTTATTCTATGGTTTGATTTTAAAATCTACATCCTATTATCATACAAGTAAAAATCGATATATACCAAGTACTCTATGTAAAATATACTATAGTCAGGTTGCACTTAATAGTCAATATTGTAAATTGATTCAGCTAAAAAAAAGGGGAAAAAAAAGTAGATTGACCATTTTACAGAATTAACCCAAATAAAAAGATCTAACTTAAGCCCAAAAACCGAACCGAAATATTTTGGTTTTTTCGGGTGTTCGGTTCTGAAAATGTGTGTAATTCGTTTTTTCGGTTTTAGCCGAAAAACCGAACCGATAACCGAATGCTCACCCCTACCTGTGAGGGAGTTTTGTAGAGACAATGGCCCCCACAAAAAAAAAAAAAATTAACCCAAATATTTAATGTAAATTGGATTTTTTTTTTTAATTACATTTGTCCCAAAAATTTATACATTGGCCCCCTAAATATTTCTTTTCTTAATTAATTAATGAGTATACAACCCCCAAAAAAAAAAAAAATATATATATATATATATCCCAAATACCATCACTGTGTCTCCATCCATTTTGATATTCATGAATGAAAGTAATCAATGACCCATTCTAAGACTTATTGCTTTTTAATGCAATTAAGGTAACACGCACATGTAACCAATATCTATACGAGAAGGAAGAAATTTTGTTTAATTCAAAGCTTAAGGATCTTGATGTATAAGATCAAAGCTTTAATCAAATGCCTGAAGATAAGGATTTATTATTTTTAATATTAAAATGATTATTAAGTCTTCAAGAATTTAGTGTTAAATTTTAATACAATATTTCTCATTATGTTTTTAAAATTGAGACTTTGAATATAATTTTTTTTAATATTTCAGGAAAAATGTAGAAATAATAGACTTTATTGTAGTGTTATTCGTAGTAGCTTGTAAAAATATTAATATGCAGGGTGTAAATATTAGTTTAGTATGACGTTGGGCTTGATGTTCTCAAGGCACATTAGAGAGTTATATATAGGGCCAGGACATATATTGTTTATTGCTTTACATGGTATCAAAGTCTGGGGAATTCTAAGTTTCTTATCTTTTCCTTTCAGTTCTCTACAAACTTCTTCTGTCCATCCGGAACTGTTCGTGTTTGTTTCTCACGCAGTAATTTTCACGCGACACTGTTCATCTGGTGATTGTTCACGCGTACTATTCCTCTGACATTGTTCAAGCAACACTTTCATCTGGCACTGTGCATTCGGTGTGGGTTTCCTAACTTCGAAACTATTTTTGCATTTGACTTGTGCAAGTTTGGTTTGGTTAGAGATTGTGCTCGTTGTTTGGTGTTTTTGTTGATCGCTAGTTCTTCTCTTTAAGATGTTTCCTGCCTTGTTATTGTGATTCTTTAGTTACTCTTACATGGCTGAATCTAAGACATATAATATGCTGTCCATGCTGCTAAGATTACTGATTCAAAATTGAACTAGACAAACTATAATAATTGGAATGAAACTATTAGGGTATACCTCTTGACTTCAATGTGGCCATAATCTATATAGAGAATGCCACAACTTGGGTAGGCAACATAGAAGCACTCGACTTTAGTTAAATTGGTTTCCTTCTCAATACCTAAGAGATAAATCCTAACAGTTTTATTCTAATTAATATAATTTATCCAGTTCAATTTTGAATCAGTAATCTCAACAGACATGGGCAGCATATCATTAGAGATCTTAGATTCAAACATGGAAGAGTAACCAAAGAATCACAATAACAAGACAGCAAACACGTTCAAGAGAAGACCAAGCAATCAACAGAAACACCAAACAGTGAGCACAATCGCAAACCACACCAAAATCGTAAACTTGCACAGGTCAAAGGAAAATAATAGTTTCAAAGCCAGCAAGCACAATCGCTAACCACACGAAAATTGCAAACTTGTACAAGTCAAAGAAAAATAATAGTTTTAGAGCCAGGAAACACACACGGGATAAACAGTACTGGATGAACAGTATGCGTGAATAGTCACCGGATGAACAGTATTGCGCGAACAGTTTTGCATGAACAATCCTGCGTGAGAAACAAACATGAACAATACTGCATGGACAGAAGAAGGCAATAGAGAACTGAAAAGGAAAAAAAAAAAAAAAACTAGAATTCCTCATGCTCTAATACCATGTAAAGCAATAAAAAGAGAGGGAATTGTGAATTTGAATTCCTTCCAAAAAATAATGTACAAATGTGTGCCTATTTATATACATGAAACCGTATCTTCTCTAATAAATACCAGAATCTGTTTTCTTATTTACATTTATGCAATCTCTGATTATTCGAGATATGATTCTAACACTAATCATTAAAATATTTAATTTTAAATGGAAAATAAGGTACTGCAGCGGATCCAGTCCATCCATTCGAAACACAAATTACATTTTCAAGTTTGACAAAATTTTGGTACAGATGGTTTCCTCCTAACAAGCAAAATTACCATACAATAAATGGTTCGCACTCTCAGCACCATCAAACCTAAAAAAGCCTAGGAAACAGAACATTGATACACTTGATAATTCTATGCATAATAAACAGTTTCGAAGTGTTTCAAAAAGCAGTTGTGCATTGGTGTTCAGACTTGATAGATAGCCATACCTCGCTCCGTTTTTGAATCGGATCAAATGAAGGTACCTGGATTTTGATGATAGAAAGAAGGTTGCAGGGCGCTTAATTTGATATCATAGACTCTAGAGTCGGAGATGCCATCCCACGACTCAAAGGGCAAAGAACAAGCATAACCAATATGATTCCCACATTTGCGACAAAGAAGCTTCGTTCTTCGCTGAAACAATCCCCAGGATCGCTTTGAATTGAAGAAAGGTACCCATCGAAGCTGGTCGACCATCCTGAATCTGCTCTCGTCCACGGAGAAAAAGGAGATTAGACCTCGCTTTATCGATTTCTCATACCTAGAATCAATGGCTGAAGTGTTGCGATTGCACGAGTTCAAGTTGAGCTGATACCCACACGATCCACAGCTGCATAAATCGGAAACAATCAGCTCGCATCACAACTTTCTAGTTCAACTTCACAGTAATTTTCTATGCATAAGTACCGATATTTGAGAAACGAAATCATTTCAGAAACCGCAAGATACGAAGCGCATCCATTAGAAGCAGCTTACATTACAAATTTCTCTTTGAATTTGACAGTAATTGAAGCAATGCTCTGAAATTAAGAATTGTTTTACACTGTATAGAGAGCAACTCCAAACATATATACAGGAGAATTGGGGAGAGAAACCTGTAATTGACGTCTCTGATGTACGAAGACAAGTGAAGTTCTTGACATCCCTCGAGCATATCGACGGAAGCCATCATCGTTTGTGTGTCTGAGTTGGGTTTCAGTTCCCAGACGCTTCCATTTTATAATGGAAACTTCATGAAGGAACAAGAAAGCCATCGGTTGATAACGGTCACAAAACAACGCAACAAGAACATTCCCAATGTAGGCCGGTCTTGGTCCAACTAGAATGCAAGAAAGTTTTTTTTTAAAAAAAATCTGAAGTTAAATACTACCTCTACCTCCGGTCCTAATTATAAGAGCTAGTTGACTTTCTTTGAAGAGGTTAAGGAAACTAAATAAGTTATTTAATCATTTCGTATGTTGTGTATTCTTATATTATATATTAGTTTATTAGTTAAACTAATTAGTTTGAAGAAAAAAAATAAAAATAAAAATATTATAAGCTAATTTAATTAACTTCCTTAATCTCTTTTTTAAAAAGTCAACTAACTCTTATAATTAGGATCGAAGGGAATATTGTTTGATATTGTAAATTTTTGTTATCAGTTTTGCAGGAAAAATTTTTTGGTGGGTTGATGGAAAGCAAATCCATCACCGTATTGTATCCACACAAGAAATTCCATCACCGTATTCTTTTGGCAATAGTTATTATTTTATTGTCATTGTTTTTAATTTATGCCACCTTTTATTTTTTAATTAAAAGAAAGATGATATTATTTTTATGCTTATAAAGAATATGGTACTTTCATTTATAAAATTATTAATTATGTTATCATTTCATTAGTTAGAAAACAACTTATTAACCACTAAAAAGAATTTTAACATAAATTTAACCAGGAAAAATATACCCGAAGACTCAAATTTTTTACGGAAGTACCTGTTTATATTTAACCTCTGTTGAAAAGAGAGCATTTTAGGTGTTTAGTAATTGATCTCATAGGATGAGCAGGTCTTTGAACCAAAAACAAAAACAAAACAAAACAAAAATTACAAAGAAAGGATGAGCAGGTTTATATTGGGGTTATAACTGAAAGCATGAACAAAAACAAATGCTTCCTGCCAATATAGACAAATTCAAAATGATAAAAGGTGGTTGAAAATTGGTTTCCGACTGTGGAATACATTTTGAGGGTTGCTGCTTCCCTAGCATAAACACTGCGTAGTCAGAATTTGGCCACTGTTAACAAATAAAGAGAAATGACTATGATTGATATTGGCAGTTTCTTTCTGAATCATGTTCTTCATAAACAATGATATGGTGAACGAAAAGGCCCAATTGATACTTGCAGTTTCTTCATGAAGAATAATTGAGATTAGGCAAGCTGAACCATTCTATTATATTACACCCGAAGTGGAACTTTTTGCATCCCATTTCTTCAAATTTTCTGGATTAGTTCTTGAGCCGTTTTTGGGTTTTAAACCCCACTTTGAGACGGCCTCCGTTGTTCAACCTCACACCCCGGTGACGTCGAAGCATCTTCCACCAATGAAACTTCTTCCCATTGCCAAGTTTGGGATTCCTTGACCCTTTGATCCTAACAACCTTAGAAGGCTTTCGTTTCTTAGAATGTCTAATGTGTCTAAGAATCCCCTCCACAAGTCCATGAAAATGCCCAACCTGTTTTCCATGTGACACTTTTGCAATGGCGCCGCCTCCCCTTGTCTTCTCAAGTTTTCCATTTTCCAGCAACTTGTGCTTGTTTTTGCCATGGAAGATCCTCTTCCATTTAGAATGACTATGATCGGCCTTACTCATTTTACCATCATCTTCATCATGATGGTGATGATGGTGAAGGTGGTGGTGGTGGTGAAAGATAAGCCTAAGCTTATTTTTCAGCCTCCTCAAGCGTCCAGTCGTTTTCTTAGGACCTCTTCTTCTATGCCAAGATCTGACAGAACTGGAACTTTCCATTCTATGTGAAGAGCCAGCATCATTTTGAGTATATGAATGGCTACTCTCTTTTGAGCTATCCTCATATGTCTTGCTAATCATATCTCCTGGCGAATCACCAATTTCCTCCTCAGATTCACTACAATAAATGTCACTGCTTTGATTAGATGTCAAACGAGCAGGAGAGCTGGAGCTTGCACTTGAACTGAACTCTTCTTCTGATTCATGATGATGTGGTGATGGAGCTCTCATCTTATGGGTCCTTCTATTCCCCAAAACTTTCCTGTTTCTGTAACCAGGAGCGGGCATTTTAAGCTCGCTGGATCTCCAGTGAGGTTGAGCTTGAGCTTGAACTTGAACTGAACTCTTCTTCTGATTCATAGAGCTTGAACTTGAACTGAACTCTTCTTCTGATTCATGATGATGTGATGACGAAGCTCTCATCTTGTGAGTCCTCCTATTCCCCAAAACTTCCCTGTTTCTATAACCATAAGCGGGCATTTTAAGCTCACTGGATCTCCAGTGAGGTTGAGCTTGTCTTGGCACCATATGATGAAGAGGCTGCTTCTCTGTCGCCCGAGTCTCTGACTGAGCCACTAAGTTTCTTCTGGCTGGCTGGTCTTTATTTGTTGGACCTGCTGTTATGGAATTGAGAGGAATCCTAATCCCCTGTATACACTCATTGGCCTGATTCAACGAGTGATCATTCCCACTCGCCAACGGATTTAAGGACTGAAATCTGTCTAACATGGCCATGCTCAGTGCTGGAGGTCGAAGTCCATCCTGGCTTAGCAA
Organism: Acacia crassicarpa; assembly: GCA_034222035.1. Lineage (NCBI taxonomy): Eukaryota > Viridiplantae > Streptophyta > Magnoliopsida > Fabales > Fabaceae > Acacia > Acacia crassicarpa. The sequence continues at coordinate 7,866,332 of JAWXYG010000008.1, forward strand.
ATTCTCTCCTCTTGAAGCCAGCGGGGTAGCTCTGCAAGCCTCACTTTTCTGGCTTCTTCTCTGTGTTGTGATGCCATTGTTCTTTGCTGTGGTCAAATTTTCACTCTTACTAGCTAGTTGATTCGCCTGCTCATTCATTGATCCATTTCCTTCTAAAAGAGACTTTCCATAACTAGGTCGGTTTTCTACTATTCCTTCTTTTTTCTGTCCTATGGGACTCTCTGAATTTGTTATCCTATGCGTGCTCTTGTAGCCTGTACCATTCTTTTTGGAAAATACTAAACTTGAGTAAAGCTGCAAAGCCGCTATACGAGATTCAATTCTTTTAATTGCATTAAACAAGTCTCTGGAGTTGTCTCCCTCCTCGCCCTGAGCTTCAACCCTGCTCGAAGCACTTGGGCTGCTTTCAATTTCGCAACCTCTATATGGTAATGATGTTTCACTGACTTCTCTCAGCTCACCAGCTTTTGAGTCGAACGTGTATGGGGGTTGTTTTGAGTGTTCACCCACGTGCAAAGTGCTCACACTATACTTCTGTTCATGCTGACTACTCTTTTCAATAGGAAAAACGGACTTCTTGTTAGATAAACTTGCTGCCTTGACTAAGTTCTGCAGCATTATACCGCTTTCTTCTTCAGCATTGAAGAGTTCTTTTCTTATTGTTTTTCCTTTATCAGAGACGCCACACTTAGATGGCCTTGAACCTGCTTTCTTAGCTGGTGACTTTGATAGGGGTGGTTCATCCTTTTGTGAAGGAAATCTACTGCGTGTTGGATATTTTAGAGAGCAGTGAGAACTTTTGGCTGCCAGCAAAGGGATTAATCGGAGACTGGCCACTGGCTGAGAAGTGAAGGGCGTCTTAGAGATACCAGCTTCTGATGCTATGATCTGACAATTGAGCACAAAGGAATATAAATCAAACAAAAGAATTGCTTTTCGTATTCCTGCATCCTGCCTTTATATATGTTCAGGTTCGTGCAAGTGAAATCACTAAAGAATAAGTTGTTTCCTCGTCACAAAAACATATGCTTCCTTCTTTGCAGAGAGAATAAAAGAACAAAGATGAAAAGACAAATAAATGATCTTTTCTGAAAATAAAAATATGATCTTCCTGAACCTTTAAAATAGTCTCGAAAACCCTTTCAGATGCTACTTCCAGCATATTTTTCAGTAACTCTTTAGCTCTCTCAACCAACTGCTCAAAGAAAAAAGAATAGAATATTGAAGGAGCCGGTTCTTGGATTGCTTTAATAAGGAATAAATTTTAATACAGAATCTAGCTTTGCAGAAATAGAAGAATAACAGAGCATATACTTTAAGCTCTCATAAATTATCACACAAAATTTAGGTTCATAGCACTCAAACACTACTATAAAAGAAAGAAAAAAATCAACCCCAAAATCATCATACTTTAGTCCTGTGGTGGCCAAATAGATGAGAGGGATGACCCCAAAAGGTTCATAGAAGAAAATAATGTTAGGCAACACATCACTTTAATTGAGATCTCTCCCATATATCTGCCTCAGGTGAAAATGAAGTACAATGTAAAAATAAGAATTTATAGTCAATTAGCATTCTGTATACTGTGTGAAAATATCAGTCATCTAAATGTCCAAACCTATTAGAAGTCAAAAGAGTTTATCAGAAAATGGAGGAGTTAGCAAGCGCAAGGAAATGTACTTTAAAAGGAGGTTTTTAAAAAAAATCTCCGGGAAAAGCACAGTAAAAAGAAGAGAATCATTAAAGGAAAAGAACACCCACATCCTCTGAAGTTGAATTTTGCAGGCCAAAGCTATTATGTTCTAGGAGCCTATACAACAGTCTCATAGCACGGAGATCATCTTCTGCTTCCTCAAGTTCCATCTTTCTTTATTAAAGACACCTAAGTACTGTCATGAGCAGAACAATCTTTAAAATCTAGCATGACATAGAATTACGGGGAATAACGAACACTTATATTCAACAAATCATACAAACAGTAACACTGCATCAAAAACCTTATCTAGCATTAACCGCGACCCTCTCTTCCTGTTAATTAAGCAAAGACACAATCCTAATCAAAATATTCAAGATAATATTCCCGTTTGCCTTTTCATTACAAAAGTCAAACAATGATAACTAACTTCTCCCGAATTTGTGAAATTAGCACGTTGCCACACAGTCTCCATCAACAACAAAAATCAACAGGCGTATACAGACTTAACAATTAGACAACCAAAAAAAAAAAAATCAAATTCCTTTATTCTGTATCTAATTTTAGACTGAAGGAAAGAACAGAGAATCATACCGACGATCCAGATGGGGACGGTGCCTTTGACTTGGGAGTGAAAGAAGAAGAAACTAGGGCAGGGATGAATTGGGGATATTCTAAGGCTATCAAATGCGGATAAAATCAAATACGAGTGGTAAAACTGTCGTGCATGGCGGTGGTGTGAAGCCGTGAAGGGTGAAGAAGAAGAAACGAAGGCAAAGAGCAAAGTATGGGGGAACAGGACGATCATGGAAGGAAGCGGAATCTACAATTGAATTAGAGAAAGGAGGGAAGGAGGTAAAGACGTTAATGGTTCTCTAATTTCAGTTATGCCAAGTTGCCAACCACGTTTCGTATTTTCGGTCTCCAAAAGAGGCGTTTCCCGCCCCCCGCCCCTTCAAAACTTTTTTTTTTTGGTCAAACCGCCCCTTCAAAACCAAGCTTGTACAAATATTGTTACATCAACTTAAAAAAAAAACTTTAAAAAAAAAGTGTTTAGCACTATATAAATTTTTAAAAATACAAAAATATTCATGAATATTCAAAATGAGAGCAAACATGTCAATACAGTTAAATTTGACTTAAAACTGTTATATATAAATGTGTAAAGAGTAGAGTCCGTAACAGTGTTAGATTAAATTTAACGATGTAAGCATTTTTACTCCCATTTTAGATGTTTATGGGTATTTCCATACCTTGGAAATATATATATGGTATTAAACACATTTTAGTAAAATTTTATAGTTATTTTTGCATAGTCACCCTTTTGTTCAATACTCCTATAATTATTTGTGTGATGAGTAGCTTAGTCCTTCCCTCTTTCTTGCGTGGATTTTTTCTGTAGCTTAGTTAATTACTTGATTAAAAACATAAATTTATACTCTTCCAATGTTATTTTCAGGGCAAAAATAATTTGAAAAAAAAAAGCACTTATTATGAGAGGCGAAAACCCTTTACACTCTAAATTTCAAGAAGGGAAACTCTTGATCAAATTAAAAGAAAAAGGGGAAAAGAGATTCTTTTTCTTGTTTATAAATCACATCATTAAATTCTTTATATGAATATGTAATTTTACCTTCAATTTGTTATTATATTTTTTATCTTCTTGAGGTAGAGTGTATATTAAATATGAGTAAAGTTAAAAATTTATTAAATTTTAAGACAAATATTATAAAATTTGTGCCAAAAAAAGTGTAAGAATTTGTGCCCGTCTAATAAATATACTACTTCATCCCTCCCACATAGAAGGGATTTAAGAGGTTTATTTGGATTACAAATATAAATTCTAATCTACTTTATTTTTTAAATTTATAATTTTTCTTGAACTATGTCTATTTTTTGCAAATATTAAGAGAATTTTTATTAAGTGACACTTCTTATGCAAATGATTAAAGAAAAGGTTTTTTAATAAACTAACACATTTTATATCGATAATTAATTTTTAAAATCTCTACAAATTAATTATGGGGCGTACCATTGACATGTCAATTTTAAACTATAAGTAAAATAGTTACTAATGTAACTCTTAATAAGAATGGGATAAAGACCATTTTTGTCACGGAAGTTTTGCTAAGGGAGCATCCAGCACCCGGAAGTTTTTTTGGTATCATTTTTGCCCCGGAAGTTTACAAATATAGTAATTTTGCCCATCGGTTGATCTTGACCATTGGATTGATATCATTTTTGTCCGGAAGTTTACTGAAATTTGCTCCTAAACAAAACTTCCGGGGAAAATTTTTGCTCCTAAAAAAACTTTCAGGGCATATTTGCTCCATTTTGTAAACTTCCGGGACAAAAATGATACCAAAAAAACTTCTGGATGCTGAATACTCCCTAGCCAATACTTCCGTGACAAAATTGGTATTTATCCCTAATAAAAATAGGCAACTCTTATAGGAAACAATCTTATTCATGAAAAATAAAGAGGTTATGTGGGTTTTCACGTTAATCCAAGACATTACCAAACTTTCGTTCTCTTGATTACAAGTTAGCCCAAATCGCAGGCTCAAAGGGATGAATCTGACAATAATATTAAATATCATGTAATCACCGAGGACAGCAGTGCAGTGGCACAGCTGGTGGTATTGAGATGCTTTATATCTCCCCTCAGGTCCTGTGTTCGAATCCCCCCTCCCCTCGCCTTGTACCTAAAAAAATATATATATATCATGTAATCCCCATGAAAAATGGGTGGGTTAAATAAGTTCTCACACTAATCCGAGACAATGACCAAATTTTCATTCTCTTAACCACAAGTTAGCCCAAGACACGTAACTGTTATTAAAGATATATCTGTTTCTTCTTAAAAAAACAAAATCTCATAAGGAGTTTGACATAGAACTGAGTTGGAGCAATTTTAACTCAGTCAAGGTTCATTTGTGCCACATCAAATTACTCGGTAACAGAAGGAACTAAAATTGCGAACGCCTGAAACTCGAGGGAGGGTGCAATAGATATTTGAAGACATTACATCATGTTAGTAATGGAGAAGGACATGACAGTTGTGAGTATTAAATAAAATGCAAAGATTTCATCTTTACATTGAGATAAGGTTACTGAGTCCAACTACATCAAAAATAAAACGAGACAAGAGTATATCTCTTAGCTATCTCGGAATCTCCCACAGCTTCAACTATGGTGTTTACTTTATAACCAAAACAAAACAAAACAAAAAAAGCTACTATTTCGGGGTATGTCATTTTCATTGTCGCAAATAATTAAATTGAATCCCGCATGGCACGTATCGCTTTCGAAACTAGCAAATGATCATTGCTTGGAGCGCTTCAGGTAGATCAACACGCCAATACCAGTTAGAACAACAGCACCCGCAAGAATACCCGAGCTTAAATACAATACACTGCTCTTATCTGCTGTAGCAGTAGCAGTTTCTGGTGTTATCGATTTACTTGAATTGGCAAACTCCAAATGCAACCTTAGCGCCTGTTACAACATTACCTAAATCATCAATTCATAGAAGACTAATCACCAAATGAAAGAGCTAACAAAAGCATACACATGTTTACCTTCACTCCAATTGATCTAGCGTAGTTAACAGCAGCAACAAAATCACCATCGGTTTCAAGAAGAATTTTATCACCTTCATCATCCTCATACTAGACACCAAAAAAGAGAGTCAATACTATATCTAATGCATATGCCACCAATAAAAAAGGAGGAAATTAAATTTGCATTACACACCATAATCAGAGGACGTTCTCCATCGGTGGCATTACCAATTCTTTGCATGATAACAGACACAAGTTCCTCTAAATGTTCAGCCCCTGAAAAACAGATTAAAAAACACATACACAGAGCCTATTAGAGAATTTGGGATGAAGTTTCCTGCAAGGTCAAAGGAGCGGGAGGAAGTTACAGAATCACATGACCATGATCCAGATATCAATGCACAAGAACGTTAGCTGTAAATATCAGTTAAAGAAGACAGAATGGCTTAGTCCCCAAGTTCTTGCTAGGCTTTCTTTAAGCAACATAGTCACTCACCACAGCTTAATCGATGTACACGGCCCTTGGGATCCTCAAATTTAAAGACAAACGAACTCCCAAGGCCAAGAGATGGATATGATGACTTTGCAGTCTCTGCAGCTTCTGAAGCCATAAACCCAGAGACATCACTGCATTCAAACATATCATATGCTGCTTTAAAGAACAAATCATCTCCTTTTAGAACAGCAAGTATACTACAACAGGGTACCTATGAGTGTCATAATCATCCGGGGGGTCTAAAGCAAGTGCAGAGTCCCAAAATGTTTGCATTATTGTGTTTGCCACATCATTAACAGCTCCAGAGCTACTTTCAACCTATAAAGCACACAGAATAGTAGGAAGAACATCACACGTATAATTGTGCCAAACATCAATATTCATTATTTTCTATAATTGCAACAGAGCATATCAAATATTCACTAGTGGTTCTAAATACAGAACATAATATATAATTCAGTGCTGCTACATAGCATAATGCACGTCTCAATTCTCAAATAACTTGGACATACTAAACAGTAGAACAAAAACCATTAACACGATGAAGTAAAAAAGTGTGATGCAAGGTTTAGTTTAGGTATATGGTGTAATTGGTCGACTCAAAAGAAGATCCCCCAGAAAATATTTTGACAGTTCAAGTAGCCAAATCTTGTATCATGATAAAATATGAGTCTTGGGTCTTCAGATAGAGATGGAGATATCAGTAATGCTATAAATAAAATTAAAAGGGGAAGTTGCTTCCAAATTTGATGACCTTTGGAAGGAAAAAAAATCAATAAAATCATGAAAACTATGACAGCCCATAGAAAATAGCATTGGATATTTACCATTTAAGAAAAATGAAATAGCACTGAGTCAAAACTCGATAAATCTCCAGCCAGATAGTAATACTGATAGATCCTTAGATTAGGATCTAGGATGAATACTTCAAGAACCAGAATCTGAAGTTCTTGACCCAAGAGACAAATACAATCTGAATATATTTCATCATAATCTCTGGTTTACATCCTAAGAAAATATATAAAAACAAATAACTGTAAAATACTAACTGCTACTAACTCCTAATAACTACCTAACAATCCTTATCCAAACAGATTCATATCTTAATAACTTCCTAATAAGACTTATTCAAACCTTAAGGTCCTAACTACCTCTACCTATCCAACTGCCTTCCTTTTCCGAGAATATACCAACAATGGCTGATCACGCTTTGCTGTTTTATTATCATTGGATATCCTATCAAATACACGATATTGTAAGAATGCCCATTAAAAGATAGTTCCTAAAGACTCTTTGAAAGGGACATTAATGCCAGATGATGAGAAGTCCCCCTTCAGCAATGCACAGCCATCAATTAGAGGCAGGCAAACAAACTCTCAAGCAACTCATGCCAGATGCTATCTTTATAGAGACTGTAAAATAAATGCATTTCCCATACCCTATTCATTATTATTTACGTATACTTTAAACAAAAGTTACCATTGAAATTGCAGCATGAGTTATCTGCAAAACATCCACACAAGCAGTAACATATCCATCTGCACGATAAATGATAATTAATACCTACAACATTTAACAAAATAAAAAATAAATAAATAAAAAAAGCCTACGATATGAATAAAGCAAAGCTCACCTCTGTCCACCACAGGAAGATGTAGGAATTTTCCATCATGCATCATGTGCAATGCATCAAGAATTGTTGTCTCCAACGATGCACATTCTGGGTTTGGAGTCATTACCTGATTTTTTTTTTTTTTGGGGGGGGGGGGGGGGGGGCGCAATAAGAAATCGATTGCAAAAATCAGAGCTAATAAGATAGAAATTATCTCAGAATACACCTTTTTCCAACTAAAGTTACTTCATATAAAGACAAAATAAGAGCAACCTTTTCCACTAGAGTCAACTCAGGAGACATATTTTGAGCCACAACTCGCATAAGGATATCCTTTGATCTGCACAAAGGATTTACATAAAAATAAATTATACAAAAAACCCAAACTTAAGTTCACAATCACGCATCTTACAAGGACGTTTCTAGCCTCAAAAACATGCATTCAAGAATGTTATTAAAAATTAAGAACTTCAGAAGGAAAATGTTTGTGATTACGTTAGTATCCCCTGAATCTTGTTTCCTGCAACAATAACAGTTGAATTAACACGTAAATCCCGCATCTTTTTAGCAGCTACATAGACAGGATCTGATGCTGATGAAATAGCAACCCTGGAAATACATAAAGCTACAAAACTTGGTGAGGCATAGCTTCGCAAAACATACAAGAAAGCATAAATATGGTGTGGAAATTACTTTGTATGGTCACCGATAATAGTTGACAGTGAAGGCTTGAACATGCGCTCCCTCAATGTTTCTATGAAAGCATTTGAAGCTGATTAAGATCAAAAAATCAAAACAGAGCATTAGCATCATTACAGCATAGAGGATAAAGATGCCAACAGACGTGAACTTCATTCTGAATTCTGATCTCATCAATTTTGTATCAATAAAACAATGTTGGAAAATAAATTTTCAACATTATTAAATACACACGAAATTGGTAAAATGTGAGGAGTCAAAAACATTTATAGTACAGAACTCTAAACAAACAAAGAAAAAAGGCAACCTAACATTACATTCTAACAACCCCTCAAGTTAGAACATATAACCAGTGCACCAAGCTTGTTACCAAGTATGCAACCCCTGAGATTGAATGAACTTCAATTAATTTATTTGAAATTTTGCAAATGATCAATTAAAAAGAAAAAAAAATGCAAGGAAAAAACCAGAGACTTATATCCCTCTTCACATGTTAATTTAAATATTTCTTAACCATTGGTTCTTTTTTCTCATTCTGTTTCCAAAAACATTAAAAAGAAATAACCTTTTCCCATGCAAAACAGCAACATCAACCTCTCAATTCAACATTTAATGCTTAAATACACTCAAATGCAGATAGAATAAGTTCACAAATTACATAAAATAAATCCCATAAGATGTGAATATAAATAAAGACAATCATTAACCAACCAGATAAACCATTTCCTTTCTGCCTTTCCACCCCTTCAACTGCAGCAGCAATGGCACTCCCCTGCTCAGCAGCCTTCTCCATCCTAGATATGGCATCATATAGACATTTGGTGATATCCAGCAAGGCAATGACTTCACCATTTTCCACAACAGGAAGATGCCTGAATCTACCTATTAATTGGGGAAGAAAAATTAATTATATCTCAATTAAAGAATCACGTTATTGTTCATAGCTTCATTGATTTGAAATGTAATCATAAAGAGAATCAATAAGAAATAAAATTGAGTTCATTCCTCCAACATAAACTAATTAAAGAAAAAGAAATAGCAGAGTAAAGAAGGAATCCTTTTACAGAAAGAAATAAGTCCCAAGTAGCATAGAGACATTGTCATTAAATATTATATTGTGCCCTGCAAAAAATAAATACCATAACTTCGATAGATATCATCTTGGGCCCCTTGAGAGGATGAAAAGTAACACCAAGCAGAGAGGACAAGTCATCAAGTTCACAAACAAATAGGAAAGTCTAAAAGTAAATGAACAGGACTGAACTTATAAGGCACAAGATGCGCCAATACAATCACCAACAAAATTGAAGCTGCCAATTTAAGACCAAAAGTTGAAAGGATAACTGCCTGCTCATTTATGCAGTCTAATAATGAGATTAATGAAACAAAATTCAAAATGACAAAGTTGTCACTCACTCATAAGGCCCCAACAGGTTAGCCAGTGTAATTATTATCAGTAAATATATAATAGGATCAGCGGATTCAAATCAAGTCATCAGTAATCCAATGACTTTAATAGCATCAACCTCATTAATATGTTGCCATAGAAACAAATATCTTAATGTTGAGATGTCAGGGGATTATAACATTCTCCACTACTTTAGCTAACAATACTTTTCTCCAAACATATAATTTGAAATAGACAAACTCAAGACATGCCCTCTACAAGAAGTGACATCAAAAGAAATCTCCTCACTGAAGATAGTCTCTGTACACCAAAAATACTGTTGTATCTCTATATGAAGGAACCTGAGCAAGCTAAAAAATTGCCCTGACTAGTTGCAATGAGAGATCTGCCTTCTTAGTTGATTATCTAAAAAGACACAAAGTCAATGCCAACACCTAATTTGAGAAACAATTAAAGATACTTAACCACCGAAATTTGGCCATGACAGACCTAGGAGTTGGCCAGCAAAGTCTTTGTCTCTAATTATCATCATTCATGTCACAAGCCCTTTATGAATGCACGGCTTTCACACAATTAACCATGAACACAATAATAAAGATAACAGTAAAATGAAGCTAACCCTGAACCATCTTCTGAAGGGCTTCAAGAGCTAGTGAATCTGAAGTAACAAATATAGGATTCCGAGTCATCATCTTTGACACTATTGTCTGCTCTGGCCGTAACCCCTCAGCAATGACTCTAGCAGAAATGTCCTGGCCGAAAGATAAACAAGCTTCAAACATTTCATAAAGAAAATATGTAGAAGCACTAATGTCAATGGACAGAGTAGGAGGCAGACATTAGTAGGTCCTCCAAACCTTATCAGTAATAATTCCTGAAAGCAACGCATTGGAATCAGTCAACAAAACAGCATCAACACGGCGAGCTGCCATTCTTCTACATGCTTCAGACACAGTCGTCCCTTCAGGAATTGTGAGTGCTTTTGACAACCGAAGTTTCTTCACCGTCCTTTCTCCACCAACAGCCCTAGAATATTTCATCAATAAACCCAAATTAAACAAGAAAGCCAATAAAAGAATAGACTTGTCAGCAGCATGTGAAACCAGTCCCCTCTGCGAGCTGCCCAGCGCAGGGCAGTGGCAAGTGGCAACACTCTTGAATCGCATCCGTTAATAGAGAAATTCACCATTTCTATGTAATAAAAAAGAGTATATTGTTCCCAAAAAAAAAAAGACGAGAACAAGAATATTGATCAAGAATTGATAATAGAAGCTCAGAAACCTACGGTTGCGGAGGCGGAGAAGAAGGTTTAGCGGCAGTGCCATTTCCATTGCTTCCATTTTCAAGCGGCGCAGACTTCCTGGAAGCCGTGGATGGTGGACGCTTGAGGCTAGAACTGCTCCTTCTGGAACCAGGAGGAGGAACTTGACTACTCATCTTTCCACAGATTGAATCTTCTGTCGGAGTCTGATCAGCGAGACGGATAGAGGAAGAGAGATTAGGGTTCTTCCCCCACCACAACCAGCTGTGGCTGTGGATGACGACGCTGGGGCTTCAACAGTTCAGCCCTCTCCCTTCTCCCGTCCGGAGAAAAAAATTAAATTTTGATTATATATTTTACAGATCTTTTTTCCCACGCCTGAAAGGTTCAAACCATTTTTTATTATTATTTTCACGAGGTGCGTAAATAAAAGAAAAGGAAAAAAAATCACATTAAATTTGACATTTGAAAATCGTGAAGGACTGTTTTGGAGCCAATAATTATAAGCCCACCCAAGTGATGCCAGGTGGATGCTTCGTCCCCTCAACCTCTGCTTTAGCTTTAGGTAGTGGTTTCAAATTTGTGCTTCTCGCTTGGTGGGGACATTTGATTGGCGGCCTAGGAATCATATCAATATTTTATATGGCCCAAAAAATATTTTTTAAAAACCCCTCATTATAAAATTTATTATTTAAAGATGCCTGAAATTGTTTTTAACCCAAGGCTCGGAAAATAGGATCGGTCATTGAATCAGTCAAGATATTGAGTCAAGAGTCCGGTATTAATCAAAAAATATAATTTCATTAAAATAGGAAAAAAATATTTATATTTTAATAATAAAAAATAAGAAGATGTTTTATTTTGAAAAGAGAGATTTCTTTTTGTGAAATAAAAAACAAAAGAGAGATCACAGCTTGCAAAATGTCTTTCAATTTAAATGTGGTTCACGGCACAGAGCTGAGGAAAATGTGCCAATTAAAGCAATCGTACGACACACGTCCCATTAATGGCGAACTCCACCAATTTTATACGGCTTTTTTTTTTTTTTCAATTGGTCCCTTTTTAAATAACTATTTAAGTATCTGTCCCTGTTTAAAAACTATTTAAGCATCTGCATCTGTTTGAAAACTATTTAAGCATCTGCCCCTATTTAGTCGATTAAACACTGTGGTTTAGTTAACTAAAACATGGGGACTTATTTTTTTAAACATCCTTTATAATAAAAAACCAGATGGAGTATAATAGAATATATTTACACATAACTAATAAAACATTTTTTTAGCTCCTAATGTTTTGATGATAACAAGTTTCTTAAAAATTGTAAGATTTTGAATAAGAATTGAGGAATGTGAATTTTCATAAGACATTGATTATATCAATGATTCTCAAGAATGGATAAACAATTCTTGAGAACCCGTATTCCAACTTTACTGTGATTGCTCTAAGTGTGGATAGCAATTCTCGAGAATGGGTTAAGGATTCTCAAGAATTGGTGTGACAATTTTTGCCATCGCAAGCTTATGGTTCTCGAGAATACACAAGTAATTCTTGAGAACAATTCTCGAGAATAGGTGAAGAGTTCTTGAGAACTCCTAGTCAGAAACACATAGGAGAAATATCTCTGATGTGATTCTCGAGAATAAGAGATTCTTGAGAATAGTCGAATGCCTCATCTGAAACACACTCTAAAGTAAACTTTCTCATGTAATTCTCGAGAACTGGAAATCAATTCTCGAGAATGGCTCTCGAGAATTAGTAAGGGATTCTTGAGAATATACGGTGTGGTAATCGATCTCTTCTATATCTCAACTTTAAGACACAATTCTTGAGTATGAATATGGAGATTCTCGAGAATGCTTTGTCATTGACATTTGTGAACAATATTCTAAAGTGTTATTCTCAGGTATCTAAGATATAACTCTAGAGTATCTTTGAAACATGTTTTTTGGAAGAACACCTTTTCCATATAATTCTCGAGAACTAGAAGAACAATTCTCGAGAATACATATTGGCTTTCAAATCTTCGTTCTCAAAAACTGTAAATCATTGATTATGACTTCGGTTTTATGTTATTGATTTATACTTCTTCTAACCAAATTTAATCAGTTTGCTAGTGCTTTTCAGATAAAATTAACATGTTTTAATCATCAAATTCCCATAAAGCAAAAATGTGTCAGACGCATTAAATGACGAAGCAGAGACAAAGCACGAAAGTGGAAATTAAGCTTCTGAACAACTGTAAAGAATTCCGGCCATTTCCAGTTAACATTCTACCTGAGTCTCAACAGACAAATCGAACAAAGAATGTTAACGGAGTATTTTGACCAACATCGGAAGATTACAAAGAAATAGAGCAACGGATATATTTATTACTCTCAATGACTCATTCATTCTTCTTCAACGGTCATTAAATGCCATCGTCTATAAAAACCAGAAATATTTAATTCTTCAACTACCAAAACGTTGTGTATTCAATTCGAACCTATTGCATCTTGCTGTTTCATTAACTTCGCTTATTATCTTCAGATATTTAATATACTTCATGTTTAATATTATCTACTCGTGAGGAGTTTTTAAACACTTATCTCTTCATTGTTTTTTAAAATCTTAAGGTTGTGGAACTTTAAGTGAGGGTATACAATTACAACTTGTAAAGGGGAGTGAGTCCGAGTGTGATAGGATCATTCTAAGTTACAGAGGTGTAATTTTACTTGTATTTGACGAGTTAGTAAAAATCTCAAGCTGTGCTTGGGGACTGACGTAGATCGAAGTATTAGACCGAACCAGGATAAATTGTTCTGTGTCTATTTTTCCCTCTCTATCTCTATTTTACTTGTGCCTTTGTTTATCTTGCGAAAAGTTTTTGAGATCACTTATTCACCCCCCCTCTATATGATATTCCATCTTCACATTTCACACAGTCATTTGGGGGTGATGGAAAGAAAACTGTGGATGATTATAGTCTTAAAGAATAAATATCTAATTTACAACATTGCATGTAAAATGTGGTTGAATTATGGTATTGAGTGTAATTGAATTTTTTATTTTTTATTTTTTGTTACAGAATTTTTAGGAAAGAGGTTGGACTCACCCATAATCTAAAGGCAGGGCGAAATCTCTCTCCCTCTTAGATAATACCTTCAGATGGATGTTTCCCCCATGCGTTTATCTAGGAGCTAAGATAACTCCCCTAATACTTTAACTAACTCCAGGATCGAATCCCCTCATTTTAGTAAGAATGTCTAATCCCAGTTAAACCTAAAGACCATAGGAGGAGGGATTGAGTGTAATTAACTTAAATCGTAGCAGTAGGGAAAAGTACCAATATAGGAACTTTTTGCAAAAATTATACCTAATTAGAACAGATAAAAAAAGATTTACCGCACTTGGGCAGTTACTCCAGTTAGTAGCGTCAGGGTCCATGACGCCACTGAGCAGTGGCGTCATAGAATCTGACGCCACTACTCAATGGCGTCGTACTATCTGACGCCACTAAGTGTCAATACGCCAAAAGGCGTCAATTTAAATTGACCCCAAACCAGACGCCCAGGGCGCACTAGTGGTGTCAAACAATTCGACGCCACTGGTAGCGTCGCCTGACACGATGCCACTAGCTACCCTACTTCGGTAAATCTTTTTCTATCTACTTTAATTGGGTACAATTTTTTGTAAGAAGTTCCTATGTTAGTGCTTTTCCCCATAGCAGGAACATGTTATCCTCAGCCCAAGTTATTCAGAATATGTGGGCCGACCTTTCAAAATGTTCAAGAGTAGTTTATAAATAATTAAATATCCATTTCTTTATATCATGTCTGTCCTGTTTTATTGATGATGACGATCACCCAAATTGGAAAAATAGATAAGGATGTACTTTTATTTTAAATATATAGCCTCAATTCATTTTATCTCTAAAATTTATATTCTTTTTTTTCCAAAACAACCCTAAAAATTGCATGTGTTCTATTATAAGAACACATGTGTCTAGTCTCAAAGGACTAGTATATGGATATTGGGTCCAATAGCTCTCTCCTTGATATCCATGAAAGAGATACCTATGAGAATAGAAGATTATTGTACACAAATATGAAGGTTTTCGTCAAAAAGGGTGGGGTGTGTGCACAAAATTGACACTATTGTAAGATGAGAGAGAGTGTAGAATGTGTGTACCTTATAGTTTACCATCTATTTATAGAATGTACCTTAGGTTAAGGTTTGGACATGTGGGCCTCTATACCTCTAAATCCAAGTGATGCACTATTATATCTGTGCCACGTGGATTATCCTTTGTTGGGCCATATATTGAAGATGGACATTATACAGGTCCGTAACAACATATATAGGGGAATTACTATCTAAGGTGGTTACAATTCACATGATTAAAAATAATATTTCAAAGAAGATGGGACACATTTGTTACAAATAATTAGCATAAATAGTTTTCTCCATATCCGCTAATTAATTATAAGCTCTTTTATTAATTATAGGAGGGCTAATAATTTCTTGATTTATTGGTATGCTTGAAAGTTACATGGAAATGTTATGCAAGATACACTTCCCTTTGCCTTTAAACAAGGGACAAAAGCTTCCGTTTTTTATTTTTATTTTTTAAAAAAAGGGCAAAAGCCAAAGTTATCTCTTTCATATAGCCCAAAAAAATACAGCTTCCTTTTAACTATGTACGGTAATGAAAATTAATCTGGTTATTAAATTAGGAAAATGAAGTCAGGTCCCAAAGGACATACAAAATATTAAAAATGTCTCCACGTAAAATCACATATCAGGGACTTTTTTGATATTATTTGTATTAAAACAAAATCCATGTGTTTAAATTTTGTTGTGAATATATCTTTTTCTGTTGTGAATGGCCAGTTTTAAAATTTTGTTGTGAATATAGTACTTCCTGCTATGAATATAGTTTTTTTTTTTGTGGATAACAGGGACCTTGAGTTTGAAACAAAAATCCAAGTGTTTAAATTTTGTTGTGAATATAATTTTTTCTATTGTAAATAACGAGGTTTAATTAAATATAGCATTAAACCCTATAGCATTTTTATATATTTTAATTAAATCATAGCATTTTTCATTTTATTCTTGTTGTGAAGGTAGTTTTTTCTATTGTAATTAAATCTAGACATTTTAATTTTAAGGGAGGTTTCTATAGGTTTTCAAAATAAAGGGGGGTCAGTGTAATTAAAGTAAAACAAGAGGGTGGTCAAAGTATTTCACTCTAAATTTAATCGCTGTTGAATTAAGGTAAACCGAATCATGAATAAAATGCTATGATTTAATTAAAAAATATATAAAAATGTCTATATAGCCCTAATAATAATATTTAAATAAAAAATATTAATCCACAAATAAATGAGACATTCAAGTATAAATTATGTATAATTCACTAAAACATAATGTATTACATATTAATACATAAATATGACGTATTGGATATTGCTCGTTTTTTTTCCTAATCAAATTGACATCGTTTTATGTTCAACAATGAAAGGAGAAAATATACAAAATCTAATATATAGTCAATCCATTAAAAATTCTTGATCGAACTTGTTTAAAAGACTATAGTTTATCAATTTACTGGTTTGATCAGAAAATCCCAATTGGATTTAATATCACCATGAGTTGTATAAACATTTCTTTGACCAGCAAAAAAAAAAAAAAAGATGCAGAATATGGAATAAATCAAATGAGTGGCGATCGAATGTTTTCCAGGCTTTACTTGCAAGTTATGCAAAAATTGATTTCCTGAATTTCCCCTTCTGACATTTTTTGCTTTCTCCCATCCTCTCTTGCATCATATTTATATCCCATGAGGACTCATCTATAGACAAATTCATATTTAGTACTTTTAAGTTTTATATAAGGTATATTTCTAGTCCCTTAACCTTATAAAGTATATTCCTACTTTTTATCCTAAAATTCTAACATCGTTAACATTACTAACAGAAAACACTTACGCTGCAAACTCAAGTGATAACTAATAGTATTTAATTATACAAATTTTATAACATTTTTCAATTTACCCATATTTTAAATTTAAGCTTAATAGCATTTAATCATATAATCATCACTTAAGTAAACACCGTTATCACTTGAGTTTGTATTTTCCATTAGCAAAATTAACGGTGTTCGAATTATAGGACTAAAAGTATACTTTATAAAGTTAAAAAACAAAAAATACACCTCTTGTAAATTTAAAAGACTAAAAATATACTTTAAGCTCATATTTATATCCCATATTTTATCAAATACTTTTTTAGAAAATTTAAAATTTGTTTTATTTATATCCCTAAATTGGGATTTGCATATTTCGGCCATTCAGTGTCTTCTGAATTCTGATAAGACCCTCTCCAAGGTCCCTAAAAAAACAGAAAAAAGGGAGCCCACAAACAATAATGGGCCAGATGGTAGTTCCCATGCAATTTTTTGTTTCTGTTTTTGTAGGTTAACTTGTGAACGGTCCATAGTTCACTTCCTCGAACCGAAATGGAAATGGGAAAATCTCCAAAAAAAAAAAAAAGACCTCCAAAATTTTAAAACCCCAAATCAGAAGATTTGTGTTTTGACTGACCACACTTGATAAAAAATTAATAACTCATTTTAGTGAGGAAATACTGATTTGGAATCTTGAAATTTTGGAGGCCCTTTTCTAAGATTTTTCCAAATGAGAATCTCCTGTGGCTAAAGTTGATATCTGTATATGGTTTAAGCTGTATATCTGACGGCCTGGCTCCCTTCGTTTGCTATTATCGTCGGTTGCCCTTCTCTGTGTTAAAATTGTGTTGGCAAAAAAAAAAAAAAAAAAAACTGAAGTTGTGCCTTTTCTAAATATTTCAAGTTAGAACTAAAAAGATACTTTAGGATACTGAAAAATACTAAAAAAATAGTTAATGATTTTGAAAAATTATTTTAGGATCTTAAAAAAATATTTTAAGGTATTGATTGATACTAAAAGGATAATACCTTAAAATATTGACTAGTACTGAAAAAATACTCTATGATTTTGAAAAATTATTTTAGGATCTTAAAAAATATCCTGAAGTATATTTTCAGTACAAGTTAGTACCATGAAATATTTTTTCAAGATTATGAAATATTTTTTTCAGTACCAGTCAGTATCCTGAAATATTTTTTTAAGATCCTAAAATAATTTTTCAAGGTAGTGAAATATTTTTTCAGTATCCTAAAATATCTACTAGCCAGTACCTTAAAATATTGATTAAAAAAGGGCACACCTTCAATGTTTTGCACCAAAACAAAGCCATGTTAACGTAAAGGAGGGCCGCAGATGATGGTAGCAAAGGAGTAAAGCCAATTGCATATCTAACAAGGGGGGAAGGGATTATGGACTGAGATACTTTCCCAACGATACATGTCGAGGGACTCGAAGTCTTTACTGTCCTATCGTCCTGGAGACTCCAAGTTAGGGAAGTTTATTTGTGATCAAAGGGAGGTAGTTGATAAAGGCTCCAAATGGCTAGTCCGAAACGGGTTGGTTGCCAACTTCTTTTATGATTGTTGGGCGGGAGACAATATTAAACTTATTGATTTCTGTCTTCGTCCCTTATCTACGGAGGAGGAGGATTCGGTAGTGGTTGATTGGGCAGAGGGAGGTATGTGGAATGTTGCTAAGATCTCTTCCATTCTTAGCTCTGTAGGCATGAGTAGGGTCGTGGCTATTTTACCTCCTAGGGAGGATGCCGATTTTGATTGTCTATCTTGGGGAGCTGCTGTGGATGGCTAGTTTTCTATTCGGAGCGCTTATTTCCTTATTGAGCAAAATCCTTTTCCCCTACAGGATAAAATTTTTAAGGATATATGGAAATGGAAAGGAGTGGAAAGAATCAGGCTGTTTATGTGGAAAGTGTCCTTGAATAAATTGCCCACTAATCTCTGGCGAAGCTCATGGTCGAACACCTCCGCTTATTGTGGATCGTGTAATTCTGGTATGGAAGATATTTTGCACATACTTCGGGATTGTATTTATGCTAAGAGTATGTGGTTTGATTTGATTAAACCAAGGTATCTCCGTTACTTTTTCTCTTGTAGTCTGCGGGATTGGTTAGTGCTTAATTTGAATAACCAAGTAGGATGTCAATGGGAAGGATCTTGGAGTATTTTCTTTGGTGTGGCTATATGGAAACTCTGGGATTGAAGGAATCGGTGCATTTTTTAGTCCAACTTTATTAAGCCTTGTAATCCGGGCTTTGCTATTTCTTCTATGTGGACTCGATTCGCTCCTATGAGTGGTTCGTCGTATATGTTAAATCTGAATTGTAATGATCAAGTTTTCGGTTGGGAGAAACCGCCGCAAGGTTGGTTGAAGCTAAATGTTGACGGGGCTAGTGCCCTTCAGTCAAATAATGCTGGATGTGGAGGCGCCATCAGAGATTGTGTGGGTAATTGGATGGTGGGATTTGCTAAATCCATAGGTGACTGTAGCGCTTCCGCAGCAGAGGAATGAGCTATTTTTAAAGGGTTGCAGCTGGCTTGGGACTTGGGTTACAGAAAGGTTATTCTAGAGTCTGATGCTGATAGTGTTATTAATGTCCTGCTTGATGTGTCGCGCATTACTTGCAGTAATGTATTGTTGAGAGCTAGGGATTTGATGACTTTGAATTGGCAAGTTGATGTCAGAGTTGTTTCTAGAGAGTTTAATAGAATAGCGGATGCTTTAGCCAAGAGGGGCATCTCAAATTCTATTCTTCTGAGTGAATGTCCTAGTAGTCTGAGGGCTTAGTTAGACCAAGAGTGTTTAGGATTAAATTCCCATGTTGTGTAATTTTTTCTTGTACGCTTTTATGCCATCATTCATAGCCCAAAAAAAAAAACAATGAAGTATTTGTGAAAAGAAGTCTGACACCATAAAATTATTTAATGGGGTGTAAAAACATACATGAATGTTTAAGTAGGGGCAAAAAAGATATAGAAAATTATGCCTAACGTTTGCTGCTTTATTTGGAGTTGGACCCACGCTGTTTTTATATACTTGAGGATCAATGATAGAAATCATGATCATGAGGACTCGAGAACACTGGATATCTATTGCTTAAAATTTGTTTCTAGTCTTAAATCACTAAGAAAGGGCATTGCTGATCTCAATAAGACTAGTACAACATTATCTACTTGTATAGAAATACAAGGTAGGGACTTCATATAATACAAATATAGAGATGTCTTAGCTAATGTCGTGGGTGAATCTGTTGGAGAACAGATAGCACCGAACTAACCTGCCGAGAGACTCCACAAAGATTCATTGTAGAAAGTATCATTGGATACGTAAAATCTCTCATCGTTTGGTAGTGCGGATCGTCTTGGATTTAAGGATGTCATCGAACACTATGTCTTAGGGTTATACTTTGACTGTATAACTTTATCCACCTGAAAATAGGGAGAACAGTTGTACTCTTGGGTGTAACTCAAATACAAGAATATAAATGGACATGTTAAGAGGACTCACAATTCCCTATATGGGATTAGTCATTCACAAAACCTGTAGAGCTTGGATAATTTCTAATTAACTCAGAAGACTATGCGCACAACGAGTGATCATGAAGAAGTCATGATCCGTTATAGAGTTAATATAAAAAGATTCCTAGTTCTGCGAAATAGTTATATTTAGTCAATTAAGAGAGATAATACTCTATTTTTACTCTCGACTAAATGTGAATAATGATGTGAGGGATGATGCATGTACGACATCCAAATATGAAAGGTAAATCACTTGATCAACTCAATTAGTTTTGGGGCCGCAGAGCATTACTAATGTCTTATGTGGTCATTAAATAAATTGGGCCCATTAGAGGAGTTTTAATTGGTTTAAATTTATTTATGTCAGTGACTAATTGGGCCTAATGAGTCACATACAAAGGTTATTACCAATTGTTTAAAATTAGCAAACTTAGGCCAATAATTATTATTGGGCTTTATCAAGAGTAAAGGTGTAATTAGGTTGAAATGAGATTCCAAGCCCAATAAGAAGAAAATGGTGTCACATATATGGTCCTGAGTGGGAAATCAATTTCTCCACAAAAGGACTCATGTGTTGGAAAACCCAACAGGGTCTTAATTCAAATTGAATTTGGAATTTAAATTTAAAATTTAAATTTGAATTTTAATTCAAAATGTTAGGTTATAAAAGATAATTCTGAATTATCAAATATATATATATATATATTAAGATCCAATAATGATTGGATGAAGATAGGAAAAATAATAAATGAAAATTGATTTAAAATGATTTTGAATTTTAGTTTAAGAGATGAATGTAATTCATCATTTTAAATTATTATTCAATCAAGATATGAATTTAATTAATTATGATTTAGATTTTCCAAATCAAGTTTGGATTGAGCTTTTCTTGTGAGCACTTAAATTAGGGTTAGACTCTTATAAAGTGTTATTTTTTGTGTATCCTTTTTATGGACGTTTTTTTGAGGGAAATAAAAAAGAAATAAACGTGATCCATCATCTTAAATTAATCCAACAATCAAAATATGAATATGATTCATCATATTAAATTCAATCAGTCAATCAAGATGTGAGTTTAATGTGACTTGGTTGACAAGTAATGGACTTATTACCTAAAACCCCTTTCTTAGTGCATAAGCTAAAAATTCTTAAGGCAATTAGGACTATGAATTTTTGGCCTACCAAGGCTATAAAAAGGGGAGGGTTGGATGTTTTTTCGATCATCCTTATGCTCTCAAAATTTCAATTTTTACCAAAGGTTTAGAGAGGAAAAGACACCATTCATAAAAAGGGTAAGGTTACAACCTTGTTCATCATATCTTTAACCTAATTCTAAGAAACTACCACCTTCTTGAAAAGATAAAAATCCAAGGAAACCAAAACTCAACCTTGTCTTCACCTAGCAAACATCCAAGGAGTGGGAGGTTTCAAGAGAAGGTTGGAGTTCTCATTGCAATAGGGGGATAGCCGTGTGGATCAACGTTAGAAGACATTAAAACCTTGAAGCCTTTGAGTGATCTAAAGTAATTCTAATCTCCAATAATCGTTTTATCAAATTATCATAAACCCCAATAGTTGTTTTAACGAGTAATCCTGAAACTCATAAATATTATAAATTGTTATGAATTCTCATGAGTACCATAAAGAGTTACAGATTAATAATTAATAACTAATTAGTGTAATGAGTTAAGGTTAATAATTCATGAGGGCCATAAAAAGTTACAGGCTTCCGCAAGGATGAAACAAAATTTTTGTTTTCAACTTTATAAAACTTTACATGAAAGTCATGTAATACGTAAAATTAACCATTAAGATAGTTGGTCAGGGAAGTGGCAATGTCTTTTTCTAGACACTGAAGATGACACACGACAGATTCATAGTATAAGAAACAAAAGCATGATAATGATGAGAATGTCTAGAGAAAATAATCCTAAGGGGAAACTGATTAACATTGGAAACCAACGACTTGGCGATGAAGAAAGAGGGTCCGTCTCTATATGCGCCCAGGACTTTAATTTTAATTTGAAGCCTGTGGCCTACAGTGCCATTGTCTGGGCCCATAGGCGGACCCACGTTTAGTATAAGGGGGCAAGTGTCCTCCGGAATTTGACATTTTCATTTTTTAAAAAAAAATTTATATATTTAAATAATTACTCACCCTTAAATTAAATGTCCATCCTTAATATATCAAGACTGCACTTCGTAATTAGATGGGGGATGAATAGTTGAATGATTATTTAGTGTCTTATATTGAAAAAAGATGTATTTGATAGCATTGATAATAAGGCAATAATGATGGAATTCTAAAAAATAAAGTATAAAAGGATGACATTGTAATTATTTTTATTGTAATATATATTTTTTATTAAAATATATGTACTTGAACTTATTGAGTGCCCACCCTTCATTATAATTTATGTAACTACATTTCTAACCGCACTTAAGCTTACTTTTCTAGTGACATGTTTTTAAAATAATTACCTCTTTTATCATATCATCAGTGTTCACTTGATTTCATGAATATTTTTTACTATATTTTTATTTTTTTGTTTTTATTTTTTTAATACATTTAAAATTTACCTTTAAAAAAATTCGGGAGTAGCCCCCAATCCCCATACCAATGGTGTACCCCTCAATGATTTTTTTCTGGGTCCGCCGCCCCTGGCCATTGACACAATAACCATTGTTATTACTGCTATTGGCTACGGTCTATTTCAAGGTGACACCTTGAATCATTCGATGGACCAGAGGTTTATATATATATATTTTGTGGTGAAGAAGGATAAAAGGGTCATTTGATAATATTTTCTGGTATTTTTATAATACATACGTACATACCATTTCATAACATACCAAATAGACCATGATGATCAACATCATCACATTACACTGCATTGAATTCTATTATTATTGTTTGGTATGTGATTGAACTAAACGGCCCTATATGTTCTTTGTATTTTGGGGCAAAAATAAAATAAAATAAAATTATTGAACAATCTCTTGAAGTTTGTTGACTTAGGTACAATCCATCTTTAATGAGACTAATATTTAACTATTTAAAATAAAAGACATTTATAGATAGCTAAAGATAAGCACATAATGAACAAGACATGTATTATCAATGTTGTCAAACTCGTGATAATAAATAATAACGTAAACTTGTATCATAAACTCGTACGAGTTTATTTTCACTATTGAATATGTATTAATAGTGTATAATAAAAAAATGCCAATAATTTGATTTAAAATTAAATATATCAATATTCAAAATTTACCATATTTAACAAATACATTTTTATAAAACTCATATATAAAACATCTGAGCATGATCAAACAAAAAAGTTAACATGAGTTTAAAGGTAAGTTAACATGGTTTCATAAATTAGAAACGTAAAAACAGTAAATTCGGAGAGTCAGCTCACAAGTATAATAACAATGACTCTCGTTGGAGATGAGTTATAGAATTTTGAGCAATTTTCCAATGAAGAATTTTGAGCAATTTTCCCTTCAAAGAATAATAATTAACGCATTAATAGCTAGTGTTGGTGCTGTAGTTAATATTTTATTGTTCACATAATATTAGCTGTATCCCTCAAAAATTAAAATAATTTAATCAATTATCCAGCCAAAAATCCGAACAAAGAAGATTTTAGCTTTTAGGCCAAACCTCACCATTAAACCGCTGGTTGTAATTAAATGAAAAATTAAAGTAGTTGGCAAAACAAAAGAAAAAGAGTAAAACAATAAAATGCACTAAATTTTTTAAATAAGGTACAGATCCAAATTAATTTCTGGATCTGTCATGAATCACAATACACTGTTTCTCCATTATTCACTGGACCATTTGAATGAGCTTTTTTTAGGAAAAAAAACTTTTTTAATGTAAAAAAAATATTTTTAATTAATTAATATGTTTAGATGATTTTTTTTAAAAAATTAAGAGTCACCAAAAAAAAGTTAAAGTACTCTTTTTTTTTAAACTCCAATTTATAGCTTAAAAAATAAATACTTTTTTAAAAATCCATCCAAACATACCCTAAATTATGTTATAAAAGTTAGCCCAATACACATTCATGCCTTTTAATAGAGGGCTTCCTAACTTAGTAATGTTGATTGAAATCTTGCCTCCTTTATATTTTTAACACAACTAGTCTAGAACGTGGTGCTACGCGGACACAAAACACCCCTCCCCCCCCCCCCCCCCCCAAAAAAAAAAAACCATACAAGAAAAATAGAAAAAAAAACAAACAAACAAACTCATGATATATTTTTACTGGATAACCTTTTTATTGTTGAAAAAAAACCTTTTTATTATATTTTATTTTAGACGTGATCATGTTTTATATTATACATAGACATATATATTAATTTTTAGATGGGCACATTAAAATAGTTATATCATGGGTCAAAAAATTATTTAGAAATTTTGTATTTTTCTATGGATTCGTGATCTTTGAATTCAATAGAAATAATCTACTGATCATAGTTAGAAAGTTTATAATATATCAATTTTATTTGAGATAGGATATTGTCACTAACTATTTTTGTCACTACCACTTTTTTCACCGTCAGATTAAAATCTCATCTACCTTTATCATTTCTCTCTTCTATTGAGATTTTGATCTGACAATTAAAAAATGGTAATAACTTAGTAGTGACTAAAATGGATAGTATATCCTATTTTATGAAACTCTAAATTCCAATAATGTGTGGGAAGTTAAAAGAAATTGCAAATTTCTGATTCAAAATTTACTGTTCACTTTTTTCTTCCTAAGCATCTTTTTTTTTTTAAAAAAAATAGAAAATGCTTTTGTGAAACCTATTACAAGACTTGTTAAAGCTATTACTGAACTTGAGAATCTTATTACGAAACTCGTCAAACTAATTATTTATTATCCACCTTTTTCTTCCTCGGCCTCTTAGCTTCCTCCAAAAACACTAATTTCAACTTTCATCCACCTTTGTCTCTCTTCCTTGTAAGGAACAATTACTACTTCGCCATAACAACCAACAACACCACAATTTTAGAGGCAAGAGAGAGAGAACTTGGACAAAGACGAGAGAAAGGAGAGAGAGAGATGAAGAGATGGCATAATGATAAATTAATTAACATTATAAAAATCCTAATTTAGTCCATATCACTTTTATGTCACTTATAAATGTTAACATATCTTTAGAAGGTTTTAAAATTTCATAGATATTTATACGTCATTGTCCCTTGTGACCATCCCCAGATATCAGTCTTTATTTTTTGAGCATATTTTAGTTTGTATCCTTATTTTATTTGTTGCTATATTTATGGCATGAGGAGGACGTGTCAATGGGCAGTGAAAGGACTCCCAACTTCCCTCCTTTCATACAATCAATACTACCTCCGGTCCTAATTATAAGACATAGTTGACTTTATTTAGAGAGATTAAGAAAACTAAATAAGTTACTTAATCATTTCATTTGTTATATATTCTTAAATTATATATTAGTATATTACTCAAACTAATTAGTTTAAAAGAAAAAATTAAAATAGAAATACTCTAAAGTAATTTAATTAGCTTCCTTAATTTCTCCAAAAAAGTCAACTATGTCTTATAATTAGGACCGGAGGGAGTACTACCTTTTCATTATTCCTCTATTTTAATGTTTAATATACTTAATTTAAAAATATTTTGATTATTTATTTAATTTTTAAAAAATATTTTGAAATTTGTAACTATCTCTTGGATATCTCTCTGTTTTTTTTTTTTAATAAGATGGAGGACTCTCAACATCCCTTATTTTATATAATCAATAGATAGATAGATTGATGGATTAGTATTGATTAAAAAAATAAAAGAAGCGTAACTATCAAACTATCAGAATTTGCAAATAAGAGAAATATAATATTTATTGATGCGAGAAAAATGCCAAACTTTGCAGGCACATTTTCTGGTTGGACTCTATCACAAAAATAGGGCCACCATTTTATTCTCAATAACATTTCCTTATCTTTTTTTTATGAAAAGGAATATTCCCATGTGATCTATCATTGAATACATAATTGACTTGTCACCCTGAAAAGAAAATACCAAAATTTCCATTGATGACAGAAAAATTGAATACAACCTTGTTGTTGAAAAAAGGGTTAGTTCACAACCCAGGAGAGTTACAGTACTATCTGCCTCTGATATGGACCCCCCATGGCCATATTATTGTCTTGCTGTTAAAATCTCCAGAATCAACTCTGGAGGAACATGCCAAATATTGTTTCTCCTTGGAAGCTGTAGCCACAGATTCGCGACTCTGTCACCACATCTCTTCCCTTGTCCATATCTATCTATGTGTGAAAAAGTGAAAGAAAGTTATAAAAAATGGTATAGATATTTTAGAAATTACCGGATAATCATTCTCTCTCAAATTTTCATTCTTTCTCTTAATCTCAATTTTATTTATTGGGCCACTCATCTCTGTCTCCTCCTCGTCGTTGCTGCCTTTTTGTAATTTCGAAACTAACTGGGCCTTTTTCTATAATTTGTTTCAATTCTCCACTACCAGTTGGGATGAAATTTAGTTTAGTTATCTTCCATATCAGTCTTTAAAATACAAAAAAGTCAAACTAATAGTTAACTAACTGTCAATGGGTTTTTTTACCCTATTTTTATAACCATATAATTACTTTTACATTTTTTTTTAAAAAAACACACTTGATGTTAGGTGTATTTTTAAGAAAACCACAGGTATATTTTTACACCTTAACCGCTGCCAAACCAACCAGGCAAAGACAAGCTTCCTCCTTCCCACATACTCTTATCAAAATTTATTACTCCTTCCAGTTTTAATTATAAGACTAAGTTGACTTTTTTAGAGAGATTAAGAAAGTTAATTAAATAATTTTAGAGTATTTTTATTTTTATTTCTTCTTCAAACTAATTAATTTAACTAATAAATTAATATATAATATACGGATATACAACATAGGAAATAACTAAATAACTTATTTAACTTCCTTAATTTCTAAAAAAAAAAAAAAATCAACTTGGTTCTATAATTAGAACCAAATACTGTACAATTACTTTCACGGCTCTACCTCATCGCTACTTCCTCATCAATTTTAAAATAAGGAATAGTTTCCCAAGACATGCCGCTTTTTGATCGTTTGGGTGATTTAGTTTAGGGTTTAGGAGTAAAAATACACATGTGCTTTATCCTTGGGAGCGCCCGATACCATATATTTTTTTAAAAAAGCAAAAATACATATGTGGTTACATTTTAGGAGTAACTATCACACCACCGTTAAAATCTAGCCGGTTGTAAATATAACTTTTTCTGTTGTAAATGGCAAAATTTTAAATTTTGTTGTAACTACAACACTTCTTATTGTAAATATAGCATTTTTATGTTGTAAATGACATTTCTATGTTTAAAATCCAGTTGTTTAAATGTTATTGTAAATATGACATTTTCTTTTGTAAATATGGTTCGATTTTAAATTTTGTTGTAAATACAACACTTTCTATTATAAATATAACTTTTTTTTTTGTAAATGACATTTCTGTATTCAAAATATAGGTGTTTAAATACTGTTGTAAATATATCATTTTCTGTTGCAAATGCACATTAAGTTAGATTTTAACGGTGGTGTGATTTTTGCTCCTAAAATATAACAACATATGTATTTTTATTCCCGAAAAAAGCATATAGTGCTGAATGCTGCAAAAGATAAAGCACATGTGTATTTTTGCTACTTTAACTTATAGTTTATTACGTTGGTTCTCTAAGCGACGGGTTATTTGGGTCACAGCAAAAACGTGTTCTGCTGATCCTCAACTCATATCAGGAAAACGCCGAAGAAGATGAGAGGAGTTATAGGGATTTTTTTTTTTGGGAAATGCAAAATTACGTGGCAATCAGTGTGTGATTAATCAAATGTTACTCTGGGGCACATCACACCTTTTTCAGCTTAAACTAATGGAATATTATATAAACAGATGAAGGACCTACTTCAATAACTGATCAAAAAATAAGAATTGAATAAAAAGGTTAAAAACTATAGAGACCTAATTCAAAATTGAGTAAAACTATAAGGATTAGCAGATCAATTTTGCCTTTTTTTTAAAATAAACTTAACAGTGTTTACAATCAGTAAGTATAATATTGGTAACATTGCAAATGAGAATATAATTTCAGTTTTGATTGGATTTAAAGCAACTTTTAGTAATCAGTTTAAGCTGACACGTTAATTTGGTTCCCTTGCATTTCCAGTTTATTTGTTTAATTGCATATACAATTATTTATAAAATCATTAAATGTAATAAATCTTGTAAATCTATAATTTGTTTTTTATATACTTCTTTTTGTGTGTATCTAAGTATTCGAAAAATTGAGCCCACCTCATTCACAGCACAAGATTGTTTAAAAAATAAAAAAATTATTAAACTAGTAAATAATCAATCTTAAAATTATAAATGAATACTTTTAATCGAAAATTCCAATTAGTTTTTTCCAAAAAAGAAAGAAAGAAAGAAAACTCTTGTTGCCAAGAGTAAATCTTATAAATCAAACATTTTTCTCTTCTTATGCGTTCCAGCTTGTTTTACGGAGTAATATATATTTGGCGAGTGACTAGAGCTGTCAATTAGGGTCGACCTGTGAAGAGCCAGGGTCTAATAGGACTGGTCCTTCAGGGTCCCGAATAAGAAAAACACCTATTTTTTAAAGTCCGGCTCGAGAGTACTAGGACTAAGGCCGGCCCACACGGCCCGAAAATTACTATTTCAAATTTTAATTATTTTTCCTCCGTTTTTTTCAAAGAAATGTAATTAGTAAATTACAACATAAATCATCTAACAAATAAACACAGTCACCAATTCATAATCAAAAGCAAACTATGTTCACAAATAACTCATATAAAACATAAGAAGCATACTACTAACTAGTAAGCGACATTAGTACAATGACTATTATTGTAGTCATCTTCGCCACCATCATCAATTTCAACGACATTTGATTGTTATTCACTTTGAGTAGTAAGCTCTGATTCATGAGTAAGAATATCATGAATTTCTTTTTCGGTTTCATAAACACATTTATAATCTTTATCTACAACAAATAATAAATCAAATCATAAGATTAGAATATAGTTATTATGTATTTGTACTTAAATGGATAAATAACTCTATAACAAATAAAAAATACATATAAATTATTGAAGGATCCAACTTCAACAAGTGTTCAACTTTAAAAAATAAAGAATAAAAAAATTGAAGGACCCGATGGGCCAGCTTGTAGCCCTCTAAGGCCAGCCCGTGTAAGCTCTTGGCCCTTTAGAGTCAAACATCATTTCACTCATCCAATTTCCAATCCCAGCCCTTAAAGAGTCAGGGCTTAAACGGGCTGGTCTGATGGGCCTAGCCCGTTTTGCCGGCTCTACGAGTGAACCTAAGTTATAAATTTAATACATAATTTTCATATTTATCATTTTTTACTTATTTATCTTTATTGATACTTTTTTTAACAATAATAATAAAAAAAAAGGAAAGGAAGCGATTAAGGAAAATGACTAGGGTGTCTTAGAAAATACATGTTATACTCCATCTGATCTTTATTATAAAGTACCAACTAACAATTATCAATTTGCTTGTTTCTAAAGTGCATTATTTTTTTTTTCATGTATGTCCATAATTAATAAGGATAACGGGTTAGAGTAATAATTAATATAATATTAGACATTCTTACAATTAGTAAGGGTAATATTGGAAGTTACTTGTAGGACATCAAAAAAATTATTACTAGTTAGTACCTTATAATAAGAATCAGAGAGAGTACTAACTAATTTAATTAATTTCTTAATCTAATTAAACATGTATGGTATTAAGAAGTCGGAGAGTGTTAAATAGGTGTGAGAAATAAGGCTATTGAGACTTGGATCTTACATTTGAAAATGATGATTTATTGACCACAAATAATTGCAACAATCTTCTTAAGAGAGCAAAAGATTTTGCCCTCACAAGTCAGAATGTTGTTGGTATTCCGCAATCAAAGCGCCCAAAGTCCAGACGAAAGAGGTTCACACTCACTAGTCGCAATCACAGTGTGCGTGTTTATTCTAAAGTAGGTGTGAATTTGTGAATTATACTGCTTTTCTGAGACAGGGATGATGATGCAATTACAGATTCGAAGCAACAAATCATCAGGTACCAAGCAAAAACAACAGTAGTAGTAAAGATTGTAGTGAAATTGAAATCGTTTTCTCGTAGAATTAGCATCGTTTTTTTTCATGTTTTGTGAAGATTGTAGTGAAATTCGTCGACCGATGAGCGGGAATAACGCTCATTCTCTTTTGAAAAAAATAAAAAACTGGAATAAATTTACCAGCAAATCAAATCTTCACGATTCGCGAGAGAGAGAGAGAGTGAGAGAGAGATAAAACTAGCTGTGGACTTTTTTGATTTAGCCCACCTTCTCTTCCACTTGAAGACAATCACATGGACCTACCCTTTCTTCCTCTCTGTCCCCATTCTGAATTTATTTTTCCGACCCTTTGGAACAAATCTGCTGGATAATATTTCTGAAATCATCCTCCCTAGATGTTCCTTCAATTCGTACCATTCTCCTGACATTCCTTTCAGATCTCCGGGGCTTGTCTCTTTTTCTGCATTCTATAATGTGTCTTGTTCAACCTCTCACCGAGTCACCGGGATGAGGTATTTGAATTCAAATGTTTTTCGCGTTGATTACCTTCTTTGATTTCCAGATATTTTATGATGAGTTCTTGAAGTTTCTTTCTCTGCGTTTCCTTTATCTCTGGGTTGCATGTAATATTCGAAGCCGGTCTCTGGATTCAGGGTTCGTTTGATATTTCGATATCGCCATTTGTTCCCAATTCTATCGAATGGCGTGAAATTGGGGGGGACTCGGTAGGTGTGTGTCATATGAGTTGTTGGAATTTTGAGTCTCAAGTAATATCCAATTTGTCATTAGTTTTCAAAAGGGTATCGCAATCGTCTATCTTCACTGGGTTACGTGTTGTGACCACAGACATCTTACACTCCCTTTAAAGTATCCCACTTTTGGGCGGTTTTACCAGAAGTTAAAATCGAGTTAGATGGATTGGGAAGTGAATTCTAAGCAAAGCTGATAACTACATTTTATTTTATTTTCCATTTGAATATGCGTCTGGTGTTCTGGTGAAACAGTTCAGGCTGATCTCTTTTTTCGCTGTGTGTTCTGCTTACAGATTTTGACAGCTGAGAGTTTCGTATACCGATTGAAGCCATTCATCAATCAATTTTACCTGGTCATGTTTCAAGTTTCTCCTTACTTCAAGTCAAGAGATTGAGATTCCGTTAGCAATGAACTTTCTCCATAAAGGATTGGAATTCGTGTGAAGAAATACTAGATAAAGTCACTGTGAAGTAAGAGACAGGTGCCGCTTTGTGTTAAATATAGATGGACCGACGAAGTTGGCTATGGCGCAGGAAGTCATCTGAGAAGAGTCCTGGTGAAACTGAGAGTTCAGGGTCAATATCGTCTCTTTCAGAGAGATTCTCTGATGATCAGGTAGGGCAGCGGTATGACTCTGTTCCGCCCATCTGTCTGGATAGTTTCTCTCTGTTTGTTCTGCATGTCCATGAAATGAAAAACTCGTTGGAGTTTGATATTTGGCAGACTCTGATGTTTCTGCTATGTTTTCCAAGGTATATCCAACGCAAACTACTCCATCACCAGAAGTCACATCTAAAGCTGCACCCATTATTGAAGAAGTTTCTGATGTGAAGATTCTAACAGAAAAATTATCTGCTTCTCTTCGAAACATTAAGGCCAAAGAAGACTTGGTAAAGCAGCATGCGAAAGTTGCTGAAGAAGCTGTCTCAGGTATTTTTTTTTTTTGGCTCCTTTCATGCCACTGGCAGTAATACTACCTCATTATGTTTATTGCCAGATACGTTTGAGATTCATCCAAATCATAACTCAAAAGGACCCCCAAAAAGATGATATGAGGAGAATATGAAGAAAACTTACATGAGAAACAGTCAAACAGATCCTGAAAGTCATAATCAACTTCTGCAAACCATTTATTCATCATTTTAGGGTCATGTTAATATCATCAATTCTTTATATGCATACTTGCTATGTTTGTTTCTCCTTGAATACATTATACATACGTCAGTAAGCATTAATGATATGCACATGCCCACTGCTGAAGACAACTGTTGAGTTCGTTCATGTCAAAGAAAATATTTACTCATCATCCCTAAACTTTCCTAATTTGGTTGTCATACTTTTATGGAATGAGAAAGCTAGTGATCTTTGGCAGTTGCTACTGTCCTTGCATTGATTGTTGGTTACATTTTTTATGGATGAAAATTTCAAGTGAAAGCTAAAACTGCCTTTTCCTGAATCCTGACCCATGGGTTAAATTCTTATTAGGAGAATCCAGTAATACATGCTCTATCTGTGAGCCTGTGTCTATCATATATTTCTTCTCTACTGGATTGTTTTGGGGACGTTCGTCCATTATTCTTTGAAGAGCTTATTACCACCCCGGTTTTCTCTCTTTTATTTTCTCATAGGTGGAAAGCTTAAATTTGCAATTGAGAACAGTTCCTGATATTGGCTTTTGGGTGTTTTTAGGATGGGAGAAGGCTGAGAATGAAGTGTCGTCTTTGAAACAACAACTCAATGCTGCAAATCAGAAGAACTCAGCACTTGATGATCGGGTTAGTCATCTTGATGGGGCACTCAGGGAGTGCATGAGGCAACTTAGACAAGCTAGAGAAGAACAAGGGCAAAAGATCAATGAAGCTGTTGCAAATAGCTCTCGTGACTGGGAATACAAAATATCTGAGCTTGAGGCTCAACTTCAAACAACTAAAGCTGAAGCTTCTGTGGCAATTCGTTCTGATATTCACCTTACACTTGAGGCTTTGGAGAAAGAAAATTCAGGACTTAAACTTGAGCTACAATCTAGACTTGAGGAGCTAGAATTCAGGATTGCTGAGAGAGATTTGAGTGCAGAAGCTGCTGAAATAGCAAGCAAGCAACATCTGGAGTGCAAAAGGAAGGTGGCTAAGCTTGAAGCTGAGTGCCATAGACTAAAAGCCATAATCCGCAAAACATTCTCTGCTAATGATCACAAATATTTGACCGCCTCTTCAGTTTATGTAGAGTCCTTTGCAGATAGCCTGTCAGATAATGGAGAGAGGATACAGGCTATTGAAAGTGATGTGCGCAAATTGGGTGGTTGGGAGATGAATGAATGGGAACCAAGTCGTTCTGACTCATGGGCATCTGCTTTGATCACAGAACATAATCAGTTTAAGATTGAAAAGGCCATTGGAAAAAATCTTATGGCCCCTTCAGTTGAGATCAATCTCATGGATGATTTCCTCGAGATGGAAAAACTTGCAGCATTGCCTGACACAGAACGTAGAAGCATTTCTGCCGAGGCAGGACTTGCTTCAGATCAACCTAATCGTGACCAAAATGAAATGAGAGATGAATTGAAATCTGTAATTCAAAAGAATGCTGAATTGGAGGAAAAGCTAGAAAAGATGGAAGCGGATAGACTTGAGAAAGAGAAGGCCTTTGCTGAGTGTCAAAAGCAGCTTGAGGCATCACAGAGTCGAATAAAGGAAGCAGAGTTGAAGGTAGCAGAGCTTCAAACTAAGTTAGCTCTTGCAAATAAAACAAATCAAGAAGCTTATGAAGAACAAAAGTCAACCAAAACAAAGAATAAGGAAATTGAATCAAAATTGAGAGTTGTTCAAAGCGAAGTAGAGGATTTGGTTTCAAAAATTGGTTCATTGGAGAAGGAGATTGAGAAGGAGCGAGCTTTGTCTGCTGAGAGTGTTGCCAAGTGTGAGAGGTTGGAAGATGAACTTTCGAGGATGAAGCATGAATCTCAACTCCAGCAAGAGGCTGAGAAAACGCACAGAGAAGGTGTTAACGTTGAGTTGAAGTTGAAGCAGGTCAGTTTGCTAAAACATATTAGGACCACTGGAAACCTGCTTAATTTGCCATTCTGTGTATATGCTTAGGCAAGAGCCAATTTTTTTTCCCTTGTAGATTATTTATGCTAAACAAAAGTTATAAATCACATTAGCCGTATGTGAAGCTTTGTCGGAATTATATTAAGCTAATGTCTTGCACCACCCATCTAATTAATTGTCTTCACATCTTAACTGCAGGAGAAGGAACTTGCTTTGGCTGCTGGTAGATTTGCTGAGTGTCAAAAGACCATTGCTTCTCTTGGCAATCAGTTAAAGTCCCTTACAACACTGGAAGACTACCTGCTTGATTCAGAGAACCCTAAGGACCTTACTCTTGAAGTTACACCAAGTCCCCAAAATGGTGCTGATCCCTTGAAATTGCATCATCAGTTCGATTTGCCGAAAAGAAATTCTGAGTCATCAATATTATTAAAATCATCTGTTACCCATGAGAAAAGCCGTAATGGTTTTGGTAAGTTGACCCCTAGAAGTAAGAGTGTAAGCAGAAGAGGAACTCACTGAAAAGTCATACTTAAAATGCCTTTACTCGTTTCTTTTATATAGAGTCTCTTGGATTCATCATTTATGAATCCAAATTTACATATATTTTACTTTAAAAGCACTGGTTGCAGAAGCATAAGTTGCCCAAAGCATATATTAGTTTTGTGTAAATTCAAATATTTGTAAAGGAAAAAAGTGGTTTTAAACTTTTGATGACTTCTTACCTTACAGCTGTCTTTGCTTTGCTTCTTTATTTAATTCATTCGGTATTGGTCAATTCAACAATGAGACAACAACTCTCCCATACGATATCAGATGGACATTTTTAGGTCTAATCTAGGGCTAGGGCCATCAAGGCAAGTCGATTTTTGTTTTTTGATAGATTATAGAAGAAGTTACAATATTTGTCATCTCAATGATTGTGTCTGTATGTGACCAATTCAAACTTGAAAGACGTATATGGAATCTGTCTCTCTTTTTGGCTTATAAGAAAAGATATGTGGGGTCGAGTTGATTGGATCTTTACCTTCTGTTTATATTTCCCAAACAATAGACCAGTTGAAGTACTGCAGAAGATTCGATTGGCAGGTCACACTCACATCACAATATGTAGCATAGGAACTAGGAAGTACAAAAAAGAAGAAACATATAGGACATGAACTAGGAAGTGAAATTTTTGACCAAAAAAAAAAAAACTAGGAAGTGAAATTACATAGGACCCCCTTACAGAAAAAGTTCCCAGTTTGGATTATAAGCTGCTGGTTAGGACATAGAGGGAAATAAATAAATAAATGATGTTTGAAAAGGCTTGTATATATTCATGCCTAAAAAAAAGGGTCCTGTATATGATGAAGGGGGCAAATAGATTCCAAGTTCTCACATGCTTCTCCTGTGATGGAAATAAAATATTATTTCCTGAAAATTAAACTGGAAATTTTTAGAATATTTAATATTTATTATGTAAATCTTGATATAGTGCTTACATAAATGTTGAATTATTATTAAAATATTCATACAATTTTTTTTTTTTGCTTTGTTAGAATCACATTAATTTTTTTAATTACTAAGATTTATATAATTTTCAAAATAAAATAAGTTTCGCTGATCTATCATAAAATTTGTTAGCATTACAGAATTCTCTATCCTATACTAAAAGTCAAGAATAAATTACATAAAACTTTTTTTTTTTTGGAACTTTGCTGAAATGACAAACCTTTTTCTCCCCTTAATAGAAGTTTGTATATATAGTTATTTCCAACAAATAACCTACTAAATTTAAAGAAAATTTCTACCAAGTTGCTATTTAATTGGCAATGCTATGTAATACTGAATATTTAATGATAAAGAGGAATTATTTATTTATTTATTTATTTTTTACCTGAATGGTAAAGAGATAAGAACCAGCAAAAATGAAGAACCTTAGTATGAATATATGGTCACACACACATATATAAATAAGTTATGAGAAAAAAAAATTGGTGGAGCATCTATTAAAGATAAAATGGTCAAAAATAAATTTAAATGGTCTGAACATGTATTAAAAAAAAAAGGTGCTAAAGGCATAACAAAAAAGTTGAGTAAGTTTAACTTTATAAAAATCCAGAGATAAGAAAGAAAACTTGAGTTAGCTGTTGATAACAGACCTCATTAATGAGATAAGACGGGTTGTTGTTATTATTGTCTATTGTAGTAGCATTAGTGTATATATTGAATATTTAAAAACAAAAAATCTCTGAAATTTTAAATATTCAAAGTCTTTAATAAAGTCTCAAAGTCTTTTGTTTCTGAGTTTCAAAAGCAGCTAAAAATTCTAAATATTTATAACAAAAAAAGAAGAAGAAAATATTGTATTAGTTTTAAAATAAATAAAAATTTAATTTCAGTAAATTTATAATTTAATTTAATTATTATATTATTAAAAATGGAAAAACTGAAATCCGTGTATGAATAATTTTCCTCAACGTGAAGTTATTGTCTCTATGTAGCTAGATATGGATTCAAGTATTCAAACCTTATTATTATTATTATTATTACACACAAGTAACGTATAAGAGGAATTTAAGAAAAGTAATTAGTATTATTGGTAAAATTGGGTCACAAAAGTCAAAAGGTCATTAGCGGATTCAAAACTTAATTAACTTTGTAATCCTGAAGATTACTATTGGTATCTCCATTATGTTATGTCAGGGTTTTGAAATTTGAGAATGAAGTTTAAGTTCAAGGCAATTGCATGATCTCCATTTTATTTCTTTCAAATCAAAACAGCATGTTCCTCAGCTGATCTTTATGAAATAAGCCCTAAAAAACTTATAAAAAGCCAGTCCTTCAAATAACAAGAAACCTCCCTCATTATGAAGGGAAATAAACAAGCATAAAAAAAGGTTCTGACTTTTATTTGCTTCAAAGAACATGCATGCTTTCTTCTTCTGATATGTCTCAGTCTTTAATCATTCTTTGCTTAGCAGATTATAGAACACCTCTGGCTTTTTATGCTCTGACTCGCACGCAGCCTGGAATCACAACAGTACCATGTGTTAGCACTTAATAAGGATGAAAAATACTTTTTTTTTCTTTTTTTTTTATAGTACCCTAAATAAGTTTTTTTTTCCCTTTTTCACTTTCATTCTTTAAAAGTATATACCTTTTCTATTTAGTTCTAATGCTTTCAATAATGTTGACAACTTATGGTGCAAGTTAGCAGTGTTAAATAGGAAGCAGATATCCTCAGAAGCGGGCGTCTCAGTATCCCTCAGAAGTGAATCTGAGCCGTTCAAAAATGAATCTAGTGATCAGAGAGGGATTTGTAAAATTTTCACAAAAACCGCGGTTTTTGTGAAAATGATTTTGAACCCTTAGATCAACTTTTGGATGGCCCAGATGGAACGATACTGAGGGATACTAAGAGAATCCGGACCGGTGTTAAGTATATTATGAATGTCTAAGTTCCTTATTATATATAGGACGTCTTTTAAGAAGTGTTTTTGTTTCTTGATGTTAGTTTTAAAGAGTATTAAATGTATATTTTTCCATATATACACATATGTAATAAGGGTAAAGAGAGAGAGAGAGAGAATAAAAATTAACGTGATAGAGTTTAATGGAGTTGTTAAGTGTAATATTGGGAATCACTTAAATTTTATAACAAATTTAATATTTGTAACTGTTTTTATTGATACGTGTGAATTAGTTAGAAGTGACTTATATACGAGACAAACGGAGTAGTTTATTTGGTTTGGCACCTTTCTTGTATGATTGATTTTCTTTTCTAAAAGTTAAAGCTTGAGAAAACATAAAAAAAAGTATTATCATGAGTATGAGATCATTGGAACAAGAGCCATTATTGTTAATGCAAAACTAAGTATAGGGAGATTTTGTTTCACCTGCATTGCA
The DNA here is from genome assembly GCA_034222035.1 of Acacia crassicarpa. Classification (NCBI taxonomy): domain Eukaryota; kingdom Viridiplantae; phylum Streptophyta; class Magnoliopsida; order Fabales; family Fabaceae; genus Acacia; species Acacia crassicarpa. The sequence continues at coordinate 7,904,399 of JAWXYG010000008.1, forward strand.
AATGCCAAGTAAATAAGTGTTGCTTCAGCCCAAGGCCTTCCAATAAACTGAAGACCGATTGGCAAACCCAATTTATCATAACCAACCTGTGAAGGACAATTCAGATTTCTTATAAGAAGAAGAAGAAAAAAAACTCTTGCAAAGAAAAATTGAAAAATGAAGGAGAATATGGTAATTTCTTACTGGAACAGTCACTGCAGGAAGTCCCAGAAAGTTTCCTGCTATGGAATATCTAACCAGTGCAGCTAATTAAAATGGCAGGAAGCAGATCAGATTTTGTTAGGCATTTGTAAAAACTAACGTTATCAAGTTTTAAAGTTTCATATGCATATATATGGACAAAACTTAGGTCAAGTTCATTATGTCTTTGGGGGTTAAATGCTGATTGAGAAAAAAGAATCCGGGTGGCACAATTTGTTTGGAACAATGGATATAATGAACTCGACCTAAGTTTTGTCTGTTTGTGTGTGTATATATATACCTCCATTGATGTAGTCAAGCTCACCAGTCTTGAGGGCATCATCTTGAATGGAGTATGCAGTCACACTGTTTCAACGCATAGCATAAAAACAACTTTGTACTAATCAAATTAAAGACATCATGTTTCAAGTTTGAGAAATTAGTACTCTCCGGCCCTAAATATAAGATAAAGTTGACTTTTTTTTAGAGAGATGAAGGAAGCTAATTAAATTACTTTAGAGTATTTTTATTTTTATATTTTTCTTCAAATTAATTAGTTTGACTAATAAACTGATTGATATATAATCTAATGAAACACAATACATTTAGCTTCCTTAATCTCAAAAAAAAAAAAAAAAACAACTCGATTACAAGAACTAGAAAAAGTAGGACAAACCCAGTGGTTGGTGAGACTATAACATCTGCCTCAGCCAATATCTTCTTATGAAACTGTAACTGGCGATTCCTATATACACGTCAAAACAAAATATGTTAAACTTACTTTTCAACTGACACTCATTTCTAACGTTACTTGTATGTTTGTGAGAAATAATGTTGGCTTTTTAGTTTCAAACTTGGTCAAACAACAAAACATATACCTGATTTTCTGAGCTTTTACATACTCTGTACTGCTGAAAGCACCGTAGATGCTAAGAGCTACTCTTGCATCCCATCCTTGATCCGAGACGTACTTTCCTCGTATCAAATCGAGCGATGTGTTACACTCAGATCCGATTGTTAAATAATGTGCCAGCCTCATCACTTCTATCTCTGGTATGGTCACTTCTACAGTCTTACATGTTTCAAACAAAAAATTAAAGTTGGCAGGTTTAACTTTTGTTATTGTTAATGCAACTAGTCTCGATGACAAAAAATTTGGAAATTGAGTTCAGATATTAAAAAAATGTCTGTGTGTGTGTGTGTGTGTGTGTTTTTTTTTTTTAAAAAATTATTATTATTGTTAGTGGTCTGTACCTTCCAACCATAATGTGTCTGAAGTTTGTTCAAAGCTTGAGAGCAGCATAATCTTACTTCATCATTGCAATCATCAAACCACTAATTGACCAAATTAGTGGTTAGCCAACAAATGATATATCAGAATTCAGAACCAAAAACAAGCTACTTCTTTTACATACATACATACACATACGTACGTACGTGTATATATATATGTATGTATATATAATTAATTTAATGAAAGCAGGGAATGGAGCAGGTTACCAAATACCAACCTTCCCGTATTTCGCCAACTTGATGTTAGATATGGACTTTGTTAAGCCGAGCAATGGAAGATGTACCTAAGGTCAGTTAAAGAAAGATACAAGTTAAGCCAAAATTAAGCCTAATATATTTTTTTAAGGTTTTGGGCCTGGAACTTCCTCAAGACCAAGCCCAAATTGGTGTTACATAAGGCCCAATACTTGAACCTTAAACAAATTCTTACTGGGATATTGGAAGGCTCATGAGAGGGAATTTCGCCACTGATAGCAGCATAACTGTTAAAAAAGCCCAAAAAAAAAAAAATTGTGAAAAGTAATAAATTTGGGAAGTTGCTTGAAAAAGAATGTAAAATAAAAAAAGAGCAATATTACTACTAACACTATCATTGCATCTTCAACAGTGCCTGCCAGTATTCCAACCATTCCCACTGTCCAGTTCAGAGGAAGAACTCTGAAATGTAGCATCATGAGAACATTCTTTTAAATCATTATTAATCTTTTGGTCAATAATTATGGAACAATAAACAAAAAACGTGGGGTTATTACTCACCCAGAATGAGGTACACGTCCAAAAGTTGGTTTTAGACCAACCACCCCACAAAGAGCTGCAGGCATTCGCACCGATCCTGGACGAACAAGTTTTTAAATATAGAAGCTAAACAAGGGTTTTACTTTAGTTCTAAGTATAAAACCTCAATCTACTTTACTTTCCAAGTCTATAACTTTTTTCTCTAAAGTATCCTATTGATGATTTTCACATAATAAGAAGTTTCTATCAAGAGGTAGTTACAATGCACACGATTAAAAAGGGTAGTTTAGGAAAACTGACACACATTTGTTACAAATAAGTGATCCAATTAATTTCCTTAATATTCACAAATTAGTTATCTAGCTTCTTTATCAAGGAAGGGAGGGAGTTTAAGTTAGCATACTAGAATGGGATCAAGAAAGATACACTTAGAAGGTTAATAACTTAATATCAGTATGCTGATTTTGCTGGTATTCACATATAAACAGAAGGACAAAACCAATTTTTTAGCTTATACAAGATCGTGTATTGTCAATTGAATCTGTAGGGCTGTAGGGATGCTTTGTTTTTTAAAAAACTTACTGTACTTTTATCCTTGAAACTGAAAGCAAAAAAAGAAAAATCTTACTCTTAAGACTCCAATATATAGTCAAAAGGAATCAAAACAGAGTTTCTGATGAAATATTAATACCTCCACCATCAACACCAAGGGCAACAGGGCAAAGTCCTGAAGACACAACTGCAGCAGATCCACTGGAAGAACCTCCTGCAATCTTTGTGGGTTCATATGGATTCCTAGTAGCCCTACAAGATTAGTTAAAACAGACATGTTACCTTCAGAAGAACAAGTCAAAAAAGAAGAATCATGATTAAGACCTTAGTAGAAAATAATGTAGTAGTATTCTCTTATCTTACCCATAATGTGGATTAATCCCGCTAGTTCCAGCTCCAAGTTCATGCATATTGGTTTTCCCAACAATTACGGCTCCACATAATCTCAGACGCTTCACACAGCAAGCATCATCTTTACAAGGCCTTTCTTTGTGCAGCCACTTTGTTCCTCCTGTAAGACATTTTTTTGTTTTTGTTTTTGGTTTTGTCTTTTAACTTCTTAGTGAATAATTATCAGAAAACTGAGCATTTGAATACAAGAGAAGCCTACCAGTTGTTGGATATGGCAAGCAATCTATTTCATCCTTGATAGCAACAGGGACACCATCTAGCACAGAAATAGGTTCTCCTGCCAAAATAATAATAATAATCTTCTGTAATTCAAGCACTAATTCAGCTACTTGAAATGGTTTCTTTTTATAAGCTTGGGTATTCTCCTCTAGGAGGCAATCCTGGTCGAGGCAAAGTTAGGCACTAAATGTGTGCGCTTCTTCGAACAGGGATTTAAATCTTAGTTCACTGTACTATAAGGGGCTAGTCCTTCCATCAGATCCAAACCCCGTTGGTACTACTTGAGATGATTTATTCTTTGAGTTCATGTTAAGTAGGAATAGTTCCGAATGCGAAAAGCCCAAAGAATTTTTTTTCCTGATTTATGAATTATGAGTTCTTGGCATTATCAGAAGCCATCATATAAAGCCTGAATTGCTACAATGTACCTCTTTCGTAACGAAGAGTAGATTTCTTTGCTTGTCTCAGTATCTCTTCATCATTGGAGGCAATGAAGAATGCCATCTGGTAAGGGGGTTTTGATGATTTACTAACAGCAGCTATAAATCTTTCTGCAACCTACGAAATGTTTGCCATATACGCACATATATATGACCATCACAGAGACATAAAAAACATTAGATTTTGAAGAATGAAACTTGAAGGAATTTAAGTTCTGATATGGGAACACAGTTAATGATTAAAAGGAGAAGATGAAATACCATAAATGGAGTTACATCTCCTGAAGTGTAGGCTCTGTGATAATCCATTATTGTCCAGCGACAGAAAGAAGGCTTCTTTTCTGAATATGTAGGCAAGCATTCTATTGCAGATTGAACTTGCCTTGCTGGTGATAAATCAGATTCTAAGCATTTTACTTCATGTTCTTCAGGATCTGCCCAAAAAACAGAAAACATGAAACGACTAGTCCACTTTTTGCCAAATGACCATAATCATACAAACGCAATTAAAGCTCTTCAGATTCCAGATCTCTAATCATTTTGCATCAAAGAAAAAAAAATTGGAACTCAATGCAAATTAACAAACCTTCAAAAGGATGCAAGGGAACAAAGAGAGGTGGCTCTTCCAGTTCTGCATGTGTAACAAGCTGAAGAAGAAATACAAACATTATTGCTAAGAATTGCTAGAACAAAGATTCTTGTGAATGAGAATTATATTTCAGCTTGTATGTGACAGTATGGATTAAGAGCATGCCTTGTGAATGAGGTTGTCTCCTTTCAATATGTACAATAAAAGGGATCCAAGTAATGGAATCTCCATAAGCATAGCAAAAATTTTGACCAAAATTCCAGTCATGCGAGGAGCTGTAAGCGAAATGCCATTAGTATTTTGTCAGTATCATAAGCTTGAGAAAAATAACGACATCAGAAGCTTCTCATTTCCTCAGAACCAAAATTAATTTCATAGTGAATGAAAAAAAAAACAGAGAATATTTAGAATTGGGTAGTCATCAACCTCCTCTGTTCCCAAACAGAGAGCTATCATGCAAATGCTCAAAACCAAAACAGAGAATTAAAGTATCAAAGCATGAACCTTTGACTTTGGCTTGAAGATAGAATTCATCACTTTGGGGTCCCAAATCAACATCTCTGACGGGTCTGTAAACAAGAGGTTTAGTTTTGAACAGACCCATCATACCAGGATGTCCTTGGGATCTGACAGAGGAACAGAGGGAAAAACGCTGGTTTCTACATAAAAAGGGAATGAGAGTAAGTAAGAAGAAGAAGGAAGAAGAGAATATACGAGAAAGAGAAGGCGGAGAACACAATAAAACCGAAACAACTAGTTAGGTATATTACATAATCCAGAGGTTATAACTATAGAAGGATAGGGTCTGGTTCTGCACTATGATGAGAGCAAGAAAACACGTCGTTTTCATGAACAGGGCTGAAAAGTAGTGTCTGAGTAAAACAGGGGATTAACGTTATACTCTTCCCCACAGCCATTTGATCTTCATGTCAGCCTAACCATGTCCAACTTCTTCACTGTTTTTTATTTTATCTTCACGCTATGAGGTTTCTCTGCTACTCTCTCTCGTCCAGAATATATAATATTGGCGCTTCAAAAAGAATACTCCTGTTGTCTTATTTATAGGATAGAGGGAGAATATTTTTTTATCCGGTTTACAATAAAATGCACCTCATTAAATTTATTAAATTTTTTCGTGTGTTTAATTCTTTATTTATTATTATGATGATTTTGTTATCACGTGGTATTATATATATTAAATGGGGATAGAGTTAAAAAATTGTTGATTTTTTTTTTGTATAAGTCATTTATAAAATAATTAATACTCATTTTTAATTTTGTCTTCTCATTAAATTTTCAAACACATTTTTCAATAAGGGTTAAAGCAATGTATTGAACCGGACCAGAAATCGGCAAACCAATCGGTAAACTGGTTTCTATTTCTCTTTTTTTAAATTGTTATTTTTTTTTACTTTCTTTATATATAACTTCATTTTAATAAACTTAGAATCTTCAATTTCTTACCGATTTGGTTTTGGGTTAGCTTCGCTTTGACTCTTAGTCTAATTCATTGACTTTTGATCCAATATCCCGACCAATTCAGTGACCAATCTGATTATAATAATATTGATAAAAGTAAAAGAAAATTAAATTTAAAGGATATATTTCAATGAGTTAATTGTCATTTTCTAGTTATGGTGAATTAGTTAAAATATGACAAGACAGGAGGAGTATTTCCTTTGTAACTCCTCATTGGACCTGATTGTCTGTACCGGGCATACAATTTTTTCTTGAAAAAATAACACAATTCAAGAAAATACAATAAATTAGAAACGTAGGCTCTACATGGGAAACAGCACTGTAGAACTTGCCACTCTGCATGTTTTTGTCTGACAAAGTATTAAATTCAGGATTTCAAATTCGTATATATTTTTTTAACAAGATGTTTATGGTTGTTAGTTGTTACTCAATCCCCTCATGTGTGACTTGTTTTTGTTGAACAGGTCAACGCAGTGTATCAGTTTCTGGAGGCAGAGAGATGACCAATGGTACAAACTTCAAATATCAAGGCACAATGGAGCTTTTATTTATTTGATCTATTACTAGTGTTAAAGTCAACTAAATGAACTTCCCCAGACTTTGAATTTGATCCTTACCTTTGTAATTGCATACTCTTCACTAAAATTAAGGAAGTACAGTTAGCTTATTAAATTGTATGTTTTATTATTATTATTTTTTTTTATAAAAAAAATCTAACTTTATCCCTAAATATGTTTCATATCTCTTCTCTTTCTCCATATCTAATGTGTACTACTAACAAATAAGGATAGAATTAAAAAAATGGTAATTCCTCTTATCCACAATATAGAGCACATCTAGAAGGAATGTATAATATAGAATATAAATCACCTTCAATTTAATTAATTCACGTTTTTCTGTTTTATCCATGTGATTATAACTCACTTTTTTAATTGTGCCTACTTATTGTATCCTCATTCTCCCTCTAAAATATCACTCTCAATGCAACTAACACATTTTTCAAGAAGAGTACAGATGAAAAGGAAAAATACAGTTATGAACTAAGATTTTTTCTAAAAGATGTTCAATATTTTAGACTAGAGTGTTTTTTTTTAATGATAAAAGTTTAGATGGGGGTAGATAACGATAACCCACTAGGATTAGGGCATATTTCTAGGCTCAAAAAGTGCCTATAGTAGTACTTACAGATCACTCACTAACGAGACCCTTACATAAACTAGCGGATATCGAACTTTTTTTTTTAGGATAAAGACCGATACCTTAATTAATTGTGTGACTCCTTATTGGCACAATTGGCTAATATCTATGGGGTGTGTCAGCAAAATCAGTGACGGATGTTTAGGACCAGCAGTTGTATTTGCAAATTGCATGGCTATAGCCTACAGGGTGTTTGGAAAACACCAGAATCAACTTTTTTTTTTTTTTTTTTTTTTTAAAAAAAGCTGTGTCTGATGAGGCATCTTTTTTTACTTATATACATTGTAGACCACAAGATGAATTATTTGTAATAAAAAAACTTGTGTATAATAAACAATGCCACCAACAACAAAATGTGAAAATGAAGAGAACCCGTATATTGCATTTAAAAAGAGACATTATGGTGCCGTCCTAAGAGGGAAGATTGTATCAAACTTTGTACTCAAAGTTCAGGAAAAAAACAAACATAATGATGAATGTGGGCTTATCATGTAGTGTGACCCACTCCTTTTTATCTGTTTTCCTGTTTCTATAATAATGATGTGATATTTAATACCGTTGATTAATCTAGATTCCACCCCTGTGAAGATTGATAGAGGTGCCTTTTTATAGCTTGCTTCTCTCCTTCTTGTGTAAGGCTTTTAGTCCTTCAATTTTAATTTTGTGTTAAAAGACATCAAATCTTTTCCATCCAAGTCACCTGTTATTGATGAGTGCATTGACTAAAGAGGATGCATATATATCCATGCTAAAAAGAAAACAAATATAGTGATCAATCTAAGGAAAATGACAACTAAATACGAGAAATAATCACAACTAGATCTCTTGAAATTAGCAAAATACAATGAAGTCTCATGCGATTAGGGTGACATTAATTCCAATTGTGAAAAATATCATTATGCCCGCTTTTATTTGTAATGAAACCGAGAGATTTAGGACTCGGGATTTTTAAATGAAAGAAGGAAAAATAGTATATTCACAATTAGAATTGATGTAACCCAAATCCACTGCATTTTGATCATTTCAAAGAACCTAGCTATGAGTATTTCTCTAAGATGAGACCTGGCTGTTATTTCTCCGTGAATCTACATGTGGGACCCACTACCCTCAATTCATTGTTATTTATTTCTTTCTTATGAAAAAGCAATTTTGCAGTAAGCAGTGTTGATTAATTTGAATTCAAATATTGTCAAATTTAATAGAGGCAATCTTATCTATTTCTTGATCTTATATATATTAGATTTATTTAGTTTATTTCCTTATGTGAACTCTCATTCATACTGTCTCTTTCAAAGAAATAAGCGCACGACTGAAGAAGATTTACATCTGATCTGAGTCCTGAGTCGTGTTAACATTATTAATTTTCTCAAGAAAATAAACAGAAATGAGTATTGGGGAGAGCCTAATGTGAACAAATGGTGTACATGTGGGATGGTTTGGCACTTATAAGGAGAATGGGAAAACAAGAATGTTGATATTGCAAAATGAAGTGAGGGCCAAGCAAGTGGTCCTGCAAATGCAATTAAAGAGAGTATTGGGGGGATACTACAAAGTGAGGGTAAAATTTAGAATTAACATTGGGAAGGGACCAGCAGAGGGGTAAATGGGTCAATAGCTAATAAATTTCTTGTGTCACCACTTGGGAGGAGCTCTATATATGAACCAACCATTATTTATTCCAAAAATTAAAGGTCTCAACGGTTTTTTCGGCCAATTGAAGGACCATCCATTCGACCAAAAAAAAAAAAGGACCATCCAGCTATATTAAATTTAAATACCTTGAGTTGGGGTAAACCTAACCTACATTTCTAGAACATCCAGCTATTTTGTTGATTCTTCAGATGCTTTCTGTTGCCAACTTGGTCTCTGTGGTCCACCCAATTCCCCAACCTCTTGTTCTGGATTTGATTCTTGCAATTGGTGTTTGTATTAGTTTATTTTAAATGAATTCGCACTACATGTGAAGGTAGACCGATACAGTTGGTTAAGGTGTTTGTTTTTACTTTAAAAGGGAGAAGGTTCGATACCTACTGGTAGTAGACAATCTCTTTGAGGTATCGATGTCTATACACACCTAAACTTTTTTTATTATAAGGCACTAACTACCTTTAACTAACTTATTTACTGCTATTTTCTCATTATACACTCATTTTTAACTAACTCTTTAAATTCACATCATTAAAGTGGGGGTAAAGTTTGAAACATTTATCAATTTTAGACCAATTTAATGTCTCAACTTTCATTTCTTAGTTTGCGAGAAATTATAATTAGTGACTTATAATAAAAACCAAATTGAGTGTATATATATGTGTATGTGTGAGAGCAGTTTTGTTTCATAAAGTATATATATATATATATATATATATATATATATATATATATATATATATTGTCAACAAAATTTTCAAATGGAAACTTCACACACGGAGTTTTTCAAAAATAAATACTATGTGCTTCATTTCCATAGGCATTGAATTACTAGATTTTATTCAACTCAATCCTTTAAATGGTTTTTCTCACCAGTAATAAGTTTCTTGTTAAATAATAATTCGGATTGAAAGCTAATATAATCTTTAACAAGATTTTAAATTCAAATCTTGTAAGTGAAAGAAATCATGTAAAAATAATAATAAAAAAAACTTGGGAGAATCATTGTATAATCTCACATAAATAATATAATTATTAAAAATTATTACAACAATGTGTCACTTGTTATTACAAGCTGCTCACTTACCGTGAGACTAAATGAAAATCTTGGAATTACACATTAATTCTTTAAGAATTTATGATGACTTGTTGAATTGAAGTCAAGTCATATTAACTTTGTGAATTAGACTTCATCCTAATCAGTTACTAAGTCATATCAAATTTATGATGACTTGTTAAAATGAAGATGCAAATAGCTTCTTGGTGAATCAAGTTTCAAATGATTGTTGACAAAGTACAGATTAATTTAATGTAATAAAGCTGACCCCACTTTGATATAACGAAAACTTAAAAACTTAAATAATGAGGTTTCACATTTTTAGCAAATGAAGTTTCTCAAGTCACCACGAATATTATTCCTCATTCATTATCACCAATTCGGTAGTTACTCCATTCATTCTTAATTATTCTCTTCGGTTCTAATTATAGGAATATTTTTATAATATAAATTATACTACAAAAGTGTTCTTATAATTAAAACCGAATGTAGTATAAGTTTTCAAATTGCATTCATCATAAAAATAATTAAAATTAGTTAAAGAAAATAAATATCTATAATTTTTCTAACTACGTCCTTTTTTTGGTCAAATTCTAACTAGATTCTTGAGTATAAAGAATGAAGAGCAATGTTATTAAACCCGGACTGACCTCTAAACTAATTGAGATAGTAGTAGCCTAGTAGGTCAGATTGAAGTCAAACTCGAGCTAATTTAGGGTCAGACCACTGACAAAGTGAAGATTTTAATGTTTGTTATTAATATAAAATTATAATAAAAAAGCGAATTAAATTATTTTTTCAAAATAAAAAATATTGAACCGGTTGTGTGACCAGACCAGACTGGTTATGTGATTGATTCGCCGATTTCCGACTCGAACGGACTGTTCAGTCCGATTTTAATAACTACGCTAAAATGGATGAGTGAGAGAATGTAAATGCAATAAAGTCAGTCAACAATGGTAAAGTTGAAAAAATATATGTAAGAAATGTTTAGATAAACATACATAAAGCTTATATCTTAAGATACACTTATTTACAAATCTAAAACTTCTAATAAGGAGGGAGTAGTACTGAAAATGATGCTTATTACGTAAGCAATGTCGTTCAGATGAGAATCTAATTAACGAAGGTCAGACCAAATATTTACAGAAATTAGCAAGAGCGCCCTTCTACGTACGTAATTAAATGTTAAATAAAAAAAATTATAAAAAAATGTTTTTTAAAAAATATTAATATCAACTTTTAGGTGCCCTACCCTGTGCCAACACCTGCAGCAACTTGCTTCACATTACTCGTATAAATATTCTATTTTTCTGTCTTTATATAATAATGTGACTCATTTATTCAACTATATATATACAATCTAAGAGGTTAATAATCACTTTATTAAAATTAAAGTAATGATATATCATTATTGCTTTTTTCTCCTGATGGTGCAATGGGTAACACCTCAAACCACACAACAAATAGTTCATCAAAGTATCTCACATATAACCAATAAGGATGTCTAACATCTAAATCATCAAAATACATAATTAGTTGCAATAATGTAATCCCGGTCAAAAAAAAAAAATGGAAGAAGAGACCTTTACAAGTGTCATTCACTGTACACTGAATGGTGGAATACCATGTGGTAAAAAAATCTTATCATACAAATTTCTCCTTACTCCAACACATCTCAGATACAACCGCCATGACAATTATATTCAATTACCAATAGATATAATATTACTTAAAAACAACAATTAATCATGCTTCTATTCATATTAAATATCATCACATATTCAAGTATTCCTAAAAAGAAACAATAATATAATAATACATTAGTTATAATTAAATTATTAACTATGTGAATAAAGTGAATTATAAAGAAATTTACTTGTAATATTACTTACTTGAGAATTTGCAATATATACACATATACCTATGTAATTCAGTCCATTTTTATTAAATGAAAAGATAGTTATCACAATCATACACAATTTATAAGTATATAGAAAAATATTCAGTTATTGATACTCTCTCACTCACAAGTAATCATACAAGTGCTATATTCAAAGCTCTAAATGAGAGTCTATTGAATCACAAACATAAACATCTATCAATCGATGACCCAAAACTACTCCAAAGTCTCAAAGCTACTTCTAAAAATCAATGTTGTATATATTAGCTATACAAAATGAAGTCTTTCCTATTAAAATTTTACATTATGCTAGTTGTATAAATTATTTTATACATACCACAAAAGATTTAAGTATAAGATCCATACTACATATAAATACACTATATTTTTATGTGGCCATTGAGAATAATGGGTGATTGGCAGAACAGACAAGGTAGGACAGTTTTGCATATATATATATATTTTTTCTAATATATATTTATGGGGTTTAAACTTCTCATGTTGCATGAGAAGAAAAAAAATTCCTGCACACACACGAAATAGGAGGACCCACACACACACACACACACACATATATATATAATGCTAATTATATATATGTGTGTGTGTGTGTGGATTCCACCATTTTATGTGTGTGTGACATGAGAAAATACTTCTCCTACAACATGAGAAGTGTTTTTCCCTATATATATATATATATTGAAAGGATACATGCACAAGATGCAACTAAGGGGACAAATAATGACACCAAACACTTGGTTAGTTATTATATTAAGGGTTAAAGACCAAATTTACTAATAAACTATTGGCCCACTTACTGTGAGACTAATGAAATAATAATAAAAAAAAACTTGGGAGAATCATTGTATAATCTCGCATAAATAATATAATTATTAAAAATTATTACAACAATGTGTTTATTTATTATTACAAGCTGCTCACTTACTGTGAGACTAATGAAATTTTTGGAATTACACATTAATTCTTTAAGAATTCATGATGACTTGTTGAATTGAAGTCAAGTCATATTAACTTTGTGAATTAGACTTGATCCTAATCAGTTACTAAGTCATATCAAATTTATGATGACTTGTTAAAATGAAGATGCAAATAGCTTCTTGGTGAATCAAGTTTCAAATGATTGTTGGCAAAGTAAGATTAATTTAATTTAATGTAATTTAAACACGGCACCACAATATTTGCTTTCACTTAATCTCGTTAGGATATAATGAAGCTGACCCCACTATGATATAACGAAAACTTAAAAGACATAAATAATGAGGTTTGACATTTTTAGCAAATGGAGTTTCTCAAGTCACCACGAATATTAGAGATCATTCATTATCACCAATTCGGTAGTTACTCCATTCATTCGTAATTATTCTCTCGGGTTCTAATTATATGAATATTTTTATAATGTAAATTATACTACAAAAATGTTCTTATAATTAGGACCGAATGTAGTATAAGTTTTCAATAGTAACCAAATTGCATTCATTATAAAAATAATTAAAATTAGTTAGAGAAAATAAATATCTATAATTTTTCTAACTACATCATTTTTTTGGTCAAATTCTAACTAAATTCTTAAGTATAAAGAATGAAGAGCAATGTTATTAAACCCGGACTGGCCTCTAAACCAATCGAGGTAGTAATAGGTCAGATCGAAGTCAAATTCAAACTAATTTAGGGTCAGATTAGTGAAAAAGTAAAGATTTTCATGTATGTTATTAATATAAAATTATAATAAAAAAGTGAATTAAATCATTTTTTCAAAATAAAAAACATTGAACTGGTTGTGTGGCCAGACCAGACTGGTTATGTGATCAATTCGCTGATTTCCGACTCGAACAGACTGTTCAGTCCGGGTTTAATAACTACGTTAAAGTGAATAGGTGTAAATGCAATAAAATCATCAGTCAACAATGGTAAAGTTGAAAAAATGTAACAAATGTTTAGATAAACATACATAAAGCTTATATCTTAAGATACACTTATTTACAAATTTAAAACCTCTAATAAAGAGGGAGTAGTACTGAAAAGGATGCTTATTACGTAAGCAATGTCGTTCAGATGAGAATCTAATTAACGAAGGTCAAACCAAATATTTACAGAAATTATCAAGAGCACCCTTCTACGCAATTAAATGTTAAATAAAACTATTAATATCACCTTTTAGGTGCCCTACCCTGTGCCAATGCCTGCAACAACTTGCTTCAAATTACTCATATAAATATTCTATTTTTCTGTCTTTATATAATAACGTGACTCATTTGTTCAACTATATATGTACAATCTAAGAGGTTAATAGTCACTTTATTAAAATTAAAGTAATGATATATCATTATGGTTTTTTTTCCTTATGGTGTATTGTGTAACACCTCAAACCAAACAGACAAAGAGCAATAAGAATGTCCAACATCCAAATCATCAAAATATATAATTAGTTCAAATAAAAATCACACCAAAGTGTCAAATAAAATCCCCATAATAGTTCAGTAAATTAAAAAATAAAATGCAAATATCTTAAAGTTGTGGCAAATAAAACGACAACACGTGCTCAAGGAGCACAAATAAGCCTTCAAGGTTCACTCCATATGTGTCTTCTCTTACTTCCTACTAAAACAATCACCTGTAAAATATTAATATATATATATATATATATAGATGAGATTTCACGTCTCAGTAACCACTAAGTTTATATCATATACAAGCAAACCACAAATGACTTAAAACAAAGAACTGGTTACATATATATTTGCATATACTATAATCCTCATATAAAACAATTGCAAATTTAATCATCATTGTGTCAATATATATTTTTATCACAACATGCAATATACAATTATGCAAGATGTAACTACCCTTATATCACTGTCTACTCTTATACTATTAACTGGAGCAATAGACTAACACACAGTCTAATAAAAATCCATCCATTTAACTGGATTGTTCTAAGTTCACTGGTTCTTAATAAAATATACTCGACCAAAGTTGTAGAACTTAAGTCTGGACGATGCCCCTCCTTAAGAAAAAACACGACTCTTGTTACATGTCCCATAGCTCCAATACAATTCTAGCCAAAGGAAAATATGGAAGAAGGGTTATGACAAGTGTCTTCCACTGTGCACTGAGTGATGGAATACCACATGGTAAAGAATCGCACCATACAAATTTCCCCTTACTCCAATCCATCATAATTGCAACCACTATGACAATTATATTAAATTACCAATAAATAAAATATCATTAAAAAAATAAGATACAATTAATCATGCTTCTATTCATATAAAATATCATCAAATATTCAAGCATTCCTAAAAAGAAACAAGAATCCAATGATACATTAGTTATAATTAAAAAATAGTCGTTCACAATCATACACAATTCACAAGTATAAGAAAGAATATTCAGAATTACTTGCTACTTTATAGTACACAGATAATCACACAAGAGCTACTTCAAAACTCTCAATGAGAGTCTAAAAAAATCACAAACATAAACATCTATCAATCTATGACCCAAAACTACTCCAAAGCCGTAAAGCTACTTCTAAAAATCAATGTTGTTTATATTAGCTATACAAGATGAAGTCTTTCCTATTAAAATTTTACATTAGCTAAACATTGAAATTATTTTATACATAGCACAAAAGATTTAAGTATAAAATGCATACTACATATAAATACACTATATATTTATGTGGCCATTGAGAACAATGGGTGATTGGCAGAACAAACAAGGTAGGACTGTTTTATATTAATGACACCGGACACTATATTAACGAAGAAAAAGGAAGGGGTGATAGTTTTTTTGGCAAAAAAAACAAAGAAAGGAGTAAAGGACATATATTTAGCACTGCCCCTTTAATATCTTACTGATATAAATAGAGAGGAGGCAAAAGTAAAAATCTGGGATGGGTTTCATTAAACAAAAACAATATAACGAAGATCCTCTGTAGACACACCCACAAGTACATTAAAAAATATAAGAAGCATGTGGAGTTTTCAAGAGTAATATTTACACATATGCACAAGAACCTGGACGGTAAGATGTTTCTATTTTATTTTATTTTATTTTTTAAAGATGAATGCATGTATACCCACACACCTTCAATTAAAATGGAAGAGGAAGCGCGTCTGGAAAATATTTTAGATACTAATAGGTATTTAAAAGATACTTTAGGATACTGACCAGTACTGAAAAATACTTCATGATTTTGAAAAATTATTTTAGAATCTTAAAAAAATATCCCGTGGTATATTTTTAATCCCCTGAATTATTTTTTCAAAATTATAACATAATTTTTTAAAATCATGAAATTTTTTTTTCAGTATCCTAAAGTATCTTTTTAATACCACTCAGTACTCTAAAATATTTTTTGAAGATCCTAGAATAATTTGTCACGATTATATAGTATTTTCTTTTAAAATATCGGTCAGTATCTAAAAATATCTTTTTAGTATTCTATTTTTTTTTTTTTTAAAAAAAAGACACCAGCTTCATTATTTTACACCAAAACACAGCAGTTTTATAGAAAAAGAGGACAACGGACAGAAAGGTAGAAAATAAAAGCCGGATCCTTCATTTACACATGCATAGTGACGGAGTGATGTTGTTAGAAAGAGAGAAAAATATGTATATTATAGTCAAACACATGCAATGATAATAAAGCTTTACACTCTGGTTCTATTTATATATTTATTTTAACTAAATCTTATATATCAAAAAAGATAATTATCTTAATGATCAAGGTAATTAAAATCGAGATTTTACGTAAACTCGGAAAAGAGATAAAAAATAAAAAATTATAAAATTGTAACGTAAAAAAATCATAAAAATATAAAAGCGTTTGGAAAATTAATAAAATCGTTTGAATGAAAAAAATCGTAAAAACGTAAAATCACAGGAATAAATTGGATTTTTTTTTTTGATACAGCCAGTGGGGGGAGGGGGAGGCAGGGTTCGAACCTTGGACAAGGGGGAAGGCCAGCTCCTAAGACTGGCTCTAGTGCCATCGCGCTACGAGGCGCTTGGCGATAAATTGGAATTTTAACTACCATATAAATGATTATGATAGTAAATTTTTAACTTTGCTCTCATTTATAATTGGGTATTTTAAAATTGTTTCTTCCCTCTCTATCTTTATGAATACAATTAATATGGGTAAAATTGTCACAATCTCATTTATTATATGAAACTGGATTTATAAATAGGATCATTTTTTTTTTGGTCAAAGTGGACTTATAAATATGATTAGAGTGGTAAATGATTAGAAAAATGGGAATATAGTACTTCCTCTGATCCTTATTACTATCTCCGGTCCTAATTATAAGAGCTAGTTGACTTTCTTTGGAGAAGTTAAGGAAGCTAAATAAGTTACTTAATCATTTCATATATTGTGTATCCTTAAATTATTTATTAGTTTATTAGTTAAATTAATTAGTTTGAAGAAAGAAATAAAAATAAAAATACTCTAAAGTAATTTAATTAGCTTCCTTGATCTCTCCAAAAAAGTCAACTAGCTCTTATAATTAGGACTGGAGGGAGTATAAAATACCAACTAACAATCCTTACAAACCAATAAAAACAGTTAAAGTCAAATGCTATGTGATTGATTTCTATAGACATTAAATAATAATTTGGATTGAAAGCTAATATAATTTTTAACAAGATTTTAAATTCAAATCTTGTAAGTGAAAGAAATCGTGCAAAAAAATAATAAAAAAAAAACTTGGGAGAGTCATTGTATAATCTCGCATAAATAATATAATTATTAAAAATTATTACAACAATGTGTTTACTTATTATTACAAGCTGCTCACTTACTGGGAGACTAATAAAAACAGTTAAAGTCAATAAAGTTAGCCTACAATTTAAATAACTTCCAATATTACTCATACTAATTGAACTAAACTCTAATATCATATTAATTATTATTCTTATTCATTACCCTTATTTATTAGGGGCATACATGGAAAAGAATAATTAATGCTCATCGGGAATAAGTAATGCCTTATAAAAAGGATCAAATAAACTTAATAGTTGATGCCTTATAATAAGGATCAGAGGGAATACTTAATAAGAATAATCTAGAATCTCTGTGAGTTTAACATCTTGAATCAACAAATAGTAAAAATTAACTGAGATAATGGTCATAAAAAAAGTTGTTCTATTTTTTATACTTTCAGGACAAAAATGCCCTTTGGTGAAAACATTCAGGATAAAAATACCCCTCAAACCCCTTTTTTATAAATAAAAATGATAACTTCACATAATTTAGAAATAGGATAGGGAAAAAAAATCAAAATTTTAAAATTTTAAATTAGGTATTTCCCAGGAAAAAAAAAGAGTTGTAAATTTTTATTAAATTTCATCATTTCCTTATCAATTCTCGATAACAATTTTGATTTGAGATTTTATAATTTCAAAGTTTTTTTTCGATTCTTTTTTTTCCCAATAATTTATTACAAATAATTAAGCAAAAAAACTGATTTGGCTGTCTTAAAAGCTGGAGAAGTGGATAGGGGTATTAAATGTCTAATCAGCAAGATATTACGGGTGCAAGTAAACGGCCAATTGAAGTAAAAAGAGATTGAAAGAAGGTTTCATGATGTGGGGCCCATCTTTCTTGTGAACATTAAAGGCAATTTCATGATATAGGGAAGTGTCCCGATCTGATGTTATGTCTAACTAACTCAATCTCACACCTACAAAAAGGACCATGCGAATTATCACTTTTTTTTTTTTTTTTTAGCAACACATTAATATTTCTATTGCTTTTAGTTGGTAATTTACGGTTACCCTCTGTAGCTATTTTATACTTGTTCTCAAAGAAATATATATATATATATATATATACAGAAGAGGAAAAAGAAATTTATGTACTATGTAATACTCTGTCCGGTTTAAAATATGAGTTTCAAATTTGTGAAATTGTCTGTTTTTCATTTTTTTTAAAATTTTTTATAAGCCATAATTTGAATTTGTCTGATGATCACTTAACGCGTTTTTTCTTAATTTTGTCTAACTTTAACAATCTTAATTGGAAAGTGTTGGCTCATCATCTTTCGTACTCCATTGAAGAGTATGAGGATTTCTGATTATAAACATGAGATTATGTGCAATGCGTAGTCCTACTTCCAAGGTTGTCAGACTCACGAGTCTATGCAAACTCGTAATAATAATGTAAACTCGTATCGTAAATTCGAATCGGTAAACTCGTAAGAGTTTACTTTTATCATTAAACATGTATTAATAGTGTATAATTAAATAATTATAATATAAAAATAACAACAATTTGATTTAAATATATTTTAAATCCAAATAATTAAAATTAAATATATCAACATTCATACTTTATTATACCTAATAAAAAATTTCTATAAAATTCATATATAAAGTTGTTGAGGATGACAAAATTGAAAAAAACTTAACACAATTTTGTAAGCTACAAACGTAAAAACGATAAATTCGGTCTGTAAACTCGTGAGTTTATATAAGTTTACAGTTGACATAAGTTTGCTAGAGACTTGACTTGATTTAGTAAGGTAGAAACGTAAAGACGGTAAACTCGGAGAGTCAACTCACGAGTTTGACAACAATGCCTACTTCTACTTTGAACTTACTATTTCCTCTATTACTCTCTTTCATTCTTTTTTTTTTTTAAAAATCAACAACTACTTAATTGTTGATTAAAATTAGTTAAGAGCAATAAATATATAGGTGATATAATTTTTCCTCAAATATATCCTTATTTATCAAGATGATAAGTGTGTGAGAGAGAGAGAAAGAGAGAAGGCAAAGATATAGGAGAGGATAAGTAAGGAAAGTAGATGAGAAGTATGTTTTTAATTAGTAGTAAAAACAAAGAGATTGGCTCCTATCATTTTCTTCATCTCTATCGTTAGATTGAAATCTGAACAGTTCAGATTTAATCTTTTATAAAATATTAAATTATTAAAAAATATTTAAACGTAATTTTTTAAAAAAGATTAAACTGAATATTATGCGTCTTGAAACTTGACAGAGAGACAGCCCTGCTTCCTGATGCAATTGCTACCATCAACTTTCATGATAAGGACTTTGATAATTGTCAAGATTCAATGTGATTACGACCAAGGTTGTCAAACTCATGAATTTAAGCAAACTCGTAACACCGACCTAAACTCGTATCGTGAACTTGAATCGTAAACTCGTAAGAGTTTATTTTTATTATTAAATAGGTATTACTAGTATATAATTAAATAATTAAAATATAAAAATGACAACAATTTGATTTAAATATATCTTAAATTCAAATAATTAAAATTATATCCATCAACATTTATCATTTATCATATTTAATAAAGAAATTTCTATATAAAGCTGCTGAGTATGATCAAATTAAAAAAAGTTAACATGAGTTTAAGAATAAGTTAACACGGTCTTGAAAGCTAGAAATGTAAAAACGGTAAATTCGGTGCATAAACTCGTAAGTTTAACCGAGTTTACAACTAGCACGAGTTTACCACTGACTCGACTCGTTTTTATAAGCTAGAAGCGTAAAAACGGTAAACTCGGAGAGTCAACTCGCGAATTTGACAACAATGATTACGACATTAAAAGGGGCAAATTTGGGTGAGTAGATACAAGTAGTGGAATTTGAATCCCTTGTTTGTTTTAAGTCACTTCTTTCCTTTAATGCATTATGTGTTGTTACTCTCAAAGACCTCAATCCGTTCATGGTGCCAAGTGGCTACAAAATCATTTTCATTTCGTTCTACCACCAAACTTACTTACGTAGAAAAAACATGTATGCACAAATAAGTTGTTGGTTGATGTGATAAGGGGCTTAATTCCTATAAGAAGAAAAATATAAATTCAAATCTCGGGAACCGTGCTTGTTGGGAGAGGTGAGAACTCTTTACCCTCTAAGCCTTGAGAGGCAAACCTTAATCAAATCAAAAAAGAAATACACATATGTACACACAGCAAATATCAATCTAAAATATACCAAGTTTCGTTTTTAATATAGAGTTAAATAACTAATTTTTAAACATTAAAAAAAAATAGTTAACTTGGCTGTTGGTAATAAATATAAGTTGATTTTCCTAAAATACATTCTTTAATTATCATAACTACCCTTAGATGAAACCTTGTTAATATGGATGCTTTAGGGGGGGAAAAACTTTTCAATTTGGAAAGCAAAGTAAATTAATGTCCTTTTTTCGGCCTAAAAAAATTGAGATCTTTCATTTAGAACTACCAAATACAATACTCACTAATTCTTATAACCGGAGGTGACAAGGCCAATAACCATAAGTAGTGTTAGGAAACATGCTGGCCCATCATCTCAAATGGACTGCAATCCATAAGCCTTATTTCCCATATGGAATGTCATTCGTATAATTGGCTTGTATTACTGTCTCTGGTCTTAAATATAAGATAAAATTTATAGTATAAATTGCATTATAAACTTTACCCTATAGTTAATACCGGAGGTAGTATTAGATATTAGGGCTAAGTCTGTTAGTTTTTTTTTTTTTCAAATAAAAACTTGATAAATGCAAGCATAACATAAACTAGAACATTTATGGTTTTAAGTTGCAGTTCTTTAAAGGATAAATAAAAATACAATTAAATACAAATCCTTCCTAAAATTTGATAATTAAAATTATTATTGTCAGATAAGGAATTCAAAATAGTACATAAAATAATAAGCTTCCCTTCACAAAAAGCATTCAACTTGCATCATCAGTTTGGAAGGAGATCCTCTCCTTATCTGTTTTCTCATTTTCTCTCATCTGTTAAATCTGGACCGTTGATTTGGAAAGTAAGAGAAAAGTAAAAGTAGAATTGTATTGATTGGATAGATGTGATTTAGAGATTATGAAGGATGATGAGAAAATGATAAGGAGAGAAACTCAACCCCATAAGTTTGAAATTGCAAAATTCAAAATCAGGTGTCCCTCCCCCCCCCCCAAAAAAAAAAGTTATGAATTGTTTATCAAGTTCCGTCATTCCTTATCAACTCTTCATAACAATTCTAATTTGAGATTTTATAATTTCAAAGTCCTTTTCTATCCTTTTTTTTTCAATAATTTATTATAAATAATTAAGCAAACTGATTTGGCTGTCTTAAAAGCTGGATACGGCTATTAAATATCTATCAGTAAGATATTACGGGGGCAAGTAATCAGCCAATTGAAGTAAAAAGAGATTGAAAGAAGGTTTCGTGATGTGTGGGCCCTCTTTCTCATGAACATGAAAGGAAATTTCATGATACAGGGAGGTGTCCCGATCTGATGTTATGTCTAACTAACTCAATCTCACACCTACAAAAAGGACAATGCGAATCATCACCTTTTTTTTCTTTTTTTTTTTGTTGAGCAACACGTTAATATTTCAATGGCTTTTAGTTGGTAATTTACGGTTACCCTCTGTAGCTATTTTTCCTTGTTCTCAAAGAAAAAAAATATATACAGAAGAGGAAAAAGAAATTTATGTACCATGTAATACTCCGTCAAGTTTCAAATTTGTACCCCTTATCTTTGGATTTAACTAGCGAAAAGGTCGGACACTCTCACTAGAAGGGAGGAAATTCGATTATAGAGTTGGTCAATGTGTTAGGAGATGCATCCTAGGGGTTTGCGAAGTAACGGTAACCTAAGCTAAGGTAGAGGCGTGTGCACTCTTAGTCTTGAATTCCTTATAGAATGGGCTCTAAGCGCTCTTGCCCTTAGACTATCAATAAGCCCAACCCCTCTACTAAAATTCATTTATCACAAAAAAAAAAAAAGAAGACAGTTTTATATTTGTGAAATGGTCTTGTTTTTTTTTTTTTTTAATAAGCCATAATTTAAATTTGTCTGATGATTATTTAACGTGTTTTTCTTAATTTTGTTTAACTTTAACAATCTTAATAGGAAAGTGTTGGGTCATCATCTTTCACACACCATTGAAGAGTTTGAGGATATCTGATTATAAACATGAGATTATGTGCAATGCATAGTCCTACATCTACTTTGAACTTAATATTTCCTCATTTACTCCCTTTTTTTTTTAAAAAAAAAAAAGTAAAAACTACATAAATCAAACAAAACGAATTGTTGATTAAAATTAGTTAAGAATAATAAATGTGTGGAAGATATAATTTTTTCTAAATATACCCTTATTTCTCAGGACGATAAGTTGGAAAAGATACAAGAAAGGACAAGTGTGTAAAGTGGATGAGAAGTATGTTATTAAGTAGGAGTAAAAAACAAATGTGTATTAAGATGAGAGTTGTCCTATCTGCCACGCTCATTCTAAGAACATGCCGCATGTGCTCCGAGAGTGCCCAGAAACACGGGAGCTATGGCATGAGGTGGTTCCTAAACCATTGTGGCGCAAGTTCAATTCCTTGCAATTTGAGAGTTGGATTCGGTGGAACCTGAGTAACAGAGGTGGGAAACATACCTCAGAGGTTTGGAGGCAATCGTTTACAGTCATCTGCTGGTGCCTGTGGAGGCGCCGCAATAGTGCCGTCTTTGAAAACAAAAAAATTCCGAACAGCACTGTTCTTGCCAGTGTGGCTGCCCTACTGCGGAGTCTATCAGAAGCTCGTACCAGGTTCGGTGTGGGATGTGGGAACAAGACAACTGCGTCTTCGAGCGAAGAACGCTGGGAACCACCAATGCCAGGGTGGATCAAAGTCAACACGGATGGAGCATTCTCCCCCTTGTCTCCTGGCATCGCTAGTGCGGGAGTCCTACGTGATGAGACTGGTGGGTTCATAAAGGCATTCATGTTCAAAGGGCAGGAGGGCGATTGTTTGACCACCGAGCTTTGGGGCTGTATTCATGGACTTAAGCTCGCGTGGGACTTGGGCTATAGGAATGTTATGCTGGACGTGGACTCTACAGACGCTTCCTCCCTGATTACCAGTCCAATCAATGAAGCGCATGAAGACATTAATATTGATTGAGGAGGTTCAGAGTCTGATGCACCGTGAGTGGAACGTTATGGTGCGATCCATCAGTCGCTTGGCGAATGTTGCTGCGGATTATTTAGCCAAAGCGAGTTTAGCGTCCATGCCAGGCTTCCACCTTGTTTCGGTCACTGATACTGAATTAGCAGGGTTATTGGACGATGATAATGTTGTTAGTTGAATAAATGATTGCTTGTTTGTATTAAAAAAAACAAAAAACAAAAAACAAATGTGTATTAAATTTTTAGATAAAGCCAAATTGTTGCTTATATATAGAACCGACTTAATGTGACAGAATGTTACTTAGGAAGGGTACATCAATTGAAAGCAAAAGTCAAAAGCAATCCTCACGTATTACTCCAAGACGCATTGTTTTCAACTGAATGAATATTATGGGTCTTTGAAAGATACACTGCCCTGCTTCCTAATGCAATTGCTATCATCAACTGATAAGGACTTTGATAATTGTCAAGATTCAATGTGATTACAACATTAAAAGGGGCAAATTTGGGTGAGTAGATATAAGTAGTGGAATTTGAATCCCTTGTTTGTTTTGAGTCAGTTCTTTCCTTAAATGCATCATGTATTGTTACTCTCAGACCTCAATCTGATCATGGTGCCAATTGTCTGCAAAATCATTTTCATTTCAATACACCGCCAAACTCATTTACGTAGAAAATACATGTATGTATGCGCCAATAAATTATCATTTGAGGTGGTAAGGGGCTTCATCCCTATAAGAAGAAGAACACAAGTTCAAATCTTGGGAACCATGCTTGTTGGGAGATATGAGAACTCTTTACCTTCTAAGCCTCGAGCGAGAAACTTTGATCAAATCAAAAAAGAAATACACATATGCACATGCATCAAATATCAATCTAAAATATACTACCTTCCATTTTTAATCTACAAGCTAATAACAAATTTTTAAACATTAAAAAAAAAAAAGTTAAGTTGGTTGTTTGTAATAAATATAAGTTGATTTTTCTAAAATGCATTCTTCAAATAACTATTGGATGAAACCCTTTTAATATATACAATTAATGCGGATACTTTTGGGGAAAAATTTCAATTTGGAAGGCAAAGTAAATTAAGGTTCTTTTTTTTACCTGAAAAAACTAAGGTCATTCATTTAGAACTGCCAAATACAATACTCAACTTTTTTTTTTTTTTTGATATAAAAATTTTAGGAAAGAGATTGGGTTCACCCACGATCCAAGGGTAAGACGAAATCTCCTTTCCTCCTAAGTGATACCGATATTGGGCAGGGCAAACTATCTATTACCCTCAGACGTTAACTTAGACACCTAGGAGTTATGATGCCTCCCCTAGTGCCTTGACCAACTCCAAGATCGAACCCTCTCCTTTTTTGTGAGAGTGCCCGACTCTTTGCCAGTTGAGCCCAAGGATAAGGAGTATACAATACTCAACTAATTATTATGTTAGGAACAGGAGGTGATAAAGCCAATAACCATAAGTAGGGTCAGGAAACATGCTGGCCCATCATCTCTAATGGCCTCCAATCCATAAGCCTCATTTCCCATATGGAATGTCATTCATAAAACTAGCTTGTATAGGTGTCTTTGGTCCTAAATATAAAATAAAAATTATAATACAAATTGGATTACAAACTTTACCCTATAGTTAGTATCGGAGGTAGTATTAGATATTAGGGCTAAGTTTGTTAGTCCATATTTTCTCTTAAAACTTGATAAATGCAAGCATAACATAAACTAGAACATTTATAGTTTAAATTGCAATTCTTTAAAGGATAAATCAAAATACAATTCAATACAAATGTCCTAAAATTTGATAATTAAAATTATTATTGTCAGGTAAGGAATTCAAAATATTGCATAAAATAATAAGCTTCGCTTCACAAAAAACATTAAACTTGCATCATAAGATTACACCATAAACTTACACAATGAACCTTGATATTTTTTTCTAGAAAAAAATTAAATGTATTCTTCCTTCCTGTCATTTTAGATCCAATTATTAAAATCCAACCCTTAGAAAAATATAGGATAGGTTAGGCATGTTTTTCCATATCCCATAACAGATTGTAACATTCAGAAGTTATAAGTAGCTACAATTTGTGTGCACTTTAAGAGAAAGCATATCCAATTCGAAGAAATGTGAAATTTATAGAAGGGAAAAAACAAACTTTTTAAGGCTAATATTAGCGTGTGCGGGATAAAATTGTATATCAAGTTTTATTATTTATAAATTATAAATTACATTTCATTTCTCAATCTTAAATTATACCAATTAAAATTTTTTAATATAATAAATTAACATGTTATGATAAATTGGAACACGTTTACTTACCTCTAATTTCACTTTTCATTTTATCTCGTTTTATTATTTGAATTCAGTTCACTAGACATCTATGATTTGTTGCAATCTTGGAAAAATATTAAATATTATGATTCATTTCATCACAATTTTCATCCAACGAAAGAATTATTTGATCAAAACAAAAAATAAGTAAAAAAAATATAAAACAAGAAATCTAAAATTCTGGACAACTGATTTACCAGAGAAATTCAGATTCCCATAAAGTAACAGAGAATGTATATCAAACAAAGAAAAAAAAACGTTTTTTTTTTCCTCAAAAACTTACAGAACTTCCTATGCCAAAACACCCTTGATAATTAATTCCAAACACTTCTTTTCACACAATTATTTCGTATCTCATACTATTAGATCAAATATTGTCAAAGATGTGGGATTAAACATCTTTATATATATATAACTACTTGTGATCAATTTTAAATTTTTATACCGAACATCCCCTACAAACAGTGATTATAAAAATGAAAAAGGAAAGCAGCTATGGCTGATTAATATACTATACGTAGAGGACTATCTTCACAATGGAAGAAACGTGGATATGAGGGATCTATGAGCCAGAAAGAACCTTGGTTAAGGTGCTCTGCAGCGAAGCCACTGAATCAATGGCAGACTTGAAGAACCAGCTGATTCCCACTTTAAGCTTATGTTCATCTGTTGGTAACCTGAGCAAATATGCTAGCTTCCTTGCTGTAAAAGTAGAAAAGCTCATTGCTCTTTCATCTCTTAAAAAAAAACAGGACAAAGAAAAGAGTGTGAACGAATAGAGGATGGGACAAACTAACCTGTATGACCAATCTCACCTTCTAAGGTCAGTCCCTCAATAAAACTGGGAGAAATGGCAGCATCATTTCTTCCCAGTGTCATCATCTCACCCAAATTCTGAAACCTAAAATCCATTACAGAAATGATTTCACATCATGTCTAAAATTTTGTAAACTACGGAAAACATTGAAACATTTTGTTGTCATATGACAGATAATAAGTTTGCAAGGGTAATAAATATTACCTAAATGGCAAAAGTGGACGGCCATTGATCGCAGCCCACAGATTCCAACCAGCAAAGTCCGCTTGCTGAAACGCAACCTGTGAAGCAGATGATAACAAATTAGCAAACAAGATAATATGTTCTCAAGATTTATTGATATGTCAACGTCATCATATTGGATTAGTAAACCTGTGCAGTGGCCGGAAGGATCCTTCCATGTGAGTCTCTTAATGCAGAGGAGTCACCAAGAGCAAATATCCGTGGGTGGCCCTTAACACGAAGAGTTTCATCTGTTTCTGCTTGGCCCCGGCCATTAAGAGGAAGTGGAAGCGATAAATCTGAGGGTTCTATCTGAGTAAGAGAAGATTTAGAACCAACAGTCCACAATACAAGATCTGCTTCTAGAACTCTCCTTTGTAATCCCCTTTCGGTAGGTTGCAGCTCCAAAACATATTTATCAGAATCATGTACAGCTTGATTTCCCTGCTTCTCACCTTCCCCTGTCAGGGTATCTGAAGACTCCAAGTCACTCTCCCTCCGAATGCAGCGGACTAGATAACCCAATAGAAGTTCAACCTTTCTGGATGAAAGAACCTGCCATTCATTGCATCGTTAAACATTTTAGAAACCAAAATACATCACTTGAAATAATGTTAGTTTGGTAAGTTAGAGGACTTTGAACTGAGATGTATTAATGGTATTAATAGTTTTTGAATTACACAAAATAGACTATCAAATAACATATAATTTAAACTCCAATTAACTCACTTTCAGTGCAGCTTCCCTATTGCCAGGCGGGGCAGTTGGGCAGATCATGTTTTCAGCATTAATTGCTCTAACAACCCCTTTGTCCTTTAATCTCTCAGCCACTGTAGCAGCTAACTCAACTCCAGCGTAACCACAGCCAACAACTGCCACACTGATTTGGGAATCCTTTCCAAAGTATTTTCTCTCCAATGTTTTTATATTATTATTAACTTTCTGTGCCACATGAAAACCAACAAGTCAATCTAATATTATAGGTTTCAAGCTACAAACATTACAATTGTCCCAAGACATTAAGAAATGGCCCGCCATCTTCAGTCAAGCACTCACAATTGCATCCTCTAGTGTGGTGAATGGCAATGCAAACTGAGTTGCTCCTGGTACGAAATCAAGTTTAGCTTCAGCTCCCAAAGCAAGAACCAGCCTGGCTGTCCAGTGTGAAGAAATGCAAGTTCAAACCAACAGAAGTGATGGTACAATATCTACAATTCAAACCACATCACTTCATTTACGGGAAAAACGGATTTATTTTTCCTTGTCCACATTATTCATATATAAAAGGGCAAATTGCAGCATGTGGCATCATAGTAGGAGCATGCCTCAACATCCTAGTCAGCATTTAGAGGCACAGGTTTCAGCAGATTCACCAGGATGGCCCATAAATGCCCTGACTAGCATGTTGCTGTTCTTTCACAAATTTAAGTAACTAGGTCAAACAATCACATCAAAAGGGAAGATCAAAACTTATTATTTTGTGTATTGTGCATGCAAGAATTGCTGCCACAAATTAATAAAAGGAATAATTTAAGCTAAGCAAATTCTACCAGTCATATTCTATAGAAAGGCCACTTTCAAGGTGCACAGTTCCTCCACAACTAGATGCTGGCGGTCCATCCCTTCCCCAATGATCAGAAGGATGCAGAAGTTTAACTCTGTCTTGCAAAAACTGGATGCTAGTATTTGCCAGCAAATCAGAGAATCGGGGAGCTATTTCCCATTCATCCACTTCTGCACATCATAACTCAATGTTAAATCATCTATGAAATAAATCACAAAACTGTAATGGTTTTTTTAAGCCAAAAAATTGCCTACCTCCAGATAGAAGCTCGTATAACATGGGCTTGAAAACAAAACGTTCACACTGGTCAACAAGAAGAACCTGTTTCATGTCCATAAAGTGAAGTTGCCATTCAGGTTTATTATACCATGTTCCTCAGTCCTTGAAGGTTGTGATATATCAACAAATACTGCGGTCTATTGCAACATTTGAGGGCAAGGAAAAAAGAACAATGTCCAAAAGTATCATTCTAAAATGGATCACATATGTGAAAATGAATTAAAACATTCAAGTCTTATCAAAGATCAAATTCATCAACAATATACTTGGACAAGAGAGATAGAGAGCAAAAAGAACAATTTGAATCATTTATTGCATTTACAAGGGAAATGGACTGTAAAAACAGTATGACCACAAAGGCAATGTCTAGGAGTTTTCAAAGACTATCATACCAAAATATAAGGGATCTAGGAAACTTGTTAAGTCAGATGAAATCAAATTCGATTGATAAATAACCACAACATACCTGTGGCTTTTTGTCGTCAGACCACACCAGTGACTCCAACCTTAATGCAGTATATAAACCGCCAAATCCACCACCCAATATGCACACCCTAGGCTTCTGTAAATGAAGAGTTTCCGTTGATTAATACATATGAACTTCAAAATGTTTCATCATTTGAGCCGGACAAAGGCTCTATAAAAATGTTTATGGAATACCAATTTTAATCAATCATCCGTGCATACGGAAAAACCTTAAAAAGGAAGCTAGGTAGACTTAAGACGCGGCTCCTAATTGAGCTAATAATATTCCATCCTGCATCCCCGCCAATTCTCAGAAGCATGCAATATTATGACTGTTGATGGATAGTTTTATAAGTTCTTTTTCCTTCCTTTTTTTAAAAAATCTTATCAACAATCTAGAGGGGGATTAATTATGCTAAATTACCACTAAATTAATAAACAAGAGACCCACAAATTGTTTCTTTCTGTTTAAATATATGGGATGTATGCATGAAATTTGAAAGTCCCAACCCTTGAATCAGGCCAAGCATAGTTACTGAGTTTCTTTTCACTCTTAGATATCTCCACAATATCCCCATTGCTGCGATTTGTCCCAGAAGAAGACAATCGTACTTGCAACCGTTTCCTCGGAGAATTTGTAAAAAAGAATGGATGAATTCCCCTACATGTCGAAAAGCTCGGAAAAATTTTACTCCGTTGCCTTGTCCCGCCTGAAACCGCCAACCAAAGAAATCACAATAAATATGAACTTTTAACATTATTATTTCCAACAATCCAAAAAGAAACCACCAATAAATTACAAATTTACTCTGGCAAGTTCAATTTCTTTTACTTCTCTCTTCTCAAGTATCGGGAGTGCATCATCAGCTAATAATTCAAAAAGAATTTGAAGGAAGAAGAGGCAAAGAGCATACG
The DNA here is from genome assembly GCA_034222035.1 of Acacia crassicarpa. Lineage (NCBI taxonomy): Eukaryota > Viridiplantae > Streptophyta > Magnoliopsida > Fabales > Fabaceae > Acacia > Acacia crassicarpa. The sequence continues at coordinate 7,934,659 of JAWXYG010000008.1, forward strand.
TTGTAGAGCCAAAAATGTGGCTGAAGCAGTTGAAGCAATGTGTGCCATGACGAGAAGATTAGAGTGGCATTCAAATAAAACTCTATCCGCAGTTTTAGGGTTCGTCAATGAAACAAAAAAGCACTACCATGACCGAAACAAATCCAGCTATGTATGGCTTTTCTGCTTCCACGATGCGTTCCCGTTGCGGAGACTGTGAATCGCGTCCTGTCCCCGTAGTCTTGCATAGTTCGTGATTCACCTTATCGTGAAAATTTATTATTCCCTTCATAACTCCAAATATAAGATAGAATTCTTTGACCAAAAAAAAAAATATAAGATAGAATTTAGTTTTTTTTTTTTGAAATTTAAAAAATTACTTAATTATATTATATGTTGTGAATCTTTAGATTAGATATTAGTTTATTAGTTAAATTAATTAGTTTGGAGAAAAATAAAATTATTCTAAAGTAATTTAATTAATTTCTTTATACTCTCCAAAAAAGTTAAGTACAATACATCTTATATTTTTATATTTAGAACCGAAGAAAGTATCTTATATTCTTTTTTGCCTGTTATTTCCTATCTTATACTTATTCCTTTTATTAAAAGAAACCCTAAAATAGTACGTACTATTTAAACTTCAAAATCATAAATAGCTAATTTACCAATAAAACGAGTTATTAATTGTTTTACTATTTTTTTTAATCTCATTACTATAATTATCAATAAGATTTTAAAGTTTAAATGACTTTTTTTAAAATCATTTTCCCTTTTTTTGAGTTCCCTCCTATGATATTATAACGAAACCAATAGTTATGACAATAAAAATAAAATAAAATAAAAATCCAGTCAATATTGGATTTGTTTTCTTTCTTTTTCTTCTGATGCCCAGTCAATATATTTTGCCACGTGAGCTTGCCCAATCAGCATGAGTTAGTAACATGTAAGCAAATTTAATATCATTGAACTAGCTCTAAGTCTTTTTTAAATTATAGGGCTAATAATATTGAACGGAGTAGATTTAAAGGATTAAAACCATGCTCTACGGACCGAAACTAAAATAAAGCCAACCTATAAACATGGGTAATTATACTAATCTTATTTTTATAATAAACAGTAAAATAAGCTGACCTAGCTCGGAGGTAGAGCCGTGAAAATCTACCTACCATCTGTCAATGAAATTAAAGGTAGCAGCAGTGTGTGTGAGCTTTTTTTTAATTTGACTTTGATAAATTTAAGGGATAAGGAGCAAAAATACACATGAATTTTTTCCTTAGGAGCGCCCAGCACCACGTGATTATTTCTGGAGCAAAAATATACATCAAATTTCAAAACCAGAACAAAAATACCACCACCGTTAAAACAGTGTAACTGCCGTTATCTTTGTGGTGGGCCCCACTTTATTTTTTTAAAAAAAAAATCTAGGTTTTTGAAATTTCCCTCATTGCCCTTCTTTAGATAAGTTGTTTTCCCTTCTTCCTTCACGCGATTTCGTTTTCAGATTTTAGATCCGATGCAAACGGCCCACCCTCCACTAGTCGGCGTTGATCCGATTCCTCTTGGTAGTTTCAACCTTAGTTTCGGCGTTGATCCGATTCCTCCTGGCAGTTTCAACCTTAGTTTCGGTGTTGATCCGATCGCGGAGGATCGCGAGGCAAAGGAATTCTCAGGTAAGGAAACGGGGTTTGCGATTTTGATCAGATTTGGGATTTTGATCTGATTCCTCCAAATCTAGGTTTGCGATTTTGATCAGATTTGGGATTTCGATTTCTCTCCAAACTGGGTTTGCGATTTCGATTTCTCTCCAAATCTGGGTTTGCGATTTTGATCAGATTTGCGATTTCGATTTCTTTCCAAATCTAGGTTTGCGATTTTGATCAGATTTGGGATTTTGATTTCTCTCCAAATCTGGGTTTGTGATTTTGATTTCTTTCCAAATCTGGGTTTGCGATTTCGATTTCTCTCCAAATCTGGGTTTGCGATTTCGATTTCTTTCCAAATCTAGGTTTGCGATTTTGATTTCTCTCCAGATTCATGATCGAAACCGGAAAGTTGGTTCCTTTGCTTTAAAATTTCGTTCTTCCTTTTTTCTATCGGCTTCGTCTTTTGCATCTTTATCTCACAACTCTCATCTTTGTGTTTCATATGCTTTCTTGTGTTCTATGATCCCTTGGGGTGTTTCAGATCTCTGCGACAATGACCCTGAAGTCTAAAGTTGTTGGTCACTGATTATTTTCACATAAAGACCTCATTTTCTAAAAACAAGCATTTTCATTTTCGAACAAGGTTGTTAGAATACAAACAGTTTTAAATACCCATATGAAAATTCGAGGGAAGGACATGCATGCTTATCAGATTGCTTGTGATTCACAGATAAATGTAATGTTTCTAAACTTTATGGTTTTAGTCACAAATCTGGGAATCGTCACTGTGCTTAAATCATCACTGTTCTTCGTTTATGAAGAGTTGCAGAGATGAGAGTTGAGAGGGAGAGGGTGTTGGTGAGGGGTATTTTAGTATTTTCACAAGGTACTTAACAGATGTTAAATCAATTTAACTGTGGTGGTATTTTTGCTCTGGTTTTGAAATTTGATGTGTATTTTTGCTCCAGAAATAATCACATGGTGCTGAGTGCTCCTCGGGAAAAACCTATGTATATTTTTGCTCCTTATCCCTAAATTTAATATAGGATAAAAGTCATATTATTAATGTGATTTGTGTTTGGATTAACAGTTGTAAGAGTGATTTTTTCTAAAACTTAAACATGTTTAGATTATTATTTGAAAAGCAAGTTGAGATAGAAAATAACTGTAAATAATATGAATCTTATTGAATAATACATATATATATAGGGTAAAGGATTTTTCCAATCATTGAAGATAAAGTTATCTCCAGTGAGCGCAAAACAACATCATTTTGGATTAATGAAGGGTGTTTCCGTAATTTTGTTTATTCTTTTATCATATGAATTTTACCGAAATTCCCTTCATTAATTCACATAAAATTACAAACACATCCTTCATTGATCTAAAACGACGTAGTTTTGGGGTCATTAGAGATAACTTTATCTCCAGTGACTGGAGAAATACTTTTCAAATATATATATATTAGGATAAAGGAGCAAAAATACACATATGTTTTACCCTCAAAAGCACTTAGCACCATATGTTTGTTTTGGAAGCAAAAATACACATGTACTCTCAAAATGGGTGCAAAAATACCACATGTGTGACTTTTGCTCCCAAAATATAATCACATGTGTATTTTTGCTCCCAACAAAAGCACATGATGCTGGGCGCTCTCAAGGATAAAGCACATGTGCATTTTTGCTCATTTACCAAAAAAAAAACTCTGGAAATATTTTAAGTGCTTTTCATTTTAATTTTAGGGGCATTTTGGTATTTTTACATTGCAACTAACATTAGTTAAAGACATTTAACGGCAAGCGTATTTTTTCTTCCATTTTGAGGGTATATGTGTATTTTTGCTCCCAAAAAAAGCATATGGTGCTGGGCCCTCCTGAGAATAAAGTATATATATATTTTTGCACCTCCATATATTATTTGCTTACATTGTAATGATTGAAGGAAAAATTTAAATTTGATAAAATAAAAATATTTAAATTATTATTGAAAAAAGTAAAAAACACTAAAGTTTTTAATTAAATATATTAAATAGATAAATATATAAATTATTAAATATTTGAATGTTAAATTTTTAATAGATATATTTGAAAATTAAGATTTTTGATAAAAAGGGATGGCTATGCTGGGAGTATCAAATGAGAATTGAGGGATCAAGAATGAGACTTACATCATTTACACATCTACCTTTTCCACTGAACTGCAACGTGACCCAAAAATAAAAAATTGTGACTTATTGATAAATAGGCTTTTGAGGGATAAGTACACCATGTTTTAACATGAATCCAATCACATGAAAAAACCAAAATAAGCCGAAAACAGGTTTTTTATGATACAAAAGTGGTTTTCTTGATTCTACCACTTTCTCAAACATGCGAACATTGGATGTATTAGGTGATTTGAGATGAAAAAAATAGAAAGGCACTTCCCTCATCAGTCATACCTATGGTAGTAAAAATCACGCTTTAAGCGCAAAAAACGCTACTTTTACGTTTTTTGTCGGGCAAAATGTATTTCATGGTGGAAAAAACGCTCCAGAGGTAAAAACGTAAAAAGCACCGCGAAAAAACGTAAAAGCGTAAAAACGGCGAGTTTTTGCAAAAAACGCAATTTTTACTAAGGGACTTAAGTGAAAGTTTTAAAAGTTCTGGAGAGGGACTAAAGTGAGAATTTTCAAACTATTTTGGGGAAGAACTGAAATTTCAAAAACATCGGGTCCTTTTCTGTAATTAATAAATAAAGATCATTTTACCTGTAATTACACTTAATTCAATACAAATGTTCCTTACTCAACTTAGTACTTAATCATACAATAATGTCCCAGAAAATGCATTAAAAATCCCAATTTAATTATGTAAAATCATATAAAAAATATGGTTTGATCAATGACAATATTGAACATTTTGATTGATATTGCATATTTAATCATGTAAAATCATATAAAAAATATGGTTTGATCAATGACAATGTTGGACATTTTGATTGATATTGCATTGATCAGTATATGTGTGTATGATGACAGATACTTTACTTTTCTCGAATTTTTTTTTATACACATATGCAGGTAAAAACTCTGTTTTATTTTACGATTTTACGTTTTACGATTTTTTATTCTTCTTCCATTTTTATGTAAAAACTACGTTTTCACTACCATGGTCATGCCTAACAAATCGCAAACAAAAGAGAATAACTACTAATAATAATGAAAGAAAATAAAAACATAAACAACGATTATATTGATAAGATAATGTACTTTGTATCTAAGTCGGTTAATTAAGTCAACCAAGATCAGTGGTAGAACGTGTGGCTTTTAACCAAATAATTTTGGATTTAAATGGATGATAAGTCTGAAAAATTAAAAAGATATTGCCAATATTTATTTTATAATTCGCAAACAAAAGAGAATAACAACTAAAACAAGCAGTGGATTAATGAAGAAAATGAGAACATAAACACATGATTTTATTGATAAGGTAGTGTGATTTATATCTAACCCATTGAACACTTCTTTCTCATTCACATTTTTCACCCAATATCTGCGCAATAAGAAACTAATGCCTAATCAAATCTCTCAAAAGGAAGGGTCTAGTAGAAAAAGACCCATCATCTTTTAATATCACGGTTCATTACAAAGATCTAGAATCGATTTATATTCTCCTTCCAACATAACCAAAATTTTCATTCTTCCTTCCAATATATCCTACATAATACTCATCTGATCCTAAATATAGGACATATATATAGTGCACTATGTCCTAGGACCGGAGGTAATAGTACATACTAAATTTCACGTTTCAAAGAAACATATCTCGTCAAAATTCAGGTGGTCCCGGGTCAAGAAATGTTACGCATGGGAAGCACCATTTGGAAGTCTAAGCAGCTCATAAGCTTTCAGATTTTCTAAACAAAAGCACTCCAATACCTCAAAAATGTGAGATAACCCCACTTGTAAGCAACTTGAAGCAGTGTCATTGACCTGTCTTATAAGCTCTCGATGTTTTGCGATCTGTTCACTCAATCTTTTCCCTAACACAGTTAAACTCTCATCAAATCCCTCTAGTAAAGGAACTGCACTTTCTACGTCATCCCTCATGGCTGCCATAATATAAGAGAAATTACGGTGAAACATGGCATTCCTCTTATGAAGGGATTTAAGCCTGTCCTCACAATCCATCAAGAGGTCATCCACTCTAGCTTTTTGTGTTTGTTCCTCTTTCTGCTTCTCATATAAATGGTGCAAGCTTGAGGCAAAATTAGAAAAGGCTTTCGAAACTGCCATTTCTGAAATTGAGTCAATTGCATGGTACCAGTTATAGCATAAGTTGAAAATTGGAGGAGCTCCAATCCTACTTGGAGAGGGAGGAGCAGCCCCATTCACAGTTTCTTCAGGTTCTCGGAGCATACACCTTAGAAGCCACTCGTTCAAGTACTTCACAACGTCCTTCAGTGTGTTAACTAGATTACTAAAGCATGTACCCCAGTTCAAGATCATCTTTTCCAGTCTTAAAGTAGCCTGTGGGTTTGAATGATTCCTACTTGGATCTAAAATATGTATGTGACTTTTGGCCTTCGTGATGATTTGAAATTGTTTCCGTTGGCACGAACCCATGTACTTCCACAATTTGATTAATCTATAAAACAACGTTGAGTAATCATATCAGGAAAAGATAAAACCATGTAAATAGATGTACAATTCTTCCTCCATTCTACAAATCAGGCATTGAATCTTTACAGCAACCTGGTTTCGCAATCATTAATTTGATGAGTTCTAGAAAGGCCCAAATTCAAACAATATTACCCACAAAATTATTATTTACAATTAAAGATTGCATGGACAATCAAGGTCATAGAGACATCAACAATTCGGACAGATACCCATCAAACAATAGGTAAACTCACCAAAGTAATATGCAAGATAGGCATATTCAATAACTAGAAATGAAACAACAGCAAATGCATTGCAATGCAAGAACTGCCCAACATGTTGCATCAAACAAGAATGACCTGTCCCCAGTGTCTCATAGAAGCAGAGAGGGAGGGAGAGCATTAAAATGTCCAAGGCTGAGCGATGGGGTGATTACCTTATATAATCTTTCAGTGAATTCATAGATAATTTTAGCAGCATCAGGTATTGATAGCATATGAATCCGTATAAAATAATGAGAGAGAAAAGTTAACATACCCTTCAATCAATATATAGAGTTCAGGAAGCAATTTATGATCTCTTAACTTGTCTATCTCTCTTGATACCACACTAATATATGCAACGACAACATTAATTTCAGATTGTATATGTTTGACAGAAGCCCAGGTATCATTGATCTTGTCTGATTCTGCACCACGACCATCCAAATCTTTGAGCCTCTTATATTTCTTCTCATAAAGAATCCGAAGTTTTTCTTCACCCTGCCATTTGAATTTAATTAAACGGGGAAATCAAATTTTAGTTTTTTTACACTGTCAAAGAAGGCATACACTTTTATAAGCTTAAGTGATTTCTTACCATAACTTCCCTGTAAAGTCTTTTTTCCCATGCATACAGCTGCTCCAGAGTGGATGAAAGGTCAGCAAACTTTGCACAAACATCTCCTTGATTGTTTATCTTTTTAGTACTGTGCAGCAGCTGTCCTTTACGAGATATTCGGTCTAACAGAATATATAAAGGAGGGTGTGAACATTTCAGCACTGGAGGGAAAATCAGTCCCAGGACAGGAGAAGCAAAACCTGCAAAAGTTTAGAATGAAACTTACCTCAAAAGATGAAAGTTATTTTAATTGCCATTGCAGGCTTCTAAAGGTACTTACAAGAACTACACAATTTAAAATTACTGCTTTTCTATCAACAATATCCTAATTTATATTTTGATAAGATACCACCTATTTATCAAGGATGTATACAAACTACGGTCCAAAATCAACCAAATCCAAATCCTAACTGCTTTTCGCTCAGCAAACAGATCCTCGTGGAGCTAAAATGATGGAAAGCAGAGGGAAAGTGTGGGTTATTGGTTCAATTTGACAGAATACAGGAGATGTGGCATGCCTATTGGAATAATCACAGACAATAGCTTAAAAATGAAACATTTACTTCATTATGTAGTAACATAAATTATACAAGGGGAGATTTAAGCCGTCCATTCTTCTAGCAACCAATATCATGCCATGTGTCCCACATGAAATGGAGTGGTTGAGAAATGCCGACTTAGATCTTAGTTGCTAGTAGAATGGACTGCTGAAATCTTTGACTTGTATGATTCAAAAAACTGCCAAACAGGATGCAATGTTTAATTTAAGCCAAAATGTCACATTTCATCGTTCAAAGAACTGACATGTCCAACTGATTTCAGTCAAATTTAACAAATGACCCTGCTTTGCTTATTGCTTTCATCATTTCAGCGCCATGGATTTAGGGCTCTGCCCTTTCTTCCTTTCCTATATCTTTTTTTTAAAAAAAAAAAAAAAAAAACTTTTGCCTTCATATCTTCTTTATTCTAAACTTCGAATCACAGGATTTGATAATCAAGTTCTCCTGAGAACACCATCTGTCATAACAGTTAGAATAAGGTCTCATTTGGTTCATCAATGGCAAAAGGAATCGAAATTACCAAAAAAAAAAAAGCAAATAACTATTATCCCCATGCAATCATTACTCAAATATTTCTTAGATGTTAGTATTTTTTCTAAAGCAAGGGTATTTGTGTTACTTTCTATCCATAAATTTACTTTTGTACACATTCTATCTATTCCCTTCTCTAATAGTGTCATCCCATTTTATCGATATTTTTTAAAATTTCTCTAAAGCTGTCTCTAAAATAAAAAAAGAAAAAAAAGAAATCATAATACTCCTCCGATCCTTAATATAAAACACATTTACCTAATTTGATTAGGTTAAAGAAGTTGGTTAAATTAGTTAACATGATATACCATAGTCACCTTCCTTAATGCCCTCATTCCCTCTCCTCCTTGATTATTGTTGAAGGAACATCAATAGGGGTAAATTAGAAAAAGATTAACAAATATGAAAATATTGTCTTATATTTAGGACCAAGATCAACTTTCCAAATATGTCTTATATTAAGGACTGGAGAGAGTACCATAGCATTATTCATGGATATTTTTGGATATTTGAACGAAACAAAGATAGAAGAGGAAAAAAGCAAGCATGTCATATGTGACAAAAATGGATAAAATTAACATTATTACACGCAAATTTCCTACCCCTTAACCTGGTGCTCAAGGAGTGATACAGTAGCTTGCCCACCTCAATAGTTGCTGAGAATTCTTTTCCAAAATTAAATAAGTTTTCAAATTCATCCTTTATATCCTGTATTGCTTCTTTAAGACCCACTGTACAACTAGCAACCGGTGAGGAAACACAACTTGTACCTCGAGATTTACTGCTTAGTACCATTGCTTCTTTTGCATCAGAACTCTTGCCTTCCACTATCCTAGGCTCCAAGTTCTTTGACGCAAATACCTCAGAATCAGCTTTAATATCATCCTCAGTGATATTGCATCTATCCTTAGGTGCTTCTTCTTCATCCAAGAATGCATCTCTATGAGAACCTAATTGTGCAGCACTAGAAGTTCCATCACCTGAGTTGAGATTCCCTCTTCTCAACCCCTCCTCATCAAATCCTGTGTCTATTGAATCTTGTTCCGTTTCATCTTCTAAATCGGGAATACCTTCTCTCTCCCTTACTTCTCTCTCATCATAATCACTAATATTGGACCAAGTGTCATAGCTGTAACAAAAATGAAGATTTTTATAATCATTATAATCACTCAAGCTGGAAAAATACGAGAAATCCCAAGTAGAGACTTGAGGTGGGGGAGGAGTAGGAGAAGCAATGGATGGGGTATTTTGATCGGCTACATGCTTATGGAACTTTGGAAAACTCGAGGGTATAGCCAAAGAAATTGCCTCTGCAGGATAATGTAGATACTTATCATCATAGTAGGAAAAACCCATTGAAGATCCAGGTAAGCTCTGATTCACAAGCTGAGGAGGATAAATATGATGACTTTGTGGATTTTCCCATCTATTGTTAAACAAAATCCTCTGATCATATTTGACATGCGCAGGATTTTCATGCAACACGTCCACATTAGTATGAGTATTCTCTTGATAACTATGATGGGGATGACTTGAGGGCACACACCATGATTGCCCAGGAATCACCCCGGGCATCTCATTTTGTCTGGTTTCCGTGCATTTTATACTCAGATTGGCTGCAGAATGGCCTTGATTCTCTTTATTAGGGTATCTTGGTACTTCCATGTCACTGTGAACATGGTCAGTTAATGAATGCAAATCAACTGAAGAGTCAGAGGATGAAAATTCAATGTGAGAGGATTCCTCAGATAGCTCACTATCAGAACCAGAAACCTGAGAAGTGCCATCAATAACTACTAATTCATCTTCTACATATCGGTTAAGGGCATTGCTTATGTCTAACAAGGAGTCTAAATACATGACATAGGCTGAAGTCAAGTCATACCGACTATATATAGCAGCTTTGATAAACCCTTTTCTCTCTTTACACATACTCACTAGTGGTGAAGTTTCAAGTTTCGACAACCCTTTGCCCATATCACCAGAAACCGAGAGATGACAGAAGAAGCAAAATGAAAAACTAATCTTAATCCTGAATGAAACTAAGATTCAATCACCCAAACCAAAATGCTTAACTAATACCTCCAACTCCGGCGTGCCCCTCACCACCATAACTACAAAAAAGGGCTGAGAAGAAGACGATATGACCAATCACGAAATTCCGAAGGTTTTTCCATCGCTCCAAACTTTAAAGAAAAAAAGAGAGATACTACTAACAAGGAAAAAAAAACCAGAATAGGAAGAATTTATACATTAAATGCAGTGAGATTAATGCGGACACTCACAGATACGCTCTTTAGAAGAAAGAATGTAATTAAGTAAATGCAAACACAAAAAGAGGAAACTTACCAGAAGATACTTGACCAGCAAAGATTCGTTAAATTTGACCGTTTAAGTGGCCGAAAATACAGCTCCAAATCAGGCTGAAACAGGTAAGTTAGAAATCCGGGGAATAGAGGAAATCTAGAATGAAGACCAAGAGATTTTGTTATTTTCATTATTTTGGTGTTGAAATTGGAAATGTTGAATTTGAAATCAGTTTCGGAATCTTCGGGTGTGGAAACCCTCTGATAGGTTTCGGCCTGTCGTTTGTGATCGGCTCCTCAGGAGCGAACGACGAGCAACATATATATAGCTTTGCAATCAGGAGCAAGATCCGCGAATCGAGGCGTCGCAGTCGTGTGGGGAACACGCGACGCCCCCAATGCCAAAAGTCAGCTATTCTTTGATTTTCATTGTCCATTTCCAATTATTTTATCCTTTATTTAATTTTACCAACAAATTTTTTCAAGCACAAATAACTTTTGAAAGGGAAAAAACATAGATAAATGATTTAAAATTATACAGATTCACAATAAATTTTATCAAATGTCTATTTAAAGTAAAACTAACGAATGGTTGATGAAATTTAATGACTTTAGTGAATCTAAACCATTTTAAAATAATATATTTGTATTTTTTGTGTCATACGCTCATTATTGTCAAATTTATGAGTTGACTCTCCGACCGTTTTTACGTTTCTAATTTACAAAAATGAGTCGAGTCAGTGGTAAACTTCTGCTAGTTGTAAACTCGGTTAAATTCACGAGTTTATACACTGAGTTTACCATTTTTACCTTACAAAACCGTGTTAACTTATTCTTAAATTTATGTTAACTTTTTTTATTTGATTATGCCCAGCTGCTTTATATAGAAAAGCAGCTGGGCATAAACTCATAAATTTGACAACCTTGCATACACTCCTAAAGAAAAACTTTACTGCACCTTAACCTCTTTTTCTAAGATACAAAATTTTTTTTAAAAAAACACTTATGCCATTTTATCTTTTATTTTTTATTCTTAAAATATTTTTTAATAGTTCTCAACACTTCAAAACAATTTTTACTGTAATTTTGCTTAAAAAATATTTTTAAAAGAAAATTTATCTCCTACTTTTTAAAACAGTGCAATTTTTAAGAGAAAATTCATCCCAGGGCCCAACTAGCAAAAAAATGTCAAAAAAGCCTAAGAAAAAGTCACATATCAAAAAAGGCTCAAAGTCTTTTCTAATATTATTTTATAAAATGTTAGTTGTTAACACCTACTGATATAATTGTTTCGGTACTAATTTAATTGTTAATGATATTGATTTAGTTGTTAGGATATTATTGTTAATGCTACTAATTTAGTTGTTAACTTGTAATTGAAATGATTTAATTGTTAACGATTATAAAATAATATCAAAAAAAACCCTAAGACCTTTTGTACCCGAGGTAGATTTTCCCAAGTTCTAATGTCAAAGGTTTATAATAGTGCCTCAAACATTATTATCTTCAATAAGAGGCACCGAACCTAGTAAAAACATTAATGACAATAAGATCCCAAAATTTTAAAATTTCAGAAGAATAAAAAAGATCACATTTTTTTTTCATGAATTAAAAATTTTATAATTATTTTTTCTCTCAAATCCCTTCCTCTATGTTCTTAGCTCCACGTTTTCAATATTAAAATATAAAAAATGAGTGTTGAACTTTTTTAAAAAAGAATTTTAATTTTAACAAAGAATAAAGATTGATTATACAAAAGGACCGTGGTTTTTTTTTTTCCGGAATTAAAATTTGTCTGATTAGTTTTTTTAATTTTTTTCAGGATTTGAAATTCTCCAATTAAAATGGGGAAAATCTCATATAAAGCTGCTTGAAATAGGAAAATTCTAAATTAGGTTGGTAAATTCAATAAATATTTAATTAAGTTATCTACCCAATTTATAATTTCAAAATTTAGATTAAATGACGTTATTGCCCTCTTATAGTTTCCTTTCTTATCTTAAAAAGATTTCAATACTTTTTAACTTATTTTTACAATAAGTGTAAATATATATAAATATTAATATATAATAAAATAAAATAAGATTAACTTAGATCAAATAATTTCTTGTGTGTGGAAGAATGATCAGGAATAATTCAAAAAAAAAAGTATCACCTCCAATATTAATTAAATGTTTTCTAGTTGAACATTAGAATAAAAATATTATTTTTTACTTGATTTTTGTGCATTGAGAAAAAATGTTAATATAAAAATAAATTGTTTGATATAACAAACTACATATCAAAGATTTTCATTAATGATTTTTCAAAATAAAAGATATTTATTAACGTAAAAAAACAAGGAAAAATCTCATATAAAGTTACTTAAAGTAGAGAAATTCTAAATTAAGTTGTTAAACCCAACAATTCCCTAGTTAAGCTATAGACTCAATTTAGGATTTTAAAATAGAGGTAAATTAACTTTAATACACCTTTCTAATCTTCTCTATCATCTTTCATCTTTAAAAAATTTAATTGCTCTTTAACTTTGTCTTTTAATAAGTGTGCATATATATTAACATTAATACGTAATAAAATAAAATATAATTCGTTTAAATCAAAGGACTTTTTATATTCAGGAAGAATGATTTATTGGTTTGAGTGAAAAATGCATAACACCGTTATCAATTAAATGTTTTTATTAAATATTTTGAATAAAATTTTATTTTTGAAAGAACTCAAATTAGTTTTTTGTCAATAAAAAAAAATTAATCATGCAATTTTACTTATGTAATATATATGTTTTTTTTACGTTAATAAATATCTTTTAGGGAAAATCCTATATAAAGACGGTTGAATTACCCAAATTCTAATTTGAGTTATTAAACTTAACAAATTATTAATTAGGTTATGTGACACAATTAGGGATTTAGAATTTTGGCTAAATTACCTCTATATCCCTTAATTATTAAAAAAAAAGAAAAATTTGAGACAAAACAATATTGTTTAAGCGCTACATACGTAAGAATCCTAAGATAGAAAATTTATTGGAGGCCTCCACACCATCAACAAATCGGCAAAAAACACTAAATCTTCGTTCCTTCATCCCTTCCTCTTTTCTCATGAGACCGCAAACGAACCCAAAAGAAGAAGATACGGACACCTGAGACGAAGCAAAGGAGCCTCTGGATTCAACAATTTGCCCCAGGTTGTTCAGATATATCGAACCCAGTATTGCTCCAAAGAAGTAGAAAAAGAAATAAAACCAGAAATCTATTTTTCTCAGCATTAAATTCACCCCGATTTCTTCTCTAACATGAAGAACCTCATGATCAAACTCCACCCAGTCGTTGATCTTCTGCAAGATTGGAACGAAAAAAAAGGCAAGAGAAAAGGACAGGGTTTTTCCTCTGCACATCGCCGGCTCTCCGAATGCGGCAAAATCTGAATACTTTTTTTTGGGGTCAAAGTTCGATCAGTCAAAATGCTTCCATTTGATAGCTACATTCTAATTCTTCATCTAAAATCTGGGAATTAAAGAAACCAGGGAGATTATTCATTTAATAATGAAATCTTTCGTGGATTTATGATTCCTTTCTTCTTTTCTTTAGATTATGGAATAGGGATATTATTGGAAAATAACCAACATTTAAATATTATATATTGGGTCATTGACCCAATTTAAGATTTGTTAAGTTTACCAGTTTTATATAGGATTTTCTTATTTCAACCGTCTTTTTTTGGAATTCTCCCTATCTTTTATTTGAAAAAAATCATTAATGAAAATCTTTGATATTCAGTTTGCTATATCAAACAACTTTTTTTTATATTAACTTTTTTTTTTCAATGAACAGAAAAATCAAGTAAAAAATAATTTTTTTAATTCTAATGTTCAATTAGAAAACATTTAATTAATATTGGGGTTGATACCTTTTTTTTTTGGAATTATTGCTGATCATTCTTACACACACAAAAAAATTATTTGATCTAAGTTAATCATATTTTATTTTATTATATATTAATGTTTATATATATTTTCACTTATTGTAAAAATAAGTTAAAAGTATTGAAACATTTTTAAGATGAGAGAGGAGGCTATGAAAGGGTAGTAACATCATTTAATCTAAATTTTGAAATTCTTAATTAGGTCAATAACTTAATTAAGGATTTATTGAATTTACCAACCCAATTTATAATTTTCCTATTTTAAATAGCTTTATATGGGATTTTCCCATTAAAATGTTCCTAAGTTCCGTTTTTTAAAAGCCCAAAACATTACGCCCCCTCCCCTCAATCCAAACAAACCCTTAAGAACCCATCTTTTATATTTTCAGTATACATCTTCCACATTAATTTTCATGAAAAACTGATGATTGAAAACAAATACAAGTTCGGGGTCCGCATGAATAAGTGGAATGAGGGAATTTATAAAGAAAATCAGGTCATTAACAAGAAACATAAGAGAATTTTCAACTCTCAGGAATGCAAGTATCTAATTTTGCATAAGCAAATGAAACATATAAGGGGTTTTACCAAGGGCGAAGGAGCAAAAATGCACACCAAGTTTGCCTGTGGGAGCGTCCAGCACCACGAAGTATTTTTGGGAGCAAAAGTACACACGAAGTTACGTTTTGGGAGCGCCCAGCACCACGGCCGTTAGTTGACCGTTAAGTTGGATGGAATGCTAACGTGGCGATGATTGGGACTGACACGCTGACGTGGACGATGACGTGGAATTAAAAAATTAAAAAAATTTAGGGAAAAAATAAATAATTAGAAAAAATTTTAAAAAAATAGGAAAAATTTAAATAATTAGGAAAAAATTAAAATAATTATGAAAAAAAATAAAATAATTATAAAAAAAATCAAAAAAATTAGGAAAAAATTAAAATAATTAGGAAAAAAATAATTAGAAAAAAATTAAAGTAATTAGAAAAAATTAAAATAATTAGAAAAAAAATTAATATAATTAGAAAAAAAATTCAAATAATTAAAATAATTAGAAAGAAATTAAAATACCCCGCCAGTGGGCCCCACCACTGATCACCCTACCGCCAGCCGCCGGCAGTGATCGGTTGTCTTTTATTATATACTCGGTGGCGGTCGAATTAGTTGATTTTACTTATTTTTCTAAAATGCCTTTATATAAATTTTGTACCTCAACTACCTTATTGATTTCACATAATCCCTCATTTATATCAATAGGCATCTTTTAGGAAGAAATTGACAAAAATTAGAATATTGTATTATAATTAGAACCAAAACAAACTCTCAAATGTTGTCTTATAATTAAGACCGGAGGAAGTATATAATAAAGGGCAACCGATTGCCGCCGCCGGCCGGTGGTAGGGTGGTCGGTGGTGGGGCTCACTGGCGGGGTATTTTAATTTTTTTCTAATTATTTTAATTTTTTTTGAATTTTTTCCTAATTTTTTGAATTTTTTCTCATTATTTTAATTTTTCTAATTTCTTTTCTAATTATTTTAAGTTTTTTTCTAATTATTTTAATTATTTCCTAATTTTTTGAATTTTTTATAATTATTTTATTTTTAATTATTTTAAATTTTTCCTCATTTTTTTTAATTTTTTGAAATATTTTTCTACTTATTTATTTTTTTCCTAATTTTTTTTGAATTTTTTAATTCCACATCAGCATCCACGTTAGCGTGTCAGTCCCAGTCATCGTCATGTCAGCATTCCATCCAACTTAACGGTCAACTAACGGTCGTGATGCTGGGCGCTCCCAAAACGTAACTTCGTGTGTACTTTTGCTCCCAAAAATACTTCGTGATACTGGACGCTCCCACAAACAAACTTAGTGTGCATTTTTTCTCCTTCACCCTTTTACCAATAAAATTAGGCCTTTAACAAGAAACATAAAGCAACTAACAACACTCATTTTGCAAATGTCCAAGGCTGAATGAGCAAGTGGGACAATGAGATTTACAACTAAAATGAGGTCATTAAAAAGAAAGATAAGGGAATTAATAACTCCAACAAATGCAGGTGTCAAATTCTACTTGAATAAGGAAAACAAAGGGATTTACAACAAAAATTAGGCTGTTTACCGGAAATTGGAGTACATATTTTTATCTAGAGGAGTTATGAAAGTGATAGGGGTTTCATACAAGCCAAAGAGAAGAGGAAGATAATGATTATCAAGTTGGTGACACATCGTTATCAAATTTGAGTACATCAATATAAAATAGATAAGTGTGCAAAAATATAAGTGCTTTATTCGTAAGAATGCTCAACACCAAGTATTTTTTTTAGATACAAAAGTAACTATGTGGTTATAAAATAGGTGCAAAAGTCACACTCACTGTTAAATGTAAAACGTCCATTAAAAACCTTTTTTGCTTCGTATTGATCACCCTGCTTCGAGTTTTACGTTCTTTTTTGCTTTTGTTTTTACTTAATGTAAAGTATTTGAGAGTACTCTTTGCCTTTAGAGTGAAGGGTGTCCGTTAGCTGTGACTATTATCAGTTTTTGTGAACTATAATACTTCTCTTGACAATGCTCTGTTTTATTTTACGTTAACTGTTTTTTTTTTTTTTTGGGGGGGGGGGGTTTCTTATAAATGGTATTTGATCGGCTGCCCGAATTAATCTCTTAGTCCACTAATTGGCAGCTCAATAAATTTATCTGCAAATTCTTTATTTGTTTGGCAATTGGCATTCAAGTCAAGGATATATAATAAATAGTTGATTGTATCCTGGGATTTAACAGCGTTACAATGCTCCAGTTCCTTAAGTTTATGCATGAATGCTACATTGGAAGAATAGTCATCTACCAGATTGGTAAATGTCATGATTGTTGTACGAATTATCTGAGACCCTCCCAAAAGCATTAAAAGGCCTTGGGCCAAAATACTTGCGCCATTTCATTGTTCTTTGTAAACAGTTGAATCAATTCTTTCACTGTGCATTCCTTTTTGCATGTAACCAATTCACTTAATTTTGGGAACACCTCTTCACTTAATTTAGAGAGATAGCTGATCTTTTCCTTCTAAGGTGAAGAGTGAAGACTTGTAGCAAAGGCACAAGGCAGTTTGCAATTTTGTTAAATGTGTTTCATTATCCTATACAAGTGAGGGTTGATGTAGATTCGAGAACGAATCCCCTCAGTTCTGCCATAACCATGAGCTTCGACAATTTTTTTTCCTTCTTTTACAAAGTCGGACACTTTCTTCTTGCCTCTTTTACAATGTTGTTAGTTTTTGGTTGGTAACATACCGTGTTTTCTTGGTGAGAAAGGAAAGCGAAACAGAGGTCAAGTGGTGAATTTCTCTCATGTCATATGTCTCTAAAATTATATGTGATTTTCGGTTCTATTCTTCCTACACTTGTGAACTATAATACTGAGCAAGTAAAACAGAGGATCTGAATACCGAATCAAAGGTTTATAATGGATGTTTTACATTTAACATTGATTTAACAGTGTAACTTTTGCACATATTTTATAACCACATAGTCACTTTTACATTTAAAAAAACACTTATTAGTGTTGGGCACTCTTGAGGATAAAACACATGTGTATTTTTACATCTTTACCCATATAAAATGAATTATATTCGTGACACAATTAAATACCAACTTGTACAGAATATGCATGGGATCCAATTAGTTATGTATTTTTTCAATTTAAAAATACAACATTTGTTTAATTTTTAATCTATATACATTTTTACCCATTAAATAAATTTAAGTATTTTCAAATATGTCCTGATAAAAAATTAATTTTGTTTATTTTTATAATTTTTCATGTCACTTGACATAAGATTATGGGTATGCATGGTAACACTCACAGAATGACTATTTTCTTAATTTATGTGCCCCAGAACAAAAATGAATGGGAATTGTGTTTTGTAAATCCGGTTTTTTTTGCTCCCGGGATGAACCGGTTTATTTTTTGTGCTAGGGAGTAAAAAAAAGAAGCTAAAAATTTTAGCTTCTCTATTCCAGGGCAAAAAATTAGAATTTATTTTTCCTTCAATCGAAGCAACAATTTACTCTCGTTCACCACTACCACCGTCGTTGCCACCTTCAACACCACCGCCACTACTACCGCCGCCACCCCATCACTGCCGCCACCACCACTGCCATCGCCCTACCACCACCGCCGCCATCACCACCGCCACATAAATAATTTTTTGAATATAAAAATTACATAAATAATTTTTTTAGGAAATTTAAATTTAAGTTTATTTGTAAAGTATAATAATTTTATTAATTATTAAAGAAAAGGACAAAATGGTAAAAATAACTCATCAATCCTTCATCTTCCTCCCTTACTATTTTTTTAACTCCCAAACAAGGGGAGGAAAAATGTGTTACCAAACGTAATTCTGATTCTCGGATTAAAAATAAAATGGGTTAACAAACATAATTCTAATTCTTAGAACTCTTCTAAAGCACAGAATCAGAAAAAACTGTTTCATCTCGGAAACAGTGCTGGGCAACAGAATGGTTGCCATGCACACCTTATATCAAATCACCCCAAAACTACGTCATTTTGAGAGTTAAGGAAATTAATGAAGGGTATTTTTGTATTTTTGTTTTTGTAATTATTATATGAATTTTACTAAAAAATCCTTCATTAATTCCCTTACTCTCAAAACTACGTCGTTTTGAGAGTTTATTAATTCATCTAACCTCAAAACGACGTCGTTTTGGGATGACTTGACATAACCTTATGTCAAATGACATGATAAATGATAACTCCATTTATATATATATATATATATATATATATATATATATATAGTATGAATATGTATTTTTTCACAAAAGTCATACCCTTTAGATCATTTTACATCTAAACTCGTTTTTCCATAAATCATCTAAACAGGTTTCAATTTATTAAATGATTTTTTAAATAAAAGTCAATCTAAATATAAATCACATCACACAATTTTGACTTCTATCATAACTTAAGTTTGCGAAAATCATATTGAAAAAAAGACATTTCTTCAACTACTAATCCAAACACACCCTACATAATTCTTGTTAATAGCCTACTTTTAGTTATAAATCTCTTTACATGTAGACCTCGACACTTGCATTTATGAGAACTGTTAGTTCCTTTATTTTTCTTGTTAATCACCTTATTTTCTTTATAAATTCCCTTATTCCACTTACTCACGTGGACTCGGACTCTTGTTTTGTTTTGTTTTGTTTTTTTTTTTTGGTCACATATTTTTTGCACTATATAAGCAAAAGGTTCGGATAACCTAGTGACCACCATCGTTTTTTAGGTTCCAAGAGGTCATGGGTTTAAAGTTGGCAAAATTACGCATGGGTCTCAAAGAATAAAAACAATTACAAAAATTCCCTTAAAATTACTAAATTACACAGAAGTTCTAAGAGACTTTTTTGATATTATTTATATTTATAATAGGAAATGTCATATCTACAATAAAAAAAAATACCATATTTACAACAATATTTAAACACTTGATCATTTACAAAAAAAAAAAATTATATTAACAATAGGAAATGCCCATATTTATAACATTTAAACACTTAGATTTTGAACGTAGAGAGGTCATTTACAACCGAAAAATGCTAGATTTATAATAGGAAGTGCTGTGTTTATAACAAAATTTAAAATCTGACAATTTACAATAAAAAAAGTCATATTTACAATAGGAAATGCCTATATTTACTACAACATTTAAATACCTGGATTTTGAACGTAGAGAGATCATTTACAACAGGAAGTGCTGTATTTATAACAAAATTTAAAATCTGGTCATTTACAACAGAAAAATCCATATTTATAACAGGAAATGCCTATATCTACAGCAACATTTAAAAACCTGAATTTTATTTCCATACAAATAATATCAAAAAAGTCATTTAGGACTTCTGTATAATTGGGTGATTTCAAGAGATTTTTTTATAATTTTTTTTGCTCCTTAGGGCCTACACGTAATTTTTCCTTTAAAGTTTAAACCTCCATTGGCCACCTTTATATAAAGTCCATGCGCAGAAAAGGCTTGGACAATAGCGACTTATTTCCTTTGGTCTCTTGGACACTAATTGTTAATTAGTGTCCAAGAGAGCAAAGAAAATAAAATTCAATATTATATCTAAAAAAAATTAATAAAATTGTCATAAAATTAGAGCAATTTCTAATATCACTCTTACTAATTGTATTAAACTTTAATATTATATTATTACTACTTTCATCTACTATCCTTATAATTATGGCATACATAGAAAAAACAATTAATGCTCATTGGAAATAATCAAATGCCTTATAAAAAAAGACTAAATGTATTTACTAGTTGGTGCCTTATAATAAGGACCAGAGGGAGTATATTCTAGACAAAACTGATCATAACCCAAAAAGGCCGAGAAGAGACATTATTACACACATACTCCCTTTTGTCCTTATTATAAAATACCAACTAATAAGTATATTTGGTCTTTTTTATAAGGTATTTGCTTGTTTCCAAAGAGTATTAAATGCTTTTTTTTTTTTTTCATGTATGCCCATAATTAATAAAGATAGTGAGTGAGAGTAATAATTAATATGAAAATAGAGTTTAGAGTAATTAGTACTCAAATTTTAGGACAAATTTAATGACTTTAGCTGTTTTTATTGATCTGCGAGAATTATTAATTGATAATTGATAATAAGGATCAAAGTAGTTGAAGTTACAACATCAAGGAGCAAAACAACTTTCTTTCATTTGCTGATATTCCTAGATATATGACGAGAGATTAAGGAAACTAATTAAATTACTTTAAATTAAAATATTTTTATTTGTTCTACAAAGTAATTTGTCTTATTTATAAACTGATATATTATCTAATGATACACAATATATAATATGATTAAATAACTTATTTAATTTTTTTTAAAAATAAATCAACTGAATATTATATTTAAAAAATAAGAGAATAGTTACTACAAGCAACACTCAACATCATAGTCCTTCTGAGTTCGAAGAAGCTGGAAATGGGTGGGTCTCACTCTCTCACCTGAGATGTAGCTTTCTCTGTAGTTTGCCCAGCTTTCTGCCATGAAAGCTCGAGAAATGGCCATATGATGCAAATGTTGTTTAGTTCCTACGGAATGGGTAGTGCCATAATAACTATCACTCCTTCTTCCCATTCTTAATATAAGATATATTTGAAGAGTTGATATTGGTCCTAAATATAAAACATAATTTTCAATATTTTTTTTCATTTACCTCTATTGATTCTTTCTCAATGATAATCAATGATGAGAGGAAATGAAGGGATCAAAGAAGATGATTATGAAAATACATGTAAAATTAACTAATTCAACTAAATTCCTTAATATAATCAATTTAGTTAAATATGTTTTATATTAAACACAATATATTCTTTTGTTTGTTTTGTTTTCTTTTGCAGGAACATTTTGGGTGACAAGTGTCTAACTCCCCTGTTCCAAGGACGGATCTAGGAATTTTACCTACGGGGGGCGAAAATAAAAAATACTACTTCATGAATAAAAGTACTTAAACTACGATAAAGACCTAGTATATAAAAAATTAAAAAAATATATTACAGAAATTAAGTTTATTTCACTTAGCTCTTACTCTACGGATTTCATCTTGTTGATTTATTAGATATTCTCTTATTGGAGGGCGTAGTGCAGGATCTATTTCCAATGAA
Organism: Acacia crassicarpa; assembly: GCA_034222035.1. Taxonomy (NCBI): domain Eukaryota; kingdom Viridiplantae; phylum Streptophyta; class Magnoliopsida; order Fabales; family Fabaceae; genus Acacia; species Acacia crassicarpa. The sequence goes on from JAWXYG010000008.1 coordinate 7,956,836, forward strand.
ACAAGACCAACTTCTTTACCTATCTCTTTATTTTTAATTCTAGGAGACTTTGAAGGAGTTTCAGTATTTGACAATTCAACATTAGAGGTAAACGAAGGTAAAGACTCACTATTCTTTTTCTTAAAATAAGTATCTTCCTATAACAATCACTTACAAAGAGTACAATCACTTACAAAGAGTATGAATTATTTTACAACCAATATGATCTTAAAAATATTATCAATAACAAAAGCTAACCGGTTAAAATTAAATATTAGTCATCATCAATATTCACATAACTATTTGTTAACAAAACTTAAAACTTGTCTAAAATATTAATCTTAAAATATTCTCTAATAGGTATAAAAATAGTATCATTAGAAATATAAAATTGTGTATAATAAATTTTATGAAGAAAACTTAATAAAAAAATGATTTTAAGTAACTTATTGATTCTCAAAATTTGAGGTAAGCTATGGAATAAAACGCTGGACTAACCACCTGAAAGTGGGGAATTTCCATGCAAAACCAAACAAAATGTGCAAAACAAGTAAGGTTTGAAATATATATTAAACTTGTGGGGCCTACCTATTTACGTTTTCTTAAAATATATAACCAAACACACCTGTGTGTCCGTTAGTCAGTGAATATACATGAAGCAAAACGAACTTGTGAATATATATGAAAGTAATAAACAAACCATATTAATATTTTAAAAAAAAATAGGGGGGGGGGGGGCGGGGGCCACCCCTAGCCCCTTGTGTCCGTCCTTGTCCTATTCCATGCACTTCATGAGCATTACTCTTTGGGAGCGAATGAAGTTTCATAAACTTTTAGGCCCCGTTTGAATTGAAGAAAAAGTAGGAATGGAAAAGAATAAAATGGAACGGAAAATATTTTGCTTCGACGCATTTGGTTCACATTAGAAAAGAAAATGAGTTTATAGGAAAATTTTTAATTGGTTGGAAGAAAATAAGATAGGAAAATGAGGCAAAATATCATTCTACCCCTAAAAATAGAATATTATTTTAAACGGATACCCACTTCCTTAAAATGTACACTCCAGTGCACACTCGAGTGTGCATTGGAGTGCACCCTCAAACTGAGCACTGGAGTGACTTGAGTGTACTAAAAGTGCACACTCTAAAATTGAGTGTGCACATTCAACTTAAGTGCACTAAAAGTGTACTCTAGTGCACACTCAAAAATTGAGTGTGTACACACTGTCTTTTCCAATTTTCTCAAAGAAAAATGTCTATTCTCTCTTCCTCCTTATTTTATTAAAGCTTCAATGGTCGGTCGTCGACTCGCTTCCATTTTCGTCACCTTCAGTCTAACGGATTTGCAGTGATAAAGAGGCCACTGTCACGGCTTCTTCTTCCCCATTACACAATGTTTTCCGATGTCACTCTCTCCTCTCTCTTCCTCTCCCCGTTATCACTCTATTCTCTCTCTGCCATGTGATTAGGGTAAAGTGGACTTTAGGCTATTTTTATGGCCGTTGGAAAATAGCTTCTCACCATTTTTGGTGAGAACCCAATTTCATTTAAATGTGGGAAAATGGCGCGCGGCGGGAAAATTTGATCCAAATAGCCGCTACTGCCTGCCACTGGAAAATTCCAATTTTCTTTTTCCCTCGCTCAATTTTTTTAGATCCAAATGGGGGCTTAGGGATCATTGGGTTTTAAGTTGATACAGTGGTGATACATTAAAATTTTCCCATAAAAAAGTCCAGCTGTAAGTTAAATAGAGGGAAAATCCCTTTCAGGGCCCAATTTACCTAAATATTGTCAAAAAAGAACAAAAAAAAAAAAGTCACATGTCAGGTGTTATTATTTTAAAAAAAACTTTATACTGATATAGTTGTTAACGTGTACTGATTTAATTGTTAAGATATAGTTGTTAACATCTTTAATTATTAATATTGTACTAATATAGTTGTTAACGTTTTTAAAATAATACCAAAATGACATGTGGCTTTTTTAAGGTCTTTTTTAACAATATTTTGATTACTTGAGTCCTTTCCTATAGAGTCTTATTATATAATGTGATTGTATGTAACTATGTCTATTACAAAAAAAAAAGGATAAAAAAAATAAAGAAATTAAGTGAGAAGAGAATTGCGGGCACATGGAAAAAATGGAAAGAAAACAAACAACGATTGAAAAAAAAATTAGAGTTAAAACCATATTTAGTCCTTTAAATTTACATATATTTTTGTTTTAGTCCCTCAAACTTAAGACTATTAGTTTTGATCTTTTTAGGGTAAAATGATTCAGGTTTTTATTGAGTTACAAGGACCAATATTTTAAATGAAAAAAAAAAACTTGAAGGATTATAGTTCGAAATTTGAGGAATTAAAACTAAAATGAGGATAACTTTAAGGCACCAATGATTATATTCACCCTAAAATTTATAATACACCATATAATTTATAAAATATCAATAATGCAAAACACACACACCATAATCATAGCAGTATATACTAATTGTTTTTTTGCCAACTACAAGTATATAATAATTATTATGGGTTGGCAAGAAATATTATAATGTCATTATAATGATAAAGAATTAATTATCCTTCTGACCGACACAAATAACGAGTGATAAGATAAAACGATAGCTATGAGAAGATAAAGCCCCAAAAATACCCCAGATTTTTTTTTCCCCATCGAGCCACGCAAAAAATTTCCAAAGGACAAATATAATAAATCATTGCAGGTGGCTCTTTTTTGTTTATTTTTAACCTCATCACTTAGTTTCTTTAATTATAAACTTTGTGTTTTGTTCTGATAACAGAATTTATCGGACTTGACTAGGAGCTATATTTAGGGCCTATGTACCCTGTAGAGGGATCAAAGTTCACGTAGTTCGAGACACACACAAGCGTTTAGCTAAAAAGGGGTGGGGTGTATGCTCTGTGCTGTATGTGAATAGTTCAGAGTTAGAACGTAAAACCTGTGTTCCTTAAGGCTCGACCTCTATATTTATAGAGTTTACCTTAGGTAGGAGATACCGGACCCTGCGCGATCTCGATGCGAGTATCCAGGCCGCTATATCATATATGAAGATACCCCTTGATTAGATTCCGATAGATATGTAATATATCTCCTCTTGGTTCATATATGTAACACTTTGAAAACTTGAGCCTAATTAATTAGATTATATTTTATATTAGTAGTCATTTTATATTTCACAAAAATTAATTAGTTAAAAATTTATAATCAACATTTTTACATGTAGCTAGTGAATACTATCTTCGATTTTAAATATAAGATCTAAATTTTAAAGAGATTAAGGAAGTTAAGTAAGTTACTTAATCATATCATCTATAATTAAATTATATATCAGTTGGTAAGTCAAATAAATTAGTTTAGTGAAAAAAATGATTAATATAACTATTTTAAAATAATTTAATTAGTTTTTTTAATCTTTCAGAAAAAAAACAATTGGGTTTTATATTTAGAACCGAAAAGTAGAATTATTTTATTTTATGCATATTCTTAGAGTTTAACTGAATATCAATCATAACTATCATGTTGGGTTATATTACCCCTTCCTTTTACTTGTTAATTGCTTTAGTATATTGTTGCTTGCAATGCTGAATGATCATGTTCGGTGAATTGATTGTAACAATACTACCCCTCCTTTTACTTATTGCTTGAGTACAGTGATGCCTGCAATGTTGTTTGTGAATTGTTTATTTGCATGTGATTGACTGTTGTTCTCAGAATTAGCATGTCGGATTGACATATTAATTGTTACTACTTCCGGTTCTAATTATAAGAGCTAGTTGACTTTTTTTGGAGAGATTAAGGAAGCTAAATAAGTTATTTAATCATTTTATATATTAAATATTCTTAGATTATATATTAGTTTATTAGTCAAATTTATTAGTTTGAAACAAAAATAAAAATAAAAATACTTTAAATTATATGGAGTATCCTTTTAATTTTTTTGGTTTCTTCTGAGCTAAAATTGTGTAAATAAAAGATTAAAGGGTAATGTTGTCATTTTAAATTAAATATTTGGTGTAATTTTGTCATTTTCTATTATAATATTTGGTTCGGTATTGAGTGGTGGGGCGGACAGAGGGAAAGATAAGATTTAAAAAGGGTCGAGCCGCGGATTAACGGGAAAAAAAAAAAAAAACAAACAAACAAACAAAAAACGAGGGAAGCAGAGGACTAGAGCGCGCAACTCAGACAGAGTTGGTTGAGCTGCTCATAAGCCATGGCCTCCACAAGGGTCAATTACTCTCTATCCCGCCCAGCAACTACCTTCTTGTTCCCTTTGAATCAGAAAGGACCGAATTCTATATCATTCCCTTTCCTCCGATCCTTCCACTGCAGAACGAGACGCATCGTCGTGTCGCGAAGAATGGTGTTCAAAGCTTGCGTCAAGGTGGGAGAGAAGAATGTTGCGGAAAATTCATCTGCAACTGAATGGGGGAAGGTTTCTGCTGTGTTGTTTGACATGGATGGTGTCCTCTGCAACAGTGAAGACCTTTCTAGAAGAGCGGCCGTCGATGTATTCGCGGAGATGGGCGTCCAAGTCACTGTCGAGGATTTTGTGCCATTCATGGGAACTGGTACTTTTTTTATTTTTATTTTTATTTCCTCGACGTTCAGTTAACTAACTGATTCTCGTTTCAGTTCCTCTGGCTCTTGATGAGTCAACAAACAGTAGTTTTAGTGGACAATTGCTTTAAGCTAACCTTTGCTTATTGCTTAATTCTGTCTCGGCTTTCATTTCTCTGTCTTCGTGATATACTGTGGCAAGGAGTTATGATATTTAATCCGCAGTCGCCGTGATGAATGAATTGTTGCGAATACTTGCTTCATATCCAATTTATGTGGTTTAGACGATTGTATTTCATAACTGAAACTTTCACAAACGCTGGGCTATATTTTTGTTGGAACTAAAACATATTGGGAAGTGGCTGTTAAGCTACTGTTCTCTTTACTATACGATTTCCATGATCTTGTTAATGAGTTTGTATGAGAAAATGCTTATTTCTAGAAGAATAAGATTACTTGAGAAATAGCTTGTGGGGTTTAAAACAGGAAATTTATAAACAAAATGTTGGTTTTCCATACTTGATTGTTGGCAGCAGGGATGTTAGCCTGCCTCCATAGTTTTTGTGGAACTTGATATCAAGTGCTTCAACTAATTTGTGGGATGATTGATTTGAGAAGGATCCAATGATGCTTTGTGGGCGTTGAAGACTTGAGGTTCTTAAACCAATTTGTGTGCTGATTGATTTAAGGGTATAAACGTCTGCCATTGTCCCTCTGATATTCTAGCCTTCGCAGATTCTCAAGTTCTTTGATATAAGATGTTCTTTGGCAAAATCACTTGCTCTGTTGAGTTGTGTAGTTTGAAAAAAGAGCCTTTTGTATTATCTATTATTCATTATTTCCTTTAAACCTTACAGGCGAAGCAAACTTCTTGGGAGGTGTTGCCTCTGTCAAGGGAGTTAAAGGATTTGACCCAGCAGCTGCGAAACAGAGATTCTTTGACATTTATTTAGATAAGGTACATAATCTATACTTGATAATTCTTTTGATTTCTTTTGCTCTGAACTTTGCCTGAATTATTTTTTCTTCTCTCAGTATGCAAAACCAGAGTCTGGAATTGGATTCCCAGGTGCTCTTGAACTAATCTCTCAGGTATGTAATACTAGCAATGATTGACATGTTTTAATCACCTTGTCTCTCATCAAGTGGTTTAAAGAGGACCTGCCACCATATGACAGTGCAAAGGAAAAGGCCTTAAAGTTGCTGTTGCATCAAGCGCTGACCGTATAAAGGTTGATGCAAATCTGGCTGCTGCTGCTTTACCATTGTCATTGTAAGAAACCACACTGAGTGACTTGTTAAATGTTCATGGACTCATGGAGATAATATTTAGCTATTACTTACATGCAAATTATTTCATTAATTTAACGGTTATAGTTTCTAACTAAATTTCTCTGTTTTTTTTGTGAGTTTTATATGAGGAGTTTCAAGTTTGATGTTGATATGAATCATTCTACAGTATATATAACCTATGAGAGAGTTTCAGATATTGACACATGCAATGAGATTATTTTTTTCATTTTAATATTGTTTGGAAGTTGCTATTGATCTTTATAGACATATTTTAATTGGCCAAGGAATTATATACAACAACAACAAAGCCTTATGCCACTCGGTGGGGTTGACTACATGGATCAAATAATGTTATTGAGCTTAGTCAAAAACCAAATCTCGAGATAAATTGTTGACTAGAAAATCTCACTCAATAACTTTATTGAGCGTTCTTTTCGGTCTTCCACTACCCCTTTACTATATTGATTTTTTTCCCCCCTTTTCAAATTTATTTTTGTAAGATTGTGATGACCATAATGGGGCATTTATCCAAACCTTACAGTTTTAGATGCATTTTCAGACTTGTTGCTGTTATTAAGTGGCAGTCAAAAATTTGTAATCAAGTTTTATGATATTATGATTGAATCAGATATGTCCTGGAGAATTCTTCATGAAAAAATGAATAGAATCCGATGAGTAAGATAGGGTTTACGCAATCTCTTCTATCAATAGAAATTATCATTTGAAATAATGATTCACCATTGATATCGATATATATGAGATTGCTGAATATGTTAGAGTTCCATTATTCATTCCTTTTCCTTATTCTTGTTGCTGGACATCTCGTTTGTACAAATCATCTATTTGTTTCACAAGACCATAATAATCCAAGATGGAATGCATGTGTACTGCACATTGTATGCCAAGATTGGTTTAAGACTTTAAATTATGAAATTGCAAAGAAACGTAATTTTTACTTAAGTTTTCAAGAATGACTTAATCTGTTAACTTCATTTGCAATCTACTTAGCATCAATTTTGTTCTTACTATTGCCTGTGTTTTTCCCCCTATCAGGTTTGATGCTATTGTGTCTGCTGACGCTTTTGAGAATTTGAAACCTGCTCCTGATATTTTTTTGGCTGCATCAAGAATATTGAATGTGCCCCCTAGTGAGGTATACAAATAGAATGTGCTTCTTGGAGAAGGAAATTGCAAGTGGCTTACCTTTTTTTTGGGTGGTGATTTAAAAGGTGGCTGTGCGTTGTTGTTAGTAGGATGACAGAAACATGTAGCTACAAACATAAGTCAAGAAGAATATTAAACTGTGGCTTTATAATGACGATTAACTTCTTGAATTTTCTCAACTAACTTAAAATTTTTGTCTTGACTTTCTTTCTTGATAAATTAAAATTTTCTTTGAAGTATTGAATGTTGGAATTGTGAGCTAGATTTAGTGAGCCATGGGTGTATTATGATTTTTGCTGGCTTAGTTTTGCTTTTGTGGGATTTGATGTCAAATTTGCTATCATTTACTATCAAGTTTAATATCCTTGTGTGAATGGTAGAATCTACTCTGTCTTAAGTTAACATTGACATTTTGCTACAAGTAATCTTCAACCTGTTGTCATCAGTGTCTAGTTATAGAAGATGCATTGGCCGGAGTGCAGGCTGCCAAAGCTGCACAAATGAGGTATTTTGAGTATAGACATAAAATTTCCTACATAAACTAAAATCTATAGGTAGTGTATGTTCATGCATCAAAGAGTGTATAACTATGAAACTACTATGTAATCAACTTGTTATTTTTGTTGTTTGCAGATGCATAGCAGTCAGGACCACACTATCAGATGAGGCATTAGAATCTGCCGGCCCAACACTTATCCGTGATGATATAGGAAGTGTTTCACTTGATGATATTCTTAGTGGTGGCTCTGTTGGCCATAGTATGTTGTCTTGACAGTTTGCTGTAATTCTCATGTTTTATCTATCTACTGTGGTGTGGAATGGTAGCCAACCCCACCTAGTGGGATAAGGCTTTGTTGTTGTTGATGTGGTTGTGGTGGTGTGGAATGGTAAAGCTACATTTGTCTCATAATTTAAGAACAAAGTGCTGGAACTCTTTGTATCACAATGCCCTCTCAATTATTGTGAAGTGCATGCTTTGTCAATGGGAAAAATGCCCAAGAAGATATCATATTGTATGTTTTTAGTCAAATTAAACTTTCAGGCCAGATAGTAGTTTTGCAGACAATTGTTCTTGGATAATGCCCGGACTGTTGATTCTATTTTGCATGAGGTCTTATATAGACATGCCATTGCAGATAAGAGGATGCAGGAGCCACAATCTTTTAATAATTCTGCACAAACTTCATCTGCAATGCTTGCTGGGAATTTAGATGACAGACTTAGCAAGACTACAAGTGGTGGCAATGGGGGGATTTTCCCAACTACATGGTAAGCCAAACTTTTGTTAATTCCAATCACCTGCTAATGTTTTGCTTTTCTTATTTTTTTATCCTCTTACGGTCTTGCGGTCTTGCCTTTTTTATCGATTTTTCAATCACAATTTTTATCTGAGGTCTCACAGAAAACGTCACAATAATGCTCCTGAGCTTGATAGTTAATAAAATAATTTGGTTCACTTAGCCTCTGGATATAAGATTTTACATAGATGATCAATATTTTATAGCCCCTTTCCTGCAGGGAATGGTTGTAACATCATTAGCCTTTCTCTATTTAAAAGAATAAATAAATGAAAGATGATGCATTTATTAAGGTCATTTTATGGGAACCAAAATTCCCTAAACAATAGTGTAATGGGCTGCTCTCAAGTCTTATCTTTAAGACTTCAGCCAAAGCCTTCGTCTATGTCTTAATTCAAAATGAAAACGATAATATTATATGACAAGTACCTAAGGAAGAATTCCTATTAAATGGGTTCTGTAGGAATGATATATAGTGTTGGTCTATGTCATTTTATAGGATGAGAATATATGGAGTTTCTGTTTGTAACTGTCACATGAAGCTACAGAAATAATTTTTAGACAGGTTGCAGGGTTCTCGACGAGATGTACTGAAATTTGGAAGCCTTGGTATTGCTATCTCTTGCCTCATCTTCACTGTAAATAACTGGAAGGTATGATTATATAGCACAAAATATGCTGCAAAGCATGAATGATGCATATATATGCAGAATATTCACTGATATTTTAATTTTTTCTGAGGGGCAATTGATAGGCAAGTTCATTGTTTAGAATTACTGGTTTTTGCAGGCAATGCAATATGCTTCCCCTAAATCTATTTGGAACCTGTTGTTTGGAGTAACCCAACCATCTATGGAGCAAAATGAAGGTAATCATATGTTGTGAAAGAAATTATCTATGCACTTTAAATCTTCTCTTTTACTTTTTTCTTAATTTTGTCTACGGGTGGTAGTATTGATATTTTTCGATGTCAAAAAACTACAATCCTAAGATGTTGGACAATGGTTGAAAAGCATCTTGTCTCTAGGTTCTGAGTTCTAATTCTGGACCATAAAATACTGGAAGCTTTCTGGCCATTTCAAGAAGCTGGCCAATCTAGAAACTTAAGCTGTTCGGGAGGGCCTTTGAAACTTATATTTTAATGAAAAGTCTAATATTTAATCATCTTCATCAGTAATGACTCTTAAAATGCTTCTCTTTTTCTTTTTCTCACTACTTTTGGGTCAGACTAAAAGATGAAGTAAGCACATGGTTTACCCCCTTTTTTGTTTAGGCAGATCAAGATCTGATAGGATCCAGCAATTCACGAACTACATAGCTGATCTGGAAGGCAGGTAAGTAGTGATTTATTGGTTTATTACCAATATTTTTCTAATGATTATCATCCTGTAGTCACTTTTTTTTAGTTAACCTTTACATTTTTTTACTTAACCTTTCATATAAATTGTTAGCCAGAAAGTAATATAATGTATAGTTGATTTTTTAACATACCAGTATGCCTTCCTTTTTGAAGAAGGGGATGTATGTTAACTTTGAAGTTGGGTGCTCGTTACCATCCAAGAGTCGTAGTGGCTTATGGGGAAGAATCTTTCATTGTTATTATGGCATGATAATTCATTAGTTTTCTTTGTCTCTGAGGGTACGAGGGAATGCTTTGGTTTTGCTGGCACCTTTTTTCTTAAAAAAAAAAAAAAATTTGTTTTTAGATCAAACTTGACAGTCCCCATGCATAGTAGGACCCAAACCCTCCCAAAGCCCGTGCAAAGCAGGACCTTTTGTGCCCTGGGCTGTCCCCCTATGTCAAAGTTGACTGTGGAAAGAAACTGATTGGGTGCCTTTCAATATAGAGGAAGTTTACCTTGTTTTTATGATATTATAATATGATTTGTTTCTCTTTGCTGTTCAAGGGGAAATGCTCAGATTGTTCCAGAATTTCCGCCTAAACTTGATTGGTTGAATACATCCCCCCTTCAGTTTGGCAGGGTACTCCTTGTTCAACTTAAATTATAATCTTATGAGAATGATATCTGTACCTATTGAACCTGATTACTTCTTTGGCAGGATCTGAGAGGAAAAGTGGTTCTGCTGGATTTTTGGACTTATTGTTGTATCAATTGTATGCACGTGTTGCCAGATCTGGATTTTTTGGAAAAGAAATACAAAAACATGCCGGTAGATTCTTGTTATCAGTTTCAGATATCATAATAAATTGGTTGTGAAACTTTTCTTTTTGAGGATCAAAATTTCTAGGTTTCTCTATTGCAAGTGTTCTTTCCCAATTCATTCCTGAATACATAGATGCTTGCCTTGGTTGGTATTTGATGAAATTTGACAAACATATTATTTCATAAATAAAACATGCTCAGCTTTGTTATATGCAGAGAAAATAAGAGATAAATGACTATCCTTGACTCTGCAGTCTTCTTCTTCTTCTTCTTCCTTTTTTATTTTTTTTATTTTTTTAATGTGCAAAAAATATAGCCTCCCTTGGAAACCCCAATCTACTCCAGAAATTAACTCAAATATCTCTTGAAGCCTATAGTAACAACAAAACGGCCATGAAATTTCTTAATCTTTCACAAATTTTCCACGGTCAAGGGAGCTTTGCACAACTTTTAACTTGTGTGGGTGTAGAGGAGGCTCATGAAAATAGGATGCAAAGAGATATGAAGAATTTAGAAAAATGCTGTAGGCTTAGGAAATAGTTACTTGTAATGCTTTCAAAGTGAATGTGTATGAGTATCTGTGCAGTGATAGTATGATAATAAATACAGTCCCAATGCCCCATATAATATGCACTATCATTGAGTCTTTGGATATCCTATTTCATATGGTGTCTTATCCTTTTCTCCCTAACTTCAAATAGATTACATTAGATATTACCTTCAAATAGAGATAGAGATTCAATTGTGCAATGAATGAATTTTCCTAGTTATTCAACAATATGAATCTCCTGACAGCACTCGAATAATTTCTCTGCAGCGCTCTATTTATTCTTTTGCCTTATAAACTTTTCCCATATCTGAAACACCACAATTAATTCCTTTAGAAAATCTACAACTGTCCACTGATCCAGACTGCCTAATACTTCCCAAAAACTGTCAGAAAATGACACATCGTAACTCTAACTAATTGTCTGCTCTGCATTTGTCCGTCTATGCTTCCTAAAGTGAAACTCTTAAATCAGGGCCCATCATTTCTCTACATAGGAAAATCAAGGGATTGTGGAGTGATTTTACACTTTTCTTTTATGTTAGCACACTAGATTAGATATCTTGTCTTTCAGTGTTTTAGTTCTGGAGAAAAAAGATTTGAAAATATTGTAGTTATCCATGCTTCTGTTTATGTATATTTATTTTCTTTTTCTTAATGACATACCCATTTGTGGAGCATTCTTCTGCATCAATAACAAGTTCTGTTTCTAATTGATATTTCTGGAACAAAACATGAACGTTGCCTGATATTGGTTATCTGATGTCTGCCTTTTGTTGGCTCAGTTCATTGTTGTGGGTGTCCATTCTGCAAAGTTTGATAATGAGAAAGATTCTGAAGCCATTCGCAAAGCAGTGCTCCGCTATGACATCACTCACCCAGTAAGTCTGAAGTGGGAATATATATTTTGAAGTGTTTTGCTGGGAAATATGGTAGTTTGCCTTCTGAAATAATATTGGAAACTTTTAATTTATTTGGCTTATGAAGAATAATATCTGACGGCCGTCATTGTTTGCTTCAGTGCTTCATATTGGGCAACCTGTGCAATAATTTGATAAGCTTGAGGAAAATTTATTAGTTTGATTTCTTGTTACTGTATAACTCATCTGGGGTCATTTAATTCTCGCGACATATTCTTTAAAAATTCAACTTATACTGGCTACACAATACTTCCTATGTCATTTAAATTTGAAAATTTATTGTAAATTAACTTTGGTGCTTTGGAAGAATCACAACTTGGCACATACGCTACTTGCAAGCAGTTCCATATTTTTGTTAATGATTGAACCATGTTAACTGATTTTTATAATTCATAGAATTTCAGACACTGTTGAATTTACTGTATGATTAACTTAATGCTTTCAGTAACCTAATTGAACTAATTTTTCCTCTATTGGGAATTGAGCAAATTAATTTATGCACCTCGTCCCTTGAGGCTGTCATCTCACACCACTTGCTTAGGAAAGCTCTTTCTCTTTGATCTCTCATTTATCTCTAATGTAGGTTGTCAATGATGGAGATATGTATCTTTGGCGGAAGCTAGGTATAAGTTCATGGCCAACATTTGCTATCATTGGGCCTAATGGTAATCTCCTCGCACAAATTGCAGGAGAAGGTCACAAGAAGGTACTGGGGAAGAATGTTATTTTCAACTATGTTAGACTTCTATTGATCATGTGGTGACCTTAGCTCAAATTGATGCAGTTTTTGTTGCCTTTGGGCCAGGATTTTCTTATCCAACTAGAGTGGATTACCAAAGAGATAAATGGAACATGAGCCTGGCGTTTTCTTATTAAATAAATCCTGATCAAGTGGCTATAATTTATCCTTTTGCTGTTGATTCTTCTTGTATAATGCATGTAATATTATTCTTATTTGCGCAGATGATAAGATGAAATTTGGTCAAATTTGGATGTCATTTTAGTGAACTTATTTTTATCTTCTTAGGATGCATGTTACAATATTACAATAATAATATAATTATTCTATCTATTCTTTCATAAATAATAATTGTTATGTGGAAAAGAACTAAAAATGCAGTTTCTTATATCTTGTTATATTCCTCAATGAAGATTATAACAAATGCATTCTTTTACAGTGATAGCATTAGAAGTGTATGATTTTTGTAGATAACTGTGCAATTAGACTATATGCTTATCATGTTCTTTTTGGAAGCAATATACATGTCATGTTTTAGTGAGGATACTTGTCAGTAACGATATGAAGAAGTAAATATTAAGTCCAGTCCTTATTATATCTATTGTTTTACTTACCTTGTGTAGAAATGATCAACCTTTTTTTTTCCCCCTGTGTTGCATAGGATCTTGATGATTTTGTGAAGGCAGCTCTTCTGTATTATGGAAAACAGAACATGTTGGACAATACACCACTTACACTGAATTTGGAGAAAGATAACGATCCTCGCCTAGCAGCATCTCCGTTGAAATTTCCAGGAAAGCTAGCAATTGATGTTCTTAACGAAAGACTTTTCATTTCAGATAGCAACCATAACCGCATAGTGAGTTCCCCCTCCTTCTCTGTCTCTGATAATCTATTTTGGAATTACTCATTTCCTTACTAAAATCACTATCAAGCTGCCTGGGTTGCTTGGAAATTAGGTGGTAACCGATCTAGATGGGAATTTTATTGTACAAATTGGGAGCAGTGGAGAGGAAGGTTTCCAGGACGGTTCATTTGATGATGCCGCCTTTAACCGCCCTCAGGTATGAATTGGAGAAAAAAGGAAGAGAAAAAAAAAAAGTACAGTATAATTGAGCTTGTGATTTATCAAATTCTTAATTCATTGTGACAAGTATTTTATATACCGGTTGCTGTTGCTTAGTTTGTTTGATCCATGTTTAACGCATCATATTTTTTGTGGTCATTATTTTCCTAGGGTCTTGCTTATAATGCAAAGCAAAATATCCTTTATGTTGCAGACACTGAAAACCATGCTTTGAGGTATTTGACATCTTTAGAACTTTTCTTTTTCTTTTGTCCTGTTACTGACTTAGATGATTCTGTCCACAGATTTTAAGACAGCTAAAATTAATTCAGATGTTTTATGATCACAAAATGTGACTGGCATGCTATCATAATGTTTCTGAATAATGAATGTGAACTTATAGAATCAGTTGGCAAGCTTGCAATCCTTGCATTTTGAAATTACTAATTAGCTACGTGACAAATTTTTGTTTGAATCGATAAGAGCATAGAATTGGTACTGGTCTATGATAATATATATAAGCTCTGGGGCCTTGTGGTTATTAGTTCCAAAATGAGATATACATGTACGCATGCATGTGTGCGTGCATGAATTAATAAAATAAATATAAACAACGGTGGAGAATGGAGACATCTGATTACAAAACTAGAGTACACTGTTTAGAAGCTCACTTTGGTGTTGTATTATTTAGAATAGTTATAGGTTATAGTAAATATGGCATTATAATCACAATGCCTTATTAGACATCCTAAGTGCAAAAAAATAGCAAAAAACTAAATAACAACTAAACTGACAAGATAACAGAACCGAATTGCTCAATTTAGATTATATGATGACTAGGAAATAATGATATAATCCCTGTAGAACGCAGGCCAATAATGTACCTCTTTATTGTTTAACAAATATTAAAAATTTACTATTTTTAATTTTTTAAAAACAATTCACTAAAAATATGACAATCACTTGAATGCATGTCAAGGTACTAATATTGGATATATGTGTTTTCATATTCTCTTGTATATGAGTAGCAGCTCTACCTATTGATATTGGGAGTGGATCCATTTAGTTGCAAAACATGATCATTTCATGTTAGAGAATCTTTGAAGCCTGAGTACTTTTATTTTCAAGCTGTAAATGTGTCTGTGACTCTTTTGGTAAGCCAAAACAGTTTTACATCCCTTCAGTAACTTGATTTCACCCCGAAGACATAGAGCATGGTACCAAGACTAATTAACCATGCTTAGGATTCTACTTGAATTTCCTACCAACTTTGGAGAATGATCCATGGGCTTCTGGGTAAGATTATTAGAAGTTTCTGAAGGGAGGTGTAATTGTTTAAGAGCAGATGATGAATACTAAGATAAAAGAAGAAGAAAGAAAATAGAAAGTGAAATTAACTGGGCTAGATTCCTCTACATTGGAGGACCCAAATCCGTTATTCTTAACTACAGCCAGAGCATGCTTACCAATATACTCCGTAATGAGACAATTTCTTAAACTGGGTCTAACAAATCTATTTTTGGTCTTGAAGAGAGATTGATTTTGTCAATGAGAAAGTACGAACGCTTGCTGGAAATGGGGCCAAAGGTTCTGACTATTCTGGTGGAGGGAAAGGAGCCGCTCAGGTAAATGTGTTCAGTAAAATTTTGAGGATAATTTAAGTTTACAACGGTTTCTAATCAGATGCAACACAAAATTTGGTTCCCGTCTGTCTGTCAGTCATGTGACTCCTACTTGAATTCTGGATGTCACACATAATCTTGAGGACCAAAATTACCCAAGATTCCTTAGGAGTTTTCTGTCAAGTATTTCAATAAAATATTTCTATCACGTGGCTCCTACTTGAATTCTGCATAACACGCATAATCTTGAGGACAAAGTTGAGGTAAAATTCCTTAAGTGTTTTCTGTCAAGTTTTTCAATAAATTTTTTGAAAGACCAGTCATTTGGTGTTAAACTCTGAAAATTGTCCACGTATTATATATTTATTGGAGAACTTGATAACAAACATCTAAAACCTATACCTTAATTTGTCTTAATTCATGCTTGTTTTGTTTATATTGGATATCTTGACATTAATTGCGTAAAAACCAAGGCTAAGTTGTTTCCTTCCTTAAATATATTGAAGCTATCTTATTTTTCAATTTAAATGTTCCTCTCTTTTTTTCACAGCTTCTCAATTCCCCTTGGGATATATGCTTTCATCCTGTGGAAGAAAAAATTTATATCGCCATGGCTGGCCAGCATCAGATATGGGAGCACAATTTATTTGATGGAATTTCTAGAGCGTTTAGTGGTGATGGTTATGAGAGGAATTTGAATGGATCAAGGTATGATATTGAAGATTGATGGTTAAAATATTTGAGTGCTATGATGCCCGAGTATGTTACTTTATAACAGGCATTATGATTCATCTTTGTGCTATATTTAATACTAATGTAGTCAATTCGCTTATGATATATGTTTGTTACGTGTCTATTAATATTGATTCAACCCTTTTGACTCTTGTTTTATGTATCATCATTAACTGAGTTACCAAGTCACAGTTAGCTATTTATTCTTTTTTTTTTTTTTTCTGGAGCAAAATGGCTAGCTCTTTATAATTTCATACTTTTTAGCCCTTGAATCTACTTCTAGTAATTCTGTAATCTGGTGGCCATTTTGATGTGCATCTCTTTGTTTTTCTCCTGGATACTCATTAAGATAGTGTAATGCTCTATGCTTGACTCCAAGGCCTCAATTAATTATATTGGGTGGAAAGATTAGGGAAGAAGAGAATGAAACAGTGATTTTGTGAATAGGAAATATCCTTGATCGCATATATTATTATTTTTTAAAAAAATAAAAAAA
This sequence comes from Acacia crassicarpa, assembly GCA_034222035.1. Lineage (NCBI taxonomy): Eukaryota > Viridiplantae > Streptophyta > Magnoliopsida > Fabales > Fabaceae > Acacia > Acacia crassicarpa. The sequence goes on from JAWXYG010000008.1 coordinate 7,973,437, forward strand.
TAAAATGGCATATTGTAGATTAATGATAACAAGGAGTAGTCATTGTAAGAAACAATACTTCTACCTAAATGGGGCCCTAGTGTTTCTTCTCAGGAACTTAGGGTGTAAACATGTCATTATTTGAAGTACTTGTAGCTAATGTAATACATGACAGTGAAAGATTTACATTTGCACGTTCAACCATTATTGAACAATTAAATTGAAATTATTATTTGCATTATGTTTGATGATTTTACAAATTGAAATTGTTAAAAACTTTAATTATATTTTTTTCTTGCCTTGAATTGAGAAAGCTCCACAAGCACCTCATTTGCTCAACCTTCTGGCATATCATTGTCTCAAGGTAACATTTAGTAGAACTGTTTCTCATGAAGATGATTTGCATCAGTTATCATTCAAAGTAATGAATGTAGCACATGATTTTGTTTCATTAGATCAAATGGAAGTATATATTGCTGATAGTGAGAGTAGTTCGATTCGAGCTGTTGATCTGAAGACTGGAGGATCAAGGTTGCTTGCCGGTGGTGACCCAATCTTCCCAGATAATCTGTTTAAGGTATTTTTAATAAAATTCATAAACCAATCTTATGCATATTCTGTTTTATTTTTTATTCATTTTGATTACATTTTCTTTGAGCGAGTTATTTTGACTCATTTTCTTAGAACTCCTTTTGTTTGACCTATCTTACATTTTTTAATGCTTCACAGTTTGGTGATCACGATGGAATAGGCTATGAAGTACTTCTTCAACATCCACTGGCGGTTTTGTGTGCACAAGATGGCCAAATTTACATTACAGACAGCTACAATCATAAGGTAGCTAAGTCATGATGGGCATTTAACAGAGTTATAATTTAAGTGTAGAACTCGGAAAGGACTTTTTCCTCACATTAATATCTTCGAACTTTCTTTGCTGGAAGTGTTCAACAAATTCTCTATTCATTCTTGTACATTACAAGGAATCAATTTTTTAAGAGCTCTTGAGAGTTTGAACTACTTTAAATGTCATATTCCTAAAAAACCTTTTTATGGAATCCCACAAAGCTAGCAATGGCTTTCCCCGCCTTACTTTTTAGGACATACTTCTGATTTATTTATAAAATTCTAGGTCAAATTCATATGGATAAAACTCAAGTACTGTTTTTAGATAGTATTATCAGTTTATTCGATAAAGTGACATAAGATTCTTTTTGCAGTTCAGCACCATATGATTAAATCCTTGAAAAGAGGGAAAAAGATATTCCATGTTGTGTTTATTGAAAAACCTGATAGCAAATACTTACGAAACTTCACCTAAGTTTGATTCTCTCAAAACTATGGTGTAACATTTTTGTTTTGAAAGATTCGATGCATGCAACCCACATTTTAGCTTCAATAATCTTAGTGATTGAATTTTTTTTTTTTTTTTGGTCCACCTGTGTATTTTTCAGATCAAAAAGTTAGATCCGGCTAGTAAAAGAGTTAGCACAATTGCAGGAACAGGGAAAGCTGGTTTTAGGGATGGAACAGCTGTAGCAGCTCAGGTTTGTATTGCACTCCATATCATTTTCTTCCAAATGTCAGTGTGTCCATTCAGTTATCAGCTTGATTATTCTTTTTGAAGGATTGAAGGCAAAGGCGAAACAATGCCTCTGTTTTATAATTAATCCTTAAACAATCCTAGTGAATAGGTTTATATAGGCAGGAAAACATGACCTAACCCCAGAATCATATTCTAATATCTCAGATTTATTTTTCTAAGATAGATAGGATATCAAAAGATGTTAATATAGGATATACAATCCATATGACTTGTAACTCTTTCTTAGTTTCTCTTCTAGTTATTTCTCCTATGCATATGAAAGAGAAGAGTTATCATCTTGAAATATGCAGCAGTTTTGGAGGGCTAGATGTGTGTTTACTTGTTTTCGGTATACTTTTTTTGTTGGATATCTTATTTCTTCTATGTACTAATCCCTATTAACGTGGTAAAAACAACAGTCGTATATATAGTGCTTGTATGTTGTATTCTGATTATCTGATATAAAACTTCCTTGCGTCTGGATGCTCGTGCTTTGTTAGATTCAATGCTCATATAATCCCATTTTAGGATGAACCAAGCTTTTTTATATGGTTCATAAAAGTTCGTGAGCATCCACACATCTAAGTAAAAGGAAAGTCTAGCTTGACAAATGTTTTGTTCACTTTTGTAGCTATAGATATATATTAATATGTTTTTCATTGTTCTCGCAGCTCTCCGAACCGTCTGGAATTGTTGAAGGGAATAATGGTATTTCTCTTTCTATTGCAAATACTTAACCTGGTCTTTGTAGTTGAATACATGAGTTGTAAATGAACCCAATATTGATTCAAAACTTTTGCTCTCCTCATTGCCATGGGCACAACAATGAGTAGAGTCCACCGCTGGAATGTTGAATAAAAACTACAAACCAGTATTTGTTTTCTGAAAAAATCCATAGATTCTTTCCACTTTGATGTGATAGTCTCCGCCTTGCTAATTTTATTTTCTGGCACACTTGGCCTGTTTCTAATCCCATTTCTGGAATTTTTTTAGTCTGGTCATTCCAATTTCATTGATGTCTAGGCATAAAATTGTTCTATAATACTGCAAAAAACCTCCCGATTTATTGTGCTGAACTTCCTCCTTTCATGGCTTTAGGCCTTATTTTCTCCTCTATTCGATACTTGGTATACATGACCCAGCTGGAAGTTCCACCAAATTATAACTCTTTCAAAATTATCTAATTTTCTAATAGTCTCCACAAGGCCCAATGAATCTTCTTCTCACATTATACTCAACCTGTCCGTAATCATATTCTTTATAATACCCTCTTGTCCTTGGGCTCAACTGGCAAAGGAGTCGGACACTCTCACCAAAGGGAGGGGGTTCGATCCTAGAGTTGGTCAAGGCGCTGGGGGAGGCATTTTAACTCCTAGGTATCTAGGTTAACGCCTAAACGTAATAAACGGCTCGCCCTGCCCAAACATCAGTATCACCTAAGAGGAAGGGAGATTTCGCTCTGCCCTTGGATCATGAGTGAACCCAACCCCTTTCCTAAAATTTTTTTATAAAAAATAAATAAATAATACCCTTTCTGTTCTCATCAAACTAGACTTTTTGTTGTGCCATAGACTGCACTATTTAGTCTTTCCTGCTTACTCTATTGTCTTTCGTCCTTATGCATGGATTTGTTGTCACCTCAATTCCATTATTTTCATAAATTTCACTATTCATATGGCTAAGTGAAAGTTTTACAAAATGGTAACTATTCTAAACATCAACTTCAAGTAATTTCTGAAGGACATTTGTTATGACTTTCATACCAACTCGTAGCTTCTCTCTTTTAGGTGCTTTCGAGCTGTTTCTGAAGCCCTTGTGAGATGAAATTTCCATACCTAGGAAATTTAAATGTATATGCTTTCGTTTTATTACTCTTATGACATGCTTCTCAACCTTTTGGTAGATCTTGCTCATGAAAAAAAATAAAAAATAAAAAATCAGGGTATGGCTTCAAAATGAGATTAAGCTTCGTAGTATTTCTTGTCTTTCAGGGAGACTATTCATAGCGGATACAAACAACAGCTTAATCCGATATCTGGATTTAAACGACCGAAGTTTGAAACTCCAAACTTTAGAGCTTAAAGGCTTTCAACCTCCTTCACCTAAATCCAGGGTTCCAAAACGTCTAAGGAGACGATCATCAGCAGACACAGTGACCATTGCCGCCAATGGTGTTTCATCAAATGAAGGACGCTTATCTATTCATGTATCGTTACCAAATGAGTACCATTTCTCAAAGGTCCTCATAATTCTCCTATCTTTGGATTACTATAGCATGTGATTATGATCAATAGATTATTACAGTTTTCATTTATAAATGAATTTATTATATGGTTTTAACTACTCCCCCAAACCCTATTGCCAGGAAGCACGTAGTAGATTTAGTGTTGACATTGAACCTGAAGATGCCGTCAATGTTGAACCCCAGGATGGATTCCTTGATGAGGGATCTGCAACTCTTTATTTTAAGAGATCATCACCTTCAGCTTCAATGGGAAGAATTAATTGCAAGGTTTGGTTTATCATAGCGCACTCATGAGTTGTCTGTTCCCTGAAATAATCAAAGGCCTTCTTGTGACAAAATACCAGAATGAGATATCAATGAACGCTTAGCAGATATTATGATGCCTGTCTTTGATTTCGTTGTTTCTGATTCCTGCTTTAACGGGTCAGTTCAGTGCCTTGTCAACGGATCACGTTAAAAATCAAAAGAATACGATAATTGAGGGTGGGCTTATGAATGAAATGAGATTGAACTCCATTCAATTTTGTGGCCGAATTTAAATATGGCTCGCAGTGAAAATCAAAATGTGTCGAAGCTATTCGATGAAACAGTAACTTTTTCTTGTAGAACTGTATATACTTCAAGAAATCTATTTCTAAACAAAATAGGAAAAAACATCAGAAAGTCTTTTTACTATTTCATTAGCTTTTTTTTTTTAAAAAAAAAAATGGTGATATTTTCTGTGTTTGCAGATTTACTATTGCAAAGAAGACGAGGTTTGTTTGTATCAATCCTTACAGTTTGAGGTGCCTTTCCGAGAGGCTGAACCTAACACTGCCCCAGCAGATGTCACACTTTCGCATTTGGCGAAACCCAAAGCTTCAGCTATTAGCTTTCCACAGCCAGTTGCCCCTTGACTATTTAACCACGTTTTGCGGTACCCCTCCTTATCCCTTTCTCCTTTTGCTGCTTGCAACATATAATATTCAAATGCTTCAGGTTCGCTCATTATCTTTCTTCTGTATATAGTTTTAACAATAATTAAGACTTGTCTGCCACTCCCTTGCGACTGATATAAGATGTCATCTTCACTTAATCATCTTGATTTGTTTTGAAAAAATAATTCAGCAGTGTGTAATCATTATTAATATGGCTATTTTGTGGATAAGCTAAGAATGAATTGGCTAACAATCAAGGCAGACTGATATAAATAGTAACACTTCACAAAAAGTTAAAAGAGTTGGAATGTTTCATCCCACCCCTGAGCCAAGGTAGAAACCATCGAGGGAATTTGCCTCTGACAACTAGATGCTTTATTAACAAACCAAGGGGGGGAAGAATGTTCATATGTTCATGGACTAGAAATTTGGGTCCATTAATGAATACATGGAACTACACGATGCCGAGAGAACCCAATTTATTGCAAAGCGAAGCACTAGTGATGGTTTCTCGATGTTGAACTTCTTATTGTTGTTGAAACATTGATCTCGGCATTTTGAGCAAAGTTTATTGGGTTCATGAGCTGTCAAATTGGACAAAAGTTTTTTTTTTTTTTTTGCCCTCTTTGTGAACAGGGAAATAGACAAAACCACAAAGGGAAAAGGGAATTGATAGAAGTTAGGTAGAGCATTGCACTCCTCACTAATGTCAATCTTTGAGAGGTAACTGCACACAACTGGGGAAGTCTCAAAAAAAAAAAAAAAAAAGAGGAAAAGATAAAGAACTTGCCTTGATCCATATATAATGGTCATGTTGAGCTAAACTCTTGGTGCAAGCATTTGCCTTCCTGAAAATATGCTTGTTGACTAGTTCCGCTTGCTGATGAGGCTTATGTCATTCAGGGTATTTCTTAAAGTGTGATGTCCTAAATGTCCTTCGGATATAAGGTTCTGGGCCTTCATCAAATCAATACAAAGAATGACCTTTTTGTACCCTTGGAATGGAATTAGTTAATGTTGGTTCTGAAAAACAGAACCCAAAACTCTAAACATATACTATATTCTTATTTATTTGCACCCTTAGTGTCATATGGCTTATCCTGGCTAGTTATGGGCGATTTTTGTATGGACAAATACCCATATAATCTATGATGGTATGAACATATACTCCCTCCGGTCCTTATTATAGGAGCTATTTACTAGAATTTGGAGGGATTAAGGAATGAAGTTAAATTAGTTAATTATATGTATTTTTCTAAAATACCCTTATTCAAATTTATTTAATACAAATACGTCTCTCAAAGATAGAACTAAATAATACAAATACAAGTTTATTTTCCTAAACAACGCTCCGATCAACACGTCTCAATTTATGTTAAATTACAATTTCCTGGTTGGAGCAATGTCATTGTCGTAGACTCGCGATCGTCTCACAATTCCATGAACATGACTCAGCAGCTTTGGATTTATGGGTAATCCACGTGTTCCTGCTTTGCTTATTCAGCCTTCACTTTTAAATTTATTTTGAAAATAAATTAATGGGATCGAATATTCTAGTTTTTGTCAGATTAGTGAATTACATCAACTTTAACAAACCTAACGAAAAAGCTACATGAATTTCATTTATATTCTTAAACATGGGCAATCACATAATTTTCCTATAATTTAGTTTACTAAAAATATAAAGGGATAACATTTTTCTATTAAAAATTTTATAATTAAAATCTTGAATAACTACGAGCGCATGATAAATCAATAAAGATGCCACAATATTCATATATGATTAATGTAATTAAACCAAATTGTATTAAGATGATATCGATTTTAGAATAAATTTTTTTAAAAAAAAACAAAGGTGGGAGATTATAATAAACAAAAAGTACGAAACAAATAAAATTATAATAAATATTAAACATAAGACAATCAAAAGTTGAAAATGTACATTTTCCACCCATTGGATCGAAAGTATCCAAAGTTGACACTTAGCTGAGAGAATATTGCAGCTGACAAGCAAGAAGTAGCTTAATAACCAACGTGTTCAGCAGATATTGTATAATAAAGTTCGCTTTCTCTCTAAATTAAGACATTATAATATACTTGATAGGATATAAAGCGTGTTGTTAAATTAATTATTGTGAAAAAAGTATTAGTAAGGGTGATATGAGAAAAATATAACAAAAATTGCTCAAAATTATTTTATATAAAAAAGTATAATTTAGGTGTATATGACATTAATAAATTGCAAACATTATTTACTTTATAAAATATATAAGTGTATTATTAATTTATTATTGTCTTTAATTATTATTGAGAAAGTATAAATAGGGATATTATAGGAAAAAATTAACAAAACTTGTTCTTATAATTAGAACCAAAACCAACTCTAAAATATGTTTATATAATTATGACCGGAGGGAGTAATATTTTTTTCCTCATGGGCTTGATTCTATGTATAAGCAACAATTTTGTATTGTCTAAAAATTTAATGCACTTTTTCTATTTTTACCTCCAATTAATTGTATGTCTCTCTCATCTTTTTTATTCATTCTCCCTCTCACTTATCTTCATAAATAAGGGTATGTTTTTTTTGGGGGGGGGGGGGGAATTATATTTCTTACGTATTCATTAATTTTAACTAATTTTAACCATCATTTCATTTTACGTAATTTGGTTAGTTATTACTTATAAAGAGGACCGTAAGGAGTATACTCTTTGATAGTAACAATAATTAATTATCAATGCAGATTGACAAATTTTTTTGACCGGCAATGTCTAATTGGTAAGCCATATGACCCTCTAAACATGATGTGGCATGTTGCCAAAAAAAAAAGGGAGGGTGCTAATTGCTGAACATTACTAAATTTAGAGTGCCAGTTCCTCATTCATAAATATGTTACAGGGGAAAAATACTACCTCCAGTCGTAATTATAAGATATAATTGACTTTTTTTTGGAGAGATTAAGAAAGCTAAATAAGTTATTTAATCATTTTATTTGTTGTATATCTTTAGATTATATATTAGTTTATTAGTTAAACTAATTAGTTTGAAAAAATAAAAGTACTCTAAAGTAATTTAATTAGCTTCCTTAATCTCTCCAAAAAAGTCAACTATGTCTTATAATTAGGACTGGAGGGAGTACTTTAGTAAAAAAAAAATCACTTAAACCATCCATGTGTTTGTCAAACTTTGTTTAGTGTAAGAAACCTCCCTTTAGCTACCTGAGATAATTGGAAACACTAAGTATTTATTTATGAGAAAAGTTCTGTCTTAATTTGTGTAAATGTATTTTTTCAACACAAACTCAATTATGCCCGAAATGTTTTACAGAAACGTTGGTTAAAAGGGGGAGGGAAAAAAAAAAAAAAAAAGAGATGTCACGGCCACAAACATGTTTAGAAAAAGACAAAGAAAGAGGGAGAAGTTACAAGAAGAGTAAAGATTCTTAAAATCTTATCGTTAAGTGGATGATAATATTGCTCCAAATCAAGCTGAAATAAGAGAGACAGAAATCAGGCTGAATGAAGAGATTTTGTTCTTTTCATTATTTTGGTGTTGAAATGTTGAATTTGAAATAGGTTTCAAAATCTTCGAAAAGCTTTAGGACCTGTTTGGTTGAAAAGAAAGGGATGGAAGGGGAGTAAAATTGAGCCCGCCCCTAATTTTACTTAAAATTTTTGAAGGGAGGGACCCCAAAATTTCTATCTCTTTTTGGAGGGGAGCCAAAATTTTACTAACTTATATAATGTTCCAATAATGCTCATATAAAAAATATTAAGATCATTAAAAATATTATTATTAAAATATATTATAAAATAAAAATATATAATGTATTTAAAATAAAAATAAATTTTCATAGATGAAAAATATTATAATTATAAATTGTGTTAATATAATTTTAAATAAAAATATTATTATAATGAAAAATATATTATTATGAAATTGATTTAAAATGAAAATTTGTTTTTATAATTAAAAAAATACTATTATAGTTAAAAAAAATATTATTATACAATTAATTTAAAACAAAATACATATTATTATATTAATTATGAATAAAAATCATATTATATTAATTAGATAAGAAGTAAATTAATTTATATAACATATGAATAAAAAAAAATATAACCAAATATGTTAGAGTGGAATGGTAAATTGTATCCCATTTTAAACTAAACAAGGGATCACTAAAAACCCTCACCTCCTTCCTCCACCAATCAAATCAGACAAGATGACCATATACTCTTTGTAACACCACAATTTTAATACCCAAAAACTTGGTTAAAATATTGAAAATACCTTCAAAAGAGTTCAACAATATCCAAATCCTTTTACAATGTTACCATTTCGAATAAAACCCGTAATACATAATCAGAATAAATTCCAGAAAATATTTCAGAGTTTAATACAAAACGGAAGTCTTAGGTTCATGGCAAATAAAATAACATAACATAATCTATTGGAGATCAAAAGAGCTTCCAGAGCTCACTCCATAGGTGCCTTCCCTTGCTCTCTACTAGAATAATCACCTGAAAAATGTTAATATGGGATGAGATTCCACGTCTCAGTAACTACTGAATATTTCTACCTTACACGAGCAAATTACATATGACAAAAATAAAAGGTAATATAATGTGAATTTAATATACTCAGATATTTTTAGATATACCGTTGTTCACATCAAATGCCTTTACAAAATACTCATCATTCTTTATTGAATAATTCAGAAATGCACTATGCAGTATGCAGCCTCCCTTATATCCCCTTCCAACCGTATACCGCTGACTGGAACCATAGGCTAACATATAGTCCAATAGAAACTCATTCATTTGACTGGATGGTTTCAAGCTCACCAAAACTTAAGATACACCCGGCCAAAGGTATAGAGCTTAAATCTGGACTATGGCTCCCCTCCTTTAAAATAACAACTAAGGAGGTGTCACATGTCCCACATCTCCAATGAAATCCCGGCCAGAGGAAAACATGGAAGATGGGGCCCTGAAAAGTACCATCCACTGTGCACCGAGTGGTGGCATAAACAATTCTTATCATTCAATTCCCTCCTTACTCCACCCATCACAATACAACCGCCATGATGTATTCACTCAAAAATAATGCATTATTATACCATTATATACGTTGATATGCGTATTTGTGAATAGTAAAATACGGTATATACATGAATAGTAAAATGAGTAGTAAATACGGTATACGTGAATAGTAACATGAATAGTAAATACGGTATACGTGAATAGTAACATGAATAGTAAATACGGTATACGTGAATAGTAACATGAATAGTAAATACGGTATACGTGAATAGTAAAAATGAATAGTAAATACGGTATACGTGAATAGTAACATGAATAGTAAATACGGTATACGTGAATAGTAACATGAATAGTAAATACGGTATATGTGAATAGTAAAATGAATAGTAAATACGGTATACGTGAATAGTAAAAATGAATAGTAAATACGGTATATGTGAATAGTAATGTACGTATAAATAGTACCTCTACAGATTTGCAAATCAAAATTCCCACACCAGATCTTAAAACCATAAATATTTTCTAAATATTCTTGCCAAAATAGTAAACAAACAAATTTATAATCATACATAATTCACAAGTATAAGGAAGAATATTCAGAGTTACCTGTTACTTGCTAATACCCGAATCACCAACCAGCTATTATAACTCTCAAGCAAATATCTCTCTACTCTCTCTCTCTCTCTCTCTACCTCTCTCTATAGCTCTTAGAAGTTGTGAAGAATGAAATGAAATGGAAGGTCTATTTATAGTTGGAAAATGGGTCCTTAAGTGTAATTTTCGTCTCTGGGTCGTTCTACGTAATTTTCCCCGTGACAAATTTTCAAACCTCCCGTGACTCTTCTGTGGAAATAATTTTTCGTGGGTCCCACATGAATAGTAAATAATATTATATTATAATAATATAATATTATTATTCAAATAGTAAATTACTATTACGTGGGTCCCGCTGACAAAATTTTCAAACTTCACGAGAGTTTTGTGTCGGGAGAGAATTATTTTGGTTGTGGGTCCCGCATAAATAGTAAATACGTATTTAGGAATAGTAAATACCGTATTTTTAAATAGTAAATACGTATTTGTGAATAGTGAACACTATTCATATTTCACAAATTTCAAGTATTAAATACGTATTTGCGAATAACATATATATATATATATATATATATTTTTTTTTTTTTAAATACGTATTTGTAAATAGTAAAAACGTATACGTGAATAGTAAATACTATTCACGGGGCCCACAAAATACTGATTTCAAATTTATCACTTTCCAAAAATAGAGCCTACTAGTCTTCCCAAAATAGGTTTATGTTCAAGATATTAGATTCAAAATTCAGGATGTTACATTTCTCCCCTCCTAAAAGAAAATTTTGTCCTCAAAATTTCGCCATAATAAGAATTCCAATCTATTTAAATAAATGAGGATAGGTTTGTCGCATGCTCTCCTCCGTTTCCCAAGTAGCATCTCCGGGAGCCATTCCTTTCCACTCGACCTTTACAAGTCTAATGGTCTTGTTTCGTAATCTCTTGTCTCTTGCATCAACAATCCGCTCCGGCTCGGCTTTATACGTCATGTTATCTTTGAGTTCTACCTCTTCTACTTCTATAATGTGGGAAGGATCCGGTTGGTATTTCTTCAATTGCGATACATGAAAGACATCGTGAAGGTTCGCAAGCTGTGGAGGTAATGCAATTCTGTAAGCTACCGGTCCAACTTTCTCCAAAATCTCATAAGGACCCATAAAACGAGGTGAAAGCTTCTTTGCTCGTATTGCTCTACCAATGCCAGTCATTGGTGTGACTCTTAAGAACACATGTTCGCCCACCATGAACTCCAACGGTCGTCTTCTCTTGTCAGCATAACTCTTCTGTCGACTCTGAGCAGTGAGAAGTTTCTGTTGAATCACCTTAATCTTTTGAGTCGTCTCGTCCACAAGTTCTGGACCTATTAAAATTCGCTCATTCAATTCCGTCCAGCAAATAGGAGATCTACATTTTCTTCCATACAAAGCCTCATAAGGTGCCATCTCAATGCTGGAGTGATAACTATTGTTATATGCAAACTCCGCAAGATGAAGATGATCGTCCCAACTTCCTTTTAGTTCGATTGCACAAGCCCGCAACATGTCTTCCAGAGTTTGAATAGTCCTCTCAGTCTGCCCGTCAGTTTGAGGATGATAAGCGGTACTATAACTCATCCGAGTTCCCATAGCATTCTGCAATGCTTTCCAAAATCGTGAAGTGAATCGTGGATCACGATCAGATACGATGCTATTCGGTATCCCATGCAATCTGACAATCTCCTTCATGTAGATCTTTGCTAGTCTCTCCAATGAGTATTCTGCTGCAATTGCTAGAAAATGAGCTGACTTAGTTAACCTATCGACAATTACCCAAATGGCATTATGTCCGGATGTCGTTAGAGGAAGCCCCATGATGAAATCCATAGAGATGCTGTCCCATTTCCACTCTGGGATATCCAAATTCTTTAATAATCCAGGAGGTTTCCGATGTTCGATCTTGACTTTTTGACAAGTCAAACAACAAGTGACAAAGTCAGTCACATCTTTCTTCATGCCTCGCCACCACCAATTCTGCTTAAGATCATGATACATCTTGGTTGCTCCAGGATGGATAGTGTATTTACTCCGATGAGCCTCCTCTAGTATGAGCCTTTTTATTTCTCCATCATTAGGTATGCACACTTTTCCTTTATACCTTAATATCCCATCTCTATCGATCCCAAATTTCGATTCTTTTCCTTCTTCAATATCTTCCCTCACGTTTAATAGATACTCATCTTCGAGCTGAGCGAATTTAATCTCTTTCCAAATTGTGCTTTCAATAGTTAATGCTTCCATGGTAGCGACCAAACCTGACATTACATCAATAGATGTACTTGGTATCTCCTCGAGCAATTTATGTTCTCTGATCATCATCTGGGCTACATGGATTGTCTTTCTACTTAAGGCATCTGCTACAACGTTCGCCTTTCCTGGATGATACTTCAATTCGAAGTCGTAGTCCTTGATAAACTCCATCCATCTCCTCTGTCGCATGTTGAGCTCCTTTTGGTCGAACAGGTACTTTAGACTTTTGTGGTCACTATAAACCTCGAACTTTGAACCGTAGAGGTGATGCCTCCAAATCTTCAGAGCAAACACTACTGCTGCCAGTTCTAAGTCGTGAGTAGGATAATTCCCTTCATGTGGCCTTAACTGTCGAGAAGCATAAGCTACTACCCTACCATTTTGCATTAATACACACCCAAGACCTTTCTTGGAAGCATCTGTGTACAAAGTAAAGGTCTGAGCAGGATCTGGAATTATAAGTACCGGTGCCGTAGTCAACTTAGTCTTCAAATTTTGAAAAGCTGCTTCACACTTTTCGTCCCATACAAATGGTTGACCCTTCCTTGTTAACTTAGTCAAAGGCATAGCTATTTGCGAAAAGCCCTTGATAAATCTCCTATAATAGCCAGCTAGACCTAGAAAACTCCTGATCTCAGTCACGGACTTTGGTCGTTCCCATTGGAGAACTGCTTCAACTTTAGTATGGTCCACTGCAACACCTTCAGCCGATACGACATGGCCTAGGAATTTTACTTCCTTCAACCAAAATTCGCACTTAGACAGTTTCGCATAGAGCTTGTGCTCCTTCAACACTTGTAGCACGATTCTAAGGTGCTCTTTATGCTCTTCTTCATCCTTAGAGTAGATAAGGATGTCGTCAATGAAAACCACTACAAATTTATCTAGATATGGTCGGAAAATTCTATTCATGTAATCCATGAATACTGCTGGAGCATTTGTTAGCCCAAATGGCATAACAAGAAATTCATAATGGCCATATCTAGTTCTGAATGCAGTTTTTGAGACATCTTCAGCTTTGACTCTTAGTTGGTGATAACCTGATCTGAGGTCGATCTTGGAGAATATGGATGCTCCCTTCAACTGATCAAGTAGATCGTCGATCCTGGGTAAAGGATATTTATTCTTTATAGTCACTTTATTCAACTGGCGATAGTCAATGCATAGTCTCAGGCTCCCATCTTTCTTCTTCACAAAGAGTACGGGCGATCCCCAAGGAGATACACTGGGTCTGATAAAACCCTTTTCTAACAATTCCTCGATCTGCCTCTTCAATTCTGCTAGTTCCGATGGAGACATTCGGTAAGGAGCTTTAGATATAGGTTCCGTTCCAGGTACGAGATCAATAGAAAATTCTACTTCTCTCTCTGGGGGTAAACCTGTCATTTCTTTCGGGAATACCTCCGGAAACTCGTTTACCACTTCGATATCTTCTATCCCTTCCTCTACTTCTGCTTGAATGGAGAAAAACACCATGTACGCAAGACAACCATGATGAACAGGCTTTTCATCTTGTACTATAGACAATAATTGTGGTCTACTATGACTCATAGAGTCATCCGCAAGAGAGATAGTCTTCCTCTTGCAGTCAAGGATGATGTCATTAGCTGACAACCAATCCATTCCTATTATTACATCGATACCCTTCGTGGGTAAACAAACAAGGTCTATATTTGAGATCCTATTATCAATCTCAATCGTACAATTTAAGCAAGCCCTAGAAGTTTTTACTGAAGCTCCCGCCGGTGTAGAAATAATCATATAATAAGGCAATTCACTCACTCTTAAATTCAATCGAGGCACACAGTCGTATGATATAAAAGAGTGTGTGGCACCAGAATCAAATAAGGCTTCTACTTCAAGACCTTGGAGTTTGAGGATACCTTTAATCAGATTTGGTGAAGCACTTGCCTCCTGATGTGATAGTGCAAACACTTTCCCTGGCACTGCAGTTCTAGCATCCTTGGCCCCTCGAGGCTCCTCCTCACAAAATCTGGAAATGTGTCCTGGCTTTCCACAGTTGAAACACGTCACACATGGTCCTTGGTGTATTCTTCCACACTTGGCACACATCTGATTGTTAGCGGTGCTTGCAACAGGAGCTGTGGATCCCCTATATGAACTCTGACCTCCACTGAAGTGACTCCTTTGAGGTCCTTTGAATTGACTCCTCGGTGGTCTGCTGAAATGACTTCTTTGGGGTCCAGTAAAATAACTCCTCGATGGTCCACCAAAGTGACTTCTGGATGGTTGGCTAAACCGCGTATTCACATTACTGAAGTTGTGACTCTGCTTCTTAGTAACTCCTCCCGTTGGTCTCATGAGGTGTGTAGATCTGGCCTGAAAACCCTTCATCTTCTCAGCTTCCTCTTCTCGTTTGTTCCTTGCTATCGTGCGCAGTTTGTCGCATATTTCTTCAAAATCCCTTGTTTCATCAAGGAACGGTGATAGAGCTGTTTTTAGGTCTGGTCTAGCTTTTTCAACCAATCGAGCACTCAACCATTTAGAGTTGTTCTGTGAATATCCGCAGAATTTAGACAACTCTAAAAAGCGAGTAATAAATTCGTCTTCATGTAATTCCCCTTGCCTGAATGTGAGGAATTCAGTTTCTTTCTCTATTCTGATTGAAGGGGAAAAGTAATAATTTTCGAACTTTTCCTTAAACTCTTCCCACGTCATCTCAGCATTTCCTTTTGTTTTGGTGCTTTCCCACCATTCTTCAGCTGCTTTCTGCAACAATTGTTCAGCAACCATCACCTTCTGTTGTGAGCTAATCTCGATAACTCTGAAAATCTTTTCTACACGCTTCAGCCACTCCAGTGCTGCAATCGGATCTAGCTTCCCCTCGAACATCGGTGGAGTAAACTTCCGAAATTTTTCCCAAACCTCAGTAATAGGTAAGGGATGGTATTGAGAATGAGAACCGCTACTACCTCCATCTTCAGTGCGAGAACGACTTCCTCCCCTAGATTGATGGTCAGAAGGTGTGACTTCCAGAGCCTTCTCCTTTCCTTCCTTACCACCTTGGCCTCTTCCTTTTGCTAGTTCATCCTCGTGTCTATTCACTTTCTCTCTCATCTCCAAGATGACGTCTCGCAATTCTGCCAAAAGGGCATTGTTATCCTGAGGATAGGGACCATCTTGATGCGGAGGGAGACCTCTTTGGGACGGAGCAGGGGTTGAATTAGTTCTTCGAGTTCTTGCCATTATCTCCTCCTATGATTAATACTATAAGGACACTAAACAAATAAAAATAGCTAAATAAATTCTAAATCTAACAAAGGGAAGTGCTCATGTTATGATATTTAATTTGCCACGAACTTTTAAAAATTTTTTTTTAAGAAATCACTTTAGAAAATAAACAAAATTGCCATGGAACCTTTAGCTCTGATACCAAAAATGTAACACCACAATTTTAATACCCAAAAACTTGGTTAAAATATTGAAAATACCTTCAAAAGAGTTCAACAATATCCAAATCCTTTTACAATGTTACCATTTCGAATAAAACCCGTAATACATAATCAGAATAAATTCCAGAAAATATTTCAGAGTTTAATACAAAACGGAAGTCTTAGGTTCATGGCAAATAAAATAACATAACATAATCTATTGGAGATCAAAAGAGCTTCCAGAGCTCACTCCATAGGTGCCTTCCCTTGCTCTCTACTAGAATAATCACCTGAAAAATGTTAATATGGGATGAGATTCCACGTCTCAGTAACTACTGAATATTTCTACCTTACACGAGCAAATTACATATGACAAAAATAAAAGGTAATATAATGTGAATTTAATATACTCAGATATTTTTAGATATACCGTTGTTCACATCAAATGCCTTTACAAAATACTCATCATTCTTTATTGAATAATTCAGAAATGCACTATGCAGTATGCAGCCTCCCTTATATCCCCTTCCAACCGTATACCGCTGACTGGAACCATAGGCTAACATATAGTCCAATAGAAACTCATTCATTTGACTGGATGGTTTCAAGCTCACCAAAACTTAAGATACACCCGGCCAAAGGTATAGAGCTTAAATCTGGACTATGGCTCCCCTCCTTTAAAATAACAACTAAGGAGGTGTCACATGTCCCACATCTCCAATGAAATCCCGGCCAGAGGAAAACATGGAAGATGGGGCCCTGAAAAGTACCATCCACTGTGCACCGAGTGGTGGCATAAACAATTCTTATCATTCAATTCCCTCCTTACTCCACCCATCACAATACAACCGCCATGATGTATTCACTCAAAAATAATGCATTATTATACCATTATATACGTTGATATGCGTATTTGTGAATAGTAAAATACGGTATATACATGAATAGTAAAATGAGTAGTAAATACGGTATACGTGAATAGTAACATGAATAGTAAATACGGTATACGTGAATAGTAACATGAATAGTAAATACGGTATACGTGAATAGTAACATGAATAGTAAATACGGTATACGTGAATAGTAAAAATGAATAGTAAATACGGTATACGTGAATAGTAACATGAATAGTAAATACGGTATACGTGAATAGTAACATGAATAGTAAATACGGTATATGTGAATAGTAGAATAGTAAATACGGTATACGTGAATAGTAAAAATGAATAGTAAATACGGTATATGTGAATAGTAATGTACGTATAAATAGTACCTCTACAGATTTGCAAATCAAAATTCCCACACCAGATCTTAAAACCATAAATATTTTCTAAATATTCTTGCCAAAATAGTAAACAAACAAATTTATAATCATACATAATTCACAAGTATAAGGAAGAATATTCAGAGTTACCTGTTACTTGCTAATACCCGAATCACCAACCAGCTATTATAACTCTCAAGCAAATATCTCTCTACTCTCTCTCTCTCTCTCTCTACCTCTCTCTATAGCTCTTAGAAGTTGTGAAGAATGAAATGAAATGGAAGGTCTATTTATAGTTGGAAAATGGGTCCTTAAGTGTAATTTTCGTCTCTGGGTCGTTCTACGTAATTTTCCCCGTGACAAATTTTCAAACCTCCCGTGACTCTTCTGTGGAAATAATTTTTCGTGGGTCCCACATGAATAGTAAATAATATTATATTATAATAATATAATATTATTATTCAAATAGTAAATTACTATTACGTGGGTCCCGCTGACAAAATTTTCAAACTTCACGAGAGTTTTGTGTCGGGAGAGAATTATTTTGGTTGTGGGTCCCGCATAAATAGTAAATACGTATTTAGGAATAGTAAATACCGTATTTTTAAATAGTAAATACGTATTTGTGAATAGTGAACACTATTCATATTTCACAAATTTCAAGTATTAAATACGTATTTGCGAATAACATATATATATATATATATATATATTTTTTTTTTTTAAATACGTATTTGTAAATAGTAAAAACGTATACGTGAATAGTAAATACTATTCACGGGGCCCACAAAATACTGATTTCAAATTTATCACTTTCCAAAAATAGAGCCTACTAGTCTTCCCAAAATAGGTTTATGTTCAAGATATTAGATTCAAAATTCAGGATGTTACACTCTTCCCTTTCATCCTCTCCTCTTTTCAAACCAAATAGGCCCTTAGCGATCTTCCAAGTTTACTGTTCTCATATTCGAGCATTACTGACAATAAAGGATCCCAAAATTTTGATATTCCATAAGGGATATGATATTGTCATTATCATTTTTTTGTCACTACCAATGTCACTACCACTTATTCACCGTTAGATCAGAATCTCATCTACCTTTATCATTTCTCTCTCTTATTGAGATTCTGATCTAACGGTGAAAAAGTGGTAGTGACAATATCCTATCCCATTTCATAAAGCACCAAATTTTTTTTTTTTTTTGGAGATGCTAAAAAAAATACCTCATGAATTCTAAGATATCCAACAATAGAACAAATAAAGAAGAGGGTAGGATTTGCGATTTTTAAAGCTTTGGTGTTTTAGCAAAATGACCCGTCCATTTTTTTAAGAGAGAGAGAGAGAGAAAGCCACCCTGTCATCGTTGCCAGCTGGCAGGCACCCTTTGACCCCTGACCACCGGAGTTCCAGTGCCCGTTGTGTTTTTTTACTTTTTTTAGGGCCAATAAAATCTTTTTATTTGGTGCCAAGGTGAAAAAGGTGGGATTTGATCGTCAAGGACGGTCGTGGTGTTTTCGGGGCCAATCACCTTGGTTCTAAAGGTTTGGTAGCCAGTACCTCTAGTCCTTATTATAAACTATTAACTAACAATTCATACAAATCAATAAAAATAATTAAAGTTAATAAAGTTGTCCTAAAATTTAAGTAACTTCCAATATTATTCCTATTAATTGCACTAAATTTTAATACTACATCCGGTCTTAATTATAAGAGCTAGTTGATTTTTTTTAGAAAAATTAAGGAAGCATAATAAGTTATTTAATTATTTCATATATTGTGAATCTTTTGATTATATGTTAGTTTATTAGTCAAACTAATTAGTTTGAAGAAAAAAATAAAAATAAAAATACTCTAAAGTAATTTAATTAGTTTCCTTAATCGCTCCAAAAAAAGTCAACTAGCTCTTATAATTAGGATCGGATGGAGTATTATATTAATTATTACTCTCACCTACTACCTTATTAATTAGGGGCATATATGAAAAAAATAATAATAATTAATATCCTTTGGAAACAAACAAGTACTTTATAAAAAGAACTAAATACAATTACTATTTGGTATCTTACAATAGAGGCTTGAAGGAGTATTAGGCAATCAAAACCTTTTCATAATATATGATATTGTAAGAGTGAAAAGATATTGATCTTTTTAATAGCGTCATTTGCTACCATATTTAACATGTTTCTTTTATATTACGTTTAAAATTTGAGGAAACTCAACTAATTGGACGAATGAATGGGAAATTGGCTACACTTATCAATTTTTGCAACCAAGAATGTTATAGATTAATCACTGACTACATCTATAACACAAATGATACAATTTGTGAAGATCTTTACCATTTCAATAACTCTATTTACTACTACATTTAACAAGTTTCACATTAGGGGAAAGTGCACTAACTGGTGAGAGTGGGAAATTCAATGCACTTGTCAATTACCACTCTGATTCTATTTATAAGTTCAGTTTGACCAAATCTTACATATCAAGAAAAGGTAAGTATCTCAATGATTATGGAACAAATTTCTAATTTTACCCTTATTTATGATGGGTACCTTTTAAAATTTATTGTTAAATCTCTCTTATCTTTTTCTCTTTCCAACATGGCTAGTCAATTCCTCTCATCATTATTACTATGGGCAAAATTGTCACAATCTCATTTATTTGGTCAAAATGGACTTACCACTTTGGTCCTATTTATAAGTCCCATTTGACCAAATCACACATACCAAGGAGAGGTAGGTAGCACAATGATTATAGGGTAAATTTTCAACTTTACCCTCATTTATGATTGGATACCTTTTAACTTTTTCTTCTCTCTCTATTGTTATTGGTACAAATAAATTGTCATAACTTCATCTATTTGGTCAAAAGGGACTTATAAATAGGACCAAATTTTTTTAGTCAAAAGGGACTTATAAATAGGATCAGAGTGGTATAAAAAGGACTAAATTTTTTCGTCAAACTGAACTTATAAATAGGAGTCAATTTCCCACACCCTCACACCAATTAGGCAATTTACAGAGTCAGAGCACTGATGGCTGGCCCACAGTGGTTCTCCGAAAGGGTGGATTTGACATTTTTTAAAAAAAATTGAGGGGGTAATATTGTAAAAACACCAACACTTTAAAATTTCAAGTTTCTTTCTTATCACCTACTCCCTCTAGTCCTCGTTATAAGACACAAATTAGTAATTGTATTCGATCTTTTTTATAAGGCACTTACTTATTTCTAAAACGCTTTAATTATTTTTTTTCCATGTATGCCCATAATTAATAAGTGTAGTGGTGGTAGTAATAATTAATATAATATTAGAGTTTACTGCAATTAGTAAGGGTAATATTGGAAATTACTTAAATTGTAGGACAACTTTATTGATTTTAACTATTTTTATTGGTTTGTGAGAATTATTAGTTAGTGTCTTATAATAAAGAACAGAAGAAGTAGTTCACGTAACCTTTTGAGATTTTAGAATTTATTTAGTTTTTTTTAAAAAAAAGATTTTCCCTAGTTTTTTTTCAAGGACTTGAGTTATTTTTGGGAAAATCTACCTCACGGCTCAAAGTAGTAAAAAAATGTCAAAAAAGGTCTAAGAAAAAGTCACATGTCAAAAAATACCCCAAGGCCTTTCTGGTATTATTTCATAAATGTTAACAACTAAATCAGTAGCATTAATAACAATATCCTGAGAATTAAATCAATATCATTAATAACTAAATCAGTACCTGTTAACAATTATATCAGTAGGCGTTAACAACTAACGTGTTATAAAATAATACCAGAAAATGTCGTGGGGCCTTTTTTAACATGTGACTTTTTCTTGGACATTTTTTGACATTTCTTTTTTGGTTAGTTTGAGCCATCAGATAGATTTTCCCTTAATTTTTCTCAGCACTTTTCTTCAATATTTTTTAACACTTACTTTCCACATTTTTAGTAAACTTTTTCCTCATTTTTATTAATCTTTTCAATTTTTTTCCAATTCAATACTCATCTTATTTTCCATGTTTTTATTATGGAAAAGAATATCAATCAACTTTATTCTAGCTCGTAATACCTGATTCATAAGAAAATGGGTCGGTTTGAGTTCATTAATTAATAATTACAATTTATTATTGATTATTTCATAATTTCCTTTTATTTATACTTTTTCATATACCACTGATTAAATAATTATATTTCCTTCTAGCAACATATTTCTCAGTTTTAGGTGATATAATTTATTTTGGTCTTTGAATGCATACTTTCTTCATGTGATTTTTGCATAAAAATAATTTATAGAATATTTAAAGTGACGACATTAAAAATGGTAAAACTTATTATTTAAAATGTCAAAAATAAATATAAAATATCGGAGATGGGTATTGAAAATCTTAAATAAGGAAAAAAAGTGATGAAAAAATAATCAACTTAGAAAAATTTCAATCTAATAAAAACTTATTATTATTTTTTTAAATTTTAGCCCTTAATTTAATTATAGTTATTTTTTTAAAAAAAAACTTATGTCAAATTATTTATTATATTGCAGATGTCCATGTGTCTTAATTATTTCATGTGGATTTATAATTAAATGATACTCCCTCCAGTCCTAATTAAAAGACATAGTTGATTTTTTTAGAAAGATTAAAGAAGCTAATTTAATTACTTTAAAGTATTTTTATTTTTCTTTAAAAAATTAGTTTGACTAATAAACTAATATATAATCTAAGGATACACAACATATGAAATGATTAAATAACTTATTTAATTTCCTTAATATCTCTAAAAAAAAATCAACTAAATCTTATAATCACAATATTTCAAAAATAGAATGCATAATCACGGGTAATTGAACAGCTTAACATGATAGATCATGAATATAAGGAACTCAACCTAAATGTTATTCATAAAAATAAAAGATGGTGAAGATAATAAACCAAACCCAAAATAAGGAATGAGGATGCGTGAAGAAGTTAGTTCTTCAGCCCATACACATGTGATTTTTTTAAAATTGCATTTAATATCAAGTGCTTTTTTAGATATAAAAGTAACTGTATAGTTACAAAAATAGAGCAAAACATATTCTATTAATACTTTATGTTGGTGGAGCCCACAATCATTTTAACAGAATACCACTCTGGTCCTATTGCAAGTCTATTTTGATCAAATCTCACGTATAAAGAGAGGTAATTAACTCAGTGGTTATAGGATAAATTTTCAACTTCATCCTCATTTATGATTGTGTATTTTTCAATTGTTTCTTCTCTCTATCTATCTTTATGAGTATAATTAATAAAGGTAAAATTGTCACAATCTCATTTATTATATGAAACTAGACATATAAATAAAATCAAATTTTTTAGTTAGAATGGACTTATAAATAGGATCATAGTGGTATGTGACTTTTATTTTATTTTTATAACCATATAGTTACTTTTATACACATAAAAAAACATTTAGTATTAGGTATACTTTTAAAAAAACCATATATAATTTTTACACCTTAATCATAAATTAATCCTGGTTGCAAGATGTGTGTAGTGTCCAGCTGTACGTCAAAACTAAAAATGAAACCAAAATATCGTGTTGGCCCCGTTCATTCGCACCACACAAAAGCTTTGACACAAACACAACATATCCTATTTGATCCTATTTGATAAATGATGAAGTAAGCACGTGACGTTGTTGAACCAAAAGACGAGTCGTGAGAAAGATGAGTCCACATGCTTATACTTATATATTTATTATTAAGTGTTTATGCCTCTAATGAGAGGAATAAACATATTTTTTTAATTTTTTATATATTAAATATATTTAGATTTAAATTATATATTACTTTCTGAGATTTTTTTTATCCAATATTTTAAATTAATTAATTTCCGTAATATTAGTGTTATAAACAAATACAAAACTGAAAATTAATTAATTTGAGCCGGGTGTAAAAAATATCTCAGAAAACAACATATAATTTAAATCTAAATAAATATAATATATAAAAAAATTAAAAAAATATATTTATACTTCTAATTAGATATATAAACAGTTAAACACCTAATAAACATATAATGTGTGCTTGAGAAAGATAGTCACTGACTCACGTCTCGTGTCCACAATTCAGATACGGGCCCAGATGTGCCTTTTTAGGCTCATAGCTTTTTGTCTTCCAAATAATTGTGTCTCTCTCTAGCTAATGAGAGTTGATATAGATGGTAAGGGATTTAGGACTAGGCCCTTGGGTCGTGGGTTCGATCCCCTCTGCCGTCGCTGGGACTCCTTTGGTAGGCGATCTCGTAAGTCTCCAATAAGTGCTCATAGAACCCGGGGCCGTACCCTAGCCTTGGTGGGGGACTGATGCCGAACCCCTCCAAAACTTTTATTTATAAAAAAAAAAAAAATTGTGTCTCTCCCTCTTAAATCCTTCCACATGTTCCTCCCCCTTTAGTTATCTTTCATCTTCTTTACCCTCAACCACTAGGTGACTCGACCGTCTACAATGTACTACCATCTCTATTTTTTTTCCTAGGGTTAAAGCGGAACAAACAAGGCTGACTACCAAAAGTAATGGTATTAAATTGGGTTTAAACATTTTTGCTCTTATTATTATGTGCATGTTTGAATTAGTAATGAAAAGTTAAAGTAATTTATGAGGTAGGTATACGAGAAAAGTTTTTTTGTCCTGTAAACATACTTTTTAAATGTAAACTCAACCAAATGTTTGCATGCTACACAGCAATCTTTTGCACTTTCACCTTATTAAAGTAATAAGAAAAACGTTTATCTCGCTGTTTAGTGCCGTGCATTTTCAACATGGGGCCAGTGCCACACCCAACACGAGTTCTCTGTACGTGTTTCGACCTTACTTACCCTTCAAATTGTCATGGCTCACAAATCATCTTACGTCTTCCTTTCACTTGTCTTCTAGGCCACCACCTTAGTTTTGTTCTGTTCTGTTCTGTTCTGCTCCACCATGGACAGCCTCTGTTTCTCCTCGTTCTTATCTGGAAGGTATCTTTAATTCTTTCTTTTGGCTTTGAGTGCTCAGTTTTTGAAATCTCAAAAGTTATTGTTGAATTTCCTGAACTTGTCTGAAGAAACTGCAAATTTTATAGTCACAGCAACTTTTGCGTATTGAGAAGCAGTCCTGCCTCCCCAGTTGGTAGCAGCAGAGCCTTCTTCTACAACCGTTTGAACAGCAAGAGCTTTCAGAAGCAAATTCACTTCAACCATCGTTGTGTTGGTTTCTATTCACTTTCGTAAACCCTCTCTCTCTCTCTCTCTCTCTCTCTCTCTCTCTCATATCTCTTTCTGGAGCTTCAAACTTGGTCATCTTGTGGTGTTTTGTCTTGTGAAGTTGTTCAGCAACTCTATCAGTAACGCCAGAAGTGGAAGAGAAACAAGCATTTGATGCAGAGAAAGCTAATTTGCTGGTTAAAGAGCTGAGAAAGAGCTTCAATTCTGGAAGGACAAAGAGCTATGAATGGCGGATTTCGCAGTTGGAGAGCATAGCCAAGATGCTAGAAGAGAAGGAGAAGGACATTACTGATGCTCTTCAAAAAGACCTTTCTAAGCCTGCATTTGAAGCATTCATATCTGAGGTCAACAATTACTTTTTTCTTTTTCTCTTTTGCTTCAGAGATATGTATGACCTTACCCTTTAAGTTTGTGCTGTATCTAATGCAGGTTTCTCAGGTAAAATCTTCATGTAGTGAGGCAATTCAAGAACTAAAGCATTGGATGAAGCCTGAAAAGGTAATTGCTGTTGTAGTGTCAAAATGGCTTTATCATTCATCAGCTTAGGTTAACACCTTTGTTTTTTTTTGGTTCTATCCTTTTCAGGTGAAGACTTCAATTACAACATACCCATCATCAGCTGAGATTGTTTCAGAACCATTAGGAGTTGTTTTGGTCATCTCAACCTGGAATTTTCCCTTCTGTATGTTAATAATAATAATAATAATAATAATAATAAAATCAAAAGATCCTATTTTTCGTACTCATATCTGAAGAAAAAAAATCTGTCTGTTCCTGATTTTACAACATTTTATTTTGGAGATTCTTATAAAGTTGTGCGTTCCCACCTTCAGTGCTATCAATGGATCCTGTAATTGGAGCAATTTCAGCCGGGAACGCAGTTGTTCTGAAGCCATCAGAAATCTCTCCAGCTACATCATCACTACTTGCAAATCTTCTCACAGAGTATCTTGATAACTCTGCCATAAGAGTTGTGGAGGGAGCTGTTCCTGAAACAACTGCATTATTGGAGCAGAAGTGGGATAAGATACTTTACACAGGTACCTTTTTGTTTGTCTTCAACCATCCGGGAATATCAGACAGCTTTATCACTATTTACATATGTCGTTGTTACGAGTCCCACATCGGGGAACATGTGGTTTATATGTTCAAGAATTCTTCCTCCCAATAAGTTAGTCTTTTGAAATTGAGCTCTCCTTTTGGACTTATATTCATAATTCATTGAGAGACTGATGTTCAAAGAGGATTCTAACTAGCAAGAGGTCAATTGAAGTGTCATGGTTTGGAGCCACTAGGACGTTGGCTCTCGAAGGGGCTGCATTGTTATAAGTCCCTTTAAGGAGCCTCATAAGGTGAAGTGTAGTTTATAAGTTTAAGAGATTTTCCCTCCCAATAGGCTAGTCTTTTGGGATTCAGTTCTCCTTTTGAACTTCTATTCATGATAGTGTATGCAAGAGACGACATTTATATCATAAGCTTTTTTGTCTTTTGTGCCTCGATGCTTCCTATGCAGGTAGTGCTAGGGTAGGTCGCATTGTCATGTCTGCTGCTGCAAAACACCTTACACCAGTGATTCTGGAACTTGGAGGAAAATGCCCTGGCGTTGTTGATTCAAATATAAACTTACAAGTAATGTTATATTTTAACACAAATAGGATTTTTGTTTTTTGGTTTTTGGGAGGTTCTGTGTTTCTTAGAGTAGCATATATTAATGTATATTGATCATTGGAAATTTCAGGTCGCTGCAAGAAGAATAATTGGAGGTAAGTGGGCATGTAATGCAGGGCAAGCATGTATTTCTGTTGATTACATTATCACTAAAAGGGAATTTGCTCCAACACTGGTAAGACTTTGTCTCTATCATTCAAGATTCCCTCTTCAATTCAGATATAAGATTCTTGATTAATTCTCAGTACTCAACAGATAAATGCTCTAAAAGTTGAATTGGAGCAATGTTTTGGGAAGAACCCAATGGAATCGAAGGACATGTCACGGATTGTGAGTCCATCACACTTTGGGCGCCTGGTGAAGCTTTTGGAAGAAGACAAGGTATCTGATAAAATTGTCCTAGGAGGCCAGAAGGATGAGAGTAAACTGTGAGTATATATACCAATTTATTTCCCCTTGTTTATGATTGGCAATAATATGGAACCAAAACATTTTTTTTCTTCCATTTCTGTTGCAGAAAGATTGCTCCAACCATTTTATTGGATGTTCCAGATGACTCTACTGTAATGCAAGAGGAAATATTTGGGCCCATATTGCCAATCCTCACTGTGAGTGCTAGGAAAATTGCATGGGAAATTTACTATAATATCTTAGGGAAGGAATGTAATTACTAAAAAGTTTGATAATAAGTGAGCAACATGTAATAACAATTTTTGGTTGTGGGAATTGATGACAGGTCCATGATGCTCACTTTTTGTGATGCTTTTTAGTGATTATATTCTTTTCTTGGGAACTCACAGTAGATTTTCTAAAATTGCAATTCAAGACTTGTCCATGAAAAATATGGTCAAGTTAAGTTGACATGAATTGATGTGGATTGATTTTTTCAGGTTGATAACTTGGAAGAAAGCTTTGATATAATTAGATCAAAGCCAAAACCTCTGGCTGCATATCTCTTCACAAACGATGAGCAACTGAAGAAAGACTATGTGCAGAACATTTCTTCTGGAGGAATGCTCATCAATGACACCATTTTACATGTAACCATTCTCCTCTCTTATATTTTCTATTTTACTTGAAGAAATATTTTCTTCACTTAGCCAAATGAACTAGTTCACATACTACAAGAATTTCTTTTTGGGAAAATGACACTAAGTCCCAATTAAGGACAATAATATCAAAAAAGCTTCATAACTGGTCAATGATTGTTCTTTCACTTGTCAATGCACGTTCTTTCACTTATCATTGATAAGTTATAAGACTTTTCTGATATTATTTCTTTTTATTGGAACCTTGATATCATTTTCCTTTTATTTTTCCTTTAAGCTCACCGTGAATCTTGATCGATCTTGACTAAACCTGAAAAATGAATTTATTTGAAGTAAATTGGTGTAGGCACTACCTAACTATAACACCAACATAAAAATCAACTTTGAATAGCCCTTAATCCGACTAAAAATAGAAACTTGATTTACTAGGGTCTTTTACAGTAAATAAGGGTCTACATTGTAGGTTCTTCCCTACCGATCCCTTACTACCTAATATAATTAAAGTCGCTTAAAGAAAAGGGGAAAATTAATTGTTTGATCTTTTAAATATTGACTTAGTTGTAATTCACTCCTTAAATTTTAATACGAAGCAACTTAGTTCTTTTTGAAATATAATCCCTAAGTTTTAAAAGGATAAACTAAAGGGAGTAAGTTGTATAGAATTAAAATTCAAAGATTAAGTTACAACTGAGTTAAAACTATAGAGATTGAATTGCACAGAGTTGAAACTTATGAACTGTGTTACACCTGAGTTAAAACTATAGATAGACGAAAAGTATTAATTTTACCAAAAGAAAATATCTGATATTTCAACATGATAGAGCAGAGGTTTATGGGAGTATCAGATGGTATATAAGGTAGTGAGATTGATAATAATGTGGATGCAGGTTGCAACAAAAGGATTACCATTTGGAGGAGTGGAAGAGAGTGGGATGGGATCATATCATGGAAAATTCTCTTTTGATGGATTCAGCCATAAAAAGTCAGTTCTGTATAGAAGCTTTGATGCAGATTCAACCATAAGGTATCCTCCTTATACGCCTCAGAAGGAAAAATTGTTGAAGGCTGTTATTAGTGGAAACATCTTTCAAATAATTCTCTCCTTAATTAATGGGGTGGTCTAAATCTAATTATATATGATCCATGAGGTTAAGCCGTCTATCATGGTTTATAAATATATGTAGCTTGTTTTGTTACTTCATGGTTAATGTCAACTAAGGCTAAGGCTGCAGCTGACCAGCTAATAATTCTGCTACTGCATCACACCACCATATTATTTTTTGTTCTAAGTGTTGTATTGAGTGCCAAGTAAGAGTTAAACTAAAGAGCTAGCTATTCAAATTAACTTTGTTGACGATTAGAAACAACAATGTATAAAATATATATATATATATATATATATATTAACCCAATTTTAAAGGTATTTTCTAAAATTTTCCTTATTCTTATCAATACCATCTGGCACGTACAAGAGATATACTGACCCTACTCAAAGGGGAAAATCTGGTCTCCTCATTTTGTTGTCCTACGAAATTTTTAGTTCGGGGTTTGGATTCTTTTAGTATCTTCTTTTCAGTCCCTCCTTACACTCCTTGTCTCTTTTCTTACCACCACCTTTCTCAGCGTTGTTAACGTTCTCTCCTCCGCCGTTAATGTTCTCTCCTCCACCTCCGTTGTGCAAGCTCCCACCCCTACCACCTCGCTTCTGCTCCTGCTTTCACTCATCGCTGGCTCTTTCCTTTATTAACCGAAACTCTGTGATTTTAATACATGAGGAAGTAGATACCAAAGAACTGTACTAAACCTATGGTTTGTAAATAACATACTCTATATTTAGGTCAAATAAACGACATTAATTATTACTCTTTAAATTTCATCTTTATATTATTAAAGCTTCTAGCAAGCTGCAAATTAAGTACGGCTAACTCGGTTGAATCTACAATATATCCTTCCATTCCAAATTGGTACTTTCGGAATCGTGCAAGACTGCAAATAAAATTAATAAATGGTTTAAATTTGCATAAAATGAGTAATGTTATTTTATTTAAACGGAGTACATCAATTTATTATAATGTTTTGGTAAAATTATCCGGAAAAAAATTAGTAATTTCTTAGAATCCTAAAATGACAATTATTTTTTAACACAATCAAATCTTTTAGATGATAATAATTTTACAAAAGAGGGTGCAAGTGATCATATTATATAAAGGCTTACGTTAGTATATAATACATTTTTCAACCCAATCATACATTTTTATTTTATTTTTTTACATTTTCACCTAGTGTCTTCAGGTCATTTTAGGCTTGAAACTAATTTTTATGAGACCTTAGGCATTAAAGTTGCAACCCCAAACAAGCACGTTCTCCGAAAATTAAACTTGTTCTGCCTTCTTTAGAATAAAGGAGAATGACGTTTAGGTCTCGTCTAATGGAAATAATATATTGACAAGTACTATAAATTGTTAATGATAACTTATTCACTTGTTAAATTCCCTCTATTCACTTGTCAATGGTGACTTTTTTGATATTGTTTTCTTTGACTTGGACCCTGAAATTCATTTTCCCATAGAACAATGTAAATTCATTTTCCCTTAGAACAATGTCAGCAAATAACTATTTGGTATGCCATGCATTTTCAACAAGAGAACTAAGCCAACATTAATTAATACTAAGGTTAGCTTTAATAAGGCTATAGAAAAGACTCAAAGAGGTCGCTACGTCGTTTGAGCACCTCCTCTCTCTATAAGTTGTCAACCTCAAAAGCCTCAGATTAATTTACCTTATATTTATATGGAGAAAAAAGTGAGGGCAAAGTATGTGATCGACTACTTGAAAATAGAACTTCTCAAAATAGTAAGAAAATTTACTATTTTTCAGAATTTTCTCTCCATCATAGTTGCAGGGTTTGATAAGGAAGTTCAAAGAATATAAGAACCATGCTTGTTTGTTTTAAAAACTGAATATTCTCTTTAGACTTTATTTAACTGGTTTGAAATATCATATGTAAAGGTTATATATATATATATATATATATAAAAGTTTTAGGTGGGGTAGACACCAGTACCTTTTTAAGGTCAGGGCACGCCTCAAGGCTCAAAGAGTGCTTACAGAGGTACTTACAGACTGCTTACCTTTAAGGCCTTCATATCGACTAATGGATATCAAACCTCCTTTTTGTAATAAAGGCAAAAAATAAAAAGCCACTTTAACTAGGACTCTTCTAAAACTTCTTACTCAACACTATAAGCTCGAAAGGATAAGAATAGGAGATGGTGAGTGGGTATCATAATGAACAAGAGGCTATTAGATTATTAAGAATAATCTAATTTGTAAATGGATAATGCTTTATGGATAAAAGGAATATCTAAAATGAGGTAAATCAAATGATGAAGATAATCAGGTTATATGGAGATAAATAATATCAAACAATATTATTGACCTCTTATAATCTATAGGACATTCCTAATAACTAATTAAAACAGATATATTATGAAAATAATTCATTAAAAATTTCCAAACTAGACTCAAATAGATACATTAAACGAACAATTTAAATAAATGACTCGACAATTAGGGCCTTAAATAAGTCCCAGATAGTGTCATATTATATCCATTTTGCATGGGAATCACGTCATCGCTTTAGTTATTTAGAAACTCCTGCACCACTAGTTTGCATTTTTTTTTACATGACTATTTGATTAATTTAAATTTGAATATTGTTAGACTTAATTGAAAATAACTCTCTCAAAGATGTTTCCTTCATTCATACGGACTTAAGCTTGAAAACACGTGTTTAAGTGGCCAAAACTTGGGAAATTGACCAAAATGAACTTTTTTTTAAAAAAAGTACCGGATTGGAACAGTTGGGAAACTAATTCCTAAACTAATGCAGTCAAAGACGTCAGTTGACTGACGCCACAAATGTTCTACAATCTGCAGAGTGGCATGCATTAATGCACGCCACCCCCTGGGTGTCCAAATTGACATCCAAGGCGTCAATTTTTGACGCTTTGGGTGTCAATTTTTTTTTTAAAAAAATATAATTATATTTAAAAATATAACTAATAATTATATATAATAATTTTAATTCATAATTATTAATTCAAAATTTATCTTAGGGTAAAAATAATTATTATTATTTCATAATTATTAATTAAAATTATTATATATAATTATTATTTATATTTTTAAATATAATTATATTTTAAAAAAATAAAAAATAAAAATTGACACCCAAAGCGTCAAAAATTGACGCCTTGGGCGTCAATTTGGACACCCAGGGGGATTGGGTGGCGTGCATTAATGCACGCCACTCTATAGATTGGAAAAAGGCGTCAGTAGACTGACGCCATTTGTAGCGTTAATTTTGACGGTATTAGTATGGGAATTAGTTTCCCAACTGCTTCAATCCGGTACTTTTTAAAAAAAAAAGTTCTTATTTTGATCAATTTCCCGCCAAAACTTATTCCTCTAGAATCAAGGCATATTGATTGAGATTGCATCCTTTTAGTTGCCATGTATATTGGGATTGACTCCATCATCAATTTCCAATTTAGGTAACTCAGGAAGGCGACTTTTCTAATGTGAAAAGTGTTGTTGGGCTTATTTCTGCATCTTTTATTGGGCCTCCATCTCAAATCAAAGTTCACAAAGCCTCCTTCATGTTTTTGCTACTTATTCAACCATTCAATTGTTTTTCTTAGTATTGATACGGTTGGTTAAAGCGTCATTCTTTACCCTAAAAAGAAGAAGATTTGATACCCACTAGTCAATATGAGGGCCTCGTTGGTGGACAATCTGTAAGTACCCTTGTAATCACTCTTTGAATCTGGAGGCATGTCTTAGTCCTGGTAGGGTACCGATGTCTACCTCCACCTAGAGCTGGGAATCAAGGCCGGCCCAGCTCGATAGGGCCAGAGCTGGCCCTAACAGGGCCTGGGGTAAGGAAAACATTTGTTTTTCAAAGCCCGGCTCGATAGTACCAGGGCTAGCTCTACAGGGCCTGAAATTTACTATTCCAAATTTTAACTATTTTTCCTTCGATCTTTTTCAAAAAAAATATATAATTAATAAATTGCAACCATTAAAGTTTTAATCTATCAAATAAATGTTATCAACATTAATATCTAAACAATATAAATTATTCAACAAATAAACACATTAATTAATTCGTAATAAAAAACAAATAAACACAAAGAATATGTTTTTTTCCTTTTTTTCAAAAAATATTAAACAAAGGAATTTCTTAATGTATGACAAAATGCTTTTTTCTCTCATAATTTTGTGTTGTCTGCAGATTCCTTAAATTCATGTATGATTTTACTGACAGGTAAAAATAATTATACTTATTTTACACAAAATATATTTATAATTTATTACTTATATAATATTGTAATACCAAAGTATGTGTTTATTTAATATGAAAACATCCCTTCTTTAAAATTTATAATAACTAATTTTGTGTTTTAATACAAAATAATAATAAACATAAAAAAGGGTTATAGTTTCAACTAAAAAAATCTAAGTAATTACAAATAAACACATTCATTAAGTGGAAGTCTAAGTAATTTTTTTTTTAAAAAAAAAACTATAGCTAAACGGGCCTAAAGGGCCGGCCCAATTAAGCCCGAGGCCCTGCAAGGCTTATTTCAAATTTCTGGCATATTTTTCAAGTCTGAGCCCTGCAAGGCCAGGGCTTAAACTGGCCGGCCCGATGGGCTTGGCTTGATTTCCCTTTCTCTCCTAAACTCTTTTATATATATAAAAAAAATGTTTTTGCTAGAATGTTACTTTCAGACACTTAAACTTTGACGGATCGCATATGAATTTATGTGCTTTGATCTTTCCACTTCTGCTTTTTCTGGTTGAAAATACTTGGGAACATTTTTGTCCCCAAAAAAAAAAAAAGGACAATACTTGGAACATGGCTTTGACATAATTAAATCAAACCCAAACTGATGAACAACTAAAAGGACTTTATCTAGTCTTTAATATAGAACCTAATAGTAGATTATCTTTTTTTTCCAACATGACATAGAAGAATTATGGCTCTGTCAGATCTTATTATGGGAAGTTCTCTTCTGATGGCTTCAGCCATAAGAAGTGATCAGTAATGTGTAGAAGCCATATAATGCCAGTTGGTTTTTAATCAAATCTGCCCTTTGGGATTAGCTGCTTGTTTTATAAATAAGAATAATATATGGGTAAGTGAAAGTTATTTACACTTTTATAAAAAAAAAAAAAAAAAGGAAGTTTTTGGGTGCAGTTGAAGAGCATGCAATCGAATATCATAAAACAAACCAAGTTCCTCATTCTAGGTATTTGGAATATCTGTTACTTTGATTGGGTGCTCAAAATAAATTATTCACTCTCACTTTTAAAACTTACTACGTTAAATGAGTTATGCCATGGTGTCTAATTTATGAGTTAGGTGTGTGTTACTTCATGTTACTGCTAAGAATCATGGTATTCCCAAACTGCAAGCAAAACAAATACTCCAATTTAGTTAATGGTGTTTTATGAAATATGTGTAATATTAATAAATTTAACTAACTTCTATAATTTAATTAAATTAAATAAATATATTTTATTTTAAGAATCAGAGGATATACATTATATTATATGTTTCTTCTCATTTTGATTCTACAATTTTTTTTTACTACAAAATTTTAGGAAAGGGGTTGGGCCCACCCACAGTCTAAGGGCAGCGCAATTGAAGCCCAGTTCACAGGGCATATTAGGCCAAAG
This sequence comes from Acacia crassicarpa, assembly GCA_034222035.1. Classification (NCBI taxonomy): domain Eukaryota; kingdom Viridiplantae; phylum Streptophyta; class Magnoliopsida; order Fabales; family Fabaceae; genus Acacia; species Acacia crassicarpa. The sequence goes on from JAWXYG010000008.1 coordinate 8,007,433, forward strand.
ATACATATATCTCCACCTCCACCTAATGTTTCCACTATTTCATAGACCCATAGGATGCATTTCTCAGTGCTTTGACCAACTTCAAGATCGAACTCCCTCTTTTTGGGTGAGAAAGTCCGACCCCTTTATCAATTGAACCCAAAAACGAGAGGTTTTGATTCTGCAATTTTGACAGTAACAGAGAGGCCTTGACACTCACATTTCTAAAAAGGTCAATTGCTATTGAGGCCCAAAAATGTGTATTTCTTTTAACCTAACAAACACAATTGGTGATTAATAAATATATTAGTTTGCAGTGCAATTTTTTATAGAAATAGATTTAATATTAAGGACCAGAGGTAGTATGTTTGTGTAAGCAAGCAAATAAGCATGTAAAAACAACAAAAATATGTTGTATCTTATATGTAAATAAGTGAAACTCGAGCATCTTTCAGTCATTTCACTTTTCTCACATTCAAATTTTAAACATATTGATATTGTCTTCCTGGCCCAAAAGAAAGCATTGTGCTAACTAAACTACTAACTGCAAATGGATCCTTTTAAATGTTTTTCAAATCTATAATATTGTATATCAAAATAAAATAGAGTTGCTAGAAGAAAACATGTTTGAAGAAGGAAGGAAGACAAGGAAGAAATTGGAGAAAATTTACTCCAACATGTCATTTGATTAAGAAATTATTTGCAAATTTGGATGGTGAGCTGTCACTTAATAAAAAATCTTGTCAGCTTTACTTTTATGAAAATCTTATTAGCGTGTCAACTTTATTTTTATTTGATATGCTTTATTCAAATCTGTTGTCACGTAATCAGTTCTCAAAAGTCTATATAAAGAAACCTTATCATTTAAAAAAGATAGAACGAGTTATATCAACATCCTACATAATAAAAGAGGTGTTTTTCCTTTGAATTCCTTCTTAGCTTCCTCTTTTGCCTAAAAGCCTAAAATTATAATTTATTATTTTTGTCTCTCTTATATTAATATACCCCTTTCTTCTTTCCACAATATAAGAATAGTTTAACTACCTCACTTGAACCAAAAATATTAGTTAAAAAGTAATTATAACATTAAATATGTAAACAATTTTTAATGCTTTTCAAATGTGTTATTGACAAAATTCAATACCACACTGATAATAATGTATAAATCCAAGAAAAAAAAGTAATAATGAATTAATCGCTTATAAAGTTTAATTTTCTAGAAGAACAAATAAGGGAAACAAATAATTTCTTCGATCTTTAATATACTATCTGGTTGATTTTTTTTATCAGAGATTAACGAAAATAAATAAATTACTTAAACATATTTATATTTATTATTTTTCTCTAAACTAATTTAGCTTACCTATAAACTGATATGTTAGATAATCTATCTAATATAAATATATAATGCATAACACATGCTATAATTAAGTAATTTATTTAGTTTTAGCAACATTTTTTGAAAAAATTTATCTAATATAAATATATAATACATAACACATGCTATAATCAAGTAATTTATTTAGCGTTATTAACATTTTTTAAAAAAAAAGTTAACTAAATTATAGATTGAAAAATAGAGGAGGATTAATTTCTCTGGGTATTACTAAACATTTTAGTCCCAATTGAAAGAAAATGAGATATTTTTTTAAATATATTCTAAATGTAAAAAGTTCAAAACACCCCTAATGAATATACAATCATCATGTATTCTCTCTGTGTATAATCAACGGGTTATTTTGGATTTTAAAGGATCTTTTAATCATTCTTTTGTTCGGGATGTGGGTGTAATTTTCCCAAAAGGTAAAAATAAAAAATTGAAAAAGATACTTTTCTAGTTTTCTTCACTAACTTTCGTCTGGTTCTCCAATCATCAACACGGGGCCTAATGCAAAAAGTTGGCCCAAAATAAATAAATGGCAACAAAATTTGTTGAAGTTTCTTCGAAATTACCGATTATTATTAACGTCTCGGTAACGGCAATACCGTACTACTTTTTTTTCTTTTTTTTTTAAATCTTTATAAAAGAGATAAACTAACAATTTTCATTAAAAAAAAAAATTTTATAAACCAACAAAAATAATTAATGTAAATAAAATTATCCTAAAATTTAAGTAATTTTTAACATGATCTCTACTAATTGTCCTAAACTCTACTATCATACTCCCTTTGATCCTTATTATAAGACACCAACTAGCAAGTATAATTAATCTTTTTTATAAGACACTTACTTATTTTTAAGGAGTATTGATTGTTGTTTTTGATATATGCCCCTAATAATAAGGACAGTGGGTGAAAGTAATAATTAATATGATATTAGAATTTAGTGGAATTATTAAGGGTAATATTACAAGTTACTTAAATTGTAAGACAACTTTATTGATTTTAACATGTTTTATTGGTTTGTAAGATAGGTTAGTTAGTGCCTTATAATAAGGATCAATATTAATTATTACTTTCACTCACTATCCTTATTAATTATGGACATATATCAAAAAAATAATTGATGCTACTTAAGAACAAACAAATGTCTTATAAAAATGATCAAATATACTTATTGGTTAGTACCTTATAATAATAACATGAAAGAGCGTCATCCACAGCCCAAAAACATCCACGTGGGCCATCTCCATTGGTCATTGCCTAACGCCTTCAAACAAAATAATGACAGAAATGGAAGCACGATTCCCACGAGTGAGGCAAAGTATCAGAACAAATGACATTCCATGTTGAGAAGAAACCCCAATTCCAAAAGATGAGGTTTTGTTCTTGTGTGGTTCTTTTATTCTTTAAATCCCAAACCCAAATGAAAGGGAAAGGGTTTTAGCATAAATTTGACCCCCACAAGCGATGCCCCATGAATCATCCTCTTTTCTTGTCACCTCTATCAAGAAATTAACTACAACACAACACAACCATCATTGGGATTTTAAGTCAAGCCAGTCTCCGCTTTTTCTTTCATGCATTTTACCAAACACGTCATATCCACGCTCTCGCAGTTCTTGAAATCTCAAGATATTGATATCTTGAAACAGAGAAGAAGAAGCGGATTTTTGCAATGATGAAGATTGGGAAGGTTCCATTATTGCTGGTGCTCACTGTGATGATGTTGAACTTGTCAGCTTCTTCAGCTTGGTTTGGGAATAAACACAAAAGTGTAAGGAATTCCGGTTTCCCAGGTGAAACGACGTCGTCTCGGTCGTTGTTACTGAATGGTGCTAGGTCCGCCATTGTTTTGCAGGTTCACGGCAATGTTTTTCCTGTTGGGTAGGTTTCTTCCTTCGTCATCTTCTGTGCTATAAAACACTGGTTGCTCAAAAATAGAATCTTGTGGCTTACGCATATGATGTAATTTGGAAAAGAAAAAAAAATCAGGCGTGTGTTCTTATCCCGTTGTATTCTGTTTCACACCATGATCAGGGCTTGTTGACTGCCAGGTTACTTCTAGCTTATGCCATTTGATAAATAATGAGGCACTGAATCTTTATATATCCTCTTTTTTTTGCTCGAACTTTATATATCCTCTTAAGTCCTTATGAATTATGTTGATTCTTGCAGGGATATAGAGGTAGTGACATAAATATAAGTATTGAACAGGACATACATCTATTCTTTTTCTTCTTGTTTATTATTGCAGGGAAAGAAATAGGTAACCTTATTGAGTCTGATTAGTTAGTGTATTTTTTTTTTTATGTTAATAAAATTGGCTCTGTTTTGTTCAAAAAATGAAAGAAAGAAAGAAATAGGTAACGATAAAAGTCACAAAATTAAAACTTCTGTCTGGGACTCTGGGTTTCTTCCTTATGCACCGTTACTTTCACAATTTGCAGGTTTTATAATGTTACTCTCAACATCGGCCAGCCACCGAGACCCTATTTTCTTGATCTTGACACGGGTAGTGACCTCACATGGCTTCAATGTGATGCCCCTTGTTCCCATTGCTCTGAGGTATTTACCACTAACAATATTAAGAAGATTCTCACTATGTCTCAAATGATACTCTTTTAAAGTTCTTTACTTTAATGTCTCCGAATGAGACTGAACAGCTCATCTTTGTTGGTTGTTTTTTCAGACACCCCATCCGCTTTACCAGCCAAGCAATGACTTAGTGCCTTGTGAAGATCCCCTCTGTGCATCCTTGCATTGGAGCAATGGCAATGGCAACAACTGTGATTACCCAGATCAATGTCACTATGAAATTGAGTATGCAGATCAATATTCAACCCTCGGCGTTCTTGTCAAGGATGTCTATAACCTCAAATTCACAAATGGAAAACAACTTAAAGTTCGAATGGGACTCGGGTTAGTTATTATACTCTGCAAGCTTACTTCACTTCAAATCTCTTTCATTTCCATGTTGTCTTAATTTTTCTTGAAGAATTGGTGTTTTGAGATAGTCTTCTCTCTAGAAAGTTAGGTTTTAAATTCCTGGGACTAGCTTACTTATTTGTTGCAATCTAAATATCCATCAAGACTACAATTATTCACAGAAGATAAGTTACATGACCGTTAAAAGTATGAACCTCTTGAGGTATCCCCTGTAGTAGTTGGTAAAGTACTCATTTTATGTGACTATATCTACCAAATGGATTACTCTTAGTAAGTCCTTGCTATATCTACCACTTTTTCATGTTTCTCTGTATGGAATATGACAGGAAGATATCCAGAATGCATTAAATTCTTGTAGTAATAGTACCTACCACTCTGGTCCACTTTTAGAAGGAAAAAAAAATTGGTCCTACCACTTGCATGTTATTATGAATGTTTTTCCAATTTTACCCTTATTTAATTCTTGTTGGAAAGAGAGAAAGAGAGAAAGAGGAGAAAGATGTGAGAATGATTTGTAAATGCAGAAATTTTAATAAGGGTAAACTTGGAACACTTTAAGCATATTTAATGACCAAACGGGCAATCCTTGGTATATGAGAATTAGTCAAAATCCACTTATAATAAGAACCAGAGTGGTAACTAATTCATGTTTGTGATCTCTAATTCACCAATTTGCTCTCTTTTGTTTTTCAGATGTGGATATGATCAGGTTTTTCCTGCTCATTCTTACCACGCTGTTGATGGAGTACTTGGCCTTGGCAGAGGAAGAGCCAGCTTGATATCTCAGCTCAGTAATCAGGGTTTGCTACGGAACGTAGTTGGACATTGTTTAGGTACACACGGCGGAGGATACATGTTCTTCGGAGATATTTCTGAAACTTCTAGAGTGACTTGGACTTATATGTCTTCCATAGATTCGTAAGTAGGCAGGCCACATTTTACATCTCCCTCATGTACTTTCATCATACTTGATCCTATATTCTGATTTCCGTCCATTTGTATGTGTAATTTGTATCATCAGTAAACATTACTCAGCTGGGGGAGGTGAACTCCTTTTCGGCGGGAAGGCGACCGGGGTTGGAAATCTCCTTGCAATATTTGACACTGGAAGCTCTTACACTTACTTCAACTTCCATGCTTACCAAGCACTAATCTCTTGGGTTAGTTTTGAGCAATTTATAACTACACTCCCCACTAAACACAGGCTTAAGCTTGAGGCAATATGAGATTATGCATAGTTCATCATGCAGAACCGTGCATGTTTGGCGTCAAGTTTGGCGCACGTAAATTGACATTGTATACTCTCAAAAAGTCAGTTTTAGCCCAAAATTGTGTTTGAGATAGTTTTTAAAGAAAATGACTTGGCCCAAAAGTAACTTTGAAGTTAAAGTAACTTTTTGTAGCTTTTGGTTTTTCCTCAGAGTTAAACATTTTAAAACGGACTTTTCAATATGTCATTTAAACAAGTTTTCTGTCAAATTGACTTTTTTATGAAGACATATCCAAACATAAATCACATTAAGCTAATTGACTTTACCCATCTTCAGTTTGTAAAAATTAGTTGACATAAAAAGTCACTTTTGCAAATGTTAATCCAAACAAGCCTCATTATGTTGGGCTGCTTATAGATGATATTGTGTCTTCCATTGCAGTTAAAGAAGGACTTACATGGAAAACCCTTGTTAGAAGCACCTGATGACCACACTTTACCTATCTGTTGGCATGGAAGAAGACCTTTCAGAAGCATAAATGAAGTCAGAAAATACTTCAAGCCTTTGGCTCTGAGTTTCACCACTGGAAGAAGATCTAGAGCTGTATTTGAAATCCCTCCTGAAGCTTACTTGATAATATCAGTGAGTCCAGACTTTAACCAATATCTTCTAGGACATTCTTGTATATACCAATCACCTAAGTTAATTTTTTAATGCTGGTAATTTGTTCTTCCAGAACTTGGGAAATGTTTGCTTGGGCATTCTAAACGGCTCTGAATTACACATGGGTGATGTGAACCTAATTGGAGGTATGTTCTTGTTTATATATTTTCTTCTTAGCAGCTTTTTCTATAATTCTGTAAGAACTCTCCATTATGAAGTGATCTTTTTGTTTATGCAGACATATCCATGCTGGACAAATTGATGGTATACGACAACGACAAGCAGATGATCGGTTGGTCCCCAGCAAACTGTGACCGTGTTCCAAAATCCAGACATGCCAGCATATGATCATCGAAATTATCTTTGGGGATCACCAGGAGAGCAGAGTTCTGCTGTCTGTATCAGAATAACTGTAGCTTCTGCAATATTCATGTATGTGTTTGGTTATGAAGATAGCTTTCTGTATATTTGTATTATGAGGTAAAACAATCGAAAAGCTCTCTGGGTATTATCCTAATGTGATGATTATGGTATATTCCCTTGTGATTCCTAGGTAATAATTGGTCATTGTTACAGTAGCTTGACTCGCTGTGAGGATTTCTTGCAAGTAGGTGCGGGTTTTTCAAAGTGCTTTTGAGCATTTATGATGAAAATAATCCACCTTTTGACATTTGATTTATTTGAATTTTGCCCATAATAATGTGATTTGGTTCAAAGTAGAATCTTTTTTGTTTTTGGAAATGTCAAACTTGGACAGCTGAACAATTTGTCCCAATCCCAATCTGGGATCTTTCATCATCAGATTCAAAAAGTAAAAGCCTCAGTGCTTAAGGAAAGCAGAAATTTATAGCTAAGAGTGTTTTTCCATTCAATTGACGAATAAAGTTATACATTACAATTATAGTTTATGAAAAAATTCTGCCACAGTCCCTGTGAAACAAGAATTTCCTACAGATTCCTTACATATTAACAACATAGTCGTAACTTCAACCTTTTCAATGGCATTCCTTAATACCTATTAAAACGGTGTAAAATAAAATACTAATAAAAACTCATCAAAACATACCTATGTTTGAATAAAAAGAAAATTAGAGAGGAACGAAGAAGGGAAAACTCCTAAAAAAAAAGTAAATTTTTTACCATTTTTAGAAGTTCACCTTCTTAAGATTTACTCCTATTTTTCCCCCATTTCACTATCCATCCAAACATAGTTTATAAGTCAATTCTGATGAATTTTTACATCATATTTACATCATTCATCTATCTGATTCTCTTTCCTAGAATGAATTGAATCAAGTGAGACCCATCACCCCATATCCTTGTCATGTGGCTGTTTCAAAATGGCTTTTGTGGAAACATGAACATGTCCTGCAATGGCGAGAGCTGGTTCATTTGGTACTGTACAGAAGAGCCAAAAGGATCTTCTCCAGAGAGATTATTCATATAATTCAATACAAAATCAAGCCCATCGTCTTCTCCGAGCCCTAGCTCGTTCCACTTGGCCTCGCTCTGTACCTCCTTGTCGCACGTGACGTCTGGCGAAACCACGTGCTCCGAGCAGCTCGAATCCGTGTGCAGCCTCGGCACCGAGTCCGACATGTCCATGTAGAATTGGTCATTCGTGACCGCCGCCGCGGCGGTCGGTGCCTGCACCTTATTGTGGTCGTACGGTTTGATTTCCGGTTTGGTCTCATGGTCATGGAATTCCAATAACTTGCCGGGTTTTTGATCCACCACATTGTATTTCTCAATCGTGCCTTTCTTGTTGTAAATTCGACATAACACCCAATCATCAAGCTGCCATGACATTATTAAACCAGATAATCTCAGTTTATTTAAAATATATATTGGATCACTTGCTCAAATTTTAGCTTAATATGAAACTTACCCTTAGGTTTTTTTTCTTGCCGGCGGATCTGTCGACGTTAGCGAGGCGATATTCATGCATGATCCAGTTTGTTTTGATGCCATTGGGGGCCTTACCGGCGTAGAATACGAGTGCCTTCTTTATTCCCATTGGCTTCGGCTTACCAATCGGCTTATCGGCTCCGGTTGCTTTCCAGTACCCACTTCCGGCCGCCCGGTTCGGCCTCGAACCGTTCGGATATTTTCGGTCCCTCGGTGAAAAGAAGTACCATTCCTTCTCGCCGTACAGAGCCATTTCTGTTCATACAATCAACAGGTTCACCATTTTAATCATCCAAGATCAACAAAACAAATATCATAATATCAAATTATCAATAATTCGAAATCTATTTTTCCGAATTGAAAAGATTCGGACCGAAATCGGAAACCATCTGAGAAAACAATCCCTAACTAAAAACTGCTCTGTTTTGTGGAGATTCAAAATCGCGACGATTTACAGTGAAATGAAGAGAGAAATTGGGAGGTGAGAGAAGGAGATAAGTACCAGGAAGTTGCCATGGATCAAACTTGTAGAGATCGATCTCTTTGATAATGGGAACGGCAATGGACTGAGCGGCACATTTGGTACACAGATAGTGATTCACGAGTTCCTCGTCCGTCGGATGGAACCTGAACCCAGGAGGTAACTCCAATTCACAGTTCATTCTTCTACTTCTTCTTCTTCACTCTACGGTTAGCCTCTGTTTTTCTCTCTGCTTCTTCTCGCGATAATTCCACTGCGGCTTGAAACATAGAACTCACAGGCTAGCTGGTGTTTTATAGCCGAAATTCCAACCCAAAAAAAAACTACAAATAAATAAATAAAATAAAAAAGAAAGGGGCTTAATTTTGGCACGTGGGGGATGGGAGGGGAGGTGTATCTAGGAGGAGAATGATAAAAATTGTTTATTAAAAATAAAAAAAGAATAATGATAAAAATTGTGAAATGGGGAAGGGTGGTATGGGATTTAATGAAGGTTGACCGCAGCCACACGTGGCAGGTGATGAGTGGGTAGGGAGCACGTGTGTGTGGCCCACGTCATGTCATTGCTTCCGTCATTCGCCGTATGTTTTTTCCAACAAGTCGGCGGCTATATAGTGATTGCACATCGCCTGCACCCTACCCCATGTTCTTGTGAAGCCCCAATGGTCTTGTGCCGCGTGGAAAACGGGGGTATTGGTCCCACACTAGTCAACCAAGGGCACTGAGCGTGCAATACATTGAGCTGCACATGATCCATCTAATTACTCCAACGTAAATAGGGATGGATTTTTTAAAAAGATTAAAAATAAGTTACTTAATTTTAATTATTCTATATCTTTATATATCTTTAGTCTTAATTATAAGATTCAGTTGATTTTTTTGAAACATAAAGAATTTAATTAAATTAATTTAGAATATTTTTATTTTTTTCTCCAAATTAATTAGTTTAACTAATAAACTAATATATAATCTAAAGATACATAATATAAACTAAATTACTTTAAAATATTTTTATTTTTATTTTTCTCCTAAACAAAGTCAACCCGGTCTTATAATTAGGACCTAAGGGAGTATTATATATCAGTTTATAAGTTTGGAGAAAAAATGATAAATATAAATACTTTAAAATAATTTAATTAATTTTTTAAAATATCTCCATAAAAAAATACATTTTTATTTACTTTTTGTTGTTGTTGTTGATATTGATATTTTGCGTACACACTATGCAGACACAGGATCAATAATCAAGGCCGCAAGCGCAGCCATAAACTCTGGAGTAATTTATTACTTAATTATTCATATAAAACATATGTATAGTTAGTTAGATTAAATAAAGAAAGTTAATTGAACTAGTTAATATGATATCACCCTAATCCTATTTATAAGTCATTTTTTACCCAAAAAAAATGGTTTTATTTATGAGTTCAATTTTAGGGTAATAAATAATGGCAATTTTACCCATATTAATTATATCAATGAAAATAAAAAAGAAAAGAAAGAGTTATAAATATTTACCATTTTGGTCCTATTTATAAGTCCCTTTTGATTAAAAAAATTTGATCTATTTATAAGTCCCCTTTAACCAAATAAATGAGATTGTGATAATTTTGCCCATATTAATTGTACCAATAAAAATAGAGAGTGAAGAAAAAGTTGAAAGTACTCAATCATAAATGACGGTAAAATTGAAAATTCACTTCATAATCATTGAGCTAATTACCTCTCTTTAGTATGTGTGATTTGGTCAAAATGGGACTTATAAATAGGACCAGAGTGGTATTCCATAAATGATGGTTAAGTTGAAAATTTACCTTATAATCATTGAGTTAACTACATCTTCTTGGTATATGTGATTTAGTTTAAAAAAAGGACTGATAAACAAGATCAGAGTGGTATGTACTTTTTAAAACACCCAAGTCATCTTTTTTAATTCTCTCATTCACTCTCTTCCTTGTATATTGTTAAAGGAATATCAATATGAGTAAATTAGAAAAAAATATTAATAAATTTAAAAACTATAACTAATATTTAGATCTAGGATCAATTTTCTAAACATATTTTAAATTAAAGGTCGGAGAATATTTTGATAGAAAAAAATGCAAAATTCTACACACATGTGTATGAAATATACCTTAATATTTACAAGTTGTTAGTTCGTATAGTAAGAAATATCATCTCGTAATGAAGAGGATATAAATTTGAATCCCGATAAATACATTTTAATGGGAATGTTTTAACCTTAATGCTTCTGGCCCAATAAAGATGAGGCTCAAGTCTAAAATGATTTTGAGATACTCTGATGTGTGTGTATATATATATATATACACCTTAATACTAAATATGAAGGTACTAGTGCCATGCATGTGAGTGATAAAGCACGATCAATTAACGGGGAATTGTAATTTGTGATCTATGATCAGTGATGATGACCAGTTTCAAAAATGTTCTGATTGAAATATTAATTCACGTGCCTCGCTCTATATTTAATTTGTTCATTGAATGCATGAGTTTCTTGGCCTGCAAGAATTTTGACCAGACAAGAAGAATAATCAACAATTTAGATATGTATATTATGACTCAGAGTGAGAGAGAGAAAGAGAGAGAGAATGTTATGACTGTTTTTGTTTGGATGGGTGAAAGAAAACGGGTAAATATTTCAAGGACAAAAATACCCTTACACATATTTAAAATCAAATTAAATATCTAAAAGAATCATATTGTAGGTCGAGAGTTGAAATTATAAATTATCCAACATTATTAATAAATGATAAAAGTATAATATAAAAATGAAAGGGTTAAGATGGAATATAATAACATAAGAAATTGGTATCATAAATAAGAATTTGATTAATAATATTATTAAAATTAGTCATATCGTAAGATCAGTACAATAAATTTGTTTTCTTTTTTCTAAAAAAAATAAAAATAAAGATTATTAGCTAATTTTAATCATGCTATCCGCCTAACAAGAGTCAGTAAAAGAGACCTTTACTTTTAATGGATATAGTCTTCGAGCAAAAAAAAAATGGATATAGTCAAAAACATGTGATCATCCTCGAGTTCATTAAAGTCGAAGCCATATGGATCATTTTGTAAAAATGTTGCATGTGATTTGACTAACTGTTTATTGCTTTTAGTGGATCCATTCTCTTGGAATATTTTATTGGGAATATGACTACTTCTTTTGACCCAACTCAATCGAGCATATTCTATTTTTAAAATAAAATATCCTAGGAATCATCTGACATAATTCATTTCTATATATTAATAAAAAAAAATTAAAGTGGTTCTATATAAAAAGTTTAATGTGCAAATCTGCCTAGCTATGAAAAATTGGTAAAATTTCAGTCAGTTTCATTTGTAAAAAATTAATTTAAGTTAACTGCAAAAACTTTCTGAAACTTTACTGCATCCTGTGGTCAAAAATGAAATTAACTTTTGTAAATGAAAAGATAATAATGCCCTTCTTCTTTATTTAGAGAAGCATCTACAAGACAAATTGAGATATCTACAAGATAAATAAAAAGATTTGAAATAACATAAGGAATTAAAAATGTTTTGGTCATTTATAAGAAAAATATGAAACTTCATAAGATAAATATGATTATTTACACGTCAAATAAATATATTTATAAGATAAATAAAAAGATTCAAAAGAATCTAAAGAGTTTTAAAACATTTTGGTCATTTACAAGATAAATATAAACATTTGCAAGATAGATAAAAAAAAAAACCTAGGGAGTTAAAAACATTTTGACCATTTACAAGATAAGTATAAAAGTTCAGAAGACAAATATTAGTATTTACAAGTAAGAGCATCATTATTTGTTCACTCAAAAAAATTATTTTCATTTTATTTTGACCATGTAATACAGTGAAGTTTTAAACTTTTTTAAGAATTGACTGAAATTAATTTTGCTACAGTGGAGGTGTATTGAAATTTTCCCCACACTTATCTGCCATCATAAAGTTTATGAGTTTTCTCATGGGCACTAAAATAGAACAAGAGTATCGTGTCCGTTAAGTTTTACAACGTTGATAGTTTTTTTTTTTTTTGCTCGGGAACGTTGGTAGTTTATTAAGGAGATTTTTTTTAGGGTTAAGGTGTAAAAATACATATGTATTTTTTTTAAGGAGCGTCCAGTAGTAAGTACTTTTTTTAGGTGCAAAAATGCACACGTAGTTACAAATTAGGTGCAAAACTACTGTTTAACCGTTAAGTTTGACTTTGACCGTTAAGTTTGACTTTTTTTGCTGACTGGACGATGATGTGGCATTTCAAAGGTGCAAAAATACACATGTGTTTTGTCAAGAAGAGCGCCCAACACCAAATTATTATTTTTTAAAAAATTTAATAATTTTACTTCAATTAAAATTATTTCAGGATCGTGAAAAAATATTTCAGGTATTGACCAGTATTAAAAGGATATTGACTGATACTGAAAAAAATATTTCAGGGTACTGACTGGTACTAAAAAGTACTTTTAGGATACTAACTGTTACAGAAAAAATACTTTATAATCTTCAAAAAATATTTTAGGATCTTGAAAAAATATTTCAGGTATTGACCAATACTAAAAGGATGTGACTAATATTGGAAAAAAAATCTTAGGGTATTGACTGGTATTAAAAAGTACTTTTACGATACTGACTGATACAGAAAAAATACTTCATAATCTTGAAAAAAATATTTTAAGATTTTGAAAAAAAATTTCAGGTATTGGTCAGTACTAAAAGAATACTGACTGATACTGAAAAAAATATTTTAGGGTACTGACTGGTACTAAAAAATACTTTCAGGATACTAACTGGTACAGAAAAATGCTTCATAATATTGAAAAATTATTTTAGGATCTTGATTGGTACTAAAACGATACTGACTGGTACTAAAAAATATTTCAAGGTACTGACTGGTACTAAAAATATACTTCAACTTATTTTTTTAAGATTCTAAAATAATTTTTCAGATCATGAAATATTTTTTCTATACCAGGCAGTATTCTCAAAGTATCTTTTTAGTATCAGTCAATACTCTGAAATATTTTTTTAGATCTTAAAATAATTTTTCAGGATCATAAAGTATTTTTTCAGTATAGGTCAGTATATTGAATATCTTTTTAGCACCTTGTAGTAATTAAAATAAAATTATTAAATTAAAAAGAAAAGAATTTAGTGTTCGACGCTCTTTTTGACAAACTACATGTGTATTTTTGCACCTTTGAAATGCCACGTCACCGTTCAGTCAGCAAAAAAAGTCAAACTTAACGGTCAAATGGTATTTTTACACCTAATTTATAACCACATAGTCACTTTTACACCTAAAAAAAACATTTGTTATTGAACGCTCTTCGAAAAAAAGTACATATATATTTTTGCACCTTAACCTTTTTCTTTATCTAAAAAGTTGTGGTGATTTTTTTAAACTACAATTGTTTTATCAGTTGTATTGAAAGCTGCCCCTTTTGTTAAAAACCCTCTTAATATTAAATGGAAGATTTAAGGAAAAAAAATTATAAATTTAAGAGCAAAAATACATATAATTTTTATATTAAAAATAAAATAAAGTATTTTACCGACTCTTATATTTAAAAGTGAAGGGTATAAGAATAAAAAGTTGATATGCATAGGTGGAGATTGACACAAAGTAAAAGTTGTAAATTATTATATATTTGAATGCTAAAAGTGGTTCAATGTGGGAGTTGGTGGCATCGTGGATGGGGATGTTAGTCTAACACATGGAAGCTTCCTCGATGTTGCCTTCCCAGAATTTAATCCCCCAACACTTTATTTATACTATTTTCTTAATTATCCATAACATTAGTAATACTCATATTTATCTATATTTAATATATATATATATATATATATATATATATATATATTTATATATATATATTAAAGCTATATCATTAACCTTTTATTAATAATATATGAACAAAATTTAAAACCATGATATAGTGCAGAGAGATTAATTCCAAAAATTTTAAAAGGTTGAGTAGCAAATCCATTTCGAAGGCATATGTCTAGGAGTAATGTTCCCCTAAAAGTGTTTAATATCACCCTAGAAGTTTTAAAATGTAATAATGTTGCTCTTTTCAATTAAAAAGTTAACCGTCAACGCCAATTATTTAACGGTCAACTTTAATTTTTTAATGATTTTGGGCAACATCGCTGTGTTTTAATACTTTCGGGTGATATTAAACCTAAAAAAACTTTCAGGATAACATTGCTTCAAAGTGAAAACTTCAAAGACGGATTTACTACTTGATCTATTTTTAAAATATGAAACTAATCAAACTACGAATACCTATTATATATTTTAAATTTTAAGAAAGTTTAAATTTTAAAAACGAATAATTTAATTTATTTATTTATTGGGGGAGAGTAAATTAAAATAGCGGAACATGAAATAGATTGATTTAGACTTTAGTTTCAATATGGTTGGTATCGTTGTTGGGACAGCTTGGGATTGCATGCCACCCATATTTTTTTTTAATGCTGCTTTGACTTTTTCTTTTTCTTGTTTACTATATGAGGTGTGTTCATAGGATTGCGGCCGCACATGTCATATCCATTGATTTCCAAAATCAATTCCTTGATGGTGATCCAAAGTTTATGAATATTTAAATATCATCATATTCAGTTTTAGCCCTTCTTTTGATCTTCATGAATTTTTGTTCTTATCATATTATCAGCCCATCTATAGACCTACTAAAATACTACCTCATGTCTTAAAAGACTTAATTTGAAATCTTACATTTAAGATTGAAAGAGTATTAAAATTTAATTAATAGATGTTTCATGATTTAATCAATGATTAAGTAGGAAATCCGTCCTGGAAGTATAAACCTATGAGCAATGTTGTCATAAAAGTTTTTCTAATTTCAATATTGTCTTGAAAGTTTTAAAACGTAGCAATATTGACTTATTCCGTTAAAACTCTAACGTTGACCGTTAATTTTTTAACGGATATGGGTAACACTATCACGTATTGAAACTTTTTTGGGGGCAACATTGATACAAGAAAAATTTTTAGGATAATATTGTTTCTCAACGAAAACTTTCACGATAAATTTGCTACTTAATTTTTTATTCAATAAACATTGCTCCACATAGGAGGAATTAAATTTCACTTATGCAAAGATTATTAGTCTTATGAATGAAAAGTGTAAACTCAAAAAATTTAAATAAGGATTCAACAATTAAATGTTGATATATTAATCTTTAATTTAAATTTGAAAAGTAAAACGTACTATCTAAAATAACATCTAATGAAGATACCATCTAATCCAAACTTTTAATATTAACGAGTCACCTTTCAAAATAAAAAATGTATAATATTGAAGAACTAAATTTTAAAATAAATATTTTAAGAGCTCTCATATTTGCCATTGATAAATATATATATTTTAGGAAAAACTTAAATCAAGATACTTATAAGGAAAATGACAGTTAGGTTTCAAGGAACATACAAAATATCAAAAAAGTCCCAACTCGAAACCACATATCAAAAAGTCGTTAGGGACTTTTTTGATATTATTTGTATTAAATTAAAATCCAAGTTTTTAAATTTTGTTGTGAATATAGCCTTTCTTGTTGTAAATATAGCCTTTTCTGTTGTGAATGGTCAGCTTTTAAATTTTGTTATGAATATAACACTTCCTGTTGTGAATTTAGCTTTTTTTCTATTGTGAATGGCCTTTTGACGCTTATGGATCTGAATTTGAAACAAAATCTAGGTGTTTAAAATTTGTTGTGAATATAACACTTCTTGTTATAAATATAATTTTTTCTGTTGTGAATGACCAAGTTTCAAAATTTTGTTGTAAATATAACACTTTCTATTGTCAATATAATAATATCAAAAAAGTTTCTAAGGATTTTTTATATGTAATTTTGAGTTGGGACTTTTTAATATTTTGTATGTTCCTTGGGATCTGGTTGTCATTTTCCCATACTTATATTCATCAGGTGAAGTTTATAGATAAATTTATAAATGTATGTACACGTTTTAACAAAACTTATGATTTACATTATATGAGCTTGTACAAAAATTATAGGGGTTAGACGCTCTCACCAAAAGGGAGGAGCGGGTTCGGAGTTGGTCAAAAGTACTAGGGGAGACATTCTAGGGGTCTACGAAAGAATAGTAACCCAGACTAAAGTGGATACATGTAATAAAAAAAAATTAAGTATTTATAGGGACCCATACACACTAATAATACTAAAATGATAACTGATAGATTCCTCACTTTTTTATATTTATGTATTATATCGCAATTGATGATGCTATTTCTTGGGCATGAAGTACATAGAGCTTACTAGGACCCACATGTGGGCTGGTAAAACGGCCGCCGTTTTGTCGATAGTTGTTAGTATTATAATTATTTATTAATTAATAATTTTGAATGAAAGTGAAAGGAGGAAAGTGTATAATAAATAAAGAGAAGAGCGTGATTGAGTGAAGATGCATGCCGCAACAGGTCCAAGTGAAATGAACTTAATTAATGGATTAATGTGGAAAGTAAAAATTGTTACCTTCTTCGAACCTTCCTCTCTTCCTCTTCCTAGCTGCCGTTTTTGACTCTTCTAATCTCAATTCTGAATTTCTGGTCACACAGTCTGTGCACCACTCACTCACTTTAGTCCCCTCCTACTAAAAACAATTTTTCTTTTTCTTTTTTTAAAAAATGTATATTTATCTCAAACTACCAAAAGTTATGACATGGTTGCTGAATTTTAATTTTTTTAATCAAAATATCTTCTGTAATTTTTTAAATTAAGAAATAATATTAATTTGAATCTTGCATCTTTATCAAATCTTTTAGGCTAAAGTATATTTTTAACCCTTTTAAAATTTGTGTAAATTGATATATATATATATATATATAAATGTTTTCTCATGTCACACACACATAAAATGGTAGTACCTACATATATATATATATAATTAACATTATGTATATGTGGGTCCTATTATTTCATGTGTGTAGAAATCTTCTTCTTCTCATACAATATGAGAAGTTTAAACTCTTATATATATATAAACATAATCAAACAATCTATATCAAAACTTCCACTTTATTAATTTTTTAAAATAATCTAAATATATTAGTTTAATAATTTAAATATCAAAACCTCGATTTCATTTATAGCAATTTGTTGGTTTATTTTAGTTTAATAATCTAAATATATTATATTCAAAAATTAAAACTTAAATATGCTTTGTTAGCTGCACAGTCATTATTTAAGTTTGTTAGTCAACATTTTTCATTAGCAATATTAAGAGTGTTAGTAATATATGACTAATATATTTTATAAAGTTAAATGATAAAAAATATGCCTCATGCAAAATTTTAAAAACTAAAAATATGTTTTAGCCAATATTTTATGGGGCCTAAGATTGTTTAACACTTAAATATTATCTAAGACTTCACTAATTCGTACCTTTAATTAAAAGTGGGGCCAGCTCTCTTTTTTTTTTTAAAAAATATCAAATCCTTTTGGTTTTTTTCTCCTTTTTTATGAGAAAAATTGTGTTATAACATCAAAAAATTATTAGCGTATGCCCTTTTAATTAAGGGGGAAAAAAAAGACAACACAACACTCTGTATCTTTTAGGGGCCGTTTGTTATGCTGAAGATTGAGGGAGGGGAGGGAAGATTCATCATCTTCCTTTACAAAAATCCGTTTGGCTGCTCCATCTTCCCGGAATCAATCTTCCGACGGCGCTCTATCTTCCTTCACTCATGGGAAGATGGTTTCCATCCATTTTTGGATGGAAAGTTATCTTCCCTTGGGAAGATTAGGGAAGATTCCCAAATAACCCTCATCTTCTTCTTCAATCTATCTATAATACTCACCGCCGCCGCCGTCGCCGCCGTCTACGCTTCCTTCTTCTGCAAGTCCCTCCGCCCCTTCTTCTGCGTGTCACCGTTGTGGATTGCAAGGATGAAGACGATCTGGAAATTTGTGTGTGTTGTTTTTGGGTGTTGTAGGGATGAAGAAGACATGGAATTTGTGTGTGTTGTTGGTGTTGCAGGGATGAAGAGGATAAGATCTGAAAATTGTGTGTGTGGTGCGCTGTTGTCCTCGGGAAGGGATGAAGCAGAAGCAGATCTGGATAAAAAAAAATTGTTTTTAGGGTTGGGGATATTTGGGACATTTCAAAGCTTATATTTTAATTATAATTTTTTTAAAATTATCATCTTCCATTTCAATTTTCAGTCTACCAAACAGAACACTCCTTTTAAAGTTCCCTCCTAATCTTCCTTTCCATTCCTTTCCTTCCTCTAAATTCCTTTCCTTCTCTAAATCTTCTTCATAACAAACGGGGCCTTAGGGTTATTAAACCTGCCTGACCGGTTGATTCTCCCCAGAAACCGTCGAATTAGTTGGTATGTTGGTCCGGTCTAGATATTAACTTGTTTTTTTTAAAAAAAAATTTTGATTTTTTTTTCTTATAATTTTATATTAATAGCTCTAAAGTCTTCACTTTCTCTTCAGTTTGGCTCGAATTAGCTCTAATTTGATTTTAATCTGACCTGCTAATCTTTGACATAGTATCCCGACTAGTTCAGTGACCGATCCGATTTTAATAACCTTAATATTTTTCAAAATATTGTTTGTGAGAGAATTTTTTTATTTTTTATTTATTTTGTATTTGTCGCCGACAGACTTGATACAAGTGAGAACATGAAGAAATAATTTTGGGCATGAATTTTGTTTTTTTGGTGATGCTCTACTCTTTATGGAAAATTTGCATGTTGACGTGGACAGGACAAAGGCAAAAAACTATTTTTGGGGGGCTTGTCGTAATAGCTTCATGATAAGGGAAACATTTTTTCCCTCAATTAATTGAGGAGGCTTGCATGAACATCAAAACGCCCCATTTTTTTGTTGAAAGTTTGACATTTTCTATCACTATGGTAGGGTCACCCTTCGACCAAAAAAGCCAGGGTCGTCCCACTTCTATCCAACTAAGAGCCCGTTTGACCTAGTTTATTTTTAGCTTTTAAGCTACTTTTAAGCAAAAGCTAAAAAAAAGAACTTATTTTAAAAAACTAAAAGCTGTTTGGTGCTTATATAAATTTTTCAGCTTAAAAGTTGAAATTTAAAATAAGCTGTTTGGCAAAAATTTTGTCATAAGCACTTTTTTTAAATAAAAATTAACTTAAAAGGTATATTATAAAATATACTGCGGTGGCTGAGGTGGTGGTGGCGGGCCGGCAGCGGTGGTGGTGGCGGTCGGCCGGCAGGCGGTGGTGGTCGGCCGTGGTGGGTGGCCGGCGGTGGTGGTACTGGTGGCGGGCCGGTGGCGGTGCTGGTGGTCGGCCGGCGGTGGTGGCGGCCGGCTGGCTGCAGTGGTGGGTGGCCGATCGGCGGTGGTGGTGGCGGTCGGTCGGCAGGCGGCGGTGGCAGGCCGTGGTGGGTGGCCCGTGGTGGCGGTGCTGGGAGCCAGCCGGTGGCGGTGGTGGTGGCCGGCCGGCGGCAGCGGCGGTGGCCGGTCGGCGGAGGTGGTGGTCGGCCGGAGGTGGTGGTGGCCGGCCGGTGGTGGTGGTGGTCGACCGGCGGTGGTGGTATTTATTTAGAATTTTCCTTTGAAAAAAGAGGGCTTAAAAAAAAAGAGCTTAAAATAAGCTCCTCTCACCAGCTTTTTTTTTTAAGAGTTTTTTTCTTCATTGTAAAATAAGCTTTTATAATATAAGAGCTTATTTTAAATTCTGTTTGGCCTATCTTTTACTTATAAGCATAAGATAAGCTGAAAATAAGTTAGGCCAAACAAGCACTTAGTGTCATTATAAAAAATTATAACTTTTTTTTTAATACTAATTAAACTAATTTTCATATTCTATGTAAAATAGCTAACAAGACCTTATACGATACTACTTCTGATTTTTAATATAAGATTTAGACCAAAAAATTTAATTTGGTTCTAAATATAAGATTTTAATTCACTTTACCTCCTCAATTTATATTTTTTTATTCAAAACATTCTTATTGAGGCTTATTGTATGAGCAATTTCATCAAGTGATAGCTACAACATATGATTAAAAAGGATATTTTGGAGAAACCAATACAAATTTATTATAGATAACTAATTTAACTAATTTTCTTGATATTCATAATTTCCTATACATATTTTATGTTAAGGATCATAGGGAGTGAGAATTATAGAGATTTCTAAATAGTTTCTATGAAAAACATTCAAGTACAATTTGCCTTGTCATGTAATTTTTGTAGTTTTAATTTTCAAGAAAACCTAAAATTACCTTCTTCTTTTTTTTTTTTTTTTGGGATAACAATACCTTCTTCTTCTTTTAATTCAGAAGGGCCACATCCATATTTTTTGCTTTTGATCGATGCCTGTGCAATAATTTGCTGCTTATGGTTTTTGAAAAAAAAATTGCTGCTGCATTTACGGGGTTTGTGGCCTTACTGGGCCCATTTGGATTTGGGCTTAGCTCTTGGAAGGTTCCTTTTTTTTTTGGGGGGGGGGGGGGAGTTTACATTGGGCCTGAGTGGCTTTTTTTTTTCAAGTGCTGGTGTGTAAAAATTTCAGTAGCTTTTAAACCTATGACCTAGTGAGAAAAAAGCTTATATCAAAAAAATAGTGAGAAAAAAGCTTGTTTGGATTGTCCATTACGTTGGTTGAACTTTAAGTCAAAAATGCTCAAAAAGCCAATTAAGGAAAAAGCTCCAGAATCCAGCTTTTTCCATAATGCTCTCAACTTTTTGATGTGGGTCCCGTATTTTTACCACTATCAATCCAAACACAAATAATTATCTATAACCTAATTTTGTTCCTATCGAGCTTTTTTTGGAATCAGATAGCTTTTAAGTTATCGTTTCTACCGCCAACCTAAACAAGCACATTATGGGAAAATTATTTCTCCAGTCGTTGGAGATAAGTTATCTCCAATAACCTCCAAAACTATGTCGTTTTGAATTAATGAAGTGTGTGTTTATAATTTTAGGTGAAATACCCTCCATTAATCCAAAACGACGTAGTTGTGGGGTCACTGGAGATAACTTATCTCCACTTATTGGAAAAATTCTTTAGCCATGCATTATTATTGACATTGAGTAATTTGGATTGAACTAAGCTATGTTCTTTTAGGACCACCAAGATCTATCCTCATAGGTTATCTCTTTTAAGCTTTTTATTCGGTTCTTTAACTTTCTACCTTGTAACGTTACATCAGTTAGTCCTTGAGATTTAAACTACGGAGTAGTAAATTTTTCCATCAGAACGTGTTACCAGTTAGATAATGAAAGCCACGTCTAAAACATCTTCTTCATTCTTCTTCCACCATAACCTCAAGTCTCATATTAAGTTTCCTCTCATTCATTCACCCCTCAACATTTTCTTCTCCATCGTTCTCCATAACACCTTCCTTCAGTCGCAAAACCATCATCAGAGAGAGTTTCAAGCACTTGGCCAAATCCATAGCAGCAAATTATTATTAAGGTTTGATCAAATACTAGAAAAATGTTTTTTTTTTTTTTAAAAAAAGGTTTGATCGCATGATACTAAGCCATAGGGGAAAAAAATATTGGGAAAATTGCATTAAGGTCACAAGCTACGAAAAATACTACTAAAAGGTCTTTTGAAATATCTAATTTATAAGTAATTTCGGTGGGACTTTTGGGTAATATAAATGAAATGTCAAAAGACTCAAGTACCCTTAGCATGAGCTCTCTCACCTGTCAGGGAGCACATAAGGGGGTTCACATTCCATGCTTCTCCCTTACATGCTTCTTAGGTGCTTGTCCCTCTAATTAGAGGGTTGAAACATCTTTTTTTTTAAAATTTTTTTTATATATTCTATTTATTTATATTAAACTATGTGTTGCATCCTGAAAATTTTTGGCACCCAATATCTCAAATTAATTAATTTTTAATCCTGTATTCAAAAATATTTTCCTTGTAACACCAATATCATTAAAATTAATTAATTTGAGATATTGGGTGCAAAAAAAAAAAAAAATTCAGGATGCAACATATAGTTTAATCTAAATAAATAGAATATATAAAAAATATTTTAAAAAATATTTCAACTATCTAATTAGAGCGACAAGTACCTAAGAAGCATGTAAGAGAGATGCATGTAATGTGAATTCCACATAAGGTGCTTGTCACCTTATGTGCAAGCACCTTATGTGCTTCTTACATGCTCATTTTTTTAATTTTTTATATATATTATATTTATTTAGATTTAAATTATATGGTACTTTCTGAAATGTCTTTTAGATCCAGTATCTTAAATTAATTAATTTCCATAATACTGGTATTACAGGAGAAAATTTTTGAATGCAGGACTGGAAACTAAAAATTTCTAAATGTAGGACTGGAAACCAATTAATTTGAAATACTGGGTGTAAAAAAATTACAGAAAGCTACATATAATTTAAATCCAAATAAATATATTATATAAAAATAAAAAAATAAAAATAAAAATGTGCTCATCCCTCTAATAGAGAGACAAGCACATAAGGTGCACATAAGGATGTGTACCTAATGTGAATCCCACCAGTCAATACAGTCTATGGGTATTCATTAACAAGTCTATGGGTGGTCATTGACAAGTGAGACAACTGACACTAAGGGTACTTAGATCTTTTGACATTTCGATTATATTACTTAAAAGTTTCATGGGACCTGCCCACAAATTAGAGATTTCGATGGTAGTATTTTTCTTAATTTGGTACCTTAGTGCAATTTTCTCAAAAATATTTCCCTCATTTTAATTAATTATTATTCAGGTTTTTTATAAAAAAAAGAAAAAAAAACGCACCTTGTTATAAAACTAATAGAAATATAAATAACATTTAGCTGCAAGGAAAAGCATAGAGAGAAAAAATGGGGGAGAGTTTTTCTCATTTTATATTTTTATATTTTCTCATTTGTTTTCTGGTGCATCTAAGGGTCAGACTGATAAAGAAACAATAATAGAGAACATACTGAAATTATGAGTATAAATCTTACCTATTTGCTATTACAACATTTGGTCAGACTTTTGTAATATAAAGGGACTACACTATTAAAATTGATGAATAGGGATACATATATGTTGTAATCAAGTGAAAAAATAATTAACAATATAATTTTTTTTAAAAAAATCTCCATTAAAACATTATATCCCACCGTTGGAAAAAAAAAACTCCCGTGATATAATATTCTCATCAATAAATAATAAAAAAATTACCATGAATCGAACCTAAATACGACATAATAATTTCACCATAAAATATTAAAACATTACTATGAACCCAATATGTATACTACACAAATTGAAAAATTTATCATGAACCCAACATGTACATGTATAGTCAGGGGTAATTTTGTCTCTAGCTATATTATTCTCATATATTTTTATGTACAATATAATCCAACCAAACGAATTTATACATATGCATCATCTTTCCTCAATGACAAATCAAACAAATTTATATAATCATTATTATATTATAGGGAAAATTATGTTAAAGGACCCAAAAAAATTTATTAAGAAGGATCATTAAAATAGTAATTATTTTGAAAGACCAAAAATTAAAATATTAAAATAAAAAGACTAAATTACCCTTAGTTAGAAATTATTTTGAGACTTATCCCTATCTCTTATTCTCCTCCTCCTTGCGTTACCGCTTACTCTTCTTATCCAACTTTCAATCAAACAGCTGCGAACTTCTTCAAAGTGGCAGTCGCGGTTGCTTGGACATGATTTTTTTTGGGTTTTTGGAACAGCCAATGGAGCGAAGTGAGCAAATTATAAATCTAGTAGATGGAAGATTTCTTTAGTTTCTCTGTCGCTTTCCATTTCATCCTAGATGTTTCTTCTGAATTGCTTGCTCAGTATTCTTTCGCATCTTTGTAAACTCCATATGCACATGCTTGGAGATGTGATTTGGTGTGTTGCATGAATTATGTATATATGATAGCGTAGTAATAATATGACACTAAAGCTATACCCTTGCAGCAGTTTGATTGAAAGTTGGATAAGAAGAATGAGCGGTACTATGAGGATGAGAAGAAGAAGAGATAGAGACAAGTCTCAAAATAATTTCTAACTAGGGTAATTTAGCCTTTCTATTTTAATGTCTTAATTTTTTGTCCTTCAAAATAATTACAATTTTTATGATTCTTTTTAATAAATATTAATTTTCTTATATCCTTTATTATAAATTTCCCTATTTATATTCCATTACATCACCTTTGATCTCGTGAACCAATCCGACACTAAATCACTCTCACAAATACTAGTGTTTATTTGTTTTAACCTTTTAAAAGTGCATTTATAAGTTTTAATATAAGCATGTGAAGAGAGTTTGGA
This sequence comes from Acacia crassicarpa, assembly GCA_034222035.1. Taxonomy (NCBI): domain Eukaryota; kingdom Viridiplantae; phylum Streptophyta; class Magnoliopsida; order Fabales; family Fabaceae; genus Acacia; species Acacia crassicarpa. The sequence continues at coordinate 8,032,339 of JAWXYG010000008.1, forward strand.
AAAATTCCAAATAAATACCGTCTGAATTTGTGAAACCCCTAGAAGCCCGTTGAATTTATAAAAAAACTTAGAGGTGACAAGGACTTTTGAGGGATATTCAAATTTGAGCGAAATTACCCTTTTACCCTTAATTTTAAATAATTTTTTTTAAAAAGTAAATACCCCCTCCCCCAGCGGTGGGGCCCATTGCCGGAGGGGGGTATTTACTCTTTTTTTTAAATTATTTAAAATTGAAGATAAAAATGTAATTTTGCTCGAATTTGCATATCTTTCAAAAGTCCTTGTCACCTTTCTGTTTTTTTACAAATTTGACGGGTTTCTGGGGGTTTTACAAATTTATGCGGTATTTATTTGAAATTTTCCTAAAGAGTTTTGTCTCAACTTACGAAAAAATGTTTTTTTTTAAAACACCTTTTAAGGTTGCCAAAATACATTGCATTTTTTATCTGCTTTTGGTAAAGTTAAAAAATGCCTGGATAATACATGCGTCATAAGTAAATTATATTATTTATTTTTATTCAATTATAAACCAAAGTTCCTCTCTAATGCATGATATGGGACCAATTGTTTCCTAATTAGAATTCGAAGTGCATGATAGGAGAAAATGGAGCTACTCGTTTGGAGGGGAGGGGATGAAAATTTTGGGGTCTCCTCTCCTCAAAAATTCTAAACTAAATGATGGGAAATCTTCATTCACCTCCCCCCCTCTTGTGTTCTTTCCCTTCTAACCAAACAGGCTCTAAACCAAATGAGGGGAGAAAACATCTAATTTGAAGTTTGAATAGTGTTCACATCATGATTATTTTTATGGGTTGATTTTTGTTCAATTTTCTTTTTTATAATAATTTCCTTGCAATAAATGCTTCTTTGGTTTACACTTTGAAAATCTTATTTTTGAATCTTGTTCGTGAAATTGAGAAAAATAAATAGTTTTATGTATTGTTCTAATTTTTATGTGTAGTAAACTACTACATTATCATTATTACTTTCCTTTTTTTTCTTCTTCTTTTATTTGTATTGTCTTCTTTGTTATATTTTCCTTTCTTTCAGATTAATAATTAAAAAAAACTCCAAAGTCTTTTTTTTTTTTTTTTTTTGCAGATGGAGGCAAAAAAGACACTTCTGGAATATCTTTTCTAATTACTCTTTTTTATCTGTCAGAAAAAATATGATATTCATTGGTTGAAGAGGGGTAAGTTTGTTTTCAAAAAATTTTGAGCAAGCCGGAAAATAGGTGGGAAGCGATTTTTTCCGTGTATAATGGAAAATCTCATGCTACAAGAAAATTATTTTGGTAAGAAAATGACGAACCAAAGATACGTTTGGAAAATCCAATTTGCATTTCCCTCATCTGATTTTCAGCAAGCAATATGTTAACCTTCAAAGCACAGGCATTTCCCTTTTTTGACATGCAGCCTGAAATCGTTTTTCGAGGATGGTTTGAGGGAATAATAGATATTTTACATACACAAAGATTAGAATAAATGTGATTGAATTCCAAAAATCTATAGCAACCAAAGATGGGACCTTTCGAAGTTTTATAGCAGAAGAAGGTGTCATAGCTGGATAATGGCCCAACTCGTTCTTTTTTTTTTTTTTTTGATTACAAAGAGGAGGGGAAACCCTCAAACTATTCTACTACAAATATCAGAAAGTAACCTATCCTTATTCAAGAATTTGGCTAAATCACCAAAAGAGGCATGAAATTGATGAACCCCAGGCCATACATCAAAAGCCTGTTTCGCCACATAATCAGCAGCCATATTTATCTCCCTTGGGACCCATTGTACAAGTACCTCCCAGTCTCTGTTTAGGATACATTTAACCTCCCTAACAACCTCCACTTCGGACTGAGATTCCTGGATCGGACCATTTATCAACTCAACAACTTCCCTGGCATCAGATTCCAGCACCACCCTTCGCTCGCCCAAATCCCAGCACATTTTCATCCCAAACAAAACCGCCCATACCTCAGCAGCGAAACTATCAGCAGGCGTCGCCGCTTTAAACATGAACCCCGCCTTAAGAGCACCATACTCGTCTCGGAGCACTCCTCCACCTGTTGCAACTTGGTCTTGTGAACACGCGCCATCCACATTCAACTTGACCCAGCCTTGGCATGGCGGCGACCATGAAATGCTTCTTGGTTGCTCCGGTCTACCATTAAGATTGACCCCTTTCAGCATGAGACTCGCCTTAGACATCGTTTCAACGATAGATCTCGCCCTGTGCATAATGGAATCATTACTCGGGCATGTATTCTCAAAAATTCTGGCATTCCTGCGTTGCCATATAAGCCAACACACCGTCGAAAAGAGCTCGCTCCATCCCTCTTTCCCACGGTTACGACCCCTTTGTATGTTTTTACTAAGCCACGGTTGCCTCTCTAACTGAAAGAACCTACTCATGAGACTAGGACCACCCACCAACATCCATAACTTCCTCGTTTCACTGCAGTCTCGAAGCACATGGATCAAGCTTTCAGAATCATCACCACACCAGGGGCAGCGACCATCCCCCCCATGCCCCTGAGAACCCGCACCTCATTAGTGAGGAGTTTATTGTGCAGAGCAAGCCACATAAACGCCTTACATCGAGGCAAGGTGCGCAGCTTCCAGACCCATTGCCACTCCCGTGCCACTTCCTCCTGGTTCTCAGATAAAACTCGATATGCTGACTTGACACTAAATTCCCCATTCCTCTCATGCTTCCACCGAACCGTCTGCGACCCAACGTCCACAAGGGAACCCTTCATTACAGCTTCCCATGACTTCTTAATACCCGACCAGGGATTAGATCCCAATCTTGCACAATTGATTGTTGGTACCAAGTCATCTCCACATTTATATTTGCTCCTCAACACCTTCACCCAGAGATCATCTCTCCTTTTCATCATGTTCCATCCCAACTTCATCATATAGGCCTGATTCTGGCGATACAAGTGTTTCAGCCCCAACCCTCCATTCTTCTTTGGTCTACAAACCGTATCCCAATCCACAAGATGCATTTTCCGTTTCTCTTGAGTAGAGCCCCATAAGAAACTCCTGTTTTGCTTTTCAATCTCCTCACACGTCCCTTTCGGTAAAGCTACAGTTTGCATCGTATACCCTGGAATGGCCGACGTAACAGCTGAGACAAGCGTAGCTCTGCCTGCCAGAGACAACGAAGTAACCTTCCAGCTAGACAGTCTATGGCGAACCTTATCCACAATACCCTGGTAGCTCCTCTTAGTGACTCTCTTATGATGGAGAGGGACACCGAGGTATTTTCCTAAGTCCGGAGTTACTTGGAAACCCAACACATTACACACCTCAGTTCTCCTAATATGATTCACATTCTTAGAGAAGAAGACCCGAGTCTTGGTCGTGTTTACTTTCAATCCCGAAGCCATACAAAAGTAGTCCAGACAGTTCCTAACCTCTTCCGCTTGGTTGACTACTGCTTCCACAAATAAGACCACATCATCCGCGAAGAATAGATGAGAAATAGGGGGTCCACCTCTACTCAAGTTAATAGGTCTCCAACCCCCACGACTGATGCGCTCCTGGATTAAATGTGCTAACCTTTCCATACAAATAACAAACAGGTATGGGGAAAGAGGGTCCCCCTGTCGCACCCTTCTAGTTGGTCTTATTTTTCCTGCGCGATCCCCATTCCACAAAAGTTGCATGCTTGGGGACGTGACACAAGAGTAAATAACATCCATTGCCGAATCCGGCATATTCATTTCCTTGAGACAGTCATAAAGAAAATGCCAATTAACACGATCATAGGCTTTCTCCAAGTCAATCTTAATTGCCATAAACCCACGTTTCCCTTGGAGCTTTTGCATTGAATGAATAACCTCCTGAGCAACAACAATGTTATCGGAGCTATGTCTTCCTGGCACAAAACTGCATTGATGAGGACTAATAAGCTTAGGGAGTACCACCTTAAGTCTATTTGCAATAACCTTGGTGAGCGCTTTAAAAATCACATTACATAAGCTAATCGGACGAAAATCCGTAGCAGTCTCTGGGTGATCCTTCTTGGGGATCAACACAATCAATGTATCATTTACCGACTGTATTGTTGATGGAGAGCCCCACATGGATCTAATAGCCTCGCAAACCGATTTTCCCACTTCCGTCCATTGGCTCTGATAAAAAAGAGCGTTTAAACCATCCGGCCCAGGCGCCTTCAAAGCACCCATACTAAACACAGCCTGCTTAATTTCTTCATCAGTAACCATATGTCCAAGTCTTCCTAGCTCCGAAGATCCGATGGCCGGGAAGGAGATAGAGCAACACAAGGGGGGCCTCCTAACTTGTTCCTCCAAAAAAACCGCCGATAAATGAGAAGTCATCAATTCCTTAATCTGGTTACAGTCGTAAATCCAAGTGCCCTCCGAGCTCATCAAAGCACCTATGAAGTTTTTCTTCCGCCTCCCATTAGCACGCGAGTGAAAGTAACGGGTGTTCCTATCCCCATCCACCATCTACACACTCCTCGCCTTCTGTGCCCAAATCAGAGATTCCTGTAATAGGACCTCCTCCAGCTGCTTCCAAAGGGAGTGCTGGAGCTCTTCCATTTCAATAGATAACCCAAACCGTGCCTCTGATCTTGTAATCCCATTAAGTCTGCTCAACAGTTTTCTCTTCCTTGCATTAGTATGGCCAAAAACTTGCCTGTTCCAATTACCACAAGCAGTAGTAAATTGTTTTACAGTCTCATTCCATGGCAGCTCCATCCTCCAGTTATCAGTAACAAACGGTGAGAAACGCTCATCCAACACCTATGCTGCAAGAAACCTAAACGGCCGATCCCCATGATCCTTTTCCTTATAACCATCCAGCTGAAGGAGGAGAGGTCGATGGTCACTTTTGTACCAGTTAAGGTGAGTCACCAACGCATTTGGAAAAGAATCTTGCCATGCAGTAGATCCCAAGATACGGTCAATTCTACTTGCCTTCCCGGTGCATCTCCATGTAAAAGGGGGACCAACAAAACCCAAATCATTAAGATCAGCATCCTCCACGAAACTACAAAATTCCCTATCTGGGCCCCTTGGTACTCCCTGTGAAAACCGTTCATCAGCTTTTAAGGTCACATTTAAGTCACCGCCTAAACACCATGGCACCTGTATACTTTGTTTAAGCTGCAATAAATCCATCCATAAATTACGCCTTTGAACAATATTGGGACTTGCATAAACGAATGTCATCTCGTAGACCTGTAACAGATGATTAGTAATACGAACATGCACAAATTGATTAGATGAAGCCAACACCTCCACCTGTCTAAACTTGTCCGACCAAAGGCACCATATACCACCCCTAAAGCCATCAGCATCAATGATTTTAAAATGAGGAAAACCCATCAAGGAAGCCCGACGCTTAGCTTTTGAGCCACCACATATAGTCTCAAACATCGCAACAAAATCCACATCCCATGAACGAACCAATTCTTTAATGAGAGACGGGAAGGAGCGAGCCCCGGCACCCCTCACATTCCATAATAAATAGTTCATTATTAAACAGATTGCAATTTAGGGAGCACATCCCCGAGATCATCCACGGCCCCAACAGAGACCTCAACACAAGATACATCCATATCCACATTCGTTCTTGCTTCAACAGGGCCTGACGTCACCATTGCAGGCTTCGCCATCTCCCTCAGCCCATTAGGATTTAATTCATCAATTGTTTTCCTCTTCTCCTCAATTGCATCCATCCGTGCTAATTGTACCGGTTCACTGTGATTTTTGAGCCCAGAACGAGAGTCTAGCTCCATAGCATTCCCTTTAATCATCGGCCCAATTGATTCCTTAGGCCCAACCGTGTGGTTTAAATGCATATCACCTAGATCCCCTTTTTTCTCCTTTCCACGTGATGTCAACATATTTCCATTTTTATTCTCCTTTCCTTTTGCTTTGACTTTGGCCTTAGATTTTCTCTTGGACCCCACCTTGATCCACTCCAGATTTGTCTCCTTATTTTGCACCTCCCCCCCAAACTTTCCTGAATTATCCGCCACGTCACCACCCACCTTCCCTTCCTGAAATTGCTCCATCCCACTTGTAAACCGAGATTGTTGGGGCTCATTACTCTTACCCTTCTCATTAAATCCCTTCTTATCCGCCACTTCCATCTTGGGAACCTTCAAATCCGTTTTTGATTTCATTTTCCCAAAATCACGCTTAACAAGCATATCCGGGCCATAATCCACTCGTTTACCGTTTCCAGATAGTACACCGGACATCCCTGCCGCCTGCCAAGCCTCCTGCTTCCTATCGGGTTCTAGCACCGCCGGTCCCTCCGTGGCAATCAAGCCATCCACCGTTACTCCCGTTGATTTTTGCATCGTCGGCCCCACCGTATCCCCAGAAGGCGCTTCATCAGGCTTAGGACCTGGCTTGCTGCAACTGGCCTGGCCTGAGCATTGTTCCATACGATGACCATATTTTCCACAGGAGAAACATACCAGATGGAGACCCTCGAACTGAAAACGTCGTTCCTCGCCAAAATGGATAAACCCTGGTAATAATGGCTTCTGTAAATCTACTTCCACACACATCCTCGCAAAACCACCTTTCTCAGAAAACGCCGTAGTCCGGTCAATTTTAAGCGTTTTTCCTATCATGTTACCAATCCTCCTAATAGACTCCACGTTGTACAATTCATGGGGAAGGTCAGGAATACGTACCCAAACTGCTATACGCTTCTGTGTATCCGCTTTCCAAGGGTTGAAGTTTGGTCTCCATCGTTGCACCAGCAAATAGTGATCAGCAATCATCCATGGCCCTTCTTGTAAGGCAAAGTCTCGATCCGCCGTTGAAGAAAACGAAACCAGGAAATAACCATTGCTCAGAGGAGTAACCCTTAGCGGTCCATGCGAAGCCCACATCCTTTCCATCCGCATCCTCATGAACCCAACATTCACTGTTTTCCCAAGAAGCTTAACAATCAGAGAATTCATGAATGGTTTGCACCACGCCTCATACTCTTCTGCGCTAACATGAAGCTTTGGTAATTTACCAGTCCTTCTCCACAAGTCCACAGCCTCCTCCTCCTCAACCCCTTCGTCCTCATCCTCCTTTTCCTTCATACACTGCTTCTCATTTGATTTTTCAAAATACTCCTTCCAGCCAGACAAAGCCTTTGAGGCCGAGAAGTATGGCTCCAATAACCCCGACTCTCCTAGGCAAAGAAGCTTGTCCTTATACGACAAACGAGCCCCACTGGGATGGGGACCGTCCGTACCGGAACCACCCTGCTTCCTGTTTGTCTCCATACCTCCAGTACGAAATGTTAAGAATTGATTGGCACCCTTCAAGCCTTGGTCCCCAACCCCTCTGCTTCCCTTCACACCTTGCAAACCGCCAGTACCATCCCCCACGTTACCTCCGCCGCCACCAACCGTCCTCCCATCACCCACGGTCCTCCCGTCGCCTACAGTGCTTCCTTTCGCCATATTTCGGAATGCCAATTTCTACTTCACTAACTCGCCCAACTCGTTCTTTTGATGTATAATAACTTCAAATGGGTCCTATGGTTTTAGGGAATATGGATCTAATGAAAAAAAGTTAAAAGACCCCCCCCCCCAAAAAAACAAAGACAAAAAGTTCAGGAATATGATTCAGAATTGGGCAAAAAAATAATAATAATAACCTTCATATTAACCGCTTCTTTTTGAAATCAAAGTCATAAAAATGGTTGTACAAGACTTTGACGTTAGTTCTTATTTATAAGCCTTGAATCATTAAATAAATAAATTACATTGCATCTAAAGTTCTACGCTAACATCACAATTAGCGATATACAAAAACTTTTTGATGTCTGACCCAGTCCAACCCGAAGCACCCGGAATAAGTCCAAATTAGAAGGAAAAAAAAACTGACCCAAACCCAAAAATGAATCGGATCGAACCGATCCAGACTGGACTGGACTGTGGACCAGACGGTCAGACCAACTGGTCGTGGTCCAGCCGACTCAGAGTCTCTCTATTTTTTTTTGTTGAAATTTTACAACCATACATATGTAATATATATGGTGGGCGTTTTGGCTGCCCTATTGAAACGATCAGTAACGTTTAAACTTTGTTTTATGTTGGTCAAGCCGCTTGAAAAGGTATCTTAACTCTTAGGTGTCTAGGTTAACGCCTGAGAGTAATAGACGTCTCGCCTTGTCCAATATCGGTATCACCTAGGAGGAAGGGAGATTTCACTCTGTCCTTGAATTGTGGGTGAACCTAACCCCTTTCCTAAAATTTTTTTACCCAAAAAAAAAATTATGTATTTTGTCATTGAGGCCTTTTTTTTAAAAAAAATAAATAAATAAATCTGAGCTTGGTTTGTATACAAGCTTGGCCAGGCCATAGGCCTGTTAAGAAGGCATTTTAAAAGAAAAAAATTATGTAGGCTAACATGCCACAAGTTTTACTACAAAACAAACCTACTTCAAATAGGCCGAAAATGGGCTACTTTAAATAGGCTAAATTACATCAACGTGTCAAAATCTTAAGGGAGGGAAGAGAGAGTAATTACAAATTTATCATTTTATTCTTATAACAAGTGGCTTGACAAGGCTAAAAGGCATATTGGTAGGCCTAGGCCAGGCTTATGAAGAAAAACAAGTCTTGAAATAGGCTTTGACCTGATCTTTTAGCCTGACAGGCCAAGCCTAACCAGGCGTCAATAGGCCAAACCGCATGCCCTTGACAGGCCACCTAGTCTGTTTCCACTCTTAGGTATAGTTGGCTAAAGCGTTGGCTTTCACCTCAAAAAGAAGGAGGGTTGATACCTGCGGGTTGATGTGAGAGTCTCATTCGTAGGTGATCTGTAAGTACCCCTGTAATCGCTCTTTGAGCCAGGAGGTATGCCTTAGTCCCAGTGGAGTATCGATGTCTTCCACCTAAACTTTTTATACCAAAAAAAAAATTATGTTTTATATTTAGGTGCTATATTGAATATCCATCTATTACTTCAATATAAAAATAGGGTTAAGGTGCAGATTTACTAACGAACTATTACCCGAGGAGCGTCTGGCACAAAAAAACAATTGAAGGGACTAAATTGGCCAACAAACTATTAAAAAATGAAAAAAAAACCCAAATAACTATTAAAAAAAACAACTATCACTATTACGTTAAAATATGAAGTACTGACGTAGGACGGTGGTGGAGATGCTGGATAAAAGAGCGGTTAAGCCTTTTTGTTGGATAAGGCAAACACCAACAGAGATAGGACTCATGCAAGCAGGCACTGTGGCAGCGGCGGTTGCTGCTTGTGGCATCGGAGGGACGCAATTAGGGTGCAAGGCGCGTGCCGATCTAAAGATGTGGACTGCTAGATGAATTCAAGAGGGTGAGTGGAACACCTAGCAACAATGGGAACTTTGGAGATGCTGACGTCACCGACACTGCGATAGCCAATGGAAGATGGAAACACCAAGACAGTGATGGGGTAATAGTTCGTTGGCGAATCTGCTCAAAATTTTGTGTGTGTGTGTGTGTTTTCACTTTTGAATAGTTTGTTGGTCAATTTGGTCCCTTCAATTGTTTTTTGTACAAAACGCTCATCGAGTAATAATTCGTTGGCAAATCTGCATCTTAAGCCTATAAAAATATGGGAATATGATTTCTGCATTTACTGCAGAAAAACTTTCCTATAGTAAATCAGATACGGCGCAGTTTCATCCCTTTTGTGTCTGTGTGTGTATATGGCCTGGTGATTTATGAGGTTTTACAAGAACACGAACAATTTATGTCTGTGTGTGTATATGGCCTGGTGGGACAGGAGGCCCTTGTGGCTTATGCAGAAGCAGATCGAATCAATAATGGAGCATCTATTGGTTCATCAGAAACAATTTCGAAAAAGAAAAAGGTGTTAGTGCTTGGAACTGGCTGGGCAGGAACAAGTTTCTTGAGGAACCAAAACAACCCCAGATATGAGGTTATGGTGGTCTCGCCTTGCAATTATTTTGCTTTCACTCCTCTTTTGCCCAGCATCACTAGCGGTACTGTCGAAGCGCGCAGCACCGTTGAACCTATTCGTAATATTTTTCAGAAGGTATTGAAACAAACACCGTATAGTTCTTCTGTTTCTTTTTTCAAAACAGTGACTTCTATTTGGGATAACCATCAAATAAATATTGAGGAGTTGAGGAGCATTGCCATTTCTTAAAGGTACCTTCCACTTATGTTTTTCCCTTTTAAAATAAATTTATGGTATCAAATGTCAGAAATGATCTTGAACTTCGCCACAAGCTTACTTTGTATTTTCTCCGATCAATCTTAAGCAAACTAATAAGATATGCCATCTCGCCTTAAGCTAAACCCTTTGGATTCATCATGTTTTTGGCTATGCATGATTTTGTTTTATTGATAATCTTGCCGACATTCATGTTCTGAAAGTACAAGATGCCCAGAAGATTAGGAAAACAGTCATTGATTGCTTTGAGAGAGCAAGCCTGCCAATTGTAAGTGATGAAGAGAAGAAGAGGATTCTTCATTTTGCAATAGTTGGAGGTGGCCTAACCTAGGTGGAGTTTGCTGTCTCCCTTCATGACTTTGTCAATGAGGATTTGGGCAAGTTATATGCTAGGGTAAAAGATTTAGTTAAGATCACGCTTCTGGAGGCTGGAGATCATATTCTGAGCATGTAAGCCTCCGAATCTCTAATCATGAAAGTGGATCAGTGTTTAATAATCTAAACTAGCTATTAAAGTGTCATACTATTTGATTTGTTAAATTAAACACCCATGAAATTAAACTTGTTATATTCTTATGTTCTATTTTGCAAGTTTGACACCAGAATTATTACATTTGCTGAAGCCAAGTAATAGGATCCATGGTGGTGAAACAGGATGAAACAGCGCCGTATTTGATTTACTGCAGAAAAGTTTTTCTGCAGTAAATGCAGAAATCATATTGCCTAAACATATATTTTTTTTAAAAAAAAGAGGGGGGGGGGGGTTTATTGGGATTCATTTGCAAGAGAAAATTGGTCGTAATCAGAGTGGTTGGGTATTCAAATAGGATGATATAAAAATGGGACAGTTTTGGTTCCGCCCCCTTTGTGTGCTTGCATGAGGATGCGTGAAGGTAATTAAGCCACAACGCAAACAATCATATCCACGCCAGGTTTATGATATCTTTGTCCGGAATAAGGATGAAAATAGACACTTAGCCTAACACATACCATTCTGATCCTATTTATAAGTATATTTTGATCAAATCATATATATCAAGGAGATGTAGGTAGCTCAATCATTATGGGATAAAGTTGAACATTTACCCTCATTTATGATTGGATACCTTTTAACTTTTTTTTCTCTCTCCCCCTATTTTCATGAGTACAATAATATGAGCAAAATTGTCACAATCTCATTTATTTTATAAAAAAAAACTTATAAATAAGATCAGATTTTTTAAGCAAAATGAATTAATAAATAGGACCAGAATGATATACTGTATCACTGCCTTTTAGTGACTGTGCCTGAGACTTGCTACTTCAGGCACGCCACCATAACTTGCAAAAGAATGCTGCTCCAAAACAATCACTATGTATTTCTAGATTCATAATCTATTTTATTTATTTTTAAAAATGGTCTGGAGTGAGAAGAAAGGGATGAAATCCTTTGTTGTTTGTACAATTAACACCCGCAGTTGGTTGTGTATAAAAAACATTCACATTCTCAATTCTTCATATGCGATCCTGAATTGCCTCAATCCAAACCTTCTATATTTTCTCCCACGCACCCTATTCTAATTTTATTTTTAAAACTAACACAATTCTTAAATTTCACCACGTCAAACCAAATTCCCTCAAATTTTGCAACTTGCATAAATATAATTAAAAACAGTTGGCAAAAAATATAAAATAATACACAAACGTTAAAAACTTTTAGCAAAAATAAAAGGGAAAATTAGAAATAAAGACCTAGAGAAAAAGATATTTATAGAGAAGGACCGTAAAAATTGTAATTGTTTAGAAAGACCAAATATAAAAATATAAAATTAAGAATACTAAAATTTCCTTAACAAAATCTTCTGGAATCCCTTTTATATTCTCTTCCCCATTCTATTTTTAAAACTAATACAAAATTGTAAGTTTCATTAAATTAAAAAATAGTTTTGTCAATTTTTATTTTCGCAACTTGAATATATATATCTATGGCGAAAAAAATTATGCATCCTTCAATTTGTAAAAATTATAATTTTCTTAAAAATCAATAAATCTTTTAATCAAAATAGAATTATAAAATTTTAATAAAAGTTAAGGTCTTTTATAATTTATCAAATATGTTAAACTAAGAAATTTTGTATGATTTATTTTTGTTAATTAAATAATATATTAAAAATAAAAAAAGATATGATATATCAAATGGGCATTTTTAGTTTTTAATTTTAGTTTTTTTTTTTAAAATTATAAATACAAGAGATGATATATTAAAATTTGGGAAAATCCCATATAAAGCTGCTTAAAATAGAAAAATTCTAAATCGGGTAGATAAATTTAACAAATTATTAATTAAGTCACTAACCCAATTTAGGATTTCAAAATCTGTGTAAAATGACTTCAATGCCCTTCCTCTCTTTTCTGCAAATCTTTCTTCTCTCCCCTCTTATAAGAATATTATTATTTTATGATTTTATATAAAAGGATAATCAAGAATAATTCAAGTATATCATGCTATAATAGTATCATTGATATTGATTAAATATATTTTAATTGAACGTCAATTAATTGTATTAATGATAAAAAAAATAAATATAAGGTTTTTCTTTTAAAAAAAGAAAGTTGTTATTTTTATCGGGTGAGATATAAGCAAAAAAAAAAAAAACATTTCCCAAGCCAACTTTACCCTTTACAAAAATAAATTGAAATAAAAGTCATTTTTACTAATATTAACGTAGGGGTTTAAACTTTTCATGTTGTATGAGAAGAAGAAGATTCCTACACATACATGAAATAGTGGGACCCACATATATATATAATGCTAATTATATATATATATATATATATATATATGTGGTCTCACCATTTTATGTGTATGTGACATGAGGAAACACTTCTCCTACAATATGAGAAGTGTTTTTCCCATTAACCTAAACCAGAATAATTTTCCTTAACACATAAATGTGAGTATTTAGATATTAATTTAATTAATATTTCAATTTCAATTTTTTAATTCTTTAATATAAATTGGTAATATTATTTATTTATTTTTTTAAAAGCGGCGTTTAAATTTCATATACTTCTATGGATATTTTAGAAAAAAGATGTAAAATACACTTAAAATTTCATAAATGGTTTACATCAATATAAAATTTCCAAAAAAACCCTATATGTGTGTGTGTGAAAAATATAGAAAAATTCATACTTCATTAATATATTTACCAGAATATGTCCTTTTTATGGTGACATGTATTATAAGTTTTCTTTAAAAAAAATTGTTCATGTTAATAAAATGAACTCTTTGCTGAAAATATTGTAGTTTTTTTTTCTTTTGATAATATACTTAATATATTTGAACGAATTATATTTTGTTGTAATAAAATTAATTTTGATATATACATGGGAAACATAAGTTAGGGACTAATAAAACTCATTAATGAGGAGAGATGAGAGGGTATTAAAGTTATTTTCCCTATATTTTAAAATCCTAAATTTGGTTAATGACTCAATCAAAGATTTATTGAATTTACTAACCCGATTTAGAATTTTTCTATTTTAAGCAGCTTTATATGAGATTTTCCCTTAAAATTTATCACAAGGTTTGATTAGTGGCCATTTAAGAAAAAGATATGATATATTATGAGGTTTGATTAGGGGTAATTTAGTAATTTAAAATTTATATTATTATGTTTGGTCCTTCTAAGTAATTACAATTTTTATGGTCCTTTATAATAAATATTATTTTTTCTAAGTCCTTTATTTTAATTTTCCCAAAATAAAAATTATATTATTTTAGTAAAATATGATATTCTTTTATTACACACGTGTGTGTATAACGAAGGTTATATATATTTAGAAAATAAAAAATTACGCAATTGAAAAAAAAAAGATGTTTTGTATAATTTATTTTTATTCCACACAATACGTAAGTAAGTTGTGTATAAAAATCAATTTAATGTTAATAAAATTTGAAAAATCCTGATAATAGACTAGTTCTTATTATAAGACCAATTGATTAATTTGGAGAGATATTATAAAATGGTATTATATTTGTTATATGAAGTTAGATTGCTTCCCACCTAAAGAAATATTTATGAATAAGAAAAAAATAGTGTGATAAAATTTTCAATATAATCAATAAAATTGATAATAAATAGTCCCTCCAATCATTAGTATAAGACTTGATTTTGGAGTTAATTTTGATCATAAAAATTTCTTCCCATATTTATCAATTTTTTGCAACATAACCCTATTATTGCTCTTCAACTATAATCAAATAAACTAGAAATTATGGAAATTAAGGACGATGATTAGGGTATTTTAGGAGAAAAAAAAAGTCATATGACTCATATTAGCTAATTTAACCAACTTCTTAATTTAATCAATTAGGTAAATAAGTTTTATATTAATAGGGGAGTGCAACAAAAATGATCATCTAGTTTTCTTCTCTTTTTTTTGGAATATTTTTTTAAACATCTTAATAAGTTTTTTTTTTGGTGAGTTTAATAATTTTTTTTAGGGAAATAGATATTAATATTGAAATATAAATTAGGTAAAAATATTTAAAGATAGAAATGGGAAAATAATATTAAAATTAATAATTAAATGACATATAGTTTAGTTTTTCTCAAAAAAATTGAAAGTCCGAAGAAATCGAAGAGGCTTTGTTATAGGTAATTTAGTAATTTTTTATTTGGTATTTAGCATTCCTAAGTAATTACAAATTTTATGATACTTTCCAATAGCAATAGTTTACTCTTGACTTTTGAGTCTTGACCCTTCTTTCTAATTTCTCCTTATTTGTTTTTGTCATAATTCACATACCTTTTATATCATTCACAAGATACTACAACTTGCAATCCTTTGTCATAATTCACATACCTATTAAAAAAAAAAAAATCACTATGTATTTCTAGATTCATAATTTTTTTTTTCAACAAAATAGTATGGAGTAAGAAGAAAGGGATGAAATCATTTTTACAATTAACACTCACATTCTTTGTGCATTAAAATAAAAAAAGAAGAAAAAGAAAAAAAAACACCCACATTCTTTTATGCCATCCTGAATGGGCTCTAACTAAACTTCCAAAATTTTCTCTCTATTATAATTCGAGTTTTAAAATTAACATGATTTTTAAAAATTACTATCTCTGGCCCTAATTATTAGAACATTTTTATTTAAATTTTTGGAGGGAAATTTTCATTCATCCCACGGTTGATATTGCTTCTAAAGGAGGGATGATAACTCGCTGTTATATTAATTCATTAGCCTCCAAATCTCACTGACATGGTTCTGCCACATAGCGCCACGCACTCCATGCCAGTAAATTGAGACACTGGCCGAATCTACACCCAACAGTTAATGGAATATTTTAACCAATAGTAGGAAGTAATAATAGTAGTATTAATTTTGTAGCATATTTAAATGGGAAAATCCCACATAAAGCTGCTTGAAATAGGAAAATTCTAAATTAGGTTGGTAAATTCAATAAATCCTTAATTAAGTTATCGACCTAATTTAGAATTTCAAAATTTAGATTAAATGACGTTATTGCCCTCTCATAGTTTCCTTTCTCACCTTAAAAGGATTTCAATACTTTTTAAATTATTTTTACAATAAGTGTAAATATATATAAATATTAATATATAATAAAATAAAATATGATTAACTTAGATCAAATAATTTTTTATGTGTGGAAGAATGATCATGAATAATTTTTTTTAAAAAAGTATCAGCTCCAATATTAGTTAAATGTTTTCTAGTTGAACATTAGAATAAAAAAAATTATTTTTTACTTGATTTTTTGTGCATTGAGAAAAAATGTTAATATAAAAATAAATTGTTTGATATAGCAAACTACATATCAAAGATTTTTATTAATGATTTTTTTAAAAGAAAAGATATTTATTAACGTAAAAAAACAAGGGAAAATCTCATATAAAGTTACTTAAAATGGAGAAATTCTAAATTAAGTTGTTAAACCCAACAATTCCCTAGTTAAGCTATAGACTCAATTTAGGATTTTAAAATAGAGGTAAATTAACTTTAATACATCCTCCTAATCTTCTCTATCATCTTTCCTCTTTAAGGAATTTAATTGCTCTTTAATTTTGTCTTTTAATAAGTGTGCATATATATTAGCATTAATACATAATAAAATAAAATATGATTAATTTAAATCAAAGGAGTTTTTGTATTTATGAAGAATGATTTATTGGTTTGAGTGAAAAAAATATATATAACACCATTATCAATTAAATGTTTTTTATTAAATATTTTGAATAAAATTTTATTTTTGAAAGAACTCAAATTAGTTTTTTGTCAATAAAAAAAATTAATCTTGCAATTTTACGTATGTAATATATATTTTGTTTTGTTTTTACGTTGATAAATATCTTTTATTTGAAAAAATCATTAATGAAAATCTTTGATATGCAGTTTGCTATATCAAACAACTTTTTTTTATATCAACTTTTTTTCTCAATGAACAAAAAAATCAAGTAAAAAATAATTTTTCTATTCTAATGTTCAATTAGAAAATATTTAATTAATATTGGGGTTGATACTTTTTTTTTGGAATTATTCCTGATCATTCTTACACACACAAAAAATTATTTGATCTAAGTTAATCATATTTTATTTTATTATACATTAATGTTTATATATATTTACATTTATTGTAAAAATAAGTTAAAAAGTATTGAAACCTTTTTCAGATGAAAGAGGAGACTATGAAAGGGCAGTAATTTAATTAAGAATTTATTGAATTTATCAACCAAATTTAGAATTTTTCTATTTTAAGCAGCTTTATATGAAATTTTTCCTATTTAAATTTAAACACTAATTAAAATTAAAAGTTTTTTCTTTGCCGGAATAGAATTTAAATGTACTAATTTATAAAACTAAAGAACCCAGAAGGATTGGTTATATAAACCCTAAAAGTACGGTTTATATAAACGACAAGTGGAGAAGGCGCAGTGAAAAACACGCTTTCGCAGAAATAAGCAGAATAAATAATTGAGTTTCCGGTCACCTCACCCACATTTGCGCCTCTCACGTGTTTCTCTCTCAACTTTCTGTTTATAATGATATCATTCTGCCGTTAAGACTGTGAGCAGTTTTTGTGTTTGAGTTGTTGACGCGCCACACAGAGAGACATGGAGATCGACAAGTGGTGGCGCCGGTGGAGTTTGTTGGCTTTGCTGATGATAGTTGGCGCCGCCGAAGCTTCCGACGTCACTTACGACGGTAGATCTCTGCTAATCGGTGGCCAGAGGAAGCTTCTCTTCTCAGGCTCCATTCATTATCCTCGCAGCACTCCTCAGGTACCGATGTGTTCAATTCGTTCTCCTTCTTCTCCTTGCGTCTTTGCCTTCATTCGTGGCTCGCACTAATCAATGTGCGCCTTCCAATGAGATTGTGATTTCTATTATTAGGATTAAGTTCTTTATGGATTCGTTTCATTAGATTCATTCTACTAGTTGGCACGCGTCTTTGCGATTTCTGAATTAATGAATTCAGTAGTTGGCATTAGAACAGGGGAGAGGTGTGAAGCAGAGGAGCTCATGGCTTTTTAGTTCTATATGGATTCGTTTCATTAGATTCATTCTACTAGTTTGCACTCGTCTTGCGATTTTTGAATTAATGAATTCGGTAGTTGGCTTTAGAACAGGGGAAGGGTATGAAGCAGAGGAGCTCATGGCCTTTTATTTTTTTCAATCATTAGTGTCTTTTGGTAGGTGAGGTTGCCTGGAAGTAATTACTCACTCCATCCTTGTGTTGTGTTCTGATTTTCGTTTCATAGAAGATTCACTTTCTAATGTGGTAGGGTCTATATTAATATTAAAGCATATTTTATAAAACTTCTATTTATGCGTGATCTTCTATGATATGAATTCGAGGTGCGTGCGTAATTTGACCTGATTATAACTAAAACTAGATTTTTGGTCCAAGTTGGATTGGGCTTTCTGAGAAAATATAGTTAATTATTGGGGAACATAAACTTCAACTTTAATTAACACAACTCACGGAGGTGGACGGAGCTGTTCACTGGCTAGAACAATGCAATTCTCTCCTGAATCATTTACAGCTGTATTATATATTTTACTATTGCATCACGGGTAAGGCGAAGGAAGTACCCTGAAAAGTCTTGGCTCCAACCATTTTGCACTCATTATTGCGAATGCTTTTGAAGAGAATAAAACAAAGGATTGCTTGGGACGGGCAAATTAATGTTTGTCACGAGTGAGTTTTAAGGGTTACGTATGAATTGTTGCTTAGAGTGAACAGTGCAAAAAGATAACAGTAGGAAGAAAGCAAAAGAGTAACGAAAGTTATAAGTTCATAACCGTAAAGCTTAAATTTGATGCAGATGTGGCCATCATTGATAGCGAAGGCCAAAGAAGGAGGAATAGACGTGATTCAGACCTATGTATTTTGGAATGTCCACGAGCCACAACCTGGCCAGGTTAGTGCTCTCTCTATCTCTCAACCTCGACTGTAAAATTAAGATGGCACATCTGTTTCTGCAACTAAAAATACATGGCACAGTATGATTTCTGCGGCAGATATGATTTGGTGAGGTTCATTAAGGAAGTCCAAGCACAAGGTCTCTACGTTACGCTTAGGATTGGACCCTACATTGAGAGTGAATGGACTTATGGGTACTTTTCATTTCCTTTTCTCCCTCCTTTATATAAATGAAGTTCAATTATGTTGGATGTGGCCAAACAAACAAACACAAAACAGAAGTCAATTACTAGCCTTCGGCTTTAACTACTACTCCCTCCGATCTTAATTATAAGACAATATTTAGAAGTTAGTTTTGGTCCTAATTATAGGACAACATTCTAATTTTTGTCAATTTCTTCCTAAAATACCCCTATCTTATTCTCTTAAGTGTGTTTAGTTTTTGGTGAATGTGATTATATGTATATAGATGTATAGATTCTTCCAATCATTAAAACTTTTAAATTGTTAGACTTTAATCTATTTATTGATCAATTGTCATTAATTTGTCAATATATATATATATATAGACACACATATATATACATACATATTCATACACACACACACACATATATATGTATGTGTGTTTTTTTATATGTGTTTCTACATACAAATATATATATATATACATAGACACATATAAAAAAAAAAACACACACACACACACACATATCTGTGAGTGTGTGTTGTCAATATATATGTGTATGTGTACATATATAAACACACACACATATACATATATAAATATATATGTATATGTGTGTGTGTATTCATATATATATGTGTGTGTGTGTAGATATGTGTGTGAATGTGTTTTTATATATGTGTCTACACACAAACATACATACATATATACACAGACACATATATAAACACACATATATATGTGACTGTGTATGTGTGTGTGTTGTCAACTATGTGTCTGTGTACATATATAAACACAACACACATATATATACATATGTGTGTGTACCTATACATATATACACATAGACATGTATATATAACAAGACTACTATTTCAATTAGAAAGCGTGTAGGAAAGAAAATTTTAGGTCAAAGAGGTATGTGATATGAGTTATTATTTACTTTTACTTTTGTCATTTTAAATTTATATAAGGGCATTTTAGGAAAATGAGTAAAATTAAATAATTTAACTTCTTTTCTTAATCTCCCCAAAATTGTTTAAATATGTCCTATAATTAGGATCGGAGGGAGTACTTATTTTTTTAATACACGTACACATCCCTTCTTCTTATCATGAGAATTACGTACACAGATTAGAATAGAAGTTATTGTACTAAAAAAAAAAATCAACTAAAAATATAATATGATTTATTAGAGCATATATATTTTGAATTTATATTTGAAAATTATTTATTTTATAGTAATATTCATACAGAAAATTTATCTTAAATTCAAGAAGTGACTTTTCATATTGCTATATATAGTATTCAATGATTTAGATGAGTGGTCAATATTATCATCATTTCAAGAAAAATGCAATTAAATTTTGGGAAAAATATTTATCTAGTCACTGGAGATAGAGTTATTTCCAGTAATCCCAAATCTATGTCGTTTTGAATTAATGAAGGATTTATTAGTAATTTTAGGTGAATTAATGAAGGGTGTTTCGGTAAAATGTATATGATTAAAAAATAAACAAAATTACAGAAACACCATTCATTAATCCAAAAGGACTTAATTTTGGGGTCACTCCAGTGACTGGAGAAGTCCTTTATCCTTTGTTGTAGAGAAATTAGTGCTGCTCTTTTTTTTTCTTTTTTTTTTTAAAAAGAAAATTTAAAGGAGATGAGTGTAATTTTAAAAATAGACAAACCAATCAGCATTCAAATATGCTTTTTTTCGCCTTCGCATTCAAATGTTTTAAAGGAATAGAGCATAATTTAATTTTTATCTTTTATAATTTTCATTATTTTAAATTTTATCAATATAATTTACATTAACTTTGAAACTCCTCTATTAATATGTTATTCCAACATTTTAAATATATATGATTCTATCTAAATCATGAAAATCCTTTGACAAAATTTCCATTACTTACTATATATGTATTATGTAAAATAATTTTCATACTCTTATTTTTTCAGTAACATAAATCATATATTAATTTGAACTATAATTATTGCAGAAATATTTTTTAAAAAAGTAAATTTTAAAATTTAAACTTACTGAAGCTTTGTGAAAATCCTAAATAAAGTAAAGTGACAAAGAACAAAACAACAACTAAACATTAACTTGATATTATCACATCAAACAATACATTTTTTTATGTTTAATTTAGTAATTAAATGGAATTTCACCTTTCTTTTTCATTATGGCAAGTAACAGTAGTAAAATTGCAGAGGTTTCCCGTTTTGGTTACATGATGTCCCGGGCATTGTCTTCCGAACGGACAATGAGCCCTTCAAGGTACACATGCGCGATCATTCTTTTCACAATCTCTTCATTTTTAGCGTAGGAGGCCGATGAATTTAATTTGATTTGAACTTCACATCCAAAAGTTTTATGCATTTCGTTTTTATTTTTTGGTTCAATTTGTGTTTCAAATGTTTAGTTTTACATGCAAAATTTCACCACAAAAATAGTGGACTTGATGAAATCAGAGGGCTTATATGCCCCGCAAGGAGGTCCAATCATATTGTCACAGGTACGAACACTGCCAATAAAGTGAATGCCTTTTATTTGTTTATTACTGAATATGGGCCATAAACAATTATAAAAATTCAGATTGAGAATGAATATCAAAACATCCAAAAGGCGTTTGGTCCAGATGCATCACGATATGTTAGATGGGCTGCAGAAATGGCAGTCGGCCTCCAAACTGGTGTCCCATGGGGTATGTGCAAGCAAACAGATGCTCCTGATCCTGTGGTAAGCCCAATTCATTTAACCAAATAATTTTCACATCAAGGAATTATTTTCTTCCTTTCTTATCAAAAAAAAAAAAAGGAATTATTTTCAATAATAAGAAAAAGAAAAATCCAATGTTTACGCAGATTAATACATGCAACGGAATGAGATGTGGAGAAACTTTTACAGGGCCGAACTCACCCAATAAACCCTCGCTGTGGACAGAGAACTGGACGTCTTTGTAAGTTGTATCAAAATTTCATATTCACTTCCCACCTTCAGCTAATTTAAACTGAAAAATTACATGTTATGAAATCATTCATAATATTATTTCTCAAAAGAGATAAGAAAGGCAAGAGAAATATTGAAATGGCCAAATAATGATTGTTCCGCCTCGATTCTATCATATAACATATGAACGGTACAGAGTGATCCCACTACTAATCATTATTATCTAACAAAATGACATTAGGCTCCCCCCCCCCCCCCCCAAAAAAAAAAAAAAAAAAAAAAATTGTTCTGCATTATATTTGTTTATTTTTGTTCCCTCTTGAAGCTATCAAGTATATGGTGGATTGCCATACATAAGGTCTGCAGAAGACATTGCATTCCATGTCACTCTTTTCATTGCAAGAAATGGAAGCTATGTCAACTACTATATGGTACTTATACTTACATTTTTAAGCAATCATTCACTTTAATAAAGTCCTCTCGGTCTGAAAGTTCATTTCTTTGAACTGATAGTACCATGGTGGAACTAACCTGGGGAGAACGAGCTCTGCTTATGTTATAACAGGCTATTATGATCAAGCTCCCCTGGATGAATATGGTATGCAATTAACATCTTATGGTATCTTAGAAAACCATTATTTAGTATACAATTATTAGCCAGTAGTGTGTAATATGAGCAAATTGAATCCATCAAACTAGATGTGCTAATGGATTCCCACTCAGTGAGTTTTGATTAGTGCTTGTATAGTCGGCTTGTACGTTATAAATACCTGGAATTTCTCTTCTTACCTTACATTAATTATTTGGTCGGAGGAAATAACAGTTTGGTTTTCTTTTCTTGTTATAATTTCTTGGTTTGTCCCCTCCTTCAGGTCTGCTCAGGCAACCCAAATGGGGACATCTTAAGGATTTGCATGCTGCTATCAAGTCTTGTTCTTCAACTTTATTGGAGGGAGCGCCAAAAAATTTCTCGTTAGGACAATTACAAGAGGTGAACTCTCATTTCCTTTCCCAAACAGAGCATGTTAACAAATTTTCACTCATTAAATTAAACATCCCGATATTCAAGTTTCTTTTTTCCTACTTAAATTTAGGGTTATGTTTTCGAAGAAGAGAAAGGCGGATGTGTCGCATTCCTAATAAACAACAATGCAGTGAATAATGTTACCGTCCAATTCCGCAATAGATCATACGAATTGCTACCGAAGTCCATAAGCATCTTACCAGATTGTGAAAATGTGAATTTCAATACTGCAAATGTAAGTAACAAATTTGTTTAGATCAAAGGGTGTTATTATTTGATCACGTTTAATAGATTTTATTTCAAACAGTTCATGTATTTTTTTTATTAAATTGATTAGTATTCCATATTCTCGTATATAGGTAAATACAGTTAGCAACAAAAGAATTGTGACTCCTGTACAGAATTTCAGCTCAGCCGATGCGTGGGAGCAATTTCAAGAAGGAGTTCCAAACTTGGATGAGACTTCATTTAAAGCGAACTCACTGCTTGAGCATATGAATACAACCAAAGATAAATCCGATTATCTTTGGTATACTCTTAGGTACCTGGCCTTTCTTCTAACACACATGATGATAATTTTATATAGAGTGAAATACTTTAGTCACTTTTTTTTGTTTTAATCACACAAATCTTCCTTCTATTTTAAAAATACACACTTAAATCTAAATTGTTAACTTCATTGAAGATATTCTAAAAATATATATTTTTGATTAAAATTTATATAAAAAATAAAATTTATTTACTAATTTACCCTTAATATTAAGGGAAAAGTATTTCTCCTATCACTGGAGATATAGTTATCTCCAGTGACTTCAAAACTACGTTGTTTTGAATTAATAAAGGGCTTATTAGTAATTTTAGGTGAATTAATGAAGGGCGTTTCGGTAAAATATATATGATTAAAAAATAAACAAAATTACATAAACACCTTTCATTAATCCAAAACGACGTAGTTTTGAGGTCACTGAAGATAACTCTATCTCTAGTGACAGGAGAAATCCTTTACCCTAATATTAAATCCCAAATTTTAATTGATAGCTTGTAAATATCACAAGCTTTTAAAATTTTGGGTAAGTTTCTTTAAATGTTTGTGAGAAAAAAATGAAATTATTATTAATTATATAATCTCTCAAACTTATATAGTTTATTATATTTGATAGAAAAAAATGTGTTTGATATATATTCTCTCATTTAAGAAACTGAAAATAAATGAATTTTTATAAATACGGTGAAAAATTAAAATTATAAATTAATCTCAAAATTAGTAAGTTTTAAACATATTAGAAAGTTAAAGAACCTATTAGAATTAGAATAAGGGTTTAATTTTTAACATATTAGAAAGTTAAAGAACCTATTAGAATTAAAATTTAGTGGTATAAAGTTTTTTGGCATGTATGTATGTTTCTAATGCCAAAGAGAGATATTTTGGTTAAAAAGTACAAAAATCAAAATTAATGATCAACTAACGGTTTTAGTGGATGAAAATAGAATATCAAAATATAGGGTGAGTTTGTGTAATATATATTTTAATTTTCAGGGATGTTTATATGAGTTTTTAGTCCGAGTAATTAAAGTAAAATAGATAGGTGATTAGGGTATTTTATTCTTTTATGTCATAATATAAATGCTATACTAATCATTTTCATGAACAGGTTTGAAAATAATTTATCTTGCAATGAACCAACACTAAGTATTCATTCCGCTGCACATGTTGCCCACGCTTTTGTGAACGACAAATATATAGGTAAATATAGACAAACATCTTTTGAATAAATAGATGTGAATAGTTAACTAGAAATCTTGGTTCAAATCTGTTGTATGTAATGCATCGCAGAAGCATTTTTTAAATATCTCCATACAGAGTTGTGAAGTTAAGTTTTCTTAAGGATTGAAGTTTTTTATTGTCCACTCTAACTCTGCTACTAGGAGGGGCACATGGAAATCATGATGTAAAGTCATTTACCTTAGAACTCCCGGTGACTCTAAACGAAGGACTAAACAACATTTCCATACTCAGTGCTATGGTTGGATTACCGGTAATGCCTTTAAAAGGGAAATGATTTATAAAAAGTAGTTGTTCTTCATTTCCCCTTCATAACCCCATAATTTGAAGTCTGAGAAGCAAGTTTGAGATTGATGGATAACTGTTTTGTGTGAAAAGGATTCAGGGGCATTTCTTGAAAGGAGATTTGCAGGCTTGACCAGCGTTCAGATTCAGTGCAGCGAAAAAGAGTTTTATGATCTTACCAATTCTACTTGGGGATACCAGGTTTTGTCTTCTTTCACATTTCTATATTACAACTTTGTTTTAACCTATATTATACAGTGCAGTATAATTTCCTCTTCTGATGTAGGTAGGATTAGCGGGAGAGCAACTACAAGTCTACAAAGAACGAAATAACGGTGATGAAGTACAATGGAGTCAACTTGGAGATGTCAATAATCAAAAGCTCACTTGGTACAAGGTATATAATATATTATGTCTGCATGAAGTTATTATCAAAATTGGCACCATTTTGTAAAACTGCAATAAAATGGGTTTATCAAGATAGAAAATTAAAGAAAATGGAAAAATAATTTCATTAAATTTAAAATAAAATTTGCTTGGTGTTCCCATGAAGCAGGGTTCTTTTAAACTTATCTTGTAATTACTTTTGTATGAGGGAGGGGGGAAAAAGTGAGAGAAATAATTTTTTTTTGAGTTGGATATTAAAAAAATGGAAAAGTGGTGTTGAAAATTTTTAATTAAACTTTCTAAATCTTTTATCTTATGTACTCTCTTCAATAAAATTTTGTAACTCTGCTTTTGTAATTTTTTTGAACTTAACTAATGACTCATAAAAAGTTATCTCTCCCCTTCCCTCCCTTCCGGATCCCTTGTACCAAACCCAGCCAATGAAATAAGTACAAGCCTAGGGACTTGGGAGAGGAAGTGAACAAGTGAAGAATGAAGAGGGGGAAGGATAGATATTTGGGCTCTTTGCCTTTTTTTTGGGCCTGTGGGCTTTCAGCCTTGTTGAATATGGAAAGTGTGAGACAGTGGAGTAGACATGTAGGTTAGAATTTGGAATGGAAGTTGCATTTGACTCTTTTTTTTTTGTCCCCTGATGGATTTTAAAAAACATTTACCAATCATAAGAAAATTATTTATCTATTGAAAATTTTCATCTCACATTTTTTTGAATAAATTAAAAAAATTAATATATTTAAATTTAACACGCAGCAGGGGCAACAATAATCATAGAGTTCACATGACACATGGAAGCCTACTTTTATAAGCCTTTTCAAACAAGGAAATTATATGCAAAATAATAAAAATTTGAGAGGAGTAATTTTTATTATTATTGATACATCCATGGCCGGGCAGACTACATTTGAGGCACCGGAGGGAGATTGTCCGGTGGCGTGGGACCTTAGCTCCATGGGAAAAGGTGAAGTTTGGGTAAATGGCGAAAGTATCGGTCGTTATTGGATCTTGTTCCATGATGCCAATGGCAACCCTTCTCAAGCACTGTGAGTTACTACTACCTTCTGTCTCTCTCTTTCATTTTATATTTGGGATTGATAGATGGTATAGTAATACAAATTCATATGATGATGGTCTTATTAATGCAGTATGTAATTAAATATTAACATTATCATTTGGTATAGGTATCATGTGCCTCGCTCCTTCCTGAAAGCTTCCGGGAACGTTCTAGTTGTGATGGAGGAAGCCGGTGGGAATCCTCTTGGTGTCTCCTTGACCACTGTTTCTGTCTCCACTTCACATCAACATTCTTCCAATTTATCTTTCCCTTCTGCTACTTAATGATAAGGAAAAGTTACAGCAAAACACACACACACTCACACAACATGTAATTGGGCACACACATACACTTACACATGCATTGTTTATTATTAACTCATTCCAAATAAAATTACTATTCTCAAAGCAGATCCCATGGATTCTTCGATCACATCGATCCCGCCACCACTATTATATTTCTTCTGTTTCAAACAGTTACTCCTCCTACTGTTTGTTTCCAAGAGATCAGAAAACCTTCTCTATTATTTTTCCTGATTCTTTTTGGCAAATAGTGTTATACGAAAAGGTTAAAGAGTAAAAATGCTCCGGAATTTTTTATGTGTAACCGCTATAAGTGTCTAGAATTTTTGCATTATGTAGCCTTTTTCCCCCTCATATAAACCGGTTTGTGTAAATAAACCGTTATAAATTTAGCGCCAACTTGATGCCATATTTTGTAACTATTATTTTGTGAAAACTGCTGTAAATGTTGTCACGCCACTTGACACGGGTATATCGTTGTAAATTTATGGCGATTTTAATTTAAACCGCTACAAATTAACCATTATAAATTGACAATTTTTTTGTAGTTCACCTTGTAAAAGTTGTAAAAAAGATCAAAAACTTCAAGTGATGTAAAATTGGTATAGTCAAGGAATGGAAGAACTCTCAAGTCCAAGTTGTACGTCGAGAAATTCAAGTTGAAGCAAGCATGCATAGCTTAATCTCACCCTCTAATCTATGATTGAAAAGAGAGTTGGTTGAATCGATCTTCCACTCCTTGTTTGAAGGTTAAAACGGTCTTTGATAATCTAATTCGTTGCAATGGATTGCCCTGTTCGAGGTATCCAGGTTTTTGTTGAATGTTGTTGCAATTAGTAGAAACAACAAAATAAGAGAAATTTGTGAGGCAAAGCTCGCCATTTTGGTTGAGTATAATTAATAACATAGACATATATGAAAGTGTTATGAAAGTCTTTTTAAAAAGCATTGCAAAAAGTGTTTCTTCAAAACAAATATTTTTTTTGAAGTAAACAAAAGTTTAAGTGTCTTGAGAAATTGATGACCATATGATATTCATGATTGTCAAGTCTACTTGAGCAATTCCACTTCATGTTCTATTCTTTTTTTTTTTTTTTTGAAAAAATTAGTTATAATATCAAAGGTTTTCTCTTACGAGATTTAGAAGACAAAGGGTTTTCACTTCTCATAATAAATGTGCTTTTCAAGATTTAAATTTGTATTCTCCTACTTACGGGGTAAGACCCTTTATCATCTTAATCAACATCTTGTTGGTACAACATTTTATTTTTTTTGTCAAAGAAGATTCCATTAAAATAAACTTCAAAGAAGTGCCATTATAAAGAGAAGAAACCAAATAACAACCAGAAAACCAAACAACAACCATAACAGAAGCAAACAGATACAACAAGAAAACAAGTACAACAGAAACAAAACAGAAAAAATAAAAACAAGTAAACTAAAAATCAAATAAACTAGTCATCATCCAAAGAAGGACTGGAAAGCGAAGGATTATCACCACTACCACCACCATTACATCTGCTTTGGTACATCATGTTCTATTCTTACCTATTTTCAATTTTCAACACCAAATTGTTTGGTTGCTTCAAATTAATGTAAAATCGATTAATCGGCAACCGATAAATCTTTTATTGCGCACTGCAAATAGCTAATTCAATTAGTGGACGTCACTGACAACTACATCTTTTAACATTAAAAAATGAGAATATATCACCTAATCTAATGTATGTCTATAGATCCTTTCAAGTTAGTTTCTATTAACGTCAACAATACAAGG
Source organism: Acacia crassicarpa (assembly GCA_034222035.1). Lineage (NCBI taxonomy): Eukaryota > Viridiplantae > Streptophyta > Magnoliopsida > Fabales > Fabaceae > Acacia > Acacia crassicarpa. The sequence continues at coordinate 8,060,741 of JAWXYG010000008.1, forward strand.
AGTTAGAGAAAAACTGAACACAATTATATACAACAAATCTTGAAAGTGAACTGCATAATATATTTTGTTTTTTTGTTTTTTCAAAATACATATATTGTATATATGGAGAATGAAGAATTGGTATTACCACTTATTATATATATGAATAATATTGTCAACAAATAGATTATCCAAGAATTGGTATTACGACTTATTTCCTACACTCCCCCCTCAACGTAAGAGCTGCAAAACGTTGACAATACCCAACTTGGCAAGTAAACGATTCTGACTTTCCTTTCCCACAGCTTTAGTAAGGATATCCATTTCTTGATCTGAAGACCTCACATGTCGCAAACTGATTAATCACTTCTGTAGTTTTTCCCTCACGACAATCAATCTCATTGTGTTTAGTGCACTCATGAAATACTGGATTTGACGCTATATATGTAGATCGTTGCCTTGCTATCACAATTTACTTCCACAAGTTTTTTACGCCTTAGTCCTAAATCTTTCAACAGCCTCATCATCCATATTACCTCCGACACAGCTGATCCCATCGCTCTATATTATATTCTGCTTCATGAGCTTAGGAACGAGAAACCATAGCTTGCTTCTTTGTCTTCCAGACCACAAGTGAAGCTCCTAGTTTTAGGAGGTAACCAGCCACTAACCTTTTGGTAGTCTCACAAGCTTCCCCAATAGGAATCACATGCACAAGTTAGAGTTGTATCTCCTTGTGAACTCAACATTGGGTTTGTTTGGGTTAGTGGCAGGGATGGTGACTTATTTTCTATTTGACTTTTTAAGAAACTCGGTAAGAAAAAAGTCAGGTTGTGAATGTAATATTTGTTTGGATTGTCCGTTTGGCTTTTGCAGAAGTGATTTTTTTTTTATTAAAAAAATTGATGATTGTTTGAATTATTATTTCAAAAGTGAGTTGTGATGAAAAATGATTGAAAATGATATGAATTTCATTAAATACTTCCCCTAAACCTAAAGATAAGACGCAATTGGCATTTTTTGAAAGATTCAAGAAGCTAATTAAATTACTTAAAAGTATTCTTATTTTTTTCCCCCTCAAACTAATTAGTTTGACTAATAAACTAATATATAATCCAATAAATCATGATTTATTAAAGTTTTTGTCATTAATTAACAAAATAAAGTCCTTAATTAACAAAAGAAATCCTAACTCACTATAACTCCTCCTATGGTTTTTTCCTCTTCCCGTCTCTCTCCCCTTGTCTCGTCAGAAAATGGGCCCCACAAATAAAGAAATATGCCACTTCCCTTCTCTCCCTCCCTCTCTCTCCTTGAGAAAATGGGCCCCACAAAAAGTGGCAGAAAATCTCAAAAAAGCTAGGTGGGGGAGCTTCTTTTTTTCCTTGGGCGTTTAGGAAAGAAGCCTAATAGCCAAAAAAACTAACCCAAACACCTCTATGTGGGTTTTTTCCTACTGAAATGCCACTGAGCTTTTTTTCAAGAAAAGCTCTCTCCAAACAGGCCTAATACTCTCAAGCCGACACTTTATTTGAGGTATCTCATCATATCACGTGCATTCCTCCAAGACCACAGTATTTGGAGGAATGCCGCTATTTTTGATTCTAGCTTTTCTAAGCCTAGAGATCCTCATTCTGTTATTTTACACTCTTGGAGGAGATATACTGGTTTCCGGATCTCCCCTACTAGTTGTTTTTTGTCCTCCACTATACCTGATGTTGTTCAATGTTGGCAACCTCCCCATGAGGGGTGGGTGAAATTGAATGTCGATGGAGCAATGGTTCCTAGTACCTCTAAGGCAGGATGTGGTGGTGTCTTACGAGACTATAGAGGCGAGTGGATCGCTGGTTTCTCTAAAGAACTGGGTATGTGCAATGCCCGATCAGCGGAGGAATGGGCGGTTTTGGAGGGTTTAATGCTTGCTTCGGATCTGGGGTTTAGGCAAGTGGTTGTGGAATCTGATGCTCTTGAACTTGTTAATTGCTTGAATGATCCTCACTTTGTTAGTGGGAGTCTGGTGGTCCAACGAACCAAGGTTATGGTGTCTAAAGATTGGGTTGTGTCCATTTGCTATATTCCTAGGGAATTCAATCAGGTTGCTGATGCATTAGCGAAGTGGGGTCTCTCTAGGTCCTGTATGTTTAGCGAGTGTCCTTCCTCTTTAAGGGCATTAGCTGATAAAGATGATTTGGGATTCCTTCCCCTTTCCATGTAATTTGTTTATGTACTTTGGCTTTTAGCCTCTCCTATTATCAAAAAAAAATATCACGTGCTACGGCCATGTGTGTTTTTGTAGGCTGTTGCATGTACTAGCTTAAAACCTACACACAAAAGGAGATATCATGCCTTGTGTTAGTTAGGTAGATTAATCTCTACCAACTAGCCTTCAATTTCCTTCCAGATCCTTTAGGAGGTCCTCTTTTCTGTCTCTCACCTCCTCATATGCATATAGCTTCAGATTTTGCCTCATTGTCCTGGATAGTGGCTTACAACCGCTTAACCTTGTGTCAGATAATAGATCTAGTATATATTTTCTTTAGGAAAGTATGATAACTTTATCAGACCTAGCTTCAATATCCAAGAAATACTTCATCTCTCCTAAATCTTTTATTTTAAAGTTTCCATGTAGAAAATCTTTTACTTCATTTACTCTCGTATCTGAATTACCAGTGGTCATCTACATGTATATTTACAAAATGCTTTAACAAACATTGAATAATCTTGTTTGCTATGAATAAACTACCTTGAACTAAGGCTGCCATGAGCTTTTGGTTCTATTGGCATGATGCTTGCTTTAGTCCATACAAGAGCTTTTTGAGCTTGTATGCCATATACTCCCCCTTAGTGGGGTATCCTTATGGAATGGTCATATAGACCTCTTCATTAAGATTCTCTTGCCAAAAGGCATTGTGCACATCCATTTGACCCAATTTCAAATTAAACAAGGTAGCTAATTTAAGTACAACCCTTACAGTTACCATCTTAACCACCAATGAGAAGGTCTCAAGGAAATAATACTACTACAAAACAGGGATATGGAATCCTATTTTTTGTACTTTTGATGTCCTTTTTCAGGGGGACGTATATCTGGGGGGCGCAAAAAATGCCAAAATTACAGAGTCTAATTTTTTGTTAGACATCTTAAGTCCAGGCTTACGGAGTCTAATTTTTTGTTATACATCTTAAGTATTTTTTTAAAAAGAAAAATAGATGAGGACGGTGTCGGTGACGGCGTTAAACCCAGATCTGAAAAATTTCAGATCTGGAAAAAAAATCCAGAACACATCTTTGAATATCAAAGTAAAATTAAAAATGATGAACATAGACAAGGGAACTGAGAATCGGGGCAACACCATAGCCGGACGAGCAGCCATCTGCATTTATTTGCAAAACAAAACAAAAAAAAACATTAGGAATTGATAAAATCAAATGAGGAAAAAGGTAAAAGAAGGAGATGAATACATAAATACTGAAATGGTCGAAGAGGAGATCGATCACAGTTGCGAACCAGACGGATGAAGAAGAAACAAATAGTGCCATGGGAGAAAGAGTGACCTCGAGCGAACGACCAGAGCGAGCGATGTCGGGCGAGACAAGCAAACGACTGCTGGCAAGGTGACGGCGGACAGGCGAGTAGCGAGCGGGTGAGCAACGGCGCAAGCAATTGGTGAGAGGTGTGAGAGATTGCATGAGGTTCAAAGAATGGGTAAGGTTCTGAGGTTCTGAGAATGGGTGAATAAAACGCGTGAAAAGTGACTTTTTCTCGCTAGGATTTTCGTTTACCCCATTATTTCTATTTTTGAATCACTCTTGGAGTCTAAATTTTAAACTTAGACTCCAAAAGTGTCTCTCGTTTCCTTTTGGAGTCTAAGTTTCAAACTTAGACTCCAAAATTGTCTCTCGCGGATAACTTTTGGAGTCTAGGTTTAAAACTTAGACTCTAAAAGCATGACTTTTAGAGTCTAAGTTTGAAACTTAGACTCCAAAAGTTATGCTTTTGACTTAGACTCTAAAAGTCATGCTTTTGGAGTCTAAGTATTAAACTTAGGCGCCAAAAGTCAATTTTTATCACATATAATTACAAAAATGTCACTACCTTTATTTTTTACTTCCTTTTTTAGAAAAAGGACGTCTTTTTGAGTTTTTTGTAGTAGTGTAAACACCTTCCTTTTGGTTATACTCTTTACTAGTCTAGCCTTATACTTATTGATTGTGCCATCAAAATTGTATTTTATTTTATAAACTCATTTAGAACCTATTGCCCTCTTCCCTTTTCGGTAGAGGTACCATATCCCATGCCTCGGTACTTTCTAATGCCTCCACCTCACGATTCATGGCCTCAAGCCCTCAAACCAATTCTTATCTCGCTTAGCTTTTAAGTAGGAGGTTGGTTCAGTCATGAATCAATCAAGCATACAAAACAAGAATGTGATGCAGGTACATGCTCACATGATAAATAATTCTCTAAGCGATATTTGCATCTACGAGGTCCTTTATCACTTTTACCATGTTCATGGGTGTGAGTTAACAGGATGCAGACATAGTCTTTTGCCCAGATTGGTGCACGCCTATCTCTTGTGCTCTCCTTTGCAGGTCTGGTCTCGGCAGGAGGCAGAACCCTGTCTGTATGAAGGTTGTCTTCATGTAAAATGCGGTTCTGCATGAGTGCCTTCTTTCGCCATTGCAAAATCACTATTAACTTGCATATTCCTAGACTCACAAAGATCATAAGAATCAAAGAGAAACATCTCTCTTACCTCACGAGACACTCCCCCTGAATATGCAATGTTCTGATTTTTATAGGGAAATAAGTCTTCATGAAAACGAAGATGCCTGCTTACAAAGATACAACTTTCTTTCATATCAAGCAAAAAATATCCTTTGTAATTTTCGAGATATCTTAAGAAGACATATGGAACAGATCGTGGCTGAAATTTATCTGAAGTAGTGAGATTTGTGGCATAAATCAAGCAACCAAAGACCCTTTAAAGAAGAGTACCCTGATGGTTTACAATAAACCACTTCGTACGGTGTCTTAAAATTCAAGATCCTAGAGGGAATGCTATTAATCAAGAAAGTTGCAGTCTGGACACATTCCCCCCAATTTTGGATTGACACATGGGACTAGATCATTAAGCTCCTAGCTAGCGACTTGCATAAGGGTCCTATGTTTCTAATCGACTATGCCATTTTATTTTGGTGTGTAGGGACAATACCTTTCTTTTTGAGAAAATTTCTCATTGCACTACTAAGAAATTCTAACCAGTCTCAAACGTAATAAATATATAATATTTTTATTTCTTATCTTTTAAACCTGTTATTATTAACAAACGATTTTAAAAGTTTCATCTTTTAGATCGGTTATTCTTACCAACCGGCCTTAAAAGCTTCATCTTTTAGACTAGTTAAATAAAACAACTGGTTTTAAAATTAATTGAGATTTTATTTATTTATTTCTTTAACTTTTTAGACCGGTTGTTTAGGAAACCGGTCTAAATAATATCTTTTAGACTTCATATTAAAGGACGAACTGGTTTAAAAAATTCTTTATATTTATTAAACTGTCACCGATTATACTTTTTAGATTTGATCCTCTATATCCGGTCTAAATGTGGCAGTGTATACGCCATTTTTTGTACTTAGTACATGTTAACAAATAGATTAGGCAGGGATAAGCGAATATTATTGATCAGAAATTCAGAATGGGTGGAATCCATATTTACAATATATACAACTCCCTGTTGGGCCGTAAGAGCATAAAGCCCAACATCACACCAAACTAATATTTACACCCTACATTCTAATATTTATAGACTACTTATACCAAAAAAAAAAAAAATATATTTATAGACTACTTAGAATAACAATACAACACTATTTACAATATACAAAACGTCTATTATTTCCTACAAATATAATTTCAAAAATAAAAGACACGATCTTTTATTGAGAAGAATTTGCAAGCTCATCATCATAAGCAACGTAAATAAAAGACCAATTTTTATCCCTTCATTCATAGATAACAACATCAAAATTTCCAATATTTGTAATATCCTCATATCTTCATATACATGCCGTCTCTAAATATCGAAGCTGTTTTTTTCTTACAGATTAAAATTTTTAACTAATGATGGTGTACATCATGGGGGCCTGTTTATTCAATGAAGATGAAGCTAGCTTAGAAGGGGAAATCATCTTTTTTTTTTGGATACAATCAGGATAGCTCGGCTGAGATTTTTATATCTATTATAATCCTGACGAAGAATCGTCTGTAGGTCCTGAGAAGGTTGATAGAGTTCATGAAGCCCTCATCCCTGACTCAAGGCCTTTCTTTATTAGGTAATCCGCCACAAAGTTGCAAGATCAAGACACATAAGTAACCTTCGTCACCCAATCCAAATGTAGCAGTTTCTTAACTTTAGTAAGAATGCTGAAATCGTGACGATTAATACTCTGTTCATGTGTAATCTTCTCAGGGCACTTAGTAGAATTTGTTTCCAACCACACTCTCCTTGCCCCAGAAAGAGGATCGTTTTGTTCAGGGAGAAAACAAATGCCCTTATATAAATTTAAAATGACAAAAGTAAAAGTAAATAACAACACACACCACATACCTCTTTGACCTTTTTTTTTTCTTCACGCTTTCTATTTGAAATAATGGTCTCGTTATATACAAATATATGTGTGTGTATATGTATAGATACACACACACATAACTACACATATATATGAATACACACACACATATATATGTATATATGTGTGTCTGTGTTTATATATGTACGCATACACATATATATTGACAACACACACACAGACTCACAGATATATGTGTGTGTTGTGTGTGTTTATATATGTGTCTGTGTATATATGTACGTAGTATGTAGACACACATATAAAAACACACACACATACACCCACACATATCTACACACACACACGTATATATATATGTGTGTGTGTGTGTGTGTTTATATGTACACATACACATATATATTGATAACACACACACTCACAGATATATATATATATGTGTGTGTGTGTGTGTGTGTGTGTTTATATGTGTCTATGTATATACGTATGTATATTTTTGTATAGACACACACACACACACACATATCTATGTGTATGAATATGTATGTATATATGTGTGTGTGTCTATTTATATATATTGACAAATTAATGACAATTGATCAATAAACAAATTAAAAATCTAACAATTTAAAAGTTTCAATAGTTGAAAGAGTCTACACATCTAGATACATATAATCACATTCACTAAAAACCAAACACACTTGAGAGAATTAAATAATGGTATTTTAGGAAGAAATTGACAAAAAAATAGAATGTTGCCCTATAATTAGGACCAAAACTAACTCTCAAATGTTGTCTTATAATTAGGACCGGAGGGAGTAATAAATCTTTCAGATTACAACACTCATATGCCTTTTCGTTATAACTATTAAACTTACACCTGAAATCTTAGATACAGAGGCACCATATATTATTTTTATTTGGTTCTAAATCACAATCAGGATTAAAGTTTAGAAGTACATTCATATATCATATGGAAGACAACTTGTCAAAGGTTTCTTGACAGCTTGAGAGACACATGCACACTAATAATTATTACTAAAAAATGTTCTCTTCTCACAAGTCAATTGACATTCAATAGGCAACTTCAGAGTCCTTGACCATGCACAACTGCAGCAAAACTCCTTATTCCTTGAGGCAGCAGAACTCATCAAGATTTGAGTAAGAGCAAACGATCATCGTAGTGATAGCTCTTTCACTTGTGTCCAATAGACAAACCATATTGAAAAATAAACAAGATAAAACATAATTAGCTAAGAACAAAACTTTTTTAGCAAACACTATCTCTAGACTCTAATATAAAAGAGAGTTGGAGGGTTGGATTTGGTATTAAATATATGACCTTAATCAACTTTGTTCTTCATATTTATAATTTTTCTAAACTATTCCTATTGATTGCACATGCTAAGAAAGTTTGCATCAATAGGTAGTTTCAATGTAAATGATTTAAGGGGATATTTTAGGGAACCAACATACATTTTTAACAAATAATTAACTAATTCAAGTGGTTTCCTTAATGTACCTAAATTAGTACAGTATATGTTATATTAAGAATCGGAAGTAGTAGAAGAAAGAAAAAAGGAAATGGAAAATGAAACCTCTTTTAAATAATAACAATACTTGAAAAAAGAGGGTAGCTAATTTATTAGTACCTCATGTGGAATTTGTTACTGATATTCAACTGAATCTTTTGAAACAGAGCGCCCACGCAATATAAAGTTGATCTACCAAGTGACCAAACCATCTGAAAAATTTGTGTCTCCAAACTCTAACGAGGAAGAGAGAACCACAAACTCCCCAGAAGCCTGCTGCAAACCCAACTCCCATCCCAAGATACAATGACTTTAGAAAATCATCATCTTCAACTAGCTTTGGGAGATTAGAAGCTTCTTTCTTGTGGCACTTTTGGGGAAGAGGATCTCCACAAAGATCCACATTACCAACAAAACTCCATGAATCAAAACTTTGAATTTGGGTTCCCAATGGTATTTGTCCAATGAAATTGTTGTATGATAGGTTCAAAAAACTAAGAAAAGACAAACTAGAGATGGTAGAAGGAATTTCTCCAGAAAGCTTATTGTAGCTAAGATCAAGACAATCTAATACTTTCATGCCTCCAATTTCTTCAGGAACCTTACCAATTAACTGGTTTTGAGACAAGTTTAAGGACCGCATTTGAGTTAAGTTAAACAATCCCTTAGGAATTTCTCCGGACAAATTGTTAGAGGAAAGATCGATGATATTCACAAGCCAAAAGTCCTTGTAATCCATTTCTTTTCCTCTATCAAAGACTTCTATGTCATCTAAAATAAACGACTCCTCAATCGGCTGCATGATTTTATGTAGGCATTGTGGTATTGGTCCTGAAAGTTTATTCTCAGCGAGATCCAATATCGTCAAATGATTGAGGTTGCACAACTGTGATGGAATGTTGCCTATAAATTGGTTTCCCCTCAATTTGATAATATATAAACCTTGTTGCATGAAATTGGGATTGGACAAGTTTTGAGCAAAAAAGGTATTGGGCAAGGTTCCAGAAAATTTATTTTGCTCTAAAATGAGGTATTCCAATGATATCCAGTTTGACAAGTCAAATGAAAATTTTCCGAAGAAACTATTGTGACTCAAATCCAAATGCCCAAGAAACTCTAACGAAACTATTGAGGGAGGAACTTTACCAGTTAGCTTATTACTCCCCAAATTAAGGTAGTCTAATTGTTTCAAATTGGCCCAACAATCATCAGGAAGTGGTCCACTCAAAAGATTACTTGATAGGTCCAAATCACTCATCGTGCTGTCTACATGGCACAATAACGAGGAAAAAGATCCTGACAAAGAGTTATGAGATGCATAGAAGGAAGAGATATTTCCTGATAGTATGACATTGGATATGTCATCACTAATAAAATTGTTTGAGAGATCAACAGAAGAAATTCTTGCTACAAATCTCCAAAATACAGTTGCATCAATTTTTGAAATCCCAGATGCAGAAATATCCAGAGACCAAAGAGACCGCTGTGTATATAGCCATGTCGGGACATTAGGACCTATTCTTGCATTGCCCATATCCAATATCTCAAGTTGAAATGGTGGGACCCATTTAGGATCAATGTCAAATTTTAAACTCGTTGAACTCAAGTCCAATGATGTTAAATTTGAGAGGTTGGAAAATTTCTTTTCCGTAACAACACCCACCAAGAAATTGTGTCCGATATGTAAATGATTCAAGTTATGGAGTCGTCCAAGGGTTTCAGGAATATTGCCACTGAATCGATTGAAGGACAAGTATAAGTCGAACAAGGAAGAAATATTTCCAAGAGATGATGGAATTACACCACTGAAAAAATTAAAACTAATATCCAAGTGTTGCAACCTTTCATAATGGCCTGACCAATTTGTAATTGATCCTTCAAGGTTATTATAACTCAGATCTAAATACTTCAGGCTTTGAAGATTGAGAAAGGCTTTTGGTATTTGACCATAGAAACTGCATGTTCCAAGGTCAAGATGATAAATGCGATTGGTGATATTAAAGAATGAATTAGGTAATTTTAACTTCAAATCAAAGTTGACAGAAAGATCAAGAACCTCAAGTGATGTAAAATTGGTAAAATCAAGGGATGGAAAATCTCTCAATTCGCAATTGCTCAAGTATAACTGAGAGAGTGAAGGAAGCATAGCCATATAGTGAAGCCATTTGGGTTCATTTCCAATATCATTCTCACTAAGGTCAAGATATTTTAAGGAAGAAAGTTGAGAAAGCCATTGAAGGTTATGTATGACTAAATCATCATTATTGGAAAAGTCAAGAGAGCGTAGAGCAAGAGAAAAACTTGCTGAATGATTAGAAGTAGCAAGTGATTGGTTATGAAATTTGTGCGCATCAAAAGGAGATTTGAAGATTTGGCATGGTGGCATACTCACAGTTTTGAAGTGATTTATCCCCAAGTTCAAGTGGTTGAGAAATTCAAGCTGAAGCACACACAGATTAATCTCACCTCGTAATCCATGATTGGAAAGAGAAAGCTCCATAACTCTGCCTGTGATGTGGTCGCAGTAAACCCCATCCCACAAACAGCAATCATGTTCAACAGTCCAAGAAGAGAGATTGTTGTATGGATCTTCAACGACTCCTTGCTTGAAGATTAAAAGCAGTCTTTGATCATCTTCATGGCAACGGATCACCTTGTTTGAGGTAACCATGCTTCTTTTGAATGTTGTTGCAAATAGCAGAAACAACAAAACAAAGGATATTTGTGAAGCAAAGCTCGCCATTGTGATTGTATGTTTGAGTATAATGGCCTCAATCTAGTCTTTCCTTTATATATATTATAATATACACATACACATGTACGGGTGAAGGAGCAAAGATAGTGCTATGACGTTAATTCTAACCTAACTTCTTCTGCGGTGGGGCCAGCATTATTTTTATTAAAGTACTAAAATACCCTCAACTGTATTTTTTTTTTTTTCTTAAAAAAAAACCTCCCCCTCTCAACGCATCGATTTGAAATGCAAGCGAAGAAGGACCGCCGGTGGAGACTGCGCTGAATAAGAAGATAGAGTTCATTTCACCACCAAAAAAAAAAAAAAAAAAAAAATTGAAGACAGAGTTCAAGAATGGCACTTCTTCCCTCGCAACTTGTGTATGCCCAAGAAAAAGAAAACAACGGCTATTGCTCCTTAGTTCAAACTCAACTTTGTCTTCAATCAAAAAGGATGATTAATAGTGGAGCAGAAACAACCTCACTCACTCTCTCTCCTTCTTTCTCTGATCACTGCTCCTCTGGTTTAGACCTCGTCGGAGAGAGATGAATCAGAACAGTGACTTAGGACAAAAAACATTACCCGTAACCTCTTCTTGGGAGGGGTTGTTGGAATGGGGGAGGGAGGAACCGCCATTGAAGACTGGAATGTAAGAGGAAGAAGGTGGCTAATATGCATCTGCCATTCAAGATATAAATTTGTTTTCTTGATTTAATAGAAATGAATTGTGACTTGGAAGAAATCGTTGAAGGGTTAGAGTTTCTAATCAAAAGCCGACTACGTAATTAAAATTCAACACATGGGCCTTAAAAGAGAAGCTGGAACTATCATATACTAATTCAATCAAAATGCACATTGGATTTTTATCAAAAAAAAAAAAATGCACATTGGATATAAGAATAATAACAGAGTAGAGAACCTGAGCCTGACACTATCAATTTCATTTAATAAGATTTTTTTGCTATGTAACAGAAATCAGAGAAAAGGAAGTATGAAATTTTAAGTGTTTGAGTTATCAAAGGAAATATGAGTTAGAATGGAAGAACGATGATGATAACGGTAAGTTCCCTCACAGGTTTCATGGCGGCTACTATCGCTCGGTCCCCTCCAATCACAGACCTCACCTTTTTTCTCTTTGGTTCGATGAAGTGGCTGCAAGGGGGAGATTTTTTTTTTTTTTTTTTAGTTGAGGACATTTTAGTACTTTCATTTAAATAATGTGGATCCTACTATTAAAAAATTAGTGCTAAATTAAATTTAACGGTCATACGTTTTTACTTTTATTTTGAATGTTTATATGTATTTTTATATCTAAAGAAAAAAAAATGGTGCGTGCTGTGGACGATTAGTGCCGTGATTGAAGTGAGAAGGGATATTGGGTCATATCATATTAGCATGGGACTTGGACTTAACCGCCGTTTGTCTCTGGTCCACCCGCTTCCCACTTGGGGAGCCCTTCCCCAGTTACGTTCCACGTGTTTTCATATTGGAAAATCAAAAGGAAACAAACATTTAAAGTTTTAAACACAAGTCAAGATGTGTAGATAGAAGATCAGGCTTGTATAATTTTATCCTTTTTTTTCCTCAATGTCTTGTCGTAACAGGGCTAAAAAAAAAATTTGTTTGTATTGACATAAATAGTGGGGGGATTGGGAGGTCAGAGGCAGCGGCTCTAAAATTTTTTTGAAAGAAAGTTTGAAATGTATTAAAAAAATAAAAGAAGATGAATAAGAAGAGAAAAAAAATCAACTTAAAATAGAAAAATAATAATCAAGAGTCAACTAGCTATTATAATAGAACAATTATAAAAGTATTCTTTGAAAATATTTCATTATATCTTCATCATCAATCTTATCAAATATATCACGTTCAATATAAGTTAACATGCATAAGTTAAACTAATCATTACTTATCTGATTGACCCGCTCAATACTAACAGTTGCTACCGGTAGAACAAGTGTCAACTTTGTCGACAAATAGACCGATGGATAAACAATATCCTTTTTCTTCTCAACCATCTTCAAAGCAAGCTAGAAAAATTATGTCTGTTACCAAGAGTTGATAAAGCAATGACAAAACTTGATAAGCAATTCACAACTCTATTTTCTTTTATGAAATATGTGATTTGGAATTTTGTAAATTCAAAGTTCTTTTTGTCTTCCCCCCCCAAAAAAAAAATATATGAACTTATTTAAAATAAGTGAAATTATAAGAATATGATGATAAAGGAAAACTCATTATAAAAAAACTAAAGGACCTAATTAAGGGCATGAAAAAGATCAAAAGAATGTCTAAAAATGTGTTCGTGGGCGTACGAGTAAGCTGGCAGATATTTTAGGGGTAGTTGTCGAGGTGTCCCCATATAACCCACCCAAACATGCCGAGGTCCACAACCACGAGAAACCCATCCTCAAACCTGTCTTCTCCTTCCACCACCTAACTTCACTTTCTCCCCAAACCAGACTTTAAAAAAAAAAACCCTCAAAATTTGTGTCAGCATGTGTGGATACGTACGCAAGAGTGGCTCGGATGAAATAGCTATCACTATCCTGACCGCTCCTCTCTTTCAAATATTGAGTTATCTTCAAGGAATAAGGAGTTTTGCTGTTGTTGTGCATGCTCAAGGACTGATGTAAGTGTGTATATGGGTGTAGCATATTGTTGAGAAACCTTTGAGGAATAGTCATAATATAAAAAGGAAAATATTCATTCAAACAATTATGCCTTATAAAAAGAAGTGGAGGGGACTAATAATTATAGAAAGTATAAAAGATGACATAGTATAGAAAAAAAAGATGAGGAGAGGGGATAAAGATAAGGAAAGAGAATATTATTAAATATTCAGGTAATTATTGTTAAGTGCTCTTAAAGGTTTTGTAGTTAAGTGTGGGTTTTTTATGGGTTTAGGAGCAAAAATATATATGTACTTTATCCTCAAAAGTGCCTAGCACCATATGTTTTTTTTTAGAGTAAAAATACACATGTGATTACATTTTAGGAGCAAAAGTCACACCACCATTAAAATGTTATTGTAAATATAGCACTTTCTGTTGTAAATTTAACATGTTGTAAATATGGCTTTTTCTGTTGTAAATGGCCAAATTTTAAATTTTGTTTTAAATACAGCACTTTATATTGTAAATCTAGTTTTCTTCTGTCTAAATGACCTTTCTATGTTTAAAATCCAGGTGTTTAAATGTTGTTGTAAATATGACATTTTCTGTTGTAAATATGGCTAGATTTTAAATTTTGTTGTATATATAGCAATTCCTATTGTAAATATAGCCTTTTTTTGTTGTAAATGACCTTTCTAAAATCCAGGTGTTTAAATGTTGTTGTAAATATGACATTTTCTGTTGCAAATGCACCGTTAAGTCAGATTTTAACAGTGGTGTGATTTTTGCTCCTAAAATGTAACCACATGTGTATTTTAGCTCCCGAAAAAGCATATAGTACTGGGCGCTCCCAAAGATAAAGCATATGTATATTTTTACTCCTTTACCCCGCTTTTATTAATAAAGATTGGTTATGTTTAATATTCGGTCACAGCATAAAGCAGAAGTCATTAAATACTATCACACTTGTAATTTACTTCCTTCTCTTTTTCCTATATCCTGTAATTGTTTTATGAATGGGTCATTGAAAAGCAATGGCAGCTCTTGACTATTAAGGTTGGAGGAAAAAACAGACTATTCAGAAAAGTTATTCAAAATCTAAAGTAATGTTAAAAATTGTTAGAAAAGTGCTAAATTAAGGTCTCAATAAGTATATATTTTATAATTAAATAGGTGTATATTTTATTAGAATTAGTTAGATTTATTGATATTATATACCTATTTAATTATCTTTTATATACTTTACTATTATTCTAGGATAAAAAGATATTTTGATATAAAATCTACTTATTTCCTATTATATTTTACAAGAAATATTAGCTTATTTGGAAAGAAGTAGAAAAAACAATTAAAAGAATATGCAATCAGCCAAACTCGGTGGTCCCATACGAGAAAAATAGAAATAAAATCAATTGTGTGATCTGGTGGAGTAAAATACAAGATATAAGATATCTTTTTAATAAGAAAAGGAGAAGCAGTGACTTGCGCCCTAGGTTATATTTAGGTTATATGTATGAAAAAAGGAAGAAGCAAGAGAAAAAAGATTGAGAGACACAGAACAAGAAGGAACAAAGAAGAGTAGAAGAGTAGAGGCTGCACGTTTCAATTCTCTTCATCATCTCCACGGAAGGACTGTGGAGACGACGGAAAATTTTTCTTTCCTCTCTCTCTCTCTCTCTCTTTATTCTTTGAACCTGAGTTTCATCTTTTTGTTATGGATTTGAATAATGCCATGTGTGGCTAATTGGTTTTGCAACCTAGAGAACCTATGAACTTGTTTGGGTTTTAAAGATTATTCCCACTTGTTAATTTTGCTTAATTTTATTTCTGTTTTTTTAATCTTGTGTTCATTGTTATTGCTTATTGATTGATATGTTTTGGGGATTTAGGGTTGAAGTTGGAAGAGGAAATCCTAAATTGACCTTGGGATTAAATAATGTGAAATTAAGTTTAAATTTAATGTGAAATTAGGTTTTAATCTAATTTGCGTTTAAGATAGGAATATACTTAGAAGCTCCACATAATAAAATTAGAGTGAGCCCGATTTAAAACTCATCTTATTTAGTTGTGTGAAGCATCACATAATTAATTAAGGTAGGTATATAGGTGAACCGGAAGACATTTATAGACATTAATACTCTAGATTAGCTGATTAGGTTAAAACAAAATTAATTTAGTGGGGATAAAATCTAGGAATCAAATAAGGGATTAGTAATTCTAGGTTGTTCGTTTGATTAGTGGTAGGTTGTTTATTTTAATTTTAGATTTTATTTTCTTTCCTCTTAATTATATTCAATCTGATTTGATCAACTTAAACGAAATTGTAAAATTAATACTCAACTGAAGTTTGTGACTGATAATTTTATTATCACTTTATTATTTGATACGGCCCGTGCACTTACGTAGTTAGGCTTAAAGTTTTGCCCTATTAAGTCTATATATTTCTGCATCATCGTTGCTGTTAGCATGCCAAAACTGTTCAAAAACCCATGATCCTTTGAAGCTACAGTGCGCATGGGATATTCCAGAAACTGACAAGATATTATGTTTGGGTCGAGATGATGTGGGAAATTAAAGACAAGTAATTTCATGTGGGAAAATGCGAAGATCACTTCTGCTGTTAATGGATCTTCACTATTTTGATGTTGCTGAATTTTTACATGCAGGCGTGAGGGTGGGAAACGGAAACAAAGTCATAGTGGGTCTCACTTAATTACATGTAAAGGCATCTTATTTTTGTTCAACAGTACTATATCTTTGTATAACGTGTTACTTAGAGATGATAAAAAAGGTCGGCCATTCATGAGTCAGGAGCCAAGGTCTAAACGGGTTTAGTCATTTTGACCCGGCTAAAGAGAAACAATCATTTTTGGATGCATGATCCTTAAAAATCAGGGTCGAAAGTCTTTTTAACAATATGTTATTATTTTCTTAAAGGAATAAAATTACAATAATAAAAGTCTTAATTCAATGCATAAATATTTTCAAAATTAAGGTGTAAATGGTTCGTATCATGCAATGAATAAACACAATCACTAAGTTATAATCAAATGTAAAATATTGTCCACATACCACTTACAAAGAATCAGTGAGAAGACTTAACAATTTTTTTTTAAAAAAAAAACACTTCTTAGTAGTTAACAAAATAAACAGCACAAGATATGAACAAAACAATCACTAAAAATTAAATCAAAAAATACAAAATTAGTAAGAATATTGATGAAATAAGAAATGTCTTTTGTAATTTTTTTATTTTTAGAATTCTTAATACAACATATTCTTATGAAACCTAATTTTTAAAAAGATAACAACAACTAAATATTTGCAATATCTTTAACAAAACAAACGAAATAAATAATATTAGTATCATATAAATAATTGTAAAAAAATTAAAAGAAACATGCACATGAGCTTAAACGGTGTTTAGGCTCTTTTTCACTTTTAAAGTGAATAGCTCAAGCATGGCCCTTGTTAATTCAAGGCCTAAACAGGCCGGCCCAACAAGCTTGACCCGTTTTCTCAGTTTGAGCTACAACCGGCTAGCACTTTCTTCAAACCATGGGATCATTTTGGGAAGACAACATTACATGAGTGTATGGCTTTGTGTTTCAAGAATTAGGCACCAAGGTTGTTGGTATCATGGTTTTTACCTATCAGGCCTACAAGTTGGTTTTGTAATTGGGTTGTTTTTGTTACAAAATGCTTGGTTCTGAGTTGATTTAAGGGAGAGTTAATTTCAATGCTCTTTGGAAGGTTTTGCGAAAAGCAAAGGGGAAGTGTGCAGCAGTAGTAGTAAAGGCCAACGTGAAGGAAATAGCTACTGGTTCCAACACTACAAATTACAAGGCTGTCTGCACCACTCTTTCTATGATGAATTCCTAGAGAATTATTTCAGAAACTCTTGTCTCTATCTCTCTGTTCTTCTCTCTTATTGCCTCCCTTCTTCTTTCCTTCAACCCTCTATAATTAGTTAATTTCATGAGGACAAGATCAACCTTTGTGACTCTTTCTATGATGTTGTAGCAGTAAACTCCCACCCATGAACAGCAGTCATGTTCAACAGTTCAATAAGAGAGTTGGTTGTTTGAAGATAAAAAGAAATCTTTGATATATATATATATATATTTGAAATCTTTGATTTAAAAGAGAAGGTGGCTAATAGGCATCTACCATTCAAAATATAAAGTTTTTTCTTGATTTAATAGAATGAACAGTGACTTGGAAGAAATCGTTGAAGGGTTAGAGTTTATAATCAAAAGCCGACTACCTACGTAAATTCAACACATGGCCTTAAAAGAGAAGCTGGAACTATCATATTCATATCAAAAATAAAAATCCACAAAGGATATAAGAATAATAACAGAACAGAGAACCTGAGCCTGACACTATCAATTTCATTTAATAAGATTTTTTTTCCCTATATGTAACAGAAATCAGAGAAATGGAAGTATGAAATCTTAAGTGTTTGAGTTATCAAAGGAAATATTAGTTTTTATGGAAGAACAATGATGATAACGGTAAATTCCCTCATATACTAAGGGCCCATTTGGATGGGTTTTTTGAGGAAAAAAACACTTTTTTAATGCAAAAAAAATGCTTTTTTAATTAATTTATGTGTTTAGATGATATTTTTTTGAAAAAGAAAGAGTCACAAAAAAAAGCTAAAGTGCTCCTCTTTTTAAAAGCTCCAATTTAAAGTTTAAAAAATAAGCACAAAAAAAAACACTTTTTTTAAAAGGTCATCCAAATGTGCCCTAAGTTGAAGACATTTTAGTATTTTTATTAAAATAATTGGATCTTACTACAAAAATAACAGTGTTAAATTTGATTGAATGGTCATCACATTTTTATTTTTATTTTGAATATTCATATGTACCAAAAAGTAATATGGTGTGTGGACTATTTAGTGCCGTGATTGAAGTGAGAAGGGACATATTGAGTCATATCCGTGTTGGAACAGGAGACTTAGGCTTAGCCACCGCTTGTCTCTGGTCTTGGCTTTCCCACTTGTTGGGCCCTTCCATTCCGTGTGTTTCAGGGACGGACCCAGGAATTTTACTGAGGGGGGTGAAAATAAAAAATGCTACATTAGTCTTAGCATACAAAAAATTGAAAGATAAAATCATGTATAAACAAATGATTTTGACTACCTTATTTTAACATTAAAATATTCTCTAATTAGTATAAAAATAGTATCGTTGAGAAAATAAAATCATGTATAATAAATTTCATAAAAAAATTTTAATAAAAAAATGATTTTAACTACCTTATTTACTTTCAATGTTTGTCATAAACCGTTGAAAAAAATTGGCGGACCACAAGAGTAGACGCGTTGGAGAGGAAGAACATATGAAAGATTTCGGAAATGCAAACAATTCAGGTTGGGTATAAAATAATAAAGGTTGTGGGCCCCATCTTTTATTATTATATTCTTTAATGTATGAAAAATTGAAAACCAACCGAAAGTCAGGACTCAGGAAGGAAGAAAGTAGCTCAAATGGAGCTTTAATTACGTACCCAACCTTTCATTTGTTTATAATTTTTTTTTTTGGGGGGAGGGGGGCTAGGGGTGGATTTTTTTTTAGAGGGGGGGCCACCCCTGTCCCCCCCTCCGTCCGTCCCTGGTGTGTTTCATATCGGAAAATCAAAAGGACACGAACAGCCAATGAGAGTTGGTATAGATGGTAAGAGATTCAGGACTAGGCCCTTGGGTCGTGGGTTTGATCCCCTTTGTCGTTGCTGGGACTCCTTTAGTAAGCGATCTCGTAAATCCCCAGTAAGTGCTCATAGAGCCCGGGGCCGTATCCTGGCCTTTGTGGGGGACTGATGTCGAACCTCTCCAAAACTTTTTTTTTTATAAAAAAAAAAAAGGGACACAAACACCTATATCAAAAAAAAAAAAGGACACGAACATTTATACCCAAAAATATATATATATATATATATATATATATATATATATATATATATATATACACCAAAGAAAGAAGGGCACGAACATTTAATTGCATGTGATACTCCTTGCAATTGACAAAAGAGTCTTTATCAAAGAAAGGGGTTTGGTCATGAAATTGGTTAGGGTGTTGGGGGAGACATCCTGAGTGATGTAAACTTGTAGAAACATAGAATGAAGTGGAGACATATGTACTAACAATCCTATATATGTGCCCTAGAAAGCAAAGTCATAGTATCATGCCCTTAGATTGTAGGTAAATCTAACCCCTTTTCTAAAATTTTTATAGAAAAAAAAAAATTGCATCCTCATATGTCGACATTACTTGTCAACACTAGAGATCAAGCCAAGAACAAGGATTAATTTAAACACAAGGCAAGATGTGTAGATAAGAGATCAGGCCTGTATAATTTTATCTTTTTTATTAAAAAAAACGGAGGGAGTAATAATTATAGAAGGTAGTATAGAAAAAAGATGATGAGAGAGGATAAAGATAAGGAGAGAGGTTAAAGATAAAGAAAGAGGATATATATAATTAATTGAAAAAAAAAAGACATATTAAATGTTCAAACAACTCTTATTGAGTGTTCTTATAAAAAGGATTAAAATAATTTAAATTTTAAACTTTTATTAAATATAAGATAGAAAATTGTTTGGTGGTTTGCGTGTACTGTGGTGTGGTTAATTAACTTGTTTTTATTAGTCACTTTCCACAAGAAATCGATATGATCTTCTTTTGGTCAAAAGAACTCAAGACTGAAGTAGTTTACACGTTTTGGGGATAGGTGTAGGCTTTTCTTAATAAAGACTGGTTATGCTTAATATCTGGTTACAGCACAAAGCGGAAGTCATTAAATAATAGGGTTAAGTATCATATTTGTTCCTGAAGTACGCAGCCAGGAGCAATGTTGCCCCCTTTTTTTTTTTAGGAGCAATGTTGCCCCTGATGTTCTTAATCGTAGTAATGTCGCCCTCCCCATTAACAGCGTTAATTTTGACGGTTAATTTTGACATGTCACACGCTTCCATGGCAAACAAATTGTCACCTCATCACCACCTAATTCTTCCACCCACTCCCTCCTATCCACCTCATCATCCCCTTCTTTCCTCCCACTTTGGACGGACCAAACATTAAGAAAAACAACAATCATCTTGTTTCATCCTCATACAGTGAATTCAGATTTCAAAGATCATCACCGGAGAAAAAAACATCATCGCTCTCTGTTCTTCAACCAGTGAATTCAAATTTCAAAGGAAAACTAAAAAACACTTTTGTCGGTTCCTTCATTCTCATAGAATAAAATTTCAAACAGTAAATTTACAGTAAAATTTCAAAAACCACCAAATTCACAAATTATGATCGATTAACACAAACATAAATCATGTTTTATAAACCATTGAAGAAAGAGATCTTAACCAAACGAAAGGCTTCAGATTTTTCAAGAACCATTGATGATTTAAATTGAAGGCAGCATCGATCATAATTTTTTATGCTTTTAGTGATTACATAAGATAAAACAAAGAATCTGATCCTTCTAAATTTGAAGATGGTGATGATTCATAGGAAGATGGGGACAGAGGAGGCAGAGGCGATGGGAGTAGGTGGAGACGGGGAGGAGTTGGAAGAGTTACGGTTGAGGAAGAGGTCACATCTAAACAATTGATTGCTACACAAGAAGGAGCTTTTTGCCCAAAACCCAAAAAATAAAGTGAAATGGCATGATTTCACCTGGACTGCAACTCTCTCTGTCGTTTTTCGTGACCCCATCAGCCTTCGTGTTTCTGTATCCACCTCGGGAAACCACTGAAGCCATCAACCAGCTCCACCTGGTGGTCCAGTCTGAACCCGACCCCCTCTTCGTCTTCCAGTTTGCCGGTGAACGGAGCGCAACCCCACTTTACAAACCCAAAAATCCCGATCTCCAAACCCAAAAATCCCTATTCCCATTTCACGATCTCGCCTTCGCCAATCTCCGATCTCGGATCTTGCCCCCGATCTCCGATCTCGCCTTCGCCGACCACCTTCCTCGGGGGCAAGCTGAAGAGGGAGAGGGAGAGTGAGAGGGGGGGATGGGGGACGGAAAGGGCGGAGGAGGGAGGGAGAGACGGATGGAGGAAAGAAGGGAAGGAGGAGTCTCGGAGTGGGAGGGAGAGGATGACGTGGGAAGATGAGAGGGAAAATAAGTGTACAGAGGTGGCTGCCCAATAAGCAATTTCAGTTAAGTTGACAGTCAACGTTGGTCAAACCGTTAGACAAGGGCGACATTGCTACGATTTGGAACATAAGGGGCAACATAGCTCCTAAAAAAACATAAGGGGCAACATTGCTCCTGGCTGCGTACTTCAGGGGCAAATATGATACTTAACCCTTAAATAATATCCCATTTGTAATTTACTTCCTTCTCTTTTTCCCATATCTTGTAATTGTTTTATGAATGGGTCATTGAAAAGCAATGGCAGCTCTTGACTATTGAGGTTGGGGGAAAAACAGACTATTCAGAAAAAGTTATTCAAAATCTAAATTAATGTTAAAAATTGCTGGAAAAGTGCTAAGTTATAGCTAAATTAAGGTCTATTTCTGCATCATCGTTGCTGTTAGCATCATGCCAAAACTGTTCAAAGACACATGATCCATTGAAGCTACAATGCGCGTGGGATATTCCAGACACTGAGAAGATATTATGTTTGGGTCGAGATGTGGGAAAGACAAGTAATTTCACGTGGGAAAATGTGAAGATCAATTCTCCTGCTAATAGATCTTCAATATTTTGACGTTGCTGAATATTTATAGGATTTTTCCGGCCACGTAAACAGGCGTGAGGGTGGGAAACATAAACAAAGTGATATTGGGTCTCAGTTAGTTAATTACATACAAAGGCATCTTCTCCTTGTTTGACCCTATTTCAATTATTGTTGAACCTATTTCGAGTACTATTTCTTTGCATAATAGATTACTTTTAGATATGGTAAAAAGGGTCGGCCCTTCATAAATTAGGGTCTAAATGAGCTGGTCCATTTAGACCCGGTTAAAGAAAAACAGTCATTTTTCGAGACCCGACCCTTAAACATAAGGGTTAAAAGTCCCTTTAACGATATTTTATTATTTTCTTAAAGGAATAAAATTACAATAATGAAAGTCCCAATTCAATGCATAAATATTGCCAACATTAAGGTGTAAGCGGTTCGTATCATGCAACAAACAAACACAATCACTAAATTATACTCAAAAGTAAAATATTATACGTATACTACAATTATAAAGAATCAGTGAGAAGACTTGACAAAATTAAAAAAATAAAATAAAACATTTCTTATTAATATGTCTTGAAAAGTGTAAGTATTTAACAAAATAAATAACATAAGATAAGAATAAAACAATCACTAAAAAATAAATAAATAAATACAAAATTAATAAGAATATCTATGAAATAAAAAATTTCTTTTATAATTTTTTTATTTTTAGAATTCTTAATACAAGATGTTCTCGTAAAACCTAATTCTTAAAAAGATAACAACAACTAAATGTTTACAATATCATTAACAAAACATGCGAAATAAATACAATTAGTATCGTATAAATAATTATAAAATAATTAAAAGGAAACATATGGGCTTAAACGGGTGTTTAGGGCCTTTTTCAGTTTTAAAGTGGAAATTTTAAGCAAGGCCTTTTATTAATTTAGGGCTCAAATGGGTTGACCCTAACTTGAGTTACAGCTCGCTAGCACTTTCCTCAAACCATGGGAGCATTTCGGGAAGATAATATTACATGAATGTATGGGCTTTGTCTTTCAAGAATTAGGCCCAAAGTTGTTGCTATCATGGTTTTTACCTATTAGGCCTACAAGTTGGTTTCGTAATTGGGTTGTTTTTGCTACAAAATGCTTGGCTCTGAGTTGATTTAAGGGAGAGTTAATTTCAATGCTCTTTGGAAGGTTTTGCGAAAAGCAAAGGGGAAGTGTGTAGCAGTAGTAAAGGTCAACGTGAAGGAAATAGCCACTGGTTTTTAAAATCTATTTGTTTTTTCTTCTTAGAAATAAAGTTGACAATCAAAAAAGATTTATGAAGTCAAGTTGTCCACTCATGAGCCTACAGTCTTGGTAAACATTACTATTATAATATATTTCTAATTTTCTAAAAAACAATGTGATCTACATTTAATATCTAAGAAGAACTTTACTCATTTCCTTCCCACAGCAAGAGCAGAAAATACAATAAATAAATGCGCCAAACAGCCAAAATTATTATTATAAGTAAATGGGAAAAGAAGAAAGAGTCCAAGTTGCTGACAAAATATGCAAAACTCTGTTGTGCTTGCTTCTCCTATTCAACTAAGCTTCACCCATAAATGGTGTAAATGCAATGAATCTTCAGAATTCCTAGTATCAGCTACACACGGCCTCCACTGCCAATTTTTTAGTTAAACCAGATGAACAGAAGTTGTTCTTGAAATTCTCTTCATTCAATTTTATGACAGAGTCAGACTCCTTCTTGTTCAAGCATGCCTGCAAAAGCAAAAAAACAAAACATAAAAACAGAATATAATCTTTTAAAACCAAAGAGAATAAAACAAATCAAACATGATTACATGTTCATATATATCATCCCCCTTACACACGCAATAATAAATATTCAGTAGGCAGAGAGCAGAGTTAAAGCTTCATAACATGAACACCATACAACTAAATCTTTGGATAATTTCCACAACTGATGTCAAAGTCATTACCTTGTACCATGTCAATGGCTGTCCTTTCGGTGTTTTGTAGTAGAAGTCCAGCTTACATGATTTAAACCATCTCCCTGGTATATCTTTAGGTGTTCGCCGTACACCCCGATCAGCAACAAAGCAGGAAATGGAAGACATCAAGGGCTGGTAAAAGTTTTGTGGATAGTACTAGATTCATTCACCCACCATGTTTTTAAAGTAGTAGCAGCAGCCAAAGTCTATAGTTTTCTCTAACAAATAGAACTTGGATGAGTAAAATTTTAATATAGGGTTAAGTATCATATTTGCCCCTGAAGTACGCAGCCAGGAGCAATATTGCCCCTTATGTTCCAAATTGTAGCAATGTCGCCCCTGTCTAACGGTTTGACCAACGTTGACTGTCAACTTAACTGAAATTGCTTATTGGGCAGCCACCTCTGTACACTTATTTTCCCTCTCATCTTCCCACGTCATCCTCTCCCTCCCACTCCGAGACTCCTCCTTCCCTTCTTTCCTCCATCCGTCTCTCCCTCCCTCCTCCGCCCTTTCCGTCCCCCATCCCCCCCTCTCACTCTCCCTCTCCCTCTTCAGCTTGCCCCCGAGGAAGGTGGTCGGCGAAGGCGAGATCGGAGATCGGGGGCAAGATCCGAGATCGGAGATTGGCGAAGGCGAGATCGTGAAATGGGAATAGGGATTTTTGGGTTTGGAGATCGGGATTTTTGGGTTTGTAAAGTGGGGCTGCGCTCCGTTCACCGGCAAACTGGAAGACGAAGAGGGGGTCGGGTTCAGACTGGACCACCAGGTGGAGCTGGTTGATGGCTTCAGTGGTTTCCTGAGGTGGATACAGAAACACGAAGGCTGATGGGGTCACCGAAAAACGACAGAGAGAGTTGCAGTCCAGGTGAAATCATGCCATTTCACTTTATTTTTTGGGTTTTGGGCAAAAAGCTCCTTCTTGTGTAGCAATCAATTGTTTAGATGTGACCTCTTCCTCAACCGTAACTATTCCAACTCCTCCCCGTCTCCACCTACTCCCATCGCCTCTGCCTCCTCTGTCCCCATCTTCCTATGAATCATCACCATCTTCAAATTTAGAAGGATCAGATTCTTTGTTTTATCTTATGTAATCACTAAAAGCATAAAAAATTATGATCGATGCTGCCTTCAATTTAAATCATCAATGGTTCTTGAAAAATCTGAAGCCTTTCGTTTGGTTAAGATCTCTTTCTTCAATGGTTTATAAAACATGATTTATGTTTGTGTTAATCGATCATAATTTGTGAATTTGGTGGTTTTTGAAATTTTACTGTAAATTTACTGTTTGAAATTTTATTCTATGAGAATGAAGGAACCGACAAAAGTGTTTTTTAGTTTTCCTTTGAAATTTGAATTCACTGGTTGAAGAACAGAGAGCGATGATGTTTTTTTCTCCGGTGATGATCTTTGAAATCTGAATTCACTGTATGAGGATGAAACAAGATGATTGTTGTTTTTCTTAATGTTTGGTCCGTCCAAAGTGGGAGGAAAGAAGGGGATGATGAGGTGGATAGCAGGGAGTGGGTGGAAGAATTAGGTGGTGATGAGGTGGCAATTTGTTTGCCATGGAAGCGTGTGACGTGTCAAAATTAACCGTCAAAATTAATGCTGTTAATGGGGAGGGCGACATTGCTACGATTAAGAACATCAGGGGCAACATTGCTCCTAAAAAAACATAAGGGGGCAATATTACTCCTGGCTGCGTACTTCAGGGGCAAATATGATACTTAACCCTTTAATATATGTAGAAACAAAAATATACCTTGCAAGTTCAGGCATAAGAAGGCAAGTCTAATGTCCCATTGTTCAATCCCTTAATCTTTACACTTGTAAGTCCTGCTCCTATGAATTAATGAAACAGGCCAGCTGTCTGAAAGTAACAAAGAATTAGTAATGAGATTTCAACGCATTTCAAGGGGAATGTTCTAAACAGAGTAACACATTCACTGGGAGGCCAACAGTCAAGCTCAATAAAGCAATTTTATTTTTCGCTGCCCTGAGAGAAATGGGATGGTTGAAAGTGTACCATTTCCAGTTGTAGAACCTATAAAACAAGAAGTTGATACCCGTTAAAATTGAAAAGTAAGGAAAATGAGAAAACATTTGTAATGAATTTTTAAAATGTCTGTATCACCAAGAAATAATAATATATTTATTCATGTAAATCACAGAGAAACTAACTTAAAACATTGAGTGTTTTTCACATAATGATTAAAGAGAACGTCAAAAGGAAAGTTACAACAACTAAGCAGTTTCTTGATTTATTATACATAATCAAATGTTTAATATAATAAACTGAGAATCAAAGCGCATAACATGATTGTAGCTAATGTACAAAAGAAGATAGAAAGTGCTAGTAATTTAATGAAATAGCATGAAGTCACTGATACTGCTGGATGATAAGGAAAATATGTTGCTTGACCACATTAAGTTTTGTTTACAGGTTTGCATGCATATCAGATGTTTGATCTTATTACACTAGTTCTTGATGTATTTTAAGAACCTTCATCCGTTCCATTACAGGATTCACAGCCCATTCTGGTCAATGCATTGATAACTTGTACAACTAACAACACCGAAAATTGATTCATGGAAACAGAGGCATTTGTCTTCCCATCGGTTTTCAATGCGAGGGGAGTTATGTCTCATAAAATAAAAGAGAGTTTTTCTTAATTGATTCTGCTGTAACACCCCCTTACAAATGAAGGATCATAGAATTGGAGAAAAAGGTCGGACCTATTGTCATTACCATATGCCTAAATGCATAATGGTAAGAAATTGTTATAGATCATATTACTATAATTTATTGATATATAAACAACTCCATGAGATTTTTTTTTTTAACATAAAAAAAAGGATAGAAAAGAGGGTAACCTTGGTATTCCTGATTCACAAAAGCATGGAGTGCATGACCTAAGGATTCTATTAGAAGAACTGGTTTACTTTCATTCTTTAAAAACCCTTCATTTTCACCAATAAATACACTTCCATAAAGGAAAAGAAAAGGTTCAAACAACATTTTAATTGTTGTTAAGTCTAGTAATTAGTTATTCTCTTGATATGTACACATGGTAAATATACTAGATGTGAATGCTAGATGTATGGCTATGATTGTTTTGTAACAATACTCACACAACTATATAAAGCATAGTAGCCTGAGCATTTAATTAACTCTGCTACCTTTTCAACCTCTATTTTGTCTTATTCTTTCTTGGTATCAGAGCTAGGTCATTTCTTTTTCTTCCGCCTCTCTCAAATATAATGGCGTCTTCTCCTTCATTGAGCTCTAGCTTTGCCTCATCTGCTTCGATGGCATCTTCTCCTTCACTGAGCTCTGAAACTACCTCATCGGCTTTAGCTCTAGCCACCGTCTCCAAAACATATGCTATTTTTCAGTCATCGAGTCAAATGTCATCAATCAAGCTGGATCGAACGAACTACCTCGTGTGGGCATCTGTCATTTTGCCTCTCATCTAAGGCAACCGTCTGCAAAATCATCTAGATGCACATGCCTCTGTTCCTCCAATGACCATCTCTCCGCCTGTCACTAACAAAGTGGCCCCCAATCCTAAGTTTGAGGATTGGTTCTCTGCTGATAGGATGTTACTCAGATGGCTTTGCAATACAATGACGCAGGATATTGCGACACAACTCCTTCATTGCCGAACTGCCTATAGCTCTGGACAGAAGCTAGAGCACTTATATCGGCAGTCTCCATATCACGTCTGATGGTATATCGCTCTGAACTCCACAATATACTCAAGCACGATCTGACCATGACTGCTTACCTGAGCAAAATGAAGTCCATCGCCTATCATTTGGCTCTCACCGAAGCTCGCCTTTCCACCGACGAACTCATACTCCACTCACTCAATGGTCTCGATGGAGATTATAATCCAATCGTGGTTAAGCTCATTGACTAGGTTGGATTGTCATGGGTCAATGCTCAGTCCTCTCTGTTGGCCTTCAAAAGTATAACATCTCTATTTTTCATGTGCCTCAATGTGGATTTTATTTGCATATATTAGTTTTTTTTATGATGTTATGTGTATTAAATTTGATCAAAGGGGGTGAGAAGAAGGTCACATGAATATTTATTAGAGATTATAAGGAAACAATTAAAGAGTAATTAGTAAAGGGGTGACTTTGGCTTGAAAATCTTAGAGGCAATATCATGTGGTACAGAGAAGCTAATTGAGGAATAGAAATCTTTATATGGATTAAGGATTTATCTTTGACATTTATCCCATATTTACAACTAAATTAGTGAAGATACATATGTTCATTTGGACTTCACGCCACATCATCCCTTTTACCATACAAAGTTTTGGTAAACAAGTCATTGGAATTGAATTGAGTGGTAAAATGGTAAATAAGTGGAAGATTAAATTCTTAATATTTTCTCCTTTTTCTACCGCCATTCCCTTAATGAATATTAAGTTTCATGTTCCATTTCAATGCCATTCAGTCAATCAGTACGGGTAGGAATAAAGTGAGTTGGCATTAAGGTAATTAGATGGAATATTAATGACCTATAATTTTTCCCAAGCTTCCACCGACTTTGACATTTGATAGTTATTAAATCCACTTTATATTTGATACATTCTCTGCCAGAGCCAGCAGGAAAGAGATAGAGAAGCTTTTAAATGAACTCTAGGTAAAATCTCCTACTAAACCATCTCTAATCCAAAAACTCCATTTATAAATATTGTTCTACACCTCGAGAGCTTCTATTCTACGGTTTCAGTTTTCTCATAGGAGGAGTTTCAAGTCATTGGGTTAGTCAAGTTGCTGCTAAAATTCCAAACTGACCGTAGAATCGTGATAAGATAACCATAAACGTCATTTTAAACCGATTGGTTTGAAGTTTGGATAAGTTTCTGAGTACTTTGTAAATTCCTATTTTTTGAGACAACTAAGGCTTTTGGAGTCTCATGGAGATTTACTTATGAATAAGTGATTATATGATGATCTGGAAGCATATGAACTTAGTTTGGTGGATAAATTGTGAATTGGTAAATTGTCACACTCGAGTTTTAAATATTGGTCTGATCAAGGCATGGTCAAGGAGTGGGATTTTGGTCATTTTGATGGTTTCATTGTGTTCAGAATGAAAAATTGTGTAGGGTAGAGATTCGATAGAAATTTAGTAAATATGGACATATGAATTGGGCTTATTTTAAATTATCTAAAGGGGAATATTTACTGTGGAGGAACTAATGATATTTATATTTTGTTATTTTAGGACCGTTTGTGATATTGTGCACTGAGAAAATTCATTATTACTTGTGGTCGACTATCAGGTAGTAACCTTAATCTTCATATACTATGTGTGACTTGTGTATGTATATTTTTCCATGTATATTGCATACATTCGGTTATCATTAATTTTCCTAGCGCTATGGAACCGGAACATGCTGTGTGCATAAATGGGCCGTGCTGTGTGCCGTACCCGGTGGTCTGTGTTGTGTGCTATTAGGACCACTGCAGTCTGTGCTGTGTGCTATTAGGACTGCTAGTTCCAGATTGGCTGTGTGCCTTGCTGTGTGCATGATACTGAATGGGATGTGGTTTGAATTATTTTTATTCGTGGTTTGCTTACATGCTTTGTTATACATTTTATATGAAATTAACGGTTACTCTGAGATTCAATTTTGAATCCCAGCTCCTTTTAAGCCATCTGGCAGTTCTTCGAGACTGGTGCAGGGAGACAGGGGTAAGGCTCCGGAGCTGGAGTAGTGTGGTGATGACTGTTATTTTTGGGTATTTATTTTGATTACCGGATGACTGTGTTATGTTATTTTGGCCTATTTAGGCAACATTATTCGGATGATTGTATATTTTGATCCCTTCGGGGAAAAATTGATCTTTCGTATTTTTATCAGTATATTTTTGTCCAAACCGGTGTGTGCTCTGTTGCTTATACTCTGATATGTGTCGTAAATAAACGAGGGAAATATAATCTAAAATTAGACAAAAGTAAAGGACCACACTATCCGTCGCCCGAAAGGGCGAGGCCGGTAGGTGTGTAACAGAAAGTCTCCTGGAGCAATTAACTCATTTTTCCTCTCTTTCACTTTAGCCCACTATGAACTTTGCAACTGGTAATTCTGACACAGAGCGCTTGTTCGATCAACCCCCTATACGTGGTCAGGGCCGAGGAAGAGGACGAGGGGGCTGAAATCGTTCTAGGGGTCACTCTCACGGAAACAACTCCGGTAGGCCGTTTTGTGATCTCTATGAACGAGCAGGCCATAGAGTCTCAAATCGTTACATACACTTCGATCGAAGCTTTCGGCCTCCTTCCCATTCGAATCCACAAGCCCAATTTGCTGATTCTCAAGTAGTCGTTGATCTTGAATGGTATATGGATAGCGGCGCCACCCATCATGTTGTCGGGGATCTGTCTTATCTTGATTCAGTTGGCAAAATATCCTCCTCTATATCTACCTGTACTAGCTCTAGAGTTCATGTACATGGTGTCAGTGCCACATCTATTCCCAGCTCTAATACTAAAATTCATTTAAATGATGTTTTGGTTGTCCCTTCTGTCACTAAAAATTTATTAAGTGTCAGTAGACTTGTTTCGGATAATCATGTTATGGTAACCTTTATTAATGAAGGCTGTGTTGTGAAGGACAAGGAAACAGGTTGTCTACTAATGAAGGGGACTTCAAGAGAGGGGCTATATCCAATGCATAGAGTTAATTCTTAGACTTTCAAGGCTCAATCATTTATGGCAGTGACTTTAGGGAATGAACAGGATTTTTTGACTTGGCACTACAAGCTTGGACATCTAAGCAATAAAGTTTTGCAACAAGTTTTGAACAATTGTAATGTCAAAGTTAAAGTTAATGGTAGTTTTGTTTGTGAAGCTTGTCAATATGGTAAATCAAAGAAATTGCCTTTTTCTAAATCCTTGTCTCATGCTTCTTTGCCATTTGAGTTGGTTCATACTGATTTATGGGGTCCTTCACCTAAACAATCTATGCATGGACATAGATACTATATTCATTTTGTTGATGATTTTAGTAGATACACTTGGTTATATCCTCTCAAACACAAAGGGGAAACAATTATTGCTTTCAAACATTTTTAAAATAGGGTTGAGACTCAGTTTCAAACTAAGATCAAAGCTATTTAGTGTGACAATGGCACGGAGTACAAACCTCTCAAGCACTATTGTAGATTTGTGAATAAGGGTTGCCTTGAGGATGTTGAAACTTGCCCATATAGTTGACAGATTCAGTGGCCATGTAAAGAGGACAATAGTCAGGCATATGGACATCATGACATTGATCACATACAATTGGTGTGGCATAAACAGAATGCACACCTTGAGAAGTTCTCTTTTGCATTTGAGACTCTAGCACATCAAAATGCTTATTCAAAGCGGATAAGAGAGTTGCAATTTGTGAGGGAGAGTCTTCTTTTACATTAGGCATAGGTTGGTTGGTCCTCCTATCATTGCCTTGAGTATTGTTTGCAGACAATTGATCCAACAATCGAATCACCTCATTTATAGGAACATTCTGGTACCCTCCATTGGTCATAGAATCAACCATTGCTTTAGATTGAGGATTAAGTCGAGTACAAAAAATTTGAACTACAACCCATTTGTCCACCCCATGATTAGGGCATTGCTTCATTAACATCTTATATCTCTCCCAAGCGGCATAAAGATGCTCATTTGGATGTTGTCTAAAGCTTAGAAATTCATCCCTAGCTTCTACAGATTTGTCATCAGAAAAGAATCGAGCTCTAAACTTAGCTTCAAGATCGGCCCAAGAATGGATAGATCCCTCTGGAAGATTGTTGAACTAATCTTTAGCCTTGCCTTGTAGAGAAAGAGGGAATAACCATAGCTTCAAAACATCTTGGGGAACTCCATTTTGCTTGAAAGAATCACACACTTCCAAGAAGTACATCAAGTGCTTGTTGGAATCTTCATTGTAAAGACCATAGAACATCCCATGCATTTGAAGCATTGTTATCATAACCGGCTTGATCTCAAAGGCACGTGCTTGCATTTCCAGCATCTGAATGCAAGATTGAGGGCCTTGCATATTCCGATTAGCAAAGCCATTGACAGTATCTCTATCATATTCATCGTCTGCCATAGTTTCAGATGTAGATTCAGCCTCTTCTTCAATGTCGTCTGCCATGGTTTCAGATGCAGATTCAGCCTCTTCTTCAATGAGAGTCTCTTCTTCAATGAGAGGCACTTCGTCAAGCACCACCACCAATCCGTCCGGATGCAAGTTTTGCATATACATAAATGGTATCTACAAGAAAGACAAGCAAGAGAGAGTATCAAACTAAAACAAAAGATCAATAAAGGAAGGAGAAAGAAAAATTGTAAACCTAACTAAAAGCTCAAGTGAAATTTACTAACACAAGCCAAAGGTTGACCGAAGGATTTGTTTGCACAAATCCCCGGTAACAGCGCCAAAAATTTGTTCGCCTTGCAAGTGTACGAGTTTCACAAGTAATAAAGTGATAAGTAAAGTATCATTCCCACGAATATTTGTTTAACAAATTGGTCAAGCAAGAGGCTTAGTGAATTTCATCAAGTTGAGCTAGAACAAAGTTTTGAGTTGGAATGAGAATATTTAAAGACTATTTCTAAAACTTAAAATTGATAAAAGCAAATGACTTTTGACTTCAAGAATAATGGAGCCTAGGATTCTTCTTCCCCTTTTGCATTTCATAAAACTTGAGTAACTTCCTCTCTAGTAGCATTTTAATACATATATGTGTTAGTCAAAAACACTTAAAACGCTCTCTTAAGTCAAAACCAAGTTTCTCTTCTCAGTAAAATGTACAATCTCTTGCTACAATTAGTGAGAATCAATATTTAAGCAACAACCCTAATGTGACAATGCAAGGCTAGTAAATATATCTCTATTTTACCAACAAACCATCCATTTATCAAGTAAACTTCAAGACAAGCATGATTTTAATCAAGTTCTACACCTAGATTAGCTCTCTCGAGTTAAAACCTATATGAATAAATCATCTAAATGGAGGTCAATCACTTAGAAGCATTAAGCCAAGGTCGAAATCAACACACACACACACACACACACATATTTATCTACCAAAAGAAAGGAAAATCCAAGTATTAATCCATACAAAGGATAAGAAGAACCCTAGAATGAAAGGTTTAGCTACTCATGTTCAAATACAAAGAGATTCTAAGCAAAGAAATTGAATACATGAAGAAGCTAGGAAGAAAAGAGAAGAAAAGAGAAAGAACCAAGGTGAAATCCCTAAAATCTCTCTTAGGTTGGGCACCCAAGCCTCCAAGATTGTCCAAATCTCTCTCCTAAGCTCTTCCCTTGCGTGCACACTTGTTTTTTTAGGTCAAGAGTGTGTTTTTCGGCCCTTCCCTCTAGGTTAAATAGGGTTTTTCTACTTTTGAAAAGCAAAACACGCAACTGTACTTTCTGCACTTTTTCACGACTAGCTGCGGCCAATTGTCGACTTTCCGCGGCCAGTTGTACAGGTTCTTCTAACTTTGCATTGCTTCACCTCCTTTATTTGTTTCCTTGTTTCTTGGTTCTTATAGAGCTTCAAAACTTGTTTCTATCTTCCTACAAAAGAGGAAGTAATTATCAATTCTCAATTGAATCATAAACTCTATAGGATATAACAAAGATTTCTTTGATTTTTGCCGTATACTTTGATATACACATTTTCCTCTATAACTTCCTTCCTATGCACATTTTGAACCAAAATTAGGTAAAAAAGAGAGAGAAAATGTAGTAGAATATTGTCAATTTCTACGAGTTAACAATACTTAGTACATGTTAACAAATAGATTAGGCAGGGATAAACGAATATTATTGATGAGAATGGGTAGAATCCGTACTTACAATATATACAGCTCCCAATTAGGCCTTAAGAACATAAAGCCCAACATCACACTAAACTAATATTTACACCCAACATACTAATATTTACAGACTACTAAAAATGACAATAAAACACTATTTACAATATACAAAACGTCCAATATTTCCTACAAATATAATTTCAAAAAAAAAAAAACACTATCTTCTATATATTGAGAAGAATTTGCAAGCTCATCATCATAAGCAACGTGAATAAAAGACCAATTTTTGTCCCTTCATTCATAGATAACAACGAAATTTCCAATATTTGTAAAATCCTCATCTTCAAATACATGCCGTCTCTAAATATCGAAGCTGTCTTTTCCTTACAGATTACATTTTTTAACTAATGATGGTGTACATCATGGAGGCCTGTTTATTCGATGAAGTTTGCTTGGAAGGGGCATCACTTTTTTTTTTTTTTTTTCAAAAAAATACAATTCACACACCTCATCTAATACCTATAAGATTTTTACACCCATTATAATCTTGATGAAGAATCGTGTTTAGATCCTTAGAAGGTTGATAGAGTTCATCAAACCTCCATCCCGACTCAAGGCCTCTCTTTGCTAGGTAATCCACCGCCAAGTTGTAAGATCGAGGCACATAAGTAACCTTTGTCACCCAATTCAAATGTAGCAGCTTTTTAACTTCAATAAGAATGTAGGAATCACAATGATTAACACTCTATTTAAGATTATTTTTCATATATAATATGGTGTAATTAATAAGGTTGATCTTTTTTTTTTTTTGAACACTAATAAGGTTGATCAATTCAACGGTGGCTGCTAATTTTTTTCCAAGGTGAGTTATATAAGGGAATATATATTTAATTGTGTCCAGATTAATGTTGAAAGTGAATAATAATATTTCAATATTTCCTTCCCGGAATGCCAAGTCTGACCTTTGCAAGCACATCTAAATTCTAATAGCTACATCAGGTTTTGTTTTTATTTTCATTGACCAGTTATTAGCTGCGTCCGCTCCGCTTTGTAGCAATTGATTATATTTTTTACTCCTTCTAGTCCATAATATAATATATGAGTTAGATAATTGATTTCTAGATGGTAAAAAAATTAATTTAGTTAATTATTTGTTAAAAAAATATATTGATTTTCCTAAAATACCACCTTCCATCATTTAATTAGACTATTATGTTCCTTTTGAAAATAGAGAAAAGGTCTATTAGTAATATGAAAGGAAGGTGATTGTATGTTGGGTTTATCGTTTGTCATGTCACTTTACATGAAGTCATGTCAAGTCACTATAAAACTACGTCGTTTTGAGAGTCAGGGGAATTAGTAAAATGTGTTTTTGTATTTATTATATCCATTTTACCAAAAATCCTTCATTAATTCTGCTAACTCTCAAAACGACGTAATTTTGGGAGTTAGGGGAATTAATAAATAGTGTTTTATTAAAATTAACATCCTTCATTAATTCTCCTAACTCTCAAAACGACGTAGTTTTGGGGTTAGGAGAATTAATTAATGAAAGATCTTTTGGTAAAATTTATATAATAAATATAAAAACAAAAATAACAAACCACCATTCATTAATTCTCGTAACTCTCAAAACAACGTAATTTTGGATAACTTAACATAATCTATGTCAAGTGATATGACAAATGATAAAACCTTGTATATTACTCTATATACTATATATTTGGAGAAAGTGAAAAAAGGAGACATGTGACATATTGAATACATTGTCCCACATCCATGAGGCTTATGTGAAGCCTTCGACCCAAACTATACCCAACTACACAACAATGAATACATTGTCCCACAAATATATACTATATATTTGTTTTTATATGATAAATATAAAAACAAAAATAACAAACCACCATTCATTAATTCTCGCAACTCTCAAAACGACATAGTTTTAGGTGACTTAACATAACCTATGTCAAGTGATATGACAAATGATAAAACCTTGTATATTACTCTATATACTATATATTTGGAGAAAGTGAAAAAAGGAGACATGTGACATATTGAATACATTGTCCCACATCCATGAGGCTTATGTGAAGTCTTCGACCCAAACTATACCCAACTACACAACAATGAATACATTGTCCCACATCCATGATGCTTATCTGAGGCATTTCCTTTTGGTGAAAGGGATTTTTGCCAATTTTGTTAAATACTCTACTGATCTTAAATATAAGGTAGAGTTAATTGTTTTAAAGATATTAAAATATATAATTAAATGACTTTAAAATATTTATATTTATCATTTTTTCTCTAAATTATTGTATTTAACTTATAAATTAATAAATAATTTAAGGATATACAACATATGATATAATTAGATAACTTATTTAATTTTATTAATCTCTCAAAAAAAAAAAAAACTTTGTGTCATAAAACCGAAGGTATTGTTGCATAAACCAAATACATCATGTTCCTTATAACCAAGCCTTCTAATACTCCCAAGTATTAGAAGCCTTCTAATAACTTTGTATTCGATTAATATTCTCAATAAAGCCACTCTTTTCTAATTGCCTTTTTTTTTAATACATATATATCGTTTTATCTATTAAACCTTTATATTGTCGATGACCATGTACGTAAGATCCCAACCAATCAAATTTTGGTCAAACAGAACCCACAGGGAAGATCTTCTTGTCTTCTTTCTTGTCCATCTCACCACCATCTTCACTTACAATTGTAATTGTTACAATTTTAACTTCGTGGGAGTTGTGATAACTTGTTTTTAGGTAAGACTATCAACAATATTTAAACAAGCAAGTCATTGTGCCTCAATAGAAATGTGGTTTACTTGAAAGGAAAGGTATTATATGAGCAGCAACAAGCAACAACGAAACAGTAGTGTTGGGAATATAACATTAAAATTCATTACGTAAAATGAGAAAACTTTGTTTTGTAGTGTTCATTATATATTTAATAATTAAGAGATCATTTGAGTACAAAACCCAAAGGGTGACTCTATTTTTTCGAATAGAACAAAACAGAGCATCTCAAGTGTTGACAAAAATATTATCAGATCCTCTTAACTGTTGCAAATTCCAAATTTTGATATCTTAAACATCAAAATTAATATCCAATATGTATGCCAACATGTTCTTATAAATCTTTCAGATTACAACACTCATATGCCTTTTTGTTATAACTATTAAACTTAACCTGAAGTCTTAGATACAGAGGCACCATATATTATTTTTATTTGGTTCTAACTCACAACTCAGGATTAAAGTTTAAAAGTACATTCATATATCACAAAAAAGACAACTTGTCAAAGGTTTCTTGACAGCACGAGAGACACATGCACACTAATAATTATTACTACAAAATGTTCTCTTCTCACAAGTTACTAAATTTAAGATAAAAAAAATGGCATTCAATAGGCAACTTCAGAGGCCTTGACCATACATAACTGCAACCAAACTCCTTGTTCCTTGAGGCAGCAGAACTCAAGATTGGAGTAAGAGCAACGATCAGCGTAGTGGTAGCTATTTCACTTTTGTCCAGTAAACAAACCAAATTGAAAAACAAACAAGATAAAACATAATCAGCTAAGAACAAATTTTTTTGAGCAAACACTATCTCTAGTCTCTAATATACAAAAGAGACTCAAAGGGTTGGATTTGGTCTTAAATATATTACCTCAAATACACTTTGTCCATTATATTTATAATTTTTATAAACTATATCCTATTGATTGCACATGTTAAGGAAATTTTCATCAATAGGTAGTTTCAATGTAAATGATTTAAGGGGGTATTTTAGAAAACCACCATACATTTTTTTACAAATAACTAATTCAAGTGATTTCCTTAATGTACCTAAATTAGTTCAGTAGATCTTATATAAAGTACTGAAAGTAGTAGAAGAAAGATAAAAGGAAATGGAAAATGAAACCTCTTTTAAACAATAACTATACTTGAAAAATTAGGGTAGCTAATTTATTACCTCAAGGGGATTTTGTTACTGATATTCAACCGAATCTTTTGAAACAGAGCGCCCAAGAAACATAAAGTTGATCTACAAGTGACCAAACCATCTGAAAAATTTGTGTCTCCAAACTCTAACGAGGAAGAGAGAACCGCCAACTCCCCAGAAGCCTACTGCAAACCCAACTCCCATCCCAAGATACATTGACTTTAGAAAGTCATCATCTTCAACTAGCTTTGGGTGATCAGAAGCATCTTTCTTGTGGCACTTCTGTGGAAGAGGATCTCCACAAAGATCCACATTGCCAACAAAACTCCATGAATCAAAACTTTGAATTTGGGTTCCCAATGCGATTTGTCCAATGAAATTGTTGTATGATAGGTTCAAAAAACTAAGAAAAGACAAACTAGAGATGGTAGAAGGAATTTCTCCAGAAAGCTTATTGTAACTAAGATCAAGAGAATCTAATAATTTCATGCCTCCAATTTCTTTAGGAACCTTACCAATTAAATGGTTTCGAGACAAGTTTAAGGACCACATTTGAGTCAAGTTAAACAATTCCTTAGGAATTTCTCCGGACAAATTGTTAGTGGAAAGATCGATGATAGATATTCACAAGCATATAGTACTTGTAATACATTTCTTTTCCTTTATCAAAGACTTCTATGCCATCTAAATCAAAATACCCCCTATTCGGCTTCATGATTTTATGTAGGCAATGTGGTATTGGTCCTGAAAGTTTATTCTCAGCGAGATCCAATATTCTCAACAAATTGAGGTTGCACAACTGTGATGGAATGTTGCCTATGAATTGGTTTCCCCTCAATTTGATAATATATAAACTTTGTTGCATGGTATTGGGCAAGGTTCCAGAAAAATTATTTCGCTCTAAAATGAGGTATTCCAATTGTGTCCAGTTTGACAAGTCAAATGAAATTTTTCCAAAGAAACTATTGTGACTCAAATCCAATTGCCAAAGAAGCTCTAATGAAGTTATTGAGGGAGGAACTTTACCAGTTAGCTTGTTACTCCCCAAATTAAGGTCGTCTAATTGTTTCAAATTGGCCCAACAATTGTCAGGAAGTGCTCCACTCAAAAGATTATTTGATAAGTCCAAATCCAACATCTTGCTCGCATTACTGTCTACATGGCACAATAACGAGGAAAAAGATCCCGCCAAAGAGTTATGAGATGCATCGAAGGAAAAGATATTTCCTGATAGTATGACATTGGATATGTCATCACTAATTAAATTGTTTGAGAGATCTACAACGTCAATTCCTGCTACAAATCTCCAAAATACAGTTGCATCAATTTTTGAAATCCCAGATGCAGAAATGTCCAGATACCATAGAGACCGCTGTGTATATAGCCATGTTAGGACATTAGGACCTATTCTTATGTTGCCCATATCCAATGTTTTCAGTTGAAATGGTGGAACCCATTTAGGATCAATGTCAAATTTGGAACTTGTTGAACTTAAGTCCAATGATAATAAATTTGAAAAATTGGAAAATTTATTTTCCGTAACAATGTCCACCAAGAAATTGTGTCCAATGTATAAACGATTCAAGTTATGGAGTTGTCCAAGGGTTTCGGGAAGATTGTCACTGAATCGATTGAAGGACAAGTCTAAGTGGAACAAGGAAGAAATATTTCCAAGAGATGATGGAATTACACCATTGAAAAAATTCCCTCCAATATCCAAGTAATGCAACCTTACATTCTGGCCTAACCAATTTGTAATTGATCCTTCAAAATTATTGTTATACAGATCTAAATACTTGAGGCTTTGGAAATTGGGAAAGGCTTTTGGTAGTTGACCATAGAAACCGCATCTTCCAAGGTCAAGATGATAAATGCGATTGGTGATATTAAAGAATGAATTAGGTAATTTTAACTTCGTAAGATAGTTTTGAGAAAGATCAAGAACCTCAAGTGATGTAAAATTGGAATAATCAAGGAATGGAAAATCTCTCAATTCGCAAGAGCTCAAGTGTAACTTAGAAAGTGAAGGAATCATAGCCATATAGTGAAGCCATTTGGTTTCAATTCCAATATCATTCTCCCTAAGGCCAAGATATTTTAAGGAAGACAGTTGAGAAAGCCATCGAAGGTCATTTATGACTAAACCATAATTATAGGAAAAGTCAAGATAGCGTAGAGCAAGAGAAAAACTTGCTGAATGATTAGAAGTAGCAAGTGATTGGTTGTGAAATTTGTGTGCATCAAAAGGAAATTTGGAGATTTGGCATGGTGGCATACTCACAGTTTCGAAGTCATTGTCACTCAAGTTCAAGTGGTTGAGAAATTCAAGCTGAAGCACACACAGATTAATCTCACCTTGTAATCCATGATTGGAAAGAGAAAGCTCCATAACTCTGCCTGTGATGTGGTCGCAGTAAACCCCCTCCCACAAACAGCAATCATGTTCAACAGTCCAAGAAGAGAGATGGTTGTATGGATCTTCAATGACTCCTTGCTTGAAGATTAAAAGCAGTCTTTGATCATTTTCATGGCAACGGATCACCTTGTTTGAGGTAACCACACTTCTTTTGAATCTTGTTGCAAATAGCAGAAACAACAAAACAAAGGAGATTTGTGAAGCAAAGCTCGCCATTGTGATTGTATGTTTGAGTATAATGGCCTCAATCTAGTCTTTCCTTTATACACACACACATGTAAGGTATGGGTAGGGGTGGAAATAGGTCAGGGGCCTATGGCCTGGCCTGTAAAAAACCTGTTCAGGCTTAGCCTGTCAGGCTAAAAGGCCAGGTCAAAGCCTAATACAAGGCCTGTTTGACTTAACAGGCCAGGCCTAGGCCTCTTAGTAGGCCTGTAAAGCCTGTCAGGCCGGCCTGTTAAGAGGGGTAAAATTGTAATTTTCTTTTTTGTTTTTTAATTAAAATATCTCTACCTCAAAATAAGATGAGTGTGAGCCCTAAAATCACATTTGATCCTCCACTATATTTCCGCCTCTGTCCTCTTCGTCCTCAACCTCCTTGGCACTCTGCTTCTCCTTCCTCCTCCTCATGGAGTCATAGCGCTCCTTCAAAATTTACGAACCCAACCAAAACTGATCAAAAATTTGAGGAAGCAGCAAAAGGATAAAGAAAAGCAGCAGCACCGTCGACAGCCAAAGAGCCCTAATTTAACGATCCAGATCTCGATCTCACCGTCGTCACCTCAGTGAGAGTATGCGAAGATCTCACTCTCATTACGATGGCGGCTTGTTCTTCACCGTCGTCACTCTAATTTCACGATCCAACCCTAATTGCGATTGCTTTGTCGCTGGCTTCCTCTTCGACAGACGATGATCTCTCACTCTTCTCCCTCTTCGCAAGTTTTAGGTGCTCTGCCTCAACCCTAATCTTGTGGGTCTCCATTTTGTTCTCAAGGTTAGAGCTTTGGGGTCATTCTTCACTTTCGGTCGTGGTTCGCCACTAGGGAACCAAACATTGTTTAAACCCTTTTATTTATTTCTCCTCTTTAAAGGCCATTTAGAATTTTGACTTCCTATTTCATAATTTTCTGTAGATATTTGATAACGCTGAATTAACTTGGGATTCTACCATGCTCATTCGTATTTTTTTTATAATGATTTATGAGTATATTGTTTGATTATGGTTGTTGGGTTTTTGTTTGGACAGTGTTGTTTACTGACCAGTATATTTCAATGCAAGTAGTTTCACTTTATTGAATTGATAAACTTGATTCTGAATAGGAAATTTTGATCTTACCTACTAGAGCAAGCAGATTTGAGGAGGCATTGAGAATGGGTTCAAAGATCTATCATCACCTTTAAGTGATTGTCTGTTTTCTTTATTATTATTATTATTTTTGTCTGTACCATTTTATTATCTATTCAAAACTTGTTCTTGGTCTGTAAAAGACATTTGGCAAGTGTTTCTGTTCTCCTTGTTTCAACTCATTTTGCTGTTTGCTCATATATTTCTCGGATCTTTATTGAATTGATAAACTTGAT
The DNA here is from genome assembly GCA_034222035.1 of Acacia crassicarpa. Taxonomy (NCBI): domain Eukaryota; kingdom Viridiplantae; phylum Streptophyta; class Magnoliopsida; order Fabales; family Fabaceae; genus Acacia; species Acacia crassicarpa. Next base: position 8,102,693 of record JAWXYG010000008.1, read on the forward strand.
TCAGAATAAAAATTTTTGGTGTTTATGGTTTGTTGATTCTGTCTCTGATCCAAATTAGGTGGTTTTTGTGGGGGAAAAAATCAAATAGGTCCTAAAAAAAAAAAACTGTCCATTGGATTTTTCAGGTCTTTTAACAGGCCAAGCCAAGCCTATATACAGGCCAGGCTCAGGCCAAAATATAAGCCTGTAACAGGCCACAGGCCAGGCTCAGACTACTTCCTTACATAACAGGCCTGACCTGTTAAAGGTGCGGTCTGGCCTGTTTCCACCCCTAGGTACGGAAAAGTGCAAAGATATTCATAAGGATTTATAATAGGAGCACAAAACGCAATCACCTTGAATCTAACCTACGTTACTTTTTTTGAGCAAAAAAAAAAACCTACGTTACTTTTTGTGCTAGGCCAGTATTATTTTTTTGAAAATACTAAAATACCCTCAACTCTAAAAAAAACTCCCCCTTTCAACGCATCGATTGGAAGCGCAAGCGAAGAAGGACCACCGGTGGAGACTGCTCTGAAGAAGAAGATAGAGTTCATTTCACCACCAAAAAGAAGAAGAAGAAGACAGAGTTCAAGTATGGCACTTCTTCCCTCGAAACTCGTGTATGCTCAAGAAAAAGAAAACAACGGCTATTGCTCCTTAGTTCAAACTCAACTTTGTCTTCAATGAAAAGGATGATTAATAGTGGAGCGGAAACGACCTCACTCACTCTCTCTCTCTCTCTCCTTCATTCTCTGATCACTGCTCCTCTGGTTTAGACCGCGTCGGAGAATAGAAGAATCAGAACAGTGACTATTTATAAGACATAAAACATTACCCGTAACCTCTTATTGAGAGGGGTTGTTGGAGTGGGGGAGGGAGAAACCGCCATTGAAGACTGGAATGTAAGAGGAAGAAGGAAGCTAATATGCATCGGCCATTCAAAATATACATTTTTTTCTTGATTTAATAGAAATGAACAGTGACTTGGAAGAAATCGTTGAAGGGTTAGAGTTTCTAATTAAAAGCCGATGACTACGTAATTAAAATTCAACACATGGGCCTTAAAAGAGAAGCTGGAACTATCGTATACTAATTCAATCAAAATCCACATTGGGTATAAGAATAATAACAGAATAGACAAGCTGACCCTGAAACTATCAATTCATTCAATAAGATTTTTTTTCCAATGTAACGGAAATCAGAGAAAAGGAAGTATGAAATCTTAAGTGTTTGAGTTATCAAAGGAGATATGAGTTTGAATGGAAGAACGATGATGATAACGGTGAGTTCCCTCACAGGTTTCATGGCGGCTCCTATCTCTCTGTCCCCTCCGATCACAAACCTCACCTTTTCTCTCCTTGGTTCGATGAAGAGGTGGGAAGGGGATTTTTTTTTTTTTTTTAAGTTGAGGCCATTTTAGTACTTTCATTAAAATAATATAGATCAAGCTAAAATAAATAATGATGTTAAATTTTAACAGTCATGATATTTTTTTATTTATTTTGAATATTTATTTATTTTTTTGATTAGTATTGGCAAGCCGAAGCTTGAAAGGTAAAAAGGATTAGGCAAGGATGACTAGTCCCCGATACATCAAAACTAGAAAAATGCTAGTTACAGCATGTCAATTGATCTTTCAAAACCATGTGAAGACAATCTCTGGGAGCGGTTGGTATTAGAACGATGCTTGCATCAACAGGAGCATTATGACCTTGCTTTGCTATATAGTCGGCACACGAGATGTTGTCTCTTGAGGTGTAGTGAAGCTCCACATCTCAATCTTGAAACAGGAGGTCTCTAGTCTCCATGATAACATCTCTAAGTGGGTGGTCAGCACAGCAGCGATCTCTCATGATGATATTAACATCATCAAGAGAATTCGAGTAGAGGAGGAATCGTCGTATACCCATCTGTTGGGCCACTTTAAGTCCCAACATAATGGCGCATATTTCTGCCTCAATAACAGAGTGGTAACCGAGGGACCTGTAAAACCCCATAATCCATTGGCCCTGAGAATTCCTAATAACTCCACCACAAGCTGCTTGATGTTGATCACGCATTGATCCATCTACATCAATGCGAACCACATTTGTTGGCGGTGGGGTCCAAGATTTCTCCTCGAACCTGTCAAGATGAAAAACACGGTGAGACAAATTTTGATTAGCAGTGCATTCCATGAGAAGGTAATTACACCAATGAAGCATCTCCCTGATATCCTTGCTTTCACCTTAAAAGAGGTGTGTGCATCTGGTTGTCCACAGGATCCAGCATCCCAGGCTAAAGAGTCTTGGCCAAGAGAAATTCTGAAACTTTCCTTTCCCCGGATTATGTTTGGAATTCCACTGTAGCCAACCCTGCAAGGTACCTGAAAAAAACTTGGAGAAATAGTTAGGTTTCAGTATTTCTTTCCAAAAGTTCCCCGCCTGCACACAATCCCTAAGCACATGAATCACCGTCTCTTCACAATTACAATCAAAACTACAGAGACTGTCACTCGTAAGACTTCTTTTCGACCTGAGGGAGTTAGTGACGAGTCTCTCGTGCCCAACCTGCCACATGAAATATTTGACCTTCTCAGGAAGCTCCCATTTCCACATTGAAGACCAAAAATTATCAATAGCAGTTCCAACTCGATCTGAAAGATAACGATAAGCAGATTTGACCGAGAAGCCACCGTCTTTTGAAGCTCTCCAGGTGAAGTAATCAGGGGAACTATTACTAGGTGGGCGCACTTTAGAGATGATATTTATGATATGATAGGGGAGAATGCCCTGCCACCTGTTAGTGTTCCATCTTCCATTCGGCAAAAGATGATCTCTCATAGATTCATTGTCATCAATTAAGAGAGGATTCAAAGCAAAAGCGGCAAGGGGATGATCAAAAGGAAGCCAAAGGTCTGACCAAAACTTAGTCCCCACCCCGTTGTTGACTTTTTTTCCCACTCCACTAATAAACTTATCCCAAACCTCAACAACAGCTTTCCATGTAGATGAAGAATTCTTTTTTGCAGAGACATTAGGCACAGATAAACCACCGCAATTGTACTTACACCAAAGGCATCGAACCCACAAAGCTTGCTTCTTAGTCAGGAGACTCCAACAGAGCTTCATAATAAAAGCTTTGTTTTGGCGACGAAGGTTTTTGAACCCCAGACCTCCCTGCTTCTTAGCTTGGGTGATTTTATCCCATGCAATGAGATGCATTTTCTTCCTATCTTCAAATTGAGACCAAAGAAAATTCCTTGAAATTTTATCTAATTCGTTAATTGTACAAATGGGAAGAAGGGTTGACTGCATATAATAGCTGGGCAAAGAAGACAACACAGATTTGATGAGGACCGATCGACCAGCGATATTCAAAAATTTACTCTTCCACATAGAAAGCTTTTTTTGGGCCTTTTGCACAATGGGGTGATATGTGGTTTTCGTAACTCTCTTATGAATAATAGGCACCCCCAAGTATTTCCCCAAATCTGAGGTGATTCCAATCCCAAGCAAATGACTAAGCTCAAGGGCTCTATTAAAATTGACGTTAGCAGAGCAAAACATCCGGGATTTGTTCAAGTTAATTCTGTGCCCGAAGACTTCACAAAAGCTTTGCATCACTTTGTGGACCTCCATCATTTGGTTAGAAGAAGCTTCAGTAAAAAGGATGAGGTCATCAGCAAAAAACAAAATGGGAGATATGTGGGCTACCTCTTTTAAAAGTGAACGGCTTCCACCTTCGGTTTTCGCACTCCATTTTGATAAGGTGACCCAGACGACGTTCCATGCAAAGAACAAAAATATACGGGCTAAGAGGATCCCCTTGTCTAACGCCTCTTGGACGGGGAGAAGCTAGGGCCTTCGTCACCATTCCAAAGGATAGACATTGAATTAGTAGAAATACAAGCCATGATGAGATCCACAAGATTGTTCTCTAGATTTAAGCACTTAAGAGTATCTTTAATGAAGCCCCAGTCAAGTTTGTCGAAAGCCTTTTCCATATCAATCTTGATAGCCATAAAGCTTTTCTTCCTACCCTTCAATCTCATAGAATGAATGATTTCTTGTGCAATAATAATATTATCACAACTTGATCTACCCGCAATAAAGCTGCACTGCTCAGGGCTTATAAGGTCTTCCATAACCTCTCTAAGTCTGCTCGCTAGGACCTTTGTGATGATTTTGAAACTCACATTGCATAGGGATATAGGGTGAAAGTCTTTTAGTGTAAGAGGGTTATCCACCTTAGGGATCAAAACAACCTTAGATTTGTTAATATAGGACATATTGGAGGGGTTTACAAAACATTGTTCAATGAGGTCACAAATTTTGTCATCCACGCTATTCCATTGAGTCTGAAAGAAGTAAGCTTGAAGACTGTCGGGCCCAGGGGCCTTAAAAGCCCCCATAGCAAAGGCTGCATTTTTTATCTCGACTCTTGAAACTCTTCTTGAGAGCAAGCGCAATCTATTAGCATCGAGCAAGGGGAAATTTGAGCACCACTCGCGTGGGTCTTTGACGGAATCATCACGCGTATACAGGTTAAGGAAGAAATCATGAGCCATCCTTTTTGCAGTTTCATGATCGTCAACCCACACGCCTGCATCATCCTGGATGGCTCCAATTCTTTGCTTTTTCCTTTTAACCACGGTAGAGGCATGAAAAAATCTCATATTTCTGTCACCTCCCTGGAGCCATTTACTTCTAGATTTCTGGAACCAGGTGATTTCCTCTTGAGGAGCCACTTTATGATATTAATCCCATAATTTTTTCTCAAGTTTGAACAACCCACTTAAATGTTTATATACCAGTATATTTTTATACCTATGGTGCGTGAGGATTTAGTGCCGTGATTGAAGTGAGCAGGGACATAGTGGGTCATATCCACGTGGGAACATGAGCCTTTGTCTCTGGTCCTCCTTTCCCACTTGTGGAGTCCTTCCACGTCTCCGGTTCCTTTCCCAACTTAGCTTGTTTTTTATTAGTCACTCTGCACAAGAAATCGATATGCTCCTACATGTATAAAAGAGTTCACATTTGGTGCACATAGTTATGTGCCCAATTATGTGCTCATACCTCTTTTAGAGGTATGAGCATATTTTTTTTAATTTTTTTTTAATTTTTTATATATTGTATTTATTTAGATTTATATTATATGTTACTTTCTGGATTTTTTTTTGCACCCAGTATCTCAAATTAATTAGTTTCCATGATACTAGTGTTACAGATAAATGCAGGATTGGAAACTAATTAATTTGAGATACTGGGTGCAAAAAAAATTCCAGAAAGTAGCATATAATTTAAATCTAAATAAATATAATATATAAAAAAATTAAAAAAAATTAAAAAAAAATATGCTCATATGAGCATATAATTGGGCACATAATTATGTGCACCAAATGAGAACCCATGTATAAAAGCGGTGAGAGCTCAAGACTCGAGATAAGAAAAGTTGACTGACGTAGTTTACGGGTTTTGGAGTTAGGTGTAGGCTTTTCTTAATAAAGATTGGTTATGTTTAATATTTGGTCCCATCACAAAGCGGAAGTCACTAAATACTATCCCACTTGTAATTTACTTACTTCTCTTTTCCCATATCTTCTAATTGTTTAATCAATGGGTCATTGAAATGCAATGGCAGCTCTTGACTATTGAGGTTGGGGAAAAAACATACAATTGAGAAAAGTTATTCAAAATATAAATTAAGGTCTATTTCTGTATCATCGTTGTTGTTCGCATGCCAAAATTGTTCAAAGACCCATGATACTTTGAAGCTACAGTGCACATGGGATATTCCACAAACTGACACGATATTATGTTTGGGTCGAGATGTGGGGAAATGTGAAGATCACATCTGCTGTACATTGATCTTCAATATATATATATATATATATATATATATTTTTTTGCTCAAGAGGTACTTATATTACTACTGGAATAAAAGATACATCAAACCATAACAATTACAACTGAAATAAAATGAACCAGAACAATTACAATTGAAATAGATAAGCTAGAACAAGAACAACAACAAGAACACAAGTACATAAAACAGTACAAACCAAGTGAGAGAAAAACTAAAAACCAAAATTACTAAAGAGGTAGGAATAAAAGCCTCAGAGACTGCAGCGACTTTCTGAATATCCAAGGTTAGAAGTAACAAAAAAGAAGGTATAGGTTGTGAAACCCACCCAACCGGGCACACCTTCTTATAAGGATAAGCTACAATTAGATCAGTTACACAAACACCCCGATAAGGGGCAAGAACTAGAGAAAACCTAACCTCAAAAAGAAAACCAAACAAACAAAGTGAGGGTGGGAAACAAACAGAGTGATCGAGGGTCTCAGTAGGGGGTCTTAGTTAATTACATGCAAAGGCATCTTCTTTTTGTGTGTGACCCTATTTCAAGTACTCTTTCTTCGTATAATGGGTTACAGTTAGAGATGGTAAAAAAGGTCCGCCCTTTAAGAGTTAGGTCTATTAGGCATGGCTAAAGAGAAAGTAATTTTTTGAGAGTCGATCTTTGAATATAAAAGCTGAAAGTCCCTTTAACAATCTTTTATTTTTTATTTTTTAAAAATAACATTACAATAATGAAAGTCATAATCCATCAAAATTAAGGTGTAAATGATATGTATCATGCAACAAACAAACATAATTACTAAGTTATAATCAAAGGTAAAATATTGTCCATACACCACAATTACAAAGAATTAGTGAGAAGACTTAACCCAAAAAAAAAACTTATTATAAATATGTATTCAAAAGTATAAGTAGTTAACAAAATAAACCGAACAAGATATAAACAAAACAATCACTAGAAAATAAATCAAAAAAATACAAAATTAGTAAGAATATTTATGAAATAAGAAATATTTTTTTATGTATTTTTAATTTTTAGGATTCTTAATATAAGATATTCTCATGAAACATAATTCTTAAAAAGATAATAAGAACTAAATATTTACAATATCAACGACAAAGCATAAGAAATAAATAATATTAGTATAATATAAATAATTGTAAAAAATTAAAAAGAAACATAAGGGCTTAAACGGATATTTAGGCCTTTTTCACTTTTTGAAGTGAATCTCAAGCCTGGTTGTTGTAAATTTCTTTCAAGAATTAGGCCTAAGGTTGCTGCTATCATAGTTTTTACCTATCAAGCCTACAAGTTTGTTTTGTAATTGGGTTGTTTTTCCTTGGTTCTGAGTTGATTTAAGGGAGAGTTAATTTCAATGCTCCTTGGAAGCTTCTGCAAGAGAAATGTGAGTGCAAGATATTTCAATGATTATTCATTCGATTTCGATGTGCATGGTATCAAAGTAAGGTGCTATTTAATGTGTGTGGTATCGAGTATCAAAGCTTGGTATCAGAGTATGATACATTTATAAAGTCAAATCAACCAGAACATTATCCCTATAGAGGAGTTGCAGCAAGTGCACTGACTGAGGCAATAAGAATTATCCCTACAGAGGAGTTGCAGCAAAACGAGTCTGACAATGTTATATTGCAGGATGTGCAGCATATAGCGAAAAGTAATCGTCAGAACCAGAGCACTACTTTCGTGCAGGATCAGAAAAGACCAACAAAAGGTAACAAGGAGGTGAATATTGAGACTAGGGATTTGCTATTAATAGGACATGAAGACTGATATGCCAAAAGAGAAGGAGTGTGCTGATTTGGCCCCTAATTTGGGTCCGCTTCAGGAAACCCAAATAATTGAAGTTGGTTTCGATCCAGGAGATGCTACTGCAAGAGAAATGTGAATGCAAGATATTTCAATGATTATTCATTCGATTTAAATGTGCATGGTATCAGAACAAGGTGCTATTTAATGTGTGTGGTATCGAGTATCAAAGCTTGGTATAAGAGCATAATACATTTATAAAGTCAAATTAACCAGAACATTATCCCTATAGAGGGGTTGCAGCAAGTGCACTCATTGAGGCAATAAGAATTATCCCTACAGAGGAGTTGCAGCAAAACGAGTCTGACAATGTTATATTGCAGGATGCCTCGGTGCAGCATATGGCGGAAAGTAATCGTCAGAACCAGAGCACCACTTTCGTGCAGGATCAGAAAAGACCAAAAAAAGGTAACAAGGAGGTGAATATTGAGACTAGAGATTTGCTAATAATAGGACATGAAGACTGATATGCCAAAAGAGAAGGAGTGTGCTAATTTGGGCTCAATTCAGGAAGCCCAAATAATTGAAGTTGGTTTCGATCCAGGAGACGCTACTGCAAGAGAGATGTGAATGCAAGATATTTCAATGATTATTCATTAGATTTCAATGTGCATGGTATCAGAGTAAGGTGCTATTTAATGTGTGTGGTATCGAGTATCAAAGCTTGGTATAAGAGCATGATACATTTATAAAGTCAAATTAACGTGGAGATCATATGAATACAACTTTGATGACACTTCATTTAAAGCGAACTCACTACTTGAACATAAGAATACAACTAAAGATAAATCTGATTATCTTTGGTATACTCTTAGTTACGTGGCTCCCTTCTAACACACATGGTGATAATCTTATTTAAAGTAAAATATTTTAACCACCTTTCTGTTTTATTTGAAGTATATAAACATTTCCTCTTTTTTAAAAATATCTATTTAAGTTCAAACCGTTAATTTCGTTGAAAATCTTCTAAAAATATATTTTTTGATTAAAATTATAAAAAATTATTTAATAATTTACCCTTAATATTAAATCCCAAATTTTAAGTGACAACTTATAAATATCACAAGCTTTCAAAAATTTGAGTAAGCTTTTTTAAATGTTTGTAGGAAAAAATATGAAATTATAAATTCATTTGAATTATACAATCTCTCTCACTTATATAGATTATTATATTTGATAGAAAAAAATGTTTTTGATATATATTTTTTCTCATTTAAGAAAATATAAATAAATAAATTTCAATAAATAAGGTCAAAAATTAAAATTATTAATTTTATAATCTCAAAATTAACAGATTTTTAACATATTATAAATTTAAAAAATGTATTAGAATTAAAATTTGATGGTATAAATTTTTTGGCGTATATATATATATATGTATGTTTAAATAATTCTAATGTTGAAGAGGGCCATTTTGGTTAAAAAGTCCAAAAGTCAAACTTCACATATAATTAACGGTTTGGGTAGATGAAAATATAATATCAAAATATAAGGAAGGTTTATGTAATAGATATTTTAATTTTAAGGAATGTTTATATGAATTTTTAAAATAAAGGGGAAATCCATGTAATTAAAGCAAAACAAAGGGGTAATTAGTATGTTTGACCTTTTTTCATTTATTATGCTATCTCTAACATGTCATAATATGTAATCATTTTCATGTAACAGGTTTGAAAATAATTTATCTTGCAATGAACCAACACTTAGTATTCATTCCGCTGCACATGTTGCCCACGCTTTTGTGAACGACACATATGTAGGTAAACATAAACAAACATCTTTTAATTCAGTAGATGTGAATAGTTAACTATATATAAATCTTGGTTCAAATCTCTTGTATGCAGTGGGGGAGCCAAGATGTAATGTTTGTCGGTGCACAATTAGTGGTGAGATTTTGGGGTTCGGGGGCAGCGCTGCCGAAATATTTTTTTTAAAGAAAGTTAAAAATACAAAATTTTGGATTTCAATAATTCTAAAGGGATTGACAAAATATTGCAAAATTTAAAAAATTACCTAACTACCTTTAATTTTTTCTTAAATAAAAAATCTCCAACCTCTTGCCGACGGCCATCAGAGCTCTGACACCAGCAAGCGGTGACCAGGGCTTCATCGGCCTATAATATACTTTTTGAATTTCTCATGCAAAAATTGTCATTATAGAGACTTGAATTTCTAATAGCGATATTAAAGTTATAAACTACAACCTTTTGAATTTTTATTTTTAAAAAAACTAATGGTGGTTAGGTAATTTCTTAAATTTTGCAACATTTTAAAATTTCAAATCAATTCCTTTCAAATTATTGAAATTCAACATATTTATTTATCTTTTACCAATTTGAATCGTCTTTTTTTACCTTTTTCCTTATGGTTTGATTATATGTAATTTATCTTCAACTATATATAAAATGGAAAATATTTGCACTCTATTAAGAAAATATATTATATATATCTAAATATGAGCTACACTTGCTAAAAACTTGGGTTATTAGATATTTTTTAGCAATAAATTTTATGATGCCAAGAAACAACATGATAACGACTAGACCACTTAGACAACTTGTTATAATAATCCTTCAAAATATATATATTCTGAAACTTTGTGTCTGCACTTGCAAACACAGGCAACAGTGTGGCTCCACCACTACTTATATGTAATGCATTGCAGAAGCATTTTTAATATATCGCCATAGAGAGTTGTAAAGTTAGGTTTTCTCCAGGATTAAAGCTTTTTATTGTCCACTCTAACTCTGCTACTAGGAGGGGCACATGGAAATCATGATGTAAAGTCATTTACCTTGGAACTCCCTGTGACTCTAAACGAAGGACCAAACAACATTTCCATACTCGGTGCTATGGTTGGATTACCGGTAATGCCTTTTACAAGGGAAATGATTTATATAAAGTAATTGTTCTTCCTTTCCCCTTCATAACCCCATAATTTGAAGTCTGAGAAGCAAGTTTGAGATTCAAGGACTGATGTTTTGTGTGAAAAGGATTCAGGGGCATTTCTTGAAAGGAGATTTGCAGGCTTGACCAGCGTTCAGATTCGATGCAACGAAAAAGAGTCTTATGATCTTACCAATTCTACCTGAGGATACCAGGTTTTGTCTTCTGTCACATTTCTATATTACAACTTTATTTTAACCTGTACTATACAGTGCAGTACAATTTCTTATTCTAATTTAGGTAGGATTAGCGGGAGAGCAACTACAGGTCTACAAAGAACAAAATAAACGGTGATGAAGTCCAATGGAGTCAACTTGGAGATGTCAATAATCAAAAGCTCACTTGGTACAAGGTATATAATATATTATGTCTGCATGAAGTTATTATCAAAATTGGCACCATTTTGTAAAACTGCAATAAAATGGGTTTATCAAGGTAGAAAATTAAAGAAAATGGAAAAATAATTTCATTAAATTTAAAATAAAATTTGCTTAGTGTTCCCATGAAGCAGGGTTCTTTTAAACTTATCTTGTAATTACTTTTGTATGAGGGAAGGGGAGGAAAAGTGAGAGCACAAAATTTTTTTTGAGTTGGATATTAAAAAAATAAAAAAGTGGTGTTGAAAATTTTTAATTAAATTTTCTAAACCTTTTATCTTACGTACTCTCTTGAATAAAATTTTGTAACTCAACTTTTCTAATTTTTTTGAACTCAACTAATAACTCATAAAAAAGCACCTCTCTTTCAAATCCCTTGTACCAAACAGAGCCAATGAAATAAGTACAAGCCTAGGGACTTGGGAGAGGAAGTGAACAAGTGAAGACTGAAAAAGGGGGGGGGGGGGGGGGATAGATATTTGGGCTCTTTGCCTTTTTTTTGGGCCTGTGGGCATTCAGCCTTGCTGAATATGGAAAGTGTGAGACAGTGGAGTAGGCATGAAAGTTGGAACTTGGAACGGAAGTTGCTTTTGACTGTTTTACTACTACAAAATAGGGATACAGAGTCCTATTTTTTATACTTTTGGCTTCCTTTTCGGGGGGACATATATCTGGGGGTGCCGTAGGGAAAACTTAAGGAGTCTTATTTTAAAATTAGACGCCTAACATAAGACATCTAAGTTATGGAATTAGACTCCTTAAGTCATGATTTAAGGAGTCTAATTCTATGACTTAAACTCTTTAAGTCATGACAGTTACGCTCTTTGATGTCATTTAAGGAGTCTAATTCTATAGAATTAAACTCCTTAAGTCATGATTTAAGGAGTCTAATTCCAGTAGTAAGACTCCTAAAGTGAGACTTAAAGAGTCTAATTCCAGTACTTAGACTCCTTAAGTCATGATTTAAGGAGTCTAATTCCAGTAATTAGACTCCTTAAGTCTCACGCTCTATACAAAACCAATAGTGACTCTTCATTCCAAAAACAATTGTGGGTTCGCTCAAGATGGTAGCTTTAGTTTTGAATTGTTCTTCCAGCTGCAAAACAAAAATGACGTTATTCATGTGTTACAAGGAAAGTGTTAATTTAATAGCATTTAATAGGAAATTTTAATTACCTGATGAAGTAGTAATAGAAGAAATCAGCATATAGGCCCGTCTGAACAATACCTGAGACGCAAGCTAGAATAACAGGAAATAAACTTCAAGTCTCTCCACTTTCCCAGAGTATAAAAGAGATTCTTATTTTAAGCAATTCCAAAGCATTACTTACCAATCCATCGGGTAAAGCGTGGCTCAGTCAGATATCGGTATATCCAATTCATAATGTAAAATGCACGATATGCCCTGTAGATCAATAATCAGCAATTAGAATGAGATCTTTTCCAACAACACTAAACAATATCAACTAATGATCATCAAACCAAAGAAAGTTCAATATTAATAACCAAGAAAGAATACATATTGGCCCGTCAAATTGTCCACATTGCCACTTCGCTGCAACAAAACCAACTGCGGTAGTATTGTAACTGCCTCCAAGTATATTGAAAATGCCTAGAAAATCTGCATTAGATTTACATTGAGGTTAATATGTACAACATGATTTTACGTTGTTGCCGAGACATAATTAATTGTCCATGTGGAGTGTATATATAAAAAGAGACAAGCATTTTGTTCATGGACTAAAAGGACTTCATCAATTACCAATAACAAGTTTTCAATCCCTAACTGTTATCAGATGCTAGGATAATGGTGGCCACCCTATTATAAGTTATGGTTTTAGCCTTACATGCTATCAGAAAATTTCCATAAATTTTGGAAATGTTGTATTGCACAACATACAAACATCTTCAAGTTGGGACATCATCAAACAGAAAACCAGTCTATCCTGCTACCAGCCTGATTAGCCAGCTGGGACAGAGCCATTGGTTCACTGGTTTCTAGACCAATGAGAATTAACCCCAACAATATAATAGAACAGAACTAGACCATGGTCAGGTTCCTGGTTAAACTGACTGATCAAGTTGATCTAGTTTTGAGAGAATGAAAGCAAGCAACCAAAACAAACAAAGCAGAACCACTGTCAAGAGTTAAGTTTTAGTACAACGAGCTCTACAATTCCTTCATTAATCCACCAATGATGCTCTAAAATGACTAGTTACAAAACACCACAGAGAGCCATGATGATCTTATTATAAAGGAGAAACTGAGACAAAAGTACAAGTGCATAACTTTATCATAAAAATCTCACTTCTTAATGATGATCTTAAACTTTGACTTGGATAAAGCACCAAGTATCAATGTACAGAAAACTGCTTTATACTGTATAAAGTTTTCCCCCATGAACAAAGCATATTTTCTTACAAAGAATTTGTATCGCTTTCAAAAGGCCCTCACCCAAACAGGAGAAAAAACGCAAGTTACAACAAGTCAACAAGAGATAAGAAGCAAACAAGATGGTTACTAAAAGAACCAACAATTAATGTAAATGTAGTTTTGAAGAATAATATTCCTCTTTTTATAGACTGGTAACATTAAATGAAATCCGATATGTGATTCTTATGCTTGTGCCTACTATGTTTGGGGTCAGAATAAGCAAGACCCCTCAACAAGTGCCTAACATGGTACTTTTACATTATGAGACAATAATGAAATGGGAAAGCTAAACGTTAAGTTCGTTCAAATAAAACTGAATGTAACATGGATAAAAATATGGACCAAAAAAAAAACATTTTATGGAAAAGAAAATACTAGAGAACTAGGATATCAAGCCAAAAAAAAAACCTTGTCCGGCAATATCATGTTGCCTCGAGTAAGAAAAACACTTTTCAGCTAAATGAATTAATGAACTTGGGTGGTTGATTGTATCATCTAACTGGATTTCCATAAGCATATACTTTTAAAAAAAAAAATCATGACAAATAACTTTGAAAAGACTTCAATATCATGTTGGACAATTGTTTCAAAATAAAAGAGAAAGAACTCAATTAATTTTGTGATACTTTGGTCTAGTAGACATTGTCCGACAATTCTCAATTAATTTTACTGACAACATTTTGGTACCTTTGGAAAAATCCACTAATAATGCACAGTTGCAACTATGCTATTCCTTAAAATTATTATACAGATTAGAAGCAATTTGATATGGAAATATAATAAGAGTATTCAACCATTATTCTGATAGGTTGTTGGTGTTCTGTTAGTCAGCCGTAGGATTCAAGTTGGAGAATCAGAGGCAATCATTATTACCCAAAACTTACTCCTACTTACACTTGGATTTTTTCTAAGCAAAATCCTCAACCTAGATAAAATTGATAAGAGGAGATTGCGACAAGGCAGGGACTAGGAGGTAATAATTACTTCCTAAAATTGTATCCTTGCAAAGAGACCATGTATAGAAAACATAAATATAATATAAGGAAGCTGTCTGTTGCTTGAAACGCTAGTGCCTGTCATTAGAACCAATCTCTAACTATTAAATCATCATAGATCTAAGTGTAATTATTGATCACGTAACTGATCTGATCACCTTGAGCAAGTCAAAACTCAAAAATAGAGAGTCCAACTTGTATTACTAAAAGCAATTTAAGAATAAACCATGTGATGCCTACCCATTCTAGCTAAAGTGTAATTTCTGAAAGGGATTACTAAAACTTGTCCAACAGCAATGATTAGTGACACGAGACATACTAAAAGGACACGTAAGACAGAAAAATTGAGCATCTTACCCTCTCAGCATTTACATTTGTACAGATCAAATGTAAAAAATGGTAACTACGACGTATAAACAAAGGTATTACAAAGAAGAATAGGAACAGTAAGCAAAAAGAAAATTGATAAAGGGCAAAAAGGAGCAGGACAGAAGAAACAAATCTCTTGAACAGCAACTCTAATGGCACTTTGCCAATTATTTGGTTCTGCATTTATGGTAAGGGTGGTCACAGTACATCCTTCCCTTCCAGAATCACTATGATCCAATTCAACTAAAGTGAACGGTAGATTTGAACTCTGGAAATTTATTTGTGTTAAACACACATTAGAACCATGGAATGGACCAATTTTCCACAAGTAAATAAATTAAGAAAGCAGTGATTTAAACTTTGAGAAACCAAAGAATATATAAACTGAAGAAATGAAGTCCCAAAAAAGTCACTAAGCAACAGTATAAAAGGAAAAAGGCTCTCTATCACCTTGGGCAATGTCACCCTTAAGTCCTGGATCCATGTCAACTACAAAGAGTTTAACTGTGATAGGAAGTTTGAGATTAATAACCTGCAAGATCAAAGAGTTATTTAACTAAAAAGAGTAATAGCAGTTACAATAGTTTTCTTACCCACCTTTATAAGTACCACGGGAATTTATGCACAACTGGTCAGTCTAGATGCTCCCATCCTTTTAAACAGAGGATCCTTGACTTGCAGAAAAGATACAGATTGCTGTATCAAATTATCTCCTATAGATGTATACAACAGCAATATAGTCAGCTTTGACCCAAGATCGAATGTAGGCATTACAGTAAAAATCACATCTAGAATACAGTTACCCATGTAAGGAAAGAACTGGTATGCCACTGCAGATGCTGTCCTAGCAAACATCAGTTTTAAAAGCCATCCAATTTTTCTTTCAACTTCTTCTTCAACGGTTAGCTCCTCTGGAAATAAAAAATGCTACAAGTGAAGTTGTTCCAACAGTGAATAACAATAGACAAATCCAATAATTTCTGGATGACCATATCTCAGTATAGTGTTCTTGCAGCTAAACTAATTGTTTATGGCTTCCTCAAGATTCTGTTCTTGTAAGGAAAATGTGGGCATAGATAAGCGATTAAATATGAAGAAACACAAATTACCCTTGCCAGATGAAAAGGTGCGAGATTGTAGACTGACCCCAGCTCTTCTTCTATATAAAAACTGCAACATAATAGAAATAATACAAGGAAATAATCAGCAAAAGAGCACCCAGAAGAGGAATAACTATCGAATAAGTTGTAAAATGGTATATGAAACGAAAAGATTTAGATAAAAGTGCAGGGGTTAAACATGGGAAATACAAATGCATAGAGCTCATGGGTTTTAAGAGAAATCCCTGCAGTTAAAAGTAGCCAATGAAACAATTTCCCTAAATCAGTAAACTTATTCAATGCCCAACTAATAAATTCTTATTTCTGATTCTTCGTTTCAAAACTCAATTAAACTTATTCAATGCCCAACTAATAAATTCTTATTTCTGATTCTTCGTTTCAAAACTCAAGTATTAAAAGGTCGAAAAAATCAAACCCCAATTTTTCGATCCTTTTCTACCCCTTTTTGTCCACAATTCAAACATCATCTAGAACCATCCTCACAAAATTCCAACAGAAAAGACAATAAACGACACGGAGCTGAACGTGAACCCAGAGAGAGCGAGATAGCGTGAACCCAGAACGGACCTATATGACCAGAACAAACGGACCTACATTGTTCTCGCTGTTCAGTGGCAATATCCTCTGACGGCCACGGGTTGAGATAGAATCGTTTGAAGGAACAGACAGAATCAATAATGAAGGAACCTTAAATTAGGAGATTTGGAAGAAAAGAGAGTACCTTTGGCTGATTTGACTGTTGAGAATTGGAAAACCGAAATGAATACACGAGAGAGACGGAGATCGGAGGACCTACGGTGGAGAGGAGGACGACGGAGTGAGCGCAAGCGGACCAAGGTCCAAAATGAGAGTGATCGATGGCTCAGAGAGAATGAGAATCGCGATGGTCCGCAGGAATTAGTGTTTTTGGGATGGCCTAAGGAGTCTAATTCTAAAAATTAGACTCCAAATTTCGACCTAGGGAGTCTAATTTTCAGACTTAAACTCCAAATGGTTTGTTTTTTTCGACCTAGGGAGTTTAATTTTTAGACTTAGACTCCTTTTTGCCACTTTTGGCGTTTAAGAAATAAAATTAGACTCCAAAACTCACATGTTAATTACAAAAATGCCACAGCGTTTTGTTTTACTTCCTTTTTTAATAATAGGACGCCAATCAGGGACGTTAAAACCAATTTCTGTAGTAGTGTTTTTGTTTCCCTAATGGATTAGAAAAAAACATTTACCAATCATAAGAAAATTATTTATCTATTGAAAATTATTCATCTCACATTTTTTTGAATAAATTAATATATATTTAAATTTAACACGCAGCAGCAACAACAATAATCATATAGTTCACACGACACATATATTAGCCTTTCCGAACAAGGAAATTTATATGCAAAATAATAAAAATTTGGGAGGAGTAATTTTTATTATTATTGATACATCCATGGCCGGGCAAACTACATTTGAGGCACCGGAGGGAGATTGTCCGGTGGCGTGGGACCTTAGCTCCATGGGAAAAGGTGAAGTTTGAGTAAATGGCGAAAGTATCGGTCGTTATTGGATCTTGTTCCATGATGCCAATGGCAACCCTTCTCAAGTACTGTGAGTTACTACTACCTTCTCTGTCTCTCTCTCATTCTATATTATTTATATTTGGATTGATAGATGTCTCTAGCCTTTGAGGAACATACATAGGTCCAGTATTTAATGCTGTAATTAAATATGAACATTGTGTTGCGTTATTTGATATAGGTATCATGTGCCTCGCTCCTTCTTGAAAGCTTCCGGGAACGTTCTAGTTGTGATTAGAGCTGGGAATCAGGACCGGCCCGACCCGACAGGGCCTGGGCCAGACAGGTCCAGCCCTACAGGGCCTGGAAATTACTATTCTAAATTTTAGTTATTTTTCTTCCGATTTTTTCCAGAGAAATATAATTAATAAATTGCAACCATCAAAGTTCTAATCTATCAAATAAATATTATCAACATTAATATCTAAACAATACAAATCATCCAACGAATAAATATATTCATTAATTCGTAACAAAAAACAAACCATTTTACACAGTTGAAGTAGAGACTTGCAAATTAATCTTTGTGAATTTTTACTTTCCCTATAGCTTTTATTAATAAATTAATTATGGAATCCAAGTATTTATTATCATGTCATTCCAAGTCATATTGTTTAGTTTAAGTACAACATGTGTGCTTTATGTAGCTTCTAATAAATATCTTCCAAGTTCTGTTTGACTGTTCATACATAGATAAAGGCCAAGTTTTTTTTTTTAAAAAAAAAAAAGCTACAGTGAAACGGGCCTAGCGGGCCGACCCGAAGCCCTGCAGGGCTGGCCTTACAGGGCCCGAGGCCCTGCAAGGCCGGCCCTACAAGGCCAAATTCAAAATTTTAGCTGATTTTTTAAGCCCGAGCCTTACAGGGCCAGGGCTTAAACGGCCCGGCCCGACGGGCTCGGCCCGATTTCCCGGCTCTAGTTGTGATGGAGGAAGCCGGTGGGAATCCTCTTGGTGTCTCCTTGACCACTGTTTCTGTCTCCACTTCACATCAACATTCTTCCAATTTATCTTTCCCTTCTGCTACTTAATGATAAGGAAAAGTTACAGCAAAACACACACACACTCACACAACATGTAATTGGGCGCACACATACGCTTACACATGCATTGTTTATTATTAACTCATTCCAAATAAAATTACTATTCTCAAAGCAGATCCCATGGATTCTTTCCATCTCATCCCATGTGTTGTTTCCTTAAGAGATCAAAAAACTTTCTTAATTATTTTTCCTGATTGTTTTGGCAAATAGTGTTACACGAAAAGGTTAAAGGATAAAAATGCTCCGGAAGTTTTTATGTGTAACCGCTGAAAATGTGCAGAACTTTTGTATTTTGTAACTTTTTTTTTCTTCATATAAATTGGTTTGTGTAAATAAACCGATACAAATTTAGTGCCAACTTGACGCCATATTTTGTAATTGTTATTTGTGATAATCATGTCGTTGCACCACTTGACACAGATATATATCATTGCAAATTTATGGCGGTTTTAATTTAAACCGCTACAAATTAACCATTACAAATTGACAGTTTTTTTGTAGTACACCATGTAAAAGTTGTAAAAAAGATCAAGAACTTCAAGTGCCGTAAAATTGGTATAATCAAGGGATGGAAAAACTCTCAATTCACAATATCTCAAGTGTAACTGAGAGAGTGAAAGAAGCATGCCAACATACATAAGCCATTCAGTTTATTTTCAATATCATAGTAACTAAGGTCAAGATATTTTAAGGAAGAAAGTTAAGAAAGGTCATTTATGACTAAACTATTATGTCGAAAGTTAGGATAACGCAGAGCAACAGAACAACTTGCTGAATGATTAGAAGGAGTAGCAAGTGATGGGTTACGTTGTCAAATTTGTGTGCATCAAAAGGAGATTTGGATATTTGGCATGGTGGCATATGTACTTACAGTTTCAAAGTCATTGTAGCTCATAGTCCAAGTTGTACGTCGAGAAATTCAAGTTGAAGCACGCATAGCTTAATCTCACCCTCTAATTTATGATTGAAAAGAGAGTTCGTTGAATCGATCTACCACTCCTTGTTTGAAGATTAAAACTAGTCTTTGATAATCTAATTCGAGGTATCCAGGCTTTTGTTGAACGTTGTTGCAATTAGTAGAAACAACAAAATAAGGGAAATTTGTGAGGCAAAGCTCGCCATTTTGGTTGAGTATAATTAATGACATAGACATATATGTAAGTGTTATGAAAGTCTCTCTAAAAAGCATTGCAAAAAGTGTTTCTTCAAAACAAATATTTTTTGAAGTAAACAAAAGTTTAAGTGTCTTGAGAAATTGATGACCATATGATATTCGTGATTGTTAAGTCTACTTGCGCAATTCTATATCATGTTCTATTCTTTTTTTTAATTTATTTATAATATCAAGGATTTTCTCTTATAAGGTTTAGAAGATAAAGGGTTTTCACTTCTCATAATAAATACGCTTTCTAAGATTTAAATTTGTATTCTCTTCCTTACTAGGTAAGACCTTTATCATCTCAATCAACATCTTGTTCGTATATCATTTTTCTTTTTTTTTTTTTTTTGTCAAAGAAGATTCCATTAAAATAAACTTCAAAGAAGTACCATTACAAAGAGAAGAAACCAAATAACAACCAGAAAACTAAACAACAACCATAACAGAAGCAAACAGATACAACAAAAAAACAAGTACAACAGAAACAAAACAGAAAAAACAAAAACAAGTAAACTAAAAATCAAATAAACTAGCCATCATCTAAAGAAGGACTGGAAAGTGAAGGATTATCACCACCCCAACCATTACACCTGCTTTGGTACATCATGTTCTATTCTTACCTATTTTCAATTTTCAAAACCAAATTGTTTGGTTGCTTCAAATTAATGTAAAATCGATTAATCCACAACTGATAAATCTTTTATTACACACTGCAAATAGCTAATTCAATTAGTGGACATCATTGACGACTACATCTTTTAACATTAAAAAATGAGAATATATCACCTAATCTAATGTATGTATAGATCCTTTCAAGTTAGTTTCTATTAACGTCAACAATACAAGGAGTTAGAGAAAAACTGAACACAATTATATACAACAAATCTTGAGAGTAAACTGCATAATATATATTGTTTTTTTGTTTTTTCAAAATACATATATTGTATGGAGAATGAAGAATTGGTATTACCACTTATTATATATATGAATAATATTGTCAACAAAAAGATTATCCAAGAATTGGTATTACGACTTAATTATTTCCTACACTCGCCCCCTCAACGTATGAGCTGCAAAACGTTGACAATACCCAACTTTGCAAGTAAACGATTCTGACTTTCCTTTCCCACAGCTTTAGTAAGGATATCCGTTTCTTGATCTGAAGACCTCACATGTCGCAAACTGATTAATCACTTCTGTAGTTTTTCCCTCACGACAATCAATCTCATTGTGTTTAGTGCACTCATGAAATACTGGATTTGACGCTATATTGTAGATCGTTGCCTTGCTATCACAATTTACTTCCACAAGTTTTTTACGCCTTATTAGTCCCATCATCCATATTACCTCCGACACAGCTGATCCCATTGCTCTATATTATATTCCGCTTCATGAGCTTAGGAACGATAAACCGTGGCTTGCTTCTTTGTTTTCCAGGCCACAAGTGAAGCTCCTAGTTTTAAGAGGTAACTAGCCACTAACCTTTTGGTATTCTCACAAGCTTCCCCAATAAGAATCACATGCACAAGTCAAAGTTGTATCTCCTTGTGAACTCAACCATGGGTCTATTTGGCTTAGTGGTAGAGGTAGTGGCTTATTTTCTATTTGATTTTTTTAGAAGTTCGATAGGAAAAAAAGTCAGGTTGTAAATGTACTATTTGTTTGGATTGCCCATTTGGTTTTTGTAGAAGTAACCTTTTAAAAAAAACAAAAAAAAAATTGATGAGGATTTGAATTATTATTTCAAAAGTGAGTTGTGATGAAAGATAATTGAAAATGACATGAATTTCATTGAATACTTCTCTTAAACCTAAATATAAAACGCAATTGACATTTTTTGAAAAATTCAAGAAGCTAATTAAATTACTTAAAAGTATTTTTATTCTTATTTTTTTTTCAAATTAATTAGTTTGACTGATAAACTAATATATAATCAAATAAATCATGATTTATTAAATTTTTTGTCATTAATTAATAAAATAAAGTCCTTAATTAATAAAAGAAGTCATTAACTCACTAAACTCTTCCTATGGTTTTTTTCTCTTCCCGCCTCTCTCCCCTTGTCTTGTCAGAAAATAGGTCCCACAAATAAAGAAAAATGCCACTTCCCTTCTCTCTCCCCCTCTGTTTCCCATCAATAAGAAAATGGGCCCCACAAAAAGTGGCTAAAAATCTCAAAAAAACTAGGTGGGGGAGCTCTCTCTCTCGGGTTTTTTCCTATTGAGATGCCACTGAGCTTTTTTTCAAGAAAAGTTCTCTCCAAACAAGCCTACTACTCAAGCCGACACTTTATTTGAGGTACCTCATCAAATCAGGTGCTACGGCCATGTGTGTTTTTGTAGGCTGTTGCATGTACTAGCTTAAAACCTACACAGAAAAGGAGATATCATGCCTTGTGTCAAGTAGATTAATCTCTACCTACTAGCCTTCAATTTCCTTCTAGATCCTTTAGGAGGTCCTCTTTTCTGTCTCTCACCTCCTCATATGCATATAGCTTCAGATTTTGTCTCATTGTCCTGGATAGTGGCTTACAACCGCTTAACCTAGTGTCTGATAATAGATCTAGTATATATTTTCTTCAGGAAAGTATGATAACTTTATCAGACCTAGCTACTTCAATATCCAAGAATACTTCATCTCTCCTAAATCTTTTATTTTAAAGTTTCCATGTAGAAAAACTTTTACTTCATTTACTCTCGTATCTGAATTACCAGTGGTCATCTACATGTATATTTACAAAATGCTTTAACAAACATCGAATAATCTTGTTTGCTATGAATAAACCACCTTGAACTAAGGCTGCCATGAGCTTTTGGTTCTATTGCGTGATACTTGCTTTAGTCCATACAAGGGTTTCTTGAGGTTGCATGTCATATACTCTCCCTTAGTGGGGTATCCTTATGGAATGGTCATATAGACCTCTTCATTAAGATTCTCTTGCCAAAAGGCATTGTGCACATCCATTTGACCCAATTTCAAATTAAACACGGTAGCTAATTTAAGTATAACCCTTACAGTTACCATCTTAACCACCAATAAGAAGGTCTCAAGGAAATAAACACCTTCCCTTTGGTTATACCCTTTAGCAACTAGTCTAGCTTTATACTTATTGATTGTCCCATTAAAATTGTATTTTATCTTATAAACTCATTTAGAACCTATTGCCCTCTTCCCTTTTCGGTAGAGGTACCATATCCCATGCCTCGTTACTTTCTAATGCCTCCACCTCACGATTCATGGCCTCAAGCCCTCAAACCAATTTTTATCTCACTTAGCTTCTAAGTAGGAGGTTGGTTCAGTCATGAATCAATCAAGCATAGAAAACAAGAATGTGATGCAGATACATGCTCACATGACAAATAATTCTCTGAGCGATATTTGCATCTACGAGGTCCTTTATCACTTTTACCATGTTCATGGGTGTGATTAACAGGATGCAGACATAGTCTTTTACAAGTCTGGTCTCGGCAGGAGGCAGAACCCTGCCTGTATGAAGGTTGTCTTCATGTAAAATGCGGCTCGGCATGAATGCCTTCTTTCGCCATTGCAAAATCACTATTAACTTGCATATTCCTAGACTCACAAAGATCATCAGAATCAAAGAGAAACATCTCTCTTATCTCACGAGTAGGGGTGAGCAACGGGCCGGGCGGGACTGCCCCAGGGGTAACCTGCGGCCCGCCCGTTTAAATTTCACGGGGACGGGGCACCACGGGTACGGGGCCGGGTTAAACGAATATACCTAAATGGGTCTAGGAAACTTGTTTAGGCTTCTGGTCTTTTTTTTAAAAAAAAAAAAAGTTTTTGGGTCCAGATTTATTTTCGGCCAGAATAGATTTTTGGGCCCAAAATATAATCTTTTTGATGTGTTTTTTAGGCCCACAACCAGAACAGTCCTGGGCTTCTGCATTTTGATGGACTCTAACTAATTATTTTTTTGACAATAATTATTTAATCGAACACCAAAATTAAAAGGAAAAACTCAGAACCAGAAATTTGGGAGAAATTTTGGTACAAAGAGCCTTCACTATTAGACAAAATGAGAATTAAAAACACAAAAGGCCAACCTCAATTTTCTATATATCACAAATCATTTTTTACCACACAGTACCGAGCCGTACCTGTCATCTTCATCGTTCTTCTCCTTTTCTGAATTGTGTTGTCCTCCATCATCACAATCTCCTCCTTCTTGTCTGTCCACCTCCATGGAGTCCGGTGATTCATAGTCTTCGGCATCATCAGAGACGGAGACGGCTCCGGCAAGAAGGTCGCCCTCACCGGGCACAGGAATCTTCTAGCCGAAAAGCTTAATTGTTGGAT
Source organism: Acacia crassicarpa (assembly GCA_034222035.1). Taxonomy (NCBI): domain Eukaryota; kingdom Viridiplantae; phylum Streptophyta; class Magnoliopsida; order Fabales; family Fabaceae; genus Acacia; species Acacia crassicarpa. Next base: position 8,126,671 of record JAWXYG010000008.1, read on the forward strand.
CTCTAGATTCCTGCATTTTCTGGGAGCAAAGACAGAGAAAAAAACGCGGGAGATAATTCCAGGTTTGGTTACTAGTGATACAGTAACCGTATTTCGTTGTAGTTTGGTGAGAGAGAGTGTGTTGTGGCTTCCAAGTCTGAGGCGCTTGCTTGGGAGGCTCAGTTGACAATGGAGGTACGTCGAATTGGATTTTGATCTGTTTAAACCACAAGTGAGGATGATGTCCTTTTTTCAAATCGTGCTCGTGAGTTGTGACTGTGACTGTGAGTCTGTGAGTGAAGGTGAATAGTGAATAGGCGATTTCGGGCTGAGAGTTGAGATGCTGTCGCTAAGTTGAGAGCTCAGAGTTGAGGGGGTTTTTTTTTTAAAAAAAAAAAAAAAAACTAAATGGGGTCACGGGTGGGGCAGGGCCTCAACCTATGCCCGCCCGTATAGTGTAAACGGGAACGGGGCTGCCCCGTACCTGTTACGGGCTCAATCTGAGCGGATTTAATCTGAGAAAATATTTGCGGGATGCGGGCCATTGGACGGGCTGCGGGTTACTTGCTCAGCCCTACTCACGAGACACTCCCTTGAATATGCAATGTTCTGATTTTTATAGGGAAATAAGTCTTCATGAAAACGAAGATGCCTGCTTACAAAGATACAACTTTCTTTCATATCAAGCAAAACATATCCTTTGTAATTTTCGAGATATCTTAAGAAGACATATGGAACAGATCGTGGCTATTTATCTGAAGTAGTGAGATTTGTGGCATAAATCAAGCAACCAAAGACCCTTTAAAGAAGAGTACCCTGATGGTTTACAATAAACCACTTCGTATGGTGTCTTAAAATTCAAGATCCTAGAGGGAATGCTATTAATCAAGAAAGTTGCAGTCTGGACACATTCCCCCCAATTTTGGATTGACACATGGGACTAGATCATTAAGCTCCTAGCTAGCGACTTGCATAAGGGTCCTATGTTTCTAATCGACTATGCCATTTTATTTTGGTGTGTAGGGACAATACCTTTCTTTTTGAGAAAATTTCTCATTGCACCAGTAAGAAAATTTAACCAGTCTCAAAAGTAATAAATATATAATTTTTTTATTTCTTATCTTTTAAACATGTTATTATTAACAAATGATCTTAAAAGTTTCATCTTTTAGACCGGTTATTCTTACCAACCGCCCTTAAAAGTTTCATCTTTTAGACTAGTTAAATAAAACAACTGGTTTTAAAATTAATCGAGATTTTATTTATTTATTTCTTTAACTTTTTAGACTGATTGTTTGGGAAACCGGTCTAAATAATATCTTTTAGACTTCATATTAAAGGAAGAACCGGTTTAAAAAATTCTTTATATTTATGAAATTGTCACCGATTATACTTTTAAGATTTGATCCTCTATATCCTGTCTAAATGTGGCAGTGTATTCGCCATTTTTTGTACTTAGTGCATGTTAACAAATAGATTAGGCAGGGATAAGCGAATATTATTGATCAGAATGGGTGGAAGCCATATTTACAATATATACAACTCCCAGTTGGGCCGTAAGAGCATAAAGCCCAACATCACACTAAACTAATATTTACACCCTACATTCTAATATTTACAGACTAGTTAGAATAACAATACAACACTATTTACAATATACAAAACATCTATTATTTCCTACAAATATAATTTCAAAAATAAAAGACACGATCTTTTATCGAGAAGAATTTGCAAGCTCATCATCAAAAGCAACGTAAATAAAAGACCAATTTTTATCCCTTCATTCATAGATAACAACATCGAAATTTCCAATATTTGTAATGTCCTCATATCTTCATATACATGCCGTCTCTAAATATCGAAGCTGTTTTTTTCTTACAGATTAAATTTTTTAACTAATGATGGTGTACATCATGAAGGCTTGTTTATTCAATGAAGATGAAGCTAGCTTGGAAGGGGAAATCATCTTTTTTTTTTTTTTTAATACAATCAGGATAGCTCGGCTAATACCTATGAGATTTTTACATCTGTTATAATCCTGACGAAGAATCGTCTGTAGGTCCTGAGAAGGTTGATAGAGTTCACGAAGCCCCCATCCCTGACTCAAGGCCTTTCTTTATTAGGTAATCCGCCACAGAGTTGTAAGATCAAGACACATAAGTAACCTTCGTCACCCAATCCAAGTGTAGTAGTTTTTTAACTTTAGTAAGAATGTCGAAATCGCGACAATTAATACTCTGTTCATGTGTAATCTTCTCAGGACACTTAGTAGAATTTGTTTCCAACCACACTCTCCTTGCCCCAGAAAGAGGATCGTTTTGTTCAGGGAGAAAACAAATGCCCTTATATAAATTTAAAATGACAAAAATAAAAGTAAATAACAACACACACCACATACCTCTTCAACCCAAATTTTTTTTCCTACACGCTTTCTATTTGAAATAATGGTCTCATTATATATAAATATGTGTGTGTGTGTGAGACACACACATAACTACACATATATATGAATATACACATACATATATATGTACATATGTGTGTCTATGTTTATATATGTACGCATACACAGTGGCGGACCCAGGTTGTAATGTTTGTGGGTGCACAATTAATAGTAGGATTCGGGGGATTTCTTTTTTTTTTTTTTTTAAGGAGGCTAAAAGGCAACCCACACCTTCGTAAAATCTAGGATCAAAAATTAGGTTCAATTGAAAAGTATTTTCGAGGAAATCAATTTAAATAGAACAATATACTCTAATTCCATTGCATACAGATACTCAGATGTTACACAATCAAATTCCAAAGCAACATGCAAGCAAAAATTATTATGATTTCTCATATGTGATAAGATATTAAAAATAGGTAAAAAAAGTTGTCCATGCATGAGTTTGAATACAGGATCTACTGTGGGACTGGTGAAATTACCACCATACCACCTAGACGACTTATTGCAAAGTCCCTTCAAAAAAATATATCTCCTTCAAATTTATGGGTGCACTTGTACCCACAAAAACCTATGTGGGTCCGCCAATGCGCATACACATATATATTGACAACACACACACACAAACTCACAGATATATGTGTGTGTTGTGTGTGTTTATATATGTGTCTGTGTATATATGTACGTAGTGTGTAGACACACATATAAAAATACACACATACACACCCACACATATCTACACACACATGTATATATATATGTGTCTGTGTGTGTTTATATGTATACATACACATATATATTGACAACACACACACTCACAGATATATATGTGTGTGTGTGTGTGCTTTTTTTTTTTTCCTTGTATGTGTCTATCTATATACGTATGTATATTTGTGTATAGACACACACACAAAGACACACACACACACACACATATATCTATGTGTATGAATATGTATGTATATATGTGTGTGTGTCTATATATATGTATTGACAAATTAATGACAATTGATCAATAAACAAATTAAAAATCTAATAATTTAAAAGTTTCAATGGTTGAAAGAGTCTACACATTCATACATATATATAATCACATCCACTAAAAACCAAACACACTTGAGAGAATAAAATAAGGGTATTTTAGGAAGAAATTGATAAAAAAATAGAATGTTGTCCTATAATTATGACCAAAACTAACTCTCAAATGTTGTCTTATAATTAGAACCGGAAGGAGTAATAAATCTTTTAGATTACTACACTCATATGCCTTTTCGTTATAACTATTAAACTTACACCTGAAATCTTAGATACAGAGGCACCATATATTATTTTTATTTGGTTCTAAATCACAATCAGGATTAAAGTTTAGAAGTACATTCATACATCATATAGAAGACAACTTGTCAAAGGTTTCTTGACAGCTTGAGAGACACATGCACACTAATAATTATTACTACAAAATGTTCTCTTCTCACAAGTCACTAAATTTTTTAAGATAAAAGAATTGACATTCAATAGGCAACTTCAGAGTCCTTGACCATGCGCAACTGCAGCAAAACTCCTTATTCCTTGAGGCAGCAGAACTCATCAAGATTTGAGTAAGAGCAAATGATCATCGTAGTGATAGCTCTTTCACTTGCGTCCAATAGACAAACCATATTGAAAAATAAACAAGATAAAACATAATTAGCTAAGCACAAAACTTTTTTCGCAAACACTATCTCTGGTCTCTAATATAAAAGAGAGTTGGAGGGTTGGATTTCATCTTAAATATTAACCTTAATAAACTTTATCCTTCATATTTATAATTTTTCTAAACTATTCTTATTGATTGCACATGCTAAAGAAGTTTGCATCAATAGATAGTTTCAATGTAAATGATTTAAGGGGATATTTTACGGAACAGACATGCATTTTTAACAAATAACTAATTCAAGTGATTTCCTTAATGTACCTAAATTAGTTCAGTCTATCTTATATTAAGAATCGGAAGTAGTAGAAGAAAGATAAAAGGAAATGGAAAATGAAACCTCTTTTAAATAATAACAATACTTGAAAAAATAGGGTAGCTAATTTAGTACCTCAAGTGGAATTTGTTACAGATATTCAACTGAATTTTTTGAAACAGAGCGCCCTGCAACATAAAGTTGATCTACCAAGTGACCAATCCATCTGAAAAATTTATGTCTCCAAACTCTAACGAGGAAAAGAGAACCACAAACTCCCCAGAAGCCTGCTGTAAACCCAACTCCCATCCCAAGATACAATGACTTTAGAAAGTCATCATCTTCAACTAGCTTTGGGAGATCACAAGCTTCTTTCTTGTGGCACTTTTGGGGAAGAGGATCTCCACAAAGATCCACATTGCCAACAAAACTCCATGAATCAAAACTTTGAATTTGGGTTCCCAATGGTATTTGTCCAATGAAATTGTTGTATGATAGGTTCAAAAAACTAAGAAAAGATAAACTAGAGATGGTAGAAGGAATTTCTCCAGAAAGCTTATTGTAGCTAAGATCAAGACAATCTAATGCTTTCATGCCTCCAATTTCTTTAGGAACCTTACCAATCAAATGGTTTCGAGACAAGTTTAAGGACCGCATTTGAGTCAAGTTAAACAATCCCTTAGGAATTTCTCCAGACAAATTGTTAGTGGAAAGATCAATGATATTCACAAACCTAAAGTCCTTGTAATCCATTTCTTTTCCTTTATCAAAGACTTCTATGTCATCTAAAATAAACCACCTCTCAATCGGCTGCATGATTTTATGTAGGCATTGTGGTATTGGTCCTGAAAGTTTATTCTCAGCGAGATCCAATATCGTCAAACGATTGAGGTTGCACAACTGTGATGGAATGTTGCCTATAAATTGGTTTCCCCTCAATTTGATAATAAATAAACCTTGTTGCATGAAATTGGGATTGGACAAGGTTTGAGCAAAAAAGGTATTGGGCAAGGTTCCAGAAAATTTATTTCGCTCTAAAATGAGATATTCCAATTCTGTCCAGTTTGACAAGTCAAATGGAAATTTTCCGAAGAAACTATTGTGACTCAAATCCAAATGCCTAAGAAACTCTAACGAAGCTATTGAGGGAGGAACTTTACCAGTTAGCTTATTACTCCCCAAATTAAGGTAATTTAAATGTTTCAAATTGGCCCAACAATCATCAGGAAGTGGTCCACTCAAAAGATTACTTGATAGGTCCAAATCACTCACCGTGCTGTCTACATGGCACAATAACGAGGAAAAAGATCCTGACAAAGAGTTATGAGATGCATAGAAGGAAGAGATATCTCCTGATAGTATGACATTGGATATGTCATCACTAATCAAATTGTTTGAGAGATCAACACGCTCAATTCCTGCTACAAATCTCCAAAATACAGTTGCATCAATTTTTGAAATCCCAGATGCAGAAATATCCAGAGACCGAAGAGACCGCTGTGTATATAGCCATGTCGGGATATTAGGACCTATTGTTGCATTGCCCATACACAATATCTCAAGTTGAAATGGTGGGACCCATTTAGGATCAATTTCAAATTTTAAACTCGTTGAACTTAAGTCCAATGATGTTAAATTTGAGAGATTGGAAAAATTCTTTTCCGTAACAACACCCACCAAGAAATTGTGTCCGATGTGTAAATGATTCAAGTTATGGAGTTGTGCAAGGGTTTCAGGAAGATTGCCACTGAATCGATTGAAGGACAAGTATAAGTGGAACAAGGAAGAAATATTTCCAAGAGATGATGGAATTACACCACTGAAAAAATTAAATCTAATATCCAAGTGTTGCAATCTTTCATACTGGCCTGACCAATTTGTAATTGATCCTTTAAGGTTATTGTAACTCAGATCTAAATACTTGAGGCTTTGAAGATTGAGAAAGGCTTTTGGTATTGGACCATAGAACCCGCATGTTCCAAGGTCAAGATGATAAATGCGATTGGTGATATTAAAGAATGAATTAGGTAATTTTGACTTCAAATCAAAGTTGAAAGAAAGATCAAGAACCTCAAGTGATGTAAAATTGGTAAAATCAAGGGATGGAAAATCTCTCAATTTGCAATACCTCAAGTGTAACTGAGAGAGTGAAGGAAGCATAGTCATATAGGAAGCCATTTGGGTTCATTTCCAATATCATTCTCACTAATGTCAATATATTTTAAGGAAGAAAGTTGAGAAAGCCATTGAAGGTCATGTATGACTAAATCATCATTACAGGAAAAGTCAAGAGAGCGTAGAGCAAGAGAAAAACTTGCTGAATGATTAGAAGTAGCAAGTGATTGGTTTTGAAATTTGTGCGCATCAAAAGGAGATTTGGAGATTTGGCATGGTGGCATACTCACAGTTTTGAAGTGATTGTTCCCCAAGTGCAAGTAGTTGAGAAATTCAAGCTGAAGCACACAAAGATTAATCTCACCTCGCAATCCATAACTGGAAATAGAAAGCCCTATAACTCTGCGTGTAATGTGGTCGCAGTAAACTCCCTCCCACAAACAGCAATCATGTTCAACAGTCCAAGAAGAGAGATGGTTGTATGGATCTTCAACGACTCCTTGCTTGAAGATTAAAAGCAGTCTTTGATCATTTTCATGGCAACGGATCATCTTGTTTGAGGTAACCACGCTTCTTTTGAATGTTGTTGCAAATAGCAGAAACAATAAAACAAAGGATATTTGTGAAGCAAAGCTCGCCATTGTGATTGTATGTTTGAGTATAATGGCCTCAATCTAGTCTTTCCTTTATATATATTATAATATACACATACACATGTACGGGTGAAGGAGCAAAGATAGTGCTATGACGTTAATTCTAACCTAACAACTTCTGCGGTGGGGCCAGCATTATTTTTATTAAAGTACTAAAATACCCTCAACTGTATTTAAAAAAAAAAAAAAAAAACCTCCCCCTCTCAACGCATCGATTTGAAACGCAAGCGAAGGACCGCCGGTGGAGACTGCGCTGAATAAGAAGATAGAGTTCATTTCACCACCAAAAAAAAAAAAAAGAAGAAGACAGAGTTCAAGAATGGCACTTCTTCCCTCGCAACTTGTGTATGCCCAAGAAAAAGAAAACAACGGCTATTGCTCCTTAGTTCAAACTCAACTTTGTCTTCATTCAAAAAGGATGATTAATAGTGGAGCAGAAACAACCTCACTCACTCTCTCTCCTTCGTTCTCTGATCACTGCTCCTCTGGTTTAGACCGCGTCGGAGAAGAGAAGAATCAGAACAGTGACTACAAGGCACAAAACATTACCCGTAACCTCTGTTGGAGTGGGGGAGGGAGAAACGCGCCATTGAAGACTGGAATGTAAGAGGAAGAAGGTGGCTAATATGCATCTGCCATTCAAAATATAAATTTGTTTTCATGATTTAATAGAAATGAACAGTGACTAGGAAGAAATCGTTGAAGGATTAGAGTTTCTAATCAAAAGTCGACTACGTAATTAAAATTCAACACATGGGCCTTAAAAGAGAATCAAAATGCACATTGGATATAAGAATAATAACGGAATAGAGAACCTGAGCTTGACACTATCAATTTCATTAATAAGATTTTTTTCCTATGTAACAGAAATCAGTATTTTAGTACTTTTATTAAAATAACTATTTCTATTATAAAAACAACGGTGTTAAATTAGATTTAATAGGAATGACATTTGTATTTGTATTTTTATTTTCAATGCTCATATATACCAAAAAGTAATATTCTGGAGGATTTAGTGCCATGATTGAAGTGAGAAGGTACATATTGGGTCATATCCTCGTGGGAACATGAGACTTGAGGGTTAGTTTGTTTTGAGGAAGGGGAGGGGATAGAAGGGGAGGGGAGGAAAAAAAAAAAAAGGAGAAGAGAGAAAATTGAGATTAAAATTCGGTATAGTGGGACCCACAATATTTTTCTCTCCCTCCCCTTTTTTCTCTCCCCTCCCCTCCCCGTCCCTCCCCTTTCCTCAAACCAAACTAACCTTTAGACCCTGTTTGTTACAAAGAAAGTTTGGGGAAGGAAAGGAAAATTTGAAAGATGAGGGAAGATGACTTGAGTTGTTTGGTAGGAAGAAAATGAAGAGGTGATAGTTGGTAAAAAATTAGGAAATGTCTATTTTACTCTCAAAAGAAATTAATTCAAAATAAAAAAGAAAAATATCTTTTTGCTAAAATATATTCTTGTTAGGTTCGAACTCGTGAAAAAAAATGCCAAATTCAAACTTTCCCGCCAAATTTGAACTTTCCCACCAAGTTTAAACTTCCCGCCAAATTTGAATTTCAGGGGTAAATCTGTCAAAAAGATACTTTCCTGGGAAGATTGCAACTTTCCTTCCATTTTCAGATGGAAAGTATCTTCCTTCAAATACAAGAAGATGAGTACTCACTGGAAGATGCTGACTGAACTTTCTCTGTAACAAACACCCTAAATCTATAGGAATATTAGGATCTTCCTTTTCCTTCCCCACCAATTCTTTATAACAAACGGATCTTAGGCTTACCGCCGTTTGCCCCTGGGCCTCTCTTTCCCACTTGTGGAGCCCTTCCACGTGTTTCATATTGAAAAATCAAAAGCAAACAAACATTTAAGTCCTCATATGTCAATAGTAAAATATACTTGTCTGCTGGATGCAAGTGATGAAATAGCTGGACTTGGTTTGGGTCTTTTACCTCCTAATGTCCGCTGTCTTGAAATTGCGCGCCCATGACCCCTTTTTCTATTTTTTTTTTTAAATAGACACAACTGGGCAGTAAAAAAAAAAAATCAGAATACTGAATGATGCTGAAACAATTATTCAGAATATTGAAAAATTATTTTATGATCATGAAAAAATATTTCAGTGTACTGAAAAAATATTTAAGGGTATAGACTGATACTAAAAGAATACTTCAGGATATTAACTGATATTGAACAAATAATTCATAATCTTGAAAAATTATTTTAGGATCTTAAAAAAATATTTTAGGAAAGTGAAAAAATATTTCAGGATACTAACTGATACTAAAAGGATGCTTGAGGATACTGACAAAAACCCTAAAACATATTTTTAGTAGTAGTCAGTACCTAAATTATTTTTTAAAAATCCTAAAATAATTCTTTTAAGATCAAGAATTATTTTTCCAATATCAATTAGTATTCTGAAGTATTTTTTTACTACCATTTAATACCCTAAAAGATTTTTCAAGATCTTAAAATAACTTTTTAAAATCCTAAAGAATTGTTTCAGTGCCATCCAAGTGCCTGATTTTTTTAAAAAAATATATATATAGAAAAAGGGGTTAGGCAGTGGCGGAACGCCTTCGGGTGTGCATGGTAACACTCCCAGAATGACTTTTGTCTTAATTTCTGTGCTCCGGAACAAAAATGGATTGGAATTGTGTTTGGTAAATCCGGTTTTTTTTTTTGCTCCCGGGATCAACCGGTTTATTTTTTGTGCTGGGAGTAAAAAAAAAGAAGCTAAAAATTTTGGCTTCTCTGTTCCAGAGCAAAAAATCAGAATTTATTTTTCCCTCAATGGAAGCAGAAATTTATCCTCGTTTACCACCACCACCACCACCCCACCACCGTTGTTGCCACCCCCGCCGCCCCACCGCCACCACCCCAACACCACCGCCATCACCCCACCACCGCCCGCCGCCACCGCCCCACCACCGCCACCACCACCATCACCCCACCACCACCGCTACCGCCACCACCACCGCCACTACCCCGCCACCACCACCACCGCCATCGCCCCACGACCACCTCGCCACTGCCACCATCGCCATTGCCGCCGCCCTACCACCACCACCCCACCACTGCCATCGCCCCACCACCACCATCCCGCCACCCCATCACCGCCCCCACCCCATCACCGCCACCACCCTATCACCACTACCACCGCGACCGCCACCACCACCGCCACTACCTTGCCACCACCCCGCCATCGCCACCACCGCCCTACCACCACCACCGCCCCGCCGCCGCCGCCCCACCGCCACCGCCCCACCACCGCCATCGCCCCCCCACCACCACCACCCCCGCCGCCATCCCTACTACCATCACCACCGCCACCGCCACCACCACCACCACCGCCACCACCACCAGCACCGCCACCGCCACCACCACCGCCACCACCACCACCGCTACCACCACTACCACCGCCCCACCACCACGGCCACTACCCCACCACCACCGCCGCCGCCACCGCCCCACGACCACCGCAGCCACAGCCCTACCACCAGCACCATCGCCGCCACCACCCTACCATCACCACCGCCTCATCGCCGCCGCCGCCGCCGCCACCACCACCCTCGCCATCGCCGCAGCCACATAAATAATTTTTTGAACATTAAAATTACATAAATAATTTTTTTAGGAAATTTAAATTTAAGTTTATTTGTAAAGTATAATAATTATACTAATTATTAAAGAAACTGATAAAATGGTAAAAACAAATCATTAATCCTTCATCTTCCTCCCTTACTATTTTCTTAACTCCCAAACAAGGGGAGGAAAAATGTGTTACCAAACATAATTCTGATTCTCGGAGTAAAAATAAAATGGGTTAACAAACGTAATTCTGATTCTCAGAACTCTTCCAAAGCACAGAATTAGAAAAAATTGTTTCATTTCAGAAACATGCTGAGCAACAGAATGGTTGCCATGCATACTATGGCCCAGCTGGCCCCGACTGATTTTATAAAATTTGTTAAAATATATATATATTTATCATATGATATTTTATTTGGCTACAAATTTGGCTCCAGCTAAGTTTTTATTTTCTCTATAAGGATAATGTTTGTTTCATTACTTATTAGGCTGTGAGAGGAAAGTAAAATTCTTGTTTGAGATACATTAGTATCATCTTATATATTGTTTAAATTTATAATTATCTGTTATTATTTGTTTGTATTTTCCAACTTATTTAATACTATTTAGTAAATACTTCATATGGGCTTTATTTAAGGAACCAACTAACAATTATCACAAGTCAATAAAAATAGTTAAAGTAATTAAATTTGTCATAAAATTTAAGTAATTTTCAATATTATCTCTATTAATTACATAAACTCTAATATCATATTAATTATTACTCCATTTTTTTCCTCAAAAAAAGAATAATAATTAATTTTTATTAAGTATTACTCTCACCCAATACCTTTTTAATTATGGGTATACATGGAAAAATAACATTTAACGCTATTTAGAAACAAACAAGTGTTTTATAAAAAGAACCAAATATACTTGTTAGTTAGTACCTTGTAATAAATATTAAAGATAGTAGTTTAATATGTTTATTTTTTGGCCCAGACTAAATTTTTTTTTTTCTGATTCCGCAACTGGAGTCAGGGGCGTGAAACTGGGCCAAAACGGCATAATTTTAGGCAACGGATATTAGGAGATAAAGGACCGGTCCGAAGTAGCTATCACTACCCTGTGCGCTTCTCTCTTTCAAATATCTGAGTTATGCTTCAAGGAATAGGGAGTTTTGCCGTTGTTGCGCATGGTCAAGGACTGATCTAAGTGTGAATATGGGTGTAGCATGCTGTTGAGAAACCTTCGAGGAATAGTCTTTATAAAAAGGAAAATCCCATTCAAACAATTATATCTTTTTTAAAAAAAAAAAACAAACAAACAAAGGAGTAATAATTGTAGAAAGTAGAAAAGAAGATGTAGTATAGAAAAAAGATAAGGAAAGAAAATATGTATAATTAATGAAAGAAAACATATTAAGTGGTCAAACAACTCTTGTTGAGTGTTTTTATATAAAGGATTAAATCAATTTAAATTTTGAAAAATGTGGTAGAGAGAATTGTTTGGTCGCTGCGTGTACTATGGTGAGGTTAATTAAATTAACTTGTTTTTCATTAGTCACTTTCCACAAGAAATCGATATACTCCTTTGTGAGTGTGTGTGTAAAAACCATTGTTGTTAAACTCATGAGTTGACTTTCTGAGTTTACTGTTTTTATGTCTAGCTTATAAAAACGAGTCGAGTTAGTAGTAAACTTGTGCTAGTTGTAAACTCGGTTAAACTCATGAGTTTATACACCGAGTTTACCATTTTTACATTTCCAGCTTATAAAACCATGTTAACTTACTCTTAAACTTGTATTAACTTTTTTGATTTGATCACGCTCAGCGGCTTTATATAGAATTTTTTTTATTAAATATGATAAATGATGAATGTTGGTGAATTTAATTTCAATTATTTGGATTTATAATACATTTAAATCAAATTGTTGTTATTTTTATATTTTAATTATTTAATTATACACTAGTATTACCTATTTAATAATAAAAGTAAATTCTTACGAGTTTACAATTCGAGTTTACGTCACGGTTACGAATTTGTCTAAACTCGTGAGTTTGACAACCTTGGTAAAAAAAAGTGAGAACTCAAGACCATGATAGTTAAAAACTCGATTTATCACTACGATTTTATATTTTTACGATTTTTTTTTATTAAAACAATTATGATTTTTTTTTTAATAATTTTACTACATTATGATTTTACGTTTTATGATTTTTTATTCTCCTTCCGTTTTCAGGGTCAAGACTCTCGAGATAATAAAAGTCAACTGAAGTAGTTTACCGGTTTTGGGGTTAGGTGTAGGCTTTTCTTAATAAAGACTGGTTATGCTTAATATTTGGGGGACAGCAGAAAGCGGAAGTCATTAAATACTACCGCCCTTGTAATTTACTTCTTTCTCCTTTTTCCCATATCTTGTATTACTTTATGAATGGGTCATTGAGAAGTAATGGCAGCTCTTGACTATTGAAGCTGGGGAAAAAAACAGAGTATTGAGAAAAGTTATTCAAAATCTAAATTAATGTTAAAAATTTCTGGAGAAGTGCTAAATTAAGGGCTATTTCTGCATCATCGTTGCTGTTAGCATGCCAATACTGTTTCAGACAAGTAATTTCATGTCGGAAAATGCGAAAATCACTTCTGCTGTTAATGAATCTTCAATATTTGACGTTGCTGATTGTTTACAGGCGTTAGGGTGGGAAACAGAAACAAAGTGATAGTGGGTCTCAGTTAATTACACATGTAAAGGCATCTTCTTTTTGTTTGACCCTATTTCAAGTACTATTTCTTTGTATGATGATGGGGGAGTTATTTTTTGAGATTCGACCTTTGAATATAACAAAAAAGGAGAAGGTTCGATTTTGGAGTTGGTCAAGGTGTCGGAGAAGGCATCATAACTCTTAGGTGTCTAAGTTAACGTTTGAGGGTGACAGACAGCTCGTCCTACCCAACATCGATATTACCTAGGAGGAAATGAAATTTCGCCCTGTCATTAAATTATGGATAAATCTAATCCCTTCTTAAAATTATTATATATAAAAAGAAAAGGGCAGAAAGTCCGTTTGACAACGTTTATTATTTTCTTAAAGAAATAAAATTACAACAACAAAATTCCCAATTCAATGCATAAATGTTGTCAAAATTAAGGCGTAAATGGTATGTATGATGATGCAAGAAACAAACACAATTACTAAATTATAATCAAAGGTAAAATATTGTCCATATACTTCAATTACAAAGAATGAAAGAGAAGACTTGACAATTTTTTTTTTAAGAAAAATTATAAATATGTTTTAAAAAGTGTAAATAGTTAACAAAATAAATAAAACAAGACATTGACAAAACAATCACTAGAAAATAAAAAAAATTACAAAATTAGTAAGAATATTTATGAAATAAAAAATGTCTTTTATAAATTTTTAAATTTTAAGATCTTTAATATAAGATTTTCTTATGAAACCTAATTCTTAAAAAGATAATAACAACTAAATATTTGTAATATCATTGACAAAACATAAAAAATAAGTAATATTAGTATCATATTAATAATTGTGAAAAATTAAAAAGAAACATACGGGCTTAAATGGGTGTTTAGACCTTTTTTCATTTTTGAAGTGAAAATCTCAAACCTGGTCCTTATAAATTTAGAGTCTAAACAGGTTGACCCGATAGACTCAACCTATTTTTCCAACTCTAGTTACAACTGGCAAGCACTTTCTTCAAGCCATAGGAGCATTTGGGGAAGCCAACATTACATGAGTGTATGGGCTTTGTCTTTCAAGAATTAGGCACCAAGGTTGTCGGTATCATGGTTTTTACCTATCAGGCCTAAAAGTTGGTTTTGTAATTGGGTTGTTTTTGCTACAAAATGCTTGGTTCTGAGTTGATTTAAGGGAGAGTTAATTTCAATGCTCTTGCTAATGAGAGTTGGCATAGATGGTAAGGGATCCAGGACTAGGCCCTTGGATCGTGGGTTCGATCCCTTCTACCGTCGCTGGGACTCCTTTGGTAGGCGATCTCGTAAGTTCCTAGTAAGTGCTCATAGAGCCCGGGGCCGTGCCCTGGCCTTAGTGGGGGACTGATACCGAACCCCTCCAACACTTTTTTGTAGCAAAAAATAAAAATAAAAATTCAATGCTCTTTGGAAGGTTTTGCGAAAAGCAAAGGGAGAGTGTGCAGCACTAGTAAAGGCCAACGTGAAGGAAATATACTGGTTCCAAGATTACAAATTACAAGCCTGTCTTCTTCTTTCCTTCAACCCTCTAATCTTCTTTCTATACCTAATCTCCTAAATTCATATTACAAAGATCTATCAGGTTGTCAAATTTGTGTGCATCAAAAGGACATTTGGAGATTTGATATGGTGGAAGACTGACAACTTCAAAGTACAATTGTAGCTAAAGTCCAAATAGTTGAGAAATTCAAGTTGAAGCACACGTATATATACATTAATCTCACGTCGTAGTTCATGAAGATCAACCTTTTTAACTCTTTCTATGATGTTGTGGCAGTAAACTCCCACCCATGAACAGCAGTCCTGTTCAACAGTCCAAGAACAGAGTTGGTTGTTTGAAGATTAAAAGAAATCTTTGATCATTTTCATTGCAATGGATCACCCTTTTTGAGGGAAGAGTTGTTGCAAATAGTTGAAACAACAACAGAAAGGAAATTAGCCCATTTCTCATGCATTGTCGCCCCAACATAAAAATGATATCCTTCCGTTGCCCTTATCTTCTAAGATCGTAAGGAGCAAAAAAATCTTCTAAGATCGTACAAAATTAAACATTCAATTATGCATTTAATCAATAACCAAGCCTTGACAGTGAAGAATTAGCCGAAGACATTGGGAAATTTTAACATCTTTTCTAAACCCAAAAAACCATAGAGAAGAGTAATCCAAGATCCAGTCCAATATACATACTTTATGCCAAGTGCAAGCTATCTTTTTCACTTTCTTTCTAAACCCAAAAAACCAAGTGCAAGCTATCTTTTTCACTTTCAACTAAAGAAACAATTCAATAAATGGCAAAAAAGAATATAACAGTTTGGCTTTCTTTTCTCGTCATCCTTTCCCGGCCACAGGTCTGGTAAGGCAACCCAAATGGGGACATCTTAAGGATTTGCATGCTGCTATCAGGTCTTGTTCTTCAACTTTTATTGCAGGGAGTGCCAAAAAATTTCTCGTTAGGACAATTACAAGAGGTAAATCTCTCATTTCCTTTCCCAAACAGAGCATTTAAACAAATTTTCACTCATTAAATAAACATCCCGATATTCAAGTTTTTTTACCCTACTTAATTAAATTTAGGGTTATGTTTTTGAAGAAGAGAAAGACGGATGTGTCGCATTCCTGATAGATAAACAACGATGCAGTGGCTAAAGTTACCGTCCAATTCCGCAATAGATCATACGAATTGCTCCCCAAGTCCATAAGCATCTTACCAGATTGTGAAAATGTGACTTTCAATACTGCAAATGTAGGTAACAAATTTGTTTAGATCAAAGGGTTTTTATTATTTAATCACGTTTAATAGATTTTATTTCAAACAGTTCTTGTATTTTTTTTTTTTTAATTAAATTGATTAGTATTCCATATTCTCGTATATAGGTAAATACAGCGAGCAACAGAAGAATTGTGACTCCTGTACAGAATTTCAGCTCAGCCGATGCGTGGCAGCAATTTGAAGAAGGAGTTCCGAAATTTGACGACACAACACGTAGTATTCATTCCGCTGCACATGTCGCCCACGCTTTTGTGAATCTCTTGTATGTAATGCATTGCAGAAGCATTTTTAATATATCGCCATGCAGAGTCGCACAGTTAAGTTTTGTTAACGATTATATTAAAGCTTTTTATTGTCAACTCTAACTCTGCTACCAGGGACAGACTTAGGAATTTCATTGAGAGGGGACAAAAATAAAAAAGGCTCAATCATAAATAAAGTACTTCAAATACGATACAAACCTTAATAAAGTCCATATTCAGTAGATTATTTAATTAATAAATATATCATCTAATTGCCGGATTTATATTATTAAATATCAAAGTTGATATCCATTAAATTCTTTTTATAGAAATAAAAATTAAACTTATTTCATTTCTTTAAGGATATAATAGATTTTTAAAATTTTATTAACATTAAATGAATTTTTTAACTCACATAGATTTCTTCTAAAATAAAAAATAAATCATATATTTTTTAACATATATAATTAACTATAAAACACCTTGAGTTTTATTTAAATCATATAATTATATTTTAAATTAAAATTTTTGTTTATTTTAGCAAATTATTATTTTGACAAAATTGAAGAATGTGTAATTTTTATCCATAAATATGTATACAAGTAGTTTGGAATAATGACAATTGAGAAAAAAAATTATTTAATTTAGTAAAATTTAGAATTTTGTGCTGGGCACTCTTGGAGTAATAGTTTGTTGTGTTGGACGCACCTTAGATAATGAACGTTAACTTTTTGCTAACGACGTTGTGTTGAGCACTCCTTTTTAAAAGTTTGTTGTCCTGGGCGCTCCTTTTGAAAAGTTTGTTGTGCTAAGCGGTCCACTTAATAGTTAATTGTGTTGGACGCTCTTGAACCAATAGTTTGTTGTGTTGGACGCACCTTAACTCTTTTTAAATTTCTCATCTTTTACCTAAATATGTGTCGTTCACAAAAGCATTACCAGTAGATGTGAATACTAAACTAGAAATCTTGGCTCAAATCTCTTGTATGTAATGCATTGCAGAAGCATTTTTAATATATCGCCATACAGAGTTGCAAAGTTAAGCTTTGTTAACGGTTATATTAAAGCTTTTTATTGCCGACTCTAACTCTGCTACCAGGGACAGACTTAGAAATTTCATTGAGAGGTGACGAAAATAAAAAGGCTCAATCATAAATAAAGTACTTCAAATACGATATAAATCTTAATAAGGCTCATATGCATATAATCAGTAGATCATTTAATTAATAAATATATCATTAAATTGCTGGATTTATATTATTAAGTATCAAAGTTGATATCTATTAAATTCCTTTTATAAAAATAAAAATTAAACTCATTTCATTTCTTTAATGATATAATAGATTTTTTAAATTTTATTAACATTAAATGAATTTTTTAACTCACACAAATTTCTTCTAAAATAAAAATAAATCATATATTTTTTTAACATATATAATAAACTATAAAACACCTTGAGTTTTAATTAAATCATATAATATTTAATTAAAAATTTTGTTTATTTTAGCAAATTATTATTTTGACAAAATTGAATAATGAGCAATTTTTGTCCATAGATATGTATATAAGTAGTTTTGAATAATGACAATTGAGAAAAAAAATTATTTAATTTAGTAAAATTTAGAATTTTGTGTTGGGCACTCTTGAAGTAATAGTTTGTTGTGTTGGACGCACCTTAGATAACGAATGTTAACTTTTTGCTAACAACGTTGTGTTGAGTGCTCCTTTTTAAAAGTTTATTGTGCTGGGCGCTCCTTTTAAAAAGTTTGTTGTGTTAAGGGGTCCACTTAATAATTAATTGTGTTGGACGTCCCTGAGCCAATAGTTTGTTGTGTTGAACGCACCTTAACCC
Organism: Acacia crassicarpa; assembly: GCA_034222035.1. NCBI lineage: Eukaryota > Viridiplantae > Streptophyta > Magnoliopsida > Fabales > Fabaceae > Acacia > Acacia crassicarpa. The sequence goes on from JAWXYG010000008.1 coordinate 8,144,978, forward strand.
TTTTTTTTTTTATTTCTCATCTTTTAGACTGGTTATTCTTAACAATCGGTCTTAAAAGTTTCATGTTTTAGACTAGTTAAACAAAACAACCCTGGTCTTAAACGTAATTGACATTTTATTTATTTATTTAACTTTTTAAACCGGTTGTTTGGAAAATCGGTCTAAATGATACTTCCTCCGGTCCTAATTATAAGACCACTTTTGTAGTGCAATTTACACTATAAAAGTGGTCCTACAATTAAGACCGGAGGTAATATCTTTTAGACCTCATATTAAAGGAGTAACCGATTTAAAAAGTTCTTTATATTTACGAAACTGTCACTAATCATATCTTTTAAACTTGATTCTCTATATTCGGTCTAAACGTCCTTTTTTGTGCTTGGTGCATGTTAACAAATAGATTAGGCAGGATAAACGAACATTATTGATGAGAATGGGCGGAATCCATACTTACAATTAGAGCCAAGAAATCGGGCCAAGCCCATCGAGCCGGCCCATTTAAGCCCTGGTCCTGCAGGGCTTGGGCTTAAAAAATAGACCTGAAATTTGAAATTGGCCCTGCAAGCCCGTTTAACTGTAGCTTTTTTTAAAATAAAATAATGACTCAGACCTCCACTTAATAAATATGTTTATTTGTAATTACTTAGAATATTTTAGCTTAAACTATAACCCTTTTTTGTTTATTATTATTTTGTATTAAAACACATAAGTAGTTATTATAAATTTTAAAGAGGGGATGTTTTCATATTAAATAAACACATACTTTAGTATTATAATATTATATAAGTAATATATTATAAATATATTCGGTGTAAAATAAGTACAACTATTTTTACCTGTCAATAAAATCATGCATGAACCGAATGAATCTGCAGACACACAAAATTACGAGAGGGAAAAGCATTTTGTCATAGGCATACATAAAGCAATTCCTTTGTTTAATATTTTTTCAAAAAAAAAAGGAAAAAAACATATTTTTTGTGTTTATTTGTTTTTTATTACGAATTAATGAATGTGTTTATTTGTTGAATGATTTCTATTATTTAGATATTAATGTTAATAAAATTTATTTGATAGATTAGAACTTTAATGATTGCAATTTATTAATTATATTTTTAAAAAAATCAAAGGAAAAATAATTAAAAATTGGGATAGTAATTTTTAGACCTTGTAGGGCCGGGCCTGACCCTAGTACTATCGAGCTGGGCTTTAAAAAACAAATGTTTTCATTACTTTAGGCCCTGTGAGGCCAAGCTCTACTTACAATATATACAACTCCAGTTAGGCCTTAAAAGCATAAAGCCAAACATCACACTAAACTAATATTTACACCCAAAATACTAATATTTACAGACTACTCAAAATAACAATACAGCACTATTTACAATATACAAAACGTCTATTATTTTCTACAAATATAATTTCAAAAATAAAAAACACGATTTTCTATTGAGAAGAAATTGCAAGCTCATCATCATAAGCAACGTAAATAAAAGACCAATTTTTATCCCTTCATTCATAGATAACAACATCGAAATTTCCAATATTTATAAGGGTTCAGGAGTAATTTGGCCAATGTATTATTATCTTAAGAGCGTCCAACACAAATAACTTTTAAGTGGACCAAAAATACTAAAAAACTTTTAAAAAAATGTAGTCAGCACAAAATGAAGTAAAACTTTTTTGCGCTGAATGCTCTCTTGGAGTTTTTTTTTTGTTGGACGCTCCTGGAGTAAAAGTTTTTTGTGCTGACTGTACTTTTTAAAAAGTTTTTTAGTATTTTTGGTCTACTTAAAAGTTATTTATGTTAGACGCCTCTGAGGTAATAGTTTATTTATTAAATTGCTCCTTAACCCTATTAATACGCTCATCTTCAGTTACATGCCGTCTCTAAATATCAAAGCTATATTTTTCTTACCGATTAATTTTTTTAACTAATGATGGTGTACATCATGGAGACTTGTTTATTCGATGAAGATTGCTTGGAAGGGGATCTTTAAATTTTTTTCTTTTTTTAAGAAAAATACAATTAGGACACCTCAACTAATACCTATGAGATTATTACACTCATTATAATCTTGACGAAGAATGTTTGTAGATCCTCAGAAGGTTGATAGAGTTCATCAAGCCTCCATCCCTAACTTTTTTTTTTTTTGGGTCAAATCCTCCATCCCTAACTCAAGACCTCTCTTTACTAGGTAATCTGCCGCAAAATTGTAAGATCAAGGCACATAAGTAACCTTTGTCACCCAATCCAAAATGTAGCAGTCTTTTAACTTCAGTATGAATGCAGGAATCGCGATGATTAACACTCTGTTTATGCGTAGTCAACTCAAGACACTCAGTAGAATTCGTTTTCAACCACACTCTCCCGACCCGGCGGATTGTTTTGTTTAGAGAGAAAACAAATAAATAAGCACAAGCCTCACAAAAACGCAAATTTGACCGACTTTGTGTGACTAATATTTAAGATTATTGTTTATATATAATACGGTTTAATTAATAATGTTGATCGATTCAGCGGTGGCTGCTAATTTTTTTCCAAGGAGAGTTATATAGGGAATATATATTTATGTCCTGATTAATGTTGAAAGTAAATAATAATATCTCAATATTTCCTTCCCAGAACGCCAAGTCTGACCTCGCAAGCACATCTAAATTCTAATAGGCAGCTACATCAAGTTTTGTTTTATTTTCATTGACGAATTCACATTGGGTGTTTTTTTCTTAGGTGCTTCTTAGGTGTTTTTTCCTTTAATTAGAGGGATTAGGTATTTTTTTTATTTTTTAAAATTTTTATATATTCTATTTATTAAGATTAGATTATATGCTACATCTTGAAATTTTTTTGCTCAGATTAATTAATTCCCAAGATATTGGGGTTACCGGAAAAATTTTCTTAATACAGGACTGAAAATTAATTAATTTGAGATATTGGATGCAAAAAAAACATTTCATGATCCAGCATATAATATAATTTAAATAAATAGAATATATATAAAAAATTTAAAAATGTCTAATCCCTCTAATTAAAAGGAAAAGTATCTAAGAAACACCTAAGAGAAAAGCACCTAATGTGAACCCATTAAGTTAGTAGCTACGTCCACTTGTTAGCCTCAAAATTAATTTCACCAAATTGATTATATTTCTTACTCCCTCTAGTCTATAATATAATATGAGTTAGATAACTGATTTATAAATGATAAAAAAATTAGGGAAAATCTTGTTCAGGGCCCTTTTTACCAAAAAAATGTGAAAAAATGCCCAAAGACACTGAAAATTCGAAAAAAGGCCCAAGGTTAGCGGGGGGTTGATATAGTTGTTAATGGGGCTGATATAGTTGTTAATGGGGCTGATATAGTTGTTATTGGGGTACTGATATAGTTGTTAACTGGGCTGATTTAGTTATTAAAAATAGATTATGAAATTCCGAAAAAGGTCCAAGGTGAGTTGTTAATGGGGCTGATATAGTTGTTAGCAGGGTACTGATATAGTTGTTAATTAGGCTGATTTAGTTGTTAAAACTAAAAATTTTTAACAACTAAATCAGCCCAGTTAACAATTATATTAATACTCCGCTAACAACTATATCAGCCCCATTAACAGCTCACCTTAGGTCTTTTCTGGAATTTTAGAATCTTGGGCCTTTTTTCGAATTTTCAGAGTCTTTGGACCTTTTTTTGCATTTTTTTAGTAATATGAGCCCTGAAGAAGATTTTCCCAAAATTCTTCTTTCCTTCAACTTCTTTCTATCCCTAATCTCCTAAATTCATATTACAAAGATCTATCAGGTTGTCAAATTTGTGTGCATCAAAAGGATATTTGGAGATTTGACATGGTGGAAGACCCACAACTTAAAAGTATAATTGTAGCTCAAGTCCAAATAGTTGAGAAATTCAAGTTGAAGCACACATACATTGATCTCACCTCGTAGTTCATAAAGATCAACCTTTGTAACTCTTTCTATGATGTTGTGGCACTAAACTCCCACCCATGAACAGCAGTCTTGTTCAATAGTTCAATAAGAGAGTTGCAGTTAAACCATTTGTAATCCGTCTTGTATGGAGCTACCACTGTTGGGAAGGTCGTCCTTGCCACTGCAGAACCTGGAGTGATTGCACACTTACCACCATTTTTATATCAAAAAGTTCAATAAGAGAGTTGGTTGTTTGAAGATTAAAAGGAATCTTTGATCATTTTTATTGCAATGGATCACCCTTTTTGAGGTAAGAGTTGTTTTGTTTTTTTTTTTTTATAAGAAAAATTTTAGGAAAGGGGTTGGGATCACCTACAATTGAAAGGCAGGGCGAAATCTCCCTTCCTCTTACGTAATACTGATGTTAGGTGAGGTAAGAGTTATTGCAAATACCAGAAAACAGCAACAGAAGGGAAATTAGCCCATTTCTCACACATTGTCAGCCCAACATAAAAATGATCTCCTTCCCTTGCCCTTATCTTCTAAGATCGTACAAAATTAAACATTCAATACCAACAGGGGTTGGCACAAGTGGTAAGCGCTTGTGTCGCTTAAGCAAAGGTCTCGGGTTCGAGCTTTGTGGATGCAAAAAAAACCCCGCTAGAAGACTCTTCTACTAAAGCCAGGTGTGCGACACGGGTCGGGCCCAGATTAGTCGGGACGAAGCTCTAGTAAACCAGGTGGGCAACAAAAAAAAATAATTAAACATTCAATTATGCATTTAATCAATAACCAAGCCTTGATATTGAGGAATTAGCCGAAGACATTGGGAAATTTGAACATCTTTTTCAAACCCAAAAAACCATAGAGAAGAGTAATCCAAGATCCAGTCCAAATGATGGTCATTGAGGAGCTATCCGAATTCTTGAGAAGGTCCCCCCAAGAAAATAAATAATGCAAACTTGATGCCACATTCTATTGTTAAGTACAAGTTATCTTTTTCACTTTCAACTAAAGAAACAATTCAATAAATGGCAAAAAAGAAGATAGTAGAATATTATAAAAAGGTCATCCCAATCCCAAAAAAATACAAAGCCCACATGCTACACGTAGTAACTCTTCTCCAGGTGACTCAAGTAAAGATTTCATCTTGAATAGACATATCTTCCTAGAAATCAAACATAGTCTAGAAAATGAATTAGTGTTAATAACATGACTTGCTGAGTTGCTATAAATTATATATTATATGTTGATCTTTGACATTAATGTAAACATATTTTAAATAGTTTGTATAAAACATGATCTTTGACATTAATGTAAACATATTTTAAATAGGTTGTATATAGAACATGACTAAGGTATGTATGATACATCAATGCCTCTTTCTTCCAAACAGTATATGGCAAATTCGAACAAAGCAACTAAAATGTCAGAGAGATGATTACTTATACAATAAATCCAATTAACTATTTAAAACCCGAAAACCTTCCCAGTCCTGTCATTCTATAAGATTTTGTTTGGTGGCAAATGGGAAATAGAGCCAAGAATCATTCTACAAGATTAACCATACATTGAATTGAGATCCAATATTCATAAAATAATAAAATTGAAACCAATTACAAGCAATTTAAAAATTATTAAAAAACAATGTGATCTTATAGAATGATAATAATATATTTTAAATTTTTTAAAAAACAATGTGATCTAGATTAATATCTGAGAAGAACTTTACTCATTTCCTTGTCACAGCAAGGGCAGAAAATACAATAACTAAATGCGCCAAACAGCCAAAATTATTATTATAAGTAATTGGGAAAAGAAGAAAGAGTCCAAGTTGCTGACAAAATATGCAAAACTCTCTTGTGCTTGCTTCTCCTATTCAACTAAGCTTCACCCATAAATGGTGTAAATGCAATGAATCTTTAGAATTCCTAGTATCAGCTACACACTGCCTCCACCGCCAATTTTTCAGTTAAACCAGAAGAACACAAGTTGTTCTTGAAATTCTCTTCATTCAATTTTATGACACTCCTTTTTGTTAAAACATGCCTGCAAAAGCAATAAAACAAAACATAAAAACAGAATATAATATCTTAAAAGCAAAAAGAATAAAACTAATCAAACATGATAGCATGTTCATATAGATCATCCCCCTCAAACCCGCAGCAGAGTTAAAGCTTCATAGCATGAACACCAATGAAATTATAAGTTCATCAACTGATTCCAGAAACAAACACCTTTTCGACAAGCAAACTAGAACTTGGATCATGGCAACCTCCAATTTGGTTTGACCCACATGTTCCTGGAGGAGTTCCAAAGCTAGCAAATTTGATGGAAGATATGTGACTATCTTTGGGGCATGCTAAACGGGCAAAAGGGGTGTTTTTGTAATCCTCAAGTTTGTCTTCACCCTCAAGATCAAGTCCTAGCGAGGGCTGATCCTCTGCCACAAGGGCACATGCCCCAGAAAGCTTGCATCTTAAGAAACTAATTTTCGTTGGATCACCACCTTTCTCTTCAAAAATAACAAGAACATTTTCAGATGGCTTGAACCATGATCTTGGAACATACCTGATCCATAGGAAAAGGTACACAATATTTCATGACATGAAACAGATGAAGACTGAATCTGTATGACCTACAATAAGCACATAATATATTACCACCTCAGAGCTAGTTGGGGGTTGGATTTGATCTTAAATACAAGACCTCCAATCCACTTTATCTCCCAAATTTATAATTTTTCCAAAATACCCCTATTGATTGCCCATATTAAAGGGTTTTTATCTAAGGAAAGTCATGATGAAAGATCGTATTAGGAAAATCAACCTTTCAAGCCAAAAAAAGGGGGGAAATAAACCAATATTTGTTATAAATAACTCACATAACTAACTTCCGTAATTTGCTCAAATTAGTCAATTAGCTATTATATTAAAGACTAGAGGTAGTACTATTTTATAATGGATGGTTTCTACTCTAAACCACTTGTATTAGCGTAGTTAAAATATCACACAACTAAATCTATGAGATTGTATAACTATCATAACAAACTGTTCACGACTTCTAAGAAAAAAGCAGAGCCTGGTGAAAAACCTGACCACAATGTATAAAATTTGCTCAGTTTTCAATGATTTCCTCTTCTGTCTGCTATTCATGAATAGTATTTTTTTTTTCCTGATCAACTATAGAATATGTCAAAGACTTAAAATGCTTCGTAACCTACATCAACTTGTACACTGCCCAAAGTCTTTTATTATAGTGCTCTTCTTGGCCTAGTTAGTTTTGTGCAGTTTGGCAAGAAACTCTATTCCAGCCACTCGTAGTGACTAGATCTCTATAGAAAGAGATGTTACTAAATATCTAATTCCTCAGCTTTGATTAAACCATCTTAGCCTCACAGTTTTACCATTTCTGGGTGGATTCTCCACAGCCAGTGTCACATTTGTCGGGACTGAATTAACTTCTAGTCACATTTTTTAACACACTCTTGATGTATGCTTTTCCTAGGTCAATATCTTCCAATTTCATCTACATTTAGCCAGGCTAGACCTTTTCCCATATGTCCAACCGGTTCATACCCTGGCCAAGCATCAACACATACCTGCATGACGAAGAACTTCCTTTTTTAAGATTCTCCACCATACAACTAAATCTTTGGATAATTTCCACAACTGATGTCAAAGTCATTACCTTGTACCATGTAAATGGCTGTCCTTTCGGTGCTTCAGTAGTAGAAGTCCAGCTTAAATGATTTAAACCATCTCCCTGGTATATCTTTAGGTGTCCACCGTACAACCTGATATGCAACAAAGCAGGAAATGGAAGATATCAAGGGCTAGTAAAAGTTGTGGATAGTACTAGATTCATTCACCCACCATGTTTTTAAAGTAGTAGGAGCAGCAATAATTTAAGCCATGACTTGATGACTGAGTTTGAAATAGTCCTTAATATCAATTAATTTTTCCATGATACATACAATAATAGCAAATGTTTAAGTGTTGAACCCAAATTTAGTAACAAAACTTGTAGCAAGCATAATAACTGCATACCTGTAATTCCATTCTGCAGCAACAAATGGCCCTATCCGAAGAATCAGGAACAACCCAGCCTGCTGAACAATCTTTACAAACTTCACTAGATCGAATCGACCATCACAGTAATACTGCCAGAAAACAAATATTCAGTGGAAATTGAGCTTTAAAAAAATCACATCTAACAAGCATATTCTGATATACTCTAGTGTATGCATCTTAAAATTACATCATCTCAATAACTTTTTCCAACTCACATTTCCTGGAGAAAGTTCATGTCCATTCCAGAAAACATAGGTTTCGATTACATCTACTCCACCTTCCTTCGCTGTTTGAACCTTCCCCGGCCACATCTACTGCACAGCACATGAATCAAAAGACATAAAATTTTAGCTATCAAAATACAAAATGCACAACTGACACTTAGCAATCAATAACAATCTGAAAGCAAATGCAGGGTAAACTACAAGAAGAGTCTATAAATTAGATTATAATTTATCGAAACAAGTAACTTGACTTCAAGAAATCAAATAGCACCATTACATAAAGATTCAGAGTGGTGATGAGAGACATTTATGGAAAGTAAAATTCATAGATTCATAAAGCCCCCACAATGCTTACTCCAGCTTACTGTTACGTACAGATTAAAATAGAAACTACAAAACCCCATTCTCTCTCTTTTATAAGAAATCAAAAGTGAAGCTCAAGCAAGTTAGAAGTTGGTGTAACAGTTGCCTTACCGCAGGAAGGCTTCCAGGGTAGTGAATGGAGGCAGAGATAAGGAGCTTTCGCTGGCCATTGATGACGAGAGAGCGATGATCGTAAATACATTGCCAGCAAAAGCCAATGACAAGGAAGAAGATAGAAGGAATAGAACTAATGGCGCAATGGGTAAGAAGGATAACTTCATTTTGCTTTCACTTCAATACAGCCTTGAACTTTCGTATATTACATGAATAACAATTATAATTACGTTAAAATGTATTCCTTCTGTGTTATATATCAATCATGCTTTAATAAATCAAAAGCCAGAAATACAATCTTCTATGGAGAAGCATTAGCCAGTTAATCGTAAGCAATGCAAATAAATTTTATAACAGCTAACGAGCAAAACAGGGTAACCGCAAACAAAGGAACCTTCATGATACACCTAAAACAAAATCTGCTGGGGGACACAAGAAGAAAAGCATACAATATTACACCGATTCCATCAAGCAGGAGAATCTATAACCAAGGACACTTCATTACTCGGCCGAAGCAGCCTTCTTAATTTTCTTAGCTTTTACTTTCACTTCTCCACTTTCCTTGTTCTTCTTCTTCTTGCCAGAAACTTCATCCATAGCAGGTAAATCATTTTCCTTCTTTCTCTTAGAAGACAACCCGTCTTTCTTACTTTTATCCTCTTTCTTGGAGGCCTTCTTCAATTTTTTCTCACTATTCACCTCACTAAAAACCTCTTTGTCAGATTTTGATCCTTTCCTCTTCTTCTTATCTACCAGTGGTTCAACAGTCATTTCATCATCATCTTCTTTTTCTACATCCCCATCTTCCTCAACACCTGACTCATCTTGACTGAGTTCGTGACCTACATTATCATCCATGTACCGAACTTCATGGATCCTCCCCTTCTTCTTAACAACTTTAAGATCCTTCTTAGCCTCATCTTTCAGAATATCTCCATCCTCTTCCTTGACTTCCTCTATGCCCTTAACTCCCTCAATCTTCAATTTCATATCAGGAATTACCTGATAAAGCGGCAACGCAAGCGAATCCAATAACTTCAAATGAAAAGACCGTACAGAACCCCAACCTTTGGGCAAGAGTTCGACGATACCACTGACAGCCGCAGCCACATTAGCAACAATTTCGTCCCTTTCCATTGACACTTTGGCAACTCTCACCACACTACATGTACCTGTCCTGAGAAACAAGAACGCGGACGAGCATGCCCTCTCAATCTGCTCCTTCCAATTTTGATGCTTCAAATCCACTGGCACAGGAATCTTCTTCTTCTTAAAGAATTGCTTACCTAACAGCCGTGGCAGCAGAGGAATCACCCCTTTATCGGCGAAAAACATGTGGTAAGAACCACAGAGCTTCCGCTTAGCCTCAAAGGGACGATAATTAGACTGAAGCTTCGAAAGCTTGATAACTTTAGAAACTGGAATATTCTCCGATTTGATCTTCTTCTGCACGTCCTCTTTGGTAAGAATCGACTTAGGTCTGTCATCGATGATCAAACAGCACTCGGAAAATTCGGAGAGAAGAGAATGCGGAAGAGGGATCTTGTGGGCATTAACGCGAGACTTTGGAGGAAGCTTGTTGAGGGTGAGAACGAGGTAGACGAATTCATCGTCTAAGTCAAATAGCTTTGGTTTCTCGATTTCAGACTTTGAATTCTTCCATTTGAGAAGAGCATCAACGGCTTGTTGCACCGTAATGGGGCTCATTTTTTCGAAAGTCGCGGAACTTGCGGCTGCTGGGATCCCCACAGCCATGAGCAGGTGATGAAGATGCGAGGGTTTAGAGTCAGGTATACGCCGAAGAAGAAGAGGGCGTAGGTTTCGGAAAATAGGGTTTTACGCAATATCCTGAATATATGTTTTTTTTTTTTTTTTGGACGAAAGAGTGATTCCATTACTGAAGGAAGGAGCTACAAAAAATTGCAAATGGAGAGGGAAAAAAAAAAAACAACACAAGAACAACAAAATATGCAACATCAAGAACAAATACAGATAAAGGAACGAAGAAAAAGACAGCCAAAAAGCAAAAACAGACAACTAGACTTAGTCCCCATCAAAACAATGATCAGCATACAAAGAGATATCCGATCCCGCAGAAGTCTTCTGAGCTTCCAAAGTTAGAATAGATAACAAAGCGGGTGCTGGTGTCGAAACCCACCCAATCGGGCACACCCCTTTATAAGCATCAGCTGCCAGACAGTTCGCAGCACGGTTGCCCCCTCTCGGGGAAAAGGCTAAGGAAAACCCAACATTAGAGTTCAGGAGACCAATAACATCACGGATAATACTTCTGCATTGCCAATCGTACAAATCTGGAGAGTTGGAGACAGCACAGGAAACAAGAGGGAGACAATCAGATTCAAAGATCACCTTATCATGACCCAGGTCAATAGCCAGAAGAAGAGCCCTCTTGAGAGCCAAGGCCTCAGTCATAAAAGCTGAGATTGACTTGACCTTGTCTACGAAACCCCAACTAAACACGCCATAAGAATCTCGACAGATGATCCCAATAGCAGCATCGATCCCATGAGATGAGAAGGCACCATCACAATTAATCTTTAGACTACCTGGAGCCGGGGGGAACCATCTAGAACCAGGACTATCACAGCCCCTCGATCCTAAGAGATTCTCCTTCCGTCTCACACCCGCAGCCCAAAACTCACAATTACTCCTTTGAGCCAATTCAATAACCATAATCGGGTTTGGCTTTTTGTGTTCAAAAGTCATTTCATTTCGGGCTTTCCACATATACCACAAGAGCCAACATATGAGAGCAAGATCCATCTTACTTAGTAGGGGCGATTCTGAGATCTTCATCCACCATATCTTGAAATTGGGAACCGAGGAAACATCAATTCTAGCACCAAGAGAGCAACCAAACCAGATGCAGCGGGTCCATGGACATTGGAAGAAAACATGCTCAATCGTCTCATCAGTCTCCTCACACACAGGGCATCGTCCATCTTTGGATCTTTTCCTACACAGCAGAGCGTAGTTAACGGCCACTGCATCACTTCGAAAAACAGGGTTTAACTTTCGACCAAAAAAAGAAACAGGGTTTAACGCAATATCTGAATATATAATATTCCCTCCGGTCCTAATTATAAGACATAGTTGATTTTTTTGAAGAAGTTAAGGAAGCTAATTAAATTACCTTAGAGTTTTTTTTTTTTCTATTTTTTCCTACAAAGTACTCTCTCCGGTCCTAATTATAAGAGCTAGTTGACTTTTTTAGAGAGATTAAGGAAGCTAACTAAATTACTTTGAAGTATTTTTATTTTTATTCTTTTCTTCAAATTAATTAGTTTGACTAATAAACTAATATATAATCTAAAGATAAACAACATATAAAATGATTAAATAACTTATTTAGCTTCCTTAATCTCTCCAAAGAAAGTCAACTAGCTCTTATAATTAGGATCGAAGGTAGTAATTAGTTTGATTAAACCCTGTTTATTCTCCGATGTATGATAAACTTAACTCGAATACATCGGAGAATTCCAGTTTCAAAATGACGCAGGGCGATATGTTTCGAATATTATAATTCTCCGATTTTTTTTTTGGTCGAAGATGATTCTCCGATTTAACTGTAGATAAGGTAAGTATCCTTATATTATATTCCTTACTAAATACATAATTGATTTTTTTAGGATAATTTAGAAATTAAATAAGTTGTTTAATTATGGAAAAGTGCATGTACTACACATATAAAATGATGGAACCCATATATATATATGTATATATGTATAATTAGTACTCCCTCCGGTCCTAATTATAAGGCATAGTTGACTTTTTTGGAAAAGTTAAGGAAGCTAATTAAATTACTTTAGACTATTTTTATTTTTATTTTTTTCTTCAAACTAGTTAGTTTAACTAATAAACTAATATATAATCTAAAGATGCACAACATATGAAATAATTAAGTAACTTATTTAGCTTCCTTAATATCTCCAAAGAAAGTCAACTATGCCTTATAATTAGGACCGGAGGGAGTATTATATATATATATATGGGTCCCACTATTTCATGTGTGTAGGAATTTTCTTCTTCTCATCCAACAAGAGAAGTTTAAACCCCATTAATTATATTATATATTGTGTATTCGTAGACACATATATTAGTTTATTAGTTAAACTAATTAATTTAGAGAAAAATAAAAATAATATAAAATAATTTAATTACCTTCTTTAATTTCCCCCAAAAAAATCAAATTTGTCTCATATGTATGATTAGAGGAAGTATAGCAGTTTATTAGTTAAATTAATTAATTTAAAAAAATAAAAATAAAAATATTTTAATTAATTTTTTTAATATCTCAAAAAAAAATTCAATTTATCTTCTATTTATGTTTGGTGGAAGTAATTTGGGATTTTGTGTTTATGGTCATTTCATGTGATGTTTTTTTTTCCCAGTACATTCACTTCATGTAATTAGATCTTGGGCTTTCAGTTTTATTTTGCTTTTATGGGGCAGGGAACCCACATGTAATTGGACCGGTACCGGGCCTTAGGCCCAAAGAACTTGACAAAAAAATACACTTTATCACCATTTTTGTAAATTAAAAAAAAAAAAAACAACAACAACAACAAGATAGATGTTCATTATTTTTTAATGAGAAAATTTTTCAATTTTAAAACGGTTTAGATTCTAAAAGGAAATGATATTCTTACATATTAATAAAATCAAAAGGTTCAATTTAATTAAAAATTCATTCACAATAATCACTACAACGTTCATGTGGGCTCTTTTTTAACTGCCAACACCACTGAACTTTTTCTTTCTAAAAGCTCCCAAAAAGCTCTCTCCAAACAGGCTCATCGCATTTTAGTATGAGAGTTGGCTTTGCTGTGGGATTCTAGCCGGTTTGTTGTTCTCTATATTCTTGAATAGAGCATGAAGGCACATTTATTTTCGATTATTTAGTGGTGTGATAGATCAAATCTATGTCTTCATGGCCATAAAGCTTCGAAGATTCCGTTGAATGGGAAGAATACGCTATTTCTACAGGTTAGTTATAAAGTAATCTTTTGCTTTTTTTTTTTTTTTTTTGGTTACAAAGTAATCTTTTGCTATTTAAATGCAAATATTCCTTTTTATACGAAATTTTATTTCTACAAACATTCTTCAGTGTTGTAATTGTAATGATTCCATTTTTCTGTTTGTTGCTTTCTAAATCAAATGCATAAAGCAAATTAAGGCTCCATGTATTAATACAACCGCTAATTTCAACCGATTAAAAAGAATTAGATTTAAATATTTTGTTATATAAAACTACTAAAATGCCCAAATCTATCTTTAACGAGTAAATATGTAAATGTCCAATTAAATTTATGTTCCTCATCATTTATCAATAGTATGTAGTAGTTGATATTTCAATAGCAACATTTAGATTTAAGGCCCAAAAGTTTAGATTTTATTCTTCTCTTTCCCAGTTAATTAACTGCCATTTAAAAAAGAAAATCACACTTAATTAGAATATTGAGTTGGAGTGAGCTCATAAATTCATGCTTTCCTTTTTCAAAGCAATAGGTAGGCGATTCCAGATCTTTCAAGACTTGCATGCTGTTATAAATATTATATATGGGTGTATCAAAAAAATAGTCTTTCCAATATTATGAAATATGTTTAAATGAAAAGATGTATTCTGAGAAGTCGTGTTCTTACAAATTAAGGAATTTGTATTGGTTCATGAATCAACATGGCTCATAATTTAAACAAATAGTTATGACTTTCTAAAGAGGTGTAATGTTCAAGAGTCACCACTTTAAGGCATTGATTCATTATTTATAAATACTCTAATTGTGACACCATTTAAAAGAGAGAATTAGAAAACATCGGTAATCTCTTGCTGAGTTATCTTATCTTCCGCCAGTTCTGCCGCCTTGATTTAATCAAGAAGGATCTGTTTAACCCTGGGGAGTACCGCTTCTTCTTTACCGGTGGTTGCTGAATAACTCTATAGGACAGTGTTCTCGAACACGACTTAGATCATCCTCTTCTTTATTCTTTTAGATCGCTCATGACGCCAACAATCTATAGAGTTAGTCTCGCTGATTATGAAATTTGTGAGTGTGAGTGAGGGAGAGAGAAACAAATGGAGAAGAGTATGAGCACACTATCAGTTAAGGACACAACGAAAATTGGACTCAGATTTATGCATAGTTCATTACCATTTTCGGCAGTCTTGTGAGTTTTTACTGGTTTTCTTCTTGTGCAGTAATATTGTATTTTTATAGATTATACATATTGATTACACAGATTTTTATCTTATTGATATTTCTATCTTGAAAGTATTTTCACCAACAATCTTAAAACATTTTTTGATGAATCTGGGTTTATTTCATAATCTTGAAAATTTAGACTTTATGTGATTTTGCATAATCATGAGGTGCGCACACATATATGAATTATTTCTACGCACAATTTTTTATTTTTTGAATTGGGATTCATTTCTATATAATTGAGTTTTTCCTGTGAATTATTCCATATATATGATTATTGAAATATGGGTTTTTTCTTTCCCTGCATATATATGTTTGTATATGGTTCACGAGCATGTTATTCTCTTGTCTGTGTGGCATAGAAGTTTTTACTTTTTTCCCACTTGTGGTTATGATAATCTTCTTATGTATGCCCGTACGTTGTTGGTTTAAAATTTATGTCTCCAATCTGAATGATTCTATCGTGTTAGAATATGTGTGGGTACGCATGATTTTTTCGGATTTAGGGCGGAAGAGATTGTTTTGCATTCTTTGATGATATGCTTATGGGTATTATAAAATAATGATTATTATTTTGACTCTGTATCCATGTGTGGTGGCTTCTAGTTTTCTTTTGTTTGTGTATATGATTTGAATATGCCCAACTTGTTCGGCCTGAAACAACGTTTATTTTGCAAGTGGCATTCATATCTATTCAAAACTATCACTGGAACATAAATTTTGTTTGTGGGTTTCTTCCCTTCATTCTCTTATGCTATTCGGGAAAAATGGAAGAATATAGAGAGAGATTATAATGGAATCAGTTCTTTGCCGTCTTTAGTTTTTGAGATTGGGTCATAAGGAAAAAGTGTTTTTAGGCCCCAAAATAGGTTTCATTGCGTAGGTCTCGAAAAAACGAAGAGATAGACACCAAGAACGTAAAAAACCGACGTCGGAAATGCCGGTTATGAAGGGATGAAGAGTCGGGTCCAAGGATCCATAAGGGTCTGTATGACCTGGCTGGAGATAGGGGATGATACTCCAATCTGAAACAGCATCTTTTTATATTTTGCGAGCCACCTCCCTTCAGTGAAAGGGCGCACAGTTCAAACATGAAGAATATGAAAAATATGAAGCAGTTTTTGATGCCATTTTTTGATGAAGCATTTTAATTTGTTTCACTGTTTATTAAAAATATGAAGAAATGCACCTGGTAGTATTCGAACACACGACCTTAGCCTATGGAGCCTCCCTTCAGTGAAAGGGCGCACAGTTCAAATATGAAGAATATGAAAAATATGAAGCATGTTATGAAACTGAAGAAATTCAATAGAAATGTAGAAAGAAGTCAGAGAAAAATTCTAGAGAGATGGAGGAATTCTCACTTCAGTGTGTATATTGAATGTTTACATAAGGCCTCTATTTATAGACCTTCAAGGGTTACTATGTAGTGGACAAAAACATAAATGAACATCCATATAATAATATATTCATAATACTCCCCCTTGGATGTTCATTTATGAATGTGCCTCGTTAAAAACTTTAACTAGGAAAAACCCAGTGGGATAAAAACCTAGCCAAAGAAAAGAGTACATCATTCATTGATACACTGTCCAATGCTGCCTCATTAAAAACCTTTCTAGGAAAACCCAGTGGGATAAAACCTAGATAAGGGAAAAAGAGTACAGCGTGTATCGACTCCCCCTCTTGACAACATCAGTTGAGATCTTTGAATCTTTGGAGGCAATGCTATGAACAAGCTTTTCAAAAATTGCTTCAGGTAGTGACTTAGTGAATAAATCTGCCAGATTTTCACTTGAATTGATTTCCTAGATATCTATCTCATCAACCTTTTGAAGATCATGAGTGAAGAATAATTTTGGCGAAATATGCTTCGTTCTGTCGCCCTTGATATATCCTTCTTAACCACACACATTCTTGACTTGCTTCATCTATTGCTAGAATTTCTGCATGGTTAGATGATGTGGCTGATATAGTCTATTCCATAGATCACCATGAAATAGTTGCACCTCCACATGTAAATAGATAGCCTGTTTGTGATTTACCATAATGTGGATTAGACAAAAATCCAGCGTCTGCATTACCAAACAGATCATGTTTGGATACATTTGAGTAGTATAACCCAATGTCCATGGTGCCTCTGAGGTAACGAAAAATGTGATTTACTCCATTCCAATGCCTCTGTGTTGGTGCAGAACTATATCTTGCCAGTAAGTAATAAATCAGAACGTGTGTACTGAGCAAGATACATTAGTGCTCCAATGGCATTAAGATATGGTACTTCTGGACCAAGTAGTTACACTAATATATGGCACTTCTGGACCAAGTAGTTCTTCCTCACCTTCTTCAGTAATTATTTGAGATCGGAATGGATCTTTATCAACATGTAAGGATCTTACAATCATTAGAGTACAAGATGGATGTGACTTATCCATATAAAATCTTTCTAGAACATTCTTTGTATATGTTTCTTAATATAAAAAGATCCCATCCTTCAGGTATTCAATCTGTAGTCCAAGATAGAATTTTTTGTTCTGCCCAAATCTTTCATCTCAAATTCTTTCTTCAAAGAGTAAATTGCTTGTTGGAGCTCTTCAGGAGTCCAATGATGTTGATATTATCAACATATACCACAATTCTAGCAAATTCATTTCTAGATCTGTTAATGAAAATGCATGGGCATATATAAGGTCATTTCTGTACCCTTCTTTTCATCAGATATTCTTTGAAACAGTTATGCCACATGTGCCCTAATAGCTTCAGGCTAAGGAACTTATTTAACTTAATTGAGTATTGTTCTTAAGAACATGAATGTGATGTTTCTAACATCTCAATGCCTTCAGAGACTCGTACTTCTGGTACATTAAATCATTCGAGCACATATGTTTCTATCACCATTAATCCTTCAGGGACTTTCATATAAATGTCACTATTAAGTGAACCATACAAATAAGTAGTTACAACTTGTAACATCCATTAGGCGCAGATAAAGCCTTTCATTATCCACTTCTGGTGAATATGCTTCATTAAAATGAATGCCAAGCCTTTATGTAAAACTTTGGACTACAAGGCTTGCAATGACATATAGTCAAGTATTCTATTGTTCGCTATGGATCAATAAAAATATTCAATCTTCAGGATTCATGCCATATATGGACTTATTTAATAATGTTCTCGAGAACTTAAATCAGATGATTTTAACATCTTGAATCAGAGATATATGCTTCTAGCATTTTAAGTCCTTCGGGGACATGTGCTGCTGGCAGGTTAAGTCCTTCTGGAACAAGTGCTTCTGGCTTGTTAAGTCCTTCAGGGACATGTGCTTCTAGCACCTTCTTATTAATTTTAGCTCATGATCCTCATTATAATTCATTATACCATATGCTATATAACAAGCAAATATTTCGTCAATGTTGACTTTATTTCGGTCCCATCGGATAATATTCATAATGTATTGAGATCTCATTATTTTCTCATTTTTCAGGTACCTGTGTCTCTTCTGGGACTGCAACATTCTCTTCTGGAGATGTCTCTACTGGAGATAATAACTCTTTAGGAGATGGCTCTTCTGGAGCAACAATAATTTCCTTAATTATCCTCAACTCGATCATCTATATTCTTAGCTCCTTTTATTTTTTTTTTTTGAGGATTTCTCTTTTGAATCGATGGACCTACCACGCTTCAGGCGTGCTTTCAAAACATTTATAATAGGTTGTCCTTCAAGGACATCAATTCTGATAGGAGCATTAGCAGCTGAGACATGTGACATTGTCACTTTCTTTAGGTCAGTAAATGCTTCTGGCATTAGACTAGCTAAAATCTGCAAATGAATTATCTTTTGAACTTCCAGTTCACATTATTTCGTACGAGGATTAGAATGAGCCAATGATAATTCATTCCAGCTAATCTCATTACCCAACTATTTATTTTCTCCCCCTCATGATGGGAAAACAATGTCAAATCATAATTGACTAATCATGTAGTATAAGTCTCCTAAATCCATCTGTTACTATTAGAAACATCATTATGTTTCATTTAGAGACAAACAAGAAGGAGGAGATCTTTACACAACATTTATCCATCTACGTGCATTATAGTCGAATATTGCACATTTAAAACTTTTAAGATGGAATTAATCTGGTTACTGACCAAAAACCAAGATTCTAGAGAGAATCTTGTTGGCTTATATAAATGCTGCAACAATCAAAATATACCAACATAGAAATCTTTGTTCTCATAAGTATTGAATACATGATTTATGGATCGTATAATCTGGAAATAGCGCGCTTAATTTATTCAAAACATCAAACATTATTGCAAACTCCATGTTGCAATCATTTTTACAAACTTCAGGTTGCATTCTTACAAACTTCTGGTTGTAAGCTAATAATCTCACATGTAACCAAATGCATCTTTCAAGTTTACATGTCATTTCAATGGGCCCATATAATAATGTTTGATATATTTCCAGAGATCCATTACCAATCATGACCAATGATATTTTCATAGTCAAAACTATTTGAGAGCAAATAACACATAATACATAAACAATATGTTGGTTATTTATGAAGAATCTTCTGGTTCTTCAATGAATGTTAATATATAATCTTATTTGCATTATATGTATATGACTCGGATGATCAAACAAGTCATGCCAACAACAAATTTAATTGAATCAGTAAACTTCTGGTTTACTGTAAGATATATAACTACCAAACATATTCAGTAAACTTCTGGTTTACTGTAACAATTATCTTTACCAATAATAAATATTTTAATTCACATCATAATTTGACATTTATTTGGGAGAGCTATTAGACTTTGTGTGAGAAATATTACTTTTCAAAATTAGCTCACACTTGTATTCTAACTCACACTTGTTTTCTAACAATCTCCCCCTCAAGTGTGAGTTATATAAACTAGAATATTTGCATTTCTAAATCATTTTCAAACTCTTTAAACATTGAAAGAAAAAGTTATGTTAATTCTTCAGGAATAAACATATAATATTACTTTACTAAATAATCTAATTATTCATGATTAATATACTTCAATTAACTCATATATGCATAATATATACAGTCCACCACATATGAAGATATTTATGATCAAATTTAGTAAAACCACACAGATTAACTTTAGCAGGAAATTCACATGACAAAATAACAACAAATTAAGCATCATATTACCTTATGGGCTTATTATTTCTCTTGGCTTCTAGATATTTTTCTGCTACTCATTGCCTCTATAATATCTCACTGGCTTCAGTAGCAAATATTTAATTTGCTATATTGTAAACTTCTGGTTTACAATAGTATGTATTCTCTATATGATATCTATTTTTTGCAGATATCATCGAAACTCAATAAGTTTCTTTTATATACTAGATTAATCAATATATAATTTTGTTCCTTTAGGTAACAAAATATTAGCTCTTCTGGAGCATTCTGTCCATTTTATACTACCATATATTATTTTAGCCTCTCTTACAAAAAAAAAAAAAACAAAATATGCTAATTAGTTTCCAAAACTATTAGCCTTTAGACTTAGTGTAACACAAATCTCTATTAGCCTTTAGACTTAGAGTGATGCAAATCTCTGCAAGTTATTGTCTTCTGGACAATATTTTTCAAGGCTACAAAAATCATTGTATTATACAATATTTGAAATATAGGCCTTCAGGGCCTTTGTGGTTCTTATTAATAATTTTTCCCTACTTCCGGTGGGAATTTAAACCAACATGATTACAAAAAAAAATGAACACACACTTTACTGTAGTCACATTTTTACCCGTATTCATGGCCATAATTAAATTCATTTATTACTTCACCCACTTCTGGGAATGAAGCCAAGCCAGTTATTACTTCATTCACTTCTAGGATTGAAGTCGAGTCATTTGACAATATTCATGATTCTTGCAATAAAAGCTCATTATATTGTTCGACTACATGATGTCAATGAAATTATTTCAAAATATTTCTTAAAAACCTGTTTCACAAAAATTGCTACTACAGGAGCAAAATGGATATATCAATTTATAATAAACTTTTAGAAGAACAACCATCTTCTGGTGGTTAATACAATCCCTTTGATTTGTTTTAAAGAACATGGGGGTCTATTCATACCCAAATATTAATTGAGGCATTAATACAAATATTGGTCTATTCCAATTTATCTCATGGCTTCAGGCCAATTTATGCCTCCAAGTCAATATATACATCAAGGTTGACTATATGTATCATCATGGCTTCAGGCCAATTATGTGCCTTCTTTTGGCTTCTAGCCAACTTTATGCTCTCTCTTGGCATCTGGGCAACTTTTGTTATATAACTTCATGCCATTTTTCTCTTCAAGAGAAATTAAATCAAGATGGCTTCCAACTGTCTATCTTCAGGATAAACAAAGATTTCTAGCCATTGTATATGACGTCTGATCATATAATAAGGAAGATATTAATATTAAAATAATTAACAGAACATAAATAATAAATGTTATGTTAGTAACAATTATAATAAATTAAATCTAGACTTCCAGTTAGGAGATTTAACCCCAAGTAGGAGTCGAATTAATAAAAGGAAAATAAAAGCATAATAATAAATAAACCTTAAAATCAAATCTAGACTTCCAGTTAGGAGATTTAACCCCAAGTAGGAGTCGAATTAATAAAAGGAAAATAAAAGCATAATAATAAATAAACCTTAAAATTAAATCTAGACTTCCAATTAGGAGATTTAACCCCAAGTAGGAGTCAAATGGAAAAATAAAAATAAATGTTGAAGTTTAAATATGTTAGGAACAATAAAAATAGAATATCACAAATTAAAACAATATAAGAAAAGAATTAATATATATTGCACAATCATTATGTAATCGTTGTGTAATCATTTAAATAGTAATAATAATATAATATTAAAAACATGTGGGGCCCACGGGAAATTTTTTTTCAAACCTCCCGTGAACTCCTCCTCCTTCCTTTTTTTTTTTTTTTTTTTCTTTTCTTCTTCTTCTTCTTCCTTCGCCCGACGCCTCTGCAACCTCCTTTTTTTTTTTTTTTCCTTTCTTTCACTCATACCATCAGATCAATAAAATCATTAATCAAAGCTTAATAGAAAACATACCTGAGTGAAGAGAAATCACTTTCACCGATCAAAAATAATCTTTCAGCTAAAAATACCTCCTTTGGGACGATTTGAAAAAACTCCTTCTTCCATGAGAACTCCATCAACCGCTTGCCACAGTGAGGAAATTGGCGGCAAGAATAACACCTAGGGCGTGCTTCTTTGTCTCCATGGTTGGGGGTGAGAGATCGAAGGATTTGGGAAGTGGGAAGGGACTTTTTTTTTTTTTTTAGAAACAGTGAGTGAGGAAGAGATAAAAAGAGCGATGGTGATGGTGAGGAAATAAGTTGCAGAAATACAGAAGAAGAAAGAAGATGATAGTGAAGAAGAATAATTGTAATCAACAACAAAAACTCAATTAATTAGAGCTTCGTGCTGATAACGTGTTATGAAACTGAAGAAATTCAATAGAAATGTAGAAAGAAGTCAGAGAAAAATTCTAGAGAGATGGAGGAATTCTCACTTCAGTGTGTATATTGAATGTTTACATAAGGCCTCTATTTATAGACCTTCAAGGGTTACTATGTAGTGGACAAAAACGTAAATGAACATCCATATAATAATATATTCATAATAAAGCAGTTTTTGATGCCATTTTTTGATGAAGCATTTTAATTTGTTTCACTGTTTATTAAAAATATGAAGAAATGCACCTGGTAGTGTTCGAACACACGACCTTAGCCTATGGACAGACTTGCCTTATCAGTTGAGCTGTTGGCGCTTCCTTGATTAAGAGTGGGCCGAAATATAGTTAAACTATATTTAGTGTGGGGGACCATTTGTTAGGCTGGACTTATTTCTGTTTGGGCTAGCTAGTGTTTTAGGCTGCACGTTTTTTATAAAAGAAAAAACATTGGACTTAATTTTTGTGGATTATGAAATATTTGAAAAATTCTAATTTAATTAATTAGAATGAAAGGGAATTTATTCCCGTTGAAGGCTTTATTAATGGATTTGGTAATTTATAATTTCCTATATCTCTCCTATAATATTGTGAATATTTTTAAATTAATATGGTTAAATAAAAGTAGAGATTTGTTCTGTTCAACATGATAATAGTTGAAAGTTGAAACAAATTTTTGTTTTAATAAATCTGGTGATATATTTGTGAATATCTCGGCCACTATTCAATTTACTAGAAGGATTTGTTACTATGATCAATGAATAAAAATAATGAATTGCATGATGTGTGATTTATTATGATATACTATATAAATTAGTTTGAATATTGAAATTCTTAGATTTTTAATGCTGCAATTTATGTTTATATTTCGGTGATTGATATAATCTGGTGCTTTGAATTTTTCAAAGAGGATTTGTGGCATTGGTTTCACACATATTTAAATGGTGTGAATATTATTAAATATTGGTATTTAAAATAATTAAAGATTTATAAATTTATGTGGAAAATTCTGTGTGAGGACAGAATATTAATATATAAAATATATCTTATTTTGACAAAAGGAAATTAATTAAGTTGAGGCTTTTTCTTTTTCTGTGAAAAGCAAATTTTGTTATGTGAAATAAATGATAATGTTTGAGACATTCTCATTTAATTAAAATATAAGATTAAATTGGCATGACCTTTTGTTGAAGTATACAGTCATATGATTATGTTGTTTTATAAAGTGTGAATCTTTATAAATATACTAATGGGATTCTAATTTAATTAGAATTTTAGAGGGCATTGAATACTCGTATAGTTATATATAATTGGTCTTTTTTTTTTTAAACTCAAAAGAAATATGCTCTTCTATCATCTCATGGAATTTTTGAATAGACAAAATTTCTTGCAAAAAGTTTTCTTTTGTGTGTGTGTGGGTGTGTTGAACCTTCACTTTTCCATGCCAGCTATGGGCTTTGAAGGAAGTACACATACAGTTATATTTTTTCCTTTTCATAGCCTCATTTATAGATCTTGGTACCATGTCTTTACTTTATGATTTAAGTCCCTGAATCTTTGTAGGTCATACTGTTGGCGATTGTATTCTGGTTGACTATTTAAAAGGCGAGCTTCCAAAGTGTATTTATGCAGGGCACCTGGTGAAGATTATTGGCTGCAAAAAAGCTTGGTTTGCTATAATTTTATTTTGACCCACCTATTTATTTTCTGTAATCTTTTCATTTGAACTTACTATCATTGTTATCGGCATAAATCAAAGTAGTTATCTTTTCATCTTATGTTGCATACTGCATTAAAGCTTTAATGAGGAGGCATTTAAGATCTCTATCTGTCAGCTTGTGTCTTGTATTTTCTCCATTGAATGGGTAAAGGAATCTACCTTGTAATTTTCTTCTGTGGTTAGAGACATCAGTGTTCTGAGTTTCTCAATTAGTGAAGCTTTGGCAGTTTTGATTATTTGGTCATCTAATGTTTCAACATGTTTCTGGTTGAGTTGGTTTCTTCCTGTTTTTATTTATTTAAAGCACTTTACTCTTCTTTCTTTTCCTTTGTTTTCAAATTAGTTTGGACGAGAATTGTTTTATTTTGGGAAAATCACACTAAGGTCCGGGAAATAATATCAGAAAAGTTTCATAGCTTGTCAATGACAAGTAAAAGAGCTATCATTAACAAGTCAAACTGCTATCATTGATAAGTTATGACATTTTTTTGATATTATTTTCCTTAACTGGGATTTTAGTGTGATTTTCCCTTTATTTTTTCTTGATTTGCTCTGCTGGGATTATCTTGGGGGTTTGATTGGATAAGATGTGGCTTGACTGCATTGAACTCTGGTTCCTATTGGAATGTTTTGCAGGAACTTTTTATTTTGGGAAGATTACATTTAAGGATCTGAATTTGATAAAAATCAAATTGAATGATATCTAAATTTGTAGTTACTCCAAATAATCCATAGTTCCTACTTGCTTTTAGGGATTCATTATAAGGTTTGCAGGCTACTTGGGAAAGTTAAAGTAACTTTCATAGTAACTTTTCTAAAATCTGATAGCAACTCTTGATAATCTTTCAGGCCACTTTTTGTAACACCCCAATTTTAATATTCGAAAACTTGGCCAAAATATTTGTAATACCTCCAAGAGGGTTTATCAATATCCAAATCATCAGATTATATTACCATTTTAAATAAAGTTCGTAATACATAATCAAAATAAATTTCAAAAAAATATTTTAGAGTTCAATACAAAGTGGAAGTCTTAGGTTCATGAAAAATAAAATAATATAACATAAACTATAGGAGTACAAAAGAACCTTCAATGCACACTCCATAGGTGTCTTCCTTTGATTTTTACTAGGATATTCACATGAAAAATGTTACTATGGGATGAGATTCCACGTCTCAGTAACTACTAAAAGTTTCTATTGTATACAAGCAAATTACATATAACAAAAAGTAGAGGCTGATTTCAAATATATTTGTATATATACCATAATTTCTCGTACAAAATTTTCTTTCCAAAGTAATCATCATTATGTCGAATTTTGAACTATAAATATACATTGCATTATGTAGCCTCCCTTATATCACCGTCCTCCCTTGTACCGTTGACTAGATCCATAGGTTAACACATAGTCCAATAGAAACTCATTCATTTGACTGGATGATTCTAAGCTCACCAAAACTTAAGATTTACCTAGCCAAATGTATAGAGATTAAATCTGGACTATGGCTCTCCTCCTTAAAAATAGCAACTAAGGAGGTGTCACGTGTCCTATAACTCCAATATAATCCCGGCCAGAGGAAAACATGGAAGATGAGCCCCTGAAAAGTATCATCCACTGTGCATCGAGTGGTGGTATAAACAAATCTTGTCATTCAAATTGCTCCTTACTCTAACCCATCACACATACAACCATCATGATAATTTTATCAATAAAATAAAGTAAATTAAAACAAGCTTCCATTTATATAAAATATCATCATAAGGTAAACCAAACATTTTATAAAAACCTCATTAGACCAATCTATCATTTTTGAATTTCGAGGGATTAAATTGTCATTTTTAAAATTTGGGACTAAACTGTCATTTCTCAAAATTCAAGAGCAAAACCGTAATTTTTGTTGGGTATAAAACTGTAATTTTCATGAGTACAAAACAATTTTCTAGGTACAAAACTATAATATTCAACTTTAATTATAATAATATTATAATACATATACACATAATGTACAATTGTACACAATTTACAAGTATATGGAAGAATATCGAGAGTTATCTGTTACTCTTTAGCTCTCAAATAATTACCAAAAAGTTACTATAAGGCTCCCAAATAAATACTACCTTACTCTCCTTCTATCTATCCTCTTTCTCTCACCCTTCCTGCCTTGCCTTCGGTGTATGTGTGAGTGCAGGTGTGTGTTTGTGTGTATGGTGAGGGTATTTATACAAAAATCCCCCACCGCCTTATATCTGGCGCCCCCTCTTTCTTTCTTTTTTTTTTTTCCCTAAAATGGGGGGGTGCAATTTTCTAATGGGGTGCTACCCCCCAATTTAGAATGTGGGTGGTGCCCCTTTTTCAAAAGGTGGGCAACCTTTATTTTTATTTTATTTTTTTTGTTTTCCTTTCTTTGGTCCGTACTTTACTCTCTCAACATAATAATATATATAATAATATTAAATAATATCTTAATAATATATAGAAATTTATTTATCTTAATATATAGACAAAAACTCTTAATTCTAAACCTATAAATCTCTTCAAAATACTTATCAATCATAACCCCAAAATACTTAATTACTATAAACATTTTGGGATGTTATACTTTTGGTACAATGAAAGCAAGTTGCTGAAAGGGAAAATGAGAGAGAAAATCTTCCCTAACAAGTTTGGTTGAACAGATCTAGGCTTCTTAAAGACATGCTTCCCTCAAAGAAGCAGGTCTTCTCTTTTTAGGTTATGAAACTGGGTTTCCTTCATGGAATCAAAAGTTTGCTCCCATTTTGCTGAGTTATCAAATATTCTAACCATTGGTGCATTTAGTTGCAGAAGCAGTGAAGCCGTTGGGTATTGTATTCAGCACCACCAGCTCATTCCAGATGAAACTATTGTCGAAGAGCATGCCACTGCCTCTTCGGCTTTGTCAAATTTAGGCGAAGCCTGATATTGCTGTTTGCCTGTTTCTGAACTCATCTATTTGTGTGTTATGCTTGAAGCCATGAAGCTTGTGGCCTTAATGCTTTTATCCCTCTACAGATCTATCCGGTGATTTTGTTTGAATAGTATTTTTGCCTCCTGCTTCTCCCCATCTTTCTTTTTCTTAAAAATAATTCTTGCCAACCAAATATGATACTTCTCCGATCTTAAATTTAGGACATAGTTTGTAGTGCAAATTACATTATAAACTGTATCCTATATTTTAGATTGGAGGTAGTATTGATATAACTTTTGTTGTGTATAAGTCCTTTAGATGTAATTTTTCCTCTTATTTTGTTGTAAATAGCTAGCCCTTTATGTCTTAATTACTCAGCATACATTTCACACACATCAAAAGTTTGTAGCATGGAACTTATATGACGTGACTATGCCAACATGCAGATATTTCTGACAAAGGACATGGTCAATCATATGTCCAAGAATCTTAAATTGAACTTAGAGAACTGTTGTGAGGGCTCACTTTTAATCTCTATTTTTTTTTTTTTGGGTATAATGTTTATTACGCTAAAAAGTTTGGAAGTATCAATCATCTTTGTTAATCTATTGCATAACATTATTAAAGATCAGATACTTTTAAGTATTTTAACTTGGATTTGAATTTTGTATACCAATCGTCTATCACCGTATTAAGAGAGTGAAATCATTTCTTTCAATTATTGTAAAAAAAAATAGAGAATGAAATTATTATGAGCTGGAAAAAATTCAGGATTTGATAACTTCATGTCCTTCATAACCAAAAAATTTTAAGATATTTAATAATTTCGAACATTTTTAAAATCCTTACAAGTATTTAAAGATGGTAGTAGTATTGCATAAAATTACATTTGCAAAGAGTGGTTTAAACATATGAGAGGGTACTAACATGATCATCGCCCATCTTCTATCTCAAATGCTAACTGTTTCTGGATGCTATCATAGGCAGCTGAAGTGCTAGCACTAGCATTCTCATATCCATCAGCCACATGACCAAGCAAGCATTTACATTCTTCAGACATCATATCCCCTCCTTTTACCCAAGGATGCTTTTTCATAGCAATTAGACCTTCTAATTCTGTTGCTACTTCTTTCATAGTTGGCCTTTCCTCCCCATTCATTCTAATGCACCTTCTTGCTAAGAAAGCAACCTCCTTTAATTGCTCTGCATTCTTCTGATCTAACACTCGATTGTCAAGAATCTGCCATAAGTTGTCTTCTTTCATTGAAGATGCAAAGTACATAGCCAAATTTCTTTGTCCTGACCTATTGAATTCAACCGCTTTATTCCCAGTGATTAGCTCCACAAGCACAACCCCAAAGCTATATACATCGCTTTTCTCATTTAGTTCACCTGTAAGTAGGTACTCTGGGTCCAGATATCCTAATGTCCCTTGAACTACAGTAGAAACTTGACTTTCATTGAGAGGAACAAGTCTTGAAGCTCCAAAGTCAGAAACTTTTGCTATATGATTGTGATTTAATAGTATGTTGGCAGATTTAATATCACGATGAATAATTGGAATAGAAGCAGAAGAGTGTAAATATGAAATGGCCTCGGCTATTTCTGCAGCTATCCTTAATCGAGTCTCCCACGAAAGAGAATGCTCATTCTTTAGTGTGTCTATATGGTCAAGAAGGGTGCCATTGTCCACAAACTCATAAACCAACAAGGGAACTTCAGTTTCAAGACAACATCCAAAAAGTTTAACCACATTCCTATGGTTGATTTGGGAAAGTACAGTCACTTCATTGACAAAATCCTTAACTTGTCTTGAGTCACCTCCTACTCTGGACCTTTTAATGGCAACAATTGAGTTATCTGGTAATATGCCCTTGTAAACCGTGCCTTGTCCTCCACGACCGAGAATTCTGCTCTCATCAAAGTTGTTTGTGGCAATTTTGAGCTCGTCTTCGGTGAAAATTTTGGTTCTATCAGTGTATCCTTGTTGTTGATGAAGTTGTTGCAGCATATAATTTCCTCCATTTTGCTCAAAATATTGTCTTCTAAGTTGTTTTAGTGTTCTTTGTTTGTTTCCCCAACATAATGTGGAGACCAATGTAAAGATAACAAGCAAGCCTATAGAAATGCCTGCAAAGAATGTTCAAAATGTTATCCAAAGCTGTTAGTAAGTGGTGTTGTTTGTCAATAAAGCATGGCTTTGAACATTTCATGATAGTGATGTTTTGTTTGTTCCCCATCAGAGGCGGAGCCAGAAATTGTAGTTAAGGGGCGAATTTTATAAAATAGAACTCAAATGTTTATAAAATTACATTTCATCCCTATAAACATTTCAATATTTCTATTCTAGTTCCTTCAATATAGAAATAATAGAGACTAAAATGAAAACAGTAGAACTTTTATCAGGCTGAAATATAATTCTATAAAAATCTGGGTTGTCATCTGTAATTTTTTTTGGGGGGCGGGGGCCACCTCTAGCACCCCTGCCTCTGCCCCTGTTCCCCATCACCCCCCATCCAATAGTGTTGAGTATCTCTTGTAGGCGGAGATGAAGAAGCTAGTTTGTGGTTTTTGAACTCAAATTGGTAATGCTTTGAATGAAAACAAAAGTTTCTATAAATATGGAAATGAGGCATGCAAATTAACAATTGTGACACAACTGAAATAAATTGTTCTGCGATTGACACAGCTTAAAAAAGATATTGGCATGTCATTATCAAGTTGCTGACGTATTAAGTGTCTTGATCTGTAACATATTGCTACATGTGTGTGTGTGTGTTTTTTTTTAATTTAATGCCGAAATTTGTGACTCCTTTTATTTTTTATTAAGGAATGGGATGACAAAACTATTTTTAAATCCAAATCAAAATTGGGTCAATTTAACACTGTTAACTAAGATGAATCTAACGATAAAGGGTTAATTACTATGATATTCTTACCCAGTAAAATTTCTTTGATTGGGGACTTGCAGCCGGATCCATTTGTATAGCCGTCACCAAAATAACCCCATGGACATGAACAAGTATAATTTCCATTGACGTTGTGGCATTTCCTACTACAACGATTGTCCCCATCGCACTCATTGATATCTGTAAAATCAATCTTTAGCCTGATTGTACATATCTCCAAGTACAGCTATGCTAAATATCAAAATCTTGTTAAAATATAATTAAGGGTCAATATAATTCTTGCACCTTAACTCTGACCTTATTTTTGTTTTAGTCCCTTAGGTTAAGTTTTTTTATTTTAAAGTTTAAAATATTTGGTTAAGATGCAATTTTAAATTTTAAAGGGTGTAAAAATAGACATAACATTTTAAAATAGGGCAACTTTAACAATTCAATCAAATTGGTCCAAACTTCGTATTTTTTAATATGGGACTTACTTATTCTCCTTCTAATTTTATAATTATAACGGAAGTTTGTGTCAATTTTATGAAATTGCTAAAATTGCACCATTTAAAATTGCATCTTAACCCTAAAAGATTAATCCTATAATTAAATAAAACCTACATCATTTTGCCATTAAATGACCAAGGCCATGGTTTGAAATTATTGGGACTAAGACCAAAATCGTGGTGAATTGAATGTATCAAATATTAACTACAATCGGTTCCAAATATAAAACTCAGTTAACTTTTTTGTTGAGAGATTAAAGAATTTAATTAAATTACTTTAAATATTTCTATTTTTTCTTCAAACTAATTTGACTTATAAATTAATATATAATTTAATAATATATAATATATGATATAATTAAATAATTTAGTTAGATTCCTTAATTTCTCCAAAAAAAAAGTTAGCATGTTGTCATATTTAGTATAGCTAGCAAAACAGGCCGAGCTCATAGTTAGGCCTTGAATTTAAATTTTTTTGCCTCAAAAGTGAAAGCATGCTTAAAAAGATAAGCCTTGTGGGTCAAGGGCTGGGCCTTTTAGGCCTGTATGTTTTTTTTTTAAAAAAAATTTATTTATATGATAATAATAGTATTGATTTTTCATACTTTATTAATGATGTTGCAAATATTTAGTTGCTATTATCTTTTTTAGAATTAAGTTTCATAAGAACATCTAATATTAAGAATCCTAAAAATTAAAAAATAATAAAAGATATTTCTTATTTCATAAACATTCTTACTAATTTTGTATTTTTTGACTTATTTTCTCATGTTTTTTTTTTCATATATGATGTTGTTTATTTACACTTTTTAAAATATATTTATAAAAAGTATTTTTAATTTTGTTAAGTCTTCTCATTAATTATTTGTAATTGTAGTATGTGAACAATAATTTACCTTTAATTATGATTTAGTGGTTGTGTTTGTTTGTTGTATAATGTACATAATTTATAACTTAATTTTGACAATATTTATATGTTAAATTATGATTTTCATTGTTTTAATTTTTTTTTTAAAAAAAAAAGAAAAAATAGTAAAAAAAAAATTAAAATAGTTTTGGCCCTATAGGACCGGCATTAAAAAAAAAAAAAGACTGTTTTTCTTTAACCTAGCCCTTATAAGCCAAGGACCGGCCATTTTTAACAAGTCTATTATTTAGGAATGGAAGGGATTATCAATCAATAAAATTAAACCTTAGTAGTAAGTTGAAAACAGAGTAGCTCTGTTTCGGAAATTGCTAAAGCTCACTGAGGCTTACCTTTGCAGCCGGTATCGAGATAGGGATTGCCTCTGAAACCATCTTCACATACGCAGTAGTACCCAATACCACTTACTGACTCTTTACATCTACTGTTTTGCTTGCAGGCATAGCTCCTTTTATCTTTCTGGGCTTCAGGGCATGTCTGATTGGAAACAGACCAGTCCACAACCACGGGAAATTGTGTTCTGTTGCTGAGATTAAGCAGCTCTCGATATGAGAAGTTGAAGGATCCTTCCTTGGCAATAAACGCATAGCCACAAGGATTGAAGTCACGCACGTCACTGTAATTTTCAAAGCTCCGTAAGGTGATATCATAGTTCGTTATGGCTTGAGGGAAACTGGTCTGACAGCATCCCACACCAGAGCACCCCCCTGCTTCCTTAAACTTCGTCTCGTTACTGCAAGTCAACATGGAGCCAGTTCTAAACGTGCTGCTCAGGTCCCTGAAGTAAGCGTAGGTGTCACACCCCACCACAGTGAATCTGTTCTCCGTGTTTGATATAGAAAACTTGCCGACCTTCATCCAATTATACGAATAGCTTGAATTATAACAATGGTAGGAAACGTCTGCGGAGACGGTTAATTCAGGAGGATCCAGGGAGATGTTGAGGACTGGTATATTATCGCCGTAAATCAATTGTGTTGTGGCTTCTCCAGATGATGGGGAAGTGGTGGTTGTGCAGTTGAGGAAGAAATTTAAATCTTCATCTCTGTAGTAGCAGTTCTCGCTAGTGCCAAAGGGATATGGGACGCTCACGTTCCCACACTTATTGTTGCAGCCCGGTTTCGTCTGCGCTTCCGCCGCAGCCAGCGTCGCGGCCGTGGTGACCAGCAATGCCAGTTTCAAATGCAGTGAGTTCAAGAAACCCATCTCTCTTGTCGATAGATACTCTAGATCGGATTTACAGTGTGGGATATACAGGGATTAAGAGCTAGTTGGCTAGCTATTATTATATATGGAAAACTTCAAATCCTGATCATTCAAATTTCATCTTATTAATGGTGCGTTTAAATCGCAAAGGGTCTTGGTCTTCTCTCTTTCTATAGGTTAGTTCTGGAACTCCAGTCAAGTACGTTCTCTTTCTTTGACTCTTCTCTCTTTTTTAAGGGATGACTTTGACTATATATGTATTTTTTTTTGTACGCAGCCTATACATGTGGTTATGACTCTTTTTTTTTTTTTTGGTCGAATACATGTGGTTATGACTGACCCTTGATGCAGAAATTTTCCCAATCATGTGTTACATGTTCACAGAGCTCCTAAGGTATCTTTATATACTCCCATCAAATTCAATCATTTTTCAACTTTATCCTTATTTAATATTATTTTTGGTTCTAATTATAGGAACATTTTTTTAGTACAATTTACACCACAAAAATATTCCTATAATTAGTATCGGAGGGAATATATATTATAACCTATGAAAACAAAGTCAACACAATAATAAATAAAAGAAAATATATACATACATATGAAAAATTTAAAGAGATGCCTTGGATAAAAATTATTTCTCTCTCAATGCCCTATAAATAAAACTAGATCAGTGTATAGTAAGAGAGAGTGAAGCCTAAATGAATTAGTGAAGGGATTTCAATTTTCAGGAGTGCTTACAATTCGAATGATTCCCAGTAGTACCACTTAGTGAATTAAATATTGTGTTAAATTCTCTCTTCTATATGTCTTTCATAGCAAGTCTTTGTTTGTGACCGTGTGGGTACGACATCTCTATTCAACATGCTTGTACTATAATAAATCACCTTGTTTAAAGACAACAACAAAAGTATATTATCATTTTCTGTATCGAAACTAGTCTTCTTATGAAACTTTGCACGATTACATTCCTGTCATTAGGGTATAGTGTACTAGGTGATACCTTCTTAAAAAAGCTTGTAATGTTTTTAAATTAAAACTGTTCTTTATTCAATATCTTAAAAGTCGTTAATTAAGGATAAAAGTAAATCAATCATGAGGAGAAGCCACAACGTAACACAATTGATTTACGGCGCTAATATAAAAGTTCTCAACATCACTTGCAAAGAGGGGAACGACCGAAAGTGTACGTAGCTCTAACACATGAGAAATACTATAACATTAAAATAATTTAAATGATCATATCGCCCATCTGCAAATACACCGGGAAAAAAGGCTTACAGGGAAACTAAGACACCCCACCACAGTGAATCTGTTCTCCGTGTTTGATATAGAAAAGTTGCCGAACCGTAACCAATTATACGAATAGCTTGAATTATAGCAATGGTAGGAAATGTCTGCGGAGACGGTTAATTCAGGAGGATCCAGGGAGATGTTGAGGACTGGTATATTTTCGCCGTAAATCAATTGTGTTGTGGCTTTTCCAGATGGTGACGTGGTGGTTGTGCAATCGACGGAAAATAATTCATCGATGTAGCAGTTCTCGCTAGTGCCAAAGGGATATGGGATGCTCACGTTCCTACACGTATGGTTGCAGCCCGGTTTCGTCTGGGCTTCTGCTGCCGCAGTCGCGACGGCCATGGTAACCAGCAATGCCAGTTTCAAATGCAGCGAGCTCAACAAACCCATCTCTCTAGTCGATATACAGATTGGATTTACAGAGTGGGATATACAGGGATTAAGAGCTAGGTGGCTAGCTATTATATATGGATCACTTCAAATCCTGATCATGAGTCATCTATCTATAGTAAAAAGGGGAGATAGATATAAGATACACCTAATACTCCTATATGAATATATAAAACTTTGGAGGAAGGAGGATGGTGACGGAGGGCACCGAGGAAGCTAATTTGGACTTTGGCGTGTGAGCAGAATAAAGCAGCTCGGCATGCGGTAGGAGTAGGACAAGTCCTCGCTCTCACTGCGTTCTCTCACACAACCTTCTTTAAGCCCGTGGTAGGTGGGTGGGGCATTTAATTAATCGCACATATGTTCCAACTTCCAAGGTTTAATGAACAAAATATGAATATAATATCTGCGCGCACACGCATGGATAATGCTAAACCTTCCTCTCTTCAAGCACATATTGGTCGGATTACGACTCATATAATGCTACCACGCCCGCGAGTTGATTAGTCAAATTTTGCACCTTCTATTTCTATTTCTAGAAGCGTATTTGATTTTCTTAAAAATAGATACTACCTCCCATGTTAATTACAGGAATACTTTTATAGTGTAAGTTATACTACAAAAATATTCTTATAATTAAAACTGGAGGGATTATATGTATTTCGATAAAATATAGAATTCTTTTATACTCAGAAATTATTAAGCGACTAGGAATCCATTCAACAATAATTACTCATAAACAACAATGGGTAGAGCCGTAGAGGTTCAGTATTCACAGCTCATTAATAGTCAAAAGCTTGGGGCATGAGTCACGTTGGGATCCAAATGTGTGGGAACTTCTGGGCATACTTAATAGTCAATGAAAGTGATCATGATGTAATCACCAATTATTTCCATTATTATATCTTTCTTTCTTTCTTTCTTTCTTTTTTTTTTTTTTTGATACAGTCAATAGGGGGAGAGGGAGGCAAGGCTCGAACCCTGGATAAGGGAGAAAGCCAGCTCCTAAGGCTGGCCCTAATGCCATTGCGCTACAAGGCGCTT
Source organism: Acacia crassicarpa (assembly GCA_034222035.1). Classification (NCBI taxonomy): domain Eukaryota; kingdom Viridiplantae; phylum Streptophyta; class Magnoliopsida; order Fabales; family Fabaceae; genus Acacia; species Acacia crassicarpa. Next base: position 8,180,319 of record JAWXYG010000008.1, read on the forward strand.
GGCATTATTATATCTTTCTTTCTTTTATCTTTTTTGGGCCAAGCCACAAATTATCCTTTCGCTTGTCACTACTTTCAATTCACCCTTTCTGGTATTGACTTCTTTTCCGGTTTTCACATATAACTAATCCCTAACCTCGTGGTTGTGCTTTTAATTTAATTAAGGGAAAATTTCTTAATTATGTGATATAATTTTAGTTAATCTCAAAACTTTTTGAAACTTCAATGCACCCAACGGGTCAAAGTGAAATTAATTTTTATGGGCAAAAAAATAATAATACCCTTCTTTCATTTTTTTAGAACAGCACTCACAAAACAAATAAAAATATTTACAAGAAAAACAAAAACATTCACAAAACAAATATGATCATTTATATGAAAAATAAAGGGATTCTAAATAACCTACAGAATTAAAAATATTTTAGTCATTTACATGATAATTTCAATTAGTGAAATTTGGCCTGAATAATTATAGTGTTAATTTTTGGACATTAAGGCCTGTTTTCTGTAGAAATTTATAGGAACAAATATAAATTTAAGGAATATTTAGAAGGAATAATTTATGACCTAAAATAATTATTAGAAGTTAAGGCTTATTTTCCTTGAATTTTTGGGAAAATAATTATGGAAGTTTGATAGCTAAAATTAGAAAGAAAAGGAGAACATGGAATTTGTAGTATTATGGGATGATTTATTTTATGGGTCCCACAACACTCACCTTCCATAATCTCGGTGTGCATGGCAACCATTCTGTTGCACAGCACTGTTTCTGAGATGAAACATTTTTTTTCTGATTCTATGCTTTGGAAGAGTTCTGAGAATCAGAATTACGTTTGTTAACCCATTTTATTTTTACCCCGAGAATCAGAATTACGTTTGGTAACATATTTTTCCTCCTTTTGTTTGGGAGTTAAAAAAATAGTAAGGAAGGAAGATGAAGGATCAATGAGTTATTTTTACCATTTTATCCTTTTCTTTAATAATTAATATAATTATTATACTTTACAAATAAACTTAAATTTAAATTTCTAAAAAAATTATTTATGTAATTATTATATTCAAAAAATTATTTATGTGGTGGCGGTGGTGGCGGTGGCGGGTAGGGGTGAGCATTCGGTTTTCGGTTCGGTTTTTCGGTTAAAACCGAAAAACCGAAATACATATATCTTCTCCACCGAACCGAAACCGAAGTACCGAAATAACCGAAATATTTCGGTTAATTAACCGAATTATTTCGGTTTTTGGGCTTCAAGTTGGGCCTTATTGTGGGTTCTTTATTTGGGTGAATTCTTTTTTTTTTTTGTTGGCTCGAATCAATCTTTTAATGATTCCTGCAAACAAACGGTGAATTATCAACCTACAATTTTCTTTCACAACCCACAGTCCACAAAATTCCTCCCTGACTTTGTCCCAGAAATTCAATGGCAGAACAAAGTGAACAATATTATACAATAGAGGCAAATTAACAACAAACCAAGATTATAATACATCGCAAATAAGAATTCAACAATGACAAAATGAATCACAGTATTGACACCCTAAAATACATGAATACAATCAAGGAACAACAAACGGAAAAACCATAATGAAATTTGAACACTTCTATTCTAATTCCCCTATAACAAATTAACAATACAGCCTTAGATCGAAAATTATTTGAGAAAGAAACACGGAAACACAGAATGAATCGATGAACTCGTTACCCTGCAAGCAATCACAATTCTCGGCTTCCTTTCTCACAACATCCAAAACTCAATCGATGAGTTCAGCCCTCTCGGTGTAATGACCCTTAGCCCAGTTGTTCCCTGCACCAGATTGCCCAAAGACGAAGTTATCTGGGCGAAAGATCTGGCCGAACGGACCGGATCTAAGAGAATCCGTGGTACCAGGCTCCAGATCTAAGAGAACGGCGTGAGGAACATACTTGCCTCCGATGGCCTCATTGTAATAGACATTGATGCACTCAAGCCTGAGAAGGCGAGATGAAGGGTTGCAGAGTGCGAACTACGAAGGTGAAGAGCGAACTGCAAAGGCCAAGTGACGTTTAAGAGACTATCAGATCTGCAGAGTTTGACTATCGGATCTCTCCTTCTCGACGACAGGAGGCGTTCTAACGTTTGAGAGACTGAGTGCGAGAGGAAAGCGTGTCGGCGACTGGCTAGAGCTAGGGTTTTGTGTGTGAAAGTGAAAGGGAAGATTGAGGAGTTCTGATTCATATGCGGCCGCGGGGTTTCGAATTCTGATTCAAAGATGGAGGAGTTTTTTTTTTTTTATAAAAAGATGGAGGAGTTACTTCCACTGGGTTAGGGTTTTCAATGGATTTAGGAATTGGGTTGGTTTTGGTATTGGGCTTCAGTTGAGCTGGGCCAAGGTCATGCATAATTGGACGTCTGGACTGATTAAAAATTGTAAGGTAAAAAAATATAACTATAAAACGACGTCGTTTCAATTAATATCGGTTATTCGGTTTTAACCAAAATAATTTTTCAAAGACCGAACCGAACACCGAAAACCGAAGTAAGTCAATTCCATAAACCGAACCGAAAAAATCGAACCGAAAACACCGAACACTGAATTAGTCGGTTCAGTTTTCGGTTTCGGTTTTGATTTGCTCACCTCTAGTGGCGGGGGGCGGTGGTGGTGGGGACGATAGCGATAGTGGTAGCAGCGGCGGGGGGCGGTGGTGGTGGGGACAGTGACAGTGGTGGTGGCGGCGGCGGGGGGCGATGGTGGTGGTGGTGGTGGCGGGGGTGGCAGTGGCGGGGGTGGCGGTGGCGGTGGTGGTGGTGGCGGCGGTAGCTAAGGTGGGTTGGTGGTGGTGGCGGTGGCAGCGGCAGTGATGATGGTGTGGTGGCGGTGGCGGTGGTGGTGGTGGGGCAGTGGCGGTGGTGGTGGTGGTGGTGGTGGTGACGACTGTGGTGGTGGTGGGGCGATGGCGGTGGTGGTGGCGGCGGTGGCGGTGGCGGCTGAGGTGGGGTGGTGGTGGCGGTGGTGGTGGCAGCGGCGGTGGCGATGGTAATGGTGCGGTGGCGGTGGTGGTGGCGGGGCGGTGGCGGTGGTGGTGGTGGCGACGGTGGTGGTGGTGGGGCGATGGCGGCGGTGATGGTGGTGGTGGGGCGGCGGTGGCGGCGGTGATGGTGGCGGGGCGGTGGCGGTGGGGCAGCGGTGGTGTTAGGGGTGGCAACGGCAGTGGTGGTGGAGCGACGGTGGTGGTGAACGAGGGTAAATTTCTGCTTTGATTGAGGGAAAAATAAATTCTGATTTTTTGCCCTGGAATAGAGAAGCTAAAATTTTTAGCTTCTTTTTTTTACTCCCCAGCACAAAAAATAAACCGGTTCATCCCCGGAGCAAGGAAAAAAACCGGATTTACCAAACACAATTTCCATCCATTTTTGTTCTGGGGCACAGAAATTAAGAAAAAAGTCATTCTTGGAGTGTTACCATGCATGTAACGCCTCATTTTCAATACCAAAATCTTGGCCAAAATATTAGTAACACCTCCAAATATAGGATATTCAACACTCAAACACATATTTACAATATGGCCAAAGGTAGAAATCCATTTATACAGGGCCAAAATAAATCCAATAAATAAGAGTTATTTTAAAATGCGGAAGTCTTTTAGGTTCATGGCAAATAAAATAACACAACATAAACTAAAGGAGTACAGAAGAGCCTACAAAGCTCACTCCATGGGTGCATTCCCTTGATCTCTACTAAGTTATTCACCTGAAAAATGATAATATGGGGTGAGATTACACATCTCAGTAACTACTAAATATTTCCACCGCATACAAGTAAATAATGTATGATAAAAAGGCATAAACTTATTTCATAAATATAAATATATACCATACTTACTCTTACAAAGATTATTTGTAAAAGTAGTTATCAATATAAAATATGACTTTATATATATAAATATATTATTTCAGAAGTTCTCATCATATGTCTTTACAAATCATTCATCAGTCTATCAAATCCTTGATCTGTTCAGAAATGCATTATGCAGTATGCAGCCTCCCTTATACCACCTCCATCCGTATACCGCTGACTGGAGCCATAGGCTAACACATAGTCCAATAGAAACTTATTCATTTGACTGAATTGTTCCAAGCTCACCAAATCTTAAGATACACCCGGCCAAAGGTATAGAGCTTAAATCTGGACTATGGCTCCCCTCCTTTAAAATAACAGGAGGTGTCACATGTCCCACAACTCCAATGAAATCCTGGCCAGAGGAAAACATGGAAGATGGGGCCCTGAAACAAGTACCATCCACTGTGCACCGAGTGGTGGCATAAATCATTCTTATCATTCAAATCCCTCCTTACTCCTCACGAGGGTAAAAAAATCTGTGTGATCTCCCCTCACGTGCTCTCTACTTGCTTCTTCTGTAAGCATTGAGTGGTCATATCTCCATCCCTCTCATAGCCGGCGGTTTTAGGAGTGGCGAGGACATAACTTTGTTTCATTTATTATAGGGAAAATCAATTTCAGGCCCCTATTAGCCAAAAAATTTCAGAAAATGCCCAAAAAATATGAAAATTTAAAAAAAGGCCCCACGATTCTAATTTTTCCAGAAAAGGCCCTTTAGAATTTACGAAGTTGTTAATGGGGATGATATAGTTGGTAGCTGGATACTGATATAGTTGTTAATCGGGCTAATTTAATTGTTAAAAAAAAAATTTAACAACTAAATCAGCTCGGTTAACAACTATATCAGTACCCCGCTAACAACTATATCAGCCCCATTAACAACTCACTCTTGGGCCTTTTCTGAAATTTTGAGAATTTTAGGGTTTTCTGAAATTTTCAGAATCTTAGAGTCTTTTTTTGAATTTTCAGTTTTTTGGGCCTTTTTTGAAATTTTTGACTAATAGAGGCCCTGAAACTGATTTTTCCATTATTATACTCACTTGCTTCTTCCACACATCGGGGAATTATTAGAGATTTGGTGTGATATTTTCCTTACTCATTCGCACAGCGTCCATCCCTCCCCCTTACTTCATTAATTGCATATTGTCATCCATCACTTTCATCTTCTCTCAACCGGCGGCTTTAAAGGAGTAGGTAGTAACATTTTTTTTTTATTACTATTACTTCCTTTGGCTTTTCCTTATGTCAGACACGTTGACTTGAGACCATTGAGGGAATTGTATGATCCCCATTGCCTCATCCAGCGTACAGCTCCCTCTTTCCTTCATTAATTATCTAGCTCCCTCCATCCATACTTCTAGCTTAATAAGTACACCTAGGGTCCTAGGCTAACACAACCTCACCCGCTTTTCCATTTCTTCCGCCGTGCGTCAATGTGGATGCTTTTTTTTTTTTTTTTTTGTCGAAACAATGTGGATGCTGAATGGAGGGGTGGTTTTATTTAATTTGCTCATTTCATGCACAATCCCTCTCTTTTTAAATTCTAATATTTTACGATAACATAGTGTCATATTTCTCTTTTTGTGGTTGAAAATAATAAATAAATAATGAGATAAATGTATATTCAGCTTCTTTGACATCATTATCTCAATTTATTTATTTTCGAATTTATTAACCACCTTTTTCGAATAATTCCACATTATTTTCCTAATAATTAATTTATCTTGTTGGAAAATAAATACTACCAACGACTACCACTTAGTGAAAAATTCATGTATGCAAATTAATTCACATTGAGGCAAAAGGAAATGAGATGTTATAGGAAGAATATCATTGTCAACCCTAAAACTTAATTTTATTTTAACCTTAAAGATGTGGTGAAGTTTCATAAAGTTTTAAGAGTTAAACAAGACTTCCTACCCGTGCGTTGCACGGATAGTATTAAGCTAATTGTGTATCAAACAACACAACTAAAAAAACACAACTAAAAAAATGTGTTTTAGCGACGGAATATTAATTCCGTCGCTAAACGGGGAACTTAGCGACGGATTCAAAATCCGTCGCTAAACTTAGCGACGGATATTGAATCCGTCGCAAACTGGCGGCCAAAAGGGCCGCCAGTGCCAACGTTTAGCGACGGATATGAAATCCATCGCTAACTGGTGGGCAAAAAGACTGCCAGTTTTTTTGATTTAGCGACGGAATCTGATTCCGTCGCCAAAATTTAGCGAATTCCGTCGCTAACTGGCGGCCAAAAAGGCCGCCAGTTTTTTCCATTTAGCGACGATCTTATTCCGTCGCTAAAGTTAGCGACGGAATCATATTCTGTCGCTAGCTGGCAGCAAAAAGCTGCCAGCTGCAGCTTTTTAGCGACGGAATTTAGATTCCGTCGCTAAAAAGCAACTTGCTTTTAGCGACAGAATTCAAATTCCGTCGCTAAAAATTAATAAAAAAGCATCATCTTCCTCATTAATTCGCACTTCTCTCCCACAGCTCGAACTCTCAGCTCCCCCCGCGCACAGCTCGCCGCCGACAGCTCCCCCACAGCTCGCCGCCGCCGGCAACTGGCCCCTAGCTCGCCCGCCCCCAGCTCCCCTCTACCCCACCCCTCAGCTCGCTGTCCCCCAGCTCCCCGCGACCCCCAGCTCGCCCGCACGCCAGATCGCCTCCACCCAACAGCTCCGCCGTCCCCCACCTGACTGGTCCCCCTCAGCTCCACCGCCCCCACCCCAACGCCCTGACCCTCAGCTCCCAATCCCTCAGCTCCCACCCCACCGGTTGCTGCGCTCCCCCTCCCCCACAGGTAAGACTTTGGTTTTTTTTTTAAAAAAAAATCACTTTAATTTTTTTTTTTGAGAAATAAGTTTAGATAAACATTGAAAAAAAATTGCTCATATTTTTTGCTTATGAATAAATAGGTCTCCAAAGTCACCGTTCTCTAGTCACCGATGCTTTTATCTGCCGTCCGGCTACCCTCTTCATCCGGTAAGTTTCCTTTATTTTGTTATTTTTTTCACCAAATTAATTATTATGTTCACTTTAAAGGTCTTTTTTTTTCACCAAATTAATTATTATGTTCTCCAGTAAGCTCCCTTTCCTTTTTTTTTAAAATTAAATAATAACTATTATAATTATCTGTCTCTTGTTATCGTTAAATAATAAATATTATATTCCAATTTATCCAATAATTTTTTGATAATCATAGCTTAGACGCATAGGGGTGATAATTGATTTTTTAATATATGTGTATATATATATATATATATATATATATATATTTTTTTTTTGGTCTGAAATGTTGGTTTGAATAACACTTCCGAATAAATAGTTGGTGTAATTATTATGTATATTTATATTTATAATTATCTTATAAATATAACTAAAAAAGTATACATGAAAAATAAATACCAATTGCATTTTAAAATTTGAATTCAATGGTTTATTTATTAAAATAATTTGTAAATTGTAAAATTTTATACTAAATACTTTTTATGTATTGATAATAAGTATTATCTATAATTAATTATACTTTTAACTAATTAATTTTAAATTATCAATAAAAGACTTAATATTGATTTTCTAACATATCTTAATCTTATTAATTAATAATTATATCGGTTCGATGTATCTAGACTCTTGAGACACTATTCGAGAATCAAATTAATTGCAAGAAAAGGATTTGTCAGTTTTGTTAAACTTGATAAGTTGAAATACCACCCTTCCTAAAAGTTATTTTAAAAAAAATACTCTTCCTAATTACTATATTACTATATTACGAAAATTCTGCATCTCGTATTTACTATAATTAGTGTTTTAAAAAAAATTAAAAAAAGGGTATTGTTGAAATAAATATAAACCACTCGATCGAGACCTCGTCATCATATAGCTGTGAGTAGAAACCATCCGAGGATTCCTTACATCTGATTAACAACTAGATGACAAAAGCTCAAAAATTAATAATCAAAATACATTTAATATTAGTTATAAATAGCTAACTTTCTGATGAAATAAACAAAAACATGTAGGAAGATATATATATATATATATATATATATATATATATACACACACACACATATATATATGTATATATATATATATACATATATGGCCGGACCCAAGTGTTAGGATAAGGGGCAAGTGCCCCCTTTATTTTTCTTTTAAATTTATTTATTTATTTATAATTAATACATGTTTAAATGATTGTCCTCCTTAAATTAAGTGTTCATCCTTAATATATCAAAACTACACTTCATAATTGGATGAGAGATGAATGATTGAATGAATTTTTAGTGTCCTATATTAAAAAAGATGTATTTGATATCATTGATAATAAGACAATTATATCAAATTAACTGACAGGTATTTAAATTTCACATATAAAGTTGATTTTGCAGATTATATAAATATTATTAAGTCTTATATAATCTTTATATGTTAGAAAATCCAAAATACTTATAGTATTGTATTTTTTTTTTGCCCCCTCCACAAACATGTCCCCATGTTCTGGTGTGCTATTCTCATTCTCTGGTTGCTTGCTGGGATATGTTCTTTGTTCAATGCATGTGTTTGTTTTTTTTGTTTTTTGTTTTTAACTTTCTTCATTAAGTGGCAATTGGTTGACATATATAAGTGGCTAGTTGTATTGGCTACTTATAATTGTATTTGTGGCAAATTGAGATATTAATTAGGTTAGTAACTGAAGTAGCTAGGAAGTGAAAGAATGGACCTTGATACCCAAGAGGGGGGGTGAATTGGGTATCTATAAAATTTTAGAGACTTGGCTCTGTTTTGGGCAAGTTAAAGCAGAGGATAAATGAAGAGAGGAGTAGAGAAGCTTTGCACGGATCAATTTATACTGGTTCGGCCTTTTCTCTGACCTACATCCAGTCCCCAAGCCTCACTTGGGATTTTCAATCCACTAACTTCACAAGACTTGATTACAATCTCTATATTCAGAGTAGTTCTCTCACTAGAACTCACTCCCCCTTACAAGATGCAATCAATACTCCCAACCACCAAGTCCCCTGACTTGTGGTTATCTCAATCAATGAATGATTACAAGAAAGACTCTCTCAAAGAGTAGATAAGATAAATACTGAAGTACAATGTATCAAAGATACAGCCTAATGAAAAGAACAACTCAGGATGATTATTTTCGAGTAGAGTAGTTGTTCATCAGTTGTGTCTCTTTGGCTTCAGTTCCTCAGTCATTTATAATTGTTTGAACCATTTGAACGTTAATAATCCACTGAAGCTTGTTCCCATTCGAAAATGTGACTGTTGTGAGTGTTCTTCCATGTGTAAAGGTACTGCAGAAGCTGATGGGTAATATTCTGTTGCTACTTTCCAGATTTGGGTGTTTGTAGCTTTTGCATTTGAATATTGGTGGCCCATGACATTCTGTTTTTAGAATAATCACGTTTGGCTTTCTTCAGAGGTGATTGTACTGTCTGTAATGCCAACCTGTCATGCATTTAATCTTGTCTTGAAGGATAAGATAAAATAATCCAAGTTGCATAAAGTGTTGCTCCAATTGAATCTCTGTCTATTTCAAATTCTTTCTGTTATCTCATAAATAAACTTGTTAGAACAGTTCACTTACATATATAAGAGATAGATATAATGATTAGATTCAATGGGTAACTTGAAACATGAAGAAAGAATCAAATTTGACATATCAGAGTTTAAATGCGTTTTTCTGTTCTGGAGGTCTGAACTCGAGTTCATAATGTTAGGCTCGAGTTCGGCCTTTATTCATTTTGAGAATTCGGTTCTGTCAAAATCAAACTGGAGGTTTGTGTGTAAACCTGAGGTTTGTAAGAACACGAACTCGAGTTCATTAATGATGAACTCGAGTTCTCTTTACTTAGAGAACTTCAAAAAGGGTTAACATAAAACAAACTGGAGGTTTAAGACAAGTGGGCTCGAGTTTGAAACTTTTGAAAATGGCTAATTACTCTCTGGAACTTTTGAACTGGAGTTTGAGAAGCTTGGGCTCGAGTTTAGTTCTCTCTAAAATATTCTGAAGGCTCTCGGTCAAAACTAGGCTCGAGTCTGAAGAGTTTAGGCTCCAGTTTATAGACAATGTTCTGTTTTCAAGTTTAAACAAACTTGTCCTGCCAAGGATGAACTCGAGTTCATCAAGACAGGCTCGAGTTCTTTTACTTAATATCTTCTTTGAACTTTTTCAAACTTGAGGTTTGAGTAGAGGTTTAGAGTTTGTAATAGGTTTTCAAAAGTTAAAAAAAAACTTTGTCAATGGCGAACTCGAGTTCATTAAATGGTAGGCTCGAGTTCACTCAAACTTTCAAGGATTTAATTTTGAACTTCAGGTTCAGTCTCAAGTTTGATCTTTGGTTTGACAAGTTTATGCTTTCTGTTAAACATAGGCTCGAGTTCAACAGTTATAGGCTCGAGTTCATGCGAACTTTCAAAGGTTTAATTATAAACTTCAGGTTTAGTCTCAAGTTTGAACTTTGGTTTTGCAAGTTTATGCTTTCTGTTAAACATAGGCTCGAGTTCAACAGTTATAGGCTCGAGTTCATGCGAACTTTCAAAGGTTTAATTATAAACTTCAGGTTTAGTCTCAAGTTTGAACTTTGGTTTTGCAAGTTCATGCTTTCTGTTAAATACAGGCTCGAGTTCATCACTCATAGGCTCGAGTTCTATTTTGACAGATAGAAAAATCATGAGTTTTAAACATCCTTGACTTGTCAAATCTTTCCACTATTGTTTACAATTGTCAGTGATCATCAAAACACTCTGAGAACTAACATTCTCCCCCTTTTTGATGATGACAACACTTGTAAACAATTGATTGGGAAACTTAGTTTGAAATTTATTTTGAAATTCAGCTTGTGATCAAATTGACAGAAAACATATATCAGAAGCAGAATATCAAGGATTTGTTTTGTGAAACAAAAATTTTGCAGATTATCAGAGACTTAACCAAATTATCAGAGATAAACTTTAAGACCAAAAAAAATATAACTGAAACTTCAAATTGATAACTTCAAATAATTCCAAAATGACTACAAAAGTTACAAAACAATCAATATTCACTCCACACTTTCTCCCCCTTTGGCATCATCAAAAGGAGGGGAAGAAGAGATAGGTTCAATTTGGACATAGGGTACTATGGCTAGTGGCTCAGCATAGGATGTGAAGGTCGAAGGTGTAGGAGCAGAAGGAGGTGTCTGTGCAGGCTGAGCGTGAGCAGGTTCTGAGTCTGGGGCAGGTACAGAGGTAGAGGCATCCGGAGACTGAGACTTTAAGATCTTGTCCATCTTATCGCTTAGGTTCATCATTGTAACCAATAAGGTGGACATAGTAGAGGTCTGTTCATTGACTTGAGTCTTCAGTGCTTCTTGTTCAACTCTGAAGGCTTCTTGAGCATCCACCAGGTTATTGTGACCCTTGTTCACTTCAGCAACTAGCTTCCCTACAGCTAGTTCAATTCCTTCTATTAGATCAGATACGGCCTTGTCCACAATTTCTTGAACTCTGACATTAAAATCAGAAGGAGGTGGAGGAGCACTCTGAGCTTCTTCAGCTCTGGACTGTGTGGCTCTGGATGTAGCTGGCTTGGACCTCTTTGGGGCTCTGGACTGATCTGAGTACTCAGGCCTGTGAGTTTGCATCAAGTTCATGATGTGCTGTCCAAATTCAGTTGGAAATTGAGGAGAGTCATTCTCAGCCAAGTGCCAAATCTTCTCATGAAATAGAATTACTGAAACCAGGCTGGCAAAGGGAATCTGGGATGACTGGCGTGAGTGAAAAGCAAATTTTGCTATTTCTTGAAAGAGCCAGTAACCTACATTCTGAGGTTGTTGGTCTAGAATGGAGGCGAAGATGTTAAAATCTTTCTTGGCAAAGTGTGTGAAGTTGCCTCCCTTCTGAAGAAGATTCCTGGAATAAATGTACCAGATGGCTCGGTTTCTCAGAGGCATGGCAGCTGGGGTGAAATTCAGTATCTCAAGGGTATTAGGAATAGGTTCATCAGGTCTGAGTAAACTAAATATAGCCTGTTGCTTATATCTGTGAGTTTCAGGCTTAGGAGGGTTTGAGATTTGTAGGATAGAGTTCAGATAGTCAGGAGTAATTGTGATTTTCTGACCTCTAACCTTTGTGACAATTCTTTCTTCTACCAGATCACCATCTGAATTTAGCACATTATCAGATTTCATGTGAAAGTAAAAGACTTTCACAAGTTTGGGACTATAGGCAGCCTTGATTGAAATTAAGGACTCAAATTGATTCATCCAGGGGCTCAAATCCAAATTACATTCTTCTTTTAGCTTAGCTAAATCTACAAAGACTATAGGACAGAATTTCTTCTTTTCATCATATTTTTTCTTGAATAAAACACCCTCTTCTGCTGTCATTCTACATGGTTCTATGTTGAAACCTTCTGGGCACCTCTTATGCTTGTAAATTTCTAAAATTGCAGGTAAGGGCTGAGATACCTGAGGAGTCCCTTGTTCCTGAGATTGAGGTTCAGCTTGACCACTACCTTGACCGGGAGTGGGAACAGAGTGGATACCCGCGGTTTTCTTTCTCTTGAAGGGTTGTTTTTCCCTCAGAGGAGCAGCTGGCTGAGGGGCTTTACCTCTTCCTTGGACAGGAGGCTCGGGATCATGCCTCTTCTTCGTTCTCTCTTCTCCAATTACAACTCCTTTCGGTCTGGAAGGAGGAGTTTGAGTATTTTCGCCGTCAACTCCTCTAACGAATTTGTCAATTCCATCTTGTAGGCGGGAAGAGCGCTTTTTTGTGCGGACAGGGCGTTCAGATTGAGTTTGAGAAACAGATTGAGAAGGGTTAGGGTTTGTGTCTTTGGGATTTGTGGATTGAGAGGCCATTTTCGCAGAAAACAGAGGAAGAAGATGATGAGAAAGACGCAGAGGACTAGGGCAAACCGGAGGTGTGTGAAGAGTGAAGTGAAAAGTTTGTAACTGTAGTATATATAGAGTTCGTGATGAACTCGAGTTCACACCTTTCAGGCTCGAGTTCGTCATTAAAATTTGCTTACCTGGACTTCAAGAGTGTGCTGAGAACTCTTGAACTTCCTCGTGAACCTGAGGTTCTCACTTACGAGCTCGAGTTCAGGATGACTTTCCTCCAAGGTTGCTCTCTGTGATTTACGAACTCGAGTTCGTCACTTATGGGCTCGAGTTCGTCATGCCTGAGATCCAGCCTTGCTCTCTGCCAAAAATGAACTTGAGGTTCATTCACTAATGAACTCGAGTTCATTCTTGTTTTTTGCCTTTCACTACTTCCAGTCTCTCTCGAGCTCGAGTTCTTTCTTGTCAGGCTCGAGTTCGGTCATAACTTCAGCAAATTTGAGATAAGAGCATCCTGCATAAGACACTTCTAGATACTCCGATGCTTAAGTCAGTAATCAATCATTATCAAAACCATAACTAACATTAAAATGAGTGAGAAATACTTACAGTTCATTGGGGTTTACCATTCCCAATTCTCTTCTTATGAAATTAAATTGTTCTTTTGCAAGAGGTTTTGTGAAAATGTCTGCAAGTTGGAGATGTGTTGGGATAAACATGACTTTGACATCCTTCTTCTGAACATGATCCCTGATGAAATGATGTCTCACATCAATGTGTTTGGTTCTTGTATGTTGCACAGGATTCTTGGCCAAGCTTATTGTGCTTGTGTTGTCACATAGTATTGGAATTTCTTTCAAGTACACTCCCAAATCAGCGAGTTGTTGTTTTAACCATAACACTTGAGCACAGCAACTTGAGGCAGCCACATACTCAGCTTCAGTAGATGATACAGCAACAGTGGTTTGTTTCTTGCTGAACCATGACACAAGTGAGCCACCAAAGAATTCACATTGTCCACTTGTGCTCTTCCTATCTGTCTTGTATCCAGCATGATCTGAATCTGAATATGCTACTAAGTGTTCTGGTTGTCCTTTGGGAAACCATAAGCCAAGAGTCTTAGTATCAGCAAGATATCTAAAGATTCTTTTCACATGTTCAGCATGTGTCTCTTTTGGAGCAGATTGGAATCTTGCACACATCCCCACACTGAATTGAATGTCGGGGCGGCTTGCTGTAAGATAGAGTAATGACCCAATCATTCCTCTATACTTTGTTATGTTAAAGTCCTTGCCTTCTTCATCAGCATCCAAAGAAGTAGTTGCACTCATGGGAGTATCAGCACCATTGCATTGATCCATTCCAAACTTCTTTAAGAGATCATTCAGATACTTGGTTTGGGATATGAAAATTCCATCCTTCCTTTGCTTGATTTGCAATCCAAGAAAATAATTTAGTTCTCCCATCATTGACATTTCAAATTCTCCCTGCATTTTCTTTGCAAATTCTTCACACAGAGTATCATTAGAAGCTCCAAATATGATATCATCCACATAAATTTGAACAACTAAAATTTCATTTAGCTTATTAGTTTTAATAAAAAGAGTTGTATCAGCTTTCCCTCTAACGAAATCTTGATCAAGAAGAAATTTGCTTAATCGCTCATACCAAGCTCTAGGAGCTTGCTTAAGACCATATAAAGCTTTCTTGAGACGAAAAACATGATCTGGATAATTTTCATTTCGAAAACCAGGAGGTTGCTCAACATAAACTTCCTCTTGTATGAAACCATTTAAAAAGGCACTTTTAACATCCATTTGAAAGAGTTTTATTCCTTTAACACAAGCAAAGGCTAGAAGAACCCTTATGGCTTCCAATCTTGCCACTGGAGCATAAGTTTCTTCATAATCAATTCCTTCTTCTTGATTGTAGCCTTTGGCAACTAGTCTTGCCTTATTTCTGACTATGATTGCAGATTCATCACGTTTGTTTTTGAATACCCATTTGGTGCCAATGACCGGATGGTCTTTAGGCCTAGGTACCAAGTCCCAAACTTGATTTCTGTCAAATTGATGTAATTCCTCTTGCATAGCTATCACCCAATCATTGTCTGAAAGGGCTTCTTCTATTTTAGAGGGTTCAATGTGTGAAATAAATGCAGAGAAGGTTACTTCATTTAACGTGCTTCTTCTGGTTCTTACTCCTTGATTAATATCACCTATAACTTGGTCTATAGGATGATTCCTTATATATTTCCAAGCTCTAGGCTGAGTCTGATCAGGATTTTCTAAACTGTTTTCAGGATCAGCTTCAAAAACATTTTCATAATTTTCAGAGGAAGGGGTAGTTTTTGAAAAGAATTGATTTTTGCAAATGTTTTCTTCTTCATCATCCAAAGATCTGTTAGAATCATTTTCACAAAACACAACATGTATTGATTCTTCTACAACTTTAGTTCTAGCGTTAAAAACTCTATATGCTTTGCTTCTATTAGAATAACCAATAAATATCGCTAAGTCAGCCTTAGAATCAAATTTACCAAGATTCTCTTTACCATTATGGTGCACATAGCACTTGCAACCAAAAATGTGAAGGTGGCTGAGATTTGGCTTTCTCCCTTTGTAGAGCTCATAAGGAGTCTTGTTCAACTTCTTCCTTAAGTAAGCTCTATTGGAGATATAGCATGCAGTGCTCATGGCATCAGCCCAAAATACTTGTGATGTGTTGTTTTCACTCAACATTGCTCTTGCCATCTCAGTGAGTATTCTGTTCTTTCTCTCCACAACACCATTCTGTTGTGGTGTCCTTGGTGCTGAAAAGTTGTGATCAATCCCCGTGTTGTCACAGAACTCAGCAAAGGCGTTGTTCTCAAATTCTCCACCATGGTCGGTTCGTATACCTGAAATTGAAAAACCTTTCTCGTTCTGGACCTTCTTGGCAAATACAACAAATTGATCAAATGTTTCATCTTTAGATGATAAGAAAATTGTCCATGTGAATCTAGAATAATCATCAACTATGACCAAAGTGTATAAATTTCCACCAAGACTTCTAACTCTAGCTGGTCCAACTAAGTCCATATGAAGTAATTGAAGGGGTCTGGTAGTAGAAATCTCATTCTTCGTTTTAAAGGATGATTTGGTTTGTTTTCCTTTTTGGCAGGCATCACATATCTTATCATTTTTGAAATTCAATTTTGGAATACCAATAACCAAATCCTTTTTCAGCAACTTGTCAAGTTGAGACATGTTCACATGAGCTAATCTTTTGTGCCATAACCAACTTTCATCCAAGTTACTTACAAAACATTTTTCTGACACGGAGGTATTACTAGAGAGGTTAAGTGTATAACAATTGCCATCTCTAGGTGCTCTAAACAAGGCTTTAGTTTTCAAATTTTCTATGGGAATCAAATCCTTTTTGACAATAAAGCATTCATCAGAATCAAAGATAACTAAGTTACCCTTATCAGTGCTTTGGCTCACACTTAGGAGATTGTGACACAATCCTTCTACTAGATAGACATCCTTGATGAGTGGACCATCACTACTTCCAATCTCACCAATGCCAGCAATCTTTCCTGATTGGTCTCCTCCAAAGGTGACTCTACCACCATCTTTTGGTTTAATTGTAAGGAATTTGGTTTTATCACCAGTCATGTGTCTTGAGCATCCACTATCAATATACCATTTGTTGGGTCTTGATGCTCTAAGACAAACCTGCAAATCACAATGGGATCAAGTTTTAGGTACCCAACTTTTCTTGGGTCCTTTTGGGTTAGCTTGCACCTTGAGAACATAAGTTCCTTTTGGTACCCATTTATAGTTTCCTATAGGTTTAATTTTTCCTTCCCTCTTATGAAAACAAGATGAAGTTGAATGGCCCTTCCTATTGCAATAATCACAATGTGCAAAGGGATTTGAGGAGTGAACTGTTTTTGTAAAGTAGTTCATGTAAGATTTTTGACCACTCTTCTTTTTACCTTTCTTCTTATCAGAATTTGGTTTGTAACCAATACCTGACCTATCATTTACAAATCTTTGTTGTTTCAAAATTACATTAAGCATTTCACTGCCCTTAGTAAATGTTTCAAGTGCTTTTGTAAGATGTACATTCTTCTGTTTTAATTCAGGGCATTCCTGACAAATCAAAATTTTAGAAGAAGATAGTTTTTCAATTTGTAGTTCAAGAGTGATATTTTTCCTTTTCAAAGCTAAGTATTTTTCTGCGAGTTTCTCAAATTCCTTTTGCACAAGATAATATTCATCAACAAGTTCATCATAGGAAGGTTTTGAGTCATATACCTCATCATCATCTTGTTGTTCTTGAGCTACTAGGCATATATTTGCCTTTTCATCTTCAACCTCTTCATCCTCATCTGAAGAGCTATCACCCCATATGCTTGAAATGTATGCTTTCTTTTTATACTTGCTGAAGCTCTTTTTGTCCTTCTCTTTGTTGGTGTTGTTCAGCAAAGGACATTCAGACTTGATGTGTCCAGGCTTTTGGCACTCATAACAGATGATTGGTTTCTTTGTTTCATGACTTGAGCTTCCTTTCTGAAACCTTTTGAATCCTTGGTCTCTCTTGAAGTATTTCTTGAAGCGCCTGACCAACATACCGATTTCTTCATCTTCATCTTCCTCATCTTCTTCATTATCAGAATCTCTTGCTTCCTTGGCTGTTTTAAGAGCCAATCCCTTGCTTTTCCCATGTACCTCGTCAAGTCCTTTCTTGAACTTGATTTTTGCTTCATATTCTGAGAGGCTACCAAATAGAGCAGCCACAGAAGTCATTGATTCTCCTCTAGCTTCTTCTATTGCTGTGACTTTGGCCTCCCATTCCTTGTTGAGAACATTGAGAATTTTTCTTACTTGGACTGACTGATCATAGTCTTTACCAAGTGCAGCAAGTTGATTTATGAGATGAGTGAAACGAAGTTGAAATTCACCAATGGATTCGCCGGACTTCATTCTAAGGAGATCATATTCTGTCATGAGGGTGTTTACACGATTTTGCTTTACACCTGCTGTCCCTTCATGAGCAATTTCTAGTGCATCCCACATATGCTTTGCAGATGGAAGTGTGCAAATTCGGAAGTATTCTTGTTGACTTAATGCACTTTGGAGAAGTAGAACTGCCTTACTGTTGAGTGTGATGTTCCTTCGATCATTGTCATCATATTCCTCTTCAAGTTTTGGAGTTCTCACACCATCTTCCATAGTTGTAGGAGTGTAATCTCCTCTTTCAAATACTCTCCATAGTCCATATTCAGTAGCCATGACAAAAACTTTGAACTTGGCTTTCCAGAATGAGTAGTGTTCTCCATTGAAACCAGGTGGTCTGTTGATAGAGGCTCCATCGGGAAGAATTCCTTCCATATTGATCCTTCTCGAGCTGTTAGACTCTCTTGAGAAGACCAAGCTCTGATACCAAATGAAAGAATGGACCTTGATACCCAAGAGGGGGGGTGAATTGGGTATCTATAAAATTTTAGAGACTTGGCTCTGTTTTGGGCAAGTTAAAGCAGAGGATAAATGAAGAGAGGAGTAGAGAAGCTTTGCACGGATCAATTTATACTGGTTCGGCCTTTTCTCTGACCTACATCCAGTCCCCAAGCCTCACTTGGGATTTTCAATCCACTAACTTCACAAGACTTGATTACAATCTCTATATTCAGAGTAGTTCTCTCACTAGAACTCACTCCCCCTTACAAGATGCAATCAATACTCCCAACCACCAAGTCCCCTGACTTGTGGTTATCTCAATCAATGAATGATTACAAGAAAGACTCTCTCAAAGAGTAGATAAGATAAATACTGAAGTACAATGTATCAAAGATACAGCCTAATGAAAAGAACAACTCAGGATGATTATTTTCGAGTAGAGTAGTTGTTCATCAGTTGTGTCTCTTTGGCTTCAGTTCCTCAGTCATTTATAATTGTTTGAACCATTTGAACGTTAATAATCCACTGAAGCTTGTTCCCATTCGAAAATGTGACTGTTGTGAGTGTTCTTCCATGTGTAAAGGTACTGCAGAAGCTGATGGGTAATATTCTGTTGCTACTTTCCAGATTTGGGTGTTTGTAGCTTTTGCATTTGAATATTGGTGGCCCATGACATTCTGTTTTTAGAATAATCACGTTTGGCTTTCTTCAGAGGTGATTGTACTGTCTGTAATGCCAACCTGTCATGCATTTAATCTTGTCTTGAAGGATAAGATAAAATAATCCAAGTTGCATAAAGTGTTGCTCCAATTGAATCTCTGTCTATTTCAAATTCTTTCTGTTATCTCATAAATAAACTTGTTAGAACAGTTCACTTACATATATAAGAGATAGATATAATGATTAGATTCAATGGGTAACTTGAAACATGAAGAAAGAATCAAATTTGACATATCAGAGTTTAAATGCGTTTTTCTGTTCTGGAGGTCTGAACTCGAGTTCATAATGTTAGGCTCGAGTTCGGCCTTTATTCATTTTGAGAATTCGGTTCTGTCAAAATCAAACTGGAGGTTTGTGTGTAAACCTGAGGTTTGTAAGAACACGAACTCGAGTTCATTAATGATGAACTCGAGTTCTCTTTACTTAGAGAACTTCAAAAAGGGTTAACATAAAACAAACTGGAGGTTTAAGACAAGTGGGCTCGAGTTTGAAACTTTTGAAAATGGCTAATTACTCTCTGGAACTTTTGAACTGGAGTTTGAGAAGCTTGGGCTCGAGTTTAGTTCTCTCTAAAATATTCTGAAGGCTCTCGGTCAAAACTAGGCTCGAGTCTGAAGAGTTTAGGCTCCAGTTTATAGACAATGTTCTGTTTTCAAGTTTAAACAAACTTGTCCTGCCAAGGATGAACTCGAGTTCATCAAGACAGGCTCGAGTTCTTTTACTTAATATCTTCTTTGAACTTTTTCAAACTTGAGGTTTGAGTAGAGGTTTAGAGTTTGTAATAGGTTTTCAAAAGTTAAAAAAAAACTTTGTCAATGGCGAACTCGAGTTCATTAAATGGTAGGCTCGAGTTCACTCAAACTTTCAAGGATTTAATTTTGAACTTCAGGTTCAGTCTCAAGTTTGATCTTTGGTTTGACAAGTTTATGCTTTCTGTTAAACATAGGCTCGAGTTCAACAGTTATAGGCTCGAGTTCATGCGAACTTTCAAAGGTTTAATTATAAACTTCAGGTTTAGTCTCAAGTTTGAACTTTGGTTTTGCAAGTTTATGCTTTCTGTTAAACATAGGCTCGAGTTCAACAGTTATAGGCTCGAGTTCATGCGAACTTTCAAAGGTTTAATTATAAACTTCAGGTTTAGTCTCAAGTTTGAACTTTGGTTTTGCAAGTTCATGCTTTCTGTTAAATACAGGCTCGAGTTCATCACTCATAGGCTCGAGTTCTATTTTGACAGATAGAAAAATCATGAGTTTTAAACATCCTTGACTTGTCAAATCTTTCCACTATTGTTTACAATTGTCAGTGATCATCAAAACACTCTGAGAACTAACAGGAAGTATGGAAGACAATCACGATAGGAGTTGGATGTACAATCGTCTAATTGGAAGAGAACTAAATCCAGCATTCAGGGCGGGTTTGAACGAGTTCATCCAATTTGCGTTGGCGTATTCAAATAATTCAAGTAGGGAGATCAGGTGTCCGTGTGCCAAATGTAAGTGTTTAAGGTTTAAAAATCCGAGCAGGGTCAAAATTCATTTGTGTCAGAATGGATTCATGAAGGATTATGAGTGTTGGGAATGTCATGGCGAAGTCCGACAGACACCGAGTGGTTATTACGGGGACAGTAGTCATCGAGAAAACCTTAATGCGTATGAGCAGTTGGTTATGGATGCCGCGGGACCGTCCATCGGAAGATATTTTGATCCCGTTAATCATGCCGAATCATCATACATGGGAGAGGAGACCGGTACACATACTCAACCATCATACATGGGAGAGGATCCTCATCCGGACGCCAATAGGTTCTATAAAATGCTTCAAGAAGTGCAACGTTCGCTATGGGAAGGATGCGAACACTTTGAAAGTAGTGAATATTCATCACTTTCGGCTACCCTAGCAACACTAAGCTTGAAGACTGATCACCATATGAGTGAGAGGAATTACAACAAAATGATGCAAATCATAAACAAAGTTGTTCCCAAAGACAATAATTTGCCGAAGGATTTTTACCAAGCAAAGAAAAAGGTGAAAGAGCTTGGGCTTGGATGTGAAAAAATCCATTGCTGCCCTAGAGGATGTATGTTGTATTACAAGGATGATGCTGAGCTGATCAATTGTAAATTCTGTGGACATGACAGATATAAAGTTGTGAGAAAAGGAAGGAAAATGACCCGTCAAGTGTTAAGCAAGATGCACTACTTTTCTCTGGTGCCCAGACTTCAGAGATTGTACGCATCAGAACAAACAGCTGCTCACATGAGATGGCACCGAGAGCATCACAGGGATGAAAATTTTGTGATGCATCCATCCGACGCCGAAGCTTGGCGTAAATTTGACGAGGTGAACCCTTTCTTTGCTATGGATCCCCGTAATGTCCGTCTTGGTCTATGCTAGGATGGGTTTGCTCCTTTTGATAAATCGGGCAGAAATTATTCCTGTTGGCCTGTCATTGTGACACCGTACAACCTCCCACCTTCTATGTGCATGAGAAGGGAGTTTTTGTTCCTCACCGCGTTAATCCCTAGGCCATCCAACCCCAAAAAGAAGATAGATGTGTACCTCAGGCCTTTGATAGACGAGTTGAAGATGTTGTGGAGTGAAGGGGTTCTAACGTATGATATATCATTGAGTCAGAATTTCACAATGTGTGCTGCCTTAATGTGGACGATAAATGATTTCCCTGCATATGGGATGTTGAGTGGCTGGCAAACGTCGGGAAAGCTTGCATGCCCGGTATGTCTTGAGCAGAACATGGGTTTTAGCTTGGCACACAGTCGCAAAGTTTGTTGGTTTGACAGGCACCGACGATTCCTACCCTCGGACCACTCGTATAGGACAAATAGAAAAGATTTCACGCGAAATGTGGTTGAACGAGCAGATCAACCTCGTCGTTTAAGTGGCCAAGAAATATGGGACAGGGTCAGGTATATTCAAAGTGTCGAAGAGGGTGCTGCTTCTAACGAACCCGAGGGATATGGTGTTGATCATCATTGGAACAAACGCAGTATCTTCTGGGAACTACCATATTGGAAAGATCAATTGTTAAGACACAACCTGGATGTCATGCACATTGAGAGCAATGTGTTTTGCAATATTTTGTACACCGTGATGGACACGAAAGGCAAGACGAAGGACACAATCAATGCTAGACGGGACATAGAAGCGATTTGTAGAAGGCCTGCTTTGCATTTGGTGCAGGATGGCAGGGGACAGATTTCCAAACCTAGAGCACCGTACACATTAAACAAACAGCAGAATTTGGAATTGTTGCAATGGGTTGAAGAGCTGAAACTCCCGGACGGTTATGCGTCAAACTTGAAAAGATGTGTCAACTTGCACGAGGGGAAGTTATTCGGGATAAAGAGTCATGATTGTCATGTTTTTTTCCAGAGGTTGTTGCCGTGGGCCTTCAAAGCATTACCGAACCACATATGGTCTATTCTAGCAGAATTTTCCAGGTTCTTTAGAGAAATTTGTGCTTATGAGCTTAATGTGGAAAACTTACGGCACCTGGAGGCGAGCATGCCAATAACACTATGCAAGTTAAAGATCGTGTTTCCTCCTAGCATGTTTGACTCAATGGAACATTTACCTGTTCACTTGGCCTACGAAGCAAGAGTAGGAGGTCCCCAACAATATAGGTAGATGTATCCGTTTGAGAGGTAATATATATATTTCTTTCGTACAGTTATTTCTTTCGTGCACTTTAGTTTATAAATACCCTCTAATTGTCCATTGTAGGTTTTTACGCACTCTTAAACAAAAAATCAAAAATCCAACCCACGTTGAAGGATCTATCGCTGAAGCGTATCTAGTCAAAGAGGCCACAAAATTTGCGCAATACTATTATCCCCCTGAAATGACATCAATATGGAGACGGGTACCTCGCAACGATGATGGCGGTAATACGAGCGAACAAAAATCAATATTTGATTTTCTAGGCCGAGTTGTGGGAAAACGTTGGAGATCAACTCCTGAAGCAAGAGATAAGCGAGTAGCGGAGTGGTACATTGTAAACAACTATGAAGAGGCCACCCCATACTTAAAGTAAGATTTGTTTTCTTTTCACTGTTACGGTAAGTATTATAGTATTAACTTCATTTTTTTGTTGCAGTCATTTTTCTAATTTGGTCCGATCGGAACATCCTGAAATGTCGGAATCCCAAGTTGACCAATTCACTAACTCTAAGTTCCCAAAATGGTTTCGCTCCTACTTCTTGGAACACCCAGAAGATCCCAATCAAGTGGCATGGAGTTTATCTTATGGAGCTGGAATTAGTGTTACCCGGTGCAACAAATATATAATCAACGGGTATCGATTTTCAACTGTTGAAGCGAACGCAGGTACACAATGTTGCAATTATGGTGTATGTTGTCGAGGTGACCAAGTTGACGGGGTGGAGAGTTACTACTACGGGAAGTTAGTCGACATAATTCAGCTGAGTTACCAGTGGGACAAGGTGGTGACACTTTTTAAATGTGAGTGGTTTGATAACAGTCCGCGTGGGACAAAAGTGGACAAACATGGAAATATTGAGATCCACTGGACAAGAAGATATACGGTTGGTTATGACCCATTCATCCTTGCTCAACAGGCGGAACAAGTGTACTATACAGAATACCCTACATCTCGCCAAGGGTGGGTGGGAGTTATTAAAACCAAAGCACGGAATATCATACCTTAGTCGAAAGAGTCGGCAGCAAATGACGGCATGAAGGAACCGTTCCAGGCTGATGTGGAACATGTACTACCCATAAACATTACCGACGACGATGTACCAAGCAATCTGTTTGATTCTACTGCGAACTTAGAGTTGATTCCTATCCAAGTTGATGATGAGGAATCAGACGATGAGACAGAAGTGATTTGCTCTGATAGCGAATCTGAGCTCGACGACTATGAGACTCTAGAGGAAGCCGTGCAAGCAGATGATGAAGAACTTGAATCATCCGATTGATTTGTGTTAGTTCTTTTGTTTATGACAATTTGTTATACTACATACTCCGTAATTGCGCTACTGTCATATTAAGTAATAAATATCTTATTTTTATGTATATTTTCACATAATGTTTGTAAGTGTTCATAGGTATATGGAGCATCCAGCTGGAGGACGTTCAGATGGTGGACGTGGTCGTGGTCGTGGTCGATCCCGACCTCGTCCTATCAGAGGTAGGGAACACAATCTGCTCCCTTCGTAGGCATGGGGGGGAGAGGCGCTTCCCCAGAGGTTTCACCATATGAGTCCTCATCTTCACCATCGATTTACCTGTCCACTTCACCGTCACTGTATACGTCCAATTCTCCGTCTTCCTCCAGTGATCCACAGCAAGGGGGACGCCAGGTTTACTTTACCATTTCTGATTGATTTACATATGTGTAGTTTTATTTAACCATCTATGTACAAACTCTTCAATAATTCACATGCCTTCATTCAGCACATTCCGTCGCCTCATAGCCAGGTCGGCGAAGGAGGTAGTTCCTCTAATACACCTGTATGGGGAGCGAAAGATCCTGCGACGGGGAAGCTGTGGATCCGTCCTGACGGCACCGAGGGGTGAGTCATACAGCGTTACTAATAACGCTACAATTTTTACCCTTTAGTTTGTATGCTCATATTTGCATCATATCCTCTATCTACAGATTTGACCCTTATCCCCCGGTGGCTGATATCTTGTCAACCCAAATATTCCGCAATTTCAATGAGCCTTGGGGCACGTGGAAAGAAATTCCTAAGGACACTCGGAATAGATGGTTCGACGAGTTTTTGGTAAGTTAAGTGATTTATAGTTATTAATTTCTTATCCAAATACGAACTGATTAAGTATTTGTAACATTTGGAGCACTAATTGTTCATTATTGATTTTCAGAGTAAGTTTGAGACGTTCCTGAACATCATAAAGGTCTGAGAAAAGCTTTTAACCATAAGGGAAGCAAGTGGTTGTCTGGGAGATTTCATAAATTGAGAAAGGGTGTGGGCAAGACAGATTGGATTGACCCTGACACTGCAAGCCTATTACTTGCACAGTGGGAGAACGATGAGAAATTTAATAATAGAAGTCCGAAAAGTAAGGAGAATAGGGCCAAGCAGGTGGGACCTTCATATGCTGGCGGGTCCATTCCGTTGAGTGAGGATTGTCGGAAAATTGTGAGTACACGTTATTTTCTATTAAAGTATTCAATGTTTTGTACCTTGAAACAATTTGTTAACGATTTTTCATGTGTTTGCAGGCACAGTCTGAGGATGTTCCACCAGAAGAAGTTGAGTAGCGTGCCTTTGAGCAGACCCATACCCGACAAACTGAAGGGGGTGAGAAGATATGGATTAACGCCAGGGCGGAGCAAGTGGCGATGAGACATTTATATTGTATTGATTCTTTGTTTCGGACACCAACATGTTTATTTCATTTCACATCGGATTTTTTTGTGATGTCTTTTTTTGTTTATAGGGCAACTATCTGAGGCTGACTCAGGAGAGAGACTCGCAGAGTGGAACCCAACCCTCATCCTCTCAGTCCGATAACGAGACTCTATTCTTACAGGCTGCGGGTGGATTTAACAGTAAAGGTAGAGTCTTCGGGTTATGTTCCTATGCCAACCGACTTAGGGAATCAAAGCGCTCCACATCCAGCAGTAGCAAAGGTGTTTCTGCAGGTAAACATAATACATTTGATATTGATTGTAACATTTTCATTCTCTGGTTCATTTAAATGCAGTGCAAAAAAGATAATTATATTTCCTAATTTTTTGGCAGATGAGTTGATGAGGATGAAGACAATTATCGAGTCGCAAGCAGTTGAGCTGAACGAGACAAAGCAAAAACAAATGAACACAGACATTGAGCTCCACTAGACACAGGAGATGGTTAGACAGATGCAGCGTCAAATCATGGCCCTAATGAAAGACAAGGGTCCGATGCCGCCTCCTGAAGGTGATCCTCCTGCTGATGATGATGATGAGGATGCTGCTGTTTAGATTACTTTTTTAGTACATCTTTGTTGAAACACTATATTTATAATGTATTTTTATGAAGATTCGGTATGTATGTTATATAATTTTTTTAAAATATTTTATTATATAATTTTTAAACAAAATTAAAAAATAAAATAAATAAATTTGAAACAATAATGGAAAAGAATATAATTATTTTTAAAAGAATATAATTTTCAAAGAAAATTAAAAAAATAATAAATTAATTAAAGAAAATAATAAATAATTTTTTTTGAAAAAAAAATCAAATTAGCGACGGAAACTGAATCCGTCACTAATTTGAATTTAGCGAAATTAGCGACGGATATGAAATCCGTCGCTAAATTCAAATTAGCGACGGATTTAAATTCCGTCGCTATTAGCGACGGAAAATAATTCCGTCGATAATTCCGTCGCTAATAGGGACGGAATTGAAATCCGTCGCTAATTGCGACGGAATTTAAAATTCCGTCGCAATTGCGACCACTTTTTAGCGACGGAAAAAATCCGTCGCTAATTCCGTCGCTAATTCATTTAGCGACGGAATTTGAGGGTTTAGCGACGGATTTTTTCCGTCGCTAAAACCCTTTTTTCTTGTAGTGCAAAGACATTTATGTTCCAAAATACTTATTCCATTATTTCATTGAAAAATGCCAAAGACATAACTAAATCTTCATATACATGTCAACATTACAGCTATGAAGATGATACAAGGTTTTGGAACACTTCTCTGTAAACCACATTTACTGTGGTGTTAGTGTACTTATTGAACTCATTTAGTATAAGTATTTTCAATCCATTGAAACTCTTTACCCTAGATAGTGCAACATATAGTTGGTCATGTGAAAAAACTGGGCTTGGTAGGTAAATACCTACATTTGACATCGATTGTCCTTGACTTTTGTTAATCGTCATTGCAAACGAAATTATTATTGAAAATTGCCTTCTAGTCATATTGAAAGGCAATTTCGATTCAGATGGGTTCATATCCATTCTATGTATCAAAATCTCATTGGCAATGCTTGTACCATTCAACGCTTTTGCCTTAATGACATTCTTCCCAAGATGTGTTACTTGAAGTCTTGTACCGTTGCACAAACCTGCCGCCTGGTCAATGTTCCTTAATAACATGACTAGGACAACAACTTTCAATACCAATTTATGATGAGGTATTCCAGAGCATTTGATTGCATTTAGATATTATGTGGTATACAGGTCCTCAAAACTTTCGTTAGCATGATCTGTACGGCTTATGGAGTCTGAACTAAAGTACTCAACCGCATCTCCTGGTAAAAAAGAACATATGTACTCATTCAATGTGTCAACATTTTCTATTGTTGGGGTGAGAATTGACCTATTGATAAGGTAATTTTCGTCAAATAAACATTCTACCAACTTTGGGTAAGTAGATTCAATGATGCGCCTGATTGGATTACAATCATCGTAAAGCAACAATTAAATCTGATGGGATAGTGACATCTGCAATACCATCATGCAGTAATCCAATTTGTCCATCCCCTACATGTAGCAACCACTCTAAAAGAGCCTTGATCTTCTCCTGCTCAATTGGATTGCTAGAAAACCTGAGTCTCATATTTTTGGTCAATTGCAGTAATTTGCATTCGTTCCAAAGAGGGGAAGAGTTTATAGCTGCATCCACAATTTCAACTCGACTACTTTTTGGTAAAACTGGAAGTATTTGTCTAAAATCACCACCCATTACAACACATTTCCCTCCAAATATGCAATGGCTTTTCATTAAGTCCTTCAACGTTCTATCAAAAGCCTCCATACAATGTCTCTTTTCCATTGGTGCTTCATCCTAAATAATTAGGTTAGCAGTGTTGATTAAGTTTACCGATGGTGAGTTATGAGTAATTGAACACACAGAATCTTCGTTCACATCGATGGGTATACAAAATCTTGAATGCGCAGTTATTCCTGATGGTAGTAGAGTTGCAGCTATTCCACTGGATGCTACTTTGAGTATGATGCCCCCATTAGCTCTGACGGTGGCCGTCAATGCATTCCATATGAATGTTTTACCAGTACCACCAAATCCATGCAAAAAAAAAAGAAACCACCTTTTTCAGAAGAAACAGAATACATTATCTTATCAAATACTGCCTTCTGCTTATCAGTCATCATACGCTGCACTCTTTTAGACTCCTCACTCTCTTTTTCTTTGTTGTAGTTTAACTCTTGAAGTATTAGCTGGTTTGATAGGTCAATTATGTTGAATTCACCTGGCCTAGGAAGTGATGAATAATCTGTTAGGCTTTTGCCGTTACGCAGTAGTAGTTGTTGAATTTGGGCAAGGCCAGGTGATTCTTTAGCGGCAGAAGAAAACTGCAAATCTATGTGAATAAGGAGAAACATTAAAAGATATTGACAAGTAGAAAAGTGTATAGTAAAGAAAAATTATATATAGGTTAGTGTATGAAAGTAGAGAATGTTACTAATTATTCATTAATGCTAACAATGTTGACGTTGGAAAATATATGTTAATCATCATGTGACAACTACATGTTTTGAATTATAGATCCATACAATGAGTAATTATTGCAATATGGTAATAAATGAATGACTTGCAAGTATGAAATGTAGACAGTTACTTACCTAAAAAACGTTGGTCACCATGAGTAATATGTAACAAATCTTCACAAAGAATCTCTTTGGTCTGTTCCTGAACAACAGCTGGCTGTGATAGGGAATGGCTTAATAACATACTGGTGAAAATTTGTCATAAGTAGCTTCCTGTTGCCCACAATGATGCCTCTTTAATTGCGTCGATATACTCATTATCACCATCTAACAAACCAAGTTCGTAGCATGTTTCCCTAAATGTTGAATAAACAACATTGTTAACAATCTTTATATTTGTAAAACTCATTGGCCCTCAAACCTTTGTCAACAACAAACAGAGATAGTAGAGTTCTCCTTGTGCAGGTGTAAAATGGCCAAGCCTGCCAACTGAAAAACCACACTCACGGATTTTCCAAAACCGTTTTTCCCTAACAAACGTAAAAAAGTTAGGGAATTGAGAATAAGTGTCTTGGCATACGGATCATCTTTATTTTTTTCCATCCAGGCAAGGAACATTGATTCTTTAACTGTGGGATTGTTCAAAAGCGATAACATACTTTGCATATTAGTATAGTAAACTGATTGTTGATGAGGAAGATGGAAACTTAATCGCTCTACAGGTGGGTTTCTATGGTGGATATCGAAACCAAAAATTCTCCACGATGCCTTACATGAAGATATGTATCTACAATTTAGGTAGTGAGAAATTTCATCAAAAGGTTGGTGAGAGCTTGGACTATCATTGGTGTTATATATACCAGCGATAACTCGGTCATTACCCTGATATCATTTTCATAAGTATTTTGTTTATTTATCTGACTGCTCAGTGTGGGATGTTTTTGTTAGATATATTTCTGTACACCTAGGAAGTGTTACATACCACTATATATACGCATAATACAAAATGTTCAAGTCACTATGTCAAACCACATTTACGATGCGCATAATGTAAATGAGTTTTACAAGTTAAATAAAACATGATACATTAAAAGTCCCAATAGGGTTCGCGCCTGCTTATACATTATCATTTAATGTTGTCGCATCACAATAAGTCAATAGACATTAGAATGACACAGAAAGAGAAATGATACAGAATTGAAATATATGAATGAGAGCACAAGAGAATTGCTCTGGCTCGTTCAGTACATATCTTAAACTGAATACAATATTCTAGAATACAAGAAGAGAATCTTTATAATTGCCAATCATAACTGACCCTATAATCTTGGCAATCATGTATACACAAAATCAGGGAAAGATTGATACGGAGAACAATGTTAATGATATGGAGAATAATGCCAACGCACATAAATGCTAATTACACAAGGCACTAATTACGTACATAAATGCTAATTACACAAGGCACTAATTACGTATTAATTACGTATTACTTTCTCTAATATTCCCCCTCAAACGAGAGGGAGTGACAAGGAGCCCGAGTTTGTCTCTGAAAAATTCAAATTGAGACTGTGACAGCGGCTTGGTGAGGCAATCAGCTACTTGCATAGAAGAAGGAATATATCTAATATCAATCAATCCTGATGCAACTAAATCTCAAATAAAATGGACGTCAAATTCAATGTGTTTACTTCTAGCATGTTGTATTGGATTGGCAGCTAGAGATTTTGCACTCAGATTATCACACCACATGATTGAAGGTCTTTTAATGAACAAACCTATCTCAACTAGCAGAGAAACTAGCCATTTAATTTCTGCAGAACCATCAGAGAGTGATCGATATTCAGACTCGGTGCTGGACCTAGACACAACCTTCTGTTTTCTTGAAGACCAAGAGACCAAATTGTTGCCCAAGAATATACACATACCAGCCATAGATCGTCTATCATCCAAGTCACAAGCCCAATCGGCATCTGTGTAAGCAATAAGCTGTGGATTACTGAAAGGCCTAATACACAGTCCTAGATTGTAGGTTCCTTTAAGATACCGAAAAATTCTTTTTACTGCCTGAAAATGAACTGTTCTAGGCTCAGACAAAAATTGACTAAGCTTATTCACTGCAAACGATATGTCAGGGCGAGTGGTAGTCAGGTATTGTAGGGAGCCTATGGCTCTTCTATACTCAGTGGGATTGTTCAACAGCTCTCCATCACTAGCAGAGATCAAGCGACCCGTTACCATAGGTGTGGCAACTAGTGCACAGTCACTCAGACCAAACTTTTTTAACAGATCCACTACATATTTAGCCTGATTCAAGTAAATACCCGATTTATCTCTGTAAACTTCCAGACCCAGGAAATAATACAAGGGTCCCAAATCCTTCAAGGAGAAGACTTGGTTCAACCGCTTAACAAAATCATTCACAAAAGTGGAGTTATTTCCAGTTACCAAAATAGCATCCACATATATGAGTATAAACACAGTCAAGTCTCGGGTCTGAAGCATAAATAGAGAGGTATCACTCTTCAAATTACGAAAACCCCAATCAAGAAGGGTGAAGCGTAACTTGTCAAACCACGCTCTGGGTGCTTGACGCAGGCCATAGATAGCCTTGACCAACTTGCAAACATGGTTCGAGTGTCTCTTATCGATAAATCTTCCAGCTGAGGCATAAAAACCTCTTCTTGGAGAAAACAATTGAGGAACGCGTTATTAACATCCAGCTACCGAATTTCCCACTGGAAAGTAACGGCGATTGAAAGAATGACTCGAATTGTGGTGGATTTGACAACCGGGCTGAATGTCTCGCTGAAATCAATTCCGGGTGTTTGTTGGAATCCCTTTGCAACCAACCTCGCTTTGTGCTTCAAAATCGATCCATCTGGCCGAAACTTAGTTTTGAACACCCATTTATTGTTGATTAACTTCTGGTTGTTGAAAGGGACAAGTTCCCAAGTCCGATTTCGAAGCAACGCCTAAATTTCGTCGGACATTTCAGCTTGCCAAACGGAGGAGGAAAGGGCATCACGAGTTGTACGAGGTTCTAAAGCAGTTTGCACAGTGGCTTGGGTATAACCAATAAAAGGATATTTGGGCTTCTTTATTCCGTCCTTGGCCCTAGTAGTCATGGCATGTTCATTAATAGGCCTTATTGTCATCGAACTAGCAGCTTCAGCAGAGACCGTTGGACCTGGACCTTCAGCAGAGACCGTTGGACTTGGGTCTTCAGGGGAGCTGGGTACTAGTGTGGAGTCTGATACAGAGTCTGAGTCACTGGGAACCTCAGAAGTTGACTGAGACTCGTTTTCATCTGGATGGACAACAAATTCATCGAGAGCAGATGTTTCATTATTGGGACTCATTCGAATTATCAGCGGAAACGAGTGCAATTGTTCATTATTTCTGGGATGAGATGATGACGCCATGAATCCTGTCCTGAAAGGAAAATTACTAGAGTCAAATACAACATGACGGGAGATGATAATTTTACCGTTTTCTTTCAAGCACCGATAGCCTTTCTGTTGTGATGCTGGTCCAATGTAGACACATTTCTCGCTGTGAAACTGAAACTTGTGAGTATTATAAGGCTTGAGGCACGGATAACACGCGCAGCCGAAAGGTTGAAGCTCGTCATACTAAGGTTCTGTTTGTTTTAAACAAAACAGAGGTGTGTCTCCCTTTAGTACCAGTGTGGGTAGGCGATTGATCAGAAAAACTGACTGTTGAAAGGCATCGGCCCAAAATTTGAGTGGCATTCCAGAGTGGGCGAGCAGAGTTAGACTCATCTCCACAACGTGACGGTGTTTTCACTCTGCGTGTCCATTTTGAGCTGAGGTGTACGGACATGTTAATCTAACATTAATGCCAGCCTCCTGTGCTATGGATTCAATGGGTTTGTACTCACTGCCATTGTCGCACTGTATTGCCTTAATTTTCAACTCAAATTGATTCTCCACAAGAGTTTTGAAGTTTCGAAAAGCCATTACTGCTTCACCTTTATGTCTTAATGGATATAGCCAAGTGAAACGACTAAAATCATCGATGAAGTGTATGTAAAAACGATGTCCTCCAGTGGAAAGTACGGGTGAAGGACCCCACAGATCTGTATGTATTAATTCAAGTGGGACAGTAGACTGAGAAACAGAGTCTGGAAACGGCAGAAACTTGAACTTGCCTAATTGGCAAGCTTCACATATATGATCATTAGGAACACTAACTGGAATTGTCTTATTACATTTATTCATAATGAGTCTCAAAACTCTAGAACTAGGATGGCTTAGGATGTGATGCCACTTAAGATATTCACGTTGAGCCTTGTCATCACGAATAGCCATTAGTGCTCGAGGCTTCACGTCAGGTCTTCTTCCTCTCATCTGATATAGGCCTTCGTTTTGAGTGCCCTGGAGGATCGTCTGATCTGTCGCTCGGTCCTTCACATCACAGCCCTTGTCAGTAAACTTCACAGAAACTGGGTTATCTCGAATGAGTCTATTGACACTCAACAAATTCTTAGTAGCCGTCAGTACATAAAGAACATCACGAAGGATTAATTCAGAGTTGGTGCAAGGAATAAAAGTGGAGCCAACACCTTCAATAGGGCTCTGTGTGCCAGTGCAAGTTGTCAGATGAGACTTACCAGCTGAAACTACTTCCTCAAGTTGATCCGGGTATGGAGTGACGTGGTAGTTAGCACCACTATCCATGTACCAAGAGGGGTCTGCAACTGAACAAGAATTAGCATAGTAGGCAGAGGGAGAAGAGTGAGCATGATTATACCCGGCTTGGTCATCACGAGAGTAGCAAGTGGCGATGGTGTGACCCGGACGTTGACAATAAATGCAGAATGGACGGCCGCCACCGCCTCGAGAACGTCCACCCCTACCTCTGAACGAGCGAGGAGTGTAGCCATTGTTGGAGGTATTGCGCCAGGAACGATTTGCTCCTGTATCAGCGGGTGACTGAGGACGTTGAGCCACATTAATGGTGGGTTGAATGCTTAGTTGGGCAAAATGATTCTGTTGACTGAGTTTAGATTCAAAAGATAGTAAGGCAGATTGTGCTTCTACCCAAGTCAAATCGGGTTTGTCAATCAACTTCACCGAGACTGCGTTGTATTCGGCATCTAGACCATTCAGCGTATGAAGAAGAAGATCATCGGTTGCAAGGGGTGATCCAGCTAAGGCAAGCTCATCAGAGAGACTCTTTATCTTGTTTAAATACTCCTCCATCTTAAGAGAGTTTTTGCGCATATTGTGGAGTTCATTCTTGATTACCATGATACAAGCCTTGGTAGACGCACACGTAAGCTCTCGTGCCCCTGTCCAGAGATCGCGTGCCGTCTTACAGTGGAGCAGCTGCACACCCACCTCCTGGGTCATTGTGTTGCGCAACCACCCAACTAACAGACGGTCGACAGAGAACCATTCCTTGTACGCTAGATTTGGAGCTCCAGAAGACAGCTTCGAGGAAACAAGGGCGGAGCCATCGATATGAGACTCGAGGCAGTTTCCCTCAATAAGGGGAAGGACAATGGATTCCCAAACCAAGAAATTCGAGCGATCCAACTTGATCGCGGTTGTTTGGCTAGAGGAACTGAATAAGGTATATGAACGAGATGCACCGGAGTGAGAGGCGCCAGAGGCAGCGGTGTCGGAAGCGCTAGACATGATTGCTTTGATACCAAGAAAGAGAAATGATACAGAATTGAAATATATGAATGAGAGCACAAGATAATTGCTCTGGCTCGTTCAATATATATATTAAACTGAATACAATATTCTAGAATACAAGAAGAGAATCTTTATAATTGCTAATCATAACTGACCCTATAATCTTGGCAATCATGTATACACAAAATCAAGGAAAGATTGATACGGAGAACAATGTCAATGATATGGAGAATAATGCCAGCGCACATAAATGCTAATTACACAAGGCACTAATTATGTACATAAATGCTAATTACACAAGGCACTAATTACGTATTAATTATGTATTACTTTCTCTAATAGACACGAAAAACTGAATAGTTAGGTTTGTGCTGTGTGAAGACTACGTCAAGGAAATTTATGGCATTTTAAATGCATCCCAACCACAAATGATACAGATGAGGCGAATAAAATTCCAATATCAGAAATGATTGACTAATTTGACTGACTCACACCGATCAGTGAAGCCAATGGAATAATACTAATAAACGATTAAGGAAACTCGTGTTGAAGACTTACCACGCAAACCTATTAATACCAATCCATGATGGGGAAGTTGGCATGCGTCAGTTACAAGTGGACGAATAACAAAATAGACGTAGTTGCAGAAAATTTATGGCTTTTAAAATTCATCCCAACCACCGTTTACCAACGTCATAAATAATAATAGTAACTTCCTTTAAGTCTACTTCAACTACTAAACCCGTCTGGATGAATAAATAGGAAGAGAAGTAGTAGAAATGGCAACAAATGAAAAAAGAGCATAATCTCTATGTAAATAATTTGTCATCAATGCAGGGATACAGCTACAAAACAGTGTTTAAACTATCTTGACAGTCGTATGTCAAATACGAGAGGCGCATAGAAAATCTAGAAACGTCAAACTGATTTTAAAAAATAGTTAAAAAAAGCAAAAAACTAACATTGAAATAACACTAAAAAACTGATTTCAAAGTCAAAATGAGGAAACCTGTTTTTTTTTAAAAAAAAAAAAACAACTGATCTTGATTGGAAAAAAGAAATTGACGAACGACATTATGTATATTTTCACATACGTAACATGAAACGCCCTTGACCAAATGGAAAAGAAAAATTGAACAGTCGTTTATGAGAAAATATTATCAAACGACTAGCTTATATTAAATATGTAAATGAATTATATGCAAACTTAAAACAAAAAACAGTACGTATAGAATTAATCATGAAATGTTATGATTCCTATTTGTATAGTAGTTATTTTCATATATGATTTATAGTGTCAAAGGATTTAATGGACCTGTTCCATGTATAATATTGATAATATCATGTAATGTTGTTTGAAAATACACAAACTCTAGGGTACATATGATACACGAAATGTTTTTATACAACAAATCAGTTAGACTTTGGAACTATGGATTATATATAATGATTAATAAAATGTTGTGATTCCTATTTGTAGTAGTAATTTTCATATATACTTTAATGTTTTAAACGGTTGATAGTGGACCTGAATCATATATAATATTGATAATGTTGTAGTAGTAATCAAATATAATATATATATTTAACGAAAAATATGTTTGAAGTTAAGCCGATTCTAGAGTATAATGTATATTATATTGATAGTCATTTCAATGTTATTTATAGTTATGAATCTGTAGTTCACACTGTTTTTTAAAAAAATCCGTTGTTAACAACAAATGCAAGGACGATATAAATTGGTTAACAGGTAAAGGAAAAGATGAAATAAAAATAGAGGCGTAGCATCGCAAATCTTTTATCCATACATCACCAATTAATAAAGTAAATCATTGAACAGATCGACAACTACAAACATTAATTGCTATGAGCAACACTGGCTCCGAAAAGATCAATTAAAAAGTAACTGGAACCACATTTGTCAAAATCATAAAATGATTACAAAAAGGATGACCATAAGCAATTGGTCTGCAAATTATCCAACATAGTTAATGGGAAACATTTAAAAGAGATTTAAAAAGAACGCCTTAAGGCAACACATCGAGGAGATGGCTGGTCGATCCTGGGAAATCATTGTAAGTAATGTGGGCAGCAAAGAGACGGTTAAGCTTGAAACGGAAATCAACTACACAATGGTGGTTGTAATTGAGACCGCTTCTGAAAGATCACAGTGGCTTAAGAAAATGATTTGTCCATCTACAATATGAAGGGGAAAAGTTCCATCACCATAATATTTGAGAAAGCAAAAAAACGCAGTAAAGGAATATTAAGTTGTTAAGGAAAGTAACTAACCACTGGTCTTGATCATCAAAAAATAATGCAACTACTACATCATCCTTGAAGCAACAGTGAAAATTGTTTCCACTACAAAATGAAAAGTAAATTACAATCGAGATGAGCAACGTAGGACAATTGAAATGAGACACCACCTTCACAGTGATAGACCACATGTTGCTCTGACCATCGAGGGAAAGAAAAGATGATACATTGCACGTATGGAATTTGGTATTAAGATTTTTCCAGTCGAGTCTCGCAACTGACTCAAAAAGCAGAAGAACAATCAAATAAATAGGCAGTCGTCCTCAATGTGATCATTAGAAGAACAATTAATTGTGGCCGATTATTTAAACCAATGGTTGAATAGTGGTGATTAAATAAGGACGACTTCCAGACTGCAAATGCATGGGAAAAAAGCATAAATGCTTGGGAAAACTGGAGGTTTGAGGAGAATGAAATTCCAAAATCCGATTTGATTTCCCAAGTTTAAGTAGTCACGCCGAGCATTGTAGCCAATGGAATAATACTGATAACTGATTTAGAAAATGGTCGCTGCAGAATGACCACGTGTACATCAAATCAGATTCCAAATAAGGACCAATGAATGATGGGGAAATGCACATGTGGCAGTTACAAGTGGACCAATCAAATCAGATTCCAAATAAGGACCAATGAATGATGGGGAAATGCACATGTGGCAGTTACAAGTGGACTAATAATGAAGAGGCTACGAGGTTTAGTAGTATATATTTGATGATTATGTTATATCCTTCACCCCAACTGAAATTCTCCCTTTAATTAATGTCCCTTATGTCATTGCAAGGAGATATTGCGTGAATAATCTCTGAGATAATTCTTTAAAAAAAAAAAAAAACTGAGGAGGGTATATGTAGAGTATTTTACGATGTCGTGTGGGACGTTGCAGTAATTTACTGCATTGCCATGTTACGAATTGTAGCCTTGTGCCATTTGATATTATAAACAAAAATCAAAACGTCAGAGGAATTGAACCAATAAGGGTCAAGTTAGGTGGTAGAGATTCAATGCCCTTTTTAGGTTAGGCGGAGAATTTTAAAATAAATTTGGAAGAGATCCCCTTAAATAAACCCAATAATGTTTGAATATCAAACAATTATTCCAATGTGGCCCAGGAGTCGGTTTATTATTGGAATTTATCCAATAATGGCTGTTTCACTACCAAGTCGGCTTATAAGGCGCTAGAATGCCTTAACTGGAATGGATACAATAGGGTTTGGACTGACCTATGGAAACTCCCAATGGCTCAAAGAATAAAAACCTTCACATGGCTTCTATTGAAAGATAAGTTGTTAACCAATATGGAACGTCTTAGGAGAGGTATGACTCTTGATCCTCTATGTTCCCTCTGTTCATCAAGCAATGAAGGGGTGGACCATGTTTTTAAAGATTGTCCCCTAGCCTCCTCGGTTTGGCGGATCATTTTGCCATCAGACATGAGAACTGAATTTTATAGGGTAGACTTACGAACCTGGTTGACTGGAATAATTTGTCATCCCTCCTTGGATTCTTCTTGGAAGATAGGTATTTGTATCACCTGCTGGAAACTTTGGGACTCTCGCAACAAGCAAATATTCTCTGATGCTACTTTCACTACTAATGAGATTGTAGCTAATGTTAGATCTTTAGTTGTGCATTCTCAGTCTTGTTTTTCCAGGTTCAGGCTTCTTTTGTAATCATTTAGCCTCTATGTTGTCTGTTTGCATATGTGTATAATTTTTTGAGTTTAATGGAAACTCCTATTCATTCAAAAAAAAATATCAAACAATTATATAAAAAATATTAGAGGATTTTGTTAATAGCAAGAGTGATATTATGTATGATTCAATCAAATTTCAGAGAGATTAGCTAGCTAGGGAAATTTATTCTGAACTGGAAAAGTACTTTTTTCCGAAACCTAATGGCAAATAATAACAAAAAAACATGTTAACTTACAAAATAAATTAAACCCAACGTTGTGATCGGCCTCACTAGGACCTAGAAGCTAATGTTACTTGTTTTATTTCCCATCAGGGTAAAGACGTTCTATTAGAGACAATTATGAAGCTACTAAATGTTACTAATTACTTGCCTTGTTTTTTTATTTGGTGAAGAGAATAACCCTTTGGAAGCTTAGAGCAAGGAGAGTTTTTGCCTCTTTTAACATGTGTGCTTCCGGGATTCAAATTTGTGTTCTTCTTCTTATAGTGTAAGATCACTTATCATATTAACCAACGATTTTGATTTTTTTGTTTTTTTTGGTAATGGTGTTTTCTTTGACACATGTGGGGGATTGTTGTAAATATTGCATATGGGTGTGTCAAAGAAAGAGTCTTTCCAATATTATGGAATATGTTTAAATGAAAAGATGCATTCTGAGAAGTCATGTTCTTACAAATTAAGGGATTTGTATTGGTTCATGAATCAACATGGCTCATAATTTAAACAAATAGTTATGACTTTCTAAAGAGGTGTAATGATCAAGAGTCACCACTTTAAGGCATTGATTCATTATTTATAAATACCTCAATTGTGACACCATTTAAAAGAGAGAATTATAAAACATCGGTAACCTCTTGCTGAGTTATCTTATCTTCGGCCAGTTTTGCCGCCTTGATTTAATCAAGAAGGATCTGTTTAATCCTAGGGACTACCGCTTCTTCTTTACCGGTGGTTGCGGAATAACTCTATAGGACAGTGTTCTCGAACACGACTCAGATCATTCTCGTCTTTATTCTTTCAGATCGCTCATGATGCCAACACATGCTTGCCTAGATCAGAAGCTTCGGTTCTTATATGATTTTGGATTGATGGAAGAAGTTTGGATGAAGCTTTGGTAGTATTCAAATGTTTGGGGCTGTAAAAGTTTGGTGCTGTTTAATTTGTAATACCTGTATCTGTCATTTTGCTTATTTGATTTGGCCATTTAGACAAATTTGGCATGTATAATATTTGTCTAAAAACGTATTTGAAGTGATAGAAGTTTTATCCTAACTTTGTTTAGAAGTTATTATTTTGATTTGAAATATGTTATCCCTATTATGTGGCGCCCATGATTGGTATGATGTGACATACGATTAGCCTTTAGAATTATGGTTAACTGCTGGTTCTATACATAATCTGTTTTGTTCAGATTTGAGGGACGTATATGATTTGGCTGTTTAATCATATGAATTTGGTGCATTTACACTTTTTTCAGTAAACCTCTTCCAGGTGTTTCAAGTGATAAAGTGAGACATGAAAGATTTTTTCCAAGATATCAATAATATATTAATTAATGTGTACATTTCTTAGCTAAAATAAAAATAATAAAACTAGTTCTTTTTTATTTCAAGATTTATATGATTCTGCCCGGTTTCTCCCTTAAACCATAAGCTAATTAATGAGTGAAGACAAAATCAAAGATTCTATAATAATTTATGGGATATTTTCTTATTTTAATTAAAAGCTAATGAATGTATTTGTAAATAACCTCAAATTAAATGATTATTTGTATTGTATGTGAAAAATAATTAGTGGTTAATTACTTGATGTTTTTAACTTTTTAATTTGAAGTGTTTAAACTATTTAGTTGTGTCCGGTGCCAAAAGAAACAAAAAAGGAAAGAAATCACGTTTAGGTCTCAACCAAGATAAATAATATAAGAAAAGTCACATAGGCTTGTTGATAACAAGTGAACAACAACCATTAATAAGTGGATCAACTATTATTAACAAGTTGTGAGACTTTTCTACTAAGATAAATAATATTAGAAAAGTCACATAGGCTTGTTGATAACAAGTGAACAACAACCATTAATAAGTGGATCAGCTACTATTAATAAGTTGTGAGACTTTTCTGATATTATTTATCTTGATTAGGACCTAAATACAATTTTCAAAAAAAAAAACATTTAATTTTGAAAATTGAAAAAGAAGATACAAAACGAAAATGACGCGAAAATGAACGCATTTCTGATCCTTTTTGTTGTTGTTGAAAATACTAAAATAAATAAAATATAAAATAATCCTACAAAAATTATTGATAATGAGAAGAAGATTTAATTAATTTTAAATATTAATTAATTTAAGAAACATAATAAGAATCCTTATTCAAATAATTCTAAAAAATAATCATAAATATCTAAGGGTTAAGGTGCAAAAATACACATGTGCTTTTCTCCGAGGAGCGCGTAGTAGCAAATGCTTTTTTTTGGTACAAAAATGCACATGTGGTTACAAATTAGGTGCAAAAATACCGTTTGACTGTTAAGTTTGACTTTGACCGTAAAGTTTGACTTTGACCGATGACGTTGCATTTCAAAGGTGCAAAAATATACATGTGATTTGTCAAGAAGAGCGCCTAACAACAATTTTTTTTAATTTAATAATCTTATTTTAATTACTACCGGGTGCTAAAAAGATATTTAGAATACTGACTTGTACTGAAAAAATACTTCATAATCTTGAAACATTATTTTTAGATCTGAAAAAAATATTTCAGGGTACTAACTGGTACTAAAAAGATACTTTGAAGTATTTTTTCTGTACCAATCAGTATCCTGAAAGTACTTTTTAGTACCAATCAGTACCCTGAAATATTTTTTTCAGTACCCTTTTAGTACCGGTAAACACTTGAAATATTTTTTCAAGATCCTAAAATAATTTTTCAAGATTATGAAGTATTTTTTCAGTATCAGTCAGTATCCTTTTAGTACCGTTCAATACTTGAAATACTTTTTCAAGATCCTAAAATAATTTTTCAAGATTATGAAGTATTTTTTCTGTACTAGTCAGTATCCGAAAAAAATTATTCAGAGTACTGACTAGTACTAAAAAGTACTTTCAAGATACTGACTGGTACAGAAAAAATACTTCATAATCATGAAAAATTATTTTAGGATCTTGAAAAAATATTTCAAGTATTGACTGGTACTAAAAAGATACTAACTGATACTAAAAAAAATATTTCAGGGTACTGATTGGTACTAAAAAGTACTTTCAGGATACTGACTGGTACAGAAAAAATACTTCATAATCTTGAAAAATTATTTTAGGATCTTGAAAAAATATTTCACGTATTGACCGGTACTAAAAGGATACTGATTGATACTGAAAAAAATATTTCAGGGTACTAACTGGTACTAAAAAGTACTTTCAGGATACTGACTGGTACAGAAAAAATACTTCATAATCTTGAAAAATTATTTTAGGATCTTGAAAAAATATTTCAAGTATTGACCAGTACTAAAAGGATACTGACTGATACTGAAAAAAATATTTTAGGGTACTGGCTGGTTCTAAAAAGTACTTCCAGGATACTAACTGGTATAGAAAAAATACTTCATAATCTTGAAAAATTATTTTAGGATCTTGAAAAAATATTTCAAGTATTGACCGGTACTAAAAGGATACTGACTGATACTGAAAAAAAAAATATTTTAGGGTACTGACTGGTACTAAAAAGTACTTTCAGGATACTAACTGGTACAGAAAAAATACTTCATAATCTTGAAAAATTATTTTAGGATCTTGAAAAAATATTTCAAGTATTGACTGGTACTAAAAGGATACTGACTGATATTGAAAAAAATATTTCAGGGTACTAACTGGTACTAAAAAGTACTTTCAGGATACTGACTGGTATAAAAAAAATACTCCATAATCTTGAAAAATTATTTTAGGATCTTGAGAAAATATTTCAAGTATTGACCGGTACTAAAAGGATACTGACTGATACTGAAAAAATACTTCATAATCTTGAAAAATTATATTTTAAAAAAAATTTGTTGTTGGGCGCTCTTTTTGACAAATTATATGTGTATTTTTGCACCTTTAAAATGCCACGTCATCGGTCAAAGTCAAACTTAATGGTCAAATGGTATTTTTGCACCTAATTTGTAACCACGTGTGCTCTTTTATACCTAAAAAAAAGCATTTGCTACTGGATACTCCTTGAAGAAAAATATATGTATATTTTTACACCTTAACCCAATATCTAAAATAGTCCTAATTATGTCTTATCCTATATTTCAAAATTTCTCCCGTTTTAGGAATTCTCCTCGAAAAGAGTTAAATTTGTCGTTGACGAAAATTCAGCCTAACATCTCCATCTTAATATAAAAATTCACAATTTTTTATCAAAGCAACACTTCATTCAAAGAGAAACTAATATAGAAATGGACCGGTGGGAAAATATCACCCTCTCTCCAAAACTTCCAAATGCCCAATGTTTCTATGTAAAAACTTTGAGTCTGTTTGAGATAGTGTGGTAGAAGTGACATTTGCATATGAAGAACTTTTTTTGACGGATTTTTTTTTTCAATAAATTTTTCCTGATGTGATTTGTATTTGGGATAGCAATGAGTTTTTGATGATTGGATCAGAAGTAAGAAGGTATAGCTTCATAACAAAAGTAGCTTTAAACTTTAAAACCTATCAAGTATGAAGCTATCTCAAACACCTAAAAAAACAAAATTTCACTT
Organism: Acacia crassicarpa; assembly: GCA_034222035.1. Classification (NCBI taxonomy): domain Eukaryota; kingdom Viridiplantae; phylum Streptophyta; class Magnoliopsida; order Fabales; family Fabaceae; genus Acacia; species Acacia crassicarpa. The sequence continues at coordinate 8,223,082 of JAWXYG010000008.1, forward strand.
TTAATAGGTTTTTTTGAGTTTATGATGCTTTCATAAACCGGGTCTTTAAACCGTATGAAATATTGGCGTTATTATTAACCTTGAGTTGATTGGAATGAAGAGATAAAAAGGTTGAAGCTCAGGTTCTATATATATCGCTATAATAATCAAGAGACAACAGCAGAAGAGAACATGGCCATTAAAGAATAAGAACGTGGGATCACGTGCGGAGGGGAAATGGTGGTCAGGTTGTTCAGCAACAGAGATACGTTGGTTGCCAAGAGATAGTAGTAATGACATAAAGGAGTACTACTCATGTATCAATTGAAAATATATGATAGCGGTGATAGAAGTAATTTTTATTTCTGATAACTTTTGGATAGTGATGATAGAAATGATTTTTTTCCCCTAATGGGTACTTATTTAGTATAGTTTTTAAAAAGACAGATGAGATGGAAAATGACTGAAAGGGAATATGAATTATATATATGGTATAAAGTGTCATAATTTGGGATAAATAATTAAAAATAAATATAAATTTATTAAATAAAATAGTAAAATTATGATTAAAAAAATTACAATACAATGAAGTATTTAAATAAATCTATCCCATATAAGTTAGTTTTTGATTTGATCACGAACTCACTGTAAAATAGTAGAAGCTCCAACAATAAGCTCCAACAAAAAACTCTCATAAGCCCTAAAAAACCATCAAACAGTGATATTATCCCAAACAATCAATTATCAGGTTTTCCTCTTGTTAGACTTTTTCCCTATCTGATAGGATTTTTTTTCCATCAGATATTATGTCAAATACACCCATAATAGTAGTATATTTCTCGAATAAATATCTACATAATATATTGATAATTAATTCTCATGAATAAATAAATAAATAAGAAACGCGCTGACACAATGTGTGGGACCACACACACCAGAGCCACAAATGTGGTTGCTTGACACCTGCCATAACCCCACAAAGAAACGCGCTGACACTTGGATCATCGCTGTCTTTGTCTTCTGCTTCAGTCTCTGTCTCCATGGCGGAAATAAAGCAATCTTCAGTGATTCATTTAATTAAGAGGAAAAAAAGTGAGAGAACAATAATCTTTTTATATAACGGCAGATCCGAGATTTTGAGCAGAAAATGATGAGAGAGAGAGAGATAAAAAAGAGAGGATCCCAACCTCCTATATGTGTGGTTCCGAGGACTCATTTGGTACTAGGAAGATCGAGAAAGGAACTTAGAGGAAGAAAAAGAATGGAAAGGAAAATTGAGAGAAAACTTAAAGAGGTGAGCTATTTAGTAGATATGGAAATAGAATTTAAGTTGAGGGAAAATAAAATACTTTATCAGAAGAAAGGGCATTTGGTTAAGTGGAAAGGAGAGGTAAAATACCTATAATGACTTTTAAAAAAAGAATCACCACATCTTCATCTCTTAACTCTCTAATCCCTAGTCTCAAATAAACTCACTATCGCCTCTTAAATCTGCGCCTCTGGCTCTTTTCTTTTATGACTTTACATCTCCGTAACTCCAGCGCAACCACCACTGTCTTCCATCATCTTCCTCCATACAACCACAGTCAGCAAGAACCAAGTAGGTCCTCACCCTCACCAACGATGAAATATGGGGGAATTACACAAAGACAACACCAATCATAACTGCATGCAAGAGCCAAGTAGGCCCATTTAACATTTCTTCTGAAATGAAGATATCACAAAGTGCATGTTTGAACGAAGTTGACAAGTTGGAACATAATACTCATTTAAGAATCTAAGTTCAAACGCATAAATGTAATAGTCACTGTTTACATCGATCACTCTCTGCTGGCTCTTTCTTTGTCATTTCTACATTCCTCAAACTATTGTGAGAGAGTTTTAACTAGACTATCGGCGATCTTCTTGCATCTTCGATGAGCCACCACCGTTGTCATACTCATTGTCATCATTGGGAACGAGAAGGCTAGAGAGCTCAGAGTTTGGAGTCACGATTACGTCTTTGGAGGTAGAGCGATCTGGGGACGAAGAATCGAGCTCGGAGAAGCAAACAACGTCCACCTCCACGGTTGTAGGTCATCGTCGTCCCTTTTTCATTCTTCGTCAACCACCAACCATCAAGGCAACCACCACCGGCGGTCCTTCTATATTTTCTAGTCCAACCAGACATTATTTCATGAGATTCAATGGACCCTTCGTTTCTTTCCTTGCAAATCGATAGACTTGGGCTTTTTTGTTCGTGAAATGGTCTCTCCAAGGAAGATTTCAAGAGCCTACCACTCTTGGAGAGATTTCAATATCCCACGTTTAGAGGAACTTGGCACCAGGCGGGAACTCAGACGGAAGAGTTGCATGCCAAACAGGTTTTTTTTTTAAAAAAAAAAAAAATGTGCGTGCGTGCACCTGAGAACACTATATGTTTCCTTTTCTCTATGTGAGTTCCATGTATCAAACGAGCCCTAACTGTTTGTTTGGGTAGAAAAAAAATGTGTTTTCTTAAATATTTTTTCGTAAATTGAAATAAAACTTATCTCATACAAACATTGTGAAAGTATTCCTAAAACAAAAATGCACTAAACTAAATCCCCACTCACCAGTGACCAATATACAATTTCTTTTTTTCGTAGGTGTCTGTTGGAGGCAAAATAAGTTGGCACTATTAGAATATGAGCATATCTTCTAGTGTATATTTAAATATGATTTGTCATACTGTGAGAAGCTCATGTTTTTCCCTAGACGTACGCAGCAACTATTGGTCCAAGATCTGATTTCTTAATGAGGAGGATCATACTATGATCTAGGAAAGATCAATCCAAACCTTGGGACTTAAAACAATATTTTTGTGGTCCCATCATTACATATTGGGTTTTTGTGCTCTTTGTGCGGGCCCTAGCACATTCTCTGTCGGAAGATGATGTTTAACTCCCAAACTATTAATCTAATTAATTACAATAAGATTTATACAATCAATTAAAAATAAAATTCAAATAATTAAAATATTGGTGTATAATTACAAATTAGATATTTACATTTTAGGTACAGTCATTTTGAAACTGAGATTTTCATTTACAAATGTTTGAATCGATATTATTTATAAATTACTTTTGTCTATAAAAAAATTATCACGGCTTAACGCGCATTATCTCATATTTTTTCTGACCTTAAATATAAGATTTAGTTAGTTTTTTTTGTTGAGATATTAAAAAATTAAATAAATTATTTAATCATATAATGTATTGTGTAGTATTAAATAATATATCAGTTTATAAGTTAGTCTAATTTATGAATAATTCTTTTTTTTTTTTTCAGAATATCCAAGTAGCTTAAAAAAGCATTTATTAATAAGAAAATAGTTGGTAACGGGCTTCAATCCGCACCAGTATTAGGTAGACCTGTGACGACCCTTAGCAAATGTGTGTTGACTGCTGAGCTTTGACGATAGTGATGCCACTGATCAACTTTCATGCTCATAGAAAAGTCCTAATGATCGAACAAAATTAAAGAAATTTAATTTTTTTTTTATCATCACAATTTTTTTTTTACTTCAAAGAAATTTTAATTTTTTAGCTGACATAAATAGTTTATCAATATATTATTATCGATTTAAATCCACATTCCCGGTCAAGTATATTAATTTTTAGAAAAATTGGTGAAAATCCATGTTTAAAAATTTTACAAGTAAACAATAGAATAAATATCTTATTTAGTCCCTGAAAAAAATCACGGACCCTTTTTGGTCCCTCGGTAAAAATAATTCATCTCGTAATCCCTGACCACATTTGCGACACTTCACTGCATGTGTCCTCTTCAACCTGGAAGGACTAATGTGGACGGTTTTTGGATTTACAGGGATTACGAGATGAGTTATTTTTACTGAGGGACCAAAAAGGGGTCCGTGATTTTTTTTAGGGACCAAATAAGGTATTTACTCAAATACCTAATATATTTTTATAAATAGAAATAATTGGTACTATGTAAATTTTGTGCCAACAAAGCATGAGTAATTTTTCACCCATTTTTCCCTATTTTTTATTTTAAAGCTAAGCCATCATTATATTTCAAAATTAATTAATCATTATCAATGTTATATTTCTTTATGACTTCTCTATATTTATATGGAGTTTAAAATGAACTTCAATTATATAGCTCACAATGTTATGCTTTTAATTTTTTTATTTTATTTTATAGATGCACTATTGATTGATGTCGGTGAACATAAATATTGTAAGGAGATCAGATCAGAATAATTACTTAAATTATCATTTTGGATAAACAATAATAAATTATTTATTTACGCGTTGGTCGCATTAGGAATACATTGAAATGTGTTCCTATTTCCTTACTGGCAAATCTTATCTCCAAAAACAACTAAACAGTGAAATTTAGTAGTCGGTGATGTTATTTACACAAATATACAGAGCATACTAAAAATAAACAGTATGTTTGTAAATACTACTTCCGGTCCTAATTATAAGAGTTAGTTGACTTTCTTTGAAGAGATTAAGGAAGCTAAATAAGTTACTTAATCATTTCATATGTTGTGTATTCTTAAATTATATATTACTTTATTAGTTAAAGTAATTAGTTTGAAGAAAAAAATAAAAATAAAAATACTCTAAAGTAATTTAATTAACTTCTTTAATCTCTCCAAAAAAGTCAACTAGCTTTTATAATTAGGACCGGAGGGTGTACTAAATACCACTACTTTTTATAAATTCAATAAATATGTTTGTTAATTTACTTTAATTACTAGAAAAGCGGGATATTTTTCTTTAGGCCGGCAAGAAAAGTGGGATATTAGTCATTCTGACCTCATAAAAACAAATTAATGCTGTTCAGTTTTTAAATGAAACAAGTTGTGTAATTGGCAGCATCGTAATATTAATTTATTTAATAATGCATAACTTTAGATACTACTTAACTTTTTCAATTAATAATAACTTCAATAAAAAATATAGTTAAGGGGGAATTTTGTCTCCAAAGTTATCACTTATAGGCAATTTTGTCCGGACTGTTATCCAAATTTATTTGGACCAATAACTGACTAAATATGTTGAACTAACAATTCACATATCATTCACATTATTTTTGTTGAAGTACAAATTTACCCCAAAAGTTTATATGTCATCAACTTTGTCTTTTTTTTAAAGTTATATTTAAAACTTTTGAGACAAATTTATACCTTAACAAACATGATATACGGACTGATAGCTTAAAATTTTTTGTCAACTAACTAACCGTTGTTACAGTTAACTATACTAATGACTAAAACAAAATCATTCCCTTTTTAAAATTTTTGAGACAAAATTGCCGTACAAAAAACTTCTAAAACAAAATTACCCAAATTTTCAAAACCAAAATTGTCGTTTAACCCAAAAATATAACTGCATGATACTCCTCAATTCTTTCTTATAAGAAACAAAATGGTTGAGCAATGAACATGTTACGTTACCTTTTTTGACAAGCGACATGAAGAAGTTGTCTAAAACTCTTATGTTTTTTCACTCCCATTTAATTAATCATATTGCTCATATCATTATATTTAATTTTCAGTCATTATTTCCTGATAAGATAAGCGTATTTTGATAAAAATCACATTTTTTTAATATTTATTATCTCTAACTAATTTTAATTAACATTTTAAACAACAATTAATAGTTTCTCGTGAAAATAAGCGGAAGGGTAAACTATTAAGCGTCTGTTTGGAATAGAAACTAGGGAAAATTAAAATGAAGGACCTAAGAAAAATAATATTTATTAAGAAGGACCATAAAAAGTAGTAATTATTTTAAAGGACCAAAAATTAAAATATTAAAATAAAAGGACTAAATTACCCTTAATCAGATTTCCTATCTTCTCATTAACTAAATCTGGAATGGTTTTTTCTTCCTATCTTCTTATTAACTGAATATGGAATGATTTTTTCTTACATGAGAATCTAAAGTAATTAATATATAATAATAAATAGATATTAATCTAAATAATTCTTTTCCCATCGCAGAATCACTCAAAATTATTATGCTAGAGAAAAGATAGGAAAGATGGAGCTTTTTATGGTTGTGGCAGAAGAAGCCTTGTGCGTTGTGCAACCGTCTGCAGTGTTAGACCTGAGATTTTTTGTGCTGAGGCAACCAAAAGTACCTAATATTCATTCAATATTACCAGTTGTTTCATTCCCAGTTAAACAGAAAATAAATGAAAAGGCTTTTAGCTCAGAAAAACCCCATCAAAAGAGAAGAACATGGTTAAAGAAACCAAATCCCTCCTTCCTTTCACTATAACCATAAAAAGCTCAATCTTTCCTATCTTTTCTCTAACATCATAATCTTGAGTGATTCTACAATAGAAAAAGTTATTTAAATTGATATCTATTTATTATTATCCATCAATTACTCTAGATTCTCATGTAAGAAAAAATCATTCCAGATTTAGTTAATGAGAAGATAGAAAATTTGATTAAGGGTAATTTAGTCCTTTTATTTTAATATTTTAATTTTTGGTCTTTTAAAATAATTACTACTTTTTATGGTCCTTCTTAATAAATATTATTTTTCTTAGGTCCTTCATTATAATTTTCCCTAGAAACTACTTGTCTAATATTATGGTATAGAAAATAATAGAAAAACACTTCTCATATTATAAGAGAAGTATTTTCTTAATATCACACATGCATAAAATAATGGGACCTACACATATATAAGGGATATGATATTGTTACAACTTTTTTTTTTGTTACAACCAATATTACTACCACTTTTCCACTGTTAGATCAGAATCTCATTTACCTATATAATTTCTCTCTCCTATTAAGATTCTGATCTAACGGTGGAAAAGTGGTAGTAACATTGGTTGTAACAAAAAAAGGTTGTAACAATATTCTATCCTTATATATAATTAGTATTATATATATATGGGTCCCACTATTTCTTGTGTATAGAAATCTTTTTCTTCTCATACAATATGAGAAATTTAAACCCCATAAAATAAATATCTCAGATGAGTTTTGCTCTACTCACTTTTTTAAAAACTAACTCCAATGGCCACCGACTAGGGACAGAAAACTGATCCTTAAAAAATAATAAAAATTAAAAATAGGGATAATATAAATTTTTAGCACTGCTGCTCTGTTTCTCACTCTGATATCTTTCTCCTTTATAACAGCTCACTTCAGACTGAGCGAAAGGCTAGAGCTTTACGAAAGCTCAAAGCTGTACTGAAAGCAAAATGAAGCTATCCTTCTTAGCCTTTGCGCCGTTAGTTGTATTCCTTCTATCTTCTTCCTTTTCATTGGCTTTTGCTGGCAATGTAACATACGATCATCGCTCTCTTATCATCAATGGCCAGCGAAAGCTCCTTATCTCTGCCTCCATTCACTACCCTCGAAGCGTTCCTGCGGTAAGACAACTTTTACACCAACTTTTAACTTGCTTGAGCTTCACTTTTGATTTCTTATAAAAGAGAGAGAAGGGGTTTTGTAGTGTCTATTTTAATCTGTACATAATAGTAAGCTGGAGTAAGCATTGTGGGGGCTTTATGAATCTATGAATTTTACTTTCCATAAATGTCTCTCACCAGCACTCTGGATCTTTATGTAATGGGGCTATTTGATTTCTTGAAGTTACCTGTTTGGATAAATTATAATCTAATTTATAGACTCTCTTCTTGTAGTTTACCCTGCATTTGCTTTCATATTGTTATTGATTGCTAAGTGTCAATTGTCCATTTTGTATTTTGATGGCTAAAAGTTAATGTCTTTTGATTCATGTGTTGTGTGGTAGATGTGGCCGGGGCTGGTTCAAACAGCGAAGGAAGGAGGAGTAGATGTAATCGAAACCTATGTTTTCTGGAATGGACACGAAATTTCTCCTGGAAATGTAAGTTGAAAAAAGTTATTGAGATGTAGTAATTTTAAGATGCATACACTAGAGCATATCAGGATATTCCTGTCAGATGTGATTTTTTTAAAACTCAATTTCCACTGAATATTTGTTCTCTGGCAGTATTACTTTGGTGGTCGATTCGATCTGGTGAAGTTTGTAAAGATTGTTCAGCAGGCTGGGATGTTCCTAATTCTTCGGATAGGTCCATTTGTTGCTGCAGAATGGAATTACGGGTATGCAGTTATTATGCTTGCTACAAGTTGTGTTACTAAATTTGGGTTCAACACTTAAAACATTGGCTATTGTTGTATATATCATGGAAAAATTAATTGATATTAAGGACTATTTCAAACTCAATCATGGCTTAAATTAGTGCTGTATGTAACAGTGGGGTACCAGTATGGTTGCATTATATTCCGGGCACTGTATTCCGGACTAACAGTACATCTTTTATGGTATGTGTGGGGGATTGTTTGATTTCTATTCATATTAAGTTTCATAAATTTGATTGAAGTATATAATAACTACCATCGCTCTGACTTAGTTTGGTTGTCCTTTGTGTTCAGTATCATATGCAGAAATTTACAACATATATTGTGGACCTTATGAAACAAGAGAAGCTTTTTGCCTCGCAAGGTGGCCCTATTATCTTAGCCCAGGCAAGTATAATCTCAAGGCTTTGGATTTATTCTCACTAGTTTTCAGTTCTTTTTCTTCATTGTGCTTCTCTACTTATTTCTCTGGACATATTTGATGACAACGTCTAAAATTGCAGATAGAAAATGAGTATGGATACTATGAAAATTTTTATGGAGAGGGAGGAAAGAAATATGCCCAGTGGGCTGCTAACATGGCTGTTTCTCAAAACACTGGTGTCCCTTGGATAATGTGCCAGCAATGGGATGCTCCAGATCCTGTGGTGAGGTTTTATTTTTGTAGAGCTGTTGTTACATTGACAATTTTAAAAAGTTTTCTGGTTCAAGTTGCACCAGTATGCTTTTTTAGATACATCTCATTGTTAAATCAATATTCTTAGCTGGCCTTTTTGTGTGTGTGTAAATACTATTATAAAAATTAGCTTCTCTCTCCCCTTTGCCTCTCCATCCCTCCCCTGATATATTAATGTTCTAACCTCATGTTTGGATGGAGAGAAAAGTGGAGGGAAAATAGAGGGAATACTAGGAAAGAAAACTTTCAAAAATGATAATTCTTTTTTTTCTATTTTTTGGAGTTTTCCCTCCTAGTATTCTTTCCTCTCTAATTTTTTTCTCCATCCAAACATAGAATAAATGCATTTGGATAGTGAACTTCACATATGAACAAACGAATCTTAGTCTTTGATGATTCCTCTGCAGATTGATACTTGTAACTCGTTCTACTGTGACTCTTTTACACCTACTTCTCCAAAGAGGCCCAAAATTTGGACTGAGAATTGGCCAGGGTGGTATGTTGGAATTCATCTTATCTGCCCTTAGTAAATTATTCTTATTTGGAATCTGGAAGATCATTTTGTTGTTATGAAAACCTGCAAGTTTTGAGAACTTATCCCTTTTGGTTTCTTTAGAGCCCTAATTATAAGGGTACTCCCACCTCCTTTTTTGTTTAACCAAATTTAAGCATTAAAAAGTTAAGCAAAAGGCTAATTGTTGATTTTGATTTAGTAAAAGGGGAAAAAGGTACTGAGAATTTCTACTACTTTTAGGTTTAAAACCTTTGGGGCCAGAGATCCTCACAGGCCGGCTGAAGATGTAGCTTTCGCCGTTGCTCGCTTCTTCCAAAAAGGTGGAAGTGTGCAGAATTACTACATGGTACAGATGATGGCTCTTTTTTTAGAATAAATTTCTTTACTTTTTGGTTCTAGATGATAGAAGGCATTTCATTCCTGAACCAGAAAGGTTTCATAATAAACTTATAACTTGTTGATATTGCCTTCAATATTCTACCATTGTTTTAAGTTGACCTCTTTTTCTGATCTTTGTGGGTTAGTATCATGGGGGAACAAATTTTGGGCGAACGGCAGGTGGTCCATTTATCACTACGAGTTATGACTATGATGCCCCAATAGATGAGTATGGTAAGCTATCACAAGTCTCTCTCTCTCTCTCAGAAAAATAAGTTCTACTCAATGCTGAAATTCATAATGATGAGGGAATTCATCATATATAGGGTTACCTAGACTTCCAAAATGGGGACACCTAAAGGAACTTCACAGAGCCATCAAGCTATGTGAAGGTTTATTGCTTAATGGAGAATCTAAAAACATCTCCCTTGGTCCTTCCCTGGAGGTAACTTCCATGCTTTCTAAACTTTGTTTTTCTTGGCTACTAAAATGGATTATCATTTTGTTTAGCTGTAATCCATCATAGCCCAAATCAAACTTTATTGCAATTTGTTTTCAAGCATCTTTCATGAATTTGGATTTGTGCTTACTTTATTTTGGATGCTCTTCACTTGTTGTCAAGATTCTAGGATACTTGACACATGTAATGTTATGATTCAAATTTTTAGTTCAATCACGGTTTTTTTTTTTTTTTAATAAGCTCTGTTCATTTTTCATGCTATCTAGTGACTATTTGCATTTCAATGAACCTTATGATCTGTTTGTTTGATAGTTGGAAGACATTATTCTAACCATGCTGCATTTCAGGCTAATGTATATACTGATTCATCAGGAGGGTGTGCTGCCTTTATTGCTAATGTTGATGATAAAACTGACAAGACAGTTAAATTTCGGAATGCATCATATCACCTACCAGCATGGTCAGTGAGCATTCTACCTGATTGCAAGAATGTAGTTTTTAACACTGCAAAGGTAATTTATATGCCTTCAAAGTAATGAAATTTTTACGTATACTGATATTTGAAGCCGGAATCATATTAGCCACTTAATTAGCTTTTGCTGTATGTGAATGTCCAACTGCAATAGCCGAAACTGACGTCTTCAATGGAGCCAATGCAGGAATGGTTTTGTTATGGAAAATGTTTTGACAGTTAAATTGATTGACTGAGGTCCCCTTGCACTAAATATGTTCATATACTTCTTTTTTAAAGTTTCCTGTAGTTATAACTAATTTACTCTTACTGATGTAAAGGTCAATGTAATTACAAATTTTATTGATCTTTTGTAATTCTTTCTTCCGGCCCTTTCACTTAGACGTGTGATATTCAACAGGTTAACTCCCATACACACATTGTTGAAATGGTTCCAGTGAAATTACAACAGTCACATGGAAGTGTAAAGACTTTAAAGTGGGAGATATTTAAAGAGAATGCAGGGATATGGGGGAATGCAGACTTAGTAGAAAATGGCTTTGTTGATCACATTAACACCACTAAAGATACCACAGACTATCTGTGGCATACAACAAGGTTTGTTTCAATATACAAATTTGTCAAGAGCATATGATCAATTGAAATGGACCTTTTACTGCTTCAGTATATTATTCTCACCTCTTGTAGCATCTAGAAATACTAAAGCATGAAACACGTGCATAGTTTACTATTCTTGACATGAGAAGTAGAACCATTTGCATATATTTTCTTTTTCTTGATTAGCAGCTACTAAGATAATTTAACATTGTCTGCTATAACTATGAAGCAGTAATTAGTTGATGAACATCATAGCTGAAGTGTTCACTGTACTATAGGTCACAGGATTCTTATATGTTCTGTGATTCGAATTCAGTGCACATCAGAGGACCTCCTTGGATTGCCATGCTTTAAGTCTAGGGCATTTACTATAGCCTATCAAGCAGCTTCCTAGTAGTTTTGCAAACTCCATAAATCATTATAAGCTCCTTTACATTTGATCGAATGGAAATGTATAAGAAATTGAAGCATGCATAAAATATAGATGCACAGTTAAAATGTTGTTTTAAACCTTTTTTCCCCCTTAATGGCAGTGTATTTATTGGTGAAAATGAAGGGTTCTTAAAGAATGGAAGTAAACCAGTTCTTCTAATAGAATCCAAAGGTCATGCACTCCATGCTTTTGTGAATCAGGAATACCAAGGTTACCGTCTCTTCTATTCTGAATTTTTTTTATCTCATGGAGTTGTTTATATATTGAATGAATTATAGTAATGTGATCCTTCATTTGTAAGGGGGTGTTACACCAGAATCGATTAGGGAAAACTCTTGCATTTTATGAGACATAACTCCCCTCGCATTGGAAACCGATGGGAAGACAAATGCCTAGGTTTTCATGAATCAATTTTCGGTGTTGTTAGTTGTACAAGTCATCAATGCAATGACCTGAACTGGGCTGTAATGGAAGGGATGAAGGTTGTTAAAATACGTCAAGAACTAGTGTAATGGCATCTATGTGTAAGATCAAAGATATGCATGCAAACCTGTAAACAAAACATAACATGGTCAAGCAACATATTTTCCTTTTCAACCAGCAGTATCAGTGACTTCATGCTATTTCATTAAATTACTAGCACATTCTATCTTCTTTTGTACATTAGCTACAATCATGTTATGTGCTTTGATTCTTAGTTTATTATATGAAACATTTGATTATGTATAATAACTCAAGAAACTGCTTAGTTGTAGCAACTTTCCTTCTGATGTTCTCTTTAATCATCATGTATAAAACACTCAATGTTTAGAGTCAAGTTAGTTTCTCTGTGATTTACATGAATACAGATATTATTATTTCTTGGCGACACAGACATTATAAAAATTCATTACAAATGTTCTCTCGTTTTCCTTACTTTTCAATTTTAACGGGTATCAACTTCTTGTTTTATAGGTTCTGCAACTGGAAATGGTACCCATTCACCATACACTTTCAACCATCCCATCTCTCTCAGGGCAGGGAAGAATGAAATTGCTTTATTGAGCTTGACTGTTGGCCTCCCAGTGAGTGTGTTACTCTGTTTAGAATGTTCCCCTTTAAATGCGTTGAAATCTCATTACTAATTCTTTGCTACTTTCAGACAGCTGGCCCGTTTTATGAATTCATAGGAGCAGGACTTACAAGTGTAAAGATTAAGGGATTCAACAATGGGACATTAGACTTGTCTTCTTATGCCTGGACTTACAAGGTATATTTTTATTTCTGCATATATTAAAATTGTACTCATCCAGGTTCTACTTGTTAGAGAAAACCATAGACTTTGGCTGCTCCTACTACTTTAAAAAATGGTGGGTGAATGAATCTAATACTATCCACAAAACTTTTACTAGCCTTTGATGTCTTTCATTTCCTGCTTTGTTGCAGATCGGGGTGTACGGCGAACACCTAAAGATATACCAGGGAGATGGTTTAAATCATGTAAACTGGATTTCTACTACAGAACCACCGAAAGGACAGCCATTGACATGGTACAAGGTAATGACTTTCTTTGACATCAATTATGGAAATTATCCAAAGATTTAGTTGTATGGTGGAGAATCTTAAAAAAGGAAGTTCTTGGACATGCAGGTAATTGTTGATGCTCCACCAGGGAATGAACCGGTTGGACTGGACATGTTGCTTATGGGAAAAGGTCTAGCCTGGTTAAATGGAGAAGAAATTGGAAGATATTGGCCTAGGAAAAACGTACATCAAGAGTGTGTTAAAAAATGTGACTACAGAGGCAAATTCAATCCTGACAAATGTGACACTGGCTGTGGAGAACCCACCCAGAAATGGTAAAACTCTGAAGCTAAGATGGTTTAATCAAAGCTGAGGAATTAGATATTCAGTAACCTCTCTTTCTTTAGAGATCTAGCCACTACTAGTGGCTGGAATAGAGTTTCTTGCCAAACTGCACAAAACTAGTAGAACTAGGCCAAGGAGAGTACTATAATAAATGACTCTTGGTTTTGAACAAGTTGATCTAGGTTACAAAGCATTTTAAATCCTTGACAGATTCTATAGTTGATCAGGAAAACAAAAATACTATTCATGAATATTAGACAGAAGATGAAATCATTGAAAATGGAGCAAATTTTATACATTTTGGTCAGGTTTTTCTCCAGGCTCTGCGTTGTTTCTTAGAAGCCATGAACAATTTGTATGATAGTTATATAATCTCATAGATTTAGTTACTTGTGTGGTATTTTCACTATGCTAATACAGGTGGTTTAGAGTAGAAACTATCCATTATAAAATACTAATACCTCTGGTTCTTAATATAAGAGCTAGTTGACTAATTTGAGTATATTAAGGAAGTTAGTTATGTTAGTTATTTAAAACAAATATTGGTTGATTTTTGTAAAATATCATCTTTCATCGTGACTTCTGTTGGATAAAAAACCCTAAATGTGGGTAATCAATAGGGGTACTTTAGAAAAAATTATAAATTTAGGAGATAAAGTAGACTGAGGTCTTATATTTAAGACCAAATCCAACCTCCAACTATCTTTGAGGTAGTAATACATTATGTGCCTATTGTAGGTCAGAGTCAGTTATCATCTGTTTCATGTCATGAAATATTGTGTACCTTTTCCTATGGATCAGGTATCATGTTCCAAGATCATGGTTCAAGCCATCTGGAAATGTTCTTGTTATTTTTGAAGAGAAAGGTGGTGATCCAACAAAAATTAGTTTCTTAAGACGGAAGGTTTCTGGGGCATGTGCTCTTGTGGCAGAGGATCACCCCTCCCTAGGACTTGATCTTGAGGGTGAAGACAAACTTGAGAATTTCAAAAACACCCCTTTTGCCCGTTTAGCATGCCCCAAAGATACTCGCATATCTGCCATCAAATTTGCTAGCTTTGGAACTCCTTCAGGAACATGTGGGTCCTACGAAATAGGAGATTGCCATGATCCAAATTCTCGTTTGCTTGTCGAAAAGGTGTGTGCTTCTGGAATCAGTTGATGAACTTATAATTTCTTTGGTGTTCACGCCATGAAGCTTTTTTTGATATAAACTATGAAGCTTTAACTCTGCTATCTTCCTACTGAATATTTAATGGGGTATATTCTGTTTTTATATGTTTTGTTTTATTGCTTTTGCAGGCATGCTTGAACAAAAAGGAGTGTGTCATAAAATTGAATGAAGAGAATTTCAAGAACAACTTGTGTTCTTCTGGTTTAACTAAAAAATTGGCAGTGGAGGCAGTGTGTAGCTGATACTAGGAATTCTGCACAGTCGTTGCATTTACAAAATTCATGGGTGAAGCTTAGTTGAATAGGAGAAGCAAGAACAAGAGAGTTTTGCATATTTTGGCAGCAACTTGGACTCTCCCTTCTTTTCCCAATTAATTTTAATACGCCCTCCGGTCCTAATTATAGGACAATATTTTAGAGTTGGTTTTGGTCCTAATTATAGGACAAAATTCTAATTTTTATCAATTTCTTTTAAAAATACCCTTATTAATACTTTCTCAATAATAACTAAACATAATACTAATTTAATAATGCACCTATATATTTTATAAAGTAAGTAATGTTTGTAATTCATTAATGTCACGTACACTTCAATTCTACTGTTTTTTTAATAAAATAATTTTAAGCAATTTAATACAAACAAGAAAATGACGGATTTAACATAGTTTATTCATTTCTCATATCATTATTATCAATAATGACTTGTAGATAAATGAGAATTGTGAGTGATTGAAAAGTTTTAACTATGTGACGGTGTAAAATTAAATTAGCCTCACTTTTTAATTGGAAAGTGAAGGCAGCTTAATTTCCCGAAAAAAAAAAGATTTTATCCTGACAAAAAAAGAATTCTCAAGATTTTGCACTTATAACAATAACACAGTGCAGGAATGTGAAAGGGGGTAAACGATGCAAATCTTATCGTGACAAAATGGTAGAACAGCCTACTTCAAAGGGCACGTTCTCGGCCCGTGATAATGGGTTTGTATGTATAACATTAACGAAGTCTTGAGCCAAAAAAATAAAAATAAAAACAACATTAACGAAGTTTGTATGTATAAGGATATTTTAGAAAATGAATATAATTAACTAATTTAATTAATATCCTGAATCTCTCCAAAATTTGATAAATATGTCTTATAATTAGAACTAGAGGTGGTAATAATTTTGGCTGTTTGGCGCATCTATTTATTCTATTTTCTGCTCTTGCTGTGAGAAGGAAATGACTAAAGTTCTTCTCAGATAATAAATCTAGATCACATTGTTTTTTAAAAAATTTAAAATATATTATAATAGTAATGTTTACCAGGACTATAGGCTCATGAGAAATGAGTTGACAACTTGACTTCATAAATCTCTATTGATTGTCAACTTCATTTCCAACAAGAAAAAATAGATAGATTTTTTATTAGTTTAGTCAACTCGAAATCGATTATGAAGACTACCCTAACGAGTTTTATGATTGCTTATGAACTTTTCAGCTCAAATGATTAGTTTGAATTGATTTTTATAGTCAAAATGTAAATGATAACGACTCATTTTCATCATGGGTTGATTCTTCAAGTGTTGGGCAAGCTTTAATAGCAATTGATGAATATGTAGACCAATAGCTCTTGAAAATTGAATTATAAAAGTGGATTCAACCATTTCAATTCCACAACAACTACGTTTTTTTCATAAGAAAAACTACCAATCCAATTGTTTTAAATCACATCTCACTATTTGTACAAGTGGCTTTGCATGAATTATAACTGGATATTCTAAAGAACTCATCCAACCGGTTTTATGCTCAAGACTCGAAACATAACGTTTGCATGACCTCTCTCTAACCACACTCAAGTCTCAACTATATCTAAATTTAGTTGGACCCAACGCTAAAGATTTCAGTGCAGATAAACGGTAGTAATGCAGTCAATTTGAGATTTACCATGTTTGTCTTTTTGCATTGCTTAAATAGGACGTGACATTACAAGTTATTCTCTTCAATTAACCCAACAAAAAGATACCATTCTAGATGGTACAAAATTATCCTCATCAGTTATCATATAGATTGCCGTAGGCAGAGAGTTACAACTTCCAAAATCCTAGTGTGAAACAATCTGCTCAAACCACATTCATGTCTTCTAAAAGATACTTTCCTTGCCTCAACTCTGTTGGCTTGAACCTCATTTCAACTCACCTCCCAGTAGCTTTGAAGACTATATTTCCTTTTCAGGGCAGAAATTTGATTGTTCTACGAAATTTTTATCGTCCAATTATCTGCAACGCCAACATTAGGCCTTCGGATGGTCATGACAAGTGGCCCTTGAGACCTTTGAATCCAAAGAGGGGCATTCTCAATTTCAACCTTTTCATTGGATGGTTCAATCAGTGCATTCTTGGCGTGTGAAGAGTATCCTAAGAGGATAATCCTCTCAATGACAGCATTTGAATGATATTGAGCACTGCCCTGGGAAGCGGGTGCCAGATTCACAGATGTAAGCTTTCTGTCAGCGAAAACAAAACGGCGATGGATATAGGCCCCTTGCAGGAAATCAAAGCTGCTGCCGTCATCAATATAGAGTTCACCTTCAGCTGCTTGAGAACTGTTCAGAGCTATGACCTGTCAAAGTGAAGTAACAATTATGTCACCAACTTTCCATTACTGTCTGCAGTCTTCCTAAGGTACTGGCAAAGGAGTATAAATAAGACAGCAGAAGCCCAAAAACGAATGAGTTAGAAAAATAAGACCAAAATTGACTTAATTTGTCCAATACTCAGACAACAAAATTATATGAATTGGCATGCAGTACATTAAGTTGTACAAATTCTTTATGCTCTTCATCCTCATTCTAGAACAAAATACACAAACCACACAATTGCACACATCCCTCATCAGTGTAATTCTACTGCGGTCAGGTGGCAACAGAAATATTACACAGCAACACACATTTTTTGAAAACATTCCTGATAGTTCAAAGTGGCAGGAAATGAACAAGACCAAACCCCATGGTGACATATATATGACAGCAGATAGTTAGACAAACAGAAAAAGGTAGGACAAAAGAATTTAAGAGATAAAGTTAGACATGTAATTCCCACATACCAGACTATAAGGATCATTTATCATCTGTGTGGAACTTCTTCGGAATCGGTCTTTCCTTGGTACAATGGTTCCAGCCCTCTGGAAAGCAGGGATACTCTCCTCAGTAGCCTTCAACTTGTGGGTCAATCCCCCCTTGTACACAGTTCCAGTTCTTAGATCATACCACGGTTGCTTTCCGGGCAGATAAACTGATACATGTTTGGCTCGCTGGAAGGAAGAGAGAATCATAAAATTTAATTTAAGAGCAGCTGACAAGAATAAATGAAATGACAAAAATAGGCTAACAAAATACTGAAAAGAAATTAAAGTACTCGGTAAATGACTAGAGCACCTCAGTATAGATTCCTTGCACTAAAAGACTGTTTCCAACCATGAAAGCTTCATCATTGCTAAAAGTAGCCTCATCAGATGGGAATTCCATCCACAATGGTCTTAGGACAGGAGTACCAGTCAAGTTAGCCTCTCTGAATAAAGTGTAGAAATATGGAAGCAATGCATAACGAACACGTATTGAATCCTTTATAATTTCCGTATTCTGTTCTCTGCAATAACACAGGACCATTAGTTAACAATCTTCACAAAGAGACTAGTGCACCTCAGGCTAAATTTTAAAATCAAGAGATAGAAAGGTAAATACTGGGATATGCAATTCAACTTCTGTCAATTATTAATGTGTCAGGGCCAGAAGGGTGGCAAATAATGGATTTCATCCATCTAGAACCTTTGTCGTAGATAGAAAATAGCTCCAAGAGAGGAAACCAAACAATAAATTTACACCAGAAAATGGTATTAGTACATCAAGGGACAGGTTTACCAATTTCAGAACGTGGCTGACTTACAATATCGTTTTTTTCCCCAAATGGAATCTTAATTAGTTAAATAAAATCTTCACTTTATTTTGGAAAGGGGAAGAAGATCATGACAACAATTGCCTAACAAGTAACTTAAAAGATAGGGCAGTCAGGTCTTGACAAGGGAAAAGAAAAGGCACCAAATGTTTGTAACTTTGCTAATAATAAAAATCCAGAACGGAATTTTGGTTTGGTACAAAGGAAGAAATCTTTTTTTTTTTGGTGACAAAGGAAGAAATCTTAAAGTAATGCAAATACTACCCAAATAGCCATGGTTCCCGTCTTCTTGTGTCATGATGAGCATGGGCCCTGAAGAAAGGATAGAAAGCTCCTAGTTGATACCAGCGAACCAATAACTCAGTTTCAGGATTCCCAAAAAAGCCCCCAACATCAGCACCTGAAAGATGTAAATGAGATAAAAGCATATAGTAAAAGTTAAAATTGAAATAATAATAAAAAAGAACGCCAGCAATTCCAATAGCACATTGACTATAAATCCCAACCTGAGAATGGCAGTCCAGTAACTCCAAGGGTTAGTGTCATTGGAACAGAAACTCGAAGCTGATCCCAATCAGCTGAGTTATCCCCAGTCCAGACTGCTCCATACCTTTGAGTTCCAGCAAAGAATGCCCTTGACAAAACAAATGGCCTGTCTTTACCCTCACCACGTTTCACTAGCCCGTCAGCTGTTGCCATATGGAAGTAGTAACCGTAGACATTATGCAGTTCGCGATGTTCCACACCTCCATAGTGTAAACAATCTCTGGGCATCGTCACCTGTATATAAGTCAAGAAGCAAGCCATATAAGTCTTCTTATCTAGAGGCGGACATAACACTTAAGTGACATGTTAGGAAAGTAGATAAACCCTCTTCCCTTGTGTGTATCACAAATAAACCAAAAGGTTTGCTATCTGCTTCTAGATTGTCATATAACTTTAAAGCAGAAATTCAGTAGAAGCAAGAATACAAGTGCCAATAATTCAAGGCTCAGACATGTATACATCATCCCAGAGCTTTAATGAGACAGAACAGGCATCAAAATAAGAACTTACAGAATTACATGGAGAAACTGTCCAACTGTTATTGTTTGAGATTACAAATTTAAGAACAGCATGAAGCTTATACAGTTATACTAGCATAGCATATCATATTTCCTAGTGGATGGTCAAGAATAAACCAGAATTTGGATCACTAAAAATTACAATATTATTGACAGGGGAAAAAGGGAATACGGTAGTATGCTGGGATTCATCAGATCTGCAAGTTCGGTGAAAGTTTTAGTCATAAGAGATATTAAGGAATAGGATTTTTCATTCCATAATTCATTCCAGCACAACCATTCATTGACTAAATCCCAACCCAAAACTCATGACCATGATGCAATTATATTTATAATTATTGTTTGCATGGATATTATATCATACACACCTCTGTTTCATGTTTTAGTGTATCAGATGGAGAAGAAGAATGAAATGAAGCAATTAATGATGCATTGATCTTGGAAAACATTGCATAGGCAGCTTACATGCATATTATAATAAGAAGCATGAAATGACGAAACGGTAGGAAAAAAAAAAGTATCTTTGAAGTCATTTACATACCTCTGGACCATTGAAGACTGAGGGTTCGTTCATGTCATTCCATATATAAAGTGAAGGAGTTGAACCAACGTAATTTTGGAAAGAGAACTTATCAGCCCACCATGACCGTATCTCTGGATTTAATGTGTCAGGGTATGATGATGAACCAGGCCAACACCAGCCATCGTAGTCATTGCCTTTTGCATCCTTTACATAATATCCTTTTTCCATGGCTTCCTTGTGCAAATGAAATGACTCATCTCGCTTAATGTGAGGATCCACAATGGTAACCATGTGCCTACCTTTTGCAGCCAACTTTCTCTGCATCTCTTCAGGATGTGGGAAAAGAACACTATCCCAGGTAAAATACCTCTTCCCATCCGTGTGCTCAATGTCAAGCCACAAAACATCATAAGGAATGTCATGCTCATCAAAAGTTGAATCAACATTCTCAACATCCTCTTCATCCCGATAATTCCACCTGCATTGATGATATGCTGTTGAGAATAGCTGCGGCATTGCCGGAGTACCGGTTACAGTTATATACTGTCGCATTACATCCTTGGGCTCAGGACCAATAAATAAGAAAGCATCCACGATACCAGCCTCACTCATCCAAAAGGTATCAATCCTGCTTTGGGACGAAGGAAGCGAAATCCCGGACTCTGCATCCCACCCAGTTCCAAGAACATCAATTTGCATTTCAGCTGCATTCAACCAAAAGAACCCCGATGTTCTCCCAGACTTCCCATGTGAAATCATATAAGGTATCGATCCATAAAGTCCAAAAGGCGAATCATGAAGATACTCAAAAACATCCAAATTAAACAATCGATAGGGTTCTGAATGCTCGATATTAGGACCTCTTGTGGGCTTTAAAGCAAAGCTGGTGGCATGCTCGGGAATTCCGTACACAAAATCAGCCCCATAAAAGGAGACATCAAAACTGATCGATTGAGGGCCATACGGCCTAGTATCTGTATGCGATCGGAATCTCTCTTCCCAATCATCCTCTTCCTTTTTCTCTCTCAGCTGCTCAAAATCAAATAATCCATGAGAATTCAAGGAAACTACTCGATTACCAGCTCCATCACGCACGTAAACCTCAAATGGATCGTGACGAAGGACCGCTTCATGACCGTCCGATAAATACACAATAGAAGAAGGACTAGAATCTGCGCCGATTGTCTCTGTTGAAAGCCTCTGGAGCCAAAGCTTCTTACTCGAAAATTCAGACACAACCACATCAGGAACCTCGAAGCGCTTCTTGGGTGTCCCCAGAGATTGATCTTCGTCAACCTTGAGCCACATTATCCCATCTTGGTAGACAGATAGGGTGAGAATCAAGGGCTTGATTTCACTTTGACCTTCAACAACTTCTGGGTTTTCGGAAATAAGCTTAGCAACGAGATCGCCATCGGAAATGGAAACGTCGCGGGCGACAAGAGAGCAGGAACCCGGCTTGCGGGCTCGAGCTCGCTTGCAAAATGGGGTCTGGTTACAGTTTCTAAACTCATCCTGTTTCCATGAGAAAACGGAGCTCAGATGCAAACCGAGGATGACGAGAAGGAGAAGATGAAGATTGAAGTTTCTCATAGGGGTGCTAGTCAGCTGAGGAACATAGCAATGAATTGAAAACCAAGAAAGTAGGAAATGAACTTAAAGTGGTAAATGGTTATGTGCCGCTGGTGAAGGCGAAGGAGAGCTCGACGAGCTTGGAACTTTTTTTTTTTTTTTTTTTGTACAAAGGCTGTTAATGCCGGTTCCTTAAGGATTTTAGGCTTTTTATTTGGGCTGAATAATAGTCCATTATCTTTGAACCCAAAAAAGAGAGAAGAGAGAGAGAATGTATTTCAAATCATCCTGTCAAATTTATGTAGATAATTTCAGGTTGATTTTTTTTTTTTTTTTGACAATTTCACCATAAGTTAGTCTCCAACAAACTAAGCAAAGATGGTGCATTGTTCTGGATGGAATTGGTATCTTATTGGTTTCCACGAACTAGATCTTTTTTTTTTTTTTTTTTGCGTTTTTCACAAGGTTCAGATTAATCTGGATCAAACTGAATGTGGGACCCTTTCAGTTGACAAACTCTACCACTGAGCATTTAACACTGCTACATTCCCATGTTTTTTTTTTGGGTCAAACTACATTCCCATGTTCAACCTTGAGACTTCTGAATAAAGTGAAACAACTTCCTTGCTTGTTGATATGAGTGAAGTAGATGTGAATGTTTGTGATGATCAAATTATCAAAACATTCACAGAAATTTTACTTATAAATCTGGGTGCAATGACCCGAAATTGATTTGCATCGAGGTAATTGTATTTTCCAGTTAACAATCAATTTACATATATTGTTTTTAATCCTTAAAAATCCCTCGTCTTAATTATAGCTTTCATGATAACCTTCAACCCATAATAAGAAATAATGAATGCCTCACTCACTCGCAACTGTCAACCAAAATGTTGCTGCCTTTTACTTCGAGCAGACCCACATGAATTAATTGACAGTAAGAGCATGTAGACAGACTTGAATAACTTCAAATACAAATATCCTAATTATTCTGAATTGCATGAGCATATGATTGTTTGAATAAACAATTAACATAGGAAATTAAATCAGACAACGTCCTCTGCTACAAACAAAATTTATCATATACAAAAAAGAGGGGCCATTCGGTCCCCAGCAATTTTTCTGTCAGACGAGACGAGGATGAAGCTTTTCGGAGGAGAAATACATTACAGCTTCGCCAAAGCCTGCCTGGTTATCTTTTTCCTATCAGTGAATCAAGAAGTGCAGCTTCTTCCTCCTGTTAGTATGGCAAACGCCAAACAGATGAATTAATTGGTCAGACTCATAGTTTGCCAAAGAAAATACTGGTATGGAAGAATATGTCGCATACCACCAAGGCATTGAACTCTGTTTCTTCATCTATGGCGCTAATGATGGCTGGGTCGTCAAGCAGTTCCTGTTCTCAGATATTGATGTTAGCAACTTCGAACACTAGTGAAAAACATAACTTACATCTCCTATGCTTAGCACTCACATTGACACTAAATACTTGTGATGCTAGGAATGAAAATAATAAACTTCACATTATGACTCCACATGTAAGATTATTCAAGCAAAACAATGTGGCAGAGGATGAGAATGAACATGATATTATTAGAATTGAAACCGCGAAAAAAAAAAAAAAAAAAACAGGAAACAGCAACTAAGACAATATCTTGAAACAATTCGTTGACATGGCATTCTTTTTTGTTTTTTTTGTGAAACCGAAGTATCCCCAAGTCATTTTGGACTCAAGCCTAATCTCTGTCAGGTCAGGGGCATTAAAGTTAAAGCCCTCCCAACAAGTACTTTTTTTGGGATTCGAACATATGTTCTTCTCCTTACGGGGCAAGACCGCTTACTATCTCAACCACCAACTTGTTGGTCGTTGACGTGGCATTCTAACTCATGAGAACTTCTAACATTTAGAACATAAAATTGAATATGAGAAATGAAACAATGACCAAGTTCCAAAGTTCAAAGAATATATCGACTTACATCATCAGCAATTTGCAACATCCCATTTTTGTCCTGTAAAAAGAAGAATAATTCCTGCCAATCAGGTTACTTCTGGTAATCAAAAGACATTTAGCAGCATATTGACAATAGTTCTAGGGAAACACTTTCCAGTCAACGACAAAATTTCTTTTATAAAAAGAAGGGTTAATATCATCTTTAGTCTTTGTAGTTTACTGTCATTTTAGTTTTGGTTCCTTAAATTTCAAACATGTGGTTTTAGTCCCTCAAGTTTAATCCATTACAAACTGTTAGTCCCTAAAGTTTCAAAAGGACTTGGAACCAGAGTTAACACTGTTAATTAAACTTATGAGGCACTAACACCGTTAAATATGCTTATGTGGATATTGATTGGGCAAGCTAAGGTGGAAAAATAAATTCTAAACCTATATTATGATATATATCATTAAATCTATTCAATTCGATGCTGCCGGATTCCCTTCTTCTTCACAAATCTTTACCCTTTTCGGCCCAGCTTCTGAAACCATTGCTTCCTCGATCTTCACCCTCCCCTTCACCCTCACCTTCCTCATCATAACTAAAGCTTCCATTTTTCAGGCTCTGAAACAACCCCACAAGGGAGCTTTCTCTGCCTCTTCTTTTACCTCCATGATATCTCTTTACAAGCCACTACTAAAAACCTGCATTAGCAGCTCCTTACTGGTTATCTCTGCCATTTCAACATCATATTGTCTAATGTGTTTTGCCTTAGGTGTGGTTGAAGGACTTGACTACACCTACCCCTGATACCCTGTTCTAGATTACAGCATATGGAACAGTTCTCACAAAATGTATAATCTGAGCTTTTGTAAACCCATTTGGAATCTCTTGTTCCAATTGCAGCAGCCACGGCGGCGATGGACTGATAATGGTTTTATGTTTTGTTTTTTTGTGTGTATATATATATATAAGCCTTTAAAAATATAGGTTTAGAATGTATTTTTCCACCTCATCTTGCCCAGTCAGCATCCATATAAGCATATTTAATGGTGTTAGTGCCACATTAGCTTAATTAACGGTGGGTTTCAAGTCCTTTTGAAACTTCAGTAATAACAGTTTGTAACAAAGTAAATTTGAGAGACCAAAACCACGTTCGAAACTTCAGGGATTAAAACCAAAATGGCAATAAACTATGAGAACTAAAGATGATATTAACCCTAAAGAGAATAATTGTCACAAATAAGATTGAATCCTCCTGCTTTTGGACAGTGGTCAAAAGTACAGAAGCTCACCTTCACAGCCACAAAAAGAAGTGGATCAGATGGTGTATAAATCATGTAGTGTGCACCATCCTGCAACCATAGGAGTACGAGTCAGTAAGTGAAAAACCTGATAACTTATTGCTTAGCTCTAAAAGCCTCTAATAAGCACTGAATCAGGCCAAAGGTTGTTTCAGCACATTAATAAGTAGATGACCAAAAGCCCATTAAATGAATCTTATTAATAACAACGGCATGATTCCTATTGATTAAAATGCACAAATCATGGGAGGTCAAGCAAATTCAGCACTCAAGCAAATACACTAAACAAACCACGACAAGAGGCTAGTTGATTGACAACAAGCAGTATCATATTAAATTTGAATAAATTACTGCATCTGTATGTTCATCAGGCTTCTAGAGGTGTTACTGTTAGTAATGCTCTTTTAGAGAAACAAAATACATAATGATTTTAGCAGGCTGCTCTACATTATGTTTACACTAGCACACAATAATAATAATAGGTTATCCTGTATGACACTAATAAGTTAAAGATATCCAGATGCACCTTTGCGTCCTTGCTAATCAGCAAAAAAGAAAAAGAAAATATAATCAAGCATAAAGGGGGGAAAAAATACAATCACATATTTGCATGATTTAAGAGGGTCCAGTCAAGTTACCATGTTGAACCAAGTAATTTCGACACCTTCAGTTGGCACGCCATCCACTTCTTTACCATCATCTGCAAAGTAAACACCTTGCATTAATTCTTAGCCAAATATCAAAATTAGTTCTGCAACATATTGCCCCTTTAGCAGCAACTGACTAATCAAATTGAGTTGATCACCATCCTCAATGCCTCAAGGAGAGATAACAAGAGGCAGTAACTTGATAATAGCTAACAACAGATTCATTTAGTCTGTTAAATAGGCACACATGATGATGGGATAAATGAAAAGTGAGAGGCAATAATTAGTACTGCCTCCGGTCCTAAATATAAGACAGAGTTAACGTTTTTGAAGACATTCTAATTAAATTATTTTAAAATATTTATATTCATTGTTTTTCCTCTAAACTATTTTGCCTAACTTATAAACTGATATATAATCTAATGATTCACAACATATGATATAATTAAATAACTTATTTAACTTCTTTGATTTCTCCAAAAAAAGTCAAATCTATTTTATATTTAAGACTAGAGGGAGTAATTATAGAGTTTATGGTCTTCACATCAAAATCACAAACACGGAATACAACTTTCGTTTCTCGGTAATAAACTAAATATAACTTCATTCTTCGATTCCTAAGATTATACAGGTTAGACAAATATTAGGTGCCATTGCATAAGTATTTTAGGGAAAGGGCATTGCCTGTGTGAAAGTCAAATATGTCCTCTTCAGAGTAGCAAAAACCACCACGTGCTGTGTAACAAAATCTGATGAAGACACAACGAAAATATTTACCAATCAGACATACTAATTAATTTCATGGCCTTCTAGATGATGGTAATATACAAACGTACCCGCTATCAACTAGATACATGTTTATCTTAGCTAGTGCAAAAGCAGCAGCAGGAAGAATAGATTCAACTTCGTCATCACTGACCTAAAAACACAGAAGCACAATATGAATTGTTGTAAAATGGTTCACCAAGAAAAACGAGAAAGGGAATTATCTTTTCTTTTCATAAGAAGCCATGAAATATTTTATGGTAGACTTTGACATCAGTTAGGCCTTATAATATAAAGAATGATAGCACATCATAATTTCAGTGTCAGAAGTAAGTAGCATTATGTAACAACATATTATTGAGCTAACAGTACTGAATACTAGGAAAATCAGAGAAGTCATACTGCAGAATACAAACTTACCGCTGACCATCCCTCACCATTTGTGCTTTTTAATATTAGAACAGGCCTGCGGTAAATTTCCATTGCCCATAATCAATAAATTATTAGAATGAAATGTTAGAGGAGTCACACTAGTCGGCTGCTTGGAAATTTACAAGTCTAGGAATATCAGCATGGAAATTTTTACTTACGTATCAACAGGACAGAGCAACATACATTCGTCATCTTGAGAGCTTCTGAACACTCTTCTTATGACGCACTCTAAGGGAGAGTTGCTTGTAGGATCAATCTGTTAATCATTTATTCAAAGTTTTATATGTAATGTCAGGAGTGCAGTGAAACCGCAGCCCAAATAATTAGAGGCACAACTTATAACCGATAGCAAAGTGCTCACTATATCGACGAGTAATATATAATAAGGGCACTAATGGTATGACACAAACTTGATGCTAAGGTTCTTTCAAGTCTCGTTTCTGAAATCGAATGATTTCGCAAAACTATATACATATTTTTTGGGCATGGCAAGGTCATTGGCTATCAATTTACTGTGATGAAAATTCTGCGCCACGATACGGCTGCATATATTTTATTTGCTCCAACTTACTTCCTCTCGGACAATTTAGCTTAAGGCAAACTAGTTTCTACTCGTACATAGAAAATGGTAAGCTAGATTCTTAAAAGAAAACTATAATTCAACGCATAATCAAGTAAATTAAATGAAAAATAAAAAACACACCAGATTTGCAAGTCGCTTATTGGAAGCCTTGAGAACCTTGCCTTGGTCGTCTACAATAAAGCCAGCTGGTGGTTTCGGCAATGGAGTAGGATGGTAAGTCAAAGAAGCATTGGTATTGGAACTGGAACTGGAACTTGAAGTGGAAGTGGAACTAGAAGGCCCATGTTCAACGATGCTAAAATCATCCACAATTTCAAAATCACTCGAATCCGAAGCCCGAGTATCATCAGCCCCATCCTTGCCCTTCTTCTTCTTCTTCTTCGTACTGCCCGTTGAAGAGGAACGCTTCTTCACTGGTTCGGTCTGCGACTTGGCGGCACAGCATATAACAACCCGAACTCTATTCGAATTGAAATTAGGGGTCGGAAATGAGATTGAAGCCGGAGAGAAAAGTAATGGCTGCTTCAGATGAGGGCATATTTGGGAAAAGCATTGGGATTTCATCGATGAAATTGGTAGTGCCATTATGGTTCACCCAATTATCTCTGTAACTCCCGCTTCTTAGTTGCTTGCTTGTGGACTATGGTTGTGTAGTTAGCGGCAGAAAGATCTGAACAATGCTGTATTCTCATCATTTATTATTTTCTGTAGTTAGATCAACGGCCCATTTTCTTCGTATCTAAGATCGTACGACATCATGATATCGATTTCTCTGCAGGTGCATGTTCATTTTTTTTTTTTCATTTATTTGATTTATGACAGGTTTATGGGTTTTAATTTTTTATTGCAATTATCCGTTTTTAGAATAATTGAAAAAATTAATAAAAGTGGAGAAACATTAATTATAGGGAGTAACTATCAGAAATTGTTCTTGTACAATGCCCCAACTTTGTTGTTGTTGTTGTTTAGAGGGAGACACACATATATAAGGGGTTTACTTTTCTCATGTTGCAGGAGAGAAACAAGATTCCTACACACACATAAAATGGTGGGACCCAGATATAGATATAGTGCTAATTATATATATGCGGGTCCCACTATTTTGTGTGTGTGGCATGAGAAAACATTTCTCCTACAACATGAGAAATGTTTTTCCCTATATATAAATACACAATTTTTTTTTTTTTTGCTCAGAATATAAACACATAATATAACTAAGCCTTTTTTGAAATATATATAAGCTTGGGTCCTGATTTTTTTTTATATATAAAATTTTTTAGGTATGGGTAGACACTGGTACTCTGCTAGGTTTAGGGTATACCTCCAAGATTAAAAAGCACTAACAAAGGCATTTCCAGATCGCTCAGCTGATTTATATATCCTCTTGATTATTTTTAATTGCCAATGGGACTTAATCCCAAATGCAATGGGCGGGTATTTCCTCGTTCCAAAACATTTAGTCCAATATATTGGCATACCAAAACAATCAAACTTAAGGAGATGGCTAGTGGGCTTGAGAAAGGCTTTTCAATTGGGCCGAACCAGCCCAACTCTGCTGTCTATCCAATCAGTTTACCATGTGTCCCTTTCTTTCTTTCTTTCTTTCTTTTGGTATTTTTCTAAGTGGAAAAAATCATTGAGTGCTAACTAGGGGTGAGCAATCGGTTTTTCGATTCGGTGTTCGGTTAAAACCGAAAAACCGAAATACATATATTTTGACCACCGAACCGGAACCGAAACCGAAGTGCCATAAAAACCGAAATCGAACTAACCGAAATATTTCGGTTCGGTTTTTGGTTAATTCGGTTTTTAGGGTGAATACTATGAAATTGCTGACCTACAATTTTTTTCTTTCTCAAATCAATCTACCAGAGATCAAAACAAAGTCCAGTAATATTACACATATCAAGGCAGCATAGATCTTGCATATCAACCAGAGATCTTGCATATCAGCAAGAATAAATCCAATAAAAAGAAAAGAAATAAATTATTACAAAAATACAAAGCATTGAAGAGGAAGAATGAAAGCATATCAGTTCGATAATTTTTTGAATTTTTTTGAAAATCGCTGGTTGAATGAAGAGGAAGAATGAAAGCATTGAAGAAGGTTATGGAAGGTGACGATGCGATAAAACGATGGTTTTCTTTGAAGTCTTGCTGTACCTCTGCTCTGCTCTGCTCTGAAACTACAAGTCACCGGCGGCTGTATTGAACGACAAAGATGAAGGAAGAAGAAGGTTGCCGCGATATCTCTGCAAATTTTCGAGCTTGAAGAAGGTCTCCGCAGCGCTGCTTGTTCTCCGTTTCCCCATTTGAAAGTCGTTGGCGATGATGGTGATGAGAGCGAGAGTCACCGGCGACGAAGAAGGTGATGCTTGGTGATGAATATTGAAGACGATGGAGGGAAGGAGGAAAAGAGTTGAAGTGGATGAAGAGTGAATATGATGCGCAGCCGTTTCTTCGTTCTCTGATGAATATGGATGGCAGATTGACGATCGAAGTGAGCCGTCGAGGGATTTGGCGTCGACGGAAGCAAAGGCGGAGAGGGGTTTGGAATCCTTTGTCGTCTGTCGTCGGTCATAGTGGCCGTCACAAATCAGGAGAGAGACGCAAGCGTTCGGAGAAAGGTGTGATGAATGCTGATGGTGTGGTGAAGTGAAGATGGCAACACGCTACGGGATTTAGGGTTTACAAAGGGATTTGGGTTGGGCTTGGATGGGTGCTGGGCCGCCTCTATTTTTTTTGTTGTTGAAATTTTGAAGTTTAAACTTGGGCCAGCCTCTATAATTCGGTTTTTCGGTTTTAACCGAAAAAAATTTAACAACCCCGAACCGAAAACCGAGATATGCCTATGAGCAAAACCGAACTGAAACCGAAAACCGAAAAAATCGAACCGAAAAAACCGAAAAAAATCGGTTCGGTTTTCGGTTCGGTTTTGCTCACCCCTAGTGCTAACCCGTATACCAGATAGTATCTTAAATATATAAAAGTATAGCATTAAGTGTCTCTTTGGCCGCCAAATCAGCAGAATAGTAGGCTCAAAAAAATAAAATAAGAAAAAAAAACGAGATGGTTATGAAAGATAGATAATAAGAAAAGTAATTACATGTTATGAATATATTATGTGGAAGATCTATTATGAGCATGAAGGCCTCTACTACTGTTATGGTGGGGAGTGGGTGTGAGGAGTGGGTAGTCACCCACTACATTCATGGTGGTGAGTGGGTAGAAGCTATAAAACTTCCCCACTCTCCAACCACTATAAATAGACCCCTACCCCCTCACAAATGTACACCGAACAAATTGAATGAGAATCTCTCTCTCCTAAATCTCTCTTACTCTTGTCTTCTATTTTCTACTTCTTCTATATCTTTATTTTTATAACACGTTATCAGCACGAGAGCTCTAACGAATGTATGATGATTTCATCTACTTTCTTTAAGGATATACATTTATTTATTCGAGTTCCTTTCTATTATTTATATTGTTATTATAGTATGGCTAGAAGCCATACAACCCTTGATTTCTTATTATGAAATTATATGACCAGAAGTCATATTTCTTTAATTCTTATTTTAATATTATATGGCCAGAAGCCATACCCTTTGATTTTTTAAATATATGATCCGAAGTCATATAACTTTCATCTTATTATTGTATGGCTGGAAGCCATAGTATTTAACTTTTATTTATCCTGAAGATAAATAGCCAGAAGCCATAAAATTTTGATACTATATAGATAGAAGTCATATAGATTTTAACTTATATCTTATGGCCGGAAGCCATAATATTCAACTTTTATCCCGAAGATAAATGACTAAAATTTGATTATTGTTGCTTTTATATGTTACTTTGATTTCCTTTATGAGTTCTTTTATATTATTAGTATTGTTATGATAGTTTGGCCAGAAGCCATCTTATTATATGACCAGAGTCATATTTCCTTGATTCTGATTTTGACATTATATGGCCAGAAGTCATATAACTTTTATCTTCTACCTTATTGCATGACCGGAAGCTATAATATTCAACTTTTATTTATCTTGAAAATAAATGGCCTGAAGACATAAAATTTTAATTTTGTTGCAATACTTTATGAATTACTTTTGTAAATTTCATCTTATTATCATTAATGTTTCATAATATTTATTTATTCAAGATAAACAACATATATATTTTATGTCTCATGTTTATCCTGAAGATAAACGATGAGCAATTATATAGATTTAATTTCTTATGAAAAGACAAACTGGCATGAAGCCAGGAGATACAAAATGGCTAGAAGCCATATTCATTTGATTTTTTATTATATGACCTGAAGTCATATACTTTTTATCATTTATTTTATTGGATGGCTAGAAACAGATATTTAATTTTTATCTATCCTTAATATAAAAGGTCAAAAGCCCTATAATTCTAAATTTTCATCATTGGCCCGAAGCTATGAGACTAATTAGCTTAAAATTATGAGAATTAATTATCCTGAAGCCATTAAAACTGAATGGCCTGAAGCCATAAATTTTTATTTTCGTAATTTATGGATTATTTGTTGTTTTTATGAATTTATTATTCATGTTATTATATTGTGTGTTATATCTCATAAATTTATTTTTATAATGAAATTTAAATTTGTGTTTTATGAAGCATCAAAATTGTATATTTGGCCTTATAAGACCCTCTTGTTCTTTAGAACAAATTAAAAGAGTTGTATTACTGTCAAAAGATGGTTGTTCTTCCAAAAGCTCATTATAAATGGGTATATTCAATTTGCTCCTGCAGTAGCGAAATTGTGAACAAGATTTTACGAAATATGTTGAATTAATTTCTTGATCTTATATAGTCAAACAAAATAATGCGTTTTTGTTGCAAATATCTTGAATCCAGGCTCAACTTCATTCCCAGAAGTGAATAAAATAGCAAATGAATCTAATTATGGCCGTAGATATAAGAGTGAACATGTCTACAGTTTTGGGCATGATCAAGATTGTAATCATATTGGTTCAAATTCCCACCTGAAGTAGAGAAAAATTATTGATAAAAACCATAAAAGGAATACCATTGGACATAATAAATATGCTGAAAAGATATTATGGTTTTTATCAAATTCTCTATTGGCATGACTTGTTTGATCATCCAAGTCACATATATGATAAGATTATGTATTGACATCCATTGAAGAACTAGAAGATTCTTCATAAATAACCAACATATTATTCATGAATTATGTACTGCTTGTTCTCATTGATCATGATGGATATCAGTATTTTTGGAAATATATCAAACAGGATTATATGGGCCCATTGAAATAGCATGTAAACCATATAAATTTGAAAGATGCATCTATAAGATGGTTACATGTGAGACTATTAGTTTGCAACCTGAAGTTTGTAAGTAGGGGTGAGCAACGGGCGGGCGGGGCTGCCCCGGGGGGTAACCCGCGGCTCGCCAATTTAAATTTCACGGGGACGGGGCACCACGGGTATGGGGACGAGTCATCACGG
Source organism: Acacia crassicarpa (assembly GCA_034222035.1). Classification (NCBI taxonomy): domain Eukaryota; kingdom Viridiplantae; phylum Streptophyta; class Magnoliopsida; order Fabales; family Fabaceae; genus Acacia; species Acacia crassicarpa. The sequence goes on from JAWXYG010000008.1 coordinate 8,256,017, forward strand.
GTACGAGTTTAACGGGTATGCCTAAACGGGTCCAGGGAACCCGTTTAGAGGTACTGGGCCTTAACAAAAAACAGATTTTTTGGACCCACAATAGTTTTTTCTTTCAAAATTAGTTTTTTGGGCCCAGAACATGTGAGAATCCCAGCTGCTTTTTGCTTTCCCACATACCAAACCAAGGAATCTGTCATCCTATATATACAGTACAATAATTTCACCATGTATGTGTCAAATACTCCTCCTCTAATGCCCTTTCTCCTTTTTAGTCTTTTCAATCTGATTTTACTTTTTGACCAAAAAAAAAAGTTAATTTGATTTTACCAGATCTTAATTCTTTCCAATAATTCCAACACAAAAACTACCGAGCTGCGAGCCTGCGTGCACGACGGTGTGAGTCTAAGGTTTGAGGGGAAAAAACAAACTGAGCTTGTGTGCAAGGGTTTAAGAGGAAATTATCGTTTGAGGTTGAGTACTGCATCTGATCTGCATCCTCGAAGAACCAAGAGTCCAAGCCAAGATCCATCACCTGCGACTTTGTCCCTGGAGTCTGAATTGAAGGAGAGAAAAAAAAACATATAAACGGGTAGCGGGCGGGCACGGGTGCCCCGTGCCTCAACCCGTGACCCGCCCGTTTATATTATATGGGTACGGGGCAGCCCGTTATCCGTGACGGGTTCAATCTAGGCAGGTTTAATCCGGGAAAAGTTTCACGGGACATGGGCGGTTAGGCGGGTTACTTGCTCACCCCTATTTGTAAGAATGTTTATAACCTGAAGTTTGCAACAATGTTTGCAACCTAAAGTTTGCAATAATGTTTGAATAAATTGAAGCGCACTATTTCCAGATTATACGATCCAAGAATCATGTATTAAAACATCCAGAAATAGCTAGATCAATGCTTATGAGAATAAAATTTCTACGTTGGTTTATTTGATCTTATATATTGCAACATTTATATAAGCCAACAAAATTCTCCCTGTATAATTAGCTTTTGGTCAGGAGCTAGAAATATTCCACCTTAAAAGGTTTGAATGTGCACGACAATGCACATAGATGGATAAATGTTGTGTAAGGACCTCCTTCTTTTTGTCTGTCTCTAAATGAAACAAAATGATGTTTCTAAAGGAAACAAATGGATTTAGAAGACTTATACTATAAGATTAGTCAATTGTTATTTGACATTGTTTTCTCAACATTAGGGGGAGAAAATAAGCAGTTGGATAAATAAATTAGCTAGAATGAATTATTATTGGCTCATTTTGATCCTAGGACAAAACAATGTGAACCAGAAGTTCAAAAGATAATTAATTTGCAGAACTGAGCTAATCGAATGCCAGAAGCATTTACTGACCCAAAGAAAGTGACAAAGTCACATATCCCAGCTACTAATGCTCCTATTGATGTCTCTAAAGGACAATATATTATAAATGAATTTAAAGCACGCCTGAAGCGTGGTAGCCCATCGGTTCTAAAGATAAAAATTCTAGAAAAAGAAAAGGAGCTAAGAATATAGATGATCAAGTAGAGGATAATTAAGAAAAGTTAGTAGCTCTAGAAGAGTCATCTCTTGAAGAGTTATTATCTCTAGTAGAGATTTTTCTAGAAGATAATGTTGTAGTCCCAGAAGAGACTCAAGTACCTGAAATATGTAAAAATTATGAGATCTCAAGAAATTATGTTATGAATAGAATCTGATGAAATTAAAAAAGAAGTCAACGTTGACGACATCTTTACTTATAATATAGTATATGATGTAATAAATGAAAATGATGATCATGAGCCATAATCTATTAGTAAGTGCCAGAAGCACAAGTCCCCGAAGGACTTAAGGTGCCAGAAGCACATGTCCCTGAAGGACTCAAGATGTCAGAATCTTTTTATTCAAGTTCTCAAGAACAATACTCAATGAAGTTAAATAAGCTTTTGTATGACTTGAAGCTATCAGAGTGCATTTGATATAATCGTTTCAAGAAATATTGTGAAAAGAAGAGTACAAAAATGATTCATTATGTTTATGCATTTTTATGAAAAGATCTTGAATTGAATTTATGATAATTGATGTTTATTTTGATGATATCAACTGGAACTCTTGAAGAGCAATTAATTGTTCGAAGAACTACTTAGTCTAGAAGTATCATATTTTAGTGATATTGGAGCATTGATGTATCTTGCTTATTAGTAAAATAGTTATTCACCAATACGAGGACATTGGGAGTAAGGTTGTCATCAGGGGGAGTAATACTGACGTTGTCAAAAGGGGGAGTCGACACACGCTGTACTCTTTTTCCTTTATCTAGGTTTTGTCCCACTGGGTTTTCCTGGAAAGGTTTTTAATGAGGCAGCATTGGAAAGTGTATCAATGGATGATGTACTCTTTTCTTTGGCTATGTTTTTATCCCACTGGGTTTTTCCTAGTTAAAGTTTTTAATGAGGCACATTCATAATGGACATCCAAGGGGGAGTGTTATGAATATATTATGTGGATGACCCATTATGAGCATGAAGGCCCCTACTACTGTTATGGTGGGAAGTGGGTAGTCACCCACTACATTCATGGTGAGAAGTGGGTAGTCACCCACTACATTCATGGTGGTGAGTGGGTAGAAGCTACATAAAACTTCCCCACTCTCTAACCACTATAAATAGACCCCTACCCCCCCTCACAAATGTACACCGAACAAATTGAATGAGAATCTCTCTTAGGGTGTGCATGGTAACACTCCCAGAATGACTTTTTTCTTAATTTCTGTGCCCCGGAATAAAAATGGATGGGAATTGTGTTTGGTAAATCCGGTTTTTTTTCTTGCTCTCGGGATGAACTGATTTATTTTTTGTGCTGGGGAGTACAAAAAAGAAGCTAAAAATTTTAGCTTCTCTATTCCAGGGCAAAAAATCAGAATTTATTTTTCCCTCAATCAAAGCAGAAATTTACCTTCATTCACCACCACCGTCGCTCCACCACCACCGCCCCACCACCACCACTATCGCCACCACCACCACCACCGCCACCACCGCCACCACACCATCACCACCGCCACCGGCGCTGCCACCACCACCCCGCCTCAGCCACCACCGCGACTGCCACCGCCACCACCGTCGCCACCACCACCGCCATCGCCCCACCACCGCCGTTGCCACCCCTAACACCACCGCTGCCCCACCGCCCCACCACCGCCACCGTCACCACCACCACCACCGTCGCCACCACCACCACCGTCGCCACCACCCCGCCGCCGCCACCGCCACTGCACCATCACCACCGCCGCTGCCACGACCACCCCGCCTCAGCCACCACCACCACCGCCACCACCGTCCCACCACCACCACCGTTGCCACCGCCACCGCCGCCGCCGCCACCACCACCACCGCCGCCACCACCGCCACCGCCACCACCCCACCACCGCCACCACCACCGCCGCCGCCGCCGCTCCCAACACCACCACCGCCCCCGCCGCCGCCACCACCACCGCCCCTCGCCGCCGCCACCACCACCGCCACCGTCCCCACCACCACCGCCCCCCTGCCGCCACCACCACCGCCACCGTCCCCACCACCACTGCCCCCCGCCACCGCTAGCACCACCACCGCCATCACCACATAAATAATTTTTTGAATATAATAATTACATAAATAATTTTTTTAGGAAATTTAAATTTAAGTTTATTTGTAAAGTATAATAATTATATTAATTATTAAAGAAAAGGATAAAATGGTAAAAATAACTCATTGATCCTTCATCTTCATTCCTTACTATTTTTTTAACTCCCAAACAAGAGAAGGAAAAATGTGTTACCAAACGTAATTCTGATTCTCGGGGTAAAAATAAAATAGGTTGACAAACGTAATTCTGATTCTCAAAACTCTTCCAAAGCACAGAATCAGAAAAAACTGTTTTATCTCAGAAACAGTGCTGGGCAATAGAATGGTTGCCATGCACACCCTTACTCTTGTCTTCTATTTTCTGCTTCTTCTATATCTTTATTTTTATAACATTACACAATATTTTGTAAATTAATAATGGGGGAGGTACGTACAAAACGAAAGGCTCAAAACACAAAAATAAAAAAGCGAGGAGGTAATAAAAGATAAATAATAGGGAAGATAGTTACACAATATTTTATAAATTAATAATGTGGACGTATGGACAAGATATTCAATAAATATTTAATTTAATATTTTGATTATTCCTTTAAAGATCTAAGTGATTTTTTTTAATATATAACAATATATTAATAAATACATGGCTTTTCATCCAAGCAAGCATGGGCCTGGGCTCATCATCATCAAATATATATACTACTAAATCTTCTAGCCCATCATTCATTGGTCCATCTGTATGTCTGATGTGTACATTTCTTTTAACATTACTGGACGTGACATGGAGATTCCCACAAATACCCCACATCTACACGTATCAGATATCATTTATTGTTTAGCCTCATTTTTTCAACCTGCATTTGAAAATCTTTGGCTATTTCATCCCTGAGTTGAACCGTCGCATTTATAGTCTTATATTTTCAACCAACTGAGCACATTCCCCATGTATTAGCATGCTTATTTATCAGATAACTATAAGCATTGGGCGAAGGAAGCGACATAATATCTTTAATCTTCACATTCAGTTTTTTCCATAATTTACGATGGGTCTCCACGAAGCATGACGCTATGGCTATATAATCTAGACAGGTTAACAATTTTACCTCCAGTTGTAAAACTCAAATCCTATTATCTTATGGCTTTGTGGTTGTTTTAAAGGATTGTTGTTGAAACTCAAATAGTTTATCCATCAGTCTTTGCTTTCTCGTGTTTTGGCAAGGTTGTACTGGTTAAGATCGATGAGCCTTCTGGCTGGCAGATCCTCGATGAACTTTGGCGGGTCAAGATAGATCAACGAGCGTGGGTGGTGGCTGGAGTTGATTTGATTCTTCTGAGTATGTAAGTACTTGAATGCTTGGTTTTTCTCAGTTTAGATAGTTCCTCTATAGAAGAATCTGCATTTTTCATTCTCACTGAAGAATTGTGATGAAAAACTTGAAACATGAAAGCATCAATGTGAAGAGAGATGAAGGCGAATAATGATGATGGCGATAAAGAATTATCAAAGCACAGAGGGCGGCTAATGCCGGTGCTGTTGATGTTACTCTCAGACCAAAGTAACGGTCTGATTATGATGATGACAAAGAAGATGAAGACGATCATGAGCCGATGAATGGGAAAGTGGAGGAAGTGAAGAAGGTGAAGCAGAAGAAGCCAAAGGTTACTGTGGCCGAAGCGGGTGCGAAGATTGGTGCGGTTGATCTGGCAGCTTTTCTTGCTGAGATATCGGCGGGGCATCTTACTTTCTTAATGGGTTGTGAATCACCCATGATTATATGTGTTTGGATCTGATCTTTTGATTTGGAGAGGAATTGTGTTTGGGTTAATTGTCTCTTTGTTTTTTCCAGTAGACATCATACGAGTCGTAGCAGGACATACAGATGATGCAGTTTGCTAATTATTTTGGGCGTGCATTTTCTACTGTGAGCTCTTCACAATTTCCCTAGACGAAGTTGTTGAGGGAGTCAACAGTGGCTAAGATGGTTGATGTGAGTTAGCCATTCTTCCAATTTTCATTGCATACATGCATCTACATGATTATAATTGTGATGATGAGTTTGGGAAGTCTGAAGTTTGTTTTATGGAAAATAGTGCCTTGATGATTGATAAATTGTTAAATGTTGCTTAACTATGACAAATAAACCAATATGTGCAAGCATTTTCATTTGCATGTATTTAGTTATAGTGAGAAGTGTTAACCATTGGGAACTAGATTGCGGATGCACGCTCTAAAGTGTTATTGAGAACTAGGCCAGAGTATCTGAAGTGTTATTTTGGTTACCTTAGAATGAAAATGAGAACTAGGCCAGAGTATCTTTGTTCCTTGAGTTCAAAAAAGAATGCTTCCCAATGTACACCCGTCATACACATATTTGTTATATTGCTTCTTCCTTTCTTTGATATTTTTATTCTTTATGCTTTCAAAATTCAAATGTATACCCTTCTCACGCATATTTGTAATTTATGAATGCTAAAGTCATCGTAAACCATGTAGCGCAATTTTTCCCTTAAATATTATATGAATTGAAAGAATCAAGTAATAACTACCCATTATACCATAGGATAATGTTCTATATCATTCTGCTTGTGTGTTAAGACCATTATGCCTCATAACATTCCATGGAGTTGTGATGTGATCACACAATATTGAAGTTTCTGAATGTGTCAGTTTTTTTAGATCATTATACCTTGTACATTTCCATTGTGTTATGATAACATCACACAATTTTTTCTTTTTCCTTTCTATTTGTACCACTATAGATTTTTATGCTTTGTCACATTACTATGTTATGGTAAGATATGTTTGAACAAAATTTGATGGACATTCAGACTAAATCTCATGTGACTAATAAGGTTTTTGGTTTTTATTTTCTGACTTTCTCCTGGGAAGATAACTAACTAGTGTACATTTTACCAAATTCCGCTATCTCACATTTCTGAAAATTTAATAATTTATGCAAGACATCAATTGACTGGATCAACCTACGTTCGTTTGAGGCACTTAATTCCTTTTTGCTGTGGACTCTAGACAGTATATTCTTGCTGATTTGACTAGCTAGCAAGCTTTGGCATAGTTGTTCCAAACAAATCATAGAGGAGAGATGAAGGTGAATAATGATGATGGCAACGAAGAATGTACCATGAAAGTGTTTTGGGTTTCCCATATATTTGAGTGATTTTATTGATTTTTTAATGTTAAACTCAAATTTGTTGTACACCCCATGAGCGAAGGTCTAGACTCTTGATGAACATTACAAGGTAATAAGATTTATCTTTAATGTCCACTGTGATTTGTTTGGAATAAATTCTAGAAAAAACTTATTCTCTATTTTTAGGTTTAAAAAAATTAATAAGATATTTCCCATGTTTTTATAAGTCAATGGCACTAATTCCATTAATCATGCAGTAAGATTAATATAAAATTAAATATTTACTTTTTTATATGCAATAATACAAATAAATAGTTTGAAATAACAAGCGATGAAGCCTAAAAATAACAAAAACTATGAATTATATTATAAATTACATATTTATTTTTTTCATATTAGGGTAACCTATTTTTTTTATTCCATTTTTTTTTGCTTTGTATCTTATATTTGTGATTCTTAAGATATTTGTAGAACTTCAAAATTGGAAGGATTTAAAATAATGATTGAAATACAAAATATGGGAAGTGAGATTAATATAAAATTTGAATTTCAAATGAAATATGGAGAATGGTAGGTAGAGGAGAGGCATAGGTAGTGAGAGATTCTTGGGAAGAATTGACTCATGCGTTAAATCCCCTATTTATGATAGATAGACGAAAGCCACATAGGGAGTAAGAAATTATTGGAAAGTAACAATATATGGGAAGTTGTGATATGAAATATTAAATAAACTAGTAGGTGAGAGATTCTTGGAAAATAACAATTTTTCGGATTTTGTAGCACATATTACCTTATTAAGCGCTAACCTCCCACCGGATTTAACAATAAATCTGTTGCAATAAAAGCATATTGTTTTTTTGTAATAAAGGGGCAGCATACTGATTTTAATTGGTCTTCAAAGATTGGTAATATCAAATTATATTTGTTTTTAAAAAATTTTATTATTTATTCAATGACGTATTGCAAAGATATGTGATAAATACTAATTGTTTTAATTTCATATCTTAACTATACAAGAGAATATTGTGTTTTAATTTTTTTCAGCATAATTTCCATGTAATTATATATTGATAATTTAAACGTCTTTATTCATAAAAACTAATGGTCATAGGCATAGTAGTGAAAACGTAGATTTTACGGGTTTGGATTCTCTCAGTATCTTTTCTGTCCTTTTCTTCTCAGTATCTGATCTTCACCCTCAGATTTAAACAAATAGATAGTCCAGATTTAATATTTTATAAAATTATTATTTTGAACATGAAAAAATAAACTTAAACTATTAAATCATGATCTACACAATTTATACTTGTAATACAAACAAAATTAATAAAAAAATTAATTTATAAAAAACTATCATAATTGTTTTAGAAAATATTAAATCTGAATCGTCCATTTTTTTCATCCAAGGATGGAAATGAGATTCTGAGAAGAAAAGGAGGGAAGAGATTTTGAGGAAATCTGCTCCCAGATTTTACCTAAAAATGGAAGGAGAATTAAAAATCATATAACGTAAAATCGTAAAAAAATCGTAAAAACCTAAAAGCGTTTGGAAAATTAGTAAAATCGTTTTAATAAAAAAAAATCGTAAAAACGTAAAATCGTAGTGATAAATCGAGTTTTTAACTACTATGGTCATAGGGTTAGTCATGTATACGGAAATTAATATTACGTTGGAATTAAATGAAAGTTTAATGGTAAATAACTGCATCCCTCCTCCACAGCCAATGGGAAAATACCACCGTTTGACATATTATGATAGTAATTAATTAGATCGAACAGATGGTAGTTGGTATAAAATAAATATTGTAATCATGACATATTATCAAGATTATAAGGTATTGACGCCGTGATATAAAAATACATATTGACATAGAGATCATTCTTTAAACCACAAGCAAAATGATTGAATTCACGATTATAAGGTATTTACGCCGTAATATAAAAATTATGTATAGAAAAGAATTAAAAATTAAGTAAAAAGTGAATTCACAAATCTCACTTTCCATCCCCATGATATAAAAATTATGGGATAGGATATTGTCACTACTATTTTTTGTCACTACTAATGTCACTATCACGTTTTCACCGTTAGATCACAATCTCATCTACCTTTATCATTTCTCTCTCCTATTAAGATTTCGATCTAACGGCGAAAAAGTCGTAAAGACATTGGTAGTGACAATATGCTATCCCAAAAATTATATATATAATTCTTATGATACTGATGACACTACAAGATTAGAAGGAATTGAAATAATGATTGAAATAAAAGACAAGAAAAGTTAAATTAATATGAAATTTGAATTTGAAATTAAAATATGGAGGATAGCATAGGAAATGAGAGATTCTTGAGAAGGAAAAACTCATTATAATGTATATGGGGAGTTGTGATATGAAAAATTAAATAAACTGGTAATTAATATAGTCATATTTTGGATTTGGTAGCATATACTACTTTATTAAGCGCTAACCTCCCACCGTCCTCGGATTTAACAATAAGTTTGTTGCAATAAAATCATACTAATTTTAATTGATCTTTAAAGATTGGTAATATCAAGCTATATTTGTTTTTTGCAAATTTTATTATTTATTCAATGATTTATTGTAAGGATATAATATAAATACTAATTGTTTTAATTTCATATATTAACTTAATTGCACAAGAGAATATCGTGCTTTAATTTTTCCCCAGCATGATGCCCATGTAATTATATTTTGATAATTTAAATGTTTTTATTCTCTTGAATGCCCTAAATAAATACTAATGGTTTTAATTTCATATCTTAACTTAACTGTACAAGAGAATATCGTGCTTTAATTTTCCCCAGCATGATGTCCATGTAATTATATTTTGATAATTTAAATGTTTTTATTCTCTTGAATGCCCTGAAGAGGTTTTTTCATTTACCTCTGACTTCATTTACACGTTCATTTTGGAGACAAGTATTAGTTTCAAATTAATACTTAAATGTTTTAAAAGGGTTGTTGTCATTATTTTGAAAAAAAAAATCAGAAAGAGTATTTAGCCTTTACATTATTAACAGCTTCCATGTGATTCAATTAATTATCTATATAACTGATTCCTACTTAAGCGTTGACCTCCAATAGGATCAACATTTTAATTTCTGTGCATGAACTGCATCATTTAACATTGTACAATTTTCCACATTTCCATCCCTTTCCCTATGTACGCATTTATTTTCAAGCACAGAGTTAAGATTTTCCAAAACATCATTGTTCAGTATAGTTTGGCGGTGCCTTGGCTAAAAAATTGGGCAATGGATTAGCCTATATTGGTTTATTAGGTGGGGATTTCAATTGGTTTAGTTGGGTGGGGATTTTAAATTTCAAATTCCTCTAAAATCACCTATACATGTGATTCACCCTCTTCCCTCGGCATGGTCTTAATTTTGTCAAAAAAAAAAAAAGAAATTATAAAGTGTTCATAATCGTTATCCATGAATTCAGTATTATTATTTATGGAATTTAGATTATTATTATTTCTATGCCAATAAGAGGATTATAATTAGGGATAGGATATTGTTACTACCAATTTTGGTCTCTACCAATGTCACTGCCACTTTTTCACCGTTAGATCAGAATCTCAATAGGAAAGAGAAATGATAAAAGTAAATGAGATTATGATCTAACGGTGAAAAAGTGGCAGTGACATTGGCAATGACTAAAATTGGTAGTAATAATATCTTATCCCTTATAATTATACTTATCATGAATATTTATTATTATTATTATATCGATAATGATATCAAATTATTACATTGATAATGATATTGAATCGTGATAATAATTCTAGAAATTAGCTTTTAGGCTCCAATAAGTAATAACAGTGTTAGAATTGAAATTATGAAATTTATACAAGTCAATATCTATTTGCATTGTACGGTTTGCTTTTGACATAATTTTTTCAAATAAAGTTTTAATAATCTATTTACCTTTTTCAAATTAAAAGTGAATGCATCGTAGTAATATTTATTACATATAATTTTAATAGGGGATAGAAAATTTGATCCCTATTTTAAAAAGCATGGGTAACCAAATAATTTTAAGTGGGTAAGAAAATTTTAATAACCAATTACAAAAAAAGGTATATTCTTAATGGAGGGATTTTTTTTTTTTAAAAATCTGGATGAAAAAATTTGAATGATGATTCTAATTCTGGAAACTTACTCTTAAGCTCTGTGTTTTTTCTAGGGGTTGATATTTTTGATATTACTACCACGTTACAATTGAAATAATAAAATTTAACATAAACTATTTCTATTTTATATGGTCAGTTTGTATCCTATATATATATATATATATTTTGATACACATAGTAGGAGAGACGGGTAGGATTCGAACCCTGCACACGGGGAGTGGAGTCAAGCTCCCATGCCACTGCGCTACTAAGGCGCTGGCTATATGTTTGTGTGTGTGAGATCTTTAGGATACTGATAAGACTACAATATTGGAAGGATTTAAAAAAATAATCAAAATACAAAAATATAGAAAGTGAGACTAATATGAAAAATGGAAAGGTATGGGAGTGAGAAATTCTTCGGAAACAAAAATTCATTAAGTTGTATATTGAAAGCTGTAATCTGAAAATTGAATCAAGTAATTAATAAATTAAAAATATCTTTCAATTCATATTATTTGCTTGTAATAAGCTTTTTTATTATTTGAAAATTAGAAATAAATGACCAATCAAACAAAGGGTGTGCATGGTAACCATTCTGTTGCCCAGCACTGTTTCTAAGATGAAATAGTTTTTTCTGATTCTGTGCTTTGAAAGAGTTCTGAGAATCAGAATTACGTTTGTTAACCCATTTTATTTTTACTCCGAGAATCAGAATTACGTTTGGTAACACATTTTTCCTCCTCTTATTTGGGAGTTAAAAAAATAGTAAGGGAGGAAGATGAAGGATTAATGAGTTATTTTTACCATTTTGTCCTTTTCTTTAATAATTAATGTAATTATTATACTTTACAAATAAACTTAAATTTAAATTTCCTAATTCATGTAATTTTTATATTCAAAAAATTATTTATGTGGCGATGGTGGCGGCGGCGGCGAGGGGCGGTGGTGTGGTGGGGGCAGGGGGCGGCGGCGGTGGTGGCGGCGGTGGTGGCGAGGCTGTGGTGGTGGCGGCGGTGGCGGTGGCGGTGGCGGTAGTGGTGACTGTGGGGTGGTGGCGGGGCGGTGGCGGTGGCGGTGGGGCGGTGGCAACGGTGGTGGTGGTGGGGCGGTGGAGGTGGAGGTGGAGGTGGTGGTGGGGTGGTGGCAGTGGCGGTGGTGGCGACGGTGGCAGGGCGGTGGCGATGGTGGTGTTGGGGTGGCAACGGTGGTGGTGGTGGTGGTGAGCGAGAGTAAATTTTTGCTTTGATTGAGGGAAAAATAAATTATGATTTTTTGCCCTGAAATAGAGAAGCTAAAATTTTTAGCTTCTTTTTTTTACTCCCCAGCACAAAAAATAAACCGGTTCATCTTAGGAGCAAGAAAAAAAACCGGATTTACCAAACACAATTCCCATCCATTTTTGTTCCGGGGCATAGAAACTATGAAAAAAGTCATTCTGGGAGTGTTACCATGCACACCCAAAATGAGCCGAGGATGATCGAGTTATAAATATCCATCTAGATTGTATATTTAAATTAAAATTAAAATTTTAAGAAAATATCATGAGTTATTCTGAAGATACTCTATTTAAAAGGAGAAAAAGAAATATGAAGAATCAATAAAAGATTTTTTTATTTTTTATTTTTGCCCAAGAATCAATAAAAGATTGAAACAGAGAATACCTTGTAAAGGGAAGACTCATCAATGTGATTATATGCTCCTCTCAAATTAATAGGGTATTAACACATGGAGAGCTACATACAAGGGAAAGTCAATTTAAGATGTGCACATTACCAAAGGGAAAAGAAAATTTTAAATTGTTGTTTTGTTATGGGAGAAGTGAAATAACATCAGAAAGAAACATAAGGTGTTGGAAAATGTGAGCATGCATGGTATATAAATGAGAAAAAAAAACATGTATTTGATTTATTTTGGCAACGAATAATAAGTGCATCGTTTAGCTCTGATATGTAATGTACAACCAATTACTATTGACTACATTGACATTCAATTTTGGGACGTAATTTATTGTATTTGGGGATATTTTATATTTAATTATTTTAGCTGATAGACCTTTAAATCTCAACGATGGTTTCTATTTATTCTCTATGATTATAAGAAGATTTCTTTTAGGGATCTTTTGTATTTAATTATTTTAGATGATTGGCCTTTAAATTTAAGTCAAATTAGGATAATTTTAATGTGATTTATTCTCCATGATCGTAGGAAAATTTAGGGCTACAATAATTGGCACTAAACCTAATTTAGCCTATCTATACCCATTGTTATGCGGCTCATGAAGAAAGAAGCTCATAGTATAATATTTCTTAAGGGTTAGGTGCCAATTTTGCCCTGGAAGTTTTTTTTTTGGAGCAATGTTGCCCCTCTGTCAACGGTCAACTAACGGTAAACGGTTAGTTGACCGTTAGTTGACCATTGACCGAGGGGCAACATTGCTCCAAAAAAAAAAAAAACTTCCGGGACAAAATTGCTCCAAATAAAAACTTATGGGGTAAATTGCTACTTAACAAAAAAAATGTTAAAAATGTTATTTATGATATATATATTTTTAATTCTTATTTATATAATATCTAGGGGTGGAAAAGGCTAGGCTTCACCCTCCAATTTAAATTTTAAATATAAAAATTAAATAACTAATTTATAGAATTAAAGAATTTTACTTTCATAAAGAATTATATAAGATTTTATATTTATAAAGAATTAAAAGGAAATTTTTATGTAAGATATTTTACTTTTTTTAAAAAATAAATAAAGGGCACTTTCAATTTTTAACATGTTTTTAAAAAATGCTAAAAGAAAGGAATTGAATTAAAACTTAAGAGAGTAATTTTTGTATTTCTCATTTTTTTTATTAAATTTGATCTTTTTGTTAAAAGCGTTATGTGAATCTTATAATTCTTCTATACATTTATTATCTTTCCATTTAATTATTTTTCCTGTGACTTGTAAGTCGTTTTATTTTTCCTTTGAACTTCTTTTTTTACATATAAGAAATGTATTGTAATGGATATAAATTTTAATTTTCCTGAAACATGTTTAATCCATAGAGATATTTTGGTGGAAATGTTGACATTCATTTGTTTAGTATTAATATTGTATTATATTTTAGATTTATTTTATTCTCATGGAAGGATTCAGTCATGCACTTACACAACCATTTTATAATAGGGATCAAAATTTCAATAAAGTCCCACTGTATAAATGATTAAAAGGAATATTTCAGAAAAATTAAATTTTTTAATAAAAGATAGTTTAAGTAAGTTTTAAATTCTATAAATTAGTTATTTAATTTTTATATTTAAAATTTGAATTGGAGGGTGAAGCCTAGGCTGGTTTAGCCTATTTCCACCTTTAGATATTATATAAATAAGAATTAAAAATATATGATATCATAAATAACATTTTAAACATTTTTTTGGGTTAAGTAGCAATTTTGCCCTGGAAGTTTTTCTTGGGAGCAATGTTGCCCCGGAAGTTTTTCTTTATGAGCTAATTTTGTCCCTCCGTTAGCAACCCTAACGGTCAACGGTTAGTTGACCGTTGACCGTTAGTTGACTGTTGACGGATGGGCAACATTGCTCCAAAAAAACTTCTGAGGCAACATTGCTCCCAAAAAAACTTCCGGGGCAAAATTGCTCCTGGCGAGATACTTCCGGGGCAAAATTGGTACTTAACCCTATTTCTTAATAATCATTATGGATGATTGAGTTAATTGAATTTATTTATCATTTATGAATTTTTGTTGTTTTTAATCTATTCCATTACTCCTCATTGCTTTGACCAAAAAAAAAAAAAACTTCTCATTGCTTTGAAATCATATTATTTAAAGTAAAATACTCTAACCTCCCTTGCATTGTGCTTTAATTACAAGCACCTCCTCTCTGTTTTGAAAACATACAGTTAGGGTATGTTTGGTTTGAGGGGAGGGAGTGGGAGTGAAAGGAGTGGAAAGTAGTATATTGACCAAATTGTCATTAATAAATACTCCTTTTTGTTGAGAGTATATTTTTGGAATATTAAAAAATTTTTACGGGCAATTTAGTAAAGAAGAGACAAAAGATCTCCCTCTCCCTCTCCCCTCCTTCAAACCAAACATAGGTTCAAATTGTTAACTCTATTAAGGATTTGGATTTTTTAATGAAAATTTACTTTAAAATAAATTTTATTTTATAATTTACCCTTCGTCATTACTAATTTTATAATTTTGGCTAAAATTATTTAAGTAATTCAAGAGTTCTTTTTCTTTTTCTTAATTTTTTTTTAACTTTTGTAAATAGTAATCTGTTAAATTTTTTCATATTTAGATCAAGACTTCATTAATTTAATTAATGAAAACATAAAAAACTTAATTTTAAATGTGATTATTCTATTAATAGATGTGTACTTAAATAAACGTGTTTATAAATGATTATGAAAAAATATTTGAAAAATAAAAAATTAAAATTAATATGTTATATAATGTCTCAGATTTAAATTATTAATAATATATGGTGAACCAATCATGGTGTCGTGGGTAAAAAAAAACAAAAGAAATATGTTTTTAGTTATTTAAAAGTAAGAATACAAAAGAAATAAATTTTAATAAATATGATAAAATTTTAAATTTTTTAATATAGTAGAAATTAAAAAATTTTGTAATATATTACAACTTTTGAACATATATAGTAGAATGATTTCTGTTAATATAATTTTAGGAAAATATAAACGTTCATACATTTGTTGAAAGAGGATCATTTTGGTGGAAACAAATGTTTAATATTCAAACTGAATGGCCAACTAACGGTTGGATGGATGAAAATGAAATCTCAAATATGTGTGGGAGGTTTCTGTAGCTTGCATTCTAATTTCAAGGGAGGTCTATATACATTTTAAAAATAGAGGGGAGGTTTGTGTAATTTAGGTAAAACAGATGGGTAGTCAGTGTATTTTACTCTATTATTTATGTTGTTTTCAATTTATTCCATAACTCCATATTAACTACATGCGTTATGAAGAAATTTTTAAATAAATAAGTAGGAAAAGTATTTTTTTTATGCTTTATATTGAATAATCTAGGTACTCTAAAGTGGTTGAAGAATTTTTAGTTGTCATATACTAATTTTTTAAGCATTATTTGTTTCATTTCATTTCAATTTGCGTTAAATGTGCCTGGCTGTTTCTATAATGGATTTTTTGAAAAATTGTATTATAAGGGAGTTTCAGTTTGGTCATTGAAAGAATTCCGCACATTGCGCATCACACGGGTCATTTTATTGTCGAGATGGTAAGTTCAAAAATTCACTTCATTTTTTCATGGAGACACATGATGATCACTTCATTTTTTCTGCATCAAATAATGACTATTGTATCTTTATTCCATTCCAACCAAGTGCTCTGACATGGTTAAATGTGTATGGCTGTCTATAAAAGATATTTGGAAGAATTGTATGATGATACTGAATTTTTTATATTGATTTTCTGGAACATTGTCAAGAGACTTTTAGTTTGGTCCAACTGATCCTTACTGGCATCAGTAGGTTATGAAATTGAAAGAATCTCGCACATCATGCGCCTCGAGGCATATAATATTGCTGATTTTAGGTGTTTAGCTATAGTTTTTCCAAAAAGAATAATCTACATATTGATGATTTTTGTTGCACGTGATCATGCAAGGCATACAGTGGTTTGTCTTGACGGATCAAATAATGCACATTTTTGATATAATAGTGGAACTATTAAATTCAATTAAAAGCAATATAGCGGTGAGTATACCATTGATTTAAAACCTTTAGTCACCTCGAGTTAAATCAAAATAAATCAAATTATGTAGTAAAGGGCACAACTCGGGTCGTGTTCTTTTAAGGAGCTTTTTATTTGATTCCTAGGCTAAACTCAATGACAACAATATTGAAAGGTGTTTTGAAATTAATTTTTTTTAAATTTTTTTAATGATGGATAACAACCTAAACTACTACATTTTGGATTTTTGATAAAATGATGAATAAAAGTATGAGATTAGATTTAATGAATGACATGATAAGTTCACTTGATCTTATGGCACTTTTGAAAACCAATTGGTGTGCAATTTAAATTGAGTTAGTAAAACTTGCTTCATTAATGAAGAATGCTCACAAAGACACTAAATAGCAACACAAATCAATTGTCATACCTAACAACATACTCGAAAAAACAATTTCAATGAGTGCGAATGAAAATATATAAAATCAAAACACAAGTGGTACAACTCAATTCAAATTACAATAATCCAACTAACAATGATTTAAAACTTAATACATTTTAAGACGTAGTGCGTAACTTAAAATGATTTGAATATAAGTAGGTTGTTGGTAGTGAAGTAATTTGAATTTTTAAATTTTGGAATTAAAGTATCTAAAATATTAAATTAAACCAAATAATGGTCATGTAACAATTGTCATACTTTTTTATGTTTGAATATTTTTTTCAAGAGTTCAACAACATTTTGTCGTCTCAATATTTGAATCTAGATCAGTTGGTCATTTTCTAATGCATGTAATAAGTAAGTCACACATGATTTAATCTGCGGGTTATATTGAAATATCTTTTTGAGCCTATTGGTTTAGATTTTTTTTTTCCTTTTATACGTCTATATGTTAACAATAATGAAGATGCTCTCTATCCGCGCAACTAGTGGGTAATTAAGGCAAAGGCCTTGAATGATATAAGCATTGGCAAAGAGATTTTGATATATAGAATAGATATGAACCCATCTAAATCTAAATTGCCTTTTAATATGACAAGGAGACAATTTCCCATTATAATTTCATTTACAATGACGATAATCAAAACCAAGGTCAATCGATGTCCAATGTAGGTCTATACCTACCGAGCCGGTTTTCTCACATGGGCAACTATATGTTGCACTATTGAAGGTTAAGAGAGTTTCAATGGGTTGAAATCACTTATATTGGATGAGTTCAATAAATGCAGAATACTACAATAAATGCAGTTTATAGAGAAATTTTTCAAAACCTTATATTGCAATAATAGCATGAAGACAATCTTCCTTATCACCATATAGGACTACGTGAAATGTATCATGATTATGATGTAATGAATTGATTAAATAATAACATTGTAGCATATGTTGATCATTTTAACCTACTTACAGCTTTAACATATCCGTGCAACGCATGGGTCGAAAGTCTTGTTATTAAGAAAGAAGAAAACATTGAGTGCTGAATAAAGGGTAAGTGGTTAAAGTATGTGAACGTATATGTACTACATCGGGTCCTAAATATAATAAATTAATATAAAGCAATGGATTCGTATTAGTTTTTTTACCACAATTCTTGAAAGGATTAGAAAGCGAGGTTCGAACACATCTAATAATTTTTTAAAGATATGTTTCTTCACAATTCTAAATGGCTGCTTAGCACATACAATAAATTATGTTAAAACTCTTCTGTATTGAAGAATGGAGCTTGATACCCAAGAGGGGGGGGTGAATTGGGTATCTTTAAAACTTTTAAAAACTTGGCTCTGTTATGGACAAGATAGAACAGAGAATAACTGAGGAGAGAAAAAGAGAAGCTTTGCACAGATCAATTTATACTGGTTCGGTCTTTTCTCTGACCTACATCCAGTCCCCAAGCCTCACCTGGGATTTTCAATCCACTAACTTCACAAAACTTGATTACAATCTCTGTACTTAGAGTAGTTCTCTCACTAGAACTCACTTCCCTTTACAAGATGCAATCAATACTCCCAACCACCAAGTCCCCTGACTTGTGGTTATCTCAATCAATGAATGATTACAAGAATAACTCTCTCACAGAGTAGATAAGATGATTATTGAAGTACAATGTATCAAAGATACAAACTAATGAAAGGAACAACACAAGACTGGTATTTTCGAGTAGGATAGTTGTTTCTCAGTTGTGTGTAATTCCAGCTTCAAATCTTCAGTTCTTTATAGTGGTTTGAAGTTTCTGAACGTTATAGATCCGTTGGAGCTTGTTCCCATTCAAAAATATGACTGTTGTGAGTGTTCTTCCATGTGTAAAGGTGCTGCAGAAGCTGATGGTGTAATATTCTGTTGAGCACTTTCCAGATTTGGGTGTTTGCAACTTTTGTACTTGAATATTCATGGCCCATGATGTTCTGTTTTTAGAATAATCACGTTTAGCTTTCTTCAGAGGTGATTATGATGTCTGTAATGCCAACCTGTCATCCACTTGTTCTTGTCTTGAAAGATAAGATAAAATAATACAAGTTGTGTACAATGACCCTTCAAATGAATCTCTGTCAAATTCAAATTCTTTCTGTAATCTCATGAATAGATGCATTAGAACAGTTCAGCTATAAAGATAAATGATAGATATAACCTTTAAATTCACTGGGTAACTTAAACTATGAAGAAGGAATCAGATTTGGTGAATCTGAGCTCAAATCAGCGTTTTTCTGGTATAAGACCAAAACTCGAGTTTTGAGGATCATAACTCGAGTTATAAACTGTTCATGGATCATAACTGGCGGTGTTAGAAACAAAACTGGCAGTTTTCAAGGTTCAAAAACACAGTTGCTCTCGGGTTGCCCAAAACTCGAGTTTTGCATCTCAAAACTCGAGTTTTGAACTATTCATGGCAAAACATGATTAAGTTCAAAACATCAAAACTGGAGGTGTTCAAAGTAAAACTGGCAGTTTTCATCTGGACAAATCTTGAATGCTCTCGGGTCTGTCAAAACTCGAGTTTTGTCATACAAAACTCGAGTTTTCATAAATTATGAAAACTTTGAAAACATGTGTACAGACCAAAACTGGCGGTTTTCAACTAAAACTGGCAGTTATGTATTTTGGAAAACTTGGGATGCTCTCTGCCTTGTCAAAACTTGAGTTTTGATATCCAAAACTCGAGTAGAAAATATATGCATAGTTGAAAACTGGTGGTGATGGTTTCAAAACTGGCGGTGAACTTTCTTGCAAAATATGAGAAGTCCAAAACTGGCAGTGAAGAGTGAAAACTGGAGGTTTTGACACTTGAAAAACTTAGGAAATTTGGAACACTTTCAGCCAGGCCAAAACTCGAGTTTTGAACTATTTTCAAGTTCAAAACTGGCAGTGAACATTAAAACTGGCGGTGATGCTTTCTGAACACTTTTGCTACAGACCAAAACTCGAGTTTTGATCCCCAAAACTCGAGTTTTCCTCTGTTAACAAGGAAAACTGATTTTTGCATCATAAAACAATTCTTTTTGGTTTTCAAGGCTTTCCAATTGTTCAATCATCATCAAAACTTTATCGAGAACTAACATGTATTGCTTCTCATCATATAAATGTGGAACTAAAAGTCTTCCTTGCTCACTTGTTCCACCAAAGAAAAGATTTAACATAGCTTGGTTTTTATCTTTAGTAGCTTTGTTTGGGTTTTTCTGACACTTTGGGATATACCTTAACATAGAACATGGCAATTTGGAGCAACTTTATATTTGGTATGGCAATTTTGCAATTTACAAAGAGCTCCTAATTAGTTTCTTTTGTTGGCAACTTGATGAAGTATTCCCATATTCCCATACCTCTGCTAAAATAATAAAAAAAATTATATCTCAAACAGCATATATATATATATATATATATATATATATATATATATAAAATAATAAACACAAGTTAATTCTAAAACAAAGCTTAACAATTGAAACATAATTCTAAAACTTTGATAAGTTCATATTATGACATGCTAATTCTAAAATATTATATCTCAACAAAAAAATTAAAAGAAGAAGAAGAAGCAAATCTTCTAATCAACACATTCATATTATTAACATGCTCCCTAACTAGTGGTGGTCATAAAATGCCGACGTATTCTTCCATAAGATTGATCCTAAAATGAAAATATAAAAGTAATTATTACAAAAAAAAAAGTAATTATATTAAATAATTAAAATTTGGACATGTTAGTATTTTAAAACATTGTTAACTAATTCACAGAATCATCACTTCAACCCGTGAATGTTAGCTAAATTATTTTATATGTTTTAAAATTAATAAAATTGACATATTTTACCTTTATTAAAGAATGTGATTTTCAAATATGCATTTATTATTTGTCATATTCATATAAGAAGTAAAAATGAAAAATAATCATTAATTACCCTGTCAACCTCTTCCTCTTATATTTAAAATTAAAATTTTCTCTTCAAAAACTTCTTATGTTGCAGATGGGAGGAAGTATTTAAAGTAATTTTACGTGCTGCATCCAAGCATTTAAGAGAAGTTATCTCTCCTAATGTGATTTTCAAATATGCATTTATTATTTGTCACCTTCATATAAGAAGTTAAAATGAAAAATAATCATTAATTACCCTGCCAACCTCTTCCTCTTATATTTAAAATTAAAATTTTCTCTTCAAAAACTTCTTATATTACAAATGGGGAGGAAATATTTAAAGTAATTTTACGTTCTGCATCCAAGCACTTAAGAGAAATTATCTCTCCTAATGTATAAATGAGCTTTTTTTGTTTCCAAGTGATTATGGGGTTAATATTCCTATTTCCTGATGTATTGGTAATATTCTTTTTTAGCTTTATGAGTTGTATAATGAATGTAACTTATTTAGTACTCCCTCCAGTTCTAATTAGGACCGATTATATGATGTGTTATATATATGTATTTGTTTGATTAATTAAAATAAAGTCCATTTGAGATGAAGATTTTCTCCAATCATAAACGTTGAAAAAGTGAAACATAATCACTCACTCATATTTTTTCCATCGAGCATCATGAATAATCGAATTAAATTAGGCAAAGCAACAATATTTATTTATATATTGGCAAGATTTTTCCAATAGAGAAGTGGGCAGTCAAGCTAAGTCTGGTTTACTTAAACTGATTAATCGATTATATTTTTTTCCATGACATTTTATTTTTTATTATAAGTAGCTTGTCGGTAACTGACCATCATCTTTTTAATGGAAATTGTCAAGTCAGATTAACAGTTGGCACCTAACAAATTGCAAATTTTACAAAACCCTCTAAACTTTGATTAGTTACAGATAACCCTCAGGAACTTTGATTGGTTATATATCCCCTGAACTTTGATATGTTAACCAGTGCCAAATCTGAGTTAATCTCAGGAATCAAAGTCGAGTTAACCTCTTTCGTGAGCTTGTCCACTGTTGAACCCACAGACGAAGGGTTGACTTAAAACCTTTTTGATAGGGGTGGGATTTGAACCCGAGCCCTAAGGGTGTTCATGGGCAGGGTGAGAGACCCTTGCCCAATGCCTGCCCAATAGATCATTGGGCAGTAAAATGTAGCTCAGTGCCCGGCCTTACCCAATAGAAGCCCTAAAATAAATTTTTGGACAGGGCAATACCCTATAACCTTGTGCCTTTTCCCATATGATTGTCTTTTTAATTTCAAGACTTAAGTTGTAGAGTTATGTTTGAATATTTCGAAGTGTAGAATTATGGATTTCATTTGAAGTCCATAATTGTAGACTCATTTAATTTTATATTCTATTAAAAAATAAAAAATATTATATACACTACTAGGCAGGGCCAAATGGACGGGGCAGCGACAGGGCAGTATACCCTGCCTGATGCCCAGCAAAAATGCCCAGCCCAATTGGGGATGCTTTTCTTAGGGATGGGCAGGGCAATTTTTCATTGGGCTTGGGTGGGCGAACAGGGCGGTTGGGCATCATACACACCCCCTAGTTAAACCTTAAAACCTTAGAAATGAAAAAGTGACAAATCTGAGTTAATCTTAGGAATTGAAGTCACTCCCTTTGCCTGTGCAAGATCCGACGTCAGTGCTTGTAGATATTGTCCGCTTTGGCACACAAGGCTTCACAGTTTTGTTTTCGATTGAGCTTCGTTGGGTTAGGGCATGAATCGTTGTGCCAGCGAGGATGCTCCTTGCTGGGCCATGAGAGAGTGGATTGTGAAGTCCCACATCGACTAGAAAAGTGAACAAAGCATGCCTTATAAGGGTGCGAAGACTTTCCCTTATGGACTTGTGGACGTGTTTTGATGGGCCTAACGAAGCCCAGCCGAGAACAAAAACTGTGACGCCTTGTATGTTAAAGCGGACAATATCCACAAGCCACAAGCAAGCGGTTGGACACCCTAATAGGGGTGGATTGTGAAGTCTCACATCAACTGGAAATTAAAGGTGAACAAAGCATGCCTTGCGGACGCGTTTTGATGGGCCTAATGAAGCCCAGCTGAAAACAAAACCGTGAGACATTATGTGACAAAGCAAACAATATCCACAAGCTTTCATGAGCTTGTCTGGCCCTTCAACCGTTGAACCCACTGGCGGAGGGTTGTCTTAAACCTGTTTTTCACAGAGGTGAGAATCAAATTGTGTAAGATCTGATCGAACTTGTCTTAAACCCTGAATGAAATGCTAACTGGTGACAAATCTAAGTCAACCTCATGTTCGAAGTCACTCCCTTTCATAAGCTTGTCCAACCCTTCAACTCCACAGATGAAGCCTGTCTTAAACCCTGAATGCTAACCGGTGACAAATCTAAGTCAACCTCATGTTCGAAGTCCCTTTCGTAAGCTTGTCCAACCCTTCAACCCTACAGATGCAGGGTTGTCTTAAACCTGTTTTTGACAAAGGTGAGAATTGAACCTTATAGATCTAATCGAACCTATCTTAAACCTTAGGAATGACACGCTAACCGGTGACAAATCTAAGTTAACCTCATGATCGAAGTCACTCCCTTTTGTAAACTTGTCCAACTCTTCAACTGCTGAACCCACGGATGAAGGGTTGTCTTAAACCTGATTTTGACAAAGGTGGTATTCGAATCATGTAGGATCTGATACCAAAACTTGGGAATAGAACACGTAATCGTATCAAAAGCTTCCAATCCATATATGTACATTTGAAAAAAAAAAAACACATAATTATGTTGAGCAAATATAACTATTGACCCAAATATAACTCATCCTATTTAATTCTTCTTAATCATCAAGTTAAAAAAATAGTTATTACGAATTAAGTTCTTTAAATTCATGTAATGAATATACAATCAGTAGTTTTATTATATTTTTTTATATAAAATATGCCACTTCAAAATTTTGTTAATTTTTTTGAAAATATTTATTAAATATAGGTCTCATGTTTGGCTTTTTTCCCCCCTATTTTCCACTTTTTAAATAAAGAATTACTATTTTACCACTCTTTTCAAAATATTTCCCAATGTGCCACATTTACCGTGGTTTAGTCGACATTTACCACTTGGGTTAGTCGACTAAATGTCGGCAAGAGGGTTTCTTTTAAACCCCATTTGCGTCATAATGGAGCTCTTATTCTGTAGCAACCCTTCCCCACCCCCAATGCTCTCTATTTTCTCAGTTTTAGTGCGACCCATCAAAGTTTAATCCCATTCCACCTTATTCAAGGTATTATTGTTGTGTAATCGTTGTAGTTTCATTTTGTTCGGCTTTTCTTTTTTGTTTGTTAGCTGAAACACTCCCTTTTGCAGCTCACAAATTGATGTCTGAAGGATGAGTTCAAGTTCAAACACGCAAGTTATTGTAATCTACCATAATGGGAGGCATTTTGAAGGTCCTGATGGTGTTCAATTTGAAGGAAAAACGAAAATGATGAAAATCAAACGGGGAACTACGTACAACGAGCTCAAAGAAAGAATTCACAAAAAATTGGGGCTACATGGCAGCATTCATCGGGTAACTGCCAAAGTGGAGACTGTAGTGGGTAAGGACTACATGAGTAACGATATATGAGATGATGAAGACATAGAGTGTCATAGATGCATTTGCTAATCGGAGAGTACAAAATTTTGTTGAGATATATGTTGAGCTTGAATCTGGTGAATCATCGTCTATACCCATGCATACAAGATCTGCACAGTATTATGGTCAAGAAGATAAGCCTGTCGGTGTATGTGCACCTTCACAAGTCAGGTAACATTGACAGATGAAGAGGAAGATGAGAATATGCACAGCGATGATGAGGACGATTTTGAGAGGTTTATTCCACTAGGTGACACCTCAGATACTGATGTAGAGGGTGATTTTGATGCTCACACGGACCCAGTAAACTTGAGGACCGCAACAATGCCACCACTTCGTGTTGACCCAGTTAGTAGTGGTAAGTTAGTAAAATTGTATTTGTAGTTGTATTCGTAATATGTATATAGAGGTTTTGGGGAAAAAATCATATTTGCTGATGCAGGGCCTGAGAGTGACCCATTTTGGAACGAAAGCCCGCACTATTCCTCAATTAATTGGGCGCTCTGTGACGATGACGACATGGACACGTTGTATGATGACAAGCAAGATGGTTGGTGGTTAGGTGATCCATTATATTTGGATCAGCAATTTCCTTCTAAGTCTGAATTACATCATGCCGTGAAATTGCATTGCATGAAGTCTCATCGTACAGCCAAAGTTTATATGAGCGTAGGTTGTTGATGAGGTTCCCTGGAATATGAGGGCAATGGTCCAACATAATGGAAATAGTTGGGTGGTCCGTAAGTGGGGTAACGATCACACCTGCCTGAACCAGAGTCTTACCCGAGATCATATGCAACTTGGTTCAGATGTTGTATGTGCAGCCATTATCAGTAGGTTATCTTTTTTTTTTTCAGCCATTAAGAGAAGATCATTTAGAACTTGCTTTGTTTTCACCAGCTATGTTAAGAGAAGATCCAGCTTTAAAACCAGTGCTGATGCAAGGGAGGATAAAGCGTCTGTGTGGATATAATATAACATACAAGAAGGCTTGGAAGGCAAAAATGAAGGCGATTGTGAAGTTATTTGGTGATTGGGAGGAATCATATGCATTCTTGCCCAATTGGCTGACATACATGATGCAGTGTAATGTGGGCTATGTTTTCAAGCTTGATATTGATGAATGTTTCAACGAACGTCGTTTTTATAGCGACAAACACGTCTTTGGCAGGGTTTTTTGGACATTTCACCAAACCATAGAAGCTTTCAAATATTTTAAGCCCTACTTCAAATTGATGGCACTCACCTGTACGGAAAATACAAAGGTACTCTGTTGATTGCGACTTCACAGAATGGAGATGGGAAGATCTTGCCATTGCCTTTGATTTAGTCGACTAAACCAGTCCCAGAGGCACATTCCCATGCCTCTGGACCTCATAAATGAGTTGATTTAGTCGACTAAATGAGGTCTAGAGGCACAATCACTTGCCTCTGGACCTCATTTAGTCGACTAAATGAGGTCCAGTGGCATAAGTCCAGATCAACCAAACTGAAAGCATCATCTAAACTGAAAGTATCAACATTCATTACAAAAAAAAAAGTACCAGTTCCAGATCAAATTAACTAAGTTTCAGCAGAAAAACAATAAAACATCAAGTGAATCCACCGTGCATAAAACAATAAAGTCAAAGCGCAAACATCAAACATAAAATCTGTACACCTAATTTGCATCTTCAGGTGTCTCGGAATCCTCGTCATCCTCATCTTCCGACACTGGGCGTCCAATCCAAAACTTAGCAATCATATCCTCTATCCCCTTAATCCGACCCTGCGTCCACGCCCACCTTTCATCCTCTGTCTGCCACCTCTTCTTCTGATTGGCTTCCATCCGGGACATCTGTTCCCTGCTAGCATTGATGGCTTGCATGAGATCACGAAGGGAGAAATATGAACCTCAGGTACATCCTCATGGACCTCAGGAGGAACAATGAGTGGATCCGGGCCAACATCAGCTACATCCTCATCGACACCAATGTCTTGCCACACACCATCTGCCACCTTGGCAATCTTGCACTGTTCCAATAGCCCCTGTCCAAACCTAGAATTCCACGTCTTCTAGTTCACCATCTGCTCAGTCTGCATAGGAACACGAAAATGCTCCAATATCTTTTGAACCAGGTACGCATATGGGAGTGGAGCTGTATTCTTTTGTTTGGCCTTATACATCAGACAGCAAATATAGTGCCTCCAATTCACCGGAATGGCATGACGAACAGCCTACATAACAGGGATGTCACCCTCTGTCATTCTCGAATAATTGTATTGACGAAGGAACAATAGGTGGGTCATCACGTAGAAGAGGATACAGGAACTAACAGTCAGCTGGCCCACACTAACTATAGCTCTATGAACTCCTGGCCTCCTTGCCTCTTGCACAGCTGCATCTCGGTTAAATCCCTCAATGGCTACACTGTTTTCCCCATCATACTGGTATCTATCGTCTTCATCAAAATCAAATCCTAGTATAGTCGTCCAGATGGGAGCCGTCATCACTATGTCAATCCACAGACGCGAGACATCAAATCGCCATTTATGTAGCTCAGGTTATGGTAAAAAGCTCTCACCATAACCTAGTACTGTCAAGTGGGAATTCCCCAAAATGGGCACTATATCAAATCCTTCCTTGGCAAAGAATGCCATGTCTAATGACTTCGGCTTGATAATCGGTCTGGTAGCAAAATTTGCCAGGAATCGTGTATGCTCTGCTACATTATTGTCAAACAGATAACCAAACCGGAGGTCAACAACAGGCTCAGCCTCCGATGCCTGATGTGTCCTAGAGGATGATGCCCTCTCACCATAACCTAGCACTGTCAAGTGGGAATTCCCCAAAATGGGCACTATATCAAATCCTTCCTCGGCAAAGAATGCCATGTCTAATGACTTCGGCTTGATAATCGGTCTGGTAGCAAAATTTGCCAGGAATCGTGTATGCTCTGCTACATTATTGTCAAACAGATAACCAAACCGGAGGTCAACAACAGGCTCAGCCTCCGGTGCCTGATGTGTCCTAGAGGATGATGCCCCGCGAGTCGCTCGGTGCCTAATCTGTCTCCCACTCTCATTGCCGGTGTTTGAAGGACCTTTTTTACGACACATGATGACAATAAAGACCGGCAATGAGAGTGGGAGACAGATTAAGCACTGAGCGACCCGCGGGGCATCATCCTCTAGGATGTGTCAGGCACCGGAGGCTGAGCCTGTTGTTGACCTCCAGTTTAGTTATCTATTTGACAATAATGTAGCAAAGCATACACGATTCCTGGCAAATTTTGCTACCAGACCGATTATCAAGCCGAAGTCATTAGACATGGCATTCTTTGCCGAGGAAGGATTTGATATAGTGCCCATTTTGAGGAATTCCCACTTGACAGTGCTAGCGGAGATGAGTTGTGCCTATTCTGGGGAATTCCCACTTGACAGTGCTAGGTTATGGTGAGAGCTTTCTACCATAACCTGAGCTACATAAATGGTGATTTGATGTCTCGCGTCTGTGGATTGACATAGTGATGACGGCTCCCATCTGGACGACTATACTAGGATTTGATTTTGATGAAGACGATAGATACCAGTATGACGGGGAAAACAATGTAGCCATTGAGGGATTTAACCGAGATACGGCTGTGCAGGAGGCAAGGAGACCAGGAGTTCATAGAGCTATAGTTAGTGTGGGCCAGCTGACTGTTAGTTCCCGTATCCTCTTTTACGTGATGACCCACCTATTGTTCCCTCGTCAATACAATCATTCGAGGATGACAGAGGGTGACATCCCTATTATGTGGGCTGTTCGTCATGCCATTCCGGTGAATTGGAGGCACTATATTTGCTGTCTGATGTATAAGGCCAAACAAAAGAATACAGCTCCACTCCCATATGCGTACCTGGTTCAAAAGATATTGGAGCATTTTCGTGTTCCTATGCAGACTGAGCAGATGGTGAATTAGAAGATGTGGAATTCTAGGTTTGGACAGGGGCTATTGGAACAGTGCAAGATTGCCAAGGTGGCAGATGGTGTGTGGCAATACATTGGTGTCGATGAGGATGTAGCTGATGTTGGCCCGGATCCACCCATTGTTCCTCCTGAGGTCCATGAGGATGTACCTGAGGTTCATATGGAGGACTTTGTTGAGCCGGACGGTGGATTCTCCCTTCGTGATCTCATGCAAGCCATCAATGCTAGCAGGGAACAGATATCCCGGATGGAAGCCGATCAGAAGAAGAGGTGGCAGACATAGGATGAAAGGTGGGCGTGGACGCAGGGTCGGATTAAGGGGATAGAGGATACGATTGCTAAGTTTTGGATTGGACGCCCAGTGTCGGAAGATGAGGATGACGAGGATTCCGAGACACCTGAAGATGCAAATTAGGTGTACATATTTTATGTTTGATGTTTGCGCTTTGACTTTATTGTTTTATGCACGGTGGATTCACTTGATGTTTTATTGTTTTTCTGCTGAAATTTAGTTAATTTGATCTGGAACTGGTACTTTTTTTTTTGTAATGAATGTTGATACTTTCAGTTTAGATGATGCTTTCAGTTTGGTTGATCTGGACTTGTGCCACTGGACCTCATTTAGTCGACTAAATGAAATGAGTTGATTTAGTCGACTAAATGAGGTCCAGAGGCAAGTGATTGTGCCTCTGGACCTCATTTAGTCGACTAAATCAACTCATTTATGAGGTCCAGAGGCATAGGAATGTGCCTCTGGGACTGGTTTAGTCGACCAAATCAAAGGCAATGGGCAAGATCTTCCCATCTCCATCCTGTGAAGTCGCAATCAACAAAGTAAGTACCTTTGTATTTTCCGTACAGGTGAGTGCCATCAATTTGAAGTATGGGCTTACAATATTTGAAAGCTTCTATGATTTGGTGAAATGTCCAAAAAACCCTGCCAAAGACGCGTTTGTCGCTATAAAAACGACGTTCGTCGAAACATTCATCAGTATCAAGCTTGAAAACATAGCCCACATTACACTGCGTCATGTATGTCAGCCAATTGGGCAAGAATGCATATGATTCCTCCCAATCACCAAATAACTTCACAATCGCCTTCATTTTTGCCTTCCAAGCCTTCTTGTATGTTATATTATATCCACACAGACGCTTTATCCTCTCTTGTATCAGCACTGGTTTTAAAGCTGGATCTTCTCTTAACATACCTGGTGAAAACAAAGCAAGTTCTAAATGATCTTCTCTTAATTGCTGAAAAAAAAAAAAAAGATAACCTACTGATAATGGCTGCACATACAACATCTGAATCAAGTGTAAGACTCTGGTTCAGGCAGGTGTGATCGTTACCCCACTTACGGACCACCCAACTATTTCCATTATGTTGGACCAATGCCCTTATATTCCAGGGACACCTCATCAACAACCTACGCTCATATAAACTTTGGCTGTACGATGAGACTTCATGCAATGCAATTTCACGGCATGATGTAATTCATACTTAGAAGGAAACTGCTGATCCAAATATCACCTAACCACCAACCATTTCGCTTGTCATCATACAACGTGTCCATGTCATCGTCACAGAGCGCCCAATTAATTGAGGAATAGTGCAGGCTTTCGTTCCAAAATGGGTCACTCTCAGGCCCTGCATCAGCAAATATGATTTTTGCCCCAAAACCTCTATATACATATTACGAATACAACTACAAATACAAGTTTACTAACTTACCACTACTAACTAGGTCAACACGAAGTGGTGGCATTGTTGCGGTCCTCGAGTTTACTGGGTCCGTGTGAGCATCAAAATCACCCTCTACATCAGTATCTAAGGTGTCACCTAGTGGAATAAACCTCTCAAAATCGTCCTCATATCGCTGTGCATATTCTCATCTTCCTCTTCATCTGTCAATGTTACCTGACTTGTGGAGGTGCACATACACCGACAGGCTTATCTTCTTGACCATAATACTGTGCAGATCTTGTATGCATGGGTATAGACGATGATTCACCAGATTCAAGCTCAACATATATCTCAATAAAATTTTGTACTCTCCGATTAGCAAATGCATCTATGACACACTCTATGTCTTCATCATCACATATATCGTTACTCATGTAGTCCTTACCCATTACAGTCTCCACTTTGGCAGTTACCCGATGAATGCATTAGCTGCCATGTAGCCTCAATTTTTGGTGAATTCTTTCTTTGAGCTCGTTGTACGTAGTTCCCCGTTTGATTTTCATCATTTTCGTTTTTCCTTCAAATTGAACACCATCAGGACCTTCATCATTTTCGTTTATCGTCTTCTTGGATAATTTGGATAATTTGAACTCTGAATTACCAAGGAATTCCAGTTTTTCTGATCAGTCCCTTCCTTCAGTTATCCATAATCCTCCACCACCACCAGCAGATGAACAACCATCCTCTGATTTACCTTCTAACATCTCAATGCAAGGAATAAATAATTTGGGAACAATTCCTCATGCAAACTATCAAAGAGAGGATGACCAAAATTCTATGGACTCTTTGTCATATACGGAATTAGGTGAACCTCCAATGATGGGTTTTCTTGAACAACAATTTCAAATTGATAAAGAAAGTTTGCAACAGGAATTTTACTCAGAATCAAATACTTTGTAAAGGAACTGGTTTTTAGAACATTTTAAAGGATTAATACGGAAGCAGATCCAAGAAAAGTTCTACAGTTTCCTTGAAAAGTATGAAATGAATATTCCATTTTTTGCTTGGTTTGAAGCTTATGCTTCACAAGAAGGAATAGAATATCCATTTGATCAAACAATAAATATGACCAAAAGAGAATGGAAAACATCTGAAGGACAAACCATTTCTTCAGAAGTTCAGAAAACAGCTTTAAAAATTTGTCAAGATGATGGAATAAAACATCAACTTGCCAAAGAAAAGAGTATAAACAGGAAAGAATTGGGGTCATCTTGTGAACAATTTGGTCTTCCAGCTTGTAAGAAGCCTAGATCAAAGTCTAACAAAACTTCTCGTTTTAATCCATCTTTTTCCAAAAATAAACATTCTACTAACAAGCGTTTTTACAAAAAGGATGATTTCCAAACCCCTCCAAGAAAATACAAAAGGAATTTTCGTTCTAAACCAAAGAATGACTTTTCAAAAGGTTCTCCAAAACCTGGTCAAGTAACTTGTTTCAGATGTGGCAAGCCTGGTCATATTTCTAAATACTGTCGACTTTCTCGAAAGATCAGAAATATTCAGATTGAGGAACCCCTTCTTCAGCAAATAGGAATCTGTTTTTCAGAAAAATTTGGCTCATAGGGAAGATCAACAGAATGTTGTTTTCTATTCCAAAAAGCATTGGGCAAATCAGCACAAACTGTTTGATGGATCTTATCTAAACAGGACTGGATTTTTTGCTGAACAACCGGTTGTTGGAGTTGTTCTTCAATTCTTTTGAAAGAAATTTCATCCTGGAGATAATTGATCTGTTTTTGTTTAAAGAAAAGAGGATTTAATTCCATGAATTTTGGTGTTTCAGTAAAAGGAAAGAAAATAGTTTTTCCCAAATGTTGTTTTGAAATGCCATCATATTCTAGTTTGCAAGGAATCAATTGTGTTGCAAATTGTGCCCCAAGAATAATTTGTGTTCCCATATCTTTCATAAGAATGAATGGGGTTTTTTATTTGCAATCCCTCATTCGTCCGAGTCGTAGCCCATGGTCTTGTGCTGCTTTCTATGTCAATAAAAATGCAGAAATTGAACGAGGAACTCCAAGGCTTGTTATCAATTACAAGCCTCTAAACGAAGCTTTGCAATGGATTCGGTATCCTATACCGAATAAGGCTGAAAATCAAGTTACTACTGATCTTCAAACTCCTCTTACTCAGTTAAAACAAAGAGTTGTTCCTGATACACCTTCTGCTTCTTCTTCTGATAAACAAGTTATGAATTTTGAAAAACTTTCTGATACTGAATCTTCAAAATCTGATTTTAAAATCAACCATCAACATTGAAAAAAATCTTCTTCTCCTATTATCCAAGGGCCAGTCCCTTAGATATTTTAACTGAAGAACGGCAAGACCAAACTTTCAAATCTTTCAATTCAAACAACATTTATGAGTGGAACATAGATGGACAAAGTGAGTCAAATATCCTTCAAATTCTTCAACAAATGACCATGGTAAGCACTGCTTATCAAACAACAAGTGATTATTCAGATACAGAGATAACTAACCTTTTTGTTTCCGGGTTTACTGGACAACTTAAAGGATGGTGGGATTATTATCTGTCATCTGATGAAAAATCAAACATTATTTATTCAGTAAAAACTGAACCTGATGGAACTCCCATTCTTCACAATGGTGAACCCATACCAGATTCTGTTAATACTCTTACTTTTTCAATTATCAAACACTTTGTTGGAGATCCGAACATTTGGAGAGATCGTTCCTCTGAACTTCTTTCTAACATCCGATGTCGGACTTTGTCCGATTTCAGATGGTATAAAGATACTTTCCTATCCCGGGTACTTCAAAGGGATGATGCCAATCAAGGTTTTTGGAAAGAAAAGTTTCTAGCTGGATTACCAAAGTCTTTTGGTGATAAAGTTAGAGACAAACTCAGACATCACTATGAAGGCAGCATACCTTATGAAAACCTGACATATGGAGAGTTAATCTCTCATGTTCAGAAAACATGAGACTATGATATATTGACTTTGATCATTAAAAATCTCATTCATAATCCTCTGAAATTCAAAAGGAGCATTTTTCAAACCAAAAGGCATAAGACTGTTGTTTTCCTTACTGATTATTCCAATACAAACATCACCGTTCCAAAAACTATCATGTGGAACGAAGTTACCCTTCCAGAAGACTGGGTTATGGACAAGGTTGCTCCAGCTGCTCCAAGATCTGTAGCCCAAAT
Source organism: Acacia crassicarpa (assembly GCA_034222035.1). NCBI lineage: Eukaryota > Viridiplantae > Streptophyta > Magnoliopsida > Fabales > Fabaceae > Acacia > Acacia crassicarpa. The sequence continues at coordinate 8,289,501 of JAWXYG010000008.1, forward strand.
CAGTAGAATTTCTCAAACTCAATCAGGATCTGTTCGAATAGCTTTTGACAGACCCAGAAGTTCTACTTCATCCATACCTTCCAGGTATGACAATTTCAGATCTGCGAACTCTGAATTACCAAGGAATTCCAGTTTTTCTGATCGGTCCCTTCCTTCAGTTATCCATATGCCTCCACCACAAACTAATAATCCTCCTTCACCACAACAACAGATTCCTCCACCACGTAATCCTCCACCACCACCAGCAGATGAACAACCATCCTCTGATCTACCTTCTAACATCTCAATGCAAGGAATAAATAATTTGGGAACAATTCCTCATGCAAACTATCAAAGAGAGGATGACCAAAATTCTATGGACTCTTTGTCATATACGGAATTAGGTGAACCGAACTCATCCTTCAAACATCAATTTGTGAGCTGCAAAAGGGAGCGTTTCAGCTAACAAACAAAAAAGAAAAGCCGAACAAAATGAAACTACAACGATTACACAACAATAATACCTTGAACAAGGTGGAATGGGATTAAACTTTGATGGGTCGCACTAAAACTGAGAAAATAGCATTGGGGATGGGGAAGGGTTGCTACAGGATAAGAGCTCCATTATGACGCAAATGGGGTTTAAAAGAAACCCTCCTGCCGACATTTAGTCGACTAACCAAGGGTTAGTCGACTAAATGACTGGGGCATCCAAAAAAAAAAAAAGAAAAGAGAAACCGCGATTTTTAGTCGACTAAACCACGGTTTAGTCGACTAAATGTGGCACATTGGGAAATATTTTGAAAAGAGTGGCAAAATGGTAATTATTTATTTAAAAAGTGGCAAATAGAGAAAGCCTTCTTCTTTTGACTGACTCAGTGATTTAGTCGACTAAACCACCTGGTTTAGTCGACTAAATGGCGCAGGGGAGTTTTTTAAACCCACATTTGCATCATACTATGTCTCTTTTCATATAGAAACACCAAATCAATCACAAAAACCTAACAAACCAGCCAATGCAAGCACAAAATGGGAACAAGCAAATGATTTGGCATTAATGCAAAAACTACCATGGAAATCACAAAATGTAGATGAAAACATACCGATTACCACGCAAATCTAAATTGAAGTTTACTCCGCAACCCACTAACGGATTCAGCAATGATTTAGTCAGAAAAACAGAGAGGGGAGAGGTTTGAGGAGATTTTTAGTCTATTAGGGTTCTTAAGCCGCGCGATTGGGGGTTTTTTAAAAACCCTACTGTCGATTTAGTCGACTCGACTAAATGTCGTGGGTTTTTTATAAATAAACCTGGGCCACATTTAGTGTTAGTCGACTAAATGACTGGGGCACCCAAAAAAAAAAAAGAAACTGTGATTTTTAGTCGACTAGGTTTAGTCGACTAAATATGGCACATTGGGAAATATTTTGAAAAGAGTTGCAAAATAGTAATTATTTATTTAAAAAGTGGCAAATAGGGGGGAAAAAAAAAGCCCTCATTTTTCGAAACACTTGTTTTTTAAAAAATGGATTTATTGCAATAAAATCGTTGCAAAGTGGATCCAACATAAAATCAAAGATGATTTTCTTAAACATTTACAGTACCTTTAGTAAATAGTTATGAATTTGTAGTTGGCTGAATGATTATATTATTCTTTGTAACATAATACTCAAGATGCCTTTTAGAAGTCCAAACAAGGAATGACGTGCCTCCATTTTGAAGCTTGAGAATTCTGCAAGATTAGGACAGTATGAGAAAAAATTCTCAAGCAAATTAAACTGTGAAAGGAAAAAGTCAAGCAAATTAAAGAAGTGGAATTTACATGTTCAGATGCAAATTCAAAACATACAACAACATATCTAAAAAAACACAAGGGGCTGGTAAAGTCCCAACTAGATTTTTACCACTAATAAGATCAGCCTAAGAGACACATTTGACATAAGTGAAGAGAGAGAGAGAGTAACAAAGCTAGAACAAAATTGTGGTTGACAAGATAACATTGTACAAAATTAACTTTCAATTCTAGAGAAATAGTATCACCAAATAAGTAAGTTTCACCAATCATTATGCACAGTACTCAGTGAACAATTTCTCCAATATACATATCAGAGTTCTCAAAAACTTGAAACATCATAAAGTTCTAAAAAAAGTGATATAATTATATTAAAGTAGATGAAATGGAACGTAGAATGAATTGAAGTCCTTATCAACTAGGTCATATTAATAAAGGTCATGAAATTATACAATAAATAAGGTCTTCATAGCTGTTTATGATTGTTCGCTAAATTGCAACTTCAACCCAAACAATGTCTTGCTAAAAAGGGCAAATTGGCAGGGAATATGATCAAGCTAAAAAGTTCTAACTGATCTGTTTGATAAAAAGTATAGCTGCATTAGAATCCTAGAAAGCAAATGCAATTACTCTTAACTTGTTCCAAAAATTATTTAACTAAGAAGTTGTTTAAGTTATGATGCAAATTAAATTAGCCAAAAGCATTGAGTAAACTATATAATTTTCTAAGTTTTCTAAGGGTGTGTCTAAGTTATTGAACAAGTCAACTCAACATGCTTCACTAATTACCTTGAGAATTTTTTCACAGAGAAGAAGAATTATGATAGCATATGTAATAAATTTATGAGGTAAAATTATACATGTTAAATCTTTTGTATCAATATTACAATAATAGAAATAGATAGTTGTATGTATATAAGATAATATTGTCTCTTATAATTTCTCAAGCATCACAGACATAAATAAAAGAATATTTAATAGAAGCTCAAGGCCAAAGTTTGACTTACCTCTAGCAGAATCAAAATTGAACTTTATGACTTGAGAGGTCGATGAATCTAAAAGTCAAGTCCTTCCATATATAACATGCAATCGTTCAAACTTTGATCCAACTCAATAGGATGCTTCAACATCAATTCCGAAACATCAAAAAGAAGGCTAACCTAGAAGATTATTAAGTTCTCCATCAACCTATTCTAGCAGGTTATTTTTGTTTAAAAGATACATTAAAAAGATAAAATTATCATATTACTCGGGCGGGTTCATGATGTCGCATTGTGTAAAAGATACATTAAAAAGATAAGATTATCATATTACTTGGGCGGGTTCATGATGTTGCATTAAAAGATTCAATTGTTTTTCAATCCTTTGGTTCTTCTTAGATTATTTAAAAACAAAATACACTGAACAATCCATGATATAGTCTATAAGTAGTTCAGAAACATGATTTATGTTGCAGGTTAGATAGTTTCCTTTTGGTGTTATAAACTTTAAGACTTAAGCAAATGGAGTTTCCTGTTATTGTAGCGTTCAAGTTCAATGAAAAGTAAAAACAGTTCTAGTAAGGAAAGATTTTAATTACGTTAACAGCGGCTAATAGGATAACTTAATACCTTGGTATAAATTGAAATTTCAATTCTGGAGAGATAGTATCACCATGTTGCATAGAGTGTCGACGGACAATTTCTCCAAGATAAAGAAATTAACTTCTCAAAAACCTGGAAACATCATAGAATACTTCAGGAAAAGAAGTGATATAATTTATTAACGCAGATGAAACCTATATCAGTGTCTAAACTTTCAGCAACTAATGCAAAATCATACCAAGTTAATGGAAGGTGTGATAAACAAAAGTATGTTTAGATGGAAAGCATAATATACAGAATCTAGGCATTGTCTTTTATATCTACAAATATCAGCTACCAGAGCTAGTATAAATTGAAATTTCAATTCTGGAGAGATAGTATCACCATGTTGCATAGAGTGTCGACGAACAATTTCTCCAAGATACACACTAGAAATTAACTTCTCAAAAACCTGGAAACATCATAGAATACTTCAGGAAAAGAAGTGATATAATTTATTAACGCAGATGAAACCTATATCAGGGTCTAAACTTTCAGCAACTAATGCAAAATCATACCAAGTTAATGGAAGGTGTGATGAACAAAAGTATGTTTAGATGGAAAGCATAATACACAGAATCTAGGCATTGTCTTTTATATCTACAAATATCAGCTACCAGAGCTATTACACACATATCCAGACCTTTTCTTTCAGTGCCTTAGGCATATTATGACTTTATTGTTATTATAGCATTCAAGCTCAATAAAAAGTAAAAAAGGGGGGGGGGGGTTATAAGACCAGATTTTAATCATGGTTAATAGAGGTTACAAAAATTAACTAAACAGTGGCTGCCAGGATAGCTTAAAATAAACTTTCAATTTTGGAGGAACAATATCACCATAAAAGCAAGTTTTAGGAATAGTCTGGATATTAACTTCCAGATCCATACCATATAATCAGCCATTTTGCACAATTGGAAAAGCATTAATTAACTTTCAATAAAAGTCTGGAAATTTTGCTAAGATTTAGTATAGGTACATTATATTCTAGAAAGCAGACGCAATTACTCTTAATTGGTTCCAAAAATTTAACTTACACTTCATTTCAAGTAATGATGCAGATCAAGTTAATCAAAGCATTGAGGAAACTGTATAATCTTATGCTAAGGGCGTCTAATTTCAATATTGAAGCAAGTAGCTCAACATGCTTCACCAATTACCTTGTGATTTTTTTTTAGAGAAGAAAAATTCTGAGAGCGTATGTAATAAAATTATGAATTAAAATTCATAAATGTTTATCATTTTACCAATTTATGCTATCAATATTACAATAATAGATAAGATAGCTGTATGGAAGATACCACGCATATTGTTCTTTGAAAATGCAGATATTTTTCCCAGTTAAATTATCTAGGTCTAGCACCCATAATTTACTTAAAAAGCTTTCCAACACATCACAATTAAGTAGATAGAAAATGAAAAAAAAGCATGAACCGCATCACCTATGGAGAATCTTTTGTAAAGGTTTCCAAAAGCAATTGATGTTTTTGCATTACAGGGAATGAGGAACTTGAAAATCTTGACCTCCATTGCCAACAAATCTTGCAACTTGTGCTGCAATATAGTCAAAGAGTTCCTGATTCAAAATGTTTTTAAAGTTAATATACCTCTTACACAGCTTGAATAAAGCAAAAGTGAACTACAGTTCTTTGGCAACAAGAGCTTACATCAGATGTTCCCCAACTTAGTAGGAATTGACACCTCAGTTGCACTCCCAACACACAGAAGTTAGTTCCTCCAAGGACCAATGCATAAAATAATCCTTCCTCATTCCTGAAAAGATAGGGATCCACAATAACAGCCAACCCATTAATATTTGATTATCTGCTCACCATTTCTGTTAAATTTAAGGAATGGAACCAAGATAAAAGCATATGAGCAAAGTTTAAGTTCAACTTTAAAAGCTTTAGAGGTTGATGCGTGAGATAAACTAAAAGCTTTGCATGTTGATGTGTGAGATAAATTGTAGTGAATATAGCGATGAAGCCCTATAATCATAAACTCATTAGATGTTTTATTTGAAATATGGCTAAGAAATGATAAATACACCAGATGCCAAACACAACCAAATTAAGCAATGTGGTATTTTCAGACGCACATAATACCAGAGAAAAGTAAGCGTTATGTGGATCATAGGGCAACCTCAACGACCTTGTATCTGTTAAAAAGCACAAACATGCTGATGATGACCCTTTTAAGAGAGCATAATATAATTTGTAGTGAATATAGCGATGAAGCCCTATAATCATAAACTCATTAGATGTTTTATTTGAAATATGGCTAAGAAATGATAAATACACCAGATGCCAAACACAACCAAATTAAGCAATGTGGTATTTTCAGACGCACATAATACCAGAGAAAAGTAAGCGTTATGTGGATCATAGGGCAACCTCAACGACCTTGTATCTGTTAAAAAGCACAAACATGCTGATGATGACCCTTTTAAGAGAGCATAATATAATTTGATTATAGAATATTTCTGACACCCTTTAAGAATATTTCTGGTGGCTGAATTCATGAATGGAATACTAAAATATTTATACATGAGATGCTCAAAAACACCAAAAGGCACTAAAATATTTATACACAAGATGCTAAAAAACATAAAAAATCATAAGGAAACGATTCGAAAAGAAGAGAAACAGGTATTGTTTAGCTGAAGTATGGTAAAAAAATTAACCATGGCAGCAGAAAATGCATCATCCACCACAAACGTAGATGGATCAGACTGAAGCATCAAATAAAAGTACACAGAGCTTTGCATATTAGAGGAGGGGAAAGCCACATAATTTGATTATAGAATATTTCTGACACCCTTTAAGAATATTTCTGGTGGCTGAATTCATGAATGGAATACTAAAATATTTATACATGAGATGCTCAAAAACACCAAAAGGCACTAAAATATTTATACACAAGATGCTAAAAAACATAAAAAATCATAAGGAAACGATTCGAAAAGAAGAGAAACAGGTATTGTTTAGCTGAAGTATGGTAAAAAAATTAACCATGGCAGCAGAAAATGCATCATCCACCACAAACGTAGATGGATCAGACTGAAGCATCAAATAAAAGTACACAGAGCTTTGCATATTAGAGGAGGGGAAAGCCACATAATTAAGAGTAAGAAATCAGGAAATTAGTTCTCTCCGTGAAAGATTCCTCCAAGATTCTGACATCAGAAACAGGGGAGAGCAATCTGAATAAGATAGATCAATGTCAATTCAAGTAGAGCACTGATAAACGTTTATTATCCATACGGGAGCATGAAGATTGATCTTTATAATTATAAGTATCTTAACATATGAAGTTTGCGTTTAAAGCATCACATAACTTAAACACCAAATTATAGGGATACGGAACTTCCATAGCATAGAGGGGTGGAAATCTAGGCATCGAATTCAGTTCGGTAAAGAAGTTAACTACGTTCATTACAGCATCAGAAGGAAAAAGAAATGAAATTTCACTGAAATTGAAAATGTTTTCCAGTGGGAGAAGCAATTGACTGTCTAGTTAATTAACATAGCGAATCAAAAATCACATGACTGTAAGCGGTAGACAAGATTACTTGAAAATAAGTTTTTTATACGGGAAACAAGAGACATCACTTATAGTATACAGAGAATGAACAAAAGCTAAACCAAAGAGAACAGAGAAAGAAGAAAGCAATTTGAATACTAGGATAGAACAATGTCAATTTGATTCAATCTTAATAGGATACAAAGAAAGAAGAAAGTAATCTGAATAGGATAGATCAATGTCAATTCAAGTAGAGCACAGATAACAGAGAAAGAAGAAAGCGAAAGGAGACGTAGAAGAATATCTCAGCTCTACATTTCTTCTTCTGGCCTCTTGCTTGGAGAGCTTCTCTTCGGAATCATCAATCTAATCTCTGTCCGCTCATGGGTCTTATATAGAATGAGGCAACAACGAAGCTGAGTCGCTCCCCTCTTCCAACGGTCATATTTTTCTAGTTGGAAAAAATCCGTAATTAATAAAAATCTGGAAAGCATTTTTAACATTAAACCCGTAATTGATTTCTAAAATGAAATATAGCCGTTGGAAGCAAACTGGCGTGTCAGGTGGATGCAGCAATTGATAGAAGTAGCACTAGGCATAAATGTGCTCAGACTGCCCAATGCCCAGCCCTAAGAATGAACGGGTTGCATTTGTAGTTGATGCCTAGCCCTACCTAATAAAAGCTCTAACTATTTTTGAGCTAGGTAGGGCGGGTTTCCCTTGCCGAAGTAGTGACGTCTTACCTTGTTTCTTGAAAATTTTAGTTCACAGAACTTCAAAGCTTTTGAGATAGCTAAATTATAATATAATATATTTGACATAATAATATAATATATTTTAAATAAAATAATATATGTAGAATAATATTTATTTAAATATATTTAATTTTTCGGGTAGGGCCAAATGGGCAGGACAAGACCCCTTAACCGATGCTCGGCCTTGCCCAATTACTGGCACAGCCCAAAACCACCCAAATTTTTTTGGGTCACTTTTTTAGGGCAGGGCTGGGCAATTTTTGTTGGGCTTGGTGAGCGTACTGGGCATCTAAGAACCATGCTCACCCCTAGCTCAGACTTCGCCCTGCGCAAACCCAGGAAAAAAACAATTTTTTAATTAATACTCTGTTTCTATTTATAAGTCCATTTTGATCAATGTAAAATAAATTTAAAGTAAAAATAAATACAATCAATAGTTTTATTATATTTTTATATAAAATACGCCACTTCAAAATTTTGTTAACTTTTTTTGAAACTATTGATTAAATTTAGAGCTTGTTTAAATGTGCTTTTAAAAGTGTTTTTTTAAATTACTTTTTTTAAAAAAAGTTCTAAATTGAAGTTTTTTTTTTAAAAAAAACAGAATTTTAGCTTTTTTTTTATGACTTTTGCTTTTTTTAAAAAAATTTATCTAAACACATAAATTAATTTAAAAAAATCACTTTTTCGCCATAAAAAAGTGTTTTTATAAATTTTTTTTAAAAAAAAAACCTCATCCAAACGGGCTCATAATAGGTCTCATGTTTCAAATTTCAAACACTTGTTTTTTTAAAAAAAAATAGATTTATTTCAATAAAATATTTGCAAAGTGGATCCAACATAAAATCAAGAATAATTTTCTTAAAATTTATAGTACCTTTAGTAAATAGTTATGAATCTGGGTAAATAAATGTATTATTCTTTGTAACATAATACTCAACTCAAGACGCCTTTTAGAAACCCAATAACAAGGAATGACGTTCCATTTTCAAGCTTGAGAATTCTACAAGATTAGGATAGTTTGAGAAAAAATTCTTAGGTAGAAGATTAGGCTGTAAAGGAAAAGTCAAGCAAAGAAATAGAATTTACAGGTTCAAATGTAAATTCAGAACAGATAACATATCTAAGAAAACACAAGGGTGGTAAAAGTCTCAAGACACATCTAACTTAAGTGATGAGAAAGAAGAACAAAGCTAGAACAAAACTGTGGCTAACAGGATAACTTAATACATTGTATAAATTTAACTATCAATCATAGGGAAATAGTATCACCAAATAAGCAAGTTTCACCAACCATTATGCACAGTACTCAGTGAACAATTTTTCTTAGATACATACCAAAGTTTAACTTCTCAAAAACTAGAAACATCATAAGATACTTCAGGAAAAGAAGTGATATAATTTTATCAAAGCAAATGAAATGGAATGTAGAATAAATAGAAGTCCTTATCACCAGGTCATACTAATAAGGTCATTAAGAGAGACAGTTGAAACTTAAGAAATTATACAATAAATAAGGTCTTCATAGCTATTTATGATTGTTGCTAAATTGCAACTTCAACCCAAAAATTTCTTGCTAAAAATGGCAGATTGGAAAGAAATATACAAAACAGGGAAAATGATCAAGCTAAAAAGTTCTAACTTAAATTTGTTTCATAAAATGTATAGCTACATTAGAATTCTAGAAAGCAGATGCAATTACTCTTAGCTTGTTCCAAAAATTATTTAACTAACACTTTGTTTAAAGTTATGATGCAAATCAAATTAATTAGCCAAAAGCATTGAGTAAACTATGTAATTTTCTAAGGGTGTATAAGTTATTGAACAAGCCAACTCCACATGGGTATGTTATTTGTGTGATAGGTTATGTCACAACTTGTGGAGGACCATGAGAAGGAGGGGGGGGGGGGGGGGGAAGCAGTAGTTGGAGGAGCAATAGGACCAGGGGTAGCCGGGTAGGAGTTTCACTGGGTCCATTAAACCATATGATTTTCAAATATGTATTTATTATTTGTCACCTTCATATAAGAAGTAAAAATGAAAAAAATAATAATTAATTACCCTATCAACCTCTTCCTCTTATATTTAAAATTAAAATCTTCTCTTCAAAAACTTCTAATATTGCAGATGAGAGGAAGTATTTAAAGTAATTTTACGTTCTGCATCCAAGCTCGCACTTAAGAGAAGTTATCTCTCTTAATGCATAAAGGAGTTTTTTTTTTCCCCCAAGTGATTATGGGATTAATATTCCTATTTCCAAACATATGATTGCATGTCTCTCTTTCTCCTTCTCTCTCTCTTTCACAAATATGATTTGGAGGTTTTTTTTATCAACAATCTATTTATATTAATACTCCAAACAGGTACAATATCTGGATACAAGTAAAGTCAGATCCAGTACAACAAAATACATCAAAGACAAAAACAACAACAAAAACAGCCAGATCATCGTACATAAAATATCTAGAAGGAGAAGTAGAATCATGGACAAAGCAGCCTCCTCAGTATCTGGGGTTAGAAGTGACAACGAAGAAGGTGATGGTTGTAAAACCCACCCAAACGGGCACACCTTCTTATAAGGATTAGCCACAACGAGAGCAGCTGTATAGGTACCCCATATTGGGGTTAAGAACACAGAAAACCCAACCTCAGACATGAGAAAACCCATGATGTCCAGAAGAAAACTTCTGCTCCTTTGATGAATCAGATCTGATGACCTTGACCATACAACAAGCAACGCCTCTTTAGATCTGCCCCTAGGAACGCAGATCCGAACTACCAAGGGAGAATCGGATCTTATAACGTGCATACCACCATCCAACCAAGAAGAGTTGAACCCAGATCTTATAGATCTGCTTATTTCATGACACAAAAACACCACCAGAAACCCCAGAATCACAGAAAAATAACAAAAAAACATATAAATCTCACCTCCACAAATCAGATCTGGAGAGGAGAGGAAAGGGCTCGCCACAAGGACGAGAGAAGGCCACGTCTGACAGAACTCTGAGGGAGAGGACCATAGATCAAGGATCTGAACTCCAAAGCACCTGAACTGCAGATTAAAGATATGGACTCGCAACAACCACTCGAACTCGTCTGTGGCACAGAGGCGGTGGTTGCCGGCGGCTTGTGTGTTAGGCACAAGCCGCCGGCGAGGGAGCATCCGATGAAGAAGATGAAGTGCAGAGAGGAAGAGAGAAGGAGATTTGGAGGTTTCAAGGAAGAGGAAAATTTGCACCTAATGTATTGGTAATATTCTTTTTTAGCTTTATGAGCGGTACAATGAATGTAACTTATTTAATACTCATTCTAATTCTAATTATAGGAACACTTTTGTAGTATAAATTGCACTATAAAAATATTCATAAATGTTGAAAAAGCGAAACATAATCACTCACTCACACTCGATCTCCTTCAATAATTGAAGGTGGGTATTTTTTTTTCCATTGAGCATCATGAAAAATCGAACTAAATTAGGCAAAGCAATAATATTTATTTATATATTGGCAAGATTTTTCCAATAGAGAAGTAGCCAGGCAGTCAAGCTAAGTCTGGTTTACTTAAACTGATTAATCAATTATATATATTTTTTAAAGGCCAAATTATACAAAATCCCTCTAAATTGTAAGTCAGTGGCAAATAGTCTTCCTAATTTTTTGAAGTTTAAATTTAGCCCCCATGACATTTCAGTGGCACGTGACATCCTATGCAAATGGCAAATTTTACCCTCTAAACTTTGATTAATTACAAATAACCTTCGGGATCTTTGATTGGTTATATATAACCCCGGAACATTGATATGTTACAAATAACCCTCTAACATTTTAAAATTTAAATTTAACATCTTTAAATTTTGATTTATAATACATGTGTTCATTACTTTTATCATTTTAATAATTTGATTAATATTCTTACAGTTATTTGTGAATTCAAATAGTTTTTAATGGTAAAAATTAGAAGAATAATATTTAAAAAATATAAAAATAAAACATAGCAGGTCTTTTCTTGAATAAGAGGTTCAGACTTTTTTAATTACTATTCTCCTAATTTTTCCCAAAAAAAAATGTTATTTCAATTGACAAATGATAGTACAAATTTAATAAAATTATTAATATGATACATATAATCACATGTCGTTTAATATTATAAATCAAATTCTAAGGGAGTTAAATTTAAATTTTAAAATGTCAACCGCGTTATTTGTAATTAATCAAAGTTCAAGGGGTTATCTGATCAAAATTCATAGGGGTGTTTTGTAAAATTAGTAATTTATATAAGATGTTATAAGTCATCGGTTAATCGATGTGGCAATTGTCATTAAAAAGATAACGGTTAATTAACGGTAGGTGCTTATAATCAAAAAATAAAAGGTTAAGGGGTTAACTTTAATATTTGAAATGTCATAGGTTATGTGCAATGTAACTGACCTCTCGGGTTTTATATCATTTAGCATATTTTAAAATTAGATTGATTAATTAAGTAGGCTAAAAGATGATAATAACGATCCAGTACGTGGCATTTTCTTACTTAAGCCACATTAGTTGCGCTCGCGCACGCACATATATGAGAATGATCTTCAACTTTTCACCTAATTTATTGATTCAGTTTTAGATTTTTAGTTAATCATATTTATATATACCTACTTGAATATATGGTAGGATATAAAATTAAAGGTATGACTAGTGGCCGGAATGGATTTTATATCTTCCATATAAAATTAGTTTTTGCAACTGAAAAAATTAGGAAAATAAGTTTTGAAATCTAAAATTATGATCGACTTAAATAAAATTCTTTGTTGTTTTTTCAGTTAAAGAATTAGTGTCTTTTGTTTTTTAAGAATTATGGTCAACTATGGCCAAAGGTCTTGAAGATATATATGACACATTGAATGAAGAAAACCACACTTTCTTCCTTTTAAAATCCTGCAATTGACTGTATCAAAAAAAAAAATCCTGCAATTGAAGCCAAAAAGTAATCGTTGTAGACGTGTTTTAGAGAGAGAAGGTCCAACTTCTATCTGTCGCGTCTCTTCGTGATCTTCTTTTTCTCGCCGACGACTTGTGATGCAGGTCGCTGGCTAGCACCCTTCTCGTTCCTGGAGCGAGCTTCTCCCTCTCCCTCTTCAGATTTGATCTGCCATAGGTGAGAGTTTTCTGGTTTTCTGTATTTTTGTTTCTTTTTTGTAGTATGGGGTTTTGTGGCGGTGTTTTTGTCTCTAGAAATAAACAGATCTGTCAGATCTGAAATCAAATCCTCTTGGTTGAATGACTGTTTGGACGTTATGAGGTCCGATTATCTCTTGGTAGTCCATCTGCGTTCTTAGGGGAAGATCTAAAGAGGTGCGGTCTGGTTTGTGGTCGATGTCACTGGATCTGTTTGGTCAGAGGAGCAGAAGTGTTCTTCAGGACATCAAGAGTCTCCTTTCTTCTAAAGTTGGGTACCCAGTTAACTTATTTAATCGCAGCTATTGCTTTTAAGATTGTGTGCCGTTTAGGGTGGGTTTTTCAATCAACACTCTCTTGTTCGTCACTTCTAACCTTGGGTTTCGAGGAGGCCGATGATATTCATGATTCTACTTCTACTTTAATATTTTTAATATACGATGCTTGGCTAATATTGTATCCAGTGTTTTTTGTTATTGTTGTTATGTTGGTTATATTTGTTCTAGATCTGTTTGTGGTTACTGTTATGTATTGTATCGTTTTGAAGTATTAATATATAGATCTTTTCCTTTGAACCAAAAAAAAAAAATCTTGAAATTAAGTATATTCTTTTCCTTTTTTTTTTTCACAAGCGGTCTAATCACCGTCACAGCATCATCCTGAAGGAAGCGTCGAAGAGCTTCCGGAGGCTCCGTTAGGACATGGTGTCCTCCGTCGAAATTAAGTATATTCTCTTAATAAGTGCTCATACACACACATTTAAACTATAGATATGGTTTTAAACTTCTAGCTTTGCATAGAGTTCAACGTGAATCATATTATTCATGATTTATAAATGGAATGGAATTTTATATTCAGTGTATATATATAAAATTAAATAATCTTTTTGTACATTTATTCTTTAAATTCCTCTCCCAAATGCATCACACATGTTTTTGTGAATTTAAATAATATGGAAAAGTATACATGTGTGGGGTCGGTCCATGTAATATTATTTTAAAATCAAAACTAGTGACAATGCAATCTACAAAGGAATAGGTTGGCACAGATAATAGTTAGGGATTCGAAGAAAAACTTTTGTTTTTTTGCCAACCAAGTCCTTATAATTTGTTAATATTATGAACAGGAGAAAATACGCATAACGAATTTTTGGACTCAGCCTACACTAATATCCAGATGACCAGATATATTAGCTGCAGCTTGCTATTTCCAGTTTTCACCCAAAAAAACCAAAAAAAAAAAAAACTTTAGGAGCTAAATGTATAATATTAGTCTTATTCCGTGTCCCACAACACAATAGACTTGATGATAGAAAATATTATGAGTATATAGGTTTATCGTTTGTCATGTCACTTGACATAAGGTTATATCAAGTCACCCTAAATTTACGTTGTTTTGAGAGTTAGGGGAATTAATGAAGGGTAGTTTTATATTTATTACATGAATTTTACCAAAAGACCCTTCATTAATTCTCCTAATCCCAAAACTACGTCGTTTTGAGAGTTAGGGGAATTAATGAAGGATGTTAATTTTACCAAAACATCCTTCATTAATTCCCCTAACTCTCAAAACGATGAAGTTTTGAGGTGACTTGATATAACCTTATATCAAGTGACATGATAAACGATAAACCCATAATAATATTATTACTTTTGGAACGAAAGCATAACCCCAAAAAAAATAAAATAAAATAAAAATTAAAACTTGAACCTTACAACAACCGTGATCATAAATTAAAAAAATAAACCTTGCGCCTATAATTGTAAGTAAAAATAATAGAACTTTAACCTATAATAAGAGCCATGATCATAAATGAAAAAAACCTGGACCTAATTGTAATGTAGGGAATAAAAAAACTAAAGATTCGGGAGAAAACATACCATAAGAATTTTAATTCAGCTACCCAAAATCAAAAAGGATTTTAAATTCATTAGCCCACACTCAACATTAATCTAAAGTCTAAACAATATTAGTGCTTCCGTTACGTTTTCCAATATTTAGATACTTCTAATATTTTGTATTAAAGATATAACTTAATATCTTCAACATTTTGTATTAACAAATATGATAATATCTTTTTATATAACTAATATCCATATTAAAAAGATATTAGCTATATCTTTAATAAAAATACCAGATATTTTGTGAAGAAATTAAAATATTAAATATAGTGAACTAATAACAACAAAATTCCCTGTACATTACTCATCATTGTAGACCTCAACGTATATAATATCTATTCAAATTAGGAAATAAATTATAGAATTTATAAATAAACAGAAATTTTAAAAAATAAATAAATACCTGAGAGAAGGAAAAAGCCCTTACCATCCTGCTTTTGTAGGACCATCGTGTCCCAAAATGATCGAGACTGGAATGAGATGGTCAGGACGGGACGGAAATGAACACCCCTATCTACAAATTAATGTACTTGTATATTGAAGTAATGAAGAAATTGTTCAAATACTACCCTTATCCTTAATATATATAATACCTATTTGACTAATTTAGAGAGATTAAAAAAGCTAAATAAATTACTTTAAAATATTTATATGTATCATTTTACTCCAAACTAATTTATCTCACTTATAAACTGATATATAATCTAGTAATACATATAAGTAATTTAGTAATATTCTTGCTTCCCTAATCTCCTCCAATTAGTCAACTAGTTGGGTCTTATGTTAAGGATAAATAGGAGGTAGTAAAAAATATTACTAATAATAAACCTTTGAAAAGGAAGGATATTATATAACCAACCACACTCACAAGCTCTCCTTTGCAGAACCACACACATGATTGGATTAGCTAGGCCAAGGTAATTATTTATATACAAGTACATATAATTAATTAATTAATTCATTCATAAGAACATATTTGAAAAGGCAATTTATACGATCTCCTGATGAAAGGTTATAAAAGTAGCCAATAATATAATCAAGCCTCTTGTTGCAGATAAACCACTTGAACTGATAAACCAACCATATTAGCATCTGTAAGAAGAGAAGTTGGCTAGAAGATAACTATATATATATGTAGTGGCATTTTCTTAAGCAACCATTTGTTGCCCGCATGATCTTTATTTAACTTCTCACTTTAGAGGCTTAATATATATATATAGAGAGAGAGAGAGAGAGACAGAGATCACAGAGAGGATAAAAGCAAGATAATTAAATATATATCAAAGTAAGGTTAATTTGAAGGTTAGACTGGTATAAACAGTTTTAAGGTACGTAGTTCGAAGTTCTTAGACAATAAGTATTTACTAATAGCTAAATACTAAAATGGATGGTAGATATATTTTCGACACTATTGATCTAAAAGATCAACATATTATATTATAGAGTAAAATACTCTATCACCATTTTGTTTTGCCTTAATTACACAGACCTCTAATCTATTTTGAAAATATACACTTAATTTTAAAACGTTAACTCTGTTAAGATTTAAGAATATTCTAAAAATATATTTAAAATTTAAAATTATATAAAAAAATTATTTACTAATTTGCCCTTAATTGTGCTAAATCCTAAATTTTAATTGACAGATTATAAATATCACATAATTTTAAAATTTTAGTAAGTTTTTTTAAATGTTTGTAGAAAAAGTTTCAAATTATAAATTTAAATGACTTAATAAAATCTCTCAAACATATATAGTTTATTAAATTTGATAGAAAAAATGTGTTTGATATATATTTTCAATCATTTGAGAAACTAAAAATAAATAAATTCAAATAAATATAGTAAAAAAAATATTTTGATTTTAAATTTTAAAGTCTCAAAATTAATAAATTTTTAAAATATTAGAAATTAAAAAAATTATTAGGATAAAAATTTGGTGGTATAATTTTTTTTTTTTTTGCCCACATATATATGTATTTGTTTAAATAATTCTAATGTTAAAGAAGTGCATTTTGGTAAATGAAAAGTTTTAAAATCAAACTTAACGGTCAACTAATAATTTACGCTATTCAAAATATAAGGGAGGTTTGTGTAACTACATTTTAATTTAAGGGAAGTCTATATGGGTTTTCAAAATAAATGAGAAGTTTATGTAATTAAGGAAAAATGAGGGGTGGTTAGAATATTTACTATATATTATAATACTTACTCTATTTTGTAAGGCCTAATGTAATTGAATAATTAATTGGAAGCTCTTAATTTGTGTTAATTGCTGCAAATAACAAACCAACAGAAAAACCATTATTTTGGTAGTGCAGTTACAATGAAGGGAAAATTATTTGTAGGTCCCAAGGATTAGAAATAATTATAAAAAAATTCTTTAAAATTATCAAATTACACCGAAGTTCTAAGGGACTTTTTTTATATTATTTTTATTAACAATAGGAAATGTCATATTTACAACAAAAAGTGTCATATTTACAACAACATTTAAACACCTGGATTTTGAATATAAAGAGGTCATTTACAACAGAAAAGGGCTAGATTTACAACAGGAATTGCTATATTTACAACAAAATTTAAAATCTGGCCATTTACAACAGAAAAAGCCATATTTACAACAAGAAGTGTCATATTTATAACAACATTTAGACACCTGGATTTGAACGTAGAGGGGTCATTTACAACAAGATGTGCTATAGTTGCAACAAAATTTAAAATTTGGTTATTTACAACAGAAAAAGCCATATTTATAACAAAATTTAAAAACCCGGATTTTTTCTCTATACAAATAATATCAAAAAAGTCTCTTGGGGCTTCTGTATAATTTAGTAATTTCAAGAGACTTTTTTGTAATTATTTCTGGTCCTCAGGACCTGCACGTAATTTTCTCTACAATGAATAATAGTATATGATACTGATTAAGAGTTTAAGACACACACGAAGTAGATGCCACTTGAGCTTAAAGATATGGCTTCAATTATTAAATTTGTTCTTTACAGATAGCTTAGCAGTGGCAAGCACCAAATCGAATCCCTCTTTTGATATGATCTCTAGTTGATACAAGGTAGCTAGTATAAATCGAGGATACATAATTTGTCTGGGATTTTCCCTAAATAAAAATACCAACAACTAGATGTGTTGGTAAACGAATAAGCATGTGGTACTAACGACAATGGGGGTTGGGTTTGGTAGAAAGAACGAACAAGAGAGTGTTGGTTGAAAAACCCACCCTAAAGGGCACACAATCTTAAAAGCAATAGCTGCGATTAAATCAGCTAACTGGATATCCCATCTTGGGGTAAAGAAACCAGAAAACCCAACTTTGGAAGAAAGAAAACTCTTGTTGTCCTGAAGAACACTTCTCCTCCTCTGACCAAAC
This sequence comes from Acacia crassicarpa, assembly GCA_034222035.1. Taxonomy (NCBI): domain Eukaryota; kingdom Viridiplantae; phylum Streptophyta; class Magnoliopsida; order Fabales; family Fabaceae; genus Acacia; species Acacia crassicarpa. Next base: position 8,307,623 of record JAWXYG010000008.1, read on the forward strand.
AGATCCGGTGACATCGACCACAAACCAGACCACACCTCTTTAGATCTTCCCCCAAGAACGCAGATTCGGGCTACCAAGAGGTAGTCGGACCTCATAACGTCCAAACAGTCATCCAACCAAGAGGATTTGATCTCAGATCTGATAGATCTGTTTATTTCTAGAGACAAGAACACCACCACAAAACCCCATACTACAAAAAAAGAAACAAAAACACAGAAAACCAGAAAACTCTCACCTCGACAGATCAGATTTGAAGAAGGAGAGGGAGAAGCTCGCCCCAGGAACGAGAAGGGTACTCGCCGGCAACCTGCATTACAAGCCGCCGACAAGGGAAAGAAGATCACGAAGAGACGCGGCAGAGAAGAAGAGAGAAGTTGAACCTTCTCTCTCTATAAGGCATCTTTTGTTTGCCTCCTCAATTAATGTGGAACTTTACAAAGTAAAAACCAAAATTTGATGATACCTCAAATAGAAATATTATTTCTAATAGGAGGATACTTGGACTTATAAAAAAGTATGGCAAAGATACAGGAGTAATATATATGAAGTTAATGTAGAAGCGAACCAAGTGATGAGCATATGCTATAAATTAAACAAGCTAGGAGCAAGTAGCAACATATATTATTTTTGACAAGTTGTTTCTTCATTTTGTTACCCTCTTTTTTTTGGGGGGAGGGGGAGGGGGAGGGGGAGGGGGGGGGACAAGTTATAAGTAGTAGTAAAGTTGGCTAATTAACATTTATTCTTTCGGTTTTTAATATAAGATATCTTTTGAGGGTTTATCTTGATCTTAAATATAAAACATATATAGTTTTTATAGTTATCAGTATTTTCATACTTTACCTCTATTGATATTCCCCCAACAATAATAAAGAGGAGTGGAAATAAGAGAATTAAAAAAGATGACAAGAGTGTTTTAAAAAATACATATCATACTAACTAACTTCCTTATCTAATTAAATTAGGTAAATATGTCTTGTATTAAGAACTAAAGGAAGTAAACCGTTTAATAAGTTTCAATTTGATCTCACTCACTTTTTTTCTCATCACACACTTGATATTCAATTCCATTAATACAGAGATCGATTCATACATACACCAATTCACTTATTTCACGCCTACTTTAATTTGATGAGTAGCTTAAATTTACTGCACCACTTGGCCCGTAATATCTCTGCAGATTCAAGTGGAGCCCTCAAACCACTTCAGTCTTTCTTTTTAATATTATAAATATATACGTATAATTTAGTTCTGATATATGTTTAAAATTCTTTATTAATTAAAGACCAACCAGCTGTGTATAAATACCCACACATGCATTTCCCTCAAGTGTCAAGATCCTCAAGAGATCGACTCTTTTATCTTGAGTGTTTCATAAAAGAGAGAGACACACACACACACATGGCTCCAAACAACCTTAGCCAACTTGAAGCTAATTTCGACGACATCGAGGACCCGTCTAAATCCTACGACGACGACGGCCGTCCTAAACGAACTGGTACGTACCATCTCCGATTCATCCTACGCTGGTCTTTCACACACACGATAACGTTAACGTTGTACCTATATATACGCGTATATATGATTAATACGGATTCATTATTGATGATGATGAGAGTGCAGGGACAGTATGGACGGCGAGTTCACACATAATAACGGCGGTGATAGGATCTGGTGTGTTATCCTTAGCGTGGGCCATCGCTCAGCTTGGCTGGATCGCCGGTCCTTCCGTCATGCTCTTGTTCTCCTTCGTCACTCTCTATACTTCTTCCTTGCTTTCTGACTGTTACCGTCTCCACGATGCCGTTTCTGGCAAGAGGAACTACACTTACATCGATGCTGTTGCTTCCATCCTAGGTACCTACCCACACACATTATACACTTCTCTTCTAAATATACAGTTCTCAATAAGCTCTAATATATATTGCCTCAGGTTCTAAATAGGCCCGTCCTAAATATAAAATAAAATTAACTTTTTTTAAGAGATTAAGAAAGTTAATTAAATTATTTTAACATATTTATATTTATATTTTTTCTTTAAATTAATTAGTTTGACTAACAAAATGATATATAATCTAAGAATACACAACTTATGATATGATTAAATAACTTATTTAACTTCCTTTATCTCCTTAAAAAACAAAAATTAACCATGTTTTTTATTTAGGACCAGAGGAAGTACAAAAGACCCATTTAACTTTTTTTTTTTAAGAGATTAAGGAAACTGATTAAATTACTTTAAAGTATTTTTATTTTTATTTTTTCTCCAAATTAAGTTGTCCAACTATAAACTAATATATAATATAATCATACATATATGATATGAATAAGTAACTTATTTAGTTTCATTAATCTCTCCAGAAAAAGTCAACTAGGTCTTATATTTAAGTCCGGTGGAAGGATTTGATGAATAATTTCCTTGATTATAACTCCTTTGATATAATGTATATGGTTGATACATACGTGCAGGTGGAGTTAATGTGAAGTTGTGTGGCCTATTTCAGTATCTGAATCTTGTGGGAGTCACAATAGGATACACAATCGCCGCTTCAACCAGCATGATGTGAGTTTTATATTGATATGATTTAGTATAATTTAATACTGTTTGGTTAATTAGTGTTAATAATTATATATATTGATGCTTTTTTGTTTTTGTTTGGTGGGAGACAGGGCAATCAAGAGGTCAAATTGTTTTCATAAGAATAATGGCAACGAAAAGGAATGCGACATGTCAGGCAATGTATACATGATAGGGTTTGGTGTAATTCAGATGTTTCTGTCTCAAATAGGAGACTTTGATCAAATTTGGTGGCTCTCTATAGTTGCTGCTATCATGTCTTTTGCCTACTCCACCATTGGCCTCTCTCTTGGTTTCGCCAAAGTTGCAGGTAATTAATTATTCAATTGATATATTTATTATTAATTATTAAAAGGAGGAAAACACAAAAATACCCTAACCCTATGTTTAGATGGAGAGAAAATTATAGGAGAAAAAAAAACTACAAAAGAGAACTCCCAAAAATAATAGGGAAAATTATAATAAATGACCTAAGAAAAATAATATTTATTAAGAAAGACCATAAAAAATGGTAATTATTTTAAAAGACCAAAAATTAAAACATTAAAATAGAAAGACTAAATTACCCTTGATCAGATTTCTTATATTATATCTAATTAAATCAGAATCTAAAGTGATTGATTAAAAATGATAAATACATATCAAATCAAAATCTGGAATATATACATTAGAATCTCTACTAGTAATTTTTTATCTCTCTATGAATGAACCATAGGTTATTCCATTGACAAAAATCTATCAGGCTTCCTCCCCCTGTGTTCTATGAATTTTTATGAAATTATCTCTTTTCAATACATGAGGCAGTGTATAGTAAGCATGAAGACTTGGAATTGCAAAACTAAAATGTTTTTTTGGATTTCTTACCTTTACACAAAAATTGTAGAACCAATGGCAATTTAGTCTTTTTATTTTAAAGTTTTAAGTTTTAGTCCTTCAAAATAATTACTATTTTTATGGTCCTACTTAATAAATATTATTTTTCTTAGGTCCTTTATTATAATTTTCCCAAAATAATATTTCTTTATTATTTGTGGAAGTTTTCAAACTTAGCTAGTATATATTCCCTCCCCTTATTTTCCCCTCATTTTTCTCCATTGTGAACTCCCTAGGGACTAGTTTGAGACTTAATTTTATTACAAAATTACTTAAATGCCCTCAATTTGATAAATAAAATGACAACAACACTTTTTTTTTTTTTTTTGCCTACAAAAACAGAATTTATTAGAAAGTAAAGTGAAAACTACAAACTTTCAAACAAAGGAAACAAAACAACCAACAAAATGAAAAGGCAAAACAGCATCTAAACAAGAGACAGCAGATCTAGAAAAACAAGTAGCTAAAAAGCCTTTTAACGCATAGAGAATTTAATCCAAGATTAGAAGAAACTTCACGAGCATCGGCCTTCAATTGTGATGGAGGTTGAGATACCGAATCTAGAGGGTAAGATCAATCTAATGAAGCTTTATCAATCCAATCAATTACCAAATTTGCTTGCATAGAAATCCATATGGAATAATGGTTTTGAAAAGGAATCCATCTATCTCTGGCTATTGTTAATATCAATAGATTTGGAGGCACCCAACAAAGGTCTCCTTCCCCTTTGAAGTGAGTGAAAAGCCCTCGATCAAACAAGTCAACAACCACGGAATTGGTTTCCCTACTTGTCTTTGGGCTTTTCTCTGGACCGTTCTGATCTCATGTCATCTGGATGGTTCAGATGAGAGTCCAAGGGACGAGTAGGGAAATTGATTCCCAACAACCACCACCAACACGATGAGTTTCGATTGACCACTATTACGTACTACTACGGTTGAATCATCGAAGATCTTTGGCCACACCCAAATCAAGATCACTTATGTCAGATTAGTCGTCCCTTGATCATTTCCGCATCTTAAATTGGTCTTTGCAGTTTTAGGTCCTTGTATCTTTCTCCTTAATTTATTACAACATTTGTTTATTTATTTTTGAATCCTAACATAAGTTGAATACTTGAGCAGAGAGTGGTAAAATTAAGGGAAGCCTCACAGGAATAAGCATGATTGGGACTATGACTCAAGCCCAGAAAATATGGAGGACTAGCCAAGCTCTTGGTGATATAGCCTTTGCTTACTCATTCTCTACCGTCCTCATTGAAATTGAGGTATATATACACACATCCTGTTTTCCTTTAAAAAATAATAAACTATAAAAATTCACATTCATTTTCAATTTTTAGGACACCATAAGGTCTCCACCATCAGAAGCAAAATCAATGAAAAAGGCAACAAAAATTAGTATAGCAGTAACCACAACGTTCTACATGTTATGTGGCTGCATGGGCTATGCTGCCTTGGGAGTCAAGTCACCTGGAAATCTCCTCACTGACTTAGCCTTCTCCAAACCCTTTTGGCTTCTCGATGTGGCCAATGCCGCCGTAACCGTCCACCTCGTCGGGGCGTACCAAGTTTTCTCACAACCCATCTTCGCCTTCATCGAGAAACAAGCCTCACAGAGATTCCCCACAAACCAACTCTTGAACAAAGAATTCAAAGTCACATTACTTCCTGGTTTAGCTCCTTATAATCTGAATCTGCTGAGGTTGGTTTCGAGGACTTGTTATGTTGTACTCACTACACTGGTCTCCACGCTGCTTCCTTTCTTCAATGACGTTGTGGGGATTCTTGGGGCATTAGGGTTTTGGCCGTTGGCTGTATATTTTCCGGTGGAGATGTATATTAAACAGAAGAAGATAGCAAGATGGAGTGGGAGGTGGATTTGCTTGAAGATTCTGAGTATGGCGTGTCTCGTTGTGTCTATTGTCGCTGTTGCTGGATCATTTGCTGGTGTTTTGCTTGATCTCAAGAAATACAAGCCATTCCATTGATCTAACTACATTGGTTGATTATATTATTCCTTTTGTTTTGTGTTGTGTGTGTAAAATCCTAGTGTAAGGCTTTTTTATTTTTAATTTTTAATTTTTGCTGCAATGAATTTAATTTCTTGTAAGTTGTAAATTCTGTTTTATCTTCAATGTAACTGTTTTAGCTTCGATAATCAGAAGTGTTTTATCATAAAGATAAGGGAGTTTTTGAAGGAATTTCGTTGAATGCTTTCTACTATGAGAGAAACGTTCTTCTGCTTTGAAATTTTCCAACTGTTTTCTGTTCAACTCAAAGTATTACTCTCAATCTAGTAAGAATGTATTTTACTTGTCCTAGTGCTTTGAAAACTAGCAATATTAGCCCGCCACCTGTTTAAGTTTTGCATTTAAGCCTTGTCATCAACGAGGCTCCACATGCTTCTTGGAGACTTGTATTAATGGACCCGGTTTCATGATTTTATCACCTAGAATTAATGAATATTATTATTTTTCTACTTGGTTATATGCAGGGTCTCATCTTGTTGATACTATTATATATACACACAAATGAAGCTAAGGAGGCTCTCACTGTTCATCCACCCACATATTAAATATCCAGTCCGCACGTCAGCTTCAAAGTTTATTGATAAGGGTATATTTGAGTTCATGTTTAAAAAATATGTTCATGTAAGTTGAGGTAAAACCCCCCCTCACATATTTATCTCGTATACTATAAATTATGTCAGAAAAGCAACTTCTATCATAAATCCAATGTGTGTGTTTAGATTAGTTTTTGGATAATAGTATTTATGATTTACGAGGTACATATGTAAAAGGAGTTTTGTTTCAGTTTACGAATTTGTTTATGAAACCATGGTTTCATAGTTACTCAAACATGCACAAATTACCTTTGTGAGAGTGTTTGGATTAGGTTTCGAAAAATAGCTTCCAAAGAAAAAATGATTTTAGATAATAGATTCTGTGGGGGAAAAAATGATTTTAATAAAAATATTGTTATCAAATTTTTTTTTTCATTTCAAATTACCAAAAAGGATATTAGTCTTGTTTGGAGAGAGCTTTAAGTTACCTTTAAGTCAAAAAAAAAAAAAAAAGCCAGAAAAAGTAGCAATAGGGAAGGGGGGGGAGCCTTAAGCCTAAAATTCAGTTTACGAAAAAGCTCTTGGTTTTTTGATACCACTTTTACCACCATCAATCCAAACACAAATCATATTTATAACTTGACTTTTTTTATATTTATAACTTGACTTTTTTCTATCGACTTCTATAAAAGTTAGATAGAAAATAAGCTACCACTTCCATTACTAACCCAAACAGATCCATTAATAGCTTTTGCCATAATTACATGTAAAGATAAGATTTTATTTTAAATATTTTTAACATTAAATTTCATAATAAATACCAAAAATTAAATAAATTTATCTACAGAATTAAAATTATAACATTAGTCACTTATGTAACATGATAAAAAAAAATAGCTCAAACATATGTTATATTAATAAATTATATAGACTAAAATCATTTATAAATATTAATTATCCAAAATAGTACTATATTTTACATTGAACTAAGTAATAAATTGTGATATGGTTTTTTTTTTCTAATACAAATCCAATATCATATGCCAGCAAATGAGAAAATGAAAACAAAAATTCTAATAAAAAAATAGGAACAAAAAAGACAATAGAAGGAAGAAGAAAAGAGAAGAGAGAAAGGATTGTTGAGGGGAAATTCGATGTCAACACATGAAAAAGTGAATATATATATATATATATATCAGCTTCTCCATAACCATGGTTTTGAAACCTAAAATGGTTTTGGATAAAAAGTTGAGTCTGAACATTATGAGCGTTTGGGCGAACTTGGTTCTGCCTTCAGAAGCACTTTCAATGTCAATGTGAAGATTTTGATGATGTTTACTGTGCAATAGAAAAGTAGGGAAAATTACGTGCAGGTCTCAAGGAACAAAAATAATTATAAAAAAGTCACTTGAAATCACTAAATTACACAGAAGTCCCAAGGAACTTTTTTGATATTATTTCTACGGAAATAAAATCTACGTTTTTAAATGTTATTGTAAATATATACATTTCTTGTTGTAAGTATGACTTTTTCTGTTGTTAATGGCCAGATTTTAAATTTTGTTGTAAATATAGCACTTCTTGTTGTAAATCTAGTTTTTTTCTGTTGCAAATAACCTCTCTACGTTCAAAATCCAGGTGTTTAAGTGTTGTTGTAAATATAGGTATTTCTTGTTGTAAATATGATTTTTTCTGTTGTAAATGTCTAGATTTTAAATTCTATTGTAAATACAACACTTCCTGTTATAAATCTAGCCTTTTTCTGTTGTAAATGACATTTTTACGTTCAAAATCCAGGTGTTTAAATGTTGTTGTAAATATGGGCATTCATGTTGTAAATATGACTTTTTCTGTTGTAAATGGTCAGGTGTTTAAATGTTGTTGTAAATATGGGCATTCATGTTGTAAATATGGCTTTTTCTGTTGTAAATGGTCAGGTGTTTAAATGTTGTTGTAAATATGGGTTCACATTAGGTGCTATTCCCTTATGTGCTTCTTAGGTGTTATTCCCTCTAATTAGAGGGATTAGATATATTTTTTTTTATATATTCTATTTATTTAGATTAGATTATATGCTCCATCTTGAAATTTTTTTGCACCCAATATTTCAAATTAATTAATTTCCAGAATATTTGGGTTACAGAAAAATATTTCTGAATGCAAAACTGAAATTTAATTAATTTAAGATATTGAGTTCAAAAAAAATTTTCGAGATCGAGCATATAATCTAATCTAAATAAAAAAATATATTAAAAAAATGCTTAATTCCTTTAATTAGAGGGAATAGCACCTAAGAAGCACATAAGAGAATAGCACCTAATGTGAACTCGTTGTAAATATAGCATTTTCTGTTATTAATACAAATAATATAAAAAAAGTCCCTTGAAACTTCTGTGTAGTTTTGTGATTTTAAAAGACTTTTTTATAATTTGTTTTATTCTTTGGGACATGCACGTAATTTCCCCTGAAAAGTACCTATACTTGCACTTTGAGTCTAGAGCCTAGTCTACCTGGTGAAATCCTAGGACCCAACCCGTCTTCGGTATAAAAGAGTCAAACGCTAGATAACTGTATTTAATGGGGACCACTGATCAGATACAACCTCACAATGTGAACGTACAAGTTGAAGAAAGCTTGTGTGAAGAACGTGAAATACAAGTCTAAGATCAACCGTGAAGTGTTCCCAAATTTTGATCTCAATCCACAGGATGGGGTGTGTATATATATTGAATAAATCGTACAATATATCATAAGTAATCAAATGGACAGACCAAAAAAAACAAAAACAGATCACTCATGAGCCCTCACTTAGATCAATGAATAAAATTGATATGAAGAGGGAACCTCAGAAGGATATTTTACATCAGAACAGAACGTGCCACATTCATAAACAAGTGTGGAAACCCCCAGGTAAAAACCAACCCCCTTGGAACAACGTCAATCAACTACACCAAAGGTTTACTCCCTCAACCAACCTTCACGGATGCAACCAATATTTTCAGCCCTTGCGCACTTCAACTTCAATCCACATACAACATATGCAACGGGAGAGGCGGCTGGTAAAACAGAAGTCTGATGACCAAATTTCTTTCAACTCACTACGCTCATCGGAGATTTAGAAAAGCTCCTCTGAATTGAACTTATTCCATGCTTCCTGTTCCAAATTATCAAACTTTTAGTCAATGATGAAGTCAACACAGAGAAAAACAACATACAAATTAGCGTCAATAAACCCCAGCCCTCTCTTTTTTCTTTTCTTTGTTCTTTTTTCCGTGTCTTGTGAGGAAGCAAACCCATTTTATAAAACCCACTAAGAGATAAAGTAGCTTGCTCCATTTACACATTCATGCCAGATGCCACTGGTTACTAAATTCATCGTTTCAATAGAAGTCAAAGATTAAAACATCAAGTCGTACACTATGCAATGGTCTGCAGTACCTTGAGTAGATCAAACACCTTCTCTGCAACATATTTCTGTTGTAGATTGGCACCCTTTTGTTGCACCTTATCAGGATGGATGCATAATGTAGCTTTCCTATAAGCTTTTTTAACTGATGCACCTGTGATCAAATCAGTCAAAGAAACCGGCTGCCAACCACATTCAGGCCAAAGCACCTAACCATTCACATAGGAAACAAGTCAATGCGACAAAAACAAATGAAAATCACAATGCCACTGTAAAAGCACAATAACTCAAGACCATTTTTGCTTCTTTCTAAAATCGAGGACGAATTTCCAATGTAATAAAAACCTTTTGAGAACAAGATTATTTTTATCTAGCTTCCACAGGATTTACAGTCAACAAGTACAGATGGTTATGATGTGTTAGTTTTTTTGTTGTTTTACTGACTCTGTTGTAAATAGAATAAGTTCTAAGAATACTATTGTACTTTGCTCTTAGCTCGAGGGATACAAATGTAAATTGCCTCATCTTTTGCATATATAGAGGTCCTCAACTCTTACAACGGACTAAGAGAGTCTTTCAAGGAGAGCACTCATTCTCTACTATTTCTCAAATCAATTAATACAATGCTCTCTTTATGCAAGCTCGTTTACTTAATATGTGCAGGGTATGATCAATAGGAAAGAACAAGAATTGTTATAATTTCTTGGCCAACAATCTGATAGGAAATTGCTACCGGAGGGAATTGAAATATTTAAAATTAAAAAAAAAATCCATATGTTAAGTACATACATATTGTAAAGTGGAGAGCAAAGCACGCAAGTTCCCCTCTTTTCCTGCTGCCCATCGCTTAATTTCAATATCCAACGTTTCAGCAAGCCTCTGAAATAAACTCAGGTAAAATTAAATGATAAAACTAAAATTTTTGACATAATTACAAGCTTGCAAAACTTGATGAAAGGAGCATTGACAAGCACAACTCAGAATAACAAATACTAAATTAGAATACATAGTATCATCGTTAAATACATACAGGTAAGCACAGTGGATTTTCACCCCCAAAAAATATAGTGCATTGGTTGGTAAAAGAAACGCAGCGGATAGGAAAATAATTTTCCGATTGAATATAACATAGCTACATGGTAATCTAATAGACCCTGAGGCCTGCCAAATGTAGTTGGTGATCAAGAAATAAATAACTACTTACATGTCTCTCAGCTTGCTCTCTTTGTGTTTGCAAGTCTCGCTGATTCTTCTCAGCCAACGCTTTTGCCTGGCATAAAAGAACAACAGGCATTACATTAACAAATATGTACAAAGATTTCATGTACCTCGCTATCCTTTCTTACAAATAAATATGAAAATATCTAATCTAACATATAAACTGAAACACATACTGCTCGCTCCTGGGTCCTCTGGTGGCGCTCCAACCTGGCTCTTCTTCTTTCTTCACTTTCCCCTTCAACATCTTGAAAATCTCCTGATGATGGAGCGCCTTCATCCCATAAAAGAGAGGGTGCAATGGGAGCCAAGTAAGCAATATGTGACAAAAGAATTTAAAACACTGCCACATCAATAAACATCACATTAAAAATGTTAAACTACCTCCAAAAATTGAGGAAAGGTCATCAACAATATTAACTGAAGATGATGCTTTCTTCATGCTTGTAGATGCTCCAGTTGATTTCCTTGTAACATCTGCCTGAAATTGGGTATCAAATAAAGAATCCTGAAAAGGTTCAGGTTCAAAACAAATTAATGCCTAAACTTGCAGTAGTATCAGATAAAGTTTCACAGAAACAGGTTCTCACTGAAGAGCTAGCCCTAGGAGGCCTCGGAGCACTGCTAGCTCTATTATCCATGCCAAAGAAAGATTCAAGATCATTTTCATTCTTTTGTTGATTCATCCTTGCAGCAGCTGCAGCTCTTTCTCGGGCTTCTGCAGCAGCCCTTTCTCGAGCCTCAGCAGCAGCCCTTTCCACAGCAGCACGTTCTGCTTTAGCTCGTGCTCCGGCCTCAGCCCTTGCAGCTGCTCTATCCCGTGCTTCCCTCTCCTTTGCTTCAGCAGCAGCCCGTTCAGCCCTTTCCCTTGCCTCGGCAGCAGCTCTTTCACGGGCTTCAGCTTGTGCTCTCAGAACGGCAGCCCTTTCAGCTCGCTCTCGAGCTTCAGCATTAGCTTTTCCAACAGCTGCCCTCTCAGCTCTTTGACGAGCTTCAGCAGCTGCTCTTTCACGTGCTTCCCTTGTAGCTCTTTCTACAGCCTGCCTTGCCATTTCTCTTTCCCTCTCAAGTCGCTGTTTTTCTCTTTCTTTCTCCTCCCTTTCCCTTTCAAGTCTTCTTTGCTCCCTTTCCTCCCTCTCTCTTTGCTGTCGTTCACGATCCAACTTTTCTTGTTTCTCTCTCTCTTCCTGCACAGCTCTCTCATCTCTTTCAAATAGGCCAGCTTCTCTGCTTCTGGCAGCCTTAGTACTCTCTCTCTCCCTAACTTCTTTTGCATGCCTAAATTTGGCTTCAGCTTTATCCATAGCCTCCTTCATAGCAGCAGCTGCTGAATTCATCTCTAATTCTTCATTAGGAAAACCACCTTCATGCTCATCATCATAACTACGACTCCTGTCAGCAGCAAAATCCTCAAATTCATCAAATGGAGATGTAGAGGAAACTCTTCCTGCAGCAGAAGACTCATGACCCTGGGAGATCCCAGTAGTCTTCTTTTTAGCATTTGTGGCTCCTGATTTAGAAATTTGTACAGGTCTTGGAGGAGGAGGTCTTGATGGTGGCGGAGCAGCAGTTGGTTGTGTAAAAAGAGGAATCTCTGATACTGTTAGCCACACGTCATCAAATGATTCCAAATTTTCTTCAAATTTTGGAGATGTGTCTGTCTGAAAATTGGCCTCTCTAAAACCATCATTATCATTTGAAGGGGAAGAAGCCCGTTGACCAGCTGGTTTATGAGAATCAGATGAAGCTGAATACGTAGGCCCATCAAAGGGTGTCTGTGGAAATCCCCAATCATGGCCACCAGGAAACTTGTCTTGTGAATGTCTCTCAGGACTCTTCACAAAAGATTTCTCATCTGGCTCTTTCTCTCCAGCCCAACCTGAGCTTTTATTAGTCCTTGGAGGACTGGTATCCTTTCTGTTATTTCTCTCTGATGAGAATGCAGGTACAGATTTTCCAAGCCCATCAAAGGGATCGATATCATCATATACTCTGCCATTAGAATCTGATGAACTATCATTTTTTGTGCTTCTGGAACTACTAAATTTACCAATTTCCTCCAATGGATCAGTGAAGTGGCCTGCAGATGAGTCCATTGGGGTTGAAGCTGACTCAAATACTTTGAAAGGGTCATCTGCCACACTTGAGCTTGTCTTAGAATCCGTGGTAGTTTGTTCTGGGGAGAAACCAGCACCAGGAGTAGGCCTGTGAATAAGGCAATGCATAGAACTTATGATGACATGCCAATAAATATGTTATAATACAAAATGCGATAATAACCATAACAAACCAATCATCAAAGAGGAGTAGCAATAAATGTTACCTGTGTTTAACAATATATTCAACTTAAGCATAAAACTGCAGGTTTTACTTCTGCAAATTTTTCAGTCCAAATTTATACATGCATTGCACTTATTAAGGGTAAAAAAATGGGAGAAAATATCCCAGAATGTTTGATATAGGTTATATCACATAAAAAGGTAATAAGTTTTCCTAGATAAGGAGTTCCTTATCGTGCTTGAAGAAAGAAAAGATATAATGATATTATCAATTCAGAACCACCAACAAAGCCATTCCTTCTAATGATATTTTACTCTCATCTTGTCCACTCTAGGGGATATCAAGCAGTAACATCATACGCATCCAAATAGCTAGCACTTAAAACCTTACTGCATTACTTTAGTTAGTCACATAATCATAATTACAAGAAGCATGAATCATAATGTGTTTGTTCCAAGTTATTTAGGGGTCTTTAATACAAATATCTGCTGGATAGATTATTGCAGAGATCAATGCTGTGTAGACAATACATTTTGACCACACATAATGTAAAAATCCATATGCATGTACATAAATAACTTCAACAATTATTGCATGATTAAAATAGTGAGCTCCTAGAATCACCAAAAGTAAATATTTCACTCCCAAACAGACTGCACACTTCATAGAAGAAGGTATTATAGTCAGCAAGAACCAGGTCCCACAAATCAGCCCTATGGGCCTATTCCAGTACACCAATCTTCAAGTAAGAAAATCCAAACAACTAAAATAAACTTCAGACTGGAAAAACAAACCATTGATAAAAAAATTGTAAATCCCTTGGTAACATTGATAAATCAAATGTAGGGATTATAATACATCATTGAATTTTCATGTTCAAGGGGTAAAATATAGAAGAATGCTATAAAAGCCTTCATGAGGAGAAGCTGTTAGTAGATAATTTCAATGTGATTCACGATCATTCAAGATTTCAGGAACGACAGCAAATTCATTTAGTTGGAAACACAAATTCAAACTGAATCACGATACAGAGGTTTACTTCAGAAAAAACTTCCTTCCCTATCTGAGCTTAAAGATCAATATATCATCAAAAGCATCAACCCCCTCTCTGAAAAAATTGTCATTATTAAGCAGAACTGACAATATAACATATCATCGGATAGAAAGAAATTGTCACAAGTAAAAGCTTCCATTAGAAGAATTTAACCATCCCATACTGGCTATATGCTAAAAAGGGGGGGGGGGAAACAATATGGCATACTTGGTCACTTGGTAGAATTCATAATACAGCTTAATGTACGCTTTTAACGGCAAAGGCAGACAGACGAGCAGTTGGTCAGCGCACGAAATTTTTGCATTTTCAGGTGGCAATATCAACATGCTAAATAACATAAAATTTCATCCGAGTTACTGAAAAATAACGTCGTTACCATACCTTTCACTATGGGTTCCGCTTCCTTCAAATCCAGGTATCAAACCGTCAAAATCTAGATTATCATTCTCAACCTTTTCCGATCTCTTGTCATCATGCCCAGACTTACCAAACCCACCAAGAAGATCATCAAATGCGCTACTACTTACTTCTGGGGCCGAAGATACCGATGCAAAAACATCATCATAATTAGCTTTAGTGGAGCTTTTTAACCCCGGGACGCCGTCAAAAATGTCATCATCATAGACAGGTTTGTCATACACAGGGGGATTCACAGACTTGGAACCAAAATCGCCGGACCCAGGATACATGGAATCTAAATTGAACGACGCATCAGCACCGCGACTCTCCGATTTGCTCGGGTATCTCGCTGAGCTCCCCAACAGATCATCGAAGCCACCAGTATCATTCTTCTGATTACCCGACGATTTAAACGGCGAATCACCATCATCCATAAAAGTACCACCGAAGGAATTAAAGCTACCAGTGGATCGGGATGCACCACGGGATCCCAAATCGAAGTTAAGGCTTCTACTATTGGTGGCATTCGAAGATCCTTTAGATGCAGCCATTGGAGCCCCTTTGCCCTGCTGCTTGAACCCAAAATCAGCGGCTAAGAGACCGTCGAGATCGTTCATTATGATAATTCACTACTTCCCGGCGAAATTGGGGTTACCAAAACGCAAAAATTTTGGGGAAAATAAGATATCAAGCGAGGATCTACAAGGTAATAAAGTGCGAAATAAATTCAATAATAGGAGAGATATTAATCATTGAGAAGGGAAGAGGCAGAGATCTCGATGGTCGGTGAAGAGCCTGTGGTTCAAGCCTTTGCGTTAGGGTGAGAGAAGACACGAAAAAAAATTGAGAAATTGGAAGTCTGAACCCTTCAAAAAAATTGAAAAAATAAAAATTATTTTCTCCAAGACTGCTTCCCTTCGAGCCTTTTTCTTCCTCCCTCCTTGTCCTTGTCAAAAAAACCATTAAAAGAAAAAAAAAAACTTACTTAAATTTTTATGACTATGGGAATGAAATTTGAATTTTGTATTTCAGACAAAAGAAAATGTAAGATTATTTTTATATGAGATGCAAAGGCAAGAACATGCACAACACTTTAAGCTTCCTTCTGCTTTATTTTGTCTCAGCATTTTCTTTTTTGCCCTGAGTTTTGCCATATGTAAGGTAAGTATCTTTAGATCTCCCCCATATAATTTTTTTCTTTTTTTGAAAAACTTTAAAATAAACACAATTTGCTTAAATTATATTCCATAAAAATTGATTTAATTACTCAATATACGGCTTATATAGTTATATCCGTCCACAACTATAATATATTGATATTATGTAAAAGCTACACCAAAAATCATAAAGGAATATTATTGTTACACACCTCAAATCTTTTTGTCGTTTGTTAAAGGAGCTCACATGGTAGTCAAATTTGTGGAGGATCAAACTCACAAGTCACAACAACCCCGTATTTAAATACTCCCTCCGGTCCTAATTATAAGAGCTAGTTGACTTTTTTGAAGAGATTAAGGAAGCTAATTAAATTACTTTAAAATATTTTTATTTTTTTTTCTTCAAACTGATTAGTTTAACTAATAAACTAATATATAATCTAAAGAAATACAAAATATGAAATGATTAAATAACTTATTTAGCTTCCTTAATTTCTCCAAAGAAAGTCAACTAGCTCTTATAAATTATAATTAAGACCGGAGGTAGTAAGACTTAAAGAGATGGATGGCATCAAAATAGTTTTTTAATTGATATTGTGTTTGACAAATATTTTAAATTAAAAATAACATTTATAAACTTGATAATTGTTAGTTTTTTATTGATAAGATATTTTAAACCATTAAGATATCATTTCAAAATTATATGTTATTTTATTTTATTTTTTAGATAACAAGGGTGTCGCCATAAAAGGAAAACAAAACAAAAAACAAAACTATAGAAGCATGATTCTAACTGAGGTAGCTAATCTCATGTGTGGAAATAGGTTGGACCTAAATAGGCCTCAGCATGCAAAAGAGAGTAGGCTTTTTTTAGGTCTAAGTATTGGCCTTCAAAAGGTTTGATAATGCTTAAAGCCTGTTTAAACACCTACTTAAAATATAGGTATTTAAATAGCCTTTAAAAAATATGTCTTCAAATTTATATATAAACATGTACGCTTATTTACAATTCTATATTATACTTTAAAAGCTTAGCCTACATTCTTGTCGTAACATTAGGGCTTAGAAAGAAAAACAAAAGAATGTACAATGATAACAATTGTTCAAGCAAATAGAAATAAAAAGAAATTATTCGTCTATTGACTAATGAGATAAATTTAAATCGACCAAATATAACATCAACATATAAAACTAGATTTTACTTCTTTTATTCTTCCCAAACAAATTGGGACAAACTTCTCTTACTAACATTGTAATATTTCATTTGGCGGTAAAATAAATTCATAGCAATAATTTTGTTTTAGTGAACAATGCAAATCTAAGGGGAAGGGAGTGGTTAGTATTGTCATCTCGAACAATTGAAGAGGGAAAAAAATATGGGTGAATGATTTATACGAAAGGAAGGGGTGAATATAACGATGATGGGATGTGAAACTTAAAATTAAGGTTAAGTTGGTAAATTTATAAATTATTTATAAAATTATTTAAATGATATTATATGTACTTATATAATAGTATAAAGTAAAAAAATTAATTAGGCCAGACATGTGGACTTATAAGCTGGGTCTTATGAAAATATGTCAGACATATTTATCTGAAAAGACCTAGCAATAGGCCTGAGCCATTATATCTAAAAAAAAATACTAAGCATGAGCCTGAAATATTTGCTAAATAGACGAGGCTAAACTCTATATAGATTAGGCTGTAAGCTCATGTTAAGGGTCTAACTTATTTTCATCCCCAACTAACCTTGCAAACATTAGAAAAACTAAAAAATTACCTAACTCATACAAATGAATACTTAACCTTCTAACCAGCACTATTAGTAGTACAGTGGTATTATGATTCATTTCCCCCCTCCCGGTTCTGGGTTCGATCCCCCCTTCCCTATCGCCTTGTATTAAAAAAAAAAAAAAAAAAACTTAACCTTCTAACAATCATTTAGCTACGATGTTTCAACAGTAAATTTTAGTTTTAAAAAAAAATGTTATTGATGAGTTATAAGTATGACAATTTACCATATATACACCACGCGTAATGCGATTTAATAATGTTTTACAGATTCTTTTTTCGTAAAATTTATTGGGAGGGAGGTACCCCACCACACAAGTATGTTAGGGTTGTTAGCAAAAATATAATTCAAGGATTAATGTGTATGCTAAATAAAATCATAAAATAGTTTTATCCGGTCACAATTATTTTATTATGTTGAGAAGAATGACAAACAAATGAGACTTTTAATAATTCTTAAGAAATATTGTACATCCTTAGTGAATAAATGATGTGATAATAACTTTCATCACATCTTTAACTATTTCTATTACCAAGGAAAAAACATATTCCTTGGTCCCAAGTAAAAGATAATAAAAAATTGAATTTAATTCAATATCAATTATTAATGGATTTTAAGGAATTTAATATTTACAAATTTGAGTTATAAATATTTTTTTATAATATGAAGGGTTTTGCCTTTAAAAATCTAAAGCGCAAAGGGTTTTTACCTCTCCTTATAAATACATTTTCTGAAATTATAATTTGACTTGTAAATGGTGGTGGCTATGGCGCTAGGTTGTAACTTTTTCGAAAAAAAAATATGCATTTTAAGATTTTACATCTCATATAAATTAGGGAAAATTATAATAAAGGACTTAAGAAAAATAATATTTATTAAGAAGGACCATAAAAAGTGGTAATTATTTTGAATGACCAAAAATTAAAACATTAAAATAGAAAAATTAAATTGCCCTTAATCAGATTTTCTATATTATCTCCAATTAAATCAGAATCTGATTGATTTTTTTTTTTATACGTAGAATCTGATTGATTGAAAATAATAAATGGAAAGTTTCAATATGGGTTTTCCTATGCTGCCGAATAATATGATCTTGTTACTCCTGTTGAAATATTAAATAAATTTATATCATTAAGTATTGTATAAATATATTGAATGAAACCTCCCACAATACTTAATGATATCAATTTATTTAATATTTCATTTATTTTAAAATTAATTTTTTTAATATATCATATTTTTCAATTCAAAATTATTATATTTAAATTTTTATTTTTAATATTAAAATGTAACTTTAATATAAATTTGGAATATTCTAAGAGTCATGATAATATTCTTATCTGTAAAGTTTACTTTCTCCGTACCTTTCCACAAGTTCTTGACTTCTTGAGTGAAAATTAAATGATTCATGACATGTTTGTGGAAGATTTGTTGTGACACCGTTGTTTTTAAATTTATTTAAATGTATCATTTTTTTCTCTGGTAAAAAAAAAATAATTAGCATTTTTTTTCAAAAGAAAACCCATTTCAATGATAAAATTTTGAAAAGAAAAAAAAAGGATCTCATTCCAAAAGAGTAAATAACATGCGGATTTTATAAGGGCAAAAACAGGAGTAACAGAGTCATATTGATTGGCGGCATAGGAAGACCTATACTGAAACTTTTCATTTATTAATTTCAATCAATCAGATTCTATGTATAAAAAAAAACATCAATCAGATTCTGATTTAATTAGAGATAATATAGAAAATATGATTAAGGGCAATTCAGTCTTTCAATTTTAATGTTTTAATTTTTGGTCCTTCAAAATAATTACCACTTTTTATGGTCCTTCTTAATAAATATTATTTTTCTTTGGTCCTTTATTATAATTTGGAAAATTATAATAAAGGACCAAAGAAAAATAATATTTATTAAGAAGGACCATAAAAATCGTAATTATTTTGAAGGACAAAAAAATTAGAACATTAAAATAGAAAGACTAAATTACCCTTACCTAGATTTTCTATGTTCTCTCCAACTAAATCAAAATCTGAAGTGATTGATAAATAATGACAATTAAAGACCAAATCAGAATCAATGGCATCTTTACTGTACCGAAATCTCCTCCTAATTACGATCAAAGTAACTTCCTTATCCGTCCCTCTTCTGAATTCATATTATCCAACAAAACAAAGCCACTTTTTTTTTAAAAAAAAAAATTGAAGATAATCCCCTCAATTTATAGATTGAACCGTCGCTATCATAAAATGGAACGCTCTAGCAATTACACTTCAATGGCTATATATAATATAAAAGTCAAAGGAAACTATTTCCTTCCTTCTTCAATCTAAGTTATATATATTTCATATTATCAATAAAAAACTTATAAATGTCCAAGCACGAGTATATTCAGTTCTTGATCATAAATGTTTTCGATTTTTCCATCATCTCTCTCCATGATTTTCTCAAAATGAAGAAGATTTGGATGATAATGTTATGAAACTAAGTAAAACACAAGAGAGATTAAGATGAGGAAGATGAAGAAATGCAAGGGAAAATGGAGAGCAAGGAGAGATTGATTCTTCTTTGTATTGTACTCCTTCAACCTTTGATGCATGCCTACTATATATAGGCAATGAACCATTACAAGAGTTACACAAAAGAGTAAATCTACATAATGGTATGTTATGGAGTTTTGTAAGTTATATGAAACTCCCACTAAACCATTCATGTTATATGTTACATTGCTTTAAGTGTAGAAATCCCAAAAGACTCTTCTTGAAAAAAGGTTGTGGACATTCACACTAATATTGGAATATTTACAACACTCCCCCTTGAATGTCCATTATGAATGTGCCTCATTAAAAACTTTAACTAGGAAAAACTCAATGGGATAAAAACCTAGCCAAAGAAAAGAGTACAACATCCATTGATACACTGTCCAATGCTGCCTCATTAAAAACCTTTCTAGGAAAACCCAGTGGGATAAAACCTAGATAAGGGAAAAAGAGTACAGCGTGTATCGACTCCCCCTCTTGACAACATCAGTTGAGATCTTTGAGTCTCCGAAGACCAATACCATGGACGAGTCTTTCAAAGATTGCTCCTGGAAGCGACTTGGTGAATAAATCTGCTAGATTTTTACTTGAACTGATTTGCTGGATATCTATTTCACCATCCTTTTGAAGATCACGAGTGAAGAAGAATTTTGGCGAAATATGCTTCGTTCTGTCGCCCTTGATATATCCTTCTTTAAGTTGGGCAATACATGCAGCATTATCCTCATATAGAACTGTTGGGACCATTTTTTCTGAAGATAAATGACAAGTTGTTCGTATATGATGTAATACTGACCTTAACCACACACATTCTCGACTTGCTTCATGCATTGCTAGAATTTCTGCATGGTTAGATGATGTGGCTGATATAGTCTGTTTCATAGATCGCCATGAAATAGCTGCACCTCCACATGTAAACAGATAGCCTGTTTGTGATTTACCATCGTGTGGGTCAGACAAAAATCCAGCGTCTGCATAACCAATCAGTTCATGCTTGGATACATTTGAGTAGTATAACCCCATGTCCATGGTGCCTCTGAGGTAACGAAAAATGTGTTTTACTCCATTCCAATGCCTCCGTGTTGGTGCAGAACTATATCTTGCTAATAAATTAACAGCAAATGATATATCAGGATGTGTGTGTTGAGCAAGATACATTAGTGCTCCAATAGCACTAAGATATGGTACTTCTGGACCAAGTAGTTCTTCCTCACCTTCTTCAGTAATTATTTGAGGTCGGAATGGGTCTTTATCAACCTGCAAAGATCTTACAATCATTGGGGTACATAATGGATGCGACTTATCCATATAAAATCGCTCTAAGATCTTCTTTGTATAAGTTTCTTGATATACAAAGATCTCATTCTTTAGGTGCTCAATCTGTAGTCCAAGACAAAATTTTGTTCTGCCCAAGTCTTTCATTTCAAATTCTTTTTTCAAACAACTAATTGCCTTTTGAAGCTCTTCAGGAGTTCCAATGATGTTGATATCATCAACATAAACAGCAATTATAGCAAATTCGTTTCTAGATCTTTTCATAAAAATGCATGGGCATATTGGGTCATTTTTGTACCCTTCTTTCAACAAATATTCCTTGAGACAATTATACCACATGCGCCCTGATTGCTTCAAGCCATACAAAGACTTCTTTAACTTTATCGAGTATTGTTCTCGAGAATTCGAATTAGATGCTTCTGGCACCTTGAGTCCTTCAGGGACTTTCATATAAATATCATTGTCAAGTGAGCCATACAAATAGGCAGTCACGACATCCATTAAACGCAAATCAAGTCCTTCATTTACTGCTAAGCTAATTAAATAACGAAAAGTAGTTGCATCCACTACCGGTGAGTACGTTTCTTCAAAATCAATGCCAGGTCTTTGTGTAAAGCCTTGGGCTACAAGACGTGCCTTATATCTTGTGATTTCACCCTTTTCATTTCTCTTTCGTACAAAAACCCATTTGTACCCAACTGGCTTTACATCTTTAGGTGTATGGACTACAGGTCCAAATACTTTTCGTTTTGCCAGTGAATTTAATTCTGCATTAATAGCATCTTTCCATAGGGGCCAATCCTTTCGCTGTTGGCACTCGCTAATGGATTTTGACTCATGATCCTCATTATCATTCATTACATCATATGCTATATGATAAGCAAAGATGTCGTCAATGTTAACTTCATTTCGGTCCCATCGGATGCCATTCATAAAATAATTTATTGAGATCTCATTATTTTCACATATTTCAGGTACCTGGGTCTCTTCTGGGACTATAACATTCTCTTCTGGAGATATCTCTACTGGAGATAATGACTCTTCAGGAACTACCAACTTTTCTTGATTATCCTCGACTTGACCATCTATATTTTTAGCTCCTTTTCTCATTCGAGGATTTTTATCTTTGGAACCGATGGGCCTGCCACGCTTTAGGCGTGCTTTAGATTCATTTATAATAGGTTGCCCTTCAGGGACATCAATTCGAATAGGAGCATTAGCAGCTGGGACATGTGA
The DNA here is from genome assembly GCA_034222035.1 of Acacia crassicarpa. Classification (NCBI taxonomy): domain Eukaryota; kingdom Viridiplantae; phylum Streptophyta; class Magnoliopsida; order Fabales; family Fabaceae; genus Acacia; species Acacia crassicarpa. Next base: position 8,329,997 of record JAWXYG010000008.1, read on the forward strand.
CTTTGTCACTTTCTTTGGGTCAGTAAATGCTTCTGGCATTCGATTAGCTAAATTTTGCAAATGAATTATCTTTTGAACTTCCAGTTCACATTGTTTTGTACGAGAATCAAAATGAGCCAATGATAATTCATTCCAACTAATCTCTTTACCCAACTGCTTATTTTCTCCCCCTAATGTTGGGAAAGTCGATTCATCAAAATGACAATCTGCAAATCTTGCAGTAAATAAATCTCCTGTAGATGGTTCTACATATTTAATGATTGAAGGAGATTCATACCCAACATATATTCCCATCCTTCTTTGAGGACCCATTTTGGTGCGTTGTGGTGGTGCTACTGGCACATATACTGCACATCCAAAATTCGTATATGGGAAATATTAGGTTCTTGACCAAAAACCATTTGTATGGGGGAAACTTTTAGGTAACTAGTTGGCCTGATGCGAATTAACATTGCTGCATGCAAAATGGCATGGCCCCAAGCAGAAATTGGGAGATTAGACCTCATAAGTAAAGGTCTTGCAATAAGTTGCAATCGTTTAATCAATGATTCCGCGAGTCCATTTTGCGTATGAACATGAGCTACAGGATGTTCAACATCTATTCCAAGGGACATACAATATTTATTAAAAGCTTGTGAAGTGAATTCACCAGCATTATCAAGACGTATTTTCTTGATAGGATAATCAGGGTAATGTGCTCTCAATCTAATCAATTGAGCAAGTAATCTCGCAAACGCCAGGTTGCGGGAAGATAATAAGCAAACATGCGACCATTTAGTTGATGCATCAATTAAAACCATATAGTACCTAAATGGTCCGCATGGTGGGTGTATTGGCCCACAAATATCTCCCTGTATCCGTTCTAGAAATGTGAGAGATTCACTTTCTACTTTGTTTGGTGAGGGCCGAATTATTAACTTTCCCTTGGAACATGCATCACATGAGAAATCATGAGATTGTGGTATTTGTTTACACTTCAGGGTATGTCCACATGAATTCTCAATTATTTGTCGCATCATGATTGACCCGGGATGGCCTAACCGGTCATGCCAAACATTAAATTCATTAGTAAACTTCTGGTTTACATTGGCAAACTGCTGGTTTGTATTGGTAAACTTTTGATTTATATTAGTAAACTTCTGGTCTACAATAGCATGTGTTTCAATTGTGCTTATAAATGTATAATACAAACCAGAAGAGAAAGCAGGAAAACTTTCTAACATGCATTTTCTACCAGAAACAATATTTGTGATAGTAAGACATTCCTGATCATTTTTAGTTGTTGTTTCTATATGATATCCATTTCTGCGGATATCTTTGAAACTCAACAAGTTTCTCTTAGATTTGGTAGAATAAAATGCATTATCAATACATAATTTTGTTCCTTCAGGTAACAAAATATTAGCTCTTCCGGAGCCTTCAATCAAATTTATATTACCAGATATAGTCTGGACATTGGCTTCTCGCATTACCAAGGAAGAAAAATATTTATCATTTTTTTAGTATAGTGTGGGTTGTTGCGCTATCAACGAGACACAGATCTTCAGGATTGATGCTAATAAGATTCATTCTTCATTAAAGGATACATGAAAATAAATAAAAACATAATTAAAAGAAATACATATGATAGAAGACAGTTTAAACATACTAAAACCAAACAGTTCCAAATAGGAAAAGATAATTTATACTAAGAAATCAGCAACATCCAAATGGGTAGAATCAACATCTTCAAACTCAGAATTCTCAACCTTATCAATATTCAAATGAGTAAAATCAACATCCTCAAACTTGGAGTTCTCAACATGATTTACTTCAATCTTTGACCCTTTACCATTACTTTTAAGTGATTCTTGATAAAGTTCAACCAAGTGTCTTGGCGTACGACAGGTACGAGACCAATGACCTTTACCACCACAACGATAACATACATTTTCAGAATGCTTCTTATTCTCACTAGTTTCCCTCCTGGGGTTCTTTTCAATCTTCCCCCTTTTAGGGTGAGAATTTGATCCACTACGACCACAGCCACGCCCACGGCCACGGTTGTAGCCACCTTTACGTCCACGTCCTCGGCCACTAAAATATCCATTACTTACTACATTCACTTCTGGGAATGGAGTTGAACCTGTTGGACGGGATTCATGATTTCTCAATAAAAGCTCATTGTTTTGTTCAGCTACAAGGAGACAAGAAATTAATTCAGCGTATTTCTTGAAACCTTTTTCACGATATTGCTGCTGCAGGAGCAAATTGGAGGCATGAAATGTGGAGAATGTTCTCTCTAATATATCTTCATCAGTAATCTTTTCTCCACATAACTTTAATTGAGAAGTAATTCTGAACATGGCCGAGTTATACTCGCTCACAGTTTTAAAATCTTGTAAACGCAGATGCATCCAGCAATAACGAGCTTTTGGGAGGATGACCATCTTCTGGTGATCATACCTTTCTTTTATATTCTTCCAAAGAACCAGTGGGTCTTTCACTGTCAAATATTCAATTTTTAAACTTTCATGTAAATGGTGGCGAAGGAAAATCATGGCTTTGGCTTTATCTTGATTAGATGCTTTATTTCCTTCTTTAATTGTGTCTTCCAGACCATGGGCATTCAGATGGATTTCCGCATCCAGCATCCAAGATAAATAATTCTTTCCGGTAATATCAAGAGCCACAAATTCAAGTTTTGCAAGGTTTGTTGTGTTTGTCATGGCTCAAACTAATTTAAAAAAAAATAAACAAGAATTATTAACATAGAAATACTAATGATAATAAGATGAAATTTAGAAACACAATAAGTAAAGTATAATAATAAGGATTAAAACTTTATGGCTTCGAGCCATATAGTTCTCATAACGAGAAATTAAATTTATGTGGCTTCTAGCCATAAAATTAAGAAACTAAAATGATAGGACTTCTGGTCATATAATAATTTTAGAATAGGAAAACAGAGGTATATGGCTTCTGGCCATAATAATATTAATAACATAAAAGAGATTGCATGAAATATAAAATAACATAACATTAAAAGTTAGCAACAATAACATAACAATAAAAGTAAAATGTTATGTTAGTAACATAAAGATAAATGCTTAATTTAAATGTTATGTTAGTAACAATAATATAAATGTTATGTTAGTAACAATAATATAAATGTTATGTTAGTAACATAATATAACAATAAAAGTAAAATGTTATGTTATGTTAAAGTTAGTAACATATATTGTGCAAAAGTAAAGAACTATGCAATAATATAAATAGTAAAACAATTGTAAATTACTATACAATTACTGTGCATGAATAAAATTGATGGATGAATAATGATAAATAGTAAAAATACTATATAAAATAGTAAATAATCTCCAATCTTAACCATGGAACCCGATGTATAAAAACAATCGGTAATTTTGATTTCCATATAGTGGTTTAGATTATCCCAGATATATAAATAAACATATAATAAAATCATTAGAGAAAGTAGATGAAATCGTTAAAGAAATTATACCTTCGTTATAGCAATCGTGCTGATAACGTGTTATGAAACTAAGTAAAACACAAGAGAGATTAAGATGAGGAAGATGAAGAAATGCAAGGGAAAATGGAGAGCAAGGAGAGATTGATTCTTCTTTGTATTGTACTCCTTCAACCTTTGATGCATGCCTACTATATATAGGCAATGAACCATTACAAGAGTTACACAAAAGAGTAAATCTACATAATGGTATGTTATGGAGTTTTGTAAGTTATATGAAACTCCCACTAAACCATTCATGTTATATGTTACATTGCTTTAAGTGTAGAAATCCCAAAAGACTCTTCTTGAAAAAAGGTTGTGGACATTCACACTAATATTGGAATATTTACAACAGATAATGAGTAATCACTCCAAATCTTAATTTAATTAGAAAGAATATAAGAAATTTGGATAAGGGCAAATTAGTCTTTCTATTTTAATGTTTTAATTTATGATCCTTTAAAATAATTACCATTTTTATGGTCCTTCTTCATAAATATTATTTTTCTTAAATTCTTTATTATAATTTTCCCTTATAATTTTCCCAATAAATTATTGAAATTGTGAACACTTCTCCAAGATTTTACATTCTTCAAATGGTTGTTCTGCTTGAGCAACCAAAAAATAAAAGGTTGTTCTGCCATTTTCCCTTCTTTATAACTAGTTAGTGCTCCATTATTGATTGGTAATGGCACAATTCTCTGTCTAAAAATAATTTATTATTTCTATATATCTTCCCTTTTACCATTTAATCAAATATGACATATTTCTTAAAGATGTATATTAATAAAAATATTCATAAAAAATATATCAGAAATTTTCAAATCACTTAATTAAAATCAATAAATAAGCGAATAATTAGTGTTATTGGAATAAAATTTCTAAAAATCATGAATTATATGATCATTGTAATATGATCTCTAATTGAATTATATATAAATGTTGCAAAGGGTTAAATGTAAAAGGTTAGAATTTATACGTGAATGTCGCTTAGCTTATACATAAATTATATATAAATTTTGAAAGATTTAGTTGAGCATGCTTATGGATTATTTGGTTTTAATGGATTACATATATACCTCAAGGTTTGAGACCAGGAAGAGAATACTCTATTTTGTCTGTATTATAAGGCAACAACTAATTTTTCTCATAAATCAATAAAAAGCAGTTAAAGTTAATAAAATTGTCCAAGAATCTAAGTATTTTTTAATATTACCCCTACTAATTGCACTAAACTCTAATATCATAATCCCTCTGGTCCTAATTATAAGAGCTAGTTGACTTTGGAGAGATTAATGAAGCTAATTAAATTACTTTAAAGTATTTTTATTTTTTTCTTCAAATTTATTAGTTTGACTAATAAACTAATATATAATTTAAGAATATTTAACATATAAAATGATTAAGTAACTTATTTGTCTTCTTTAATCTCTCCAAAGAAAGTCAATTAGCTCTTATAATTAGGACTGGAGGTAGTATTAATTATTACTTCCATCCACTACCCTTATTAATTATAGGTAGACATTGAATAAAATAATTAATGCTCATTGGAAATAAGCAAGTGCCTTATATAAAGGATCAAATAAATTTATTAGTTAATGCCTTATAATAAAGATCAGAGGGGGTACTCATATAAGCAAAAATATAGCACCTCATGTTAGTCAGAAATTTTTCTTTAAAAAAATGTGAGTCATCCTACTGTGTTTTCCTTTCTCACATACCACTCTGGTCCTATTTATAAGTCTCTTTTGACAAAAAAAAAATTGGTCCTATTTATAAGTCCCATTTGACCAAATACATAAGATTGTGACAATTTTACCCATATTAGAGAGAGAATAAAAAGTTGAAAGTATCCAATCATAAATGAGGGTAAAATTGAAAATTCACCTCATAATCATTAAGCTAACTACCTCTCCTTAGTATGTGGAATTTAGTCAAAATAAGATTTATAAATAGGACCAGAGTGATACTCCATTAATAGGGTTCCAAAACCGACATCTGGATGCACTGAGTTCGTAGAATCTGGGGAGCAAATTTTGGAGAAGAGGAAGATGAATCAAACAGTGCTAGCCAATCAAAGTACTTTGCTTGATTTGCTGGAAACTCCCCCAGTTGATGGACACGTAAGGGTTTTTTTTTTCTTTTTTGCCTCTTTTCTTTTTTATTTTTTAAAAAATACATTTGCAGTCCTTGAATTGCCCACGTGGTCGTTCTTGAATTGCTGTAGGATATACCTTTCTGGAAAAAGTCATATAAATTTGTGTGTCTACGGATTTTAGGAATGTTAGGGTTAGTTTGGATTGAGGGATGGGGAAGAGAGAGGGAAAAAAAAATGAAAGGGGGAGAAAATGGGATTAAATTTTCAAGTAATGGGGCCCACATTATTTTCTTCTCATTCAAATTTTTTCCTCTTTCCTCCCCTTCCCTCAATCCAAACTAACCCTTAATCAAGAAGACATTGATATTTAATTGGGAAAAGTATTTGTCCAGTCATTGAAGATAAAGTTATTTCAAGTGACCTTAAAACTACATCGTTTCAGATTAATGAAGGGTGTGTTTGTAATTTTAGGTGAATTAATGAAGGGTGTTTTGGTAAAATTCATATGATAAAAAAATAAATAAAATTACAGAAACACCCTTCATTAATTCAAAACGACGTAGTTTTGAGATCACTGAAGATAACTTTATCTCCAATAACTAGAAAAATCCCTTACCCTTTATTTGCAGTGAAATACTTTCATTTCGCGTTTTGCATGGCGAAGCCTAACGTCGTGGTTGGTAATGTCACAATTTTCTGTCTAAAAAGTATTTTGCTTCAGAATTTTGATGGCCTATCCATAAAATCAAATTAAATATATATTCCACGTTCTCCAAATGGGTACACTAGAGAAACATTGTGATATTGTATAATATGATTACACATTAGAGAAACTATGGCCAACATCAGTAAAAATAAACCGACAAGATGAAGTACTATCATCGTTACCGACACGATCCACAATTAACATTAATTGTGATATTGAAAAAAATAAGAATAGATCAAAAAATCGCCACGTGTGAAAAACTTTTCCTCTGTGAAGGTTTCCTTTCCCTCTGATTAGGGTTCTTCCGCTATCAAAAGATGCAGCCTGGAGCTGCTAGAGTGGCGGTCAGCCCCTTCTCTTTGTAGGGTCTTTTCTCCCCTACCGGTGGAGTGTGTCTTGGTGGGTCCTATGTCGTGGCCAGTGGATGTGCTAAGTAGGAACGCATCCAGTCACTGCAGCGTAGCATGCGGGGTTGTAGGGTGGACGGAGGCAAGGAGGTGTTCAAGAATCAATTCCTGAGACGCCCTCCGATCCGACGACAATCTCCGATTGGTGTCCCCATGGCCTTCGAAGTTGAGGTACGGTTTCGAAGCGGTGGCTCTCGATCTTCCCTCGATCGCCAGTGAAAGGACGAACTTGATTGATGATTCGACGTCCAGAAGTAAGGGATCTCCTGTAGCTGGGGGCAGATATGTGGTGAAGGAGGGTCACACGAAACATCGGAGCTCAAAAGCGCCATTAGGAATCCCAGGTGATTCTAAGGTGATGAAGAATCGAGTTTAAGGGTGGACCCGGTTTCCAAAGGATGAGTACGGACAAGCTTTATACGTCTAGATCTTTTTTTTTTTTAATAAATTTTTTTTTAAAAGATAAAAAATCTAAAATAAAGATAATATTTAAATTAATATATTTTTAAAAATTAAAATTTTTATTTAAAAAATTGGATCTAAACTATCCAAATTTGATTATAAACCGTCGTCCATACGAATAGGAAACGCAATCAGTAGCACTTGACACCAATTTTGTCATTTATTTTTACAACTAAAACGAGTTTAGAGTTTAGTAGTAACTCAAAACTGTTATGTAAATTATGTGGCACGAGTTTAACTTTGTCACTCTGAAATAATTATGATATGCGGTATTTATATGATGTATATAATTATGTCAAACTTCAAAGTTTTATAATAAATGCACATATTTCTGGCGCATTTTCGAACAAGTTGTTATTTTTTTGTTCAAAAAGAACAAGTTATTATTTTCAACAAAAAAAAATATAGTTTACAAAATTATTTAAATCTTGATCAATTTTATTTTTTGATGGCTTACCAATATCGGACAGGCTCAAACTTTTTGCCAGATCTAGTCGGTCAATCCAAGTTCAATTTTTTGTTGATTAGGCCATTTTATTTAATATGTCATCGTGGTTGAAGTTGTCTCTAATCTTGTTGCATAGAGGTCTCTTATATTTGTTAGTTGTGGTAGTTTTTTTGGGTTTAATATTTCTCCAAACACCGGAGATAAGGTTCTTTCCAGTGACCCGAAAACTACACCGTTTCACACTTTTTTTAAAAAAAAAAGATATCTAATTCACTCGCTAATTACCTTAAATCCCAATTACCAAGAGTCATCCTTCGGCAGTTTCTTTAAATTTTTTTAGTGTGAAATAGTGTAGTTTTGAGGGTCACTAAAGAAAATCTTATCTTTGGTGACTGGAGAAATATTAATCCATATCTTTTTTTTTTTTTTTAAAAAGTACACTTATAATGAAATAAAAATTCCAAATAAATATGAATTGAACTTAGAAAACCCAAAAAATCTGTATGGAAAGGATAAATAAATAGGTACCAAGAGACTAATTTAAGATTTTAAACATTATGTTTTTACCAAAATGCCCTTCAAATTTTTTTTTTAAAGAAAAGAAAAAACTCTCATTGGTGCTGAAGCTCCGGCGGTTGGCACCACCCCGCTGGCAGGCAGAACTCTGGTGACAATTTGAATCATGATATTAACTACTTGAGTATAGTGATTGACTATTTGAGCTCCCTAAACTCTATCAAGCGCTGTTGACAAGTTAATTAAAGGAAATATGAAAGGGGGTGGTAGAAACTTAAATTATAGAAAAGACACAAAACGTAGAATTTTCACTTTTTACTACTTAAGGTTAGAGCTCAAAATTTTATATATATATACACACATACACACACACACAAATAGGGGGAAAAAATCATAAATCACTACTTAAAATTTAATGAATAGCTTCATATTTAAAAGATATAAGTCATATAACTATATATAACATTTTTTAAAAAAAAGTTATGTTAAAAAAATCTACGTTTATAACCATAGAAATACGTTAAAAACTATATATAACTATCAAGTCTCCACCCTCCAGTAATCCCGAGTCCAAGATGTATGATGGAAATAGGGTTTTCAACTTTTCATCCTTTTTTGGACAAAAAAAAAATCTTCCTTTTTTTTGTTAAAGTAAAAACGGTAAGTTTTTACCAGTTTCTACTCATGACAGTTCTTACTTGCATTTTAGCATGTATGACTCTAGTAAAAACGTAGAAACGTAAGCTTTTATATTTTGACACTACTTTTTGACAACACTGATTAAAGGCAATGACAACTTGAAAGTAGTCATTAATAAACTAGGAAGTACAATTTGTCAATCGTTATATTCAAGTTGTTATTGCTTTTATTCAATTTGTTAATGACATCTAATAAGATTTATAGAGCTAAAGTAGTCAATCCCTATATTAAGGATGTGCTTGGTTTGGGTGAAAGAGAGGAGGATATTAACCAAATTGTCGTTAATGAAGGAAATATTCTTTTTCTATTGAGAGGGTATTTTTGAAATATTGAAAATTTTCCATGGACTATATAGTAAAAATGAGAGAAAAAATTTCTCTCCTTTCCCCTCAGACCAAACAAACTCTAAAGTACTTAATCCTATTAGTCAAAGTGTTGTTGGAGCTCCAACTGCTAGAGTCTGCTGGGGGATAGTGCTAGCAAGGGTTCTTTATTTTTTAAAAAAATAAAATAAAAATTAAGAGGCATTTTAATAAAAGCACATCATTTAAAAATTCCACAATAATCTCGAAACATATTTATCATTTTCATATATTAACAGTCTTTTTTGGGTTTTTCAAATTCAGACGGTATTTATTTAAAGTTTTCCCCGTAATCAAACCAATTTAAGGGAAAAATATTGCAAACCAATGTGGATATTAATCAATATAGTCACTTGTTTGAAATATGGATTAGATTAATAATTATTGTTAATCACTTGTTTAAAAAGAAACTCCTACCCCTTATGTCAATCTAAGTTAATTTTGTTTTCCAAATTTTACTATTCAACAAAAAATATAGTATTAACTCAAAACTAGGATATGATAATATTTCAAAAAGGGTTAAAAAGGGGGTGATTTGTTGGGGAAATAGTGGGTGATCAATCATTATTGATTTGTCATTTTCAATGAAATTAAAGCATGAGGTGTTGGGAGGCATGTCACGCTCCATCAACACCATTATCATACCATCTTTGGCTATTTGGACGAGGGATTATTATTAGGTTCGATAAAAAAGAAAAGGGATTATAAATAGGTCTGATTCATTCACTATTTTTATAAATATGCGTACAAATTTTAAATAATTCTTTCCAAACTTTTCACAGAATGATTTGTAGTTTCGAATGATTTTCATACATTTTTAAAATGGGAAAATTCATAATAAAATTCTGTGAATTTTTTTATTTTAAAATAAAATTTTATGTTTTGAAAAATGTATACAATATTTTACATAAGGATAAAACGTAAGTTTATTAAATTTTAACAAAAATCTTTTAAAATAAGTACTCTTCCAACCAATTAATAAGGTATTAGGTAATTAAGTAGGAAATCAAAATAAGAAACATACATATCGAGACTCTAAGGTTCCACACACACTTTCAACCTCTAAGAGTAAACAAGAGTTATCAAGGGAGATCGACGATATCAGACTATGTGAGAGTTCGGAGAAGTTATATTAGGTCGGAGAGGTCCAACATACGCAGGGGCTATTAATTCAATAATCTTTTCCTAACGCCATTTTAAATTTTAAATAAGGGCGTTTTTTAAAAAATAAATATACTTAACTAATTTAACTATTATCCTTAATCTCTCCAAAATCTGATAAATGTCCTATAATTAGGACAAAAAAAGTACTTATTTTAAAATATTTTTCATAAAATTTAATAAACTTATTTTTTTTGGAAAACAAGTATAATTTATTATAGTTCCTTTTTTTTTTTCTGGGTACCCTTGAGATTGCATTGTGATATATAAAAATTCATGATGAAAGATCTGAGAGGGAAAATATTAGTTTAATGATCATTCTCATACCTTTTTTTGAAAGAATCAATTATGATATAAAAAATTAAGATGATCTTTTTGAGATGCATGATTGTCACTTTGGCCGTTCTTCTTGGCACGACTTGATCAAATAGTAATGCAAATGCACTAAAACAGAAGTCAAAAGTTTGCCAATCTGTCATGCTAATTAGCCTCACTTATAAAAAGTGAGAATCTTGTTCCTTCTTCCTCTATTTTTAAATGTTGGTATTATTTGATCGCCAAATAGCAATTTTTTTATTTAGTATTCAATACATTACCCATTACAATTTTTTTTCTTAGGTATAGATCTCCTCATATTAGAGATAATCATGTTTGAAACACTATTGAACACTAAATACTGACAAACACCTTTCTCAATAGAGATTTAAACCTTAATTTGCCTCGTTTAACTAACTAGCTTCTTTTTGTTAAACGCAACATTATTGGTAAGCATTACAATTTTTTAGTTAGTCCTAAAGCCCAAAGAAGACTTCAGAGCTTTTTTTTTTTTTTTAATGTTATATTTTAGAATTTATGTGTAGATATGATAATGCAAGCCAACCCGCAAATTCCAGAGTAAGTTAAAACTAGCCTATCTTCTAGCGGGTTAGAAAAAATCCAAGTTGATAAGTCGACCTGCCTTTTCATTTCAAGTTTTCAACATTTCAAATATTCTTAAAACGTTTAAATTAAATAAAAAAATTAAAAAAATTCTATAATTTCATAAATTTTTGTAATTAAATTAACCCCAAAATTACAAAAATAATTATATAAATTATTTTACATAATCATTCTACCAGTATAAAAATAATAAATCAACGAGAAATCAAATTCATGTGTCTTTAATGGTGTTGGGAGATTAAGATGATGAGATCGAGAAAGGGTGAAGCAGTATGGTTATGACTTATGAGGTTGCGTTTTGACTACCATGTGACAGTGACATGTGTCTTTAACGGTTAAAGTTAACTTTGTTAATAAACAGGTAATATCGCTATGTTTTTATACTAGACTAAAAAAGCTTCTAAAGCAACATTGAGATTTTACAAATACTTTAAATATAGATTTACACCTTCACCTATTTAAGTATAAAACCATATCTTTTTTTTTTTGGGGGGGGGGGGGAGCATGTCAAGAGAAAGAGGATGGCGGATCCAGCTTGCTGTTAGAGATATTTCTGGTTTTGAAGAAATTTTCTGAGGCTAGAATAGTACCTTTTTTTTTTAATTGAAATTTTAGGAAAGGGGTTGGGTTCACCCACGATCTAAGGGCAGGGCGAAATCTCCCTTCCTCCTAGGTGATAGGGATGTTGAGCAGGACAAGCCGTCTATAACCCTTAGACATTAATCTAGGCACCTAGAAGATAGGATACCTCCTCCAACGCCTTAACCAACTCCAGAATCGAACCCCCTCCCTTTAGTGAGAGTGTCCAACTCATTTACCAGTTGAGCCCAAAAACGAGGTGTGACTAGAATAGTACATGTTTATAGGGAAGGTAATACTTGTATTGATGTTCTTGCTACCCTTAGGGTTATGCTATGTGTTGCCATTTGGCTACCCCAGCCCACCACTTTTTTGTATGTTTGTCCCACAGACCCAACCCTTACTAGTATTACCACATTAAAGATGTCACTTGCCACCCCTCGTCCTTAGGTTCAACTGGTGAAGAGGTCAGACTTCCTCACCTAAAGGGAGGGGATTTGATTCTAGAGTTGGTCAAGGCACTGGGGGAGGCATCCTAGAGGTCTATAAAGTAGTGAAAACGCTGAGTGGAGGTGGAGGCATGTGTACTCTCCGGCCCAGTATGTCCTATGGACTGAACTCCAAGTGCCCCTGCCCTTGGATTGTGGGTGAGCCCAATCCCTTTCCTAAAATTTTTCTAACCAAAAAAAAAAAAAGGATGTCACTTGCCAAGAATCCCACCCCATATTACCACCTCTACAATTGCGAGTTACACATATAAAAATACTTTCAAGTTTACATAAAAACAAGATTATGTTAGGAGTAGGATTGAACCTTCAACTTTATATTCATGAATTGCATTTTTACCTAACAAACTACTTCCCTTAATATATATATTTGAGAAGTTGATTTTAATCCTAAATATAAGATAGTGTTTTCATATTTATCACTCTTTTTTTAATTTACTTTTATTAATAATCTCTCAACAGTAATCAAGAAGAAGATGGAATGAGGAAATTAAAGAATATAACTAAAGGTCTTTTAATAAAATACATTGTATTAATTAATTTAACCAACTTTCTTAATCTAGTCAAATTATATATACATATCTTATATTAAGAACCGAAGGAGTAACATTTAACAACCATAAGCTGTGGTTTGTAGTCGTCGCAGAAACATTTTAAAATGTTAATTTCAACTTTCCTGATCTCGCCAGCAATCCAACATAAGCTTCCCCCACCCCCCAAAACAAACAGCATAAGTTTATAATGCAACTTGCATGTTATTCTCCAAAAATCAAAAGCGACCAGATTTTTTTTTTTTTTTTAAAGGATGATCATTCTAAATGGAGGAGTTTCACAAACTTAAGGCAGTGGATTCATGGTTAATTGGTCATGCCTTCAACTTGAAAGTGGGAGTGTCCCAAATAAATCCAGTGCAATGACCAAGCAAAACACAACATCCTAACAACACACTGAAACGAAGATTAAACCAAGCTATGCTAAACGTAGTATTTCCTAATAACTACACACTAGAAGAAGAAGAAGAAGATCAATCGCAACATTCATCGAAACATGGCTTGAATTTACAACCATCATAGTTCATCATCAAAGCTAAATATTTTAGTATTTAGTAGCATACGATGATTATCATGGACTGAAGTGGGAAGTAGAGCCGCAGTCAATACATTCTTCTCGTCTGCTCAAAATCGGACCCGTTTGGCATCACTTTCGGGGACGCTCGCATCAAGTCCATTGCCTCTCCCTGAACTACCAGTTTGTCCAGAAACCTGCCAAATCATACAGGTCAGCAGCAATCTCATCTGCCTTCTGAACTTCTCATGATACAAAAAAGTCATTTTAAGGCTCACATTTTCCTGAACTGAGCGAAAAATATAAACAATATTCTAGCTTGCCCTGAACTATCATTGAATACTAACTCAAGGAACTCACAGTTTCATCTGGAACTACAGCATATCTCTCTGATGGTGAGACCCAAGTTCTCCCTGTACGGCCATCATAATGCAGATAGATTTGGAAAACGTAGGAAATGGCAACGGCCAAAATTAATTATAATAAAATTGGTGCAAAAAACAACGCACCAGATGATGGATCAGCCTTTGAGGAAGATTCTATGTGCCGTCCGCAAGACCCATCAACACTCAAGAGCTCAATAATTGAAGGTACGTTACTACAAATTCCGAAGATGACATTCAAAACTCAGGACTAATGATGAGATGCAACTATTGTCTCTACGTGTTAAGGACTAGGCTCCAGTTTCAACATTGATAAGCAATATGTTTATAATGCTTAAAGGGCTAAACGTACAAAGGAGCATAATTCCGCCATGTCAGAATATCCCATGACATTAACTAAAAGCAAGGATTTTATAGAGAAGAAAATGCCAAGATGGCAGCTACACAAGGCCAATCTCCTTCATAAAGGATTTCATGACCCTTGACAAGTCTCAACAAATTAAGGGCAGCAATGAACATCAAGGAACCTCTTCCCAATTGATTTGATAATCTAATCATTCAAGTGTACACAAGATTAAAGGACCTTCTTGAACCAATTGATTTACACTACTCATAAATCAATTGCTTCGAATGATGCCTTTTAAAACCAAAGAGAAGACCTACAAATTGCCTACAATAGACAATTCGACGGTCTCAACAAAATCATTCAAGTGCACATGCAAATTACCAGTCAACGGTTTCACCATTTCCAAGTTGTCCATTTGTGCCCCTTCCCCAAGAGTATACATTTTGTCTATCAGTAACAGCAATGGTGTGTCTCCATCCGCATGAGATCTGAGCTACTTTCTGCCAAGGTAAACAAAAAATAAATACATAAAAAAAGAGCAATTTTTTTTAATATACATTAAGGCATTTTGAATTATTTTGGTGTGGGGCAGGGAGGCAACGCATTGCGGTCTCAAGAAGGTACCTGGTCAAGGGGAAATTTCACTGGTACAGGAGAGCAATGATCAACATTGTCACCTACTCCAACCTGTCCAAACTGCATTTAGAGAAACACAGAGTCAAACAGGTCGAGAAATGAAATATATGTGCCACAATATATCAATACAAGACTAGGAGCTACTTTCTTCTTAGGAAAGAAGTATCGTATATATTATACCATCTATTCGTCAATAAGTTGCTAATTATTATTTAAGTAACAAGCATCGTTAGTATAATACAAAATATAACAAGATAGGAGAAGAGTAAAAAGTTTTCATCAACCTTGTTCCAACCCCAGCCATAAAGTTGTCCGTCAGATGTTATTGCCATACTGTGCCTCCAACCACCTGATATCTGCAAGAATTCGGGAAAAAATTTCAGAAACAGACGACAACTATATCCACAATGCCAAACACCAAAAATATTTCTCCTACAATTGCAGAAGATTCTGTTTGGCCCTTTTAAAAAAAAAAAAACAGAGGAACATAATCAGAATTAACGTGACACAACACAACGAAGCTTTTGTATACTAGATGAGACTTAGCCGCAGTCTAATCCATTCCAAAAAAATCGTGCTACTGAGACTCAGGGAATAGAGGACCAACTAAAGAGAACTTAGATCTTTCAAACCACTTAAATTTCCATGAAGTCAGAAAAACCCAAAAAGGATGATACATGGGAATATGATAAAGGGGCAACCTGAGAAATGAACTTATCGCTCAAGGCCTGAAGATTGTGGGGCACAAGGTGGTCCTCAAAATCCCCATGTCCTAGCTGGCCATATTTACTCCATCCATATGTGTATAGTCCTCCAGAAGAAGAAACAGATATTGTGTGCCGCCAGCCACAAGCAACCGTGACCATCTTGTCACCCTTTAACTTTTAAACAAAAGGACAAGCAATGGCCAATTAGGGACAAAGATAAATACTGTAAAGAGCAATATTTTCATCTACTAGTAATCTAGTATGGAGGCATACTAAATAGTTTTAAGGTCAACCAACAAAACACTGGTAAGAACCCATGAAATGCTTCATCTTCTGTATTACATTGCAAGTAAAACTTTCTCAGGAATCAAGCACTGGATAAAGTCATGTATTGTTCAAATTATGGTCAAGAATACGATCATCATAGTCTAATCAGGAAAGATGAGATGATACCGATTTGAGGACATACATGAACAGAAGAAACTTTCTCAGGAAACAAGCGATCAGATCTGTCTCCCAACCCCAAGTTTCCATATCGTCCCCAACCCCATCCAAACAGTTCCCCATGTTCAGTGACAGCTGCACTATGTTCCGCACCAGCAGCAACCATTTTGATAGGTACTCCCTACAATGGTGGAAAATTTCACAGTTTTGTCCATAAATATTATGATTTTCTGCTGAAAAATGAGATAGATGGTGCAGATCTTAAGATCTTTCATAATTCTTTTCCATGACAAAAGCTGTATTGTTCTTGTTGCTTTCCTTGTTATCAGCACTGTTTACAAAATATAAAACTACTACTGATGCTTTTACGGGAGGTTAGTTGATAAGTTAGTCGTAATCCCAATGATTCAACTCCACATTTTTTTAATTCAAAATTCAATCTAGTGGTTTCCGCCCAATAGAGAAAGAACAAAACAGGGCTGAAGGATGCAGAGGATGCTAACATCAAAACTGTTGTCTGCAATCAGTTGTTGAATGCATACTTCTTTTTATTCACAAATAAATGCAAGAACAAAATTATACTAAACAATCTCTTTCATATTGCAATCCGTTTTCTGGATATTGTTTTTCTGACGATACAAAATTCATTTTTGAGTCAATACAGATGTAAAGCACTTGTTGACATTTTATGAGCTCAGGTGTGAGACAACACAGTAAAACACCATTTATTAAATGGTCATTTTGTTTACAGGCTTAATACCTTCTGCTTCTATAGTTCTATATTGCACATTTGCACCTTTATCATCTAAAAGCACAAATCAGGTACCAATTTTTTCTCACTGTACACAGCATGAAGCATGCAAACCGCCTTGAACTTTATTATTGGTGTCTACTTCTATATTGCACTTTTATCATCTAAAAGCACAAATCAGGTACCAATTTTTTCTCACTATACACAGCATGAGGCATGCAAACTGCCAAGAACTTTATTATCGGTGTCTAACAGAGTAACAGACCACTCAATATGTTATGGTAATGTTAAAAATATGGCTAAAAAATAGTTAAACGTGACTATTAAACCATCGAAACCACTCCATGCTAAAAATAAACAGTCATTATTCTTTACCAATTAGGCTCTTGAAAGGCATAAAGATTGATTAAATTAAGAGTAGTCGTCTTTTATGTTGATTTAGAAAGAGGTGGGGCTCTTGAAAGGCATAAAGATTGATTAAATTAAAAGTAGTCGTCTTTTATGTTGATTTAGAAAGAGGTGGGGCTCTTGAAAGGCATAAATATTTATTAAAATAAAGAGGTAATCTTTTATGTAGATTTAGAAAGAGGTCTATGTAAGCAATTTCGTGTATTAAGGCTACAGTGAATGCAACTTAACATTGTATATTGATGCTCACTGATTGAATGTTTCACCATACACACTAGAGGTAAATAACACTGAAAGCAGTACCTGAAATGTTTGAATTTTTTGTGGCACAAGAGAGTCCTCTGTGGTGCCAAGTCCAAGTTGACCGTTCTGATTCCGCCCCCAACTTCAACCAGGAGAGTAAAAGTCAAGAACCTCCAAATATGCAAATTATTGTAAAATGCAACAGTTGTAGCAATAGATGAAAACACTTGTCTTTAATAATCAACAAGTTTGGTTGATATGCTCTCAAATCAAAATTAAAGAAAAAATGGAAAGAAACTTTATCTATAGAGATAAAGATACTCACTAGGATGGAATTTTCAGCTTCAACCAATACACTCAATTATGCAACTCAAACTTTATAGATCAAGTAAAAATGATTTGAAATTGGAAAAAAGGTTAGAACCAAACAACAAATAATGGCCAAATTTTGAGCAAGAACTGCTCACCTCTGCACCTCGCCTTCCATGGTAACTGCTAAACAATGGCTGTCACCACAAGCAATTTGCTTTATCCTTAAACCCTGCAACGCTTTAATCGGCAGAGGAGTGAACAAGTCACTAGAATTACCGTGGCCCAACCTTCCAAAATCACCCCTGAAAAGATAGAAAAAGAAGAAGCTGCTTATGGTTGTTCATAAAAACCTAATAGTACTGATGTCGCCCAATTGATAGATAAACCATGGAAGAAAGAATTCCTCTGGACAAGATAAAAAATTTTCAGGAGTTACAAGGGATAAAAGACAACAAAAAACATAATAAGCCCACAAACACATGATATTATGACTTTTCATACAGCATAGCAGAATGTGCCCAATTTTTCAGTGCCACACAAATCCAACTTGACTTTGTCATATGCAGGAATTATCTTACACATAGTGATTAGAGATCCCTAAAACAAGGCAAATCTGTTAACCAGTTAAGCAACAATATCATATTTTGCTCGTGTTAAGAATTCTCCTAGTGATGTTTCATTTTAGGATGCTACCCTTCTCTTCCAAAATATGAACTTTCTGATAGTCATTGACAGATATTACTGACAATTTTATACATACAATTGATGGTTGATTAAGGCGCATGTATCACAAAAGAGCTGCAGCATCTGATACATCAGTGCATGGGCAAACTAGTTTGGTTCCACTTTCAGTACAATTGATGACAACACACGCTAGCCAAGGGTAAAAAATTGCGTTTCTAGGGAAGGTGAGCGTTTTGTTTTAGGAAGGTCAACGTTAAGAAAATTAGTTAAAAGATAGAGAGCACACCATCCCCAACTAAATACTTCCATGCGGGACTCTGAGTATGCAATCGTATGGTCAGCTCCGCAAGTAATAGATACTATTTCTTGGCCATCCAGTGAACTCAGTTGTGTAGGGAAAAGTCGATCCTCAGCATCACCATGGCCCAATTGCCCATCCTCTCCCCGTCCCCACGAGCAAACAACATTCCCAGCTGTGAAGGATCGGCAATGAGCAAGCCGTCAGTTCAACAAAGACACAAGTGAAGAAAATTATAAAATCAATACCATGCAAGAATGCCAGCTTTTGATGCAAAAATGACAAAGCCAGCAGATGTGTATTTTATGGTTGATATAATCACAACCTTTTAAAAAAAAAAAAAATTTGGGAACAAACGCAGTTCTCGGCTCTTGCAGCAGCATAACGAAAAGTCAAAGCACAAACTCGAAATCTTGCCTATAATTGATCTACCGCAATTGATTGATTATAAAACAGGGTTGGGTGTAAATCAAGTGGTTATCTTATCTAAACAGTAAAATATTCCCGAGAGAGGCAACAATGCACTCCTCGTTAAGCCACCGTTCAGAAGTTCAAGCCAATGCCGATGACCCAAAACAAAATGATGACTTCCAATTTCATAAATTTCCAAAACGATCTACCCAAAATGAAAGCACGAACAAAATTATAGGTTTAAAAAAGGAGAAAGAAGTAAAAGGTCGGCGCTTACAGAGCAGGGCAACGGAATGGCTAGCACCGGCGGATATGAAAAGCACGGTTCGAGGAGGAGCAGAGGCATCACTCATCATGACTTCCTCTTGGACCATCATGTTGAGTGGTTGAGGAGTGAGTGAGAAAGTCTCGTGGTGAAGAAGGCCAGAACTGAGAATGAAGATATTAATAGGTGGCCAGATATGCGTAATAGTGAAATTGATGGGACGTTATGTAAAGAGATAGTTCAGAAGAGCAATTAAACCTCTTCACAGAGGAGAAGGCTAGGTTTAGCGGTAGAGACAGGTCGAGAGTAGAGAGAGTGAGATTGGGTGGGGAGGCAGGTATTGAATCAACGACGGCATTGAATGCGTCGGGGCCCATTAGATCGGACATTTTACTACCGCCGGTGAACCGGATCTGCATTGGCGCTTCCGTTTAATTTTGGTGAACTCCGTCAATTTTCATCTTCCCCCGCCACACACTCCTTCTCCTTCTTCTTACCGCCGCCTTCTTTTGACCTTTAATCAGAGAAAATTGCATTTAGGTCCCAGACAAGGAAAAATATGATAAAAGGTCCCTTAAATTCTTAAAATTACATTTAAGTCCCTTTAAACTACTTTATACTACCTCTGATTTTAATTATAAAATATATTTAACCGATTTTAGAGGGATTAGAAATATAAATTAAATTTGTTAATTTTATTCATTTTTCTAAAATGTCCTTATATAAATTTTACACTCCAATTACTTTAATGATTTCGTATAATCCCTCGTTCATATTTTAGAAAGAAATTGAAGAGTTATTTTAGAAAGAAATTAACAAAAATTAAAATGTTGTGTTATAATTAGAATCAAAACTAACTCCCAAATATTGTCCTATAATTAACACTGAAGAGAGTAATAAATTTCAATTCTACTAACAAGTTTTTAAGCGCTGACAAATCCATGGATATTCAACAATTGGAATTCATCGCAAAAAAAGTCCTACGGGAATTACATACAATTTTTAGATTTCAATAGATTATTTTAGGCTAAAGTATACTTTTAGTCTTTTAAGTTTTATATAAGGCACATTTTTTATCCCTTAACTTTATAAAGTATACTTTTGATCCTAAAATTCTAACACCTTTAATGTTATTAACGGAAAACGCTGACGCAGTAAACTTAAGTGTGACCACTAACATTTAATTACAAAAATTTTATATATTCTTTAATTTATTTATATTTTAAATTTAAGCTTAATAACATTTAATTACACAATCGTCACTTAAATTTACACCTTTATCAGTTGAGTTTGCATTTTCCATTAGTAAACTTAACGGTGTTAGAATTATAGGACTAAAAGTATACTTTATAAAGTTAAGGGACCAAAAGTATACTTCATATAAACTTAAAGGACTAAAAATATACTTTAGCCATTATTTTATCATATTTTCTCTTCCAGTCTACTGTACCATCTTCCTCACATTCACTCTCCTGTTTCAACTTTCAACGACTCTGATTGATATATTTTCTTTACAGAATTTATGCACGTGAATAACTTCTAGTTTTAAAAATGGATTAAGGTGTAATTTTACTAATGAACTATTGGTCCAGGAACGTCCAACACAATTAACTATTAAGTGAACCAAAAATACCAAAAAAAGTTTTACTCAGGAGCGTCCAACACAACGCCGTTAGACAAAAGTTAATGTCCGTTATCTAAGGTGCAAATTGGCCAACAAACTTTTAGTTAGGAGCGCCCGGCACAAAATTCTAAATTTTACTAAATTAAATAAGTTTTTTCTCAATTGTCATTATTCAAAATTACTTGTATATATATCTATGGATAAAAATTACTCATTCTTCAATTTTGTCAAAATTATAATTTGTTAAAATAAACAAAATTTTTAATTAAAAAATTTAATTATATGATTTAAATAAAACTCAAGGTGTTTTATTGTTTAATTTATATGTTAAACAAATATATATGTGTGAGATTTATTTTTAATGGATATCAATATTGATACTTAATAATATAAATCCCGCAACTTGATGATATATTTGTTAATTAAATGATCTATTGACAAAATTGATGATATATTTTTTATTTTAGAAAATTATAATATTGACAAAATTGAAGAATAAGTAATTTTTATCCATAGATCATAAAAATCTATACAAGTAGTTTTGAATAATGACAATTGCGAAAAAACTTATTTAATTTAGTAAAGTTTAGAATTTTGTGCCGGGCACTCCTAGGGTAAAAGTTAGTTGGCCAATTTGCACCTTAGATAATGGACATTAACTTTTGTCTAACGGCGTTGTGCTGGACGCTCTTGAGTAAAACTTTGTTTAGTATTTTTGGTTCACTTAATAATTAATTGTATTGGACGCTTCTAGACCAATAGTTCATTGATAAAATTGCACCTTAACCCTTTAAAAATAAATTTTGTTGGCTTACTATTATAAAATTTAGAAAAAAGTAATATAAATATTATTTCCGGATGGGAATCTAAATTTTAATATTTAGAAGTAAAAACCAAAAAACCCCCAATCACTCAATATTTTTATACATATTGTCAATACTGATTGATTTTGTCAACAACATTATTTTTTTTAGTCAATTTCATTACTCAATTAGCCACAATTCAAAATTCTTTATCAATTTTTTTACACATTTTGTCTATATCTATTGATTTTGTCAAACTTATTACGGGCTTTGTCAAAATTATTACTCCCTACAGTCCTACTTATATGAATATTTTTATAATGTAATTTACGCTACAAAAATATTTTTATAATTACAATTGAAGGTAGTACTTTTTTTCTCCCCCCTCTCTAATCTGCCCCTCCTCCTCTGTATTTTACCCCTCAACCTTTTTCATTGTCAATGCTTCGGAGTCCATATTTTTCCTCCTCCAAAAAAAACCACTTCATTGTCATTCACTTACTCAATCATTGAACCTCCAGTCAACAAAAAAAGCAATATGAGGAAAATCTTCAGCAATCAAGGACGACATTGTCAAAGGGCAGACTCAAAATCAGATGATGCATATGATAACATGATTCTTACAATTTCTCGAAGGCCGATAGATGTAATCTTCCGATAAGGATCTTAAACAGGGGCTCATTTGAATAACAGATACAACAAAACTGAGCAGAAACTCTTCACCCTTGTAAAGTGGCACCAGAAAATGTACAACCATTTACAATTATCTGTATTAACGATGTTTCTGATATTTTAAGAAACATAAAAATAATGGGAAATGCAGAAAAGCATAGGAACAAAAAAGGAAAACTGGATTTGTATACTATAAAAATCAAACTTGTAGCACCAAGCTGGGGAACAAAATAAACTTATGTATGATACGTTCAAACACCAAAAGCAATAAGGTGGGGGCAATTAACGGATAGTTGAGTTGCTTTAGAGCTGTTTGAATCGGTATTAGAAAAACAAGTTCATACAAATTTAAACAAAACTCTTCTCACAAGATTATTTCGTATATCCTAACATGCGTAATTTCAAATTAGAGCATATAAAACATTTACATGCTGAATTGTATGAACAAAAGTCATACAGTACTTTTTAATGGATGTATCAAAAGAAGGAACGTGAAGACAATTTTTGAATCTTTTTGCCGAAAGACACTCCTACTACTTGCCATTTAGCATTGTGACCGTAACTTGGTTCACATTGAGTCCATAAGATAGGCCAACAAAAGGTGAGGCAATACTAGTAGCTTTTTATTTATTTTGTTCTATACTAGTCCTAATTATATAATGATTATTTTTTGTGCCAGTCATTTATTATTTTATAAAAATTTAACCTAATGTGTTTAAGATTAATATATTTTTTTCAAAATTTAAAATGTTAATATTGATATTTTGTGTTAATAAATTAATAGTGTTAGCATTATAAAATTAAAAAGACACTTCATAAAATTAAGAGATTGAAAGTAAAATTTTATATAAAGTTGAAGGATGAGAATTATATTTGGAAAAATATAGAAAATTAACTCTAAAATCGCAAAATCTTAAATTGGGTTTGTTATCAGGAGTTGATAAAAGAATAATAAAACTTAATAAGCAATTTAAAACTCCTTTTTTTATATTTTTTAATATTTTTATGTATTATATTTATTTAGATTTAAATTATATGCTGTTTTATGATATGTTTGTTAGTATCTCAAATTAATTAATTTTCATAGCAGAATTAAAAATTAATTAATTTGAGATACTGAGTGTAAAAAAATATCAGAAAACAGTATATAATTTAAATTTAAATAAATACAATACCAAAAAAAAATACTTATATCTTTAATTAGAAGTATAAACACATAATAAACACCTAAATCTAAACATGTAATGTGGACTCAAGTTTCAGGGGCTCCATCTATTGGGGATTCAATCTATCTTTCTAGAGTTCCCAGTTGCTCAAGATTTCAGGGGCCCTGTTGTTGATTCATGAGAGAATTCTAGAGATTGAGAGCGATGCTGCGTTTAGGATTGAGGATTATTGAGGGGTAATTTTGTAAGAACACTCAAATTTAGAAAACCCAGATTTCTACCCATTCATCTATTTGTACTTTAGCATGTTCAATAGAACTTTTGGGTATTTGATAATTCATGTGGTATTTTTTTCCCCCTACCTTTCTCTATAATTTTTCATACGTGTATCAAAATGAGTTTTATCTGAAAAAGAAAAAAATTTATATAATACTACTTTCAGTCCTAAATTTAGGATATAATTTATATTATAAACTATGTCCTATACTTATGACGCAGAAAATATATACATGATTTGTTTCTTATATATATTTTTATTTTCCTCGATTACTATTGGTCAGAGTGGCACAAAATCCTTCCTTATTAAGTTGTTATTTATAGCGTTGATAATAATAATAATAAAAGTACTAGGTTGTAATTTATACATAGTGTTCATACGGGTGGGCCCAAAAAAATTAGTTTAGTCATTATTAGTACTCCCTTCGGTCCTAATTATAAGATAATATTTGAGAGTTAATTTTGGTCCTAATTATAGGATAACATTCTAATTTTTGTCAACTAGTAATATGTAGTTTTTTTTTTTTTTTGTCAACAACCGGCGCATTGATGTATTACTATCAAGCATTAATGTATCACTATCATCACGGCCTTCTGTTGTTATCAATATTCTTTTAAGATTGTAAATTTTTAAGTTAAAATTAATCATACAATTGATATATATATATATATATATATAGAACATTTCTAAGATATTCATTAAATGGAGAAAAGAGAGTACAGCAGTAGAGAGGCGACCACACGGGAAAGCCAGCAAATGCGAGAACAAATACAAGGGAGATACGACAAACACAAAACTACAAGAGCACTACAAGACAAATTGGGAAGACACAAAAAGGAAAAGCAAGACATTTTAAAAAAAAAAAAAAAAACAGAAAACAGTAAACTTTGCAGTCAACCAGGATCTGCAGGTCTGGAGCTTGAGAGGACACACGTTGAGTCGACTTATGGATTTCAAGTCTTCATGGAGCACTGAATGCAAAGGAGGTAAGGGCATGGTTACCCACCCAATGGGGCATACCTCCTTATCAGTAAGAACAGCCAGAGAGTGTGCTGCTTTGTTCCCCTGGCGAAAAGTGAATCGAATTGAGAGACTAGGCTCCGACTTGAGTAACATCAAGATATTATCAAGTATACCTCGAGCTTGCCATTCAGAGAGAGATGGTTCACCACTTTCCATACTATGCACAAGGATTTGACAATCGGATTCAAAGATGATGTTTTGGTTTCCCAGATCTTGAGCAATCATTAGAGCACGTTTCATGGCAAGCGCCTCTGTCATGAAGGCTGATATTGATTTTATTTTATCAACAAAAGCCCATTGTATATCTCCCCATTGATCTCTACAAATGATACCGATGGCAACTAGTGTCTCTGGATTATGAAAAGCTCCGTCGACATTGATTTTCAAAGAGGGTGTTAGCGGTGGTTCCCACTGAATAACAATCTTCAGTGTCGTTACCAGTTTGTACTAGCTGTTGCAGGGGTGTGCGCTCTACTAAAGTCGATCAAAGACTAGGTTGCTCTTCTAATTACTCCCACTGGCCCTAGAGTTGCGGCATTGAAAAGGACCTCATTCCTTTCCTTCCATATGTACCAGAGCAGCCAACATATATGCAGGCAATATCTGGATCCGTGAGGAGGATGGTGGGGCTCAAAATATTTATCCACCATTTCTGGATATTCTAAATTTGATCTAGGATGTTCTTGAGAGTAAGGCTACATCCAAACCAAACACATCGTACCCACGGGCAATGAAAAAAGAGGTGCTCCATAGTTTTCCTCTTGCCTTTACAGATGGGGCATAGGGGGTAGGCTTCTCTTTCTTTTAAGGAGGGCTTCATTAGTGGCTATCGCATTAGACGAAATTCTCCAGAAGTTGGCCACTCTAGGCGTCACCTGCACTTTCCATATTTGCTTCAATATGGCGTTATTTAAAACCACCGAAGGGCCAGAGTTGTGCATATTAGGGAGAGGGTGGGAGTTAGTGAGGTGGTATCCTAGTCTGACCGAATAAATACCATTTTTTGCCAAGGTCCACATTACTTTATTCGTGGAAGGCATCCGTGATATTGGGATGATTGAAATAACCTCTGCTTCTTGGGTGGTAATGGGGTGGCTGATTGGGTGAAGTTCCCAATTACGATGGACACTAGAAATTAGCGTTGCTACCTTTTGATTAAACTCTTGAAGGGTCCCATTTGCAGGTTGCAAACACCTTGAAGCCAAAGAAGGAATCCAATTATCCTGCCATACTCGTGGAGTTAGACCATCCCTAATGTGCCAACATAAGTCTTTTTTAATGAAATCACATCCCTCTAGGATACTTGACCAACTCCAAGAGGCTATATGGCCTTCAACTGCATCAAGAAAGGAACAATTAGGGAAATAGAGGCCTTTCAAGACTCTTGCCCACAATACCTTAGGATGTTGAAGAAGGCGCCAGACCGTTTTTGCAAGAAGGGCATCATTAAATTTGGAGAAGTCCCGGAAACCCATACCCCTTTCAGCTTAATTTAGCTCGGGTTAATTTGTGCCATGCAACCCAATGGGTCTTGTTGTGACCACCCCACTAGAAACTAGCCACCAGGCTGTTGAGCTCTCTGTAGTTTTGTCCGAAGGACCTATAGCAAGTCATAGGCTATATAGGAATGGCATTAATGACCGCCTTTATCATGACTTCTCGCCTTGCAAACGAGAGGTGCTTGCTACTCCAGCCTAAGACCTTTTTGCTTATTTTTTCCCGGACATAGGCAAGTGCCTGGTACTTCGTCTTGCCCCAAACAATGGGGATGCCCAAATATTTGCCTTGGTCCAGGCTCTCCTCAATGCCTAGGTTGTCGTAGATATGTCGCGTTAGTGGCTGTGGGGTATTTGCTGAGAACATGATGCTGGATTTATCCAAGTTTGCTAGCTGGCTTGATGTTGTGCAATAAGTCTTGAGAATCTCGGCCAGAGCTTGGCAATTTCGCATATCTGCATGCATGAAAAACAAGGCATCATCTACGAAGAAATTATGAGAGATAATTGGGCAAGAGGTATTTAGTTTAATCCCTAGGAGCCTTCCCTGATTGATAGCACTATTAATTATACATGAAAGAGCCTCTTGGGACAAAATAAATAGATAAGGCGAAAGAGGATCCTCCTGACGGAGTCCTCTACTAGGGCTTACGGAAGCGATTTTTTCACCTGCAATACAGAGGTTAAGATGTATTATGTTCACACAATTCATAACAATATCGAACCATTTCGGAGAAAAGCCAAATTTTAGTAGCACCTGTCTCAGAAAATCTCATTCAACTCTATCATAGGCCTTGTTCATATCCATTTTTAAAGCAAATTCACATTTATTTCCTATTTTTCTACGCTTTAAATAGTGGAAGACTTCATGGTCTATAATTATATTATCCTGGATAAAGCGACTTCATACAATTGATATTCAAACTTTTGAAACCAATGACACAAATCATGTAGACTTTAAAATACGATAACTTCTATGTGTTAGCGGAAGATTATTTATACAATTATTTATATCTCATCTAGTCCTAATTATAGGCGAAGTTTGAAAGCTCTTTTTGGTCCTAAATACAAGATAAACATATGTTAATTTTTTATTACTATTATCCCTCCTTAATTGCACCAAATTGCTAGCATGTTTTTAATCTGTAACATGATATTAAAACCTAACTAGGGCATTAGGAAGATCAGCAAATCAATGAACCAGTCTCCTCGTAAGGCAGGTCAATAGTATTGGATAGGTTGATTGACTTGGCCGGATTTTACATTTTTCCCCCCTTATGTATCTGATCTAAAACAATATTGTTTCTAGTTCAAAGTAACGCAGAGCAATGGGCAGGTTGGATAGCCTATGCTTTAATCCATAGCTCGTCCATTTAACTTTAAATGGGTATGGGCTAACCCATACCCATACCCATATTTCAACCCATCTAAATCCATGTAAATGTGTTAGCATATAAATGGGCGTATTTCATCAGGTTTTGGGTAACCCATTTACATTTGAGTTGTTTATTTTTTAAGAAAAAATACACATAAGCATTAAACACACATTCAAATTCATGACAACATTCACATATTGCAAGATATTTGAAATCATTTGGATTATTTGGGACGTGATGTATTAGCTAGAAGATTGATTTAAATAAAAAATAATAATTCTTTTTGGAAACAAAAGCTGGACCACATAAATTTAAAGGGGGAAAAAAAAGTAGAGATGGAGGAACAAATCAATGAGAATTTAATGAAATAACATTTAGATAGTATGACCTGGGCTTGCTCTCTCGTTCTGGTTCAGGGGATAAAGACGACACCTACAAATGCTGACCCACGAAGATTACAAACTCTGATTCTCTTGTTTTAGTCAGTTGTGATGACTCGCAAGTTGAATAGGCAAATATAGAAAGAAAGAGAGTGAGAGTCAATACCTATTAGGGTTATGGTAGTTAATAAAATAAAATAAAAACACTTAATGGGTGGGTATGGGCAACCCAAAGGTGTGCCTATAGCCCATCCATTTAATTCTTAAATGAGCGGGTTTTAACCCAACCCATTATGGGTCTTTTTGGGCGGGCTAAAAGTGGTCCAATTACATAAGGTTGTGGGCAGGCTCACCTGGTTATGGGTTTCTTGCTCAGCCCTAGTTCAAAGCAGTATGCATATCTTAATGACTCTATTTTATTAGGTTATGTGTGATTTGTGTATGTAAAGATTAAGGTTTAAGAACCTTAGATTACTTATATATATATATATATATATATATATATATATATATCAGATACAATTATATTTAAGGGGTTTTTTTTATGACGTAAGGGTTAATATTTAATTTATATGGGGTTAAGGTGTAAAAATATACATGTGGTCTTATCAAAAATACACCCAATACTCAGTGTTTTTTTGGGGTCAAAAGTGTCTATGTGGTTATAAAAGTAGAACAAAAATACCCATTGATGGTTAGTTTGAATTTTTTTGTATTTTTAAAGCTGACATGAACGAAGACTTAGCTAAATTTCATTCCTGCTCGCAATGAAAAACTGGAAAAAAAAAATTACAGAAAATGAACCAGATAGTTTTGAAAATTACAGAAAAGCGGCAGCAGTGACGAGGAGGCGAAGATGGGCGGTTCGATAAGTAAGATTGAGATTGGGAGAGAGAAGGAGAATTGGATGGAAAAGGGCTGAATTGTAATTTCCAAACTATTTATGTCATTTTCTTTTATTTTCTCTAGTTTATTATTGACAACTAGGATGAAATTTAGTTGGGAAAATTACACACAGGTCCCAAGGAAGGGATATATTTACGTTTAGGTCCCGTCAATTCATGAAATTACTCTAAAGTCCCAAGGGACTTCATTGTAAATATTTCATATGAGTAAAAGACCTTATTGCCCTTTCAGAAGTTGTGGTTAATTTATGCATTTTGTGTTATTAATTTATGCATTTTGTGTTGTTATTCGCCTCTGGAACTCAGAAATCACAAATTCAAGGTTTTCAGAAGTTGTGGTTAATTTATGCATTTTGTGTTGTGAATTTATGTGTTTTGTGTTGTTATTCGCCTCTGGAACTCAGAAATTACAAATTCAAGGTTTTCAGAAGTTGTGGTTAATTTATGCATTTTGTGTTGTTAATTTATGCATTTTGTGCTGTTAATCGCCTCTGCAACTCAGAAATAAAAAATTCAAGGTTTTCAGAAGTTGTGGTTAATTTATGCATTTTGTGTTGTTAATTTATGCATTTTGTGTTGTTAATCGCCTCTGCAACTCAGAAATCACAAATTCAAGGTTTTCAGAAGTTGTGGTTAATTTATGCATTTTGTGTTGTTAATTTATGTATTTTGTGTTGTTATTCGCCTCTGGAACTCAGAAATTACAAAATCAAGGTTTTCAGAAGTTGTGGTTAATTTATACATTTTGTGTTGTTAATTTATGTATTTTGTGTTGTTATTCGCCTCTAGAACTCAGAAATCACAAATTCAAGTAGAAGGGCAATAAGGTCTTTTACTTATATGAAATAATTACACAGAAGTCCCTTGGGACTTTAGAGTAATTTTATGAATTGACGGGACTGAAACGTAAATATATCCCTTCCTTGGGACCTGTGTGTAATTTTTCCAATTTAGTTGAGTCGTTGTCTATATCATCCTTTAAAATATAAAAAAAGTCAAACTAACAGTTAATTGATATTTTACTCCATTTTCATATAAAAAAAACTTAGTGTTAAATGCAATTTTGATAAAACCACGTCTGCATATTTTCACGATAACCCATTGATATGGCATGGAATCTTCCGTACATGTTAGATATGTGTGCATTCAATTTTTTTTTTTTTTGCTCGGAAGTGTGCATTCAATTCAATATACGTTATTTTCTTTTTCATTTGGTAGTATTTTTTGATGAATAATACATATGGACCCACTTTGTTTCCTGGTCTTGGCATTTGATTTATTTTCTCTACTCTCGGACTGCTTTCGAAATTTGAGGAATGTATTGATGCCATGCTTCTCTGGTCTTATTTACACGTAAAGAGATTTTTTTTATTCTATCCATAAAATACTCCATTAATTTTTTATATGAATATAGAATTTTATCCTTCCCTTTTTATTATATTGACTTTATTTTTATATAATATAATGTAAATTATATACCGATAAAGTTAAAAATTTATTAAATTTTATGATAGGATTAATGAAATTTAAAGTTTTGCTTGGTTTATACGAAATATATTAAAATTGACTTAAAAGTAATTAGTAGAAGAGTATTTTTCTCATGAATGATATGAGCCTTTTCAACACCCCCAATTAGCTCATTTACATTCCTCAATAGCTTTTAGCTCTATTCAATATTAATTAGAATTCTAATTTTAAATATAATTAAAAAAATATTAATATTGACTATTAATTTTAGAATAGTATAATTATATTATAACTATTACAGTTAATATTTAATTCTATTTTATTTTTTATTTAATTATATCTTTGAATTATATTTATATATTTATTTTATTAATATTTATACTAACTATAATAATAATAGATGGATATATATATATATATTAATTATATATTTATATATTCTATTTATTTATAATTAATTACATATTTATATTTTTTTTATTAGTATTTGTTATTATTCCCTTGTAATTTGAAAAAAAAATCAATTTCCAAATTTTTATTCTTTTTTTTAAGTTCTTTAAAAATGGGATAAAAAAGGAACATTGGCCACCATTGTGGGTTCTATGCTTCAAATAGTGAAAAATAAGGTGTGTGGGGGCCTTTCTCCTTATGAGATTTTTTTTTTTTGGGGGGGGGGGGGGGGTCCTTAAATGTTAGGGGAAAAAACATTTATTTGATTTTTTAAAAAAAAGTTAACTAACTTTTTCTTTATAGGAAGAAATACAAAGAAAATTAAACTATTTCGTCCGACCCCAATATATGGCACTCTTAAGAAAAAAAAAAGTATGATCCATAATATAAGTCATATCAAGTTCAATTATTGCTCTTTTTTCAATTTTATCTTTATGAATAATGCTCATTTTTCAATTTTACTCACTTATTATGTCACCATCTCTCTAAAATAACATTTTCAACATAATTAAAAACATTTTTCTAAGAAAAGTTTAAAATGGAAAAAACTTATATTTTAAGACATATTAAATAACTTAGTTATCATTTTTTATTTCCCTTGTTATAGACCCATATATTGGGCCTAGCAGTTATACGGCCCAGTAAGAATATTTGCAATAGAATCCTCCTAATTCAGGTAATATGTGAGTCACTGTCTGATCGTGCTCATAATCCAAGACCATACAAGTAGTAGAGCAGATATTTGCAAAACGTGGGAGACACAACCTGCCTAAATAACGGATGCACAATCATGGGAGTGAAACCCTAGGTAATCCCTATAAATAGGAGATTACCCGTCAGGTGCACTCTCTACATTCTCTAATTCATTCTTTACTATTCAGTCTCATTGTGCACACACCCTACCCTATTGGCGAAATGCTGCTCCTGTATAGCACAGTGATCTAAGAGTGCTTCTTGATATCTTCCTCATAGGTATCAATAAACAATCATCTCCTTTCAGGTGTTTAGTTTATAAGCATATCTGGGGAGTCACTTGATCCAATATCAACATCTCCTAACCTTCTAGGGCTAGACATTTATGTTCTATGACTGAACACCTCTAATATAATTAAAGTGCCTTATATTATAAACTATAATCTATAATCTAGAGGGAATACATAACAAGTAGGAAAGTTGGAGTCATTAATGGGCGCAACGTTATTTAAACAATCTATTTCTCGGATATATTTTTAAGAGAGGGGGGAAAAAAAAGACTGCCATAAACAATTATCGAATACTAAATCAACAGTTCAACTATGACTTTTCGATACCATGCTTGATAAAAACATGAAAATACAGTTGTCCGTTGAAATCGCGAGGTGCAATATCAATATTAATTAATATAGTAATAGACAAAATTGATAGGAAATTCTATCACTTCCAAATTTAATTATGAGGCTGATTTAAGAGTTTTGATTTGATTTGATTGATTGATTCTGAATATAAGATATCATTTTCTTCTGTTTCTTATATACTAAATGGGTATCATGTTTC
Organism: Acacia crassicarpa; assembly: GCA_034222035.1. Classification (NCBI taxonomy): domain Eukaryota; kingdom Viridiplantae; phylum Streptophyta; class Magnoliopsida; order Fabales; family Fabaceae; genus Acacia; species Acacia crassicarpa. Next base: position 8,362,516 of record JAWXYG010000008.1, read on the forward strand.
TGCTTTTGCTGCAGAAATATTTTTTCTGTCACTCACATAGAAATGGGTGGGTCCCATTATATAGAGAAGAAAGAGAAAATATTAGTAAGACCCACTCACTTTTATATGAGAGTGGCAAAAAAAATATTTCTACAATAAAAACAAAAATATTAAACCCATGCTAAATTATATTTGTCTTTCCTACAACACCGTATTTATTAGGTCATATGTCTTTTATAACATCCTGAATTTTGAATATAATATCTTGAACATAAACCTATTTTGGGAAGACTAGTAGGCTCTATTTTTGGAAAGTGATAAATTTGAAATCAGTATTTTGTGGGCCCCGTGAATAGTATTTACTATTCACGTATACGTTTTTACTATTTACAAATACGTATTTAAAAATATATATATATATATATATATGTTATTCGCAAATACGTATTTAATACTTGAAATTTGTGAAATATGAATAGTGTTCACTATTCACAAATACGTATTTACTATTTAAAAATACGGTATTTACTATTCCTAAATACGTATTTACTATTCATGCGGGACCCACGGCCAAAATAATTCTCTGCAAACTTTCCCGTGAGTGACAAACTTTCTTGTGACTTTGAAAAAAATGGCCGCGGGACCCACTCAATAATAATTTATTATTTAAATAATATTATATTATAATAATAAAATAATATATATTAAAATATTATTAAATTTTTTTTAAAAAAGTTCACGAGGCGGCTGAAGAAGTCACGGGAAAGTTTCCATTTTATAATTTTGGGAAAATTACGTAAAACGACCCAGAGACGAAAATTACACTTAAAGACCCATTTTCCAACTATAAATAGACCTTCCATTTCATTTCATTCTTCACAACTTCTAAGAGCCATAGAGAGAGGTAGAGAGAGAGAGAGAGAGAGAGTAGAGATATTTGCTTGAGTTATAATAGCTGGTTGGTGATTCGGGTATTAGCAAGTAACAGGTAACTCTGAATATTCTTCCTTATACTTGTGAATTATGTATGATTATAAATTTGTTTGTTTACTATTTTGGCAAGAATATTTAGAAAATATTTATGGTTTTAAGATCTGGTGTGGGAACTTTGACTTGCAAATCTGTAGAGGTACTATTTATACGTACGTTACTATTCACATATACCGTATTTACTATTCATTTTACTATTCACGTATACCGTATTACTATTCATTTTTACTATTCACATATACTGTATTTACTATTCATTTTACTATTCACGTATACCGTATTTACTATTCATGTTACTATTCCCATATACCGTATTTACTATTCATGTTACTATTCACGTATACCGTATTTACTACTCATTTTACTATTCATGTATATACCGTATTTTACTATTCACAGATACGCATAGTATTTTACTATTCACAGATACGCATAGTATTTTACTATTCACATATACGCATAGTATTTTACTATTCATAAATACGCATATCAATGTATATAATGGTATAATAATGCATTATTTTTTTTTAGTAAATACATTCATCATGGCGGTTGTAATGTGATGGGTGGAGTAAGGAGGGAATTGAATGATAAGAATTGTTTATGCCACCACTCGGTGCACAGTGGATGGTACTTTTCAGGGCCTCATCTTCCATGTTTTCCTCTGGCCGGGATTTCATTGGAGATGTGGGACATGTGACACCTCCTTAGTTGTTATTTTAAAGGAGGGGAGCCATAGTCCAGATTTAAGCTCTATACCTTTGGCCGGGTGTATCTTAAGTTTTGGTGAGCTTGAAACCATCCAGTCAAATGAATGAGTTTCTATTGGACTATATGTTAGCCTATGGTTCCAGTCAGCGGTATACGGTTGGAAGGGGATATAAGGGAGGCTGCATACTGCATAGTGCATTTCTGAATTATTCAATAAAGAATGATGAGTATTTTGTAAAGGCATTTGATGTGAACAACGGTATATCTAAAAATATCTGAGTATATTAAATTCACATTATATTACCTTTTATTTTTGTCATATGTAATTTGCTCGTGTAAGGTAGAAATATTCAGTAGTTACTGAGACGTGGAATCTCATCCCATATTAACATTTTTCAGGTGATTATTCTAGTAGAGAGCAAGGGAAGGCACCTATGGAGTGAGCTCTGGAAGCTCTTTTAATCTCCAATAAATTATGATATGTTATTTTATTTGCCATGAACCTAAGACTTCCGTTTTGTATTAAACTCTGAAATATTTTCTGGAATTTATTCTGATTATGTATTACGGGTTTTATTCGAAATGGTAACATTGTAAAAGGATTTGGATATTGTTGAACTCTTTTGATGGTATTTTCAATATTTTGACCGAGTTTTTGGGTATTAAAATTGTGGTGTTACATTTTTGGTATCAGAGCCAAAGGTTCCATGGCAATTTTGTTTATTTTCTAAAGTGATTTCTAAAAAAAAAATTAAAAAAAAAGTTCGTGGCAAATTAAATATCATAACATGAGCACTTCCCTTTGTTAGATTTAGAATTTATTTAGCTATTTTTTTTATTGGTTTAGTGTCCTTATAATATTAAACATAGGAGGAGATAATGGCAAGAACTCGAAGAACTAATTCAACCCCTGCTCCGTCCCAAAGAGGTCTCCCTCCGCATCAAGATGGTCCCTATCCTCAGGATAACAATGCCCTTTTGGCAGAATTACGAGACGTCATCCTGGAGATGAGAGAGAAAGTGAATAGACACGAGGATGAATTAGCAAAAGGACGAGGCCAAGGTGGTAAGGAAGAAAAGGAGAAGGCTCTGGAAGTCACACCTTCTGACCATCAATCAAGGGGAGGAAGTCATTCTCGCACTGAAGATGGAGGTAGTAGCGGTTCTCATTCTCAGTATCATCCCTTACCTATTACTGAGGTTTGGGAAAAATTTCGGAAGTTTACTCCACCGATGTTCGAGGGGAAGCTAGATCCGATTGCAGCACTGGAGTGGCTGAAGCGTGTAGAAAAGATTTTCAGAGTTATCGAGATTAGCTCACAACAAAAGGTGATGGTTGCTGAACAATTGTTGCAGAAAGCAGCTGAAGAATGGTGGGAAAGCACCAAAACAAAAGGCAATGCTGAGATGACGTGGGAAGAGTTTAAGGAAAAGTTCGAAAATTATTACTTTTCCCCTTCAATCAGAATAGAAAAAGAAACTGAATTCCTCACATTCAGGCAAGGGGAATTACATGAAGACGAATTTATTACTCGCTTTTTAGAGTTGTCTAAATTCTGCGGATATTCACAGAACAACTCTAAATGGTTGAGTGCTCGATTGGTTGAAAAAGCTAGGCCAGACCTAAAAACAGCTCTATCACCGTTCCTTGATGAAACAAGGGATTTTGAAGAAATATGCGACAAACTGCGCACGATAGCAAGGAACAAACGAGAAGAGGAAGCTGAGAAGATGAAGGGTTTTCAGGCCAGATCTACACACCTCATGAGACCAACGGGAGGAGTTACTAAGAAGCAGAGTCACAACTTCAGTAATGTGAATACGCGGTTTAGCCAACCATCCAGAAATCACTTTGGTGGACCATCGAGGAGTTATTTTACTGGACCCCAAAGAAGTCATTTCAGCAGACCACCGAGGAGTCAATTCAAAGGACCTCAAAGGAGTCACTTCAGTGGAGGTCAGAGTTCATATAGGGGATCCACAACTCCTGCTGCAAGCACCGCCAACAATCAGATGTGTGCCAAGTGTGGAAGAATACACCAAGGACCATGTGTGACGTGTTTCAACTGTGAAAAGCCAGGACACATTTCCAGATTTTGTGAGGAGGAGCCTCGAGGGGCCAAGGATGCTAGAACTGCAGTGCCAGGGAAAGTGTTTGCACTATCACATCAGGAGGCAAGTGCTTCACCAAATCTGATTAAAGGTATCCTCAAACTCCAAGGTCTTGAAGTAGAAGCCTTATTTGATTCTGGTGCCACACACTCTTTTATATCATACGACTGTGTGCCTCGATTGAATTTAAGAGTGAGTGAATTGCCTTATTATATGATTATTTCTACACCGGCGGGAGCTTCAGTAAAAACTTCTAGGGCTTGCTTAAATTGTACGATTGAGATTGATAATAGGATCTCAAATATAGACCTTGTTTGTTTACCCACGAAGGGTATCGATGTAATAATAGGGATGGATTGGTTGTCAGCTAATGACATCATCCTTGACTGCAAGAGGAAGACTATCTCTCTTGCGGATGACTCTATGAGTCATAGTAGACCACAATCGTTGTCTATAGTACAAGATGAAAAGCCTGTTCATCATGGTTGTCTTGCGTACATGGTGTTTTTCTCCATTCAAACAGAAGTGGAGGAAGGGATAGAGAACATTGAAGTGGTGAAAGAATTTCCGGAAGTATTTCCGAAAGAAATGACAGGTTTACCCCCAGAGAGAGAAGTAGAATTTTCTATTGATCTCGTACCTGGAACGGAACCTATATCTAAAGCTCCTTACCGAATGTCTCCATCGGAACTAGCAGAATTGAAGAGGCAGATCGAGGAATTGTTAGAAAAGGGTTTTATCAGACCCAGTGTATCTCCTTGGGGATCGCCCGTACTCTTTGTGAAGAAGAAAGATGGGAGCCTGAGACTATGCATTGACTATCGCCAGTTGAATAAAGTGACTATAAAGAATAAATATCCTTTACCCAGGATCGACGATCTACTTGATCAGTTGAAGGGAGCATCCATATTCTCCAAGATCGACCTCAGATCAGGTTATCACCAACTGAGAGTCAAAGCTGAAGATGTCTCAAAAACTGCATTCAGAACTAGATATGGCCATTATGAATTTCTTGTTATGCCATTTGGGCTAACAAATGCTCCAGCAGTATTCATGGATTACATGAATAGAATTTTCCGACCATATCTAGATAAATTTGTAGTGGTTTTCATTGACGACATCCTTATCTACTCTAAGGATGAAGAAGAGCATAAAGAGCACCTTAGAATCGTGCTACAAGTGTTGAAGGAGCACAAGCTCTATGCGAAACTATCTAAGTGCGAATTTTGGTTGAAGGAAGTAAAATTCCTAGGCCATGTCGTATCGGCTGAAGGTGTTGCAGTGGACCATACTAAAGTTGAAGCAGTTCTCCAATGGGAACGACCAAAGTCCGTGACTGAGATCAGGAGTTTTCTAGGTTTAGCTGGCTATTATAGGAGATTTATCAAGGGCTTTTCGCAAATAGCTATGCCTTTGACTAAGTTAACAAGGAAGGGTCAACCATTTGTATGGGACGAAAAGTGTGAAGCAGCTTTCCAAAATTTGAAGACTAAGTTGACTACGGCACCAGTACTTATAATTCCAGATCCTGCTCAGACCTTTACTTTGTACACAGATGCTTCCAAGAAAGGTCTTGGGTGTGTATTAATGCAAAATGGTAGGGTAGTAGCTTATGCTTCTCGACAGTTAAGGCCACATGAAGGGAATTATCCTACTCACGACTTAGAACTGGCAGCAGTAGTGTTTGCTCTGAAGATTTGGAGGCACCACCTCTACGGTTCAAAGTTCGAGGTTTATAGTGACCACAAAAGTCTGAAGTACCTGTTCGACCAAAAGGAGCTCAACATGCGACAGAGGAGATGGATGGAGTTTATCAAGGACTACGACTTCGAATTGAAGTATCATCCAGGAAAGGCGAACGTTGTAGCAGATGCCTTAAGCAGAAAGACAATCCATGTAGCCCAGATGATGATCAGAGAACATAAATTGCTCGAGGAGATACCAAGTACATCTATTGATGTAATGTCAGGTTTGGTCGCTACCATGGAAGCATTAACTATTGAAAGCACAATTTGGAAAGAGATTAAATTCGCTCAGCTCGAAGATGAGTATCTATTAAACGTGAGGGAAGATATTGAAGAAGGAAAAGAATCGAAATTTGGGATCGATAGAGATGGGATATTAAGGTATAAAGGAAAAGTGTGCATACCTAATGATGGAGAAATAAAAAAGCTCATACTAGAAGAGGCACATCGGAGTAAATACACCATCCATCCCGGAGCAACCAAGATGTATCATGATCTCAAGCGGAATTGGTGGTGGCGGGGCATGAAGAAAGATGTGACTGACTTTGTCACTTGTTGTTTGACTTGTCAGAAAGTCAAGATCGAACATCGGAAACCTCCTGGATTATTAAAGAATTTGGATATCCCAGAGTGGAAATGGGACAGCATCTCTATGGATTTCATCATGGGGCTTCCTCTAACGACATCCGGACATAATGCCATTTGGGTAATTGTCGATAGGTTAACTAAGTCAGCTCATTTTCTAGCAATTGCAGCAGAATACTCATTGGAGAGACTAGCAAAGATCTACATGAAGGAGATTGTCAGATTGCATGGGATACCGAATAGCATCGTATCTGATCGTGATCCACGATTCACTTCACGATTTTGGAAAGCATTGCAGAATGCTATGGGAACTCGGATGAGTTATAGTACCGCTTATCATCCTCAAACTGACGGGCAGACTGAGAGGACTATTCAAACTCTGGAAGACATGTTGCGGGCTTGTGCAATCGAACTAAAAGGAAGTTGGGACGATCATCTTCATCTTGCGGAGTTTGCATATAACAATAGTTATCACTCCAGCATTGAGATGGCACCTTATGAGGCTTTGTATGGAAGAAAATGTAGATCTCCTATTTGTTGGACGGAATTGAATGAGCGAATTTTAATAGGTCCAGAACTTGTGGACGAGACGACTCAAAAGATTAAGGTGATTCAACAGAAACTTCTCACTGCTCAGAGTCGACAGAAGAGTTATGCTGACAAGAGAAGACGACCGTTGGAGTTCATGGTGGGCGAACATGTGTTCTTAAGAGTCACACCAATGACTGGCATTGGTAGAGCAATACGAGCAAAGAAGCTTTCACCTCGTTTTATGGGTCCTTATGAGATTTTGGAGAAAGTTGGACCGGTAGCTTACAGAATTGCATTACCTCCACAGCTTGCGAATCTTCACAATGTCTTTCATGTATCGCAACTGAAGAAATACCAACCGGATCCTTCCCACATTATAGAAGTAGAAGAGGTAGAACTCAAGGATAACATGACGTATAAAGCCGAGCCGGAGCGGATTGTTGATGCAAGGGACAAGAAATTAAGAAACAAGACCATTAGACTTGTAAAGGTCGAGTGGAAAGGAATGGTTCCCGGAGATGCTACTTGGGAAACGGAGGAGAGCATGCGACAAACCTATCCTCATTTATTTAAATAGGTTAGAATTCTTATTATAGCGAAATTTTGAGGACAAAATTTTCTTTTAGGAGGGGAGAAATATAACATCCTGAATTTTGAATATAATATCTTGAACATAAATCTATTTTGGGAAGACTAGTAGGCTCTATTTTTGGAAAGTGATAAATTTGAAATCAGTATTTTGTGGGCCCCGTGAATAGTATTTACTATTCACGTATACGTTTTTACTATTTACAAATACGTATTTAAAAATATATATATATATATATGTTATTCGCAAATACGTATTTAATACTTGAAATTTGTGAAATATGAATAGTGTTCACTATTCACAAATACGTATTTACTATTTAAAAATACGGTATTTACTATTCCTAAATACGTATTTACTATTCATGCGGGACCCACGGCCAAAATAATTCTCTGCAAACTTTCCCGTGAGTGACAAACTTTCTTGTGACTTTGAAAAAAATGGCCGCGGGACCCACTCAATAATAATTTATTATTTAAATAATATTATATTATAATAATAAAATAATATATATTAAAATATTATTAAATTTTTTTTAAAAAAGTTCACGAGGCGGCTGAAGAAGTCACAGGAAAGTTTCCATTTTATAATTTTGGGAAAATTACGTAAAACGACCCAGAGACGAAAATTACACTTAAAGACCCATTTTCCAACTATAAATAGACCTTCCATTTCATTTCATTCTTCACAACTTCTAAGAGCCATAGAGAGAGGTAGAGAGAGAGAGAGAGAGAGAGTAGAGATATTTGCTTGAGTTATAATAGCTGGTTGGTGATTCGGGTATTAGCAAGTAACAGGTAACTCTGAATATTCTTCCTTATACTTGTGAATTATGTATGATTATAAATTTGTTTGTTTACTATTTTGGCAAGAATATTTAGAAAATATTTATGGTTTTAAGATCTGGTGTGGGAACTTTGACTTGCAAATCTGTAGAGGTACTATTTATACGTACGTTACTATTCACATATACCGTATTTACTATTCATTTTACTATTCACGTATACCGTATTACTATTCATTTTTACTATTCACATATACTGTATTTACTATTCATTTTACTATTCACGTATACCGTATTTACTATTCATGTTACTATTCCCATATACCGTATTTACTATTCATGTTACTATTCACGTATACCGTATTTACTACTCATTTTACTATTCATGTATATACCGTATTTTACTATTCACAGATACGCATAGTATTTTACTATTCACAGATACGCATAGTATTTTACTATTCACATATACGCATAGTATTTTACTATTCATAAATACGCATATCAATGTATATAATGGTATAATAATGCATTATTTTTTTTTAGTAAATACATTCATCATGGCGGTTGTAATGTGATGGGTGGAGTAAGGAGGGAATTGAATGATAAGAATTGTTTATGCCACCACTCGGTGCACAGTGGATGGTACTTTTCAGGGCCTCATCTTCCATGTTTTCCTCTGGCCGGGATTTCATTGGAGATGTGGGACATGTGACACCTCCTTAGTTGTTATTTTAAAGGAGGGGAGCCATAGTCCAGATTTAAGCTCTATACCTTTGGCCGGGTGTATCTTAAGTTTTGGTGAGCTTGAAACCATCCAGTCAAATGAATGAGTTTCTATTGGACTATATGTTAGCCTATGGTTCCAGTCAGCGGTATACGGTTGGAAGGGGATATAAGGGAGGCTGCATACTGCATAGTGCATTTCTGAATTATTCAATAAAGAATGATGAGTATTTTGTAAAGGCATTTGATGTGAACAACGGTATATCTAAAAATATCTGAGTATATTAAATTCACATTATATTACCTTTTATTTTTGTCATATGTAATTTGCTCGTGTAAGGTAGAAATATTCAGTAGTTACTGAGACGTGGAATCTCATCCCATATTAACATTTTTCAGGTGATTATTCTAGTAGAGAGCAAGGGAAGGCACCTATGGAGTGAGCTCTGGAAGCTCTTTTAATCTCCAATAAATTATGATATGTTATTTTATTTGCCATGAACCTAAGACTTCCGTTTTGTATTAAACTCTGAAATATTTTCTGGAATTTATTCTGATTATGTATTACGGGTTTTATTCGAAATGGTAACATTGTAAAAGGATTTGGATATTGTTGAACTCTTTTGATGGTATTTTCAATATTTTGACCGAGTTTTTGGGTATTAAAATTGTGGTGTTACATCTTTCCTTAATAGCAAGTTGCCTGTTTTGAGTTAAATTTTTATTGTTAAACGGTACGCGCGCATGATAGTTAAAATATTGATTTATCATTGCGTTTTTACGTTTTTACGGTTTTTTTTTATTAAAACAATTTTATTAATTTTCCAAACGCTTTTATGTTTTTACAATTTTTTTACGATTTTACGTTTTACGATTTTTCATTCTCTTTCCGTTTTCAGGTAAAATCTACGTTTTTACTACCATGGGTGCGCGTATTTTTTTAGAAGTGTCACAAAACATTTAGGGGAAATAACAGAAAAATACCACTTAAATTTTAAAATCATATTGACAACGATAATAATGAGATTAGCAAAAACAGTATTGAGATTGACAACTTATTTTATTGAAAATCACTTATTTGAGATATTGAAGTTCAAATTGTATTTTCTTAGGATATTCTCAAAAAGAGTCGTGTTAATTAAGCTAAATTTTATCAAACACTGCTGAAATTTGAGTCAATTACATATAACCCCTAAAATTTTAAAGTCTAAATTTAACCTCATAACTTTTTATTATTATTATTATTATTTTTATTATTAACCTCTACTGTTAATTGACTATTATCTTTTTAATGAAAATTGTCACTTTAGATTAAGAGATGATATGTGGCATCTTATGTAAATTACTAGTTTTATAAAACCCCTCCTGAACTTTCGCCAATTAGAAATAACTCAATGAACTTTGACCAATTACAGGCATTGTTGTCAAACTCGCGAGTTGACTATTTAATTTTACTGTTTTTATATATGAATTTTATTGGAATTTCTTTGTTCATTATAATAAATTATGAATGTTGATGAATTTAATTTTAATTATTTAGATTTAAAATATATTTAAATCAATGTATTGTCATTTTTTATATTTTAATTATTCAATTATACACTATTAATATCTATTTATTGGTAAAGTAAAATTTTACGCATTTACGATTCAAATTTACAATACAAGTTATCATGAATTTGTTTAAACTCGTGAGTTTAACAACTTTAGTTATAGATAACTTCCTAAACTTTGATAAGTTACAAATAACACCTGAAATTTCAAAATTTAGATTTACCTTTCTTAAAATCTTGATTTATAAACTTTGTACGTTACTTTTATCATTTTGATAAATTTATGAAGATTTTTTACTATTACTTGTTAATTAAAATAGTTCTTTGTGTGGAAAAAAACTAGAAGAATAACACCCATGCTCAATTATCTCAAGAAAACAAATAAATGTTACAAAATTGATAACATTTTTATTGAAAACAAGTAAATTTTTTACAAATGATACTCAAGCATCCCAAGAAAATAAGTTAATGTATAAATACTGACATTTTTATTTTTATATTTTTTAAAATAGTATTATTCTAGCCTTTGCCATTAAAAATCACTATTTTTATTAGCAAATGATACTAAAAATATTATAATAAATTTATGAAAATGATAAAAATAACGACATGGGTTTAATATTATAAATTAAGATTTTAAGAAAGTTAAGATTTAAATTTCAAAATATCAAAGATTATTTATAATTGGTCAAAGTTCAGGAGGTTTGATAAAAATAATAATATACATAAAATGTCATGGGATAGGATATTGTTACAATCTTTTTTTTGTTACAACCAATGTTACTACCACTTTTCCATCGTTAGATCAGAATCTCATTTACCTATAGAATTTCTCTCTCCTATTAAGATTCTGATCTAACGGTGGAAAAGTGGTAGTAACATTGGTTGTAACAATATCCTATCCCAAATGTCATATATTTAATGGTAGTGGTATTTTCACCCTATCTATAAAAAATTGTAGGCATTTTTACACCAAAAGAAAATTATGATGGTAGGCGCACATTAGAGAAAATTCACATTCCATGTGGTGTCTATAGAAATTGCAGAAAAGAAAAAGAAATTATAATAAGTCTTCCCTTAATTTGTAATATAAATATAATGATCTTATTCTAAAATTTTGTTTACTCACTCAAAAGTCCAATGACAAAGCAACAAACGCAGAAACAAACTAAAAGGCCAGCAAGAAAGGAAATATGAATGTCATGATTATTAAATTAGTTCAACTTTAACAATTAAAAATTTTGGGAAGCTTTTCTGAAGGAGAAGGATATTTTAGTCTTTTCATAAAAAAATTAGATCTTATTTTCAAGACAAGCCAAACATTAAACTCCATCGCCATATCCATTTCTTTTTTCATCAAAATCAATTGTGCTTAGCAAAAAAGTTTGTAAAATGAATATTTACTAATTTGCGTTTACAGAATAGACTTTTCATTTGTAATTTTTTAGATAATTAATTTGTAGGTCCTTATATTAATTATTTTTATGACTAGAAAATTATTAATTTAAATTTATATTTTAGTGCTATTTATTTATTATTTAAATTGATAAATAAGAAAACTACAAAACTTGATTAAAAGCATATGAAAGTACTACAAGGACCTATTAAAAATTGGTTAAAACTATAATGGTAGATTAATTATCACTTATAAAAACTTGTAATCATTGTTGTCAAATTTTCAAGTTGACTCTTAGAGTTTTACTGTTTTTATGTTTCTATCTAACAAAATCGTGTCGAGTTACTAATAAACTTGTAGTTTGGTGCTAGTTATAAAATGAGATAAAATTTCAATTCACTCCAAGTTTATTTTTTTTTACGTTTCTAATTTACAAAATTAAGTAACTTATTTTTAAATCCATATTAATTTTTTATTTAATTATATTCAGTGGCATTATATATAAATTTACATAAATTTCTTTGCTAAATATGATAATTTATTAATATTAATGAATTTAATTTTAATTATTTGCATTTAAACTATATTTAGATTAAATTATTTTTATTTTTTTATATTTTAATTATTTAATTTTATACTATTGATACTTATTTATTAATAAAAATAAATCCCAATAAATTTACATCACCATATGAATTTACTTCACCGTTACTACGAATTTATTTAAATTCGTATGTCTACAGCCACCTTTGTAATAACTAACCCATGAAAAGGATAAGGGAGAGTAACATATTAAAGAAGTGATATTTTTAGATATTGATAATTATCAATATCAACCAGTCCATTACCCACACGGAAGTCTATGATTGCATGTGAAGTTTGAAAAAGCAAGACCAGCGTGTTCCACACCTGATACGACGGCTGCCACTCACGCAGATATTTTCCTTCACTACAAAGAACCATTCTGATCTTATTTATAAGTTTAGTTTGATCAAAAAATTTGATCTTTTTTATAAATCTTTTGTGACCAAATAAATAAAATTGTGACAATTTGGCCCATAGTAATGATGATGAGAGAGATTGGCTAGCCATGTTGGAAAGAGAAAAAGATGAGAGAGATTTGACAATAAACTTTAAAAGGTACCCATTCATAAATGAGGGTAAAGTTGAAAATTTGTTTCATAATCATTGAGATACTTACCTTTCCTTGATATATGAGATTTAGTTAAATTGGACTTATAAATAGAACCAGAGTGGTAATCCCTCTGGTCCTTATTATAAGATACCACATAACATATTTATCTGGTCATTTTTATAAAACACTTGCTTATTTCAAATGAGCATTAATTATTTGTTTCCATGTCTGCCCATAATTAATGAGGGTAGTGTGTGAGAGTAGTAATTAATACTAATATTAGAGTTTAGTGCAATTAGTAGGGGTAATATTGGAAGTTACTTAAATTTAGGGCAACTTTATTGACTTTAACTGTTTTTATTGGTTTGTGAGAAAAATTAGTTGGTGCCTTATAATAAGGAACAAAGAGAGTATATATTACTCCATTTAGTCTTAATTATAAGAACACTTTTATAATATAAATTATACTATAAAAGTGTTCTTATAATTAGAATCAGAGGTAGTAATATACTATTATTAGAATCATTATCTAGTACTCTCGGTTTTAAATATACGACAGAATTTATAATACAAATTATACTAACCAACTAAAATATATAATTCTGGTCCTATTTTTCAGTCCTTTTTGACCAAAAAATTTGGTCATATTTATAAGTTCAGTTTCAGGTAATAAATGATATTGTAACAATTTTATCCATATTAATTATATTAATGAAAATAAAGAGAGAAGAAAGAGTCGAAAGATACTCATTTATAAATGAAGAAAAAGTTGAAAATTTATCTTATAATTATTAAGCTAACTACCTTTATTTACTATATACCACTCTGGTCCTATTTATAAATCTAGTTTGACCAAATCTCACATACCAAGGAAATGTAAGAATCTCAATGATTATGGAATAAATTTCCAACTTTATCCTTATTTATGAACAGGTACTTTTTAAAATTTCAAATCTCTCCATCTTTTTCTCTTTCCAACATGGCTAGCCAATCTCTCTTATCATCATTACTATGTGCAAAATTGTCAAAATCTCATTTATTTGGTCAAATTGGACTTATAAAAACTACCAAATTTTTTGATCAAACTGAACTTATAAGTAGGACCAGAGTGATATAATTTAGTTAAAAGAGATTTATAAATAGCATCAGAATAATAATTACAAACAACTGACTTAACAAACCCATCAAATCAACCAAAGAACATTAAAGGCCTGTGAAAATGGGTCAATTCCCTAATATGGGTAGGAAGCAGATGATGATGATCTATTTTTCACATTATTTCTTATGAATCTGATTGAGGAGATGAGAGAAAAATTAAAGTAATATAGTGATTTTTTAGATTAATCGAGCAGACATAATTTAGAGTTATGAGGAATAATAAGAGAAACCTGACCTAATATAAATAGCCTTTAAAACGTTTATTAAACTCATATAATCATGACATTCTTTCATAGGTCTAGACTAGAATAAAAATCTGTTTTAGTATAAAAAATCTAAAATATCTTTAATGTAAAGATATTGTTCTATCACCTAGCCCCGCCTCCAAAAAAACCATTCTATAACTTCGTTTAAGTGTTCCAATAAGCCATTCGATTTTTAAGGGTAAAAGTGGGTTTCGGAGATTTCAATTTTTCTTTTTAATGTATTCTTGAGGAAATGATGACATGAAAAAAGTCACTCAACAAATGACATCAAAAGCGAAGGTTACTTACTAAAATAAGAAGAACTTTTTTTTGTCAATATGTAAATATCTAATTGTAAGTTATAGAACAACATTTTACATTTATATCAGGGTTATTTTAGTACTTTTAACATCAAAATATAATTTCGCTTCATCATTTTCCTATGGGTGAGCACAATAATTTCAGAATTATTTGTCAATATTTGAATATCTAATTGTAAGTTATAGAACAACATATTACATTTATATCAGGGTTATTTTAGTAATTTTAACGTCAAAATATATTTTCGCTTCATTTTCCTATGGGTAGGAACAATAATTTCAGAATTATTGAGCCCAAGACAACGTTATCTTTTTTGCACCTACCGTGAATGACGTTGGAAAATGAAAAATAATTAATTTATCATCACACCAACTTAAATTTCACATACTATATATCATTTCAATACTTTAGATCAATACTAAAATAACCATATACTTTAATACTTGTGACATATTCAGATATTCAAATCAGATTGCCTTTTAAAAAAAAAAAAATACTGGAACCGGGTTGACCCTTGTAACCTGGCCGGTTTACATTGGTTTTATCGGGTCAGTCCAGTTTTGCACTAGACCGGACCGGTTTCACGGCCGGTTGGCCGGTTCCCGGTCTGAACCGGCCGGTCCGGTCCGATTTTACAAACCATGTGTTCAGTTTAAGTCAAGTTCATTGGGTTTTTTTTGTTTTTTTTTTAAAAGGCTCTTAAAATTCAGTTAAGGAAAAAGCTCTATGAGATAGTTTTTTCTAAAAAGCTCTCAACTTTTTGATGTGAGTCCCGTTACTTCTACCATCATCAATCCAAATACAAATTATATTTATAATATAATTTTTTTCTATCAGACTTTTAAAAAATTGGGATAAAAAATAAATTACCACTCCCACCACAGGTACTAACACAGACAGACTCATTAATTTCCCTTCATTATATCTCCAATATTAATGGTGGATATTAATGGTGGGTGGTGCTTATTTTTCAATGAGATGTTGACTATTCAAAAGTCTGGGGTGAGTGTAAAGAGTACTAATGGAAGAATGAGATTAGGTTCGGTAAATTTTTTTTTTTTGTCGAAGGTTAGGTAATTGGGTGTGAAAGGAAAAGGGTGGTTTTGGTTTCGACTTTGTTTGGTACAATTATTGGTGGGCCCACTTGCACTACCTATGTATATATAGCTGTCAAAAGTCTTTTACATTTACTTCTCAATTACTAACTCTCATCCTCCTTAATTATTTGCCCCTCATCATTTCAATCTTTCAACTTTTACCTAACTTTCTCTTACTAAAATGACATAAAAGTATATTAATATTGGGTAAAAGATTTTTCTAATCACTGGAGATAAATTATCTTCAGTAATTCTAAAACTATGTTGTTTTGAATTAATAAAGGGTGTTTTTATAATTTTGTATCCTTCATTAATTCAACTAAAATTATAAATATACCCTTCATTAATTCAAAGCGACTTAGTTTTGGGGGTCACTGGAGATAACTTATCTTCCGTGACTGGAGAAATACTTTTCCATCAATATTTTATGATTTTACGTGTAAATTATTCTGATCACCCTTATGTTTTACTTAATTATATAAACTTCCCTTAAAATTAAAATATATGTTTTACAAACTTACCCTGTTATTTAAAGATTTTATTTTCATTTATTCAACCTTTAATTAACTATTAACTTTGACTTTTTTTTAAACATTTTTTTAACTAAAATACCCCTATTTAAGATAAGAATTATTTAAACATTTATATTTACTAAAAATATTATACAAGCAAGAGATTATTCTAATATATTTTTTTCAAAATTTCTAATATATTATAAAAGTTTATAATTTTATTTTTTTTATCATATTTATTGGTGGATAAAAATATATTTCAAACACATTTCTTATCCTATAGTATAAATGATGTATGTTTGAGATATTACATAAATAATTTAAAATTCATAATCACCATTTTGCTACAAACATTTATAAACACATTTAGTTAAGTATATATTTATTAAAAGAATTTATCAAATTTGTAATCAAGTTTTTTATATGTATGTTGACTAAATTACTCAAACTTGTGATAAAAACATTAAGAAAATAAATATTTATGAAAGTAAACTAATAAAATTAAAAAACATAAAAAAGAAAGCTTTTAATCATAGGAAAAAAAAATTAGCGAAAATATGCAATACAAGATAAACATACCAACCGTGTCTAAGTAGTTATATAACATACAATAAATAAGAAATTGATATTACAGATAAAAAATGTGACAACATAATTTAAATCCTTCTTGTAACTTACAAAACTCCCCCCCCCCCTCTTTTTTTTTTTTTAACAACAATAATTCAGCTTATTTTGGTATCTTCTTGTAACTTGCAGCATGTGAACCTTCGCTTTCTTCTCTTCCTTTTTTCTTGCTCTATATGGTTGCATTGGATCAGACTTTTACTCCATATTTAATAGTAAATTCATGGTCCATTAATTTATAACTGATATTAGGATCAACATTTAAAGATCCTTTCAATTTATCTACTATCCGGGTAGATGTTGTTAGACTTGGCTATCACCCAAGAAGGGGTGAATTAAGTGTCTGATAAAACTTTAGATAACTTTGAAAATCTTTTCGCAACTTACTTAAAGCAGTTCATATGATAGTAATGATTGTAAAGTAATAGTTAGTCAATCAAATAGATATGCTGGAAATATAAGAGTATAGGGAAGAGAATATGCAAACATCGATTTATACTAGTTCGGCCCAATCCTTGATCTACGTCCAGTCCCCAAGCTCCACTTGAGATTTTCAATCCACTATCTCCTTGTTTAGCCGGGTACAAGAGAAAAGCCTTTACAACCTCACAAGTTTAGTTGGGTACTTGTGCAGCCTTTACAATATCTTACCGAGATACTTCCCCTTACACACTGTAAGGACACAATTACATACTCTGTAAACAAATGATGGTCCTTTCACTCTCAGACTCCACTCCCCCTTACAAGTTATAATTGATACATCATCTCTTAAGGTTCCTCAACCTTAAGATTCAACTGATAACGAAATAAATGTTTATGAACTCCTCACGAGTAGATAAAGTATTAAACATTGAAGTACATAATCGATCATCTCACTCTCTACTGTAAATTATATAAACATTGAGAATCAGAGTGTATGAACTATCGACAGTGAAGTAGTAAGATCATTTTGTTGGCTTTGTCAATTCATTCATCAATCGTCGTCACCTTTTCCGGTTTGAAGACTTCGCAATTTATAGGTTATTGTGTTTCGACCGTTGCGAGCATTCGACCATTGGGCTATTGTTCTAGTTTAAATTATGACCGTTGGATGTCTGTTGGAAGTAGCCGTTGGAGCTTCTGACGTAATCATTTGCTTTTTGTAATCTGTTGTTAATCCTTCATATAATCATCTGAAACTCATTAGCAAACTGATTAAAAGAAATTAGGAATAGTCATGAGTGATGATATGAAGAAGTGAAATCACAATTAATTAATTTAGATTTCTGGAGACGGTAATTTAAAGAAACAGAGGATGATCATGCTCGAGCATCCTTGCTTGTATGCTCTGGCAACCAAGGTGTAAATACGTTGTAGAAGGTGATTATCGTCTTATGCTCGGGCAACAAGCTATGCTTGCTCGGGCAACATTCTGACTCACTCTCGCTATTGCTCGGGCAACCCAGAAAGCATGCTTGGGCAGAAGACAATCAGAGGCAGAAACATATAGATTTGGTGATGTTGCTCGAGCATGACTTTTCCCTTGCTTGAGCACAGGTCACTCAGGAGCGAAAGAATACAAAGGTGGTTGGTGATGCTCGAGCATGGTGCTTGAGCATGCCGTTATACTCTACTCGAGCAAGATTCCTTATCTTGCATATTTCTTGGATCAGTCCGATGATGCTCGAGCATGATAAATGCTCTGCTCGAGCAACACTTTCCAAAAGCCATGACCACGACGATGCTCGAGCATGCTGTTATACCTTGCTCGGGCAAGACTCTCCAAGAGCACATCTTGCCATTTCCTTTTACCCCGATGTTGCTCGACCATTCCACATGCTCTGCTTAAGTAAGACTGTCCACGTTGCTTTTCTTTGTTATGAGTTTGATGTTGCTCAGGCATCCCAAATTCCTTGCTCGAGTAGGCTTCCTTCGAGTGTCCTGGCTACTATGATCTTGTCCAAATATCAAACTTCATTGACTTTCAAAACCAAGAGTATTGATAGCACAATAGTCAGTTTCCCGTGAGCGTAACGTCTTCGATATAGCTTCAAATTTGGCAAACCACCTATCCCCATATAGCTCTTTGAGTCTTCTTTCCAATTCAAGAAGAATCAGCTCCAAAACCATCGTGGTTCGTCCGTTATCATCAGATGAATGAAGGTTGCTTTTGATCAGCGTTTTTTACAACATTCTCAATTGACTATCAACTTCAAAACATCATTTTTCCTCCTTCATTTGATCTTTGTTTTTCATGATCTTGATGTTTTTGGAAATTTATTTGAGTCTAGTTTCAAATGGAACTAGTTTCAGCTCATTTGGATTTGTCGTTTGTGAGATATGCTCAAAATACCAAAGCTGGGTCTAGACTGTGACATTGATTTTTATTGCAACTTCAAAAAATCATATCTCCTTGATTTGAACTCCTTTGAACTTGAATTTTATACCAAAATGACGCATTTGGAGTCTAGTTTAAACAAAATTGGTTTCACTTCAATCCGTTTTCTGGTTTGGGAGATATTATCGAATTACCAGACGTCGTTAGAAACAGAGCTGAATAGAGTAGCTGAAGAACGTCCTTGCTCGAGCATCAGATTTTCTCTGCTCGAGCAGGCATTTTTTTTTGCTCGAGCAGGAGCTGATTTTGTGCTTGAAATGAGCTGGAAGTGTACATTGCTCGAGTATAACATTGTTGTGCTCGAGCATGACTTCAGAAATGCAATTGTAGCTTATTTTAACTCCGAATTGACCAATTCCAATTTCCATATCATCGTGGAGACTTCTAGAATCAATCTAAGAACTTGAATAATCATATTCTCATTCTATTTAGCAAGTTCTTCTTCTTTTCCTCTCTTCTCTTGATCATTCTCCATAATTCAACTCTTTCTTTCTTTTCTTGATCATTCTTCGTCATTTTATACCTTCTTCAATATCTCCTCTTCTTCTTGATTATTCTGAAAATACTTTGATAACTTCTTGCTTCCTCGACATCTTTTCGCAGGTTCTTCTTTTCATAATCTTTTATTTCCTTCTTGATTAATCTCTTTAATTCAACTTTGACTCATTTACATTAAATATATAGTAGTTAGTCAATCCAGGAGATAAATATAGTATACAAGTTTTTTGCTATTAATAATGACATCTATATAAGACATCATTAAAATTAATTATATCCAACAGATGTGGCATTGGGTTGATTAGTTAGTCTAATGTAAGTATGCATAAGTTGATATATCTTTATCATAAAAGTCACACCAACTGGGGTGGGAGAAGCCTGAATTCTCCACGGACAACCATCTGAAGCACAAATAACAGTTACAGTTGCTTTTTTCATTTTTGATTCTGATCATGTTAAAATTCTCTTGAATTACATTGTCCCTTAAAACATTCCTAAACTCATTCACATTGATAAATAACATATATCTCTTCAAAGACACTTCACAATCAGCACATACTCAAATCAATTTTGTTTTTTCCCCCCTTACATTTTTAACCATATCAAGCATTTCTGGCTTTTCTATATCACTACCACTTACTGAACTTTTACTACCATCAATGTCAATTTCAGGCTCACTACCTTCATTGTCTTTTATATTATTTAAAATAGAATCATCAATTATTTCACCCTCTCCACGATCTTCTTCTTCATTATTATCATAATCCTCTTCTTTAGTATTAGTATATAATTTATCAATAAGAGGTTCATTTTTACGAGAATTATCAGTATCTTCAACATGATCGAGTAATAGTATCTTGCAATGTTGAAAGTTTTTAAAATCAAAATAGAATAGGACCAATCAAATTATATATGCACACAGATTTTATGTGTTCACATGTAACAAAGCCTCCAGTCACTTTCTATTGCAAGCCAATTACTAAAATTAGAGTTTAAACGTTATAGAGACAATAAAATCAGAAGAAAATGACTTAAAAAACATACATTGACTACATTAAGTAATAATAATATGTAAGAATAACGAAGATAAAGGCAACCACATCTGAAAATATCACCTCATTTTAATTTTCAATGAAAGCATGAACTTGCGCATACGATTTGCATGCCAGGAGTAGAGTTTCAGAATATTCTATAATGTTATTCCCTTCAGTCCTAATTATAAAACTTAATTGAATTTTTTTGGAGAGATTAAGCAAGTTAATTAAATTACTTTAGATTATTTTTATTTTTTTTAAACTAATTAGTTTGACTACTAAACTAATATATAATCTAAGGATATACAATATATGAAATGATCAACCAACTTATTTAGCTTCTTTAATCTCTTTAAAAAAAGTTAACTATATTTATAATTAAGATCAGAGGTAGTATTTTTAAAAGAAAAAACCTTCGCTTCTCTAACTGTAAAAAGGAAATTAAGATTATTCATCGCTAGTTTCTAAACCATTAGCCAGTGACTTTTGAAGATAAAAATAACAAGCTTTGTATCGATTTCCTATCCAAATTCTTCATCGTTTCTCTATCCAAATTCTTCATTGCCGCAGTGCTCTTTGTTGTTGCGGTTGTTGTGTTGTGTGTGTGTGTTTTTTTTCCCTGAAGCTCTCAAACCTTAAACGGTAACTTAGGGATTCGAGATGATAAAGCCTAAATTCAATAGAAGTTATTATGATATAAATTTTTATTAAAAAAATATATTTTTAGAATCTTTTAAAATATTCTTAATAGAATTAATGGTTTGGACTTAAGTGTAGGTTTTGAAATAGAAAGGATGTTTGTGTAATTAATACAAAATGTAAGGGTGATTAGAGTATTTTACTCATATTTTATTATTGTCCTTATCATTCATTAAAAAACATATTTAAATACTCAATTTCAAACAATGATTATTATATTCACAATTTTCAATGGGTTGAGGGGTTAAAACAGTTCAATTGTTAGAAAATATAACAAAACTCCTTATGTGATGAATCTAAAAGGAATATGTTTATTGTGTGATTTTCTTTTGTGTATGCTAATATATATATATATTTTTATCATAACTTATGTACATGTAACATACCCATGACTCGCTCGTGAATTGTTTTGTTTTCGGTTGGGCTTTGTTAGGCCCATCAAAACACGTCCATAAGGAAAAGTTCTCCACTCCTTTTTCTAATTGATGTAGGACTTCACAATCCACCTCTTTGGGGTCCAGTGTCCTCTAGGTCTCTGCACCCTTTTTCGGTTGATGTGAGACTTCACAATTAGAGGACTACTTGAATCCTGGCTTTGATACCAATTGTAACATCTCCAACGTCCTTGCTGTTTGATACCAATTGTAACATTCCAGCGTCCTCTAACGAGGATGACTGCTATATGATTATTACTATTTACAATTATTGTCTATGCAATTAAATAACCTGGGACTGATTGGTTAGAGCATTTTGCTTTCATCATTCATGTCTTGAGTTCGACTTGGCAGTGATGATGCATAATGATCAACAAATAACTCAATTAAATTATGATGACAATGTACTCCATACATAAAATTGAGAGAATATTCATACATATAATTGTATTTTGATCAATTGACATTTATATCATTTGATTTCAATAGAAAGAAATCTTAACTATTTAAATATGTATCCATTATAACAACCTTTTACTTGCTCGTGTTTCTTTTTTTAGTATTCCCTCCGATCCTAATTATAGGAGCTATTTACTAGAATTTGGAGGGATTAAGGAAGGAAGTTAAATTAATTAACTATGTGTATTTTCCTAAAATACCCTTACCCAAGTTTATTTAATACAAATACATCTCTCAAAGATATATAGAACTAAGTAATACAAATACAAGTGAAAATAACAAAGTAAAGAATGATAATAGGTATAAAGCAACACATTTTTAGATTCAGGTAAGTCATACAAATACATTCTTTTGAATATTTATTCAAAAAAGTTCAAACGATTTTCAGACTGAGACGAATAGGGCAGTGAAAGCTGCATGTACCTGTTGCCTAATTTGAAAGGATACCAGCTTGGAAACTTAATTCTTATTCTTATTTTAAAGAAACCAATATAAAAGTTATTTTCTTAAATATTACTCCAACTACATCTGACAACATTTAAAAAATATATAGGTGTATTATTAAATTATCATTGTCTTTAATTATTATTGAGAAAGTATAAATAGGAGTATTATAGGAAAAAAATTGACAAAAGTTAAAACTTGCTTTTATAATTAGGACCAAAACCAACCCAAAATTTGCTCCTATAATTAGGACCAGAGGGAGTATATTTTATCCAGTTATTTCATGTTCATGCATGTGAAAGCTATGCCTTTCAAGGTCAACTATAAATCTATTTCATACATAAAATTGAGAGAGAATATTGATACATATAATTGCATTTTGATCAATTGACATTTATATCATTTGATTTCAACCAAAAGAAATCTTAACTATTTAAATATGTATCCATTATAGCGACCTTTTACTTGCTTGTGTTTCTTTTTTAGTATATTATATGCACTTATTTCATGTTCATGCATGTAAAAGCTATGCCTTTCAAGGCCAACTATTAGTTAAACTTCCATCTTAAGTTTGCAATTGAATTCTTGTAATATATAATTGCAAGAAAACATGAATGTGAATAAGGAAGCCTTGAACCCTATTTCTGATACCAACGCCAACAATAAATCTACTTCATACATAAAATTGAGAGAGAATATTCATATATATAATTGCACTTTGATCAATTGACATTTATATCATTTGATTTCAACAGAAAAAATATCTTAACTATTTAAATATGTATCCATTATAGCAACTTTTTACTTCCTTGTCTTTCTTATTTTAATATATTTTATCCACTTATTTCATGTTCTTGCATGGCCAACTATTAATAAAACTTCTGTCTTAAGTTTGCAGTTGAATTCTTGCAATATATAATTGCAGGAAAACATGAATGTGAATGAGTATGAATCGAGCTTTGGCTTTGATACCAACGCCAACGCTCTTGATACTATCCATGCTAGCTCTGATACCAACGCCAACGCTCTTGATAGTGTTATATCTTTCTCTCTTATTCTTAGCTTTCTCCTCCACTGTGTGACCTAATTTTAAAGATCCTGTTATAATTTCCCTATGTAATTCCCG
Organism: Acacia crassicarpa; assembly: GCA_034222035.1. Taxonomy (NCBI): domain Eukaryota; kingdom Viridiplantae; phylum Streptophyta; class Magnoliopsida; order Fabales; family Fabaceae; genus Acacia; species Acacia crassicarpa. The sequence continues at coordinate 8,386,380 of JAWXYG010000008.1, forward strand.
AATAGTATTTCATAGATACTAAAAGAAAATAATGGATTGGCAAAGAAATTTAGTGACGATGGAATTAAATGATTCCATCGTCAAATAGATCGCCACTCATTAATTAGCGACAAAATTCCATCGCTAAATCAAGTTAATTAGTGGCATAATTTTGTGACTAATTAGCGGTTTTTATGTAGATTAGTGTGATTAACTCTCTCATTTCAACGTCAATTTCTATTGCGGGAAATAAAAGTAAGTCCTCCCACACACACAAGTGTGCATGCTTGCACACATTCTGGCACCATTCTCATTCTTCATCAATTAATTAAATATGTTTTTCTCATATATGTGTGTGTGTGTTTATCGTTTGTTATGTCATCTGACATAAGGTTATGTCAAGTCATCACCCAAAACCTACGTCATTTTGAGGTTAGAGAAATTAATGAAGGATCTTTTGATAAAATTCATATAATAAATACAAAAACACCCTTTATTAATTCTCCTAACTCATAAAATGACGTAGTTTTGGGGTGACTTGACATCACCTTATGTCAAGTGACATGATAAATGATAAACCTTATAAAATATATATATATTGACTTTATTAACAAAGATTATTCCACTTTTATTAATAAGATATGGATAAGAAGACAATTAGTTAGACATGTTATTTCGGCGCCATTCTCATTCTTCAACAATTAATTAGATATGTTTTTTCTCATATATATAAATAAGTGCCACAGACAATAATTTTGACTTTACTAACAAAGATAATTATACTTTTATTAATAAGAGATGGATTAGAAGACAATTAGTTAGACATACATGTTTTTCTCAACAATTAGTTAGATATTAGAAGACAGTTGAGACTTTAATCTAACAATGACATATGGTCTTGGTGGCATGAAATTCTACCCGACAAATTGGGGAGATCGCTAGCTCATCAACTCAGAATGTGCATGCATGAGTTCATGAACGAGTAATTAATTTGTTGTTGTTGTGTAACAAAAAATATTTAATTTATTAACAAGTTATTTGTTTAAATTTCAAAAAATATATTTATTTGGACATGACGAAATAAATATTTTCTTTCTTATGGCCTCACTGATTGATATATGTCAATCATGCTCATCAACAAAGAAAGATGTTTGTGGTTTTAAAATAGAAATCCCAGGAATCTTGAGAGAGAGTTATTTGAACAACATCGAAAAGGGTGTAATTTGACGCTTATTACAATAATGGTAATTTAAAAACACATATAAGACGAAGGTGATGAGCTCCGCAAGGGAAAGTAATTACTAGAATATGTAAAAATGTTAGGGGTAATTTTGTCCCGAAAGATTTTTGAAAAACAGTTTTGCTTCAAAAGTATATTTGGATCGTTAGTTGACTAAATATGTTGAGATGACAGTCAACATGTTATTCACGTCATTTTTGTGAATGTGTAAATTAATGCGGGAAGTCTATGTATCATTTACTTAATCTTTTTTTAAATTTAAATTTAATACTTCTCTACAAATTTGTACCTTAACAAAAATAATGTAGATGATATATGGACCGTCAGTTTAATATATTTAGTCAACTAACAGTTAAAATAAACTAAGATAACAATTAAGACAAAATTCATGCTTGGTAAAAACTTTCAGGACCAAAATACCTCATAACCCTTTGTAAAATATAAGGACTAAGGAGGTCAACATTGGACGGACCAAGCAAAACCCACGCAAACGTGTTTTGTTGATAATTATTTAGGCCTCGTCTCTTAAATAAAATTTAAATAAAAAATAGACCATATTCATTTGTGTGATACCTAATTTTAATGCTCATTCATATTTATTAATAAAAATTATATATATATATATATATATATATATATATATATATATATATATATTATTGAAAAATTGTATGCTGTTACATTTTCACTAACTTTGTACCAAGAACTAAATAAAATATATGTTTTTTTTTATTCTTAAAAATTTTGATCACCTTTTTTTAATTATAAAGGCCAGCTGATAGTTTGAAATCCCGAGTCAGATGTGGGTGTAAAAATTTGGCACATTACTCTTAAATTTTACATTTTAAATAAATAGTTAAAAACTGTTTTTCTTTAAGAAGCAACATACATGAGATTTGTAGGAGACGTATGAAGAGTTAAATTGAGATCTCTCGCAGCATTATTCATGTTCAAGCACACTATTCTACAAAAGGCCAGGCTTCATATATTTAGTATTTATTTTAGTCAATTATTTAAGAAATAAATATATGATAAGATAGTTTTGTCTTATAAATAGTAAAATTATTTATTTTAAGTGAAACTAAATAAGTCCTAACACTCAATCAAGCTCAATTCAGGAAGATATCCGTTTTAGTAGACAATAGTCAACAAAATGGGTTCAATTTTGTTGTTCATTGCTATTAAACAATTTGTTATAAATTCTATAATATTTTGAATTAATATCAATTAATAACAAATACATTTTACTTAAAAGTTAAACTTGTGATTTTAATGTTGCTTGAAAAGATTCGTGAGATATAAATTTAGTTTGTTAATATCTAAATTATTTAATAGTTTTTTATTTTGTCTTTCTATATAACTAATAAACCAACTTCCATTTACTATATCTTTTAACTGTGAGAAAATACTCCTAGGTACGAAAGGACCCTGCCAACAATCTACCCTTAGTTTTCACACAATGAGAGTACTACATTCTTACTATAAGATTCATTTGATTTTTTCAGGAAAAAATTTAAAAGTTAATTAAATTATTTAAAAGTATTTTTACTTATCTTTTATACATTAAAATAATTTATTTAATTTATAAACTGATATATAATCAAATGATACACGACATATGCTATAGTTAACTAACTTATTTATATTCCTTAGTTCATCCAAAAAAAAGTCCACTAAGCCTTATATTAAAGATCGGGGAGAGTAAATAGTGAGAGTGATAGTTTTCATAGCTAAACTAACTAAAGTATATACAATACAATTTCTCATCCTAATATAAGAGTTAGTTGAAGGGTTAGATTTGGGCCAAAATATAATATCTCAGTTCATTTTATCTCCTATATTAATCATTATTTTTCAAACTAATTTACTTAATTTATGAACTAATGTATAATTTAATATTACATAGTTATATTTTAAGGAGACATGTCACATTTGTTTGAATTAGTCAATTTATTTCATTTTTTAATCCACCAAAATTAGTTAAGCAGTTCTTATGTTATAAGTAATTTTTTTTAAAAAAATAATTAATAATTGAACAAATAGTGTGATATTTCAATGAGATAGAATTGTGAGCACATGCATGTTGTTCCAATGTTCCCTACATATAATTTCATAGTTGTGTTTTCCTCGAATGCTTTCTCATTCATTAATTCATGTTTGTGACCCTTTTAAAAAAAAAAAAAAGATTTGTGTGTTGCTCAATTTATTTGCCCGTGGAATCTGAATTAGATCGATTCATCAAACTCTCTAATATAACATACTCATCATGCTTTGTTTTAATTCAATTTATCGTCATTATTCTATAATAAGTATATATGATTATGGGATGGATTAGAGAGTAGGATTAAGTTTAATTGGGGTATTAGCCACAGTTTGTCACTAGTACTTTGTGTTTTACGAGACACAATTATTCTCACGCATTTACTTGTACAACAGTGTGTTGGTTGTTGCCTGTTGGTTTAATCAACTAAACCGATAAAATGCCAGTGGTGTGTTAACAGTCATTTTGTTTGAATCAGAGAGTCACGGACGACATCGTTTGGATGTGAGGGTATACGCCCGGCCCAAAGCATCTCGTGTTGTTCTTATTCTTGGGGTGGCCCATTGGGCCCTTAAATTTAGCTGCATCGAAAATTAATAGTACTGCCACATTACACAAATACCCTTCAATTTCACATTCCCTGCGCATCCCTAATTTTAGGCCCCGTTTGTTACAAAGAAAGTTTGGAGGAGGAAAAGAAAGGAAAGGAATGGAAAGGAAAGGAAGGGAAGATTTGAAAGATGAGGGAAGATGATTTGAGTTGTTTGGTAGGAAGAAAATGAAGAGATGGTAGTTGGTAAGGAATTAGGAAATGTCTATTTTACCCTCAAAAGAAAATAATTCAAAATAAAAAAGAAAAATATTTTTTTGCTAAAATATATTTAAAAAAAATATATTCTTGTTAAGTTTGAACTTGTGAAAAAAAAAACTTTGCTAAATTCAAGCTTCCCGCCAAAATTTGAACTTCCCGCCAAATTTGAATTTCAGCGGTAAATCTGTCAATTTCCCAACTTTTCTGGGAAGATGGAGCTTTCCTTCCATTTTTGGTTGGAAAGCATCTTCCCTCAAATGAGGGAAGATTGGACCTCACTGGAAGATGCTGACTGGACTTTCTCTTAAACAAACACCCTAAATCCATGGGAAAATCTCAATCTTCCCTTTCCCTCCCCATACTTTCTCTCTACCAAACGGGGCCTTAGGGTTTTTTTTATTTGCTTAATTTACACTGTATTTAGCAGCCTCAAATACTTTCTAGTACCACCAAGTACTTAAATGAAGGGAAGATTAGAATGAAGGACTTGAAGAAAAAGATATTTATTGAGAATGATCATAAAAATTGTAATTATTTAAAAGAACTAAACATCATAATATAAATTCAAAAATATTAAATTGTTTTTTGTCAAATCTCCTACATTATCTCTTGTATTCATAATTAAAAAATAACTAAAATTAAAAGTAAAACCGCCCTCTATTCACATATAATATCATCTATATTTTTCTAATTTTTATTTTTGACCATGTTTTAAGCTCATGTAAACTCAATATATTTTTAATTAACTATGGTTCAAACTCTTATTTTTTTAATTTTTATTTTTCAACAAGTTCTATATCCATATAATTAAGAGATCATTTAACTAACGAATATATTATTAAGTTTCCAAATTTATATTATCAAGTATCAACTTGACATCAATTAAATACTTTTTTGATGAAAACAAAAACTAAATTCATATCAATTTTTTCAAGATATAATAGATTTTTTTAATTTTATTAACATTAAATCAAGTTTTCAACCCAAATAATTTTCTTCTAAAATAAAAATAAATCGTATAAATTTTTTTGGTCTAACATTAAATTATAAAAGACTTTTTGTTTTATAAAATCATATAATTATATTTTTATTTAAAGCTTTATTGATTTTAACAAATAATACTTTTCAAAACATTGAAGAATATATGATTGTTTTCCATAGATATCTACACAAGTTGTGAAAAGTGCAACTTGAGATTTTTTTTTTAATTTTGTGAAATTTAGAATTTTGTATTAGTTTTAAAAATAGCATGTAGAAGGGAATGAAGAAGATTTTCTTAGGGGTAGTTTAGCATTTTTTTTTTTTTGCATTTGATCCTTCTAAATAATTATAATTTTTATGGTCATTCTTAATAAATATTTTTCCTCTAAGTCCTTTATTATAATTTTCCGTTAAATTAATTAATCTTTATTGCATTTAGTATTTTAGAGTATTTTTTAGGAAAAAAAGTACTCTAAAACAAGAGTTAAGGTGTAAAATTATACATATGATTTTTCTAAAAGTGCGTCCAACACTAAAATTTTTTGTAGGGTATAAAAGTTGCTATGTGAATACAAAATTGGAGCAAAAATCATATATTCTCTTACTTTATGTTGGTGGGCTCACAATCACTTTAATAAAATATGTAATTTTTGTTTTACTTTTGTAATCACACTTTTTCACTTTTGCACCCGGAAAAAACACTTGGTATTGAGCACACTCTTAAAAACCACATGTATATTTTTGTACCTTAACCTAAAAAAGAATACTTGAAAATACTGTATGCACTAATAATTTGAGATACTAGATGCTACTAAAAATAAGAATACATAAAAAAAAAAAAATCTCAAAAATGGGTTTCTCACCCTAAAATTGAAGGATTAGCGCGCAGGGAAAGCGGACCCCTCCTTCCCTAGTTCTCTAACAATAATGCTTCTTTGGTATGGTTTTAAAAGGTGATTTAAAAAATTACAATATACAGACATACATTTTGGGAAAATTGTACCTTGTTTCTGAGTAAAGAAAAATACGATAAAATGATCCCTAAAAACTCAAAATTACGGCAAAGAAAAATACATTTTTGTAATATTTTCCATATATGAAGAAATATAAATGCCTCATGGAGATTTATGAATTTATCAACACAGATATATAGATTTGTTAAAATAAACTTATAGACTTGTCAATACATACATATGAACTTATTAGAATAGATTCATAGATTAAGCAATATAGGCACATGGAAGTTTGCCATGAAAGTTTCCCAAATGGAGCGTCCAGCACCCGGAAGTTTTTTGGGTACCAAATTTGCCCCGGAAGTATTGAAAAAGTATCAAATATATCCAGAAGTGACGGAAGTCCACGTAGATGCCACGTCATCACACGTGGCATGCCACCTCATCAATCAAAAGTATCATTTTTGCCATGGAAGTTTTCATTAAGGAGCAATTTTGCCCTGGAAGTTTTCATTGAGGAGCAATTTTGCCCCGGAAGTTTTTATTAAGGAGCAAATTTGCCCCGGAAGTTTACAAAAGTAGCAATTTTGCCCTTCTTTTAAATTTGACTATTAAATCAGTCAAAGACTGTAACATCCTGAATTTTGAATCTAATATATTGAACATAAACCTATTTTGGGAAGACTAGTAGGCTCTATTTTTGGAAAGTGATAAATTTGAAATCAGTATTTTGTGGGCCCCGTGAATAGTATTTACTATTCACGTATACGTTTTTACTATTTACAAATACGTATTTAAAAAAAATATATATATATATATATATATATATATATATATATGTTATTCGCAAATACGTATTTAATACTTGAAATTTGTGAAATATGAATAGTGTTCACTATTCACAAATACGTATTTACTATTTAAAAATACGGTATTTACTATTCATAAATACGTATTTACTATTCATGCGGGACCCACGTCAAATTATTTCTCCTGCTACAGAAGTCTCGTGAGTTTTGAAAAAAAAGTGGCATGCGGGACCCACTCAATAGTAATTCACTATTTGAAAAATAATATTATATTATTATAATATAATTTACTATTCATGTGGGACCCACAAAAAAATTATTTCCGCAACAAGCCACGGGAAGAGTCACGGGAGGTTTGAAAATTTGTCACGGGGAAAATTACGTATAATGACCCAGAGATAAAAATTACGCTTAAGGACCCATTTTCCAACACTATAAATAGAGGCTTCATTTCTTCATTTTCTTCACACCAAACTCAGAGTACAACGATTGAGTTTAAGAGAAGAGTGAGATTTCTTAGAGTTAGAGAGAGAGTTTAGAGTAAAGTTCTTGGAGTTGAAGAGAAGGAGCAAGAACTTCAAGGGTAAGTTCTTCGATCTCTAGTCTTAAGTTTTGGTAATTTGTACCTGAAATGCCTATAGAGTTTCTTCTGAGTATGCTCTGTGGCTGCAGCTTAGTCTGATCTGTCACATCAGAAAAGAATTATCCTTGGGCAGTAAATATTATTTACTGGCACAGTAAAAAATATTTACCGGCACGGTAAAAATATTTTTACTGGTACTATTCACATGAATAGTGAATATCCAACATAGTTTCCGCAAATGCTGAAAATTAATGGTCTCTGATAAAAATGATATTATAGGATATCTGAGAACCATTACCGCTGCTGCTGTTATACCGCTGTTTTCCGTTAGAAGTACCGTTTTCGTCAAACGTACCAAAACATCATCAACGAAGGTACGGACGCGTATTGTAACACTAACTCTGATGCTTATGGTATGCTTATATGTGATAGATAGTCTGAGATATTGTTTTGAAAATTGATCATACAGAGGTACTATTTATATGTACGTTACTATTCACATATACCGTATTTACTATTCATTTTACTATTCACGTATACCGTATTTACTATTCATTTTACTATTCACGTATACTGTATTTACTATTCATAATACTATTCACGTATACATACCGTATTTACTATTCACGTATACATACCGTATGTACTCTTCATTTTTACTATTCATGTATATATACCGTGTTTTACTATTCACATATACACATAGTATTTTACTATTCACAGATACGCATAGTATTTACTATTCATAAATACGCATATTGATGTATAAAACTTTATGGTATAATAATGCATTATTTTGAGTGAACATATTCATCATGGCGGTTGTATTATGATGGGTGGAGTAAGGAGGGATTTGAATGATAAGAATGATTTATGCCACCACTCGGTGCACAGTGGATGGTACCTTTCAGGGCCCCATCTTCCATGTTTTTCCTCTGGCCGGGATTTCATTGGAGATGTGGGACATGTGACACCTCCATAGTTGTTATTTTAAAGGAGGGGAGCCATAGTCCAGATTTAAGCTCTATACCTTTGGCCGGGTGTATCTTAAGTTTTGGTGAGCTTGAAACCATCCAGTCAAATGAATGAGTTTCTATTGGACTATATGTTAGCCTATGGTTCCAGTCAGCGGTATAAGGGAGGTGGTGATATAAGGGAGGCTGCATACTGCATAGTGCATTTTTGAATAATTCAATATTTGAAAATTGATCATACACATACATCTTAATACGGGTTATAGTCGTGATAATGCCGTTATGTTTTCCTAGCGCTGAGGACACGGATGTACACCGTGGCACTGGAAGATAGTGCAGACTGTAATAACATACATGTTGCAGTGGCCGTGTAATGTTATTATGTGAATATATGAATATTGTATGTGATTAAATGCTGTTTTGCCATGGATATCTGTCATACATATTTGATACATAAGCATGAGGTTAACCGTTACCTGAGGTTCAATGGGTATTGAACCTCAGCTCTTACTGTAGCTACAGGATTTTCGGAGTGAACAGAAACAGAAACAAGGGTAAGCAGCAGGCAGAAGGACTAGCTGGAGAAAGTCCTGTAGATATGTATAGTCTTTCGAACTCTTTGTATCAGCAAACCAGTACACTACAGTGGTTGAATATCAGTTACTCTGTATTTAAAATCATTTCGTTGCTCAATTCTGGTTAAATTATTTTGAACTCTGATCAAATAATTTCAAAAATGCTTTAGAAAAGTTGGGGTGTTACATTTTGGTATCAGAGCAGACATCCTGGCACGGAGTTAACTAAGTTACTCCAAACAGTCCGATATCTAGAAAGGGGTTTTGTGGTTGGCAATCAGTTTCTTTGAATTCGTCGAGCCTTCCACAAAAACACCTGCCTAGTCGGATTGTCTGAGTAGCGGAGTTAGGTTCTAAGCTTTCAAAAGTGTTTTATCTGGTATGAACCCGACTCAGTTACAGTAAACCATTGGTGCCGAAGGTAGGGCCGAGTCTATGTGGATCAGCCAATCAGTCACCCTAGCACGGTGAGGCTCCCATGATAGACGCCTACCTGGCCAATCGGTTTGACTAACTAAGTTAGGCTCTAAGCCATGGTTCTAAAAGTATTTCGAAAAAAAAAAACAAGTACAAGTACTGATACAATATTGGTGTTGTGATACAAAAAGGACGTACATCCTAAGGAAAAGGGTTAGGCTCGGGAGGCCTTGATATAGAGTAGATGGCACAGAATATGGTTTCTGTTGTTTAACTTTAAGACTTTTGATATGGGAATTGGAATCTAAGTTAAATCCCCACTCAGAGTTTCAAGGGAAGTGGTACAGAGAAGTCGGTACGACTTAAGTTTTCCGGTAGACAGTAACCTACTGTTTAGGTTTCCCTTGGATAGTAACCTATCGATTTAATGTCCTGTCAAAATAATAACTTGTTAAGGTACCCTGAGAAGAAAATCCCTACCTTGTAGAGGCCAGACACCATGCGTGCAAAGGGGCGTGGCTCCGGGGACGAAGATCTTTTGATTAAGTCCTTGACGGTGGTGATCAATTGACAGAAGAGGGAAAGTACCCAGTAATTCTGGGGAGACAGTTATGTCATACTAGTGCCTATGAGAGTTGTAGGTACCCAGTAGTAAGTATACCAATATTAGTACCAAGAATCAATAGACATTATGAAGTTAATATTGCTTAGGCGAGAGAAATCTCAGAACTATGACCCCTGTGAGAGTAGGAACCCTGAGAGAATATGAGTGAGTTTTGCCTAGGTTCCAAATACCTAAGAGATAGTTCCTTAACAGAACCATACGAAAGCTGGAAACCTCAGTAGCCACCAGGTTATGGTCTCAAGGTGGGACCAAGAACCATAGAGATGTTAGTGGCTAATAGATTCCCTATAAAGTAAGTGGCTACCCGATAGGGAAAATTGAGTTAAGAATTATGCTTGGAGCTAAATAGAAAGTGAAAGTCCACAAATAGAATGACCCTAGATAAGATGGCAGACATAGAAACAACGGTTTATGAAACCACTATAGGATAGGAACCTGATAGATATTTGAGTTCTCGTTATAATGAATCAGAGACGATCACTGACACTACTTATGGGAAGTTTGATCGGAGAAGGATACCTACGGGGAGTTCTGATCTAGGAGGTTTACCTACAAGGATGCTAACCGGAAAAGCTGACTGATCTGAGAAGACTGAGTGAAGCGCCGAGTAATGTGCCGTAGAGCAGAGCCACCGTGACGACAAACCGTAGAGTGGAGCCGCCGTGACAACGAACCATAAAGTAGAGTTACCAAGTGCATCGGTTCTTAAGGTATGTACATTATAATCTCACATCGAATAGGTTCCTTAGAGCGAAGGTTTCAGTAATCTAGTATATTGCCATGAGTCGCTCCAGTGCTATATAGCACATATTGTGTTTATAAGCTAGCAGAAGCCCACGGTTGTTAGACAACAAATATGAGAAGTGTCCCAAAAAGTTTGTGAAACCCGAGGATAACGGGCAAAGTTTGGAATAGCCATATGAGTTAAGTAGAACAAACTAAGCATTATACATATGGTTTGAGTAGCCAAGGAAAGAGGTCCGAATACGTGTAATTAGTGATGACCTTCTAATGTTAGTTGTCTGATTCCTAAGTAAGGTTTTAAAATTTAATTTTTGAACTTGCCAATACACCTGCTGTATTAGAAATTTTGAAATTTATTTGTTCGAACATGTGGATTTTTTTTAAGCTGAGTTTTCAAATGAAATGTTTTCAACAGAATTTGAGACCACAGCGATTATTATTTTGAAATGATATTGTCTTGTAAAAAAAAAAGGGTTTTTGATAGAACCCAGAGTTTGAAACTGAGTTTTTAACTATGTTGTGATAAAGTCAGTACAAAACTGGAAGGACAGAAGCTGTTGTAGATGTACACAGTTTGCTGGGTCTTGCTAGATGTTTTAAAATGTTTGAAATCGCTAGCCTTTGATAAATGTTCTTTTTTGAACAAAAAGTTTTGGAGGGATTTTGGTTTGAGAAAATGGAAATCGCACCAGCAGTGAACACACCCAATCCATAACATTTCGCCTAGGGCGTATGTTTTGATTAGTAAAACCTGGCTGTCTATGACTGGACTGAGTTCCGCTAGATAGGGTTGCTACTTTATGTGCCAGTGTGAACACTGGGTCTCCTGAGAGAGGGGCGGAGGTTCTCCCACATTGTTGATAGTACTGTTGAGACTGGATTTGAGGATTGGGGTAAGGCGCTCACTGTACCAAATGGTTAAAATGATGGTGTGTACTCTCAATTGTAAAATTTTGTGAAATAAATTAGCTCCCTCAAAGATATGTACCGGTAATAAAAGTTTTTGAAAATGATCCGGCAGTGAAAAATGTTTTCACGAATTTGTGATGGCAGCGATTAAGTTTAAAAATGTTATAGCACTATTACTTTGTGGTATAGTGCAGATTGTGAAATGTACTGAAACCACGGAAAATTTTTCATGTTTGAAAATTTGAAAATGAGACAAGAAAATAATTTTGGGTAGCAATGACATGATTGTCGACGCTATCGTGTTGAAAAGAAAAGCAGTGTAATTGGGAATTATGGTACAGGAACAGCAACTATTAGAAAGGTCTGGAATACTAAACTAGTTAAGTCAATTAATAGCTGTCAGCTATAGTGTTGAGTAAGTGAAAGTAATTCGAGAACTTGAATGGGAAAGACTCAGATGAAATTGATGAGTAGATGCGGAAGGCCAATATGTGTTAAGCCGATAGGCTAAATAAATCAGGCAGTGAGGCCTGTGTAACCAAGTACTGTGAGAATAGATCAGCAAGTCCTGTAATTTAGTACTATACCTGGGTATAAGATTGAGACATTGAATAGTAGGATGCGTGCTATTTAAGTTTGCATAAGGAAGGAATAGACTAGAGGTCTAGATAACCTTTTGATTTTATATTGTCAAATTTCGAGGACGAAATTTATTGAACGGGGGGAGAAATGTAACATCCTGAATTTTGAATCTAATATATTGAACATAAACCTATTTTGGGAAGACTAGTAGGCTCTATTTTTGGAAAGTGATAAATTTGAAATCAGTATTTTGTGGGCCCCGTGAATAGTATTTACTATTCACGTATACGTTTTTACTATTTACAAATACGTATTTAAAATATATATATATATATATATATATATATATATATATATATATATATATATGTTATTCGCAAATACGTATTTAATACTTGAAATTTGTGAAATATGAATAGTGTTCACTATTCACAAATACGTATTTACTATTTAAAAATACGGTATTTACTATTCATAAATACGTATTTACTATTCATGCGGGACCCACGTCAAATTATTTCTCCTGCTACAGAAGTCTCGTGAGTTTTGAAAAAAAAGTGGCATGCGGGACCCACTCAATAGTAATTCACTATTTGAAAAATAATATTATATTATTATAATATAATTTACTATTCATGTGGGACCCACAAAAAAATTATTTCCGCAACAAGCCACGGGAAGAGTCACGGGAGGTTTGAAAATTTGTCACGGGGAAAATTACGTATAATGACCCAGAGATAAAAATTACGCTTAAGGACCCATTTTCCAACACTATAAATAGAGGCTTCATTTCTTCATTTTCTTCACACCAAACTCAGAGTACAACGATTGAGTTTAAGAGAAGAGTGAGATTTCTTAGAGTTAGAGAGAGAGTTTAGAGTAAAGTTCTTGGAGTTGAAGAGAAGGAGCAAGAACTTCAAGGGTAAGTTCTTCGATCTCTAGTCTTAAGTTTTGGTAATTTGTACCTGAAATGCCTATAGAGTTTCTTCTGAGTATGCTCTGTGGCTGCAGCTTAGTCTGATCTGTCACATCAGAAAAGAATTATCCTTGGGCAGTAAATATTATTTACTGGCACAGTAAAAAAATATTTACCGGCACGGTAAAAATATTTTTACTGGTACTATTCACATGAATAGTGAATATCCAACATAGTTTCCGCAAATGCTGAAAATTAATGGTCTCTGATAAAAATGATATTATAGGATATCTGAGAACCATTACCGCTGCTGCTGTTATACCGCTGTTTTCCGTTAGAAGTACCGTTTTCGTCAAACGTACCAAAACATCATCAACGAAGGTACGGACGCGTATTGTAACACTAACTCTGATGCTTATGGTATGCTTATATGTGATAGATAGTCTGAGATATTGTTTTGAAAATTGATCATACAGAGGTACTATTTATATGTACGTTACTATTCACATATACCGTATTTACTATTCATTTTACTATTCACGTATACCGTATTTACTATTCATTTTACTATTCACGTATACTGTATTTACTATTCATAATACTATTCACGTATACATACCGTATTTACTATTCACGTATACATACCGTATGTACTCTTCATTTTTACTATTCATGTATATATACCGTGTTTTACTATTCACATATACACATAGTATTTTACTATTCACAGATACGCATAGTATTTACTATTCATAAATACGCATATTGATGTATAAAACTTTATGGTATAATAATGCATTATTTTGAGTGAACATATTCATCATGGCGGTTGTATTATGATGGGTGGAGTAAGGAGGGATTTGAATGATAAGAATGATTTATGCCACCACTCGGTGCACAGTGGATGGTACCTTTCAGGGCCCCATCTTCCATGTTTTTCCTCTGGCCGGGATTTCATTGGAGATGTGGGACATGTGACACCTCCATAGTTGTTATTTTAAAGGAGGGGAGCCATAGTCCAGATTTAAGCTCTATACCTTTGGCCGGGTGTATCTTAAGTTTTGGTGAGCTTGAAACCATCCAGTCAAATGAATGAGTTTCTATTGGACTATATGTTAGCCTATGGTTCCAGTCAGCGGTATAAGGGAGGTGGTGATATAAGGGAGGCTGCATACTGCATAGTGCATTTTTGAATAATTCAATATTTGAAAATTGATCATACACATACATCTTAATACGGGTTATAGTCGTGATAATGCCGTTATGTTTTCCTAGCGCTGAGGACACGGATGTACACCGTGGCACTGGAAGATAGTGCAGACTGTAATAACATACATGTTGCAGTGGCCGTGTAATGTTATTATGTGAATATATGAATATTGTATGTGATTAAATGCTGTTTTGCCATGGATATCTGTCATACATATTTGATACATAAGCATGAGGTTAACCGTTACCTGAGGTTCAATGGGTATTGAACCTCAGCTCTTACTGTAGCTACAGGATTTTCGGAGTGAACAGAAACAGAAACAAGGGTAAGCAGCAGGCAGAAGGACTAGCTGGAGAAAGTCCTGTAGATATGTATAGTCTTTCGAACTCTTTGTATCAGCAAACCAGTACACTACAGTGGTTGAATATCAGTTACTCTGTATTTAAAATCATTTCGTTGCTCAATTCTGGTTAAATTATTTTGAACTCTGATCAAATAATTTCAAAAATGCTTTAGAAAAGTTGGGGTGTTACAAAGACCACACATGTCATGCCTTAAAAAGGTGGAACTTGGAGTCAGAGAAGGAGATCCTTGAGATGTTGAGCTCAAGACAGTCAGAATTTGTGAAGCCGAACTGGTCACAAGGACTAGAGCCGGGAAATCGGACCGGGCCCGTTTAAGCCCTGGTCCTGCAGGGCTCGGGCTTGAAAAATAAGCTAGAAATTTGAAGTTGGACCTGCAAGGCCGACCCTGGAGGGCCTCGGGCTTAATCAGGCTGGCCCTGCAGGGCTTGAAAAATAAGCTAAAAATTTGAAGTTGGACTTGTAGGGTCGGCCCTGGAGGGCCTCGGGCTTAATTAGGCTGGCCCTGCAATTTGTATAGGCTGATCATTTGACTAATTTAATAGTCAAATTTTTCAAGGCATAACATGTGTGGTTTTTGACTGATTTAATAGTCAAATTTAATATTGGAAGAAAGAAGGGCAAAATTGCTACTTTTGTAAACTTCCGTGGCAAAATTGCTCTTCAATGAAAACTTCCGGGGCAAAATTGCTCCTCAATGAAAACTTCCGGGGCAAAAATGATACTTAACTTTTATTGGTTGATGAGGTGGCATGCCACGTGTGATGAGGTTGCATGCCACGTGTGATGAGGTTGCATGCCACGTGGACAGTTAGTCAAACTTAACGGTCAAAATTAACGGATGGGCAAATTTGCTACCTTTTTCATACTTCCGGGGCAAATTTGCTACCTTTTTCATACTTCCGGGGCAAATTTGGTACCCAAAAAACTTCCGGGTGCTGGGCGCTCCATTTGGGAAACTTCCGTGGCAAATTTGATATTTAACCCAAAAATATTACAAAAAAGTCTTTTAGATTTCAATGGATCATTTTTTTTTGGTTTTATTTTGTTTTGTTTTGTATTTCCCCTTATTTTGGACCTATGTGCAATTTGCCCTACACTTTTTGCCTTGAAATACAAACATTTATTTTGGTCAATAAAAATTCATACGTTTATTACGATACTGTATAATCATTACCCTCTCTGATGACGAATGTGGGAAAAGAGCATTTTCACTGGTCACTCTCCCCACTTTAATTTTTTCTACTTTATTTCTTTATTATATTGGATAGACTTTTAATGATTGATATTTATTAATATTATTATCATTTAATATTATAATAATATTTTTAATATAGTATAAAATATCAATCATTAAAAACCAATCTGATTGGTGGAGAAGTTAAGTGAAGAGAGGAATAAGTAGAGACACTATCTTTCCCGCTTAATGTGTGATTTAATTAGAGAATTGATCTTGATCTTAAATATAAAACTTCTTTTTTTTTTTATTTTTTTCAATCTTTTCTTAATTTACCTTTATCGATACTCCTTCAATAATAATTATGAGAAGGTTACTTTGTTCATGATTCTACTTCTTCTTCTAAATATTTTATGTACGGTGATTTGGCTGTTTTTGTTATTGTTTTTGTCTTTGATATATTTTGTTATACTGGATCTGATTTTCCCTGTATCCAAATATTGTATCTGTTTGAAGTATTAATATAAATAGACTGTTGATAAAAAAAAGAAAAAAGAAAGATGACCAGAGTGATTTAAAAATAGCATATTAACTAACTTCTTTAATAAACGTATCTTATATTAAGGACTAGAGACAATATTTAATATCACTCATTATTTTCATTTATTAAATATTTTTGGAAGTATTTTTTAAGTAAGAAGTTGAACATATTCTTCGGTGTTTATATTTTGAATAGGATGGATAGAGTTTTATTTTTGAAAGTTCCAGAATGAAGAAAGCGTCCTTCACTTATCCTATCCGTGACTTCCCATTTTTATTAATGTTATCACACCAAATATAATTTGAGTAAGTTCAAGGTCATTTTGAAATCTACACGTACGTGGTGTGCTGTGTGTTCTGTGTAACATTTTTAAAAATGGCTCCCATATCTCCCTGTGACCATGCATTTTCTATATCATACTATTATTTTATAATTTTACGTATTTTTCATTGTGCAAACGCATAATTGACAACACCAGCATTTCATGTCGTTATTCTATTTTTTTAGATGGAAAAAATTACGAGCCCTCAAACTGTAAATTCTGGCAAATTTAGTGGCCCTGAATCATCCATCAACTATATATATATATATATATATGGGGTTTAAACTTCTTATGTTGCATGAGAAGAAAAAGATTCCTACACACACATAAAATGTTAGGACCCACACATATATATATAATGCTAATATAAAAAATATATAATTAAATAATTAAAATATAAAAAATGATAACAATTTGATTGAAATATTTTTTAGATCCAAATAATTGAAATTAAATCTATCAACATTCATAATTTATCATATTTAACAAAGAAATTTCTATAAAATTTATATTTAAAGTCATTGGACATGATCAAATCAAAGAAGTTAACATGATTTTGTAAGCTGGAAATGACAAAATGATAACTTCGGTATATAAACTTGTGAGCTTAAACGAGTTTACAACTATCATAAATTTACTAGTGACTCGACTCAATTTTATAAGCTAAAAACTTAAAAATGCTAAACTCTCAAAGTCAATTCCTAGTTTGACACTGATGACTGTAATCATAATATTCAAACTGAGCTTGAATCTTATCAAAAAAATACCGTTCGGCGAATGTACGTTTTATGGGTTTAATGTTGTTTGACAATATAAGATAAAAACTCATCATTATAATTAGGGATACGCTAGCTAATTAAAATTAATTGCCTTAGAATTGAGAAAGTGACTCTTCACTAGAGCTCCGAAATCGGCCGGTCCAATCCTTGACTCTTCAAGGGTCAGGCTTATAAATTGAAGTTGTTAAATGAAGTTGGCACTGTAAGGCTAAGGACTTAAAAGGGTCGGCTCGTTAGAACCTTTAATTTGATTTGATTTTTTTTTTCCTTTCATTCACTTGACTAAGGCTGAGAGTGTTTTTTTTTTGGGGGGGGGGGGGGTGGAAAGAACCCTAGAGGGTCAATCATTCACATATTATAGTAATTTACTAATTTATATGTATTTTATATTTGTTATAAAGTTATTTATTTATTTATTTATTTAAGTATAAATACATAATAACTATACTCTGATTTTATGATTTGGTTTATTATTTTTTACAGAGAAAAATTATGGATGTATTCATGATATAGAAGAAGAAATTATTGATATTTTTACCCATGAAGCAAAGCTTATTACTCAAAATGAAATACAATTAAATATCTTTGAAATTGATGATAGTGGCGAAGAAGATGACAATGATTGTCATCGTACTCATGTTGCTTAGTGATAAGCTTCTTATGTTTTATTTAAGTTATTTGAGGACAATAGTTCACTTTTGATTATGAATTAGTGATTGTGTTTGTTTGTTATATGATACATGTTGTTTGGATATTAATGTTGACAATATTTATTTGATAAATTAGAACTTTAATTGTTGTAATTTACTAATTATATTTCTTAAAAAAATTGGAATAATAACTTCTGGCCCTATGAGATTGGTCTTAACTTTAGTACTCTCGGGCTGGGCTTTGAAAAAAAGATATTTTTCTTACCCGAACCTAAAAAGGTTTTCCATTCAAGGATCGGCCCTGATCCCCAACTCTATTCTTCACCTAATCCCATTGTGATATGGCAGCATTGCTTCTTAGTAAAAAAATTTTGGGACAAAAAAACCCCTATAAGGACAAAGGAGGTCAACACAGGCCCAAACAGAACGCATGCAAACACGTTTTGTTGATTTGTTCGACTTTTTATTTATTTATTTATTTTTTGCGTGTGGACACATTTATTTAAGTTATTCCATACTTGATTGATATGGAGAGACCAGGACCAGGCCACACCCTACGTCCACTCGTATTTGAAGTCGAAAGCTCTGTTTGCCTATGCCCGCAGATTCTGTACCATAAACACCCCCCCTCCTTCTCTTTATCTGTTTCTTTTTTGTCTTCTCAAAGTCTTGTTTCATATTGATTAATTTAGGGAAAAGTAAATACAACTACACATGACATTTTTTGATTTTAACAACAATATTTACTGTTATCAATTAACTTAAGTTTTGTTAATTTTAAGAATTAGAAGACCCTTACGCTTGATCCACTACATAACTAGAAAGTCACTTGAGACTAGGTCATGCTATAGGAGTGGGGTGTGAATAGGATGCATCTAGTAGGAAATCAACCAACCAATTTGCTAATTATGAGTTGGACGCAGTAACTATTCACTACAAAAATTTTCAGATTTTGCTACGGAAAAATTCCGTAGCAAAATCCTTCGTCGCAAATTGCGACGGATAAGGAAAATCCGTCGCAATTTGCGACGGAATTTCCTTTCCGTAGCAATTTTGCTACGGAAGAATATTCTGTAGCAAATTTGCTACGGAATTAATTCCGTAGCAAATTTGAATTTTGCTACGGAAAATAATTCCGTAGCAATTTTGCTACGGAACAGAATTCCGTAGCAAATTCTTTTTTTTAATTATTTTTATTTATTTTTAATTAATTTATTTTTTTTCCTTTTTTATTTTTTTATTTATTATTTTTATTTATTTATTTTTCTATAGCAAACTAGAAATTTTGCATGTTATTTTTTTGATCGTTTTTAATTAATTATTTTTCTATTCCGCCAATATTTGATCGTTTGCTACAGAAACAATTTCTTAGCAAAACTAATAATTATTTTGAATGTTATTTTTTTTTAATTTTAAAAAATTGAGTACAAAAAGTAGTGATTCATGGATATAATAATAATTATAAAGAGTGCACATTAAGAGTAATCTAACAAATACCAAATACTAAAAAGTAGTCTAACAATGTTACAAAGGGCAAATTCTAAACAGTAGTCTAAACAGGAGCATTGTGATCATCATCATCATCACCAGCATGGTCATCATCACCAGGAGCCGACCCCGAACCCTTGTTCATTAGGGACTTGAGTTGAATCTGCATCTGCCTCATCATCTCCTCTTGCATCCGCCTCATCCGCTCCTCCATCATCTCTCGTTCCTTAGCCATCCGCTCCTCCATCATCTCTCGTTCCTGAATCATCATCTGCCTCATCTTCTCTTGCTCTTCAAGCATCCGCTCCTGTTCTTGAGTCATCTGTGCTGTCAAAGCCTTCATCTTCTTCATCTCATCTGCAAAAACAATATCAAGTACATTTATTATTTGGACTTCATTTGAATGGACAAGAGAATGGAAATTTTCAATATCAAATACGTTTACCTGCAGAAACATCTTCAATGCCGGATGAGGAGCGCTTTGTTGGCTTCAGTCGGCTAGCAGCGGCACCGTATCCAAAGACTCTCCCTTTCTTGTCAAATCCACCTGCATCCTCAATGAACAGACTATCATTATCGCACACAGAGGATGACGGGTCAGTCTCACGCTGTGAGTCTCTCTCCTGCGACAGCTTCGTATAATTTTCCTACAAAGACAAAAATACATAACAAATAAGACATGTAAAATGAAATAAATATTGTGGTGCATAAAACAAGTAATAAATGCAATAAATGTCTAACCGCTACTGTGTGCGCCCTTGAGTTAATCCATTCCCTCTCATCACTTCCTTCAGACTGCCGGGAATGGGTCCGCTCAAAGGCAGCCCAACCTACCGACTCTGGAGGAACCCCAGTCTCTGCCTGCAAACGCAAATGATGATCATAGTTAATTACTTCAAAGTACAAAATATTGATTACCTAAATAGAAAATAACGTGTACTCACAAGTTTCTGTCTCCACTCAGTCATCGGAATAGAGCCGCCAACATATGACGAGCCTTCCATTTTGGCCCTATTTTGCTTATTTTTCGCACTCTTCTCCTGAAACTTTTCATTGGTGGCCCAATTGTCAAATAATTGGTTTGCAGTGTCCTGTGGAAGCCAATCTCGCCTGCCTCTTCCACCATGTCTCAAGTTATAAAGCTTTTGAGACAACCACCAGGCTGCCCTGGCGTTATAAGCCTTTCTCAGAGCTGCATGATGTTCAGGCAACGACATGTGCTTCCTCTGAAAATCAACAACGAACAATTAGTGCGGTAATTTATAAAAGTACTTAATTAAAAACCATAAACAAATAACTTACCATAAACTCATCGAACCAAGCATCTCGATTTTCCGTAGGAATCGCTGTCCAGCTGGTCCAAGCTTGATTGTAGTTACGGAATAATTGGTCCGAGATGAAATCCATCACCGGATCACGAGGCACAAAGCTAAAGACAGAGGACATCATGCAAATATTATTAGCATAAAACCAATTAGAAAAGGGATTAGTAACATTACTGGTAACTTGGCATGACTTACTACTCATTGTCAGGACAGATCCAAAGCAGCCCTGTCTCAGGATCTGTTGTGCCCCAGATCGGTGTATTGGAGGAACTACCTTCTTCCTCGACGTGGCTCTGAGGCGACGGGGTGTGCTAAGCAAGGAATGTGAAATATTAAAGATGTTTGTACATAGATGGTTTCATGAAACTAAACATATGTAAATCAATCAGAATTAGGCTAGTAAACCTGTTGTCCCATTTGCTGCGGATCAGTGGGGGTAGAAGGCGACGGCGACGTATACAGCGATGGTGAAGATGCGAAATAACCCGACGGTGACGATGCCATATTAAACGGTGGCACCTCTGGGGCACCGCCCCGCCCTCTGCCTACAGAAGGGGCAGATGACGACGCCCTACCACCTCTGATAGGACGGGGCCGGGATCGACCACCGCCACGTCCACTACCTGAAGATCCTCCTTGATGCTCCATCTCTGAACACTTATAGACATTAGGTCAAAGAATAAAAAAAAACTACAAATATAACCCGGGTTGATTACAATAGTGAAGTAACAAAGTATGTAGTATAACAGACCGTCAAAAACAAAAAACTAACAAATCTCAACCGGACGATTCCTGTTCATCGACTTCTGCTTGCCCGTCTTCCTCTGAAGTCTCATAGTCGTCGAACTCAGATTCACTGTCAGAGTAAATCAATGCTGCCTCATCGTCTGATTCCTCATCGTCAATTTGTATAGGAATCAATTCTAAATCCACAGCAGAATCAAAGAGATTGCTTGGTATTTCGTTGTCTTCGATGTTTATGGGCAGTAGATGTTCCACATTAGCTTGGAACGGTTCAGCCATACCGTCATTTGAATCCGACTCTTTCGACTTCGGTATGATATTTCGTGCTTTGATTTTAATAACCCCCCTCCACCCTTGGCGGGATGTGGGATATAATGTATAATAAACTTGTTCCGCCTGTTGAGCAAGGATGAATGGGTCATAACCAACCGCATATCTCCTTGTCCAATGGATCTCAATATTTCCATGCTCGTCCATTTTTGTCCCACGTGGACTATTATCAAACCACTCACACTTAAAAAGGGTCACCACATTGTCCCACGGATATTTCAATTGAATTATGTCACGTAACTTCCCGTAGTAGACAGTCTCCACCCCGTCAACTTGGTCACCTCGACAACATACACCGTAATTGCAACATTGTGTACCTGCATCCGTGTCAACAGTTGAAAACCGATACCCATTGATTATATATCTGCTGCATTGAGTAACACTAATTGGAGCTCCATAAGATAAACTCCATGCAACTTCATTGGGATCTTCTCGATGTTTCGCGAAATAGGTTCGAAACCATTTTGGAAACTCAGAGTTCGTGAATTGATCAACCTGGGACACCGACATTGAAGGATTTTCCGATCGGACCCAATTAGAAAAGTAACTGCAAATATATATATATATATATATATATATGAAGTTAATACTTTAATACTTATCGTAATAGTAAAACGGAAAAACAAAAATCTTACTTTAAGTACGGGGCGACCTCTTCACAGTTGTTTAGAATGTACCACTCCGCTACTTGCTTATCTCTTCCGTCAAGAGTTGATTTCCAATGTTTTCCCACGACTCGCCCTGGATAATTAAATATTGATTTTTGATCCCTTGTATCACCGGCATCGTTGCGAGGTACCCTTCTCCATCTTGACATCATTTCAGGGGGATGATAGTATGACGAAAATTTAGCGGCCTCTTCGACTAGATATGCTTCAGCGATAGATCCTTCAACGTAGGTTGGATTTTTGATCTTCTGCTTAAGTGTGCGTAAAAACCTACAATGGAATATCATAGGGTATTTATAAACTAAAGTACCATGTTTTTCAATTAATAACAGATCGAAAGACATATATATTACCTCTCAAACGGATACATCCATCTATATTGTTGCGGGCCTCCTACCCTTGCTTCGTAAGCCAAGTGAACGGGCAAATGTTCCATTGAGTCAAAAAAGGAAGGAGGAAACACCTTCTCTAACTTGCATAGCGTTATAGGCATACTCGCCTCCAGAAGCCGTAACTTTTCAACATTAAGCTCTGAAGCACAAATTTCTCTGAAGAACACGGAAAAGTCCGTTAGAATAGACCATATTTCCTTCGGTAGTGCTTTGAAGGCCCAAGGCAACAATCTCTGAAAAAAACATGACAATCATGACTCTTCATCCCGAAGAACTTCCCCTCGTGCATGTTGACACATCTTTTCAGGTTTGACGCATAACCGTCCGGGAGTTTCAAATCTTTTACCCATTGTAACAATTCTAAATTCTGCTGTTTGTTTAATGTGTACAGTGCTCTAGGTTTGGAAATCCGTCCCCTGCCATCCTGCACCAAATGCAAAGCAGGCCTTCTGCAAATCTCTTGTATGTCCAGTCTTGCATTGACTGTGTCCTTCGTCCTGCCCTTGGTGTCCATCACGGTGTACAGAATATTGTTAAACACATTCCGCTCAATATGCATGACATCGAGGTTGTGTCTTAACAGTTGATCTTTCCAATATGGTAGTTCCCAGAAGATGCTGCGTTTGTTCCAATGATGATCAACACCATATCCCTCAGGTTCGCTAGAAGCAGCCCCCTCTTCGACACTTGGAATGTGCTTGACCCTATCCCATATTTCTTGGCCACTTAAACGAAGAGGTTGATCTGCTCGTTCGACAACATTCCGCGTGAAGTCTTTTCTATTTGTCCTATACGGATGATTGGGGGGTAGGAATCGCCGGTGCCTGTCAAACCAACAGACCTTGTGACTGTGTTGCAAGCTATAACCCATATTCTGTTCAAGACATACCGGGCATGCAAGCTTTCCCGACGTTTGCCAGCCACTCAACTTCCCATATGCAGGGAAATCACTTATCGTCCACATTAAGGCAGCACGCATTGTGAAATTTTGATTCAATGATATATCATACGTAAGAACCCCTTCACTCCACAACATCTTCAACTCGTCTATCAAAGGCCTGAGGTACACATCTATCTTCTTTTTTGGGTTGGATGGCCCAGGCATTAACGCGTTCAGGAACAAAAACTCTCTTCTCATGCACATAGAAGGTGGGAGGTTGTACGGTGTCACAATGACAGGCCAACAGGAATAATTCCTGCCCGTTTTATCAAAAGGAGCGAACCCATCCGAACATAGACCAAGACGGACATTACGGGGATCCACAGCAAAGAAAGGATTCGCCTCGTCAAATTTACGCCAAGCTTCAGCATCCGAAGGATGCGTCACAAAGTTTTCATCCCTGTGATGCTCCTGATGCCATCTCATGTGAGCAGCTGTTTGTTCTGATGCATACAATCTTTGAAGTCTGGGCACCAGAGGAAAGTAGTGCATCTTGCTTAACACTCGACGGGTAATTTTCCTTCCTTTCCTTACAACTTCATATCTGTCATGTCCACAGAATCTACAATTGGTCAGCTCAGCATCATCCTTGTAATACAACATACATCCCCTAGGGCAGCAATGAATTTTTTCACATCCAAGCCCAAGCTCTCTCACCTTTTTTTTTGCTTGGTAAAAATCCTTCGGCAAATTACTGTCGTTGGGAACAACCTTGCTTATGATCTGCATCATTTCGTTGTAATTCCTCTCACTCATATGGTGATCAGTCTTCAAGCTTAGTGTTGCTAGGGTAGCCGATAGCGATGAATATTCACTATTTTCAAAGTGTTCACAACCTTCCCATAACGGACGTTGCGCTTCTTGAAGCATTTTATAGAACCTATCGGCTTCCGGATGAGGATCCTCTCCCATGTATGATGGTTGAGCATGTGTATCGGTCTCCTTTCCCATGTATGACGTCTCAGCATGAGTAACATGATCGAAATATTGGCCGATCGACGGTCCCGCAGCGTCCATAACCAACTGCTCATATTGATTAAGGTTGTCTCGATGACTACTGTCCCCGTAATAACCACTAGGTGTCGGTGTCTATCGGACTTCGCCATGATATTCCCAACACTCATAATCCTTCATAAATCCCTTTTTACACAAATGGATCTTGACCTCCTCAAAATCTTCAAATCTTATACACCTACATTTGGCACACGGACACCTGATCTCCCTACTTGAACTAGTTGAATGTGCCGTCGCAAAATTGATGAACTCTTCTAAACCCGCCAAGAATGCTTGAGTTAGTTCTCTTCTCTCAGTTAGGCGATTGTACATCCAACTTCTATCATGGTTGCCTTCCATATTTCCTAGCTAGTTCAGTTACTAACTTAATTAACATCTCAACATGTCACAAATATATAAAAGTGGTCAATTCAACAAAATAAGTATTTAATATAAAATCATATATCCCTATAAAAGAAAACGAAAAACTATCGTGCATTATTATCAACATAAATACTACTTTTGATATTCTAAATTGAAATGGAAACAGTACAAGATACAATTCCATACGTTTATTAAAACCCAGTAATTAAAAAAAAATCATGGAATCTCCTACACACTATAAGTATAATCCAAATTAATAAACACATTGAATATCAAGATCTTCATGTAATTAATAGATTCAGCCAAAGAAGAAACTAAAAAAAAAATTAAACTCATGTTATTGATAATCTTCTGCCAACATATATATTTCCACTATGAACAATAATAACCAATAATGAATAATATCATAATTTTAACACACAATTTTTTCATCATACAAAAGAGACTATAACAAAATAATGCAACATTAAAATTCTTACAAATACTCACAAATTAAAAACCATAAACAAATAACCAATGATAAATAATTTAATCAACAGTAAAGAAATAACACAAAATATTAAAAAAGATATGGCATGTAGAAATTTCACTCAGGAGAACCAATAATATTTTTCACATCATTTTATTAAAAATAAAAATAATACTCAAGAAAATAATAAATATAAAAAAAAACAGTAGTGCAACCAAAAGAAATAAGAGAGGAAGCTTACTTGGAATAGAAGTGCAGACAATACTAGTAAGGGAAGAGGAGGAGGAGATACTGCCAGAAAATCACTAACTAGAGCACAAAAATACACCACTGAAAAATAACAGATAATAGTGTCAAATAGAAGGAAAAAAAAGAGAGACATGGCTGAAATAAAGCAAAAAAAAAAAAAAGAGTTCAATTGAAAAATATTTCTGAGGAAATCAATTTAAACAGAACAATATACTCTAATCTCATACCATACAGATACCCTAATGTTACACAATCAAATTCTAAAGCAACACACAAGAAAAAATTATTATCGTTTGTCATATGTAATAGGATATTAAAAAGTTAAATATCAACAAAGGAGCATAACAAATGCTATAACTCATCAAGCTATCCACTAAATTACATCTCTAATTATGATATCTAAATTTTTTGCTTGTCAACCAAATTAAATTTAATAAGCATTGCCATAAAATCCACACACACAGCAGGCAATAAGTACTCTAACTATATAAATTTTCTAAGAAGCCAAAAGAGAAAATTATGCTGGGATGACAGGGTGTGAAATAGCTAGCAAGACATAATGACATATTGACTTAGACAGATGCTTATTAATGGACCACCACCAAGAAGAAAGCTTCCACCACCAAAGAAGACTATTCTAACTAATTACAAGATAAATACCAAAAGCAATGCATATAGTACCTAAAGCATGTATTTCTTATATCTGCATTGCAAATGTATGTATCAACTGGAGGAGAAAGTTAAATAGTTGGGCACTGTATAAATACCAAAATAATTAGACAATACTTTATGTCGTCGGGCTATATGTATTAGTTAATGTGTCAAGATTAATTAAAAAAGCATCAAGTTTTGCGGATATAGTTATTTTAATATAAGTAAATTTACTTAAAATTCTATTAAGTTTCTGCGAAAAAAAACATAAAGATAGACTTGAGATTTAAGAAAGATGTCCAACAACCTGTCTTCTGATCTTGCCTTTGTTGATAGATAAACATGGAATTTTGTTATGTAAACTTACTAGTGGCATCATTAGCATATTAAAACAGATGTGATTCATTAGAAGAAAGATGTCTTGAACTCAAAGAAAACAAGTTTAATGGGCCGGCTGGAAAGTATTTACATTAATTACAGCTTGTTGCATTATATCCACTTAAAAGAGAAATGGGTTAATTTAATTAATTAGCAAGCCTGAGTTGTTTTATTAAAATAATACTAGATATTGAGTCCCAGTGTTTTGCATAGTCTGCTAAAAAAAGGAAGCCATATTATTATAATTTACAGCTCCATCTGAACCAAGCGACTTTCGATACACATTGAATTGATATTCTGAATTGAGTCCAATATGAATCTGCTAATTTAAAGACCCTGGACCTATATAACCTCTAAGAATAGTTTCTTATAATATGAAGCAAGGGAGATCGACCCCACAAAAATCCAATTCATAGAGTGGTTGCTTGAGTTTAAAGAAACCTTTTCAACAAAATAAAAGACCCTGGACCTGCATATTGTCTAATTATGCTTATTTATAAGCAATGCATATATAAAGTATCCTGTGAGTATTCTCCGAAGCTATATGCAATGCAGATATGTGTATGTCTGTGAGGATGTGGGGGCACACAGTAGCACAAACATACAAATACATGCTGTCGAGGATTTCTTATAACTGGAATGCAAAAAAAGAAATTAGTTTGTCGCAAAAAGTTTGCCCACAAACTGAACAATTGACAAGTGAAATTCCACAGTCCTTGCTAGTGCTACCTCGTAAAAGAGAACAAAAGTCAAAATTCCATGAAACCTCAAATAGCTCTGATGTTTACACAGGGGATTTGCGGAAGACCCAAGAGATACTTGAACGGACTAGTTAATTACCTTACCAACAAGGCATTGAATACTTTAATGGGTGATGGTTGATATATATGACTTGAACGAACTAAATAAATTATCAGTGAGGTATTCAAAATTTAACTTACCAGAAAGAGATTCAACTATATATATATATATATATATATATATATATATAAAAGAGTAACAGATCGTGTTCAACTTTAATTCTTCCCAACATGTCACAAATTACAATTGACATTTTTGTCAACGCAAAAAAAAAAAAAAAGATAGTGTTTTTTGTTTTCACGGCTCTTAAATTGAATGAGTGCAAATGAACAATACAATCACATAATTTCAGTTTCTTACAGAAAAATGAGAAAAGGCAATAACTGCAACAAGATCACCACATAAGTTTTCTACTTATGCTTTATTTTTCTAGATTACTGTAACATACACACAAGCATGAGGACAGCACATTAGGAATATTGTTCAGGAACCATAAACATAAAATAACTTAATTTTGCGCAAATACTTAAGTGACACACTTGGTGAAACAAAATCTTCAGAACCAAAGCTTATATTCTGGTTTTGACTTACCTCTCAAGCAGTGGAGCGGCGTCGAATTGAAGATGATGCGGGATGTTCATTGTACGTTGATGCGGGATAACTTCGAGGAAGTTCAGGAAATGAAGCTCCAAAGCTAAGCACTTGAATTGCGCCAAGAAAGCAAGGCAAAAGTGGCATTCGGGATGGATTTAACGATCAGAGGAGCCGAGCCTGAAAGATCCGAAAGATTTCAAACTGGGTAAGAGCGCATGGCTGAGGAGATTTATTGCTGATATTTTTGGAACGGAGAGTGATAAGGAACAAGAATCAATTGAGCCGGTGGAAGAGAAGAGAGAAATGAAAATTACCTTGAGGCTGGGGATCTGGGGCGGACGAGAGCGGAGAGCGTGCAGAGAGAGAGTTGAGAGAACCGAGAGCGTGCAGCAAGTATGATGAGAGAACGGGGAAAAAAACGATAAAACGAACAGAGGAGCTTCGAACCAGTGAAATGTGACTGAAGATCATTAACCAGCTATTGGGACTTGCGACGGTATGCTAGTCCGTCGCAAATTTGCGACGGACAGCGTTGTCCGTCGCAAAATGGCGGACCTTGTGTCCGCCATTTTGCGACGGAATCACTATTCTGTCGCAAAATTCCGTCGCAAAATGATGTTTTTCTAGCAGTGATTTTAGTACTGATTTGTTTTAGTTTTATAAAAGAATTTTTACAATTTATGAAGTGGGTATATGAGATGAGTTTTATCTTGACTTGTGAAAAAAAAGCTTTTAAAATTATAGTTTGAAGGTTTCCCAAACATATACTTAGCCAAAAATGCTTTGCGGGGATTCTTATATATAGTGAATAACCAAATTTCAATTGAAATGAAATCTTTAGGATATAAATCACCGCACCTTATAAGCATTCAATAAAACTCTAGTCCATGGGTTAAATGAGGGAAGGGTTGGACACTCTCAAAAATAGAAAGGGTTCGATTCCTTCGATTATTGTGGCGTTAAAGGAGGCATCATAAAGTTTGAGATGTAAGGATAACTCAAGGTGAGGTAGAGGCATCTGGGCTTTCAATTCTTAATCTTCCTGTAAAGCAGATTTAAGGGTTCAGCTCTTAAACTATAGGTGAGCTCATCCCCTCTCTTTAAAAAAAAAAAAAAAAAAAATATATATATATATATATATATATATATATATATATATATATAAAGCATGTAGTAAAAAAACATCATTTCAAAACCTAGATACACGAGTTGAGATATTGAAAGAGATCAAGAATTTCCGCTACTTATTATATTCAAGAACCTGATTCAATTCAGTGGGCTTACTCATCCACATTCTTTTCCGTCAAAAGCGTTTTATAAAA
Organism: Acacia crassicarpa; assembly: GCA_034222035.1. Classification (NCBI taxonomy): domain Eukaryota; kingdom Viridiplantae; phylum Streptophyta; class Magnoliopsida; order Fabales; family Fabaceae; genus Acacia; species Acacia crassicarpa. Next base: position 8,416,288 of record JAWXYG010000008.1, read on the forward strand.
CTCCTTAACTCCAAAATTTAGAGTGTCCTACTTTACGCAATTCCCATGATTGAAAATACAAAGAGTACAAAATAGCATTGCTAAATACTACCTCTGGTCTTAATTATAGGATAAATTTAATCAATTTTGGAGGGATTAAGGATATAAGTAGTTAAATTAGTTTAAGTTTACTCATTTTCCTAAAATGTTCTTATATAAATTTTGCACTTCAATTACCTTGTTGATTTTACATAATCCCTTAGTCATATTTGAACTGTGCTTTATATTATAAATAAACGACTAACGTCGTCGACCTAACTTAAACTTCACAATTTCATATATCATCATCCTATAATGTACTTCATAATTCATGTATCAATTTAGAACTATCACTGCTAAAATATATAGATATATATTTTAATATTGCCCGCCTCGATTAAATCATCACCTCGATTAAAAAAAACAGTAGAATTAAGGTGTTGTGGCATTAATGACTTACAAACATTACTTACTTTATAGAATATATATATGTACATTATTAAATTATTATTAAGAAAGTATCAATAAGGGTATTTTAAGAAGAAATTGAAAAAAAAAAAAGAATGTTGTCCTATAACTATGATTAAAATTAATTCCTAAAGGTTGTCTTATGATTAGAATCAGAAGGAGTAACATTGAGGGAGGGGGGGGGGGGGGGGGAACAGTATACAATGCATGAAGGAGATGACGTTCTCGTGTCCATTTCAACTATGACAACAAAATGGCGGGAAAAAGTAATGGATATGATAATAACTGAAGTGGTGTGCTAAGTGCCACAAATCACCACCATATCAAGGACAGAATTTCAAGAATTGGGTCAAGTCTTTGGCTAAATCTAATCTTTTGGCCAAATTAAACTGTGATAAACAAAGTTAGGCACTTAATTAATCGTCCGTATTATTCATAGAGCCTACTACTTTAGAAAGACTTCTTCACCGTTAACGTTCTCATTTCACTCCAAGCATCCGAATTCTTCCTCCTTCGCCTTCCCCTGTTCTTTCTCTCAAAGACTCTTTTGGTTTTGAAGAATCAAAAGCGACGTACTGTTCCATCGTCTCATGGACTTCGAAGCTTCACCGTAAGTTCTCTGTCTCTTCTCTATACGATTCCTTCTCCGTTCTCAATCGATAACTAGGAAATTTCTACCAACAAGAATTGAATCAGACAAACTTCATTTTAACAATTCTTTTGTTTTCTCTCTTCTTCTCCTAGATTTGAGTCGAGCGAGATGCTCGCGACATTCCTCGCCTCCACGCATTTGATACCGGAATCATGGAGATTGTGCTGCTCCGCCAACGCCACCGCGCATGGAAGTTTCCGGAAGGAGGAGATCGGCGAAGTCGTGTATATAGCGTTTTCCGGCATCCAAATGGCCCGGCGGTTCGGGGCCGAGCTGGGGACAGCTGGTGCCCTTGGTTAGCGTCGGCGATGTTACTCTGTTTTCCTCGCAGCCAAGCAAGGAAGGCGAGGACGCCGTCATGGTTCACGCCGGGATGCTCAATCTCTTCTGGTCAATTTTCAAGCCATTCCAAAATCAGGTATTCATATTACTGAATTTGGTTATCTCTCTCTCGCAATTTTGTTTTGATAAGGCGATGAAACCAAGAGAAAAAGCTCCTTGGCTTGCTATTTTCATTCATTACGGTATTCAGAGGCCCACCCCCCCCCCCCCCCCCCCCCCCCCAAAAAAAAAAGGTCTTAAATATTTAATATAAAATAGATTTTTTATATAAAATTTATACATTTGGTCAAAAAAAATTTATACATTTATCTTAAAAATTTATATGTTTGCCCCTCAAATATTTTTTCCCTTAATTAGTTGATGAGTATATATTTAGCTTCCTAAACATTTATCTCAAAATCCGCCACTAACGATATTAGATAGTGCAGTGATCAGATTATCTGAGAAAATGAAAGAAAAATGTGAATATGAAATAATGCCAGTATTTTTTTTTGATAAAAATAAATATTGTATAGGCATAAATTTCAAACAAGAAATAAATCATTTTCTTGTAAAACAATAGGCCCGTTCAATGCCTGTCTCTCCACATAAGACATACATAATTTACCAAATTCGTTAGGGGTTCATTTAAAAATAATTAAATTGAACCAAAATAAAATTCTAAAAATTAAAGTGAGAACCAAAGTTAAAGGACAAAAAAATTTGAACATGAAAATTTATAAAAATATCCTTAACATTTTATTTTATGAGAGCATTCGAAATCCAACGCATGGCCGAACATATATGAATCGTACAAACCGGACCACATTTATATTGGAAACAGATTCAGAGCTCGTCCGTAGACCGTCCAGATGCAAATTTGGACGGTTTAGATCTGATTTTTTTTACTTTTGTATTTTTTATCAAAAATAATTTTAATGGGTAGAGAATCTAAAATAAAGATAATCTCTCAACTAACATTTTTTGAAAAAATGATTTTTTTATATAGAAAAAAAATAAAAAAGAAAATAAAAAAAAATCAGATCTGGACCGTCCAGATCAAATCTGGACAGTCCAGAACTTGTCCATACGGACGAGCAGATACGGACGAGCTCTGAAACACGGTCCCATTTATATTTGGACTTTGGAGACATAGAATTAATTTATTCATATATTTGTGGGAGATATTCATTCAAGGATAATGGTTTTTCTAGGACGAATATTCGCTTCCATCACATGAGCAAGAAAATAAATTTTGTTCTTGCTCATGTGATGATGGAACTTTATTTATTTATTTATTTTGGCATAATTTTTATGGGTCTGGAATTGAACTCTCTCAATTAAGCCTCAAATAAGAGTTATCAACCGTTAGATTGAAAATCTAACGGTGTTGATAGAGTAATCATGATTCATAATTTTTGTTTATTTTTTAAAAATAAATTTTTAGCTCCTACTTCAACTTCATTATATTACGTCACAATCTTCGACCAAATCCAATGAATAATATCCCTCAGTCAGACATATCAGAGGACCAGATCAAATTATTTTTATTTTTATTTTTTGTGCCGTCTATATTGGGGGATGAGATTGTTGATAAAGCAATTTGGGCATTTTGTTTGTGGTTGGCATAATTATATGATAACGTTAGTGGGATTATGGGTTATTGCCAATCACACTATCTGGTTATACAGCCATCCAAGAAGATGCCAAGTAGGAAAGTTTAAAGCGCCTTTTGCCCCACTCACCTGCGTGGCGCCTTTCACTTTCCATCAAATTTCTCAGTAGTTTCTGCGTGTTTTGAAAACGTTAGTGTGAGTGACAGTTATCGATGGCATTAAGAAAGAAGCCAGTCTAGAAGAAAATGATTATTCCCACAAATCTTATCGAAATTAAATGCATGCATTAACGAGTCACATAACACAACGCCCTTCATTTCATATGACTACGGGTATGGACTGTAAATTTTTCTATAATTTCATGTTCAAACATCAAGTAATAAGAATATGAATAAGGATCTTAAGAACTCATGATCATGATTTTCACAATACCATAGGTTTAAGTTAAGATACACTAACCTCTATCCATAATTGTGGAATTTATACTTTAGAATATGTGACTTGCACCACCATAATTGAAACTTTTATCATTCTCTTTACCTTTCATTACACGCTCTCTCTTCTTGATGGAAAACTAGAGGCGTCTCTTATGGTCAGAGAGTGAACGGACAAGTTTCTATCCTTTAAATAACTTTTGTATCCAAAAGGCACGTACACCCTATGGATATGACTGCTCCCATCAAGCAGTCAAGAACCTCTTCCCAAAAGTCATTTACTAATAGTCATTTAGCCCCTTCATTAATTATTAAATCATATATATTTATCATAGCCACATAAAACATTTCTTACATGAACTACATCCTTAGATATTATAATGGGTGGCAAAGACGAAACCCAGACCCCTAGATTTATATAGTTAGGCTTAGAAGAAGCAAGACTATGACTTCTTGCAAAACCCACCAACAAACAATCAGTGGTGGAGCCACGCTTGCACCTATGTCTGTAGGTGCAGACATAAGATTTTGGGGATTAGGATGCTGATTTTATTTAGCGTTTCAGTAGGTCTTTTGGTTGTTGCTTCCGAGTTCCGACTCCTACCTATCAGGGTGTTTGTCACCTCTGCGATTGACATTTGTACACAAACCAGCAAGATATCTGTAAATCAGAAAGTGATCTTCTTAGTTACATAAGCTGTTCATTCAAACTTTCAAAGAATGAAGAATTGAAGAATGTTTTTGTAATCGTTCTATTGTAATAGCTTAGTTGACTTTTGATTATTATTTTTTTGTATTAAGTTGAAGTTTTCTTTTCTTTTTTTGTTTATATATTTTTTTAATGCATTTAAAATTTTCCTTAAAAAAATTTGAGGGTAGCTAATTGTGCGGATACAAACAAAATATCATAGCTCTGCCACTGTCAACAACCAATCATCTTTTTTTGCCCGTCTCAGATATGAACACAAGACCCACCTGCATTAGTGCCTATAACTCAGCTACATATATGCATCACGAAAGGGTTTGATTTTTTTTTTGGAAGAGATTAAGAAAACTAATTAAATTATTTTAAAATATTTACATTTATTAATTTTTCTTTAAATTATTTTTCTTACTTATAAACTGATATATTATCTAAAGATATATAATCTATGATATAATTAAATAACTTATTTAACTTTCTTAATCTCTTAAAAAAATCAATAATTTCTATATTTATGAGAGAAGGGAGTAATTCATAAAGGCAAGCATCTTTCCTCCCACAAAAAAAGGGAAGGCAAGCATCATTTTTCAAATGTTCTTGGCCAATTAAATAGAAATTAATGAAAGCACCCATAGTGCATCATCAAATTAGTTTCTCCACGTGTTAATTGAACTTCTATGGTTATATCTTTCTTGCTTTTTTTTTTAAAATTTTTTTTTAAATAGTGAGGTTAGTCTATTGTTAATACTTTCTTTCTCATGGTTCATTTCTTTTAGTATTATTTTTTTATTACCACTTTCTTATTACATCCTTATGTATTGTCCAAGAGACCCATCAAATCCAAAACAAATATAAATAAATATTTGTATAAATCATGGTAAAAAAAAAAGGGGGGAGAATGACAAAAAAAAACATTGCTTGAATTTCAAAATTCTTTTAAACAAAAGTAAATAGTAATGGAATTAACAAGAATAGTAAAGCAATTGACAATTTGTCTTATTGGGAAATCACCTATTTGACATTTTAAAATTCAAGTGGTATTTTTTTTCCTAAAAAATTAATATTAGTATAAATTATGAAATCTCTAGGGAGCTATATATATATATATATATATAGTAAATAGGTCTTATATTAAAGAATGGAGGCGGTATTTCAAAAAGGCTAATTTGTGTGAACTGTTCCTGAATTTTTGTCCTATGGATTCACATTCCTAACTGTTGAAACCTTCCTTTTTCAGATGATGGCAATCATGGGGAATCCAAATACCAAGTCAATCATAATCACTGGTCACTCTCTTGGAGGAGCCATAGCCTCTCTTTGTACTATTTGGCTTCTGTCTTACCTTCAATCCATATCCACCTCCATGCCAGTCTTATGCATAACCTATGGTTCGCCATTACTGGGTAACGAGTCTCTTTCCAAAGCGATCCTCAAAGAAAGATGGGGTGGCAACTTCTGCCACGTGGTATCAAAGCATGATATCATGCCTAGGCTACTCTTTGCTCCTATAATCCCTCTCACCACTCAAATATCTTCCCTGCTTCTGTTTTGGCAATTCTCCATGAATTTTCCTGACTTGGGAAACTTTGGGGCTCAAATCTCTGACCAAGAAAAATATGATATTTTCTCATTTGTAATGGCTTACTTGAACAATGTAGCATCACAAGATGGAGAAAGTTCTATGATGCCAGTTTTGTTTCATCCATTTGGAAGCTACGTTTTTGCTTCTGATGGAGGAGCAGTGTGTGTGGATGGGACAACCACAGTTATAAAGATGATGCATTTGTTGTCGGCAACTAGTTCCCCTGTTTCTTGTATCAAGGACCACTTGAAGTATGGAGATTATGTTAAAAAACTGTCTCTGCTATCCTTGAACCAGAGAGACTCCTTGCAGGTGAATAATGTCCCTGACTCAAGCTATGAAGCTGGGCTAGAATTGGCTCTTCAGTCCTCTGGAATTACAGGCCAGGTAAACATATATTGTATCTTCATTTTTTCTCCATCAATATCAGATAAGCATGATCCACGTATCACTTTAGGTTTTCGGGATAGCAAAATAAACTGAAAGGCTTCATTGTTATTGATGATGATAAAAGACACTTTTTATATAGATAGTGCTTACATATCTGGATTGGTATCTCAACTATGAACGAACTGAATAACAAAATAATATCTGACAATATCTTAAACTGGACAGCTAACATAATCCTAACCGTGCAACTACTCAAATACAAAATAATATCTCTGATATCCTTTGTCACACCCTTTCTAATAGAAGAATGTGATTTTGTTTAACAAGTTACTTTTCATGTAACCTGCAGGATCCAGCTGCTTTACCTTTCAAGCAATGCTTAAGCTCAGCCAGAAGAAAGGGTCGTTCCCCAACCCTGAATGCTGCAAACTTAGCTGTGACACTGTGCAAGTTTGTGCCATACAGGGCTGAAATAGGGTGGTACAAAGCATGGTGTGATAAGTCAGATGATGAACTCGGCTACTACGACTCCTTCAAGCGAAGGGGCTCCAATGTTTCAAAAAGAGACATGAAAGTCAACATGAACCGCCACAAACTAGCCAGGTTCTGGAACAACGTAATTGAAATGTTGGAGAACAACGAACTACCTCTTGATTTTAACAAGCGAACGAAATGGGTCAGGGCAGCTCACTCCTATCAGCTCCAAGTAGAGCCATTAGATATCGCTGAGTATTATGGTAAAGAGATGCACAAAACAAAGGGACATTACTTAGAGAATGGAAGAGAGAGGAGATATAAGATTTTTGATAAGTGGTGGATGGAAAGAGGGGCTTCAATGGAAGAAACTAATAATAAGAAAGAAAGGAGCAAGTTTGCGAGTTTGACTCAAGATTCTTGCTTTTGGGCGAAGGTTGAAGAAGCAAGAGACTGGTTGAGTAGAGTGAGAAGTGAAAGGGATGTGAATGAACGTGTTTTGTTGTGGAAGAATATAGAGAAGTTTGAGAAGTATGCTATGGAACTTGTTGGAAGTAAGGCTGTTTCTGAGGACGTTCTTGCAAAGAATTCTAGTTACAGTTTGTGGATAGAGGAACTAAGAGAAGTTAGGAGGCTGAATTCGAAGTTTCAGACATTTTCTAATCCTTTTAGAGTGTGTTTAGTTTAAAGGGAGGAGATGGGAGGAAAGGTAAAATGATGCCTCCCCTAATAACCTCAAACTTTATCCCCATCTTTCAACTGTTACCTAATTTTCTCTAATTAAAATGGAGTAAAAGTATATTAATATTTTATTGTTGTCCTTATTATTCATTAAAAAAAAAACTTATCCAAATACTCAATTTCAAACAATGATTATTATATTCACAATTTTCAATGGATTGAGGGGGTAAAACAGTTCAATTGTTAGAAAATATAACAAAACTCCTTTTATGGTGAATCTAAAATGTGTTTTGAAAGAGAGTTTAAAAATACGTAATAAGAACAAATAACTTCCAGTGAGGAGACGAAGAATATTTATTGCGAGATTTTCTTTTCTGTATGCTAATAATTTTTTAAAATCATAACTTGTGCATGCATGTTATATTTAGAAAGTTTGAACTTACCACCCTGATTTTATTTATAAGGTTTTTTTTTTGGAACTAAACCTCACATATCAAGAAGAAATTGTTAAGTTAATAATTATGGTGTGAACTTTTAACTTTGTCTGAATTTATGAATGATTATTTTTTAATTCTTTATTTTCACCCTATCATTAATATGGGTAAAATTGTCACAATCTCATTTACGATCCTGAAACTTGACTTATAAATAGGACCAAATTTTTTATTAAAAGGGTTTTATAAATAGGATAAAAGTGGTGTAACCTCATATTTAAAAAAGGACTTAACAAGGAGCTTGATATATTAGAGGGTTAAAAAACAATCCTGGATGTACTAATAGTTTGCACAAAAGGCATACTCATATATAGTCCCAAATACTTGAATTCGACATGATAGAATTCTCAGCACGTGCATGTTCCCTGCATGATTTGATAGTGTTATATCTTTCCCTCTTATTCTTAGCTTTCTCCTTTCATTGTGTCACCCGGTCTTATTTATAAGCCTAGTTTTAGGGTAGTAAATAAGATTATGATAATTTTACTTATATTAATTATACTAATAAAAATAGACGAAGAAGAACGAGTTGAAAAATATTCATTCATAAATAAAGAAAAAATTGAAAATTTACTCCATAATTATTAAGTTAACCACCTTTCATTAATATATGTGATTTCAATTTCTATTGCGGAAAACAGAAGTCGTGTTTTCTGGCGCCATTCTCATTCTTCAACAATTAATGAGATATGTTTTTCTCATATACTGTATGTAAATAAGTGCCACAGACAATAATTTTGACTTTATTAACAAAGATTGTTATACTTTTATTAATAAGATATGGATAAGAAGACAATTAATTAGATATTAGAAGACAGTTGAGACTTTAATGTAACAATGACATATGGTCTTGGTGGCATGAAATTCTACCCAACAAATTGGGAGATCGCTAGCTCAACTCAAAATGTGCATGAGTTAATCAACGAGTAATTAATTAGTTGTTGTATTGTAATATTTAATTTATTAATAAGTTATTGATTGATATAGTAAGCAGCTTTACACGATAAAGAAAAGAACATAAGTTTGAATATTGAAAAACATATTCATTTGGAAGGGGCAAAATCAATACTATTTTTTTCTTAGGGCCTCACTCACTAATTGATATGTGTCAATCATGCTCATTATTCTACATAGATCAAGGAATGGTGCTTTGTTTGTTACAGTAATGTCAAAAGATAGCACAAAGAAAGATGTTGGTGGTTTTAAAATAGAAATCCCAGGAATCTTGAGAGAGAGAGAGAGTTATTTGAACAACAACGAAAAGGTTGCAATTTCAAATTTGACGCTTATTACAATAATGGTAATTTTAAAAAATATATAAGACGAAGATGATGAGATCCCCAAGGGAAAGTAATTACTAATTTGTAGAATGGGTTTAGGAGCAATTTTACACATGTGCTTTTCCCCAGGAGCACCCAGTACCACGTGCTTTTTTCTGGACAAAAAATACACATGTGGTTACATTTTGGGAGCGCTCAACACCATAGCCGTCAGTCAACTGTCAATTGACCGTTAACGCTGACGTGAACTGACATGCTAATGTGGCGGTGATGTGGACGATGACGGGGAAGCTGACATGGAAAAAAATTCAAAAATTAGGGAAAAAATTTCAAAAATTAAGAAAAATTCGAAAAATTATAAAAAAAATTCAAAAAAAATTAGGATAAAAAATTCAAATAATTACGAAAAAATTTAACAAACTAAGAAATAATTAGGAAAAAATTCAAATAATTAGAAAAAAATTTGAAAAATTAGGAAAAAAATTAAAATAATTATAAAAAAAATTCAAAAAATTAGAAAAAGAATTCAAAAATTAGGAAAAAAATTCAAAAAATTAGGAAAAAATTCAAAAAATTAGGAAAAAAAATTAAAAAATAATTAGCAATAAATTCAAAAAATTAGGAAAAACTTAAAATAATTATAAAAAAAATTAAATACCCCCGCTAGTGGGTCCCACCACCGGCCACCCTACCGTCAGCCACCACCGGCCGGCGACGGCAATCGGTTGTCGATGGTGGGGACTGACCGCAAAATTTTGAACTTTATTAATTCTATCAAAAAATTTAACAATTTTTTAACTTTAAACCTATTTAACTATACATTTTTTTCAAAAAAATAATTATTTATATAAAATAAATGAAGAGTAAAAATATTCATATGAAAATTTAATTCCGTAAAAGACTAAAAATACATTTTTTTCCTGTTTCTGAACATAACCGACTGCCTCTGCCGAGTGGCGGCCCTCGGCAACCGACCGCCGTCGCCGGCCGGCGGTGGCTGACGGTAGGGTGGCCGGTGGTGGGGCGCACTAGCGGGGGTATTTAATTTTTTTTATAATTATTTTAATTTTTTCCTAATTTTTTGAATTTATTTCTAATTATTTTCTATTTTTTGAATTTATTGCTAATTATTTTCTAATTTTTTGAATTTTTTCCTTATTTTTTGAATTTTTTGATAATTATTTTAATTTTTTCCTAATTTTTTGAAATAAATTCAAATAATTTTTGAATTTTTTTTCTAATTATTTGAATTTTTCCTAATTATTTTTAATTATTTCTTAATTTTTTCATAATTATTTGAACTAATTTTCCTAATTTTTTGAATTTTTCAAATTTTTCTTCTTAATTTTTGAAATTTTTCCCTAACTTTTTTATTTTTTTCCACATCAGCTTCCCCGTCATCGTCCACGTCAGCGTGTTAGTCTACATCAGCGCCACGTTATCATCCACGTCAGCGTTAACGGTCAGCTGACGGTTGACTGACGGCCGTGGTGCTGAGCGCTCCCAAAATGTAACCACATATGTATTTTTGGTCCAAAAAAAGGTACGTGGTGCTGGACGCTTCTAGGGAAAAGCACATATGTAAAATTGCTTCTTATCGCTTTGTAGAATTGTTAAGAGGCAAATTTGTCCCGAAATTTTTTAAGAAACAATTTTCCTCCAGAAGTATATTTTGACCGTTAGTTAATCAACTATACTGAACTGAAAGTCAACATATTATTCATGTCTTTTTTGTGAAGGTGTATATTAGCGTTAGAAGTCAATATGTTATTTATTTTATCTTTTTTTAAATTTAGATTTATAACTTTTGGGAAAAATTTGTACCTTCACAAAAATAATATAGGGGACCTTCAACTTAATATATTTGATCAACTAATGGTTAAAATTAATTGGGATAACAACTAAGACAAAATTATCCATCGGTAAAAAAATTTTGGGACAAAAAAGCCTCATATCCCTTTATAAAATCTAAGGATTAAGGAGGTTAACACTGGACCAAACAAAACGCACGCAAACGCGTGTTGTTGATAATTATTTAGAAATTTAAAAAAAAAACCATATTCATTTGTGTGATCCCTAATTTTAATGTTCAATCATATTTATTAATAAAAATTATATATTTATTGTTTTATTATTGACAAATTGTATGCTGTTATATTTTCAGTAACTTTGTACCAATAACTATATAAAAGTATATGTTTTTTTATTTTTAAAAATTTTGATAACCTTTTTAAATTATAAAGGCCAGCTGATAGTTTGAAATCCCGAGTCAGCAATGTGGGTGTAAAAATTTGGCATATTACTATTAAATTTTACTTTTTAAATAAATTGTTAAAAACTGTTTTTCTTTAATTAAGAAGCAACATGAAATTTGTAGGAGACGTATGAAGAGTTAAATTGAGATCCCTTGCAGCATTATTCTTGTTCAAGCACACTATTCTACAAAGGGCCAGGCTTCATATGTTTAGTATTTATTTTAGTCAATAATAGAGAATTGATTTGACACTTTAAGAAATAAATATATGATAATATAGTTTTGTCTCATAAATATTAAAATTATTTATTTTAAGTGAAACTAAATAAGTCCTAATATTCATTCAATCTCAATTCAAGAAGATATCCGTTTGTTAGACCATAGTCAACAAAATGGGTTCAATTTTGTTGTTCATGGCTATTAAACAATTTGTTATAAATTCTATAATATTTTTAACTAACCTCAATTTATAATAAATACATTTTACTTATGATGCAAAAGGAAATGAGAAGAAATAAATACATTTATAATAAGTTTAAAATGGGAATGGGTGAAAAAAAGAAAAGAAAAGATGAGATAGAACAAGTAGAAAAAGGAAATGATGAATGCATGAGAAGGAGTAAATGGGCTTCGAACTCTCCAAAATGCCCCTATTGTGATGTGGGAATAGAAGACCATTTGCATATTTTTCGTGACTGCCATTATGCCAGACAGATTTGGAATCAGATAATTCATGCCAGGTATGCTGTGACTTTTTTCTCCCTGAATTTAAAGGACTGGATGAACTTAAATCTGATTGAGGAAGTCGGATGTAATGAATCTGGGGTTTGGTGCCAATTATGGGGCGTCACTGTGTGGTTATTGTGGACCTGGAGGAATTCAGAGGTATTTGATTCAGATTTCCAAAAGCCATCACGCCCTGTTGCTGTCATTAAAAGGATGTGGAAGCTTTACTGCTCATGTGACAGCTTGGGTGGAGTCGTCGATTGTGGCCTTGGGCAATCCACTGATGCTGTGTCTTGGGTGGCTCCACCTATGCATTGGATGAAGATTAATGCAGATGGTGCTGTGGTTCAAAATACTCAGGAAGCAGGATGTGGAGGCTCTATTAGAAACTGGAAGGGAGAATGGATTTTGGGATTTTCTCAATATCTGGGTATTTGCTCCGTTGAAGAGGCTGAGGAATGGGGCATTTTGATAGGCCTGTGACTGGCTTGGGATGAGGGTTTTAGAAAAGTTATTGTAGAATCTGACTCAAAGTCGGTGGTGGAAAGAATTAATGCGGGCAGAGATGATCATACCAGCAGTATGGTGTTTTTACAGATCAGGAGTTGTATTAACAGGAACTGGGAAGTCAGAGTGACTCACATTGCTAGGGAATAAAATATGGTGGCTGATGCCATGGCTAAGAAGGGTCTTTCTAATTCAGATGTTTTGCATGTCTGCCCTCTTTTTCTAGGAATGTTAGTGTATGGGACTTGATATTCACATAGGCTTTAGTGCCTCTCTTTTACCCAAAAAAAAAAAACTAATTTGGGATAAAAATTTTTAAAAAATAATAATACATCAACATTTTGGACAACTTCATCATGCATAACTTATAATGGCTCTGTTTGGGTTGGCGGTAGGAGCGGTGGCTTAAAAGCTACTGACTTTAGAAAAAGCTCGGTAGAAGTGGTAGCTTAAAAGCTATCTAATTTGTATTTGGATTGATAGTGGTAGAAGTGGCGGGACCCACGTCAAAAAGCTGAGAACGTTTTGGAAAAAGCTGCATGGTGGAGCTTTTAGCTTAACGGGCTTTTTGAGCGTTAGGAGCTTTTTCTTAACGCTCAACCCAAACAGACCAAATGAGCGTTGGCAGCGTTAGTGGACTTTTTTTCAAAATTACTGGTTCTAACGCTCCTAACGTGGTGCATTCCAAACAGAGCCAATAAAGACTAGGTAAATGTATAAAAATATATATGTGTTTTACTTTCAGGAGCGTCAAACACCAAAAATGCTTTTTTTGAGTGTAAAAATATACATGTGGTTACAATTTTGGAGCAAAAGTCACATCACCGTTAAAATCGAACTTAACGGCGTTAATTTTATGGTGGGGCCTACACTATTTTTATGAAAATACCAAAATGCCTACTAAAATCACCCTTCACACCTCTGCTTCTTCGATAGAATGCCATGAACAATCTGAACCTGACCTTTATCATTCCATCACCGTCCCTTCATCGTCGTCGGACCTTCGCCTACTCTATTGCCTATGAGATCCATTTACAAATGCAGACTGTTGAGCTGTCTTATGTTTGGGCTTTGATTTTGTTTTACGCTCACCCCTAGAACAAAAAAAACCAGCAGAGGGTCGATCAGTTTTCACAACAAAATTTCTTCCGGAAGGGTCTTTGTCCCTCTCTCTCTCACTCACTCCTCTTTCCCTTTGCTCCACCGATGAAAGAATTATTAAGAACTGGTGAAGATCTCAAAGAAGAAGTACCACCAACATCATCAAGTAGCAGTTCCTTTTTCTTCCCTCGGTTTAGTATTGGTCTTATTCTAGCAAAATGATGGTTAGAGAGTTGGTTTAGATTCTCAAACCCGTCCACTAGACTACTGCCAAATTGATCGTTATCAAGACCATGTTGCTTCCTACAAGGAATGAAACCTGCAAATGCCAAGTACCGAGTTGTTGTGATATTAAAAAAAATCATTGATCGCGGACCAAAATATAGCTGAGTTCATGAACAGAATTACATAAATGAAGTTAACGTACTTCTAGAATGTCATACCAAAGTAAATTTTCTTCCCAAATGAAAAGACTTAAATCATGGTTAAATTAGACAGCCTGAGAGCATAGTGTCCCCCTCAGAATTTTGAGCTTGTGGTGGATTTATAGCAGCAACTGAGCCAGCATACTTGTCATGAGCGGGCGCAGCAAAAAGAACATCTCTAAGCACAAGATCTATCCCAGTATCCTCAAAATTTCTGCATCTATCAAGAGTCCTCGATCGAGATTGAGGACTCTTTAAGCACAGGATCTACAAAGCAAATTCGCCTATTCTATTCCTTCACCATTGCCAGAGACCTTCGCCTATTCTATTCTATTAGATCGAGCTTGGAAGAGAGAGTTGGGGGTTCAGATGGAAGCAGATTTGCTCAGTATCTTTCCCCTCAGTATCAGTGCATCCTAACCGTCCAAAAATTAATCCAAACATTTAGAAAGAGACACATCAGCTGTTTTAAAAAATTTTATATGTACTGTATGCGGTCTTTTAAAATAGATTTTGCGTCTTTGGATTGATTTTTGGACAGATGAGATCAAGAGCTACTGAGGGATACTGAGAGTGTCGCTTCTGAGAGGATCTGGACTCGAGTTTAGATCGAGATTGGGGGGGGGGGGGGGGGGTGGGGTCCAGATCTAGTTGGAACAGAGGTTTTTTTATTATTTTTTAAATTAGGGGCTGTTACGGATCGGCCCAAAGGCCCAAGACTATGGTGCGGCCCAACGGAACTAGGGAGCATGATCCGCATCTCAGGAGTTAGGATCCGGTATCTTAACTAGGCACAATCTATCCATATCGAGATCCCGAGATACTTGCCCCGGAAATCTCTCGCCCTGAATATCGTGTTAGGCCGGGATATCCGCCTCGGACGCCTCTATAAATGCAGAGGTCGACCAACCAGGTGCACACCTTTTATCTTATGCTCACTTTATTTTCTGTCACACAGAGCACACACACCACCCCCTGGCTAAACGCCTCCAAGTTTCACTCGAACTACGTGGACTCCAAGTTTCACTCGAACTACGTGGACTTTGATCCCTTCAAAGGGTACGTAGGCTCTAGACTTGATACCTAGTCAAGTCCAATCAATCCTGTTCCCAGAACAGAACAGGGACATTTTGGTATTTTCATGAAAATAGTATAGGCCCCACCCCAAAATTAACACCGTCAAGTTAGATTTTTACGGTGGTGTGACTTTTGCTCTTAAATTGTAATCACATGTGTATTTTTGCATTCAAAAAAAGCATTTGGTGCAAGGCGTTTTTTAGGATAAAATACACTTGTATTTTTACACCTTTACCCTAAAGACTACATATATTTAAGATATTGTAACTTTTAAAAAAATATGTATAAGCCATGTGGGAATATTATTGTTCAGTCCTTGTGCATGAAAAATCTGAACAAGTACGGTAGTGTATAGGTATTTGGCAGCTTACTTTTAGGTTATGTTTTTTTTTTTTGCTCGAACCTTTAGGTTATGTTTGGATTGAGAGAAAATTAAGGGGGAAAATATTAGAGAAAGACTCCAAATATAGTAAAATTTTCTTACTATTTTTAGAAGTTTTCAATTCTAGTAGTCTCTTCTCTTATTTTTCTTCCATTTTTCTCTCTATCCAAACATTAGAGCTAGAGTTTATAATAGTCAATGTTCATATATAATTGTGATAGTGATTATCTGTGGAGGCTGAAATGTGTTGCTACACCTAGCTTCATAGCTGAATGATTGGCCGCTCATAAGAGTTTTCCGATGGCTCTTCTATTAGGTCTTATATTTAAGATTTGGTGAGAGTAAGTTTTACTATTTTCGGTCCTAAATATTAAACATAATTTATAATATAGTTTGCACTATAAATAAAATATGTTAAAAGTGATTTGTAGGTTTCATCACAGAGAAAATACTCCTAAGTACGAAAGGACACTACTATGATTAACTAGTTTATTAAGAATTAGAGGGAGTAAATATTAACCGTGATAGTTTTCATAGCTGAACTAACAAAAGTATATATAATACTATTTCCTGTCCTAATACAAGAGTTAGCCGATTTGGGCCAAAATATAATATATTAATCTATTTTATCTCCTATATTTATTATTATTTTCAAATTAATTTACCTAATTTATGAACTGTTATATATCTGATATTAAAGAGGTATATTTTTCATTTTTTTAATTTTGTGGAGTCGAAAAGAGCAAGGTCCAATTATGAGTTTCTCTCCTCTGTGAGAGCTTTTTCTCCTTTGTGAGAACCCTTCCCAACCAAGAACCCTTCTTCCATTTTGTGTGAGAAGCTCCGATTTGATTTTTACCAAAGATACTGCTGACTGAGAGTTCCTCCTTGACTACCAGCGGTGTTTTTCTTTTGAAGCCCAGTATACAACATTTCGGGAGATTTAAACCTATTCTCCGAAGAAACTAACCAATGGAAAAAGATCAATATAGCGGAGGAAATAGGCATGTCAAAGAAGTACAACTGGATCTCAACACCTCTATCATTGCACAGAAGGGACGTGCCATGGTCGGTCGGCTGGAAACGGATAAATTCCTGAATAAGGGCGTTGTAATTTCGATGATAAAAAAAGGATGGGGGTCTAGACAGAGCTATGGAGATACACGACATGCCTGAGAAGAATACTTACCTCTTTTGCTTTGCAAATCAGGATGACTACAATCAGGTCATGAAAGGTCGACCGTGGGCCATACAGGGTGCCCTATTGAACATCCAATATTGGGATGATTTTATGATCCTTAGGGAGGTGAATTTTGATTGGTGCCCATTCTGGGTCCAATTTCATGGCCTACCACATGTTGCTTTTGATGGGGAAAATGTGGTGAAGTTGGGAAATGCAGTCGATAGAACTGTTTTTTATGAGTCCCCAAAAATTCAAGATCGCCGATCTCGGATGTTCATTAGAGCCAGAGTCCTCATCAACATACTTGAACCCCTTGTCAGTGGCTTTTGGGTCCCCTGACCTAACCGTGCTTCAATCTGGGTTACAGTCCGGTATGAACGATTCCAAAATTATTGTTACGATTGTGGAAGGATAGGCCATGATTCAAGAAATTGCAAAAACCAAAATGACCACATCGAGAATGAAGACGAAGCACATTGCGTTGGCAGTGAACTTGGAACTACTCATGTTAAGATGATAGAGGACGACTTGGTGATACATGATGAAAGCTGGGATAAGGCGGCGATGATTCGAAGAAAGCCGCCGCCGGTAGCCGGCCTTGACAAAGACCACAGGAGGATCGACGGCATCGCTAATTCGGGAAAGAAAAAAAATCTGATGGCATGGAATCTGCTACCAAGTTATTGCGCCATAATGAGAATTCCAACGGTAAATCTTACTTTGATGGCATCTTAAATAACCACCCCCAGAGAGATCCCCGCTTTTTCGTTCCTCCTCAAATCATGGAGTTGAATTCGGAAATCCCATAAATCCAGCCTGTATCAGCAGCTCACCATGGCAAATCCTGCAACACCGATGACTTGAAGAAGCATATCCAGCAAGGAATTCAATTCGCCGGTCCCCCAAGAATCTCGGATCTGAGCCCTAATATATCTAATTTTGGAAAGAAGAAATCTGAAGACATGGAATCTAGAACTCAGTTATGGGGCGAGAACTTCAACGGTAAAATTTGTTTTGATGGGGCCTTAATTGACCACACTCAGAGAGACTTCCTCTTTACAGTGCCTCTGCAAATCATGGATATGAATTCGAAATCCCTACAATTCCAGCCTATATCAACGGCTCCTAACGGCAAATCTGATAATAATGCAGACTTGAATGAGCATACCCAGCAATAGGGGTGGAAATCGGTAGGGCTGGGCAGGACGAGACCCTTGCCTAATGCCCTGCCCAAAGGATTAATGGGCAGTAAAATGTAGCCTGATGTCCAGCTCTACCCGATAGAAGCCTTAATATTTTTGGGCTGGGCAATAATGGGCTGGGCAGGGCGGGCTTTCCTTGCCCAAATGGTGATACCTTACCACATTTTATATAAAAAAAATAGTTTTAATAATGAAAAGCAATATTGTAAGGGATAGGATATTGTTACAACTTTTTTTTTGTTACAACCAATGTTACTACCACTTTTCCACCGTTAAATCAGAATCTTAATAGGAGAGAGAAATTATATAGGTAAATGAGATTCTGATCTAACGGTGAAAAAGTGGTAGTAACATTGGTTGTAACAAAAAAAAAGGTTGTAACAATATCCTATCCCATATTGTAAACTTCAAATGTAATCTATAATTATAAATTATAAGCTTTAGAATATTTCAAATAAGTCTACAATTTGAGTTTGGAAATTAAAAAGAGTATCATATATCTCAACAAATAGTCAAATACACATACAATGAAAAATTAAAAAAACATCCATAGTTTATTAAATACAAAGCATTATTAGTAATATAATGGACTAATGGTCAAATACTTAATGGATATATTAGAATTTTAGTAAATATATAATATAAGTACATTAACTATTATATAAAAAATATTTATATTAAATATAATTATATATACATACTGGGCAGGGCCAAATGGGCACGGCTTACCCTGCCCGATGCACGGTCCTGCCCACAAAAATGCCCAGCCCGATTGTGCCCATTTTTTTTTTTGGCTTCTTTTTTCTGGATTGGGCAGGACGATTTTTTGCTGGGTTTAGACGGGCGCACTGGGCTTCTGGGCTTCATGCTCACCCCTACCCTGGACCTCAAATCACTATTCCCCCAAGAATCACAGAATTAAGCCCTGATAGTACGCAACTCCTGCCAGAATTAGCGCCAATCACGACAATCCAGGAAGATCAGCGATTGACCAGCCAGACTTCCAACAACCAATTTGCAACTTACCGGGTTGAATTTCCGACCAGCGAGAACGTCGTTGAATCATCAATCATCCCTTTACGTCTCCTAGACCAACTTGATAAAGATCTGCGTCGCTGGAGGTGTAGGAATTTTTTTTTTTATAAGAAAAAGTTTTGGAGGGATTCGGCATCAGTCCCCACCAAGGCTAGGGCACGGCCCCGAACTCTATGAGCACTTACTGAGGACTTACGAGATCGCTTATCAAAGGAGTTCCAGCGACAGCAGAGGGGATCAAACCCACGATCTAAGGGCCTAGTCCTGGATCCCTTACCATATATGCCAACTAACCATCCGTAGGAATTGAATACCATATCCAAATAACCAATGACTGCTCCCCTAGTGGGTCCCAACGGTTGAACACGCGTAAAGTTAAAAAATCAATGAGAGCAAAAAAAGACCCTGGCCCAGTAAGCAAGAGTGAGCCCATACCTACTCATATTCCTCTCCTCTAGCCTCTCACCGAACCATAGCCCAATGATGCCCAGGCCCAAGAACTGGTTACTACCTCATCTTCAATTAACTCTAATGGTTGCCACCAAGCAAGTTCACCATGAGTCTCTTATCTTAGAACTGTAAGGGGTTAGGGGTTCCCTTGACAGTCAAATACCTAAAAGAAAAATGCAATAAACAAAAACCCCACATTGTCTTTCTTATGGAGGCAAAGAAGAGACGCAGTTATGTTAGCAAGATCAGGAAGCGAAGTTGTTTTGGACGAAGAATGGATTGTGGATCCTACAGGGCAGAGTGGGGGTCTTGCGCTTTTTTGGGATGGTGTCACTATTGTCAACATCCTTTCCTCCTCCAGCAATGTCATCCATACATCAATCTTCCACCCGGCTATGGATTTTCCCCAATATATTTCATTTGTCGAGCCCCAATAGAAAATGACCGGCTTCTCGTTTATGACAATGTTACTAAATTTGCAACCTATAGGGTTGAGAGCTGGATCTGTTTGGGAGACTTCAATGATATCACTTCTCATCAGGAGAAACAAGGCGGAAATCCTAGAGCTATAAGGAAAATTCTCAACTTTCAAAAGTTCATCACTGACTGTGTACTTATTGACCTGGGATACAATGGATCGTGGTTCACATGGTGCAATCACAGACAAGGTGATGCTACTATGAGAGAAAGAATAGACCGGGTTATGGGAAACGATTTGCCACAATTTCCCCTTTGTTTAAGTTTTCCATATTGACCCTATGGGTTCTGATCACCACCTCTTGTTTGTTATTTTAATTATGTCTCTTCTAATAAAATTAAACCTTTTAGGTTTGAGGATTATTGGAATGTACATATTGATTATAAGCAGGTGCTTCACGACAATTAGGAAGTGGGTGTCACTCGTACCAACAATGCCATCAACCATTTCGCTTCTAAATTAAATATTTGCAGAAAATTGGAGAAAAAATAATTTCCCAAACAGGAAAAAAATGATTGATTTGTTGAGAATTAACCTTTCCAATGTTCAACTGGGTTACCAAACTGAGGCAGGCAAGAAAGAAGAGGCGACAATTCTAAGGCGTATTGAGGACTTGATGGATCAAGAGGAAAATTATTGGTGGCAACGTTCACGTATAGCCTGGCTCACATCAGGAGACAAAAATTCAAAAAAAATTCATTTGTCAACATTAATCCGGAGAAGAAGGAATGCAATCCTAAGCATATATAAAAGATGAGAATGGAGTATGGACAAGAGATAAAAATATTATAAATAATCTATTTACTGATTTTTTCACTACTCTTTTCTCACCATTAGGACTACGGCAATTCTCACATGTTCTTGAATCAATCCCTACTACAATTGATAAGACTGCAAATGAGGCTCTCCTTAGACCTGTAACAAGGGAGGGAATCAGAGTAGTTGTGTTTGAATTAGGAGGTTCAAAGGCCCCCAGTCTGGACGGTTTCCAAGGTAAATTCTACCAATTTTCTTGGGAGGTGGGTGACACAATTGTTAATATGGTAAAAAATTTCTTTGAGCAAAGCCTCCCACTTGCTGATATTAATGGTACAAATATTACTCTCATTCCTAAGGTAGATAAGCCTGAGGTGGTATCACATTTTCGCCCTATTGACCTTTGTAATTTTTCGTATAAAATCATCTCTAAAGTGTTGGCCAACAAGATGAAATGTTGTCTTGATAAATGTATTAATCCCAACCAAGGGGCTTTTGTGCCTGGTCGCCTAATTCAAGATAACATTATCATAGCCAATGAAGTTTTCCATTATTTAAGGAGAAAGAAACCTGAAAACAAATTTGAATTTGCCTTAAAAATGGATATAAGTAAGGCTTATGATAGAGTAGAGTAGGATTTTTTAAGACAAGTGCTCCTAAAATTTGGCTTCTCTCCAAAATGGGTTGATCTTATTATGAATTGTGTGAAAACGGTTCACCTTAACCTTTGTATTGCAGATGAAAAAATCGCCTCCATTAGCCTAGGAAGAGGACTTCGTCAAGGAGATCCTTTATCTCCTTATTTGTTTATCTTGTCCCTAGAAGTCCTTTCATGTATGATTAATAGTGCTATCCTTCAGGGAAGGCTTCTAGGGATTAAATTAAACAACTCTTGTCAGGTAATATCTCATAATTTCTTCGCAAATGATGCCTTGTTTTTTATGAATGCAGATGTGCGCAATTGTCAAGTGCTGGTGGAGATACTAAAGAGTTATTGCACTGCCTTAGGACAACTAGCAAATTTGGAGAAGTCTAGCATCACTTTCTCAGGCAATACCCCGCAGATAGTGAGAAGCCACATCTGTGATACTCTAGGCATTGAAGAAAGCTTTGATCAAGGCAAATATTTGGGTATTACCAGTGTTTGGGGCAAGGCAAAATACCAGGCTCTTGCATATGTCCGAGACAAAGTAAGCAAAAAGGTTCTAAGTTGGAGCAGCAGACATCTCTCTTTTGTAGGGCGAGAAGTCATGACTAAAGCAGTCATCAATGCTATCCCTGTATATCCTATGACGTGCTTCATGTTCCTGGCCAAAACCTGCAAAGAACTCAATAGCTTGGTGGTGAGCTTCTGGTGGGGAGATCATAACAAGACCCATTGGGTTGCATGGAATAAATTTACGCAAGCTAAAGCAGAAGGGGGCATGGGTTTCTGAGATTTTTCTAAATTTAATGGTGCCTTTCTTGCAAAAACAGCTTGGCGATTTCTACAACACCCAAATGACTTAAGGGCAAGGATCCTGAAAGGTCTCTATTTCTCAAACTGCTCCTTCCTTGATGCAGTCAAAGATCATAGAGCCTCTTGGTCCTAGTCAAGCATTCTGGAAGGACGAGACTTCATTAAAAAAGAGTTATGTTGGCAAATTGGAGATGGGCAATCTGCATGGATATGGCAAGATAATTGGATTCCCTCACTCTCAACAAAATGGTTGCAGCCTGCAAATGAAGCCTTACAAGAATCCAACCAAAAGGTGGCTACGCTAATATCGCATGAGCTCCGTAACTGGGACATCACCCTAATACACAACCTTATTGGCAGTCAAGAAGCAGCAGCCATCTCACTTATCGCTTTCCCACGGGAGCTGGTTGAAGATAAAATAGTGTGGTCTTTGGCAAAGAATGGGACCTACTCAATCAAACTTGGGCACCAACTGGTCAACTCCAAACCACTCCCTAACATACCAACTGCTGGTCCTTCGGTGACCTTAAACAGCGCCCATTGGAAACAAATGTGGAAAGTGCAAGTAACGCCAAGGGTTGTGAATTTTATTTGGAGAATTCTAACTAATGCGATTGCCACAAAGGAAGCACTTACCCGAAGAAAGAGGAGTTCTGATCCCGTTTGCCCCATATGCAAAGTGAAGAATGAATCGTTGGAACATCTCTTCTTTCAATGCCATTGGGTAAGGTGCGTTTGCTTTGGATGCCCCCTCTCACTCAAACTCACATTGAGCCAAATCTAAAGCATCCAAAGATGGTGGATTGACCTGCTGCAGCCTACCAATGCCTTTACAGACTCTGATATTGAATACACTTGTTGGTTACTCTGGCATATCTGGAAAGAGAGGAATGATGCTCTTTTTAATGCTGCAACACCCGATCCTATTGCAGTAATTAGGAGAGCAACGCAGTCCTTGAACGACTTCTGCAATGCACACCCATCGGTACCCTCGGAGAATTCTTCGACGATAACACCGAAACCAATCATTGTGTGGGAGTTGCCACAAGAGGCCTCTTTAAAGATTAATATTGACGGAGCTTTTCATGAACCAACTAAACGAGTTGCTATTGGTATTTTGTGTAGAGACCATTGGGGTAATATGCGATGGGCTTTTGTTGATAAAATCAAATCAATTTCAGCCTTCATGATTGAAGCACTGGCTATGAAGCACGCCCCGACGATAGCTCAAGACTTGGGGAATAAGAACATTATACTTGAATCTGACTGCCAAACCCTTGTGCATTGCATGGAAATAGGTGATCCTCATCTCGGTGAATGGCAAACTCGAGGCATCATTGAAGATATTCTGGGGCTATTCAAGTCGAAACCCAGTTTTTCGGAAAGTTTTACTCCTCGCAAGGGGAACCAAGCAGCTCACCATCTAGCTGCTCTTACTGATAAGGAGATGTGCCCTATTGGGGTGGGTAACCATGCCCTTACCTCCTTTGTTTTCAATTCTGGATGATGACTTGAAGACCATCAGGAAAGCTCTTCACTGTGTGCCACCATGTTTCGGACCTGAACACCCTAGATGATCATCTAATATTCTATCTTTTTTTGTTTGCATTTGTCGCTTTTCTGTTATTTCGTATGTCTTCTGATGTAATCGTTTCTTCTCTGCTACCTCTTAGTTTTGTCCTTCTGTTATCCTTATTATGTCTGATGGCTCTCCTCTATGGTTACCACTCATTTGTTGTTCTCTCTGCTTCTGAATTAATGAATACTATAGAATTGTTTTTTTAAAAAAAATAAAAGGAGGTATATTTTAGGAAGACATGTCACATTTGTTCAAATTAATCAATTTATTTCATTTTTTAATCCATCCAAATTAGTTGAGCAGTTTTTATGTTAGAAGTCAAAGGGTCACTGTTACAAAAATTGGATATTACTACCCTAAAAAACGTCATTATTTAAAAATAGGAAGTAGAAAATGAAGGCAATGGCATTCTTGTAAATATATGGAAGGAAAATGAGCCTTTGGAGTCCTGAATAAAAATTTAGGACTTGTAAAATTGATTTTTGGCGTTCTAACATAATTTCAGAACGCTTTGAGTAGTTTCGCGCGAGAATTTTATGTTTGGCACTATGGTATTTAATGTTCTTTGGAGTAAAAATCATTTTTGGCGTGAATTTAAGCAACCTGAATTGAATTCAGGTCGCCAATGTTTGAATTTAGACGACCTGAATTGAATTCAGGTCGTCCAAATTAGAATAAATTTTGGCACCATGAGATTTTTTTTTGGAATAAAATTTATTTGTTTGGCACCGTAAGTGGTTTTGTTTTTTTTGTTTTTTATTTTTTTTTAACATTGACGACCTGAAATAAATTGAGGTCGTTAATACTGGATTTTAGACAACCTGAATTGCATTCAGGTCGCCCAAAGTCGAAGATTGACGACCTGAATTCAATTCAGGTCGCCAATATTCGAATTTGGGCGACCTGAATGCAATTCAGGTCGTCTAAAATGAATTATTTGGTGCCATTTAAGATTTTTTTGGCGCAGAAAAATTCTTGAAAATTGATAGCAATTTTGAGACTTTAGACAATCTAAATAATAATTTAGGTTGACTAAAATGAAATATTTGGCGCAATTTAGGATTTTTTTTTTGCTCCAAAAAAATCTTGAAAATTGATATCATTTTTTAGACTTTAGACAACCTAAATATTCATTTAGATCGTCTAAAATGAAATTTGAGACTTTAGACAACCTAAACAATAATTTAGGTCGTTTAAAATGAAATATTTGGCGCAATTTAGGAGCCAAAAAAATCTTGAAAATCGATATCATTTTTGAGACTTTAGACAACCTAAATATTAATTTAGGTCGTCTAAAATGAAATTTGAGACTTTAGACAACCTAAACAATAATTTAGGTCGTCTAAAATGAAATATTTGGCGCAATTTCCTCTTGTCATTTTCGATCTGCACACATACGCCTTCCTCTTCTCTCTTCTACACCCCATCTTCTCTTTCGATTGATTCCTACTCCTTCAACACTCTTCGATATGGCTGGGCAAGGAGACGATGGCGAGGAGACCGAGCAATGAGACGCTAGAATATGCACTTCAGAACAAGAGTCACCTTTGATTTCATCCAAAACACTGCCGCTAGTAAGTGTTTTTCCAGATCTGGCTCTTGTTGATGTTTTAGATCTGAGAGGGCACCAATTTTTGCAGATCTGGAAATCTCCTCGTGGCTCCAAGAAGATACTATGAATACCAAGTCTCTTGCAGATATGAAATTAATCTGTTTTTTTGCATTCTTGTTCCTTATTTCTTCCATTTTAGGGGATTAGAATGCAAGTTGTTAGTTATTTGTTAGGTTTTTTTTTCTTTTTTTAATTGTATCTTCCTTGTTTTCTCTGTTTCGATTACTCTCTTTGTGTTATTTTCTTGTTCTTGCTAGTTTTGGAATTTTTTGCTTGTAACATGAAAAAGAAAGTATTTCTGGAATTTGATTTTTGATTTGTTCTTCCGTGGCCAACCCCGTGGGGTTTTTTTAAAAAAAAAAAGCAATAAGACGACCTGAATTAAATTCAGGTCGCCCAAAGTATTATTTTTTACTACCCCTCACGAGACGTCCTTAGAAAAAAGGACGTTAAATGAGTCAAATTTAGAACCTTTTTTTTTATGTTTTTTTTTTGTAGTAGTGGTTGGAAGATTTTTTCATTAATAATTAAACAAATAGTGTGATATTTCAATTTGATTGAATTGTGACCACATGCATGTTGTTCCCAACATATAATTTCATGGTTGCGTTTTCCTCGGATGCTTTTTCATTCATTAATTCATGTTTTTGACTTAATTTTGGGAAAATTTTGTTCAGCTTCCAAGGAATCAAGAAAATCTCAAAAAAGTCCTAAGGAAAAAAAAAACCCTAAAGAGTTGTTAATCTGACTGATAGAGTTATTAATCTCACAGATGAGAGTTGTTAATCCGACTGAAGGAGTTGTTATTGAGTTTTTCTTGACATATGAATTTCCTTTGAAACTTTTTTGAGATTTTCTTGGTTCTCAACGGAATTTTCCCTTAATTTTATTTTGTTTTTATAGATTTGTGTGTTGCTCAATGTATTTGCCCGTGAAATCTGAATTAGATCGATTCATCAGTCTAGGCCTGTTTGGGATAGCTTCAAAAACTTAAATAAGTCCATCAGAAACCCAGCGAAAGTAGAAGTTAGATTATTGACTGTTTGGCATAGTTTCAAACCTTGAAACCACTTTTTTTGTGAAGTCACATCTCCTTAATTTAGACTTTGAAGCCACTTTTGTCACTCTTATCCCAAACACAAATTACATTAAAAAAAAAGTCCATAAAAAAAAATCTGTTGGAAACAAAAATCATTTCTACCACCATCATTATCCCAAACGGACCAGACTCTCTCATTTCAATGACATTATTATGTTTCATGAAAATGGACTCAGTTTTCAAACATATCAACTGTCCTCTTCTGTCTATTGTCCTCATCAATCACCACCATTTGTCTTTCTCGGACTATTTTTCATTTTTCGGCAATTACTTGCTTTTTTTTTTTTCATGTATGCAGCACACATGTAACATAATCATCATGCTTTGTTTTTTTTATCAGGCACAACCCGAATCTTCTATATTAAAAATGCACAATTAAAATATTTAATTTATCGTCATTATTCCATAATAAGTATATATGATTATGGGATGGATTAGAGAGTAGGATTAAGTTAATAAGAGTATTAGCCACAGTTTGGATCAGCTTACTTTGAATACTTGTGCTTTGTGTTTTTGGGTTTTACTAGACACAATTATTCTCACGCATTTACTTGTACAAGAGTGTTGGTTGTTGGTTTAATCAACTAACAGATAAAATGCCAGTGGTGTTGGTTTAAAAAAAAGGGTAATGCATTTTGTTTGAATCAAATAATCACCAATTGGTAGATGCAATGGATCGGTTTATTATTATTATTATTATTATTTTGAGGAGGAGATGAGTCTTAAACCAAGGTTATTAAAACAGGTCACTGAATGGGGTATGGGGGTCAAGGGTCAATGAGTTAAACCGAGTGAAACCGAAGCTAACTTGGGGCCAAACCGGTGAGTGAAACTTTCATAGTTATTAATATGAAATTATAAAGATTTTTTTTTAAAAAAAAAAGATCGATATATATATATATATATTTAAAAAGGTAAACTGGGTTTAAGCTTAGACCAGACCAGTTCGTCAGTTTCGGTCCAAACCAATCGGTCCAAATTTAATAACCCCATCTTAAACCCATTGTCCTTGTTCTCTCCAATCATGTGTTTGCACCTGTTTCCTTTTGTTTTTTGACTTACAGGGGCAAATACTAATGATATGAGGTTTCAAGTGGGGTGGAACTCGTTTTGCAGTTGGCTATATTGGGGTTTATTAGTTATTAGGGGTATTAAGGGTGTGCATGAAGTTCAAGAGTTCAGTGTGCCTGCCTAAGTCTGGCAAAAAATTGCCCTACCCAACCCAGAATAAATTGGGTACAATCAGGTTGGACATTTTTGCGGTTAGGGTCTGGCATCAGGCAGGGT
The DNA here is from genome assembly GCA_034222035.1 of Acacia crassicarpa. Classification (NCBI taxonomy): domain Eukaryota; kingdom Viridiplantae; phylum Streptophyta; class Magnoliopsida; order Fabales; family Fabaceae; genus Acacia; species Acacia crassicarpa. The sequence goes on from JAWXYG010000008.1 coordinate 8,444,013, forward strand.
ATGCCGCCCAGCCCATTTGGCCCTCCCTGGTAAGTATATATATGATTATATTTGATATAAATATTTTTTATATAATAATTAATATACTTATATTATATTATATATTTACTAATACTCTAATATATCCATAGAGTATTTGACCATTAGTCCATTATATTACTAATGATGCCTTGTATTTAATGGACTAGGGATGTTATTTTATTTTTTTTTTGGGTATATTCACCGGGCAATAGCCCAAAACTCACTAGTGTATCAGTACATTCCTTGGGTAAGTAAAACCCATTTCATCCCTATACAGAGATAGTCACGAACAGCTAACAGAGGATACTCAAAAACCACTCTAATATCCTCTAGCTCAAAACTCATGTTAGCTAATACACCAGTACAAGAATTGGCCTCCCTATATACATTTACAAATTTAACTTGTCAAAACTCTCTCAGCTGCAAGTAGAGCTGGGAATCAGGGCCGGCCCGGCCCTACAGGGCCTGGCCCTCCAGGGCTTGGGCCCTACAGGGCTGGCCCTACAGGGCCTGAGATAAGGAAAACATCTGTTTTTCAAAGCCCGGCCCTATAGTACCAGGGCCAGGGCCGGCCCTACAGGGCCTGAAAATTACTATTTGAAATTTTAATTATTTTTTTTCTAGGTTTTTTCCAAAGAAATATAATTAGTAAATTGCAACCATTAAAGTTCTAATCTATCAAATAAATATTATCAACATTAAATATCTAAACAATACAAATCATCCAACAAATAAACACATTCATTAATTCGTAATAAAAAAACAAATCATTGTCCACAATTGACTCACATAAAACTTAAGAAGTATTAAACTAAACAACATTAGATAACTCACATAAAATATAAAAGCATATCACTATCATTGTCAATTGTCACCTTCTTCATCACTCTCATCAATTTCATAGATATTTGATTATGCTTCACTTTGAGCAGAAGGCTGTGTTTCAGGAGTAAAAATGTTATGAATTTCTTCTCCTGCATCATAAACACATCCATAATAATCATTATATGCAACAAATAATATATCAAATTATAAAATCAGAGTATAGTTATTATGTATTTATATATGTGCCTCCTAGCCTCTTCCTCTTGGCATTCTTTGATTAATTTTTTTTCTTAAAAAAATGAAAATGCTACAGTAACAGGGCCTGCAGGGCCGGCCCGAAGCCCTACAGGGCCGGCCCGATAAAGCCCGAGGCCCTACAGGGCCGGCCCTGCAGGGCCAAATTCAAATTTCAGGCATATTTTTCAAGCCCGAGCCCTACAGGGCCAGGGCTTAAAAGGGCCGGCCCGACGGGCCCGGCCCGATTTCCCGGCTCTAGCTGCAAGAGTATTGTTAACAGTAGGCTTGATCCCGCCTTCTCCTCCACCTGTAAATTTGACAGCACAACAACCACAACAGACGAATCGCATTCCACAATCACATTATGTAACTTTAAATCACAAGCTAGTTCTAATCCAGATAGTACAGCTCATAACTCTGATTTAAAGGCTGAGCAAAATCCTATTTTCCTAGCAAAACCACTTATCCACTTACCATTGCTATTTCTGATTAATCCACCACAACCAGCACTCCCTAGATCACCCTTAGAGGCGCCATCTGTGTTTATTTTGAGCAAGCCCTCCTTTGGCGCAATCCAACTAATCTGCTGAATTGATTTCAACCCAATACCCCTCCCAAACTCTTCCCTTGCAGCAATAATGTCCTTCACATACCAGAGCACAACTTTCTCCAACTTCTCAGGTAATACAAGTCCCACCTCAAACATAGCTCTATTCCTCCAACTCTATAGTAGCCAACATCCTACCCCAAACACCAGATTCCAACTCCCCTCTGATCTTCCCAAATTCCGCTCAAACCAGTTCTTCCCTTACAGTGAAAGGAATTCTGGTTTCAACCTCCCAAAGCACAACTCATTCCACATATTCCTCGCAACATTACAATCCCTCATCAAATGCATTAGAGTCTCATCTTGTCCATTACATCTGCAGCACTCAGAAATGCCTCCCATTAAATGCCTCCTACGCAAACCTATTAGCAATCTCTCATGCATTGCTATCCAGAGAAAAACTTGTATTCTCTTAAGGCCCTTGCAGTTCCAAACTTTATTCCAAACACCTCTCCCCTACCTTGTTCACCTCGCATATAATAGTACATATCAGCTACAACATAGGTGTTCTGACTTCTCCCTCCCCACTTAATGCAATCCTGACCATGTAGCGCATTGGGGGGTGGAACAACCAAAACAAGTCCCTTGCCAGTCTGATTCACCAGATCACCAAGCTTGACCATATCCTATTGACCTGAATTAGTTAACATCTCATTAACACATACTTCCTTTTCCCCTTTAGATAACTGTCTAGTACACTTCTCAATCAACCTTTTACCGTCATCCAGCCAGATATCAGTCTAGAATTTAACAGCCATCCCATTTCCCACTTCCCATCTTAAATTCTTGACCACTGCCGGCCACAATCTACAAAGATTTTTCCACAACTCAGAATCTGAACTCATACATATGGCTTCCTCCCTCAACTCCTTATTTCTTCTATACTTCCTCTCAGTCCTTGCAATTGTGTTCCAAGCAACCCGTCCGAGGAGAGCATCATTCATTAAATTCAGATCCCTCAAACCATAACCATCATACCTCTTGTCTGTATAGAGCAAATCCCAACCAATCGTATGTAACCTCCTCTTCCCCTCCTCATTATTCCATATAAAATCACGTTGTATCCTTTCCATCTTTTGCCTCACACCAGCGGGAACATGTGAATGCTGCATATAAAATATTGCCATCTGGTTGGTGACTGATTTCACCAATGTAAGCCTACCAGCCAATGAAAGTGTTTTTTTCTTCCAACTACTTAGCTTGTTTTGCCATCACATGCTGGAACTTCCTACTACTCCCATTGCCCTTAAACATATAGGCACCCAAGTATCTCCCCAAATCCTCCATTCTTTTAAAGCCAAACCAGTCGCATATCTCATTATGAGTTCTTCTTTCCACATTTTTAGAGAAGAATATACTTGTTTTTTGCACATTAACCTTTTGCCCTGAACACATACCAAACTCCTCCAACACACCCATCATAGATTCTAAATTATTCAGGTCAGCCTCATAGATTAAAAGTAAATCATTTGCGAACATAAGGTGAGATATAGCCATACCATTTCTTCCCATTTTTAGTGGACACCATTTATTCTTGCTCACACACTCCAAAATCATATGTGTTAGCTTTTCCATTCCTAAAACAAACAAATAAGGAGAAAGCGGATCCCTTTGCCTCAACCCCCTCGAAGGAGCAAACAATTCTCTTTTCCCCCCATTCCACATTAAGGCCATTCTCTTTGACTAGGGATGTTATTTAATTATTCACGTATGTGTATTTGACTATTTGTTAAGACATCTGGTAGTCTTTTTAATTTTAAGACTCAAGTTGTATCACTCTGGTCCTATTTATAAATCTCTTTTGACCAAATCACACATACCAATGAGAGGTAGATAGCTCAATGATTATGGGGTAAATTTTCAACTTTACCCTCATTTATGAATGGATACCTTTCAACTCTTTGTTCTCTCTCTATTTTCATTGGTACAATAATATGGGCAAAGCTGTCACAATTTCATTTATTTGGTCAAAAGAGACTTATAAGTAGGACCAAATTTTTTAGTCAAAAAGGACTTATAAATAGGACCAAAGTGGTAGACTTATTTTGAAATATTCAGAAGTGTATAATTATGAATTACATTTGAAGTTTATAATATTATTTATTAAGTATGATTGAAATTATTTTTTTCCACATAGGATGCGACAAGGTATCACCATTTAGGTAAGGAAGCCCGCCCTGCCCAGCCCAGCCCAAAAATATTACGACTTCTATTGGACAAGGCGGGCACCAAATTGCATTTTACCGTCCAATAATCCTTCGAATAGGACATCACGTAAGAGGCTCGCCTTGACATATTCACCCCTATTAGTTATCATCTCAATCAATGAGTCATGACTCACATGACATCTACCTTTCGCTCTCCCTCCGACTGTGTATATGTTTTTTTTTATACGAGAAAGTTTTGGATGGGTTTGGCATCAGTCCCCTACCAAGGCCAGGGCACGGCCCCAGGCTCTATGAGTACTTACTGGGGATATACGAGATCGCCTACCAAAGGAGTCCCAGCGACGGCAGAGGAGATCGAACCCACTACCCAAGGGCCTAGTCCTAGATCCCTTACCATCTATGCCAGATGTCTGTGCTCTTCACTTGACCCAGGGGAAAAAAAGGTTATCATCCCAATGTGGAGAGACATGGACGACATCGTTTGGATGTGAGGGCATGCGCCCAGCCCAACGCATCTCGTTTTTTTTTTCTTATTGTTGAGGTGGCCCATTGGGCCCTTAAATTTACCTGCATCGAAATTTAATAGTACCGCCACATTACACAAATACCCCTTCAAATCCACTTTCCCTACTCATCCAAAAGATGAGCGGGGAATGCTCATCCCTAATTTTAGTTTTTCTATTTAAAAAAAATCATTAATTTTTTGTTTGCTCAAGTTAAACTGTATTTAACAGCATGAAATATTTTTTAGTAACACCCAGTAACTTGACTAATGAGTTTTTAGTGCATCTGGTATTTTGGAGTATTAAAAAAAAAAAAATTCAGGATACTAGATGCATTAATAATTTGAGATACTAGATATTACTGAAAATAAAAATACATAAAAAATTGAAATTAAAAAAGGGGTTCCTCATCCTAAAATTGGGGGATCAGCATGCCCTACTCATCTTTTAGATAAGCAGAATGCGGACTCTCTTTCTCTAGTTCTCTAACTAATAATGCCCCTTTGTATGTTTTTAAAAGGTGCTTAAAAAAAATTACAACACTCTATACATTTTTTCCTTGAAATACATAAATTTATTTTAGCCAAGAAAAAATCACGATACTGTATAATCATTACTCCCTCTGGTGCCCAATGTGGGAAAAGAGTATTTTCCACTAGTTGCTCTCCCCACTTTTTCTCCATTTTATTATTTTTTTTACTATTGTATTGGTTTTTATTGATTGATATTTATTATGTAAAAGATATTATTATCATTTAACGTTACAATAATATTTTTAATATGGTGTAAAATCTCAACAATTGAAAACCAATCCAATAGTAAAGAAATTAAGTGGAGAGGAAGTAGAGACACTCTTTTCTAGCTTAATGTGTAACCCAATTAGGAGTTGATTTTGTCAGTTGCAATGTTTCAACTGAGAGGGGGGTGAATTAGGTGATATTAAAAATTTAAAATCGAAGATGATAAACAATTAATTTGAAGAGTAACAGTTAGAAAAATATCATTGAAGCGTGCACAACGGATTATACTGGTTTATCCTTAACTTTCTGACCTATGTCCAGTCCCCACAATGTCTCTAAGATTTTCACTATTGTTCCAAGAGTTCACGGGTTCTTGGCACAATAGTACAGAAGTAATCCTCAACAGTTGGACCTACTCTCCTTTACAAGTTGTAATCCAACAACCACACTCAAGGTCCCACTACCTTACGGTTTTACAAAGATTGAAATTGTTTGTATATGACTCTCTCACAGAGTAGATATGTAATCACAGAAGAATAATGAATATTAGAAGATATTACAAAGAAGTTATATGAGCAAAAGATTGATCGTGGACTTCGTTGATTGCTCCATATTGGATGCTTCGCTATTTATAATTGAACGCTATTAATGACCTTTGTGTGCATTCAAACTATCTGTTAAAGACAGATTAGAGTCGTTGAAAGAATTCAAGGTTCAGTCGCTTTCGCTTCACTGCAATGAATCTTTATATGACATCCTTTCGGTCTGCTATGAGATTGCTTAAGGTTCATTCGCTTTCATATTTGTCTTTGATGCAATAAGAGCTTTAAGGTTTAGCTGCTTTTGTCTTTGCCGCAGTAAATGCTTCACAGGAAATCTACTTTGCGACTGCTTTTGTCTGCTTTGTTTCTGTTGTGCATTTAGTACTCTGACACATGAAATTGCTTTTGAGCTTTTGAAGTTAATTCATGATCTTAAGCATATGAAACTCATACACAAATAAGATTAGTAGCATTGCGAAGTAGCATAAGTGGTAATTAAGTATAAATAGATGTTAATAACAATATTTGAATTCTAAGAGACGTTGTGAAATAAAATAAGAACAGTCACTCGAGTATGATTCTAGAATCACTCTAGTGTGTTTCCATTACTCGAGTGCTTTTGCAATTCAACTCAATGTTGATGAACTTTGTTTCTAGTAGTGAAGTGTTGAAACAAAATGTCACTCAAGTGAATGAAATCTTGACTCAAGTGTTGTTTTGGAAAAGACTTCAACTGCACCAATGACTCAGTTCTTCTGTAAGTTGCCTTGTGTCACTCTAGTGAATCTAAGGATCACTTGAGTGGACTTTAGTTGAGATGTCCATAACTCTTGGTTCATCAGCGAGTGACTTGCACTAAACTTGCAAGTTGTTGGTCATCACTCAACTAGCGACATATGCACTCGAGTGAGGCTGGTTATGACTTGCATAACCATTGCAAGTGACTCGCTGTTAACTCGAGTGAGAACATGTTCATTCGAGTAGAAATTTCAACACTTTCAGAAAATGGACAAGTGACTTGCAAAATCTCAGCGAGTGATCACTAGTACTCAAGTGCTTTGAGTTTATCACTCGAGTGATGAAACTCAACTCGAATGATTTGTCATAACTTTCAAAAATCCTACAAGTGACTTTGCTGATTTCCTGCAACTGCAAGTGACGAGGGATCACTCGAGTGATCTTGCATTACTCTAAATCTTTCAACGAGTGACTTACGAAATCACTGGAAGTTAAGGATCATCATTTGAGTGCATTACTTGCTACTCTAGTGATCATCTAAGATCACTTGAAGTGAGTATACTTGTTGATTCAAGTTTTATTCAAATATAGTTCTAATACTCGAGTGCCTTTATGTATAGAACTCGAGTGACTTAAATTATCAAGTCTTCATTTTTTTTATCATCAAAACATAATCTGAGAACTAATAGATTTTGGTCGTAAATGTAAGTCATATTTCTCATATTTGTCAATTTTTTCCTGATTTACCTATATCGATGCTCCCTCAACAATAATCAAGTAAGGAATGACTGAAATGAATTATGGAAGATCTGGGTGTTAAAAGAAAGGCATATTAACTGACTTCTTTAATAAATATGTCTTACATTATGAATCAGAGAGAGTATTTAATATTACTCCTTATTTTCATTTATTAAATATTTTTGAAAGTAAGAAGATCTATGCATATTTTTTAAGTAAGAAGTGAACATATTTTTTATTCTTAAAATATCTTTTTTAATTTACTTTTCATTATTTAATTTCATTATAGTATCAAATAACATGACTTATTTTAAATTTTCATCAAAAAATTGTGTATACGATGAAACTCTCTAAGTGTGTGTTTTTTCTTTATTTTATTTTTCAAGACAAAATGATCTTAATTAATATCAAGAGTGTAGGGTATAATATGTAAATTTCTAAGAAAAACTTCTATCTATGAGTTTTTCGTCAATTTTTTTATGAGAAAATATTTTTTAAAAAAATACAATTTAAATTTCAAAATCTTAAATAGACGATTTTTTAATAAAATAAATTGTCAATTACTTTCCTATTTTTGTTAATTTTATTGCTATTATTGTTAATAGAATTTTAAAATTTAAATAGTGTTTTTCTATCATTTTTCTTTGTTTTTTAAAACACGACTATTAAAGTTGCTCTACTTGAGTTTTTGATAAGAAAGCATGCCTTGGGTCTAATAGCTTTGGCAACGTGATGACGCTCTAGGAGTTATAATGCTGGTTGACTTTGACTTTAGCATTGAAACTTGAATTAATTTTTGTGAAAGAAACTGACATAAAATAATAAAGTTTAACTATAGTTAGCAATTAACGCTGACTAATTCAAGTTGAGGCGGACGCAGGTTATCTACATGCCCCCTTGAATTTGACATTTTCTATATAAAAAAAAAATCATATATATATATATATATTATAATACATATTTAAATGATTGTCCACCTTTAAATTAAATGTCTACCCTTAATACATCAAAATTGTACTTTGTAATCAGATGAGGATGAATGATTGCTTAGTGCCTTATATTGAAAAAGATGCATTTGATAGCATTGATAATAAGGCAATTATAATAAAATTTCAAAAAATAAGACCTAAAATGATGACATTGTACTCATTTTTATTGTAATATACTTTTGTTATTAAAATATATGTACTTGAACTTATTGAGTTCTCACCCGTCATTATAATTTATGTAACTGCATTTCTAATAGCACTTAGCCTTGCTTTTTTAAATGACAAGTTTATAAAATAATTGCCTCTTTTATTACATCATCAGTGTTCACTTAATTTCATGAATATTCTTTTGATATTCTTTTCTTTTCTTGTTTATATTCTTTTGTTTTTTTAATACATTTAAAACTTTCCTTAAAAAGAAATTTTCAAGAGCGCTGCCCCCGAACCCCCAAATCCTCGGCTAATGGTGCCCCCTTGAGTAAATTTCTGGGTCCGCCCCTGTTCAAGTAGATGGTTAGCTCCCTGCTCAAGGCCAATAATAATTTGTTAGCGGTATTATGCAATACTCTAACATGCAATGTTATTAAGATCAAATAGATCCGACGGTTTAAGTTAGAAACTGGCAAACCTGTCACATAATCAGTCTGGTCTGGCCACATAACTGATTTTAACATTTTTTCTTTAAGAAAAATAATTTAATTCAATTTTTTATTTTCTTCATAATTTTATATTAATATCCTTAAAATTTTTATTTTTTCACTGACTCCGAGATATGCACTTGAATCATAATTTGCAAGTAAAAAGGTATCCTTAGATTTTCATTTATATTTTAATTTTATACAAGCTTTCAGTTTAGTCTCTTAATTTTATAAATTATTTTTTAATCCTAAACCTAATCTTATTAATCCCAAATCATAATTTTTTCACCAATCAATATTATTTTTAAAAATTAAATTTAATATGTCAATATCAGAGAAACATTTCTAATAGCGACTTTTTATAAATATAAATAATGGTGTTAGAGTTAGAAAACTGGTAAAACACTTTATAAAATTAATGGATTAACATGAATTAATGGGTGAAACTAAAGGATTGTATTTTTGTATCACTTTGGTCTTGTAATAACCCAAATAGTATATTGATGAAATCAAAATTAGTCATGACATATACAATTGATTTTTGGACAGAAGTTATGATACGAATTTGATGTTAAGATCAATTGAACGAAATAACTACAACTAATAAGGGCTGGGATTGTTCATTTTATTTTTCAAAATATTTTTTAAAAAACCAAAAAAATTGTTTGAAAAATTATTTTCAATAAGTTGTTTTGTAAAAACTAAAAAACAAAAATAGTTTTTAGATGTTTTTTTTTTTTTGGACTATTACCTGTTTACTATCGACATTACACTACTGGTGACAACAACCGCCATGTCACTTTCAAACAGACTTTTTAAAACAATTATCCAAACAAATATTTTTATTTTCAATTTTCAATTTTTTTAAAACACAATTTTATAAAATTGTTCTTTTTTTAGGGAAAAAAAAAAAAAGAGGCCATAAACTTAAATTGAAACATTTGTAGTTATGACTCATGTGTGAATCTACTTTGTAACAAAGTCACTAAAGAGGCTAAGATTATGACACCATAGAATTTCCTCATTCAGTCATCATTTAGAGAGGTGATTTGATGACTTTAGATCCACCTTTCCATGCCAACTTCCCACTAAGACACAATACAATAAGTTCTTTAATTTTATCTTTTAACTGATTTGATGATGAAAAAGCTCATCATGAATCCCAATAACAAAAGTAAACAGGACAAAATAAATATATATTTTTAGGGCCTCACTACCGATTGATACATGTCCATCATGCCCATTATTCTATATAGGCCAATGAATGGTGCTTTGTTTGTTACAATAGTCTCAAAAGATGTCACATAGAAAGATGTTCGTGGTTTTAAAATAGAAATCCCAGGAATCTTGTGAGAAAGTTATTTGAACAACATCGAAAAGGGTGTAATTTGACGCTTATTACAATAATGGTAATTTAAAAATACATATGAGACGCAGATGTAGAGCTCCGCAAGGGAAGGTAATCACTAATTTATAAAAGGTTTTCAGGAGTAATTTTATCTTAAAAGTTTTTATGAGAGGGGTAATATTATTCTAAAAGTTTTAAAAAGAGAGCAATTTTTCCTTGAACATTATCCTAGTTAATCTTGACAATTAGTTGACCAAATATGTTGAGAAGACAGTCAATATATCATTTAGCTCTTTTTTATTAAAGTGTAAATTTGAGCTGGAAGGCTATGTATCATTTATTTAATATTTTTTAAAGTTATATTTAAAACTTTTGAGGTGAATTTGTACATTAACAAAAATAATATGGATGATATGTGGATTGTCAGCTCAAAATATTTGATTAACTAATTATCAAAATTAATCGAGATAACGGTTAAAATAAAATTATTCCTGGATGAAAACTTCCAAAACAAAAATATCCATGAACCCTTGTAAAATATAAGGACCAAGAACGTCAACACAGGCCCAAACAAAACGCACGCAAACGCGTTTACGCAAACGCGTTTTCGTTGCTTTATTCGACTGTTTTTTTTTCACCAAAAAAAAAAAAAGGCGTGTGAACACGTTTATTTAAGATATTCCATATTTAGTATAAAAAAAAAAGATATTCCATATTTGATTGATATGGAGTGACATGGACCAGTCATGACTTGAATCGATTACACGCAACCTGTTACGTCCACGCGTATTTCAAGTCAAGCTCTGTTTGCCCCTACGCCCACAGATTCTGTACCATAACACCCCCTTCTTCCTTTTTTATTTTGTCTCTTTCATATTGATTAATTTAGAGATAAGTAAATACAATCTATATGTGACATTTTTGTTTTTTAACAACAATATTTACTGTTATCAATTAACTTAAGTTTTGTTAACTTAATGAGAAGTCTCTTACACTTTTTTTTTTCCTTATAACAAAAAGTTTAGATGGGTTCGGCACCGGTCTCCTACCAAAGCCAAGGCACAGCCCCAGGACTCTTTGAGCATTTACAATGGTACTTACGAGATTGTCTATTGAAAGAGCACTCACAACAGCAGAGGGAATCAAACTCTCATCATTTTAAGACTTAAACATGTTTCTTACCATCTGCGCCAACTCTCATCGGTATAAGTCTTTTACACTTGATACACTACATAACTAGTATATCATGTAATTATTCAAATTTTATTGTGCATAATAGAAAGTCACTTCACACTAGGTCATGCAGTAGGTGTGGGGTGTGGTGAAAATGTAGGAAATGAACCATCCAATTTGCTAATTATGAGTTAGACGCAACAACTATCTTAGTTTCGAATCTATTTTAGTTTCGAATTGTTTCAACTTTTTAAAAGTGTTTTTATGATTTATGAAAGTAAATATTTAGCCTCAACTTGTAGAAAAAGAACTTCTAAAATTATAGTTTGGAGGTTTCCTAAACAGGCACTTAGCCACAAATAATTAGTGGGGATTCTCATATATAATGAATAAAAAACTTTCAATTGAAATAAAATCTTCAGGAAATAAATCACTGCAACTTATAAGCATTCAATAAAAAAAAAACAAAAAAAAACACCAATTGGCCCTTGTTTAGGAAAAAGGTTCTTGCGCTCGTCTCTCTTGGCTTCCAAACGTTAGGGTTTCTCTCTTGCTAGCGGCATCCTTGCCGTTGTCGAGCACCATCTCGACCCACCACCGCAATAGAGAAGCAGATCGGAGTCCAAAGAACCAAAAGAAGGTAGCGTTAGAGGAAGTTGAAGCCGCGATTCATATTGAAATAGAGACCCACAATGGCGAGCCTCTATCTTTATCGATGCCAACCTCTTCTATTCTCCTCCTTTGTCGTCACTTTAGTTGTGGCGTCCCTTTGATTTCTGTGAACGGTTGTGGTCCTTTCTCGCCTTTAGGGCGAACTTTCCCTCTCCCCCTCCAAATCTTTCTTGAGGCAGTGGGAGCCTTTTTTCTTCATCGTGCGAGCTACTGTTATGGCATCTCCCTCCTTGGCGGTCTCTGTCAGCGAATAGGATGTCTATCTTTTCCTAAGTTTTTTGTAGTTTTAGGTTTTAATGGTAGTGTTTTCTGTTGTAGTTTGGATTCACATTTTTGGGGGAAATGTTTTGTCTATAGTCGTTGCTTATATATGCTTGAGAAGACTATTGTTAGGCTTGTTTGATGGTGGCGAATTGAAACACTAGTGTTAGCTAAGTTTGTTCGGTGGGTGCTTGATGTCACCAGATTTGCTTGATTGTAAGAGCAAAAGTATCGTTCAGGACATCATTTGTCTTCTTTCATCTTAAGGTTGGGTTTTCTCTGTTTCTTACCTCAAATCAGAATAATTGTGTAGCTGATCAATTTGCAATTTATGCTTATAAGGAGGTGAGCCATATAGGGTAGGTTTTGCAACTAACACATTCTTTCATGATACTTCTGACCTTAAATATCCAAAAAACAAGTGTGTGATCACCAACGCTACTTTTATTCACACCTCTTCAATGGTGATTAATTTTCCTCACGTTTGGCTTATTTTGTTTTATTTGTTAGTGTTCCCATTGTAGTTTGCTTTCCTTCAGTGTAATAGTCGTACTTTGATGTACCTTTTTTTTTTATAGAAGTATCAATATAAATACTTTTGTGCAAAAATAAAAAAACATCAATTTAAAGACTAGATATTTGAGTTGAGATATTGAAAAAGATCAAGAATTTTCTCTACTTTTTATATTCATGAACCTGATTCAATTCAGTGGGATCTTCCATTCACATTCTTTTCCATTAAAAGGATTTTATAAAACTCCTAAACTCCAAAATCTAGAGTTTTCTATTTTACGCCATTCGCGTGGTTTAATATCGTATTAGCAACAGGAAGAAGATTGAAGGGGAGGAAAAAAAAAGGGGGGGGGGGGGGGGGATCTCTATTTTAGAGGGTCTTTTCCCATACTTATAAAATCCATTCCACCCAAAAAATGATCTCGAGAATGTTAGTGATTCTGCTCCTCCTAATAATGTACCAAGGAAATAAATAAAAATTGATTTTGAAAGATGAAAAATGAAAGGAAAATACCATTTAAACTTCAAAATCCTGTTAATAATAGCAGATTAACAAGAACAATAAAACAATCAACAACCCATTTTATTAAAAAAATCACCTATTCAAGATTTTGAAATTCAAATAGTATTTTATTGAAATTTTTTCAAGAATGAATGTCATGTCTTTATCTAAAATAAATATAACTCTAGTCTTATTTATAAGGCTCTTTTGATTAAAAAAATTTGGTTATATTTATAAGTTATCTTTTAGGTAATAAATAAGATTGTGACAATTTTACCTATATTGATTGCACTAATAAAAATAAAAATAGAGAGAGAAGACAAAGTTAAAAGATACTCATTAAATAAAACAGGCGAGTATTGCGTTTGGAAAAGTGAGGAGCTCACTTGTTGAGGTAAATATCAAATGGTTGTTCCCTTTGGGAGGGTGGGTCAAAATAAACACTGATGGACCATGTCGAGGAGATCAGAAGCGAGCTGGCTGTGGCGGTCTGATTCGAGGTAGTGATGGTAAGTGGTTCTACGGTTTTGCTTGAAAGTTGGGTATGTGCTCAGCCAGGAAATCTGAATTATGGGCTGCCTTAACTGGTTTAGAGCTAGCCTTGAGTAAACACCTAGATAATGTAATTGTTGAATGCGACTCTATGGCAATGGTATATTTGCTTAATAACTTGCTGATTGAGGATGACACAGGGACGAGATTACTAGATCAGATCAATACAGTCATGAAGAATTTTTCCAGAGTTATGTTTTTACATGTGTATAGAGAGGGAAATAGGTGTGCTGATGCTCTTGCCAGCGCTAGTTTTGATCAGGAGGAATGTTTAGTTCTGATTGATTCTCCTCCTCTGTTCAATGATAGATTACTGTACAGCGACTATGGGGGAATTTCATAGCCACTTTGCATTCTTGACTCTGAAATGAATAAGACCTGATTGCCCCATATTTTACCCAAAAAAAAACAAAAAAAAGATGATCATTCATAAATAAAAATAAAGTTAAAAATTTACCCTATAATCATTGAGCTAATTATATTTTCTTAGTATATGTGATTTACTTTAAAGAAAAGGGATAAGATATTGTTACAACCTTTTTTTTGTTACTACTACTTTTCCACCGTTAGATCAGAATCTCATTTACCTATATAATTTCTCTCTCCTATTAAGATTTTGATCTAACGGTGGAAAAGTGGTAGTAACATTGGTTGTAACAAAAAAAGGTTGTAACAATATCCTATCCCTAAAAAAAGCCAGTATTCAATGTATGAAAGAGATCACGTTCTCGTCTCCATCATTTCAGATCTGACAAGAAATGGGGGGAAAAAATAAAAAGAACCAGGTAAAAAAAAAAGTTAGGGATATGATAATAACTGAAGTGATGTGTTAAGTGCCACAAATCACCACCATATCAAGGTCAAAATTTCCAGAATTGACCCTCAAGTCTTTGGCCAAATCATAGTTTATTGCCTAAATTAAACTGTGATAAACAAAGTTAGGCACTTAATTAATCGTCTGTATTATTCATAGAGCCTACTACTATAGAAAGACTCATTCAACGTTCTCATTTCATTCAAAGCATCCGAATTCTCTCTCTCCTTCGCCTTCCCCTGCCCCTGCTCTTTCTCTCAACGACTCTTTTGGTTTTTGAAGAATCAAAAAGCGACTATTCCATCGTCTCATGGACATCGAAGCTTCACCGTAAGTTCTCACTCTCTTCTCCATACGACTCCTTCTTCGTTCTCACTGAATAACTAGGAAATTTCTAGCAACAACAATTGAATCAGCCAAACTTCATTTTATTAATTTATTGTTTTCCCTCTTCTTCTTCTAGATTTGAGTCGAGCGAGATGCTCGCGACATTCCTCGCCTCCACGCCTTTGATACCGGAATCATGGAGATTGTGCAGCTCCGCCAACGCCGCCGCGCATGGAAGTTTCCGGACAGAGGAGATCGGCGACGTTGTGTACATAGCGTTTTCTGGCATCCAAATGGCCGGCGGTTCGGGGCCGAGCTGGGGACAGCTGGTGCCCTTGGTTAGCGTCGGTGATGTTACTCTGTTTTCGTCGCAGCCGAGCAAGGAAGGCGAGGACGCCGTCATGGTTCACGGCGGGATGCTCAATCTCTTCTGGTCAATTTTCAAGCCATTCCAAAATCAGGTGCGTATTGCCCTACAAAAATCAATCTCAATCATGATATTGATTCATATTACTGAATTTGGTTATCTCGCTCTCGCAATTTTCATCAATTACGGTATTGAATAGTGCATTGACCAGATTAACTGAGAAAATGAAAGAAAAATGTGAATTGAACCTATAAAATAAAGATTGTGTTGCATAAATTTCAAATAAGAAACAATTCATTTTCTTGTAGAACAATAGTTAGTGGTTCATTAAAAAAAAAAAAAAAGAAGATCCAGAATAAAATTCTAAAAATTAAAGTGAGAACCAAAGTTAAAGGGCAAAAAAAATTTGAACATGAAAATTTATAAAAATATCTCAACATTTTATTTTTGGAGTGCATTCGAAATTCAACGCATAGCCGAACATATATAAATCGTACAAACCGGGACCAAATTTATATTTGAACTTTGCAATTAGTACATTCTATATTTGTGAGAGATATTCATTCAAGGATATGGATGTGCTTCCATCATGAGCAAGAAAATAAATTTTGTTCTTGCTCATGTGATGTGCTTCTTTTGGCGTAATTTTCCGTACCACTACTTTCATCCTCTCCCGCTCCTCCAACTCCTACTCCTTGTCCCTCGCTTCCCTCCTTTGTCAAAGCTCTCATCCACTATGTCGTTGCCTCCAACGAGTCATCGACTTTCTTCCATGTCTATCACATCCGTCACTGACATATTTGAAACGGCAAAGAGGCCACCGTCGGCGACTTCCTCCTCCTCCGTTGTAGTCACTAATGAATCTGCACCGTCGGCAGCAAAAAGGCTACCATCAGGGGCTTCTTCCTTCTCCTTCCATGATATTTTCCGGTGTCACTCCCTTCCTCTCCTCTGGCACTAAAGAGGAGTAAGCTAGTCTTCTCCTATTTTCTTTTTTTAATCCGCCGGAAAATGAGTTGCCATAAAAATAGGTGAGAATATTTTCCCCATGTTTAAGGGAAAATAACCTGTTGCCGGAAAACGTTTTCCTTTGAAAATGTGAATCAAACATTTGTGTCAGATGGAAAATGCCCAATTTTTGTTTCCTTCCCTTGATTTTACTTGAGCCAAACGGGCCTTAAGCCTCAAATAAGAGTTATTAACCATTAAGATTAAAAATCTATCGGTGTTGATATGATTCAAAACTTTTGTTTATTTTTTTAAAATAATTTTTTAATTCTTATTTCAACTTCATTATATTACGTCACAATCCAATGAATAATATCCCTCAGTCAGACATATCAGACGATCAGATCATTTTGTTTTTTTGTTTTCCTGTGCCGTCTATTTTTTCTTCCCATCCAATTGTGCCGTCTATATTGGGGGCTGAGATTATTGATAAAGCAATTTGGGCATTTTCTTTGTGGTTTGCATAATTATATGATAACGTTAGTGGGATTTTGGGTTATTGCCAATCACTATCTGGTTATAGAGCCATCCAAGAAGCCGCCAAGTAGGAAAGTTTAAAGCTCTATTTGCCCCACTCACCTGCGTGGTGCCTTTCACTTTCCATCAAATTTCCCAGTAGTTTCTGCGTGTTTCGTATGTTAGTGTAAGTGAAAGTTATCGATCTCATTAAGAAAGAAGCTAGCCTAGAAGAAAATGATTATTCCAGCAAATCTTATCGAACTTAAATGCATGCATTAACGAGTCACATAACAAAACCCCTTTTATTTCATATGACTGCAGATTTCGGGTATGAACTACATCCTTAGATGCTCCTTCAGTCTTAATATATAATATAATTTATCGTATAAATTGTATTATAAACTATATTTTATTTTTAGGACCGGAGGTAATATTATAATGGGTTTTTTTTAAGATGTAATTTGTAAAGTTCTACGTCAATTGAAGGGATGAGCGAACAACTTATAAGAGTTTAAATACCTTTCCTCTCACTACATTTCTAAAACATGAGAGGTGACAACCCCAAGATCGACAACACTTGTTTTAGAACAAAAGCAAAGTGATTATATTTTTTTTAATCCCAATTATCGGTTAAAAAAAGAAATGCAAATATTTTAAAGAACCGTGGAAGCTCTGCGAAGTTCGAATGGATATAAAGCCAATCAGTACTACTTTCAAAGCTGTCGGTATTTTTTTTGGCCAATTTTCAGCCAAGTTTTTATTATGAAGACCAGAAGAATGACTTTGGATTGTTGTTGATATTTCAACCCAAAAGTAGCTTTTCCACATACATTTTCTTGGAATTATAGGAATGTGTCGTTATTATCGGAGTTAGAAGAAGCAAAGAGGGGTATTAGTTCTTGCAAAACCCACCAACAACCAGCCATCTTTTTTCGCGGGTCTCAGATATGGACGCAAGACCAAGAACTATCACTTTCACCCAAGAGCCACCAACCAAACCACCTCCATTAGTGCCTAAGATTCGCTACATATGTATCACGAAAGTATAGACCTTTACTTTATCATTCATCTTTCTCTTTCCTTGCATCATCAAAGAGATAATGTTAGCTATAGATACACACTTTGATCCTAAATATAAGATAAAATTGATTTTTTTGAGATATTAAGGAAGATAATTAAATTACTTTAAAATATTTATATTTGTCATTTTTTTCCAAACTATTTTATTAAACTTATAAACTGATATATAATCTAAGAATATATAATATGTCATATGTTTAGAATTGGAGGGAGTAATTCATAAAGGCAAGCGTCTTTCCTCCCACCAAAAAAATAAAAAGGGAAGGCAAGCATCAACTTTCAACTGTTCTTGGTCAATTAAATAGAATTAATTAAAGCATCCATGGTGCATCATCAAAAGTGAGGTTAGTCTGTTGTTAATACTTTCTCTCTCATGGTTCATTTCTTTTAGTATTAGTTTTTTATTTACCTATTTCTTATATCCTTATGTATTGTCCAAGAGACCCATCAAATCCAAAACAAATATAAATAAATATTTGGATAAATCATGATAAAAAATTAGTATTAATATAAATCATGAAATCTTTAGGGAGCTATATTATTTACAAGCTGTGAAGTCCGTGATCTAATTTTCAGGCTCCATCGGTTTGCCCAAAAAACAAACTATTGAGGCTCTGTACTTGTTGATCCCACCTCATAGTGAAAACATGTTATTTACCCGAGTGGAACTCTTGGAAAGATGTTATAGTGATTTCCAGGTTGATTCCAATTTACCATACAATAATACCGATTATTTAGACTTAGTCATCATGTTGAAGTGATTGGATTTTGATCGGGTCAAAGAAGGAGGCGTTGACTTGCTTATTTATATGTTCTTCATTGTTCACTGTTTTGGGAGCAAGTCTCAATTATATAATTGAGTTGGAAGAAGAGAAAAAAGCCGTCCCCCATTCGCCAATGTCATGAATACGAGACCTTAATTTCAGACACCTTTTGATCAACTTCCCAAATTCAAAGCGGTCTTTCATTCAAACCAAACAACTTGAATGGAAAAGAGAAAGAATGCCGTATACTGAGATCTTTTGACCCAAAGAAGAGAGGCAATTCTGTCGTAACATATAAAGTAAATTATAAATTTTACTACTCCCTCTTGTCCTTAATATAAATTGGGGAGTTGATCTTGGTACTAAATGTAAAATTTATTTCCTACATTTATCAATCTATTTCTGATTTACCCTTATTGATGCTTCCTCAAGTAAAAGATAGATAGAGAACTGAGCAAGATAGTTTGGGTGTTTAAAAAAAAAATCATATAAACTAACTTGGTTAATCTAATCAACCATGTAAATAGGTCTTAAATGAAGGGAGTATTTTAACAAGGATAATCTGTGTGAACTGTTCCCGAATTATTTTCCCCTGGATTCACATTTCTAACTGTTGAAAGTTTCCTTTTTCAGATGATGGCAATCATGGGGAATCCAAATACCAAGTCAATCATAATTACTGGCCATTCTCTTGGAGGAGCCATAGCCTCTCTTTGTACTATTTGGCTTCTATCTTACCTTCAATCCATATCCTCCTCCATGCCAGTCTTATGCATAACCTATGGTTCACCATTACTGGGTAACGAGTCTCTTTCCCAAGCCATTCTCAAAGAAAGATGGGGAGGCAACTTCTGCCACGTGGTATCAAAGCATGATATCATGCCTAGGCTACTCTTTGCTCCTATAATCCCTCTCACCACTCAGATATCTTCCTTGCTTCAGTTTTGGCAATTCTCCATGATTTTTCCTGACTTGGGAAACTTTGGGGCTCAAATCTCTGACCAAGAAAAATCTGATCTTTTCTCATTTGTAATGGCTTACTTGAGCAATGCAGCATCACAAGATGGAGAAAGTCCTATGATGCCATTTTTGTTTCATCCATTTGGAAGCTACTTTTTTGTTTCTGATGAAGGAGCAGTGTGTGTGGATGGGACAACCACAGTTATAAAGATGATGCATCTGTTGTGGGCAACTAGTTCCCCTGTTTCTTGTATCAAGGACCACTTGAAGTATGGAGATTATGTAAATAAACTGTCTCTGCTATCCTTGAACCAGAGAGACTCCTTGCAGGTGAATAATGTCCCTGACTCAAGCTATGAAGCTGGGCTAGAATTGGCCCTTCAATCCTCTGGAATTACAAGCCAGGTAAACATATATTGTATCTTTATTTTTTCTCCATCAATATCAGATAAACATGAACCACCGTGTTACTTTAGGTATTCGGGATAGCAAAATAAACTGAAAGGCTTCATTGTTATTGATGATGATCAAAGACACCTTTTCTATAGAAAGTGCTTACATATCGAGACTGGTATCTCAACTATGAACCTAACTGAATAACAAAATAATGTCTGATATCCTTTGTCAAACCCTTTCTAATAGAAGAACGTGATTTTGTTTAACAAGTTACTTTCCATGTAACCTGCAGGATCCAGCTGCTTTACCTTTCAAGCAATGCTTAAGCTCAGCCAGAAGAACGGGTCGTTCCCCAACTCTGAATGCTGCAAACTTAGCGGTGAGATTGTCCAAGGTTGTGCCATACAGGGCTGAAATAGAGTGGTACCAAGCATGGTGTGCTAAGTCAGATGATGAACTCGGCTACTACGACTCCTTCAAGCGAAGGGGTTCCGCAAACTTAAAAAGAGACATGAAAGTCAACATGAACCGCATCAAACTAGCCAGGTTCTGGAACAACGTAATTGAAATGTTGGAGAACAACGAACTACCTCGTGACTTTAACAAGCGAGCGAAATGGGTCAATGCAGCTCACTCCTATCAGCTCCAAGTAGAGCCATTAGATATCGCTGAGTATTATGGTAAAGAGATGCACAAAACAAAGGGACATTACTTAGAAAATGGAAGAGAGAGGAGATACAAGATTTTTGATAAGTGGTGGATGGAAAGAGAGGCTTCAACGGAAGAAACTAATAATAATAAAGAGAGGAGCAAGTTTGCGGGTTTGACTCAAGATTCGTGCTTTTGGGCGAAGGTTGAAGAAGCAAGAGACTGGTTGAGTAGAGTGAGGAGTGAAAGGGATGTGAATGAACGTGTTTTGTTGTGGCAGAATATAGAGAAGTTTGAGAAGTATGCTATGGAACTTGTTGGAAGTAAGGCTGTTTCTGAGGACGTTCTTGCAAAGAATTCTAGTTACAGTTTGTGGGTAGAGGAATTAAGAGAAGTTAGGGGGCTGAATTCGAAGTTTCAGACATTTCCTAGTCCTTTTACTCGCTTTCGGGAAGTTGTTCCTTAGTTTTTTATGTGAAATTTGTAACTGTAGCCATATGTATGACAGAACTAGAACTGCTTGTTCTAATTCAAGGCTTCTTTTTCTTTTTAGCCATATGTATGATAGAACTAGAACTGCTTGTTTTAATTCAAGGCTTTTATTTCATGACTCATCACTAATCTTTTTCGCTTTGAGTTTTTTTTTTTCCCTAGGTATCTGTTATCAAATTTTTGTAAAATTAAAATTTGTTAAGCAATTAATGATTCAATCATATAACATTAACTTCATAATTTTTTTTTAATTAAAACATATATCCTGAATATTCATATTATAGCTAGGGTTTTGAAATTTGGACCGGCCGTTTCGAATCCAAAACCGACGAACCGGTTGGTAAACCGGTTCGGTCTCGGCATAAACCGGGTTCACTATTTTTTTATTAAAATAATAATAATAAATTTTTTAAAAATTTTCTTTAGAATTTAATATTAATATAATTTGAAATCTTCAATTTTTCACCGGTTTGCCCCTGAATTAGCTTCAGTCAAACTAACTAACTTTTGATCCAGTACCTTGCCCGGTTTAGTGCCCAATCCAGGTCTAATAACCTTAACTACAGCTTAAGATCTGTCTTTGAATAATAAATATATTTTTTTGTTTGAAGTAGATCCGATTTAAAAACTTAAATAAACCAAATTAATTGCTCTATCATGTCCTAAATATATAAGCTAAATAAATACTTGTAATTTATAGAGATGGAGAATATTAGTTATTTGTAAGAGTGAGATGTTATTTTCCTAAAATACCTCCTTTAATTATTTGTATTGAAAAATACTAGTCTACTATCATAAATTCTTAATGGAAACCTTTTAACAAGTGCATTAAATATGGATAATGTTGAGAGAGAAAATATTTTATTGTGTAGCTAAGTAAATTGAAGTCTCATATTTAATACCAAGACAAATCTTTCAACTAACTTTTATATTTAGGGCAGGGGAGCATAATATATATAATTACACAAGTACAATACATATAAGTATAACTACATAGCACGTTTTCCACTTACACTAAAATTCACAGAAAAATGTTTATACATTGTCTTTTTTGTTAAAATAATCAATACTTACCATTAAATTTCTATTTATACATTTATTTAAGGAACAATTGCAAATCCACTCAAACATTCTTATCTATAACCTTATCAAGTTATCATATACGAAAGGAAACTCACACACAACACAACATACCCATACTAGAGTAGAACCAGCAACTTCTCCAAAAGAGGAGAGGTACTTTGTGCCACTATCACATTTGGCCACTAATAAATGATGATTGCAATATTGACCTTACAGAATAATAGTAAAACACTGAGATGGTGACAGGAAAGCACTAAGAGCATCTAATTAAAGTATATTCCATCACCTAAACTTGATAGAAACTTGTTCAGAAGAATTATTATACCTTACCATTCTGAACATCAATATTCCTAACAGGTCCCTTGAACCATTTTCTTGCATCCAAAAGCCACCAAAGCATTATTAGACCCAAACCTATACCTAAAGCAACAGGTGCATAGTTGAAAGTTTCCCATGTAATAGGATACAATGTGGGCAATAGGAAAACAGAACAAGTGTAACAGATCCACATAAATGCTATTAAGCAAACTGGTCTTCTTGCTCTGCCTAAGTAAAAAGGCCCTGGCTTGAAGTTCTTCTCAGACATAACCATTCTTGAGAATATTGGAACTGCATACCCACCAACCCATCCTATAGTACATATTGAAGTTATAGCAGTGAAGACCACATTCACTTTCAGAATTGGGATCCCCAGAAGAATGCAGATTGCTGCGCAGAGCCACACGGCGTTTGCCGGTACTTTGTTCTTTGGGTGTAGCTTTCTCCATAGATTTGAATATGGAACCCCCTTGTCTCTTGACAGAGCATAAACCTGAAAAGCAAAAGGAAAAATATGAGTGATGATTGTGAAAACTTAATATATACCTCACTTCCCTGAGTCTAATTACAAATGAGAGAGGATGGTGCACATAATTAGTATTCCCTTTTGGGGAATTGATCTTGGTCCTAAATATAAGACATTTTTTATATTTGTTAATCCTTTCATAATTTATCCCTATTAATGCTCTCTTAACAATAATCAAGGTGAAGAAGGAATGAGAGAATTAAAGAAGATGATTATGATATTTTAGAAAATACATGGCATATGAACTAACTTCCTTAATGATCAAATTATATAAATATGTCTTATATTAAAGACTGAAGGTACTATTACATACCACTCTAGCTGCACTAGTGGTGATTGAAAGTCCACCAAAGAAGAATGAGCCCCATATTACAAAAAGTAAGATGATTGCTCCAGAGGAATTGCCATATCTTCCATGAAATGCATCATATAGTATTTGTGCTGGCACAAATGCTCCTGCTGTCTCATTGCTTGTATCATAAAGGCGGCCAAAGTCCTGAAGAGTTTAATCACAACTAAGGTTACCATTTTCAGTATTTTGTGTTGAAGCTAAGCTTTGGCATATTAAGGTTTGTGAAATTGGAACAGTAAAGGTTTTGGTTCTTGTTTTATTGATCTAATGTAGCTAGAAGAAAACTGTGATCAAACTAGTGATTTATTATCTTTCAGCAGGTTCAAATAGTCCAATCTAATTTTCATCATGTGACTTAATTGTAATATAGTCCCTAAACTTTAACATGGTGCAAGTCAGTCCGCATAGTTTTGACTTGGTTGTAAACTCGGTGCACTCAGTTCGCACAGTTTTGATTCCTTAAACTTTGACTTAATGCAATTAAGTCTCTAAAACTTATTCATTTCAAATATTAGTCCCCATATTTTAGATATTGCATAAAGCTTAGGGACTAAAGTTTTAAATAGTTAAAACTATAAAAATCGAGTTGGAATGAGTCAAAGTTCAGGAACTAAGTTTCAACCAAGTCAAAGTTTAAGGACTAAGTTGCAACTATATCAAAACTATAGGGACCAAAAGTTTAATTTTCCCTATTTACTTGATATTCTAAAGGAGTTTAGTATACTGAATACTGATATGAAAATATTAAAAGTCCACCCTGCTGTAATCCAGTGATGAACTTTTAATAAGTTTACCTGAATGCTGAATGTTAGTGCCAAAATGTAAGCCCATCCAAACACAGAAATGATCCCAATACTGCCAAGAATTGCAATAGGCCCATTCTTATCTGCTCCTTTGGTTTCTTCAGTAAGATGTGCTGCAGCATCATATCCATATAGAGAATACTGACTCACAAGGAATGACAGAACCACTGCATAAGGTTTGCTTGATACTCCTGTTGATTCTGTTCCCATTTCAAAATGTGTGAATACATACGAAGCCGATTGTTTAGTTAGCGCTACAACCGGTAGCATTATGACTATCACTGTCCCTCCAATCACCTGCCACACCAAAATAATTACTTTTCTTAACCTACCTTCTCATCTTTGGAGTTGTATGACACAAATATAGGGCTCACGTTTTTATCAGATCAGATAATCACTGCATTTAACGTGTGGGTGTGTGCTATAGTAAGAGTTTCACATCGCTTATTCTCAAGAAACTTCAAGTTATGCAGCCTATAAATTGGGAATGCCCGGTGCTAGTCGAAGCACACAAAGCTCGAGTTTTCAAGCTCTTCTCTCTCCCTTATCTATTGTTTTGCTAATTCTATATTTCTATTTGGGTTCAGATGCAGATTTGTCCCAGAAGTTTTCATTCAAGAGCAATGTTGTCTTAGAAGTTTTTTTGGGTTCAAAAATGCCTCCAAAATGTTGAAATTGAGTAATGTTGCCCCTTACCACTAAAAATTTTAAGGATCAATGTCAATTTTTTAATGGTCAACATTAATTTTTTTACTAGGGTGGGGCAAATTGCTACATTTTAAAATTTCCAATGTGACATTGAATCCAAAACAACTTTTGGGACAACATTGCTTCTGAGCTAAAACTTTTGCGGAAAATTTGCATCTTAACCCTTTTTATTTATGCTATTATGTTCCCCTGAATATCAGAGGTGGCTTGTTTAATCCTGGGAGACTTGGAGTTCCAAAGAAAATTGAGAGAAGAATATGAGTAGGTTCTACTTATCAGTATGATTAGTAAAAGAGATATTTTACAAACTTGATTGTGAAAACTAGTTACCTGCCACCATATTGAAACCATGTCGATCAAGGCAATAACTTCTAATGCAAATGTGTTGAGAGCCGCCCATATAAGAGTGAGGCCAATGTACATACACAAGAAAAGCCATTTTGGAGCAAAGTAACCTCCACCTTTATTGGTGCCTGTGCAAAGTAGGATTATACTCTGCAAAGTCTGTGATCCGGCATATGCCTTCTCATTTTTTTTTCCCCACCCATATGAATTAACAGAGTTAGTATATAAACAACAAGAAGAAAGACTAGTGTCGATAAATTTCGTCGAAAGGCTAAAAAAAACTACAAAAGTACCTGAGTTCCAATCCCAGCAATAAGCCCTATGGTTTCAAGCCAAGCACAGCACCATGAGGCAAATGGTCCCCATTTGGGTCCTGCTAAATGTGCAGCCCAGAAGTACAGTGAACCAGTTGTCTGTTTCATTAATGGAAAATGGACATGAAAGTTAGTTCTTTGAAGAAGAGATTCTCAATCTTTTCCAGTTTTTCAAAGATCAATACATAAACTCATTCACGAATAAACCGTATGTAACAGAAGGATTTGGGTTTCACAGACAGTGTGTTTGAAAGAAATGGATCCAAATAATGCATTTGGAGACAGAAAGTGGATGAATGTAAAGTTGTGACGTGAAAAATGAACAATGTTTCTTCAAAGAAAAACTTGATTTAGTAATGAACAAGACATATTTTACTTGTTTAAATAACGTTGATTCAGTTCAGGATTTATACCAAACACATACTGATCATGGTATCGTTTTTACAGTTCAAGATGATCAACTTGTGACCACCAAAAAGTCTACCTCTGATAAACCAAACTTAAGTATCAATCCTTTGGTCCTATAGTTTTGATGGGATTCAAACTCAATTCTTAAACTTTGACTTATTGCAACTTAGTCTCTATAGTTTTGATTTGATTGTAACCCTGAACATTGACTAACTGCAACTCAGTCCCTATAATTTCAACCATTTTATCAAATAGTCCTTGACCTTTATTATGAATATTATTTTAGTTTTTAGAACATATGGACTAGATTATAAAGTGGTTGAAACTATAGAGATTGAGTACAGAGAGTCAAAGTTCAGGGACATGAGTTACAACAAAGTCAAAACAATAAAGACTGAGTTGCATTGAATCAAAATGTAAGAATTGAGTTACAATCTTGTCAAAATTAAAGGATTAATTTTCCCATCAATTCAATATTTAAAATAGAGAACAATTGAAGATTGAATACAGGAAGATCCACTTGGTGAGAAGGAACAAACCGGGAAGGAAGAACATATTTCAGCCATGGCGATTCCAACGAACCAGGTGAAGAAAGAAACCACAATCCAGCCCCAAACAAGAGCTGCAGGGCCTGCATATTGCAGGCTAGAACCATAGAGAGGAGTAATTCCAGTGAAAAGGGTCATCGTTGAGAAAGATATTGCTAAAGTTTTGAACAAAGTCTGCACAAACAAACGGAAGATACAAACTTTAACTCATTTCCCAGAAATCTAAGAACTGTAAGATGAAGATGATACCATTTCTCGTCTGAGTTCTTGCTTGTAACCAAGCTCGTTGAGTCGTTTCTCTCCTGGATCCATTGTAGCTTCTTCTCTTGTCATCTACTTCTGTTGTTTGTTCACACACTCGCTCTCTGAACCCAGATTCTGTGCTCAGGCACCTTAAGCAAGAAGATAGCTAAGTCAGATCTTTTGTGGGATCTTCTTGGAATTTGGGTATATAAGAAGCCGGACAAAGTGTCCCTGTCTCAATCAAAAAAGTTATATAATTTTATACGTGAAAGGTTTCAAAGTTGAACTTGCTGCTACATTTCAAACGAGTTGCCGATTTTGAATTTATTCACATGACGGCCCATTAGTGCGGCTTAAGACGTGCAATTGCTGCGCTTTTTAATATAGCAATTTGGCATCAAGTGTGTGTCTGTCACTCTGTCTATAGATATAAAACATATGTTGGGTCAAAGGTTTGATTTTGTCCCCAAAGTTTCTATGGAACTCTGAAAATTTTTGTTCGATGAATTTAGCAATGTCGCCTAAGGTTACTTTTAACAGTTAATATTAACTGTTTAATAGTTCGGCTGACTTTGCTCTCTTTTTAATACTTTCAGAGTATATATGATCCAACAAAAACTTCCGGATAATCACCATTTCTCCCTACAAAATTCTCAACACAAAACTGTGTGTGTATATATGTATATGTATGTGTGTGTGTGTTTGTGTGAGTGTGGTGCCCAAAATTTAGAAAATATGGAGTAGCTACCAAATTTTTTTAAAAAAGAATAATTTTGTAGACATATTTGTTAGTTCTCTATAGGTTTTGATGATAACCGACAATTATAAACATAAGTTGAAATTTTTCTTTGGTAAGTTGAAAAACTTACTATCAAAGGAAAATTCGAGTTTTTGTTTCAAAATTCGAGTTTTGACCTTACAGAGAATAACTCAATTTTCTTAACAAAGCAAAACCGCCGAGAAAACTTCAATTTTCACTATACTGAGACTTCTCAACATTTTCTGGAAAAGACAAAACTCTAGTTTTCATTTGGAAACTCGAGTTTCAACTTGGCAGATAGCTTTCAAGCTTTACTCAGTTTTTGAAACTATCAGTTTTGAATGAAAACTCCAGTTTTGGTCATACACAATTTTCTCAAGTTTTCATACATAAATGAAAACCCGGGTTTTGATTTGAAAACTCGAGTTTTGGCCAAACCGAGAGCTTTGCAAGTTTTCGATGATTTGAAACTTCTAGTTTTGGATGAAATATCCAGTTTTTGATGTTTTGGACTAAAATTCAGTTTTCATGTTAAAAATCCAAAATTCGAGTTTAAAAATGGAAACTTGAGTTTTGAGCTTCTGTTCAAAAATGTGTTCTAAAGCTCAAATCACGACTTTCCTCTCTGGATGGAGGAAACTCGAGGTTTGCTATAGAAACTCGAGTTTTGCTATAAGTGCACAGTGACAAACTTGAATTTTGATAAACAAACTCGAGTTTTCATCGCAGAGTTTGAAATTCGAACCTGACGAATTTGTGAAACCTTCTTATTTGATCTTAATACTTCCTATTATCATTCTCTAATATTCCTAACTATGTTTAACCACTTTGTTAGTGAGTTTCAGATGATTTAGATGATGTTTATTGAAGGTTTAAAGCAAAAACAAAAAGTGACGTCAGCACATTAAATGCAAAACCCAGAAAGCTTGCATACTTTTGGTTAATCTTTCTGCACACATTAACAAAGAATTAATGTCTGCTTTCCCCATCCAATAACTGCTATTTCAACGGATTAATATTCAAGAAGTCAACCCTAGACTCTGTGCAACTGGATTACGTGAAGAATAGAGAGAGAAAAAGATCAAAGCTTAATCTAATCCTTGTCTAATAAAGGCAACGGTTATATTGAAGATTATAACGGTCATTTAATGCTCTCTTGGTATAAATAGAGATGCACTCAATTCTTCTCAACCAACACATCGGCTGAAAACGAATTGCATTCAAGTCTTACACTAATTCTTTCAGTTTTTACTTGTAAAGGATCTTTTAATACACAAAGCTTCAGTGTTTATTATTATCTACTCTTAGAGAGAGTTTCCTATTTGCAAATCATTTATTGTAAAGAATCACAAGTTAAGGGACTTGGTGATTGAGTTCATTGATTGCAACTTGTAAGGGGAGTAAGTTCTAGTGAGAGAATTACTCTTTAGTACAGAGTGTGTAATCAATTGAGATAGTGAAAATCTCAGAGAGTCTGGGGACTGAACGTAAGTCAAGAGGTTGAACCGAACCAATATAAATCCTTGTGTCTTGCTCTTCTTCTCTACTCTCTGTTCATCTCTGTTTTTATTGTTCAAAACAGAACATTTTGAAAAAGTTTTCAAAATCCTCAATTCACCCCCTCTTGGTGATTTAGCTCCACCCCCAATATTTTTTTAAAAAATAAAAACCAAATAGGGTTTGAGAGTCAATTTTGCATAGGAAAGGCATTAAGCACCTTACAACACCAGGTATAAGAATAGTTACCATAAGTCAATTATTTAAAAATGAATATGGCCTTTAATTTTATTTTAATTACCCAAATAAGAAAAGAAATTAAGAAAATATTTTTTAAAAGAAATAAGAAATTAATAAAGGAAAACTGTTGAGTTACAAAATTGAACTCAACTTAGGAAAATAGTCTAAAGCCTACGTACCATTTAGAGGTATCAAAACCCACGTAGTTAGGGGGTAAAAGACATGTCACTTGGTTAGTATTTTTTAGAAAAAATGTTTATTTAATTTATTTGAGATAAATATTTTTTGTTTGGTCTGTGTTTTTTATTTTATTTATTTTTTTAAAAAAATTCCTTATTTTCTCATATGAAACCAAAATTCACTTATTTTAAACTTTTTATTTGCAAAAGAAAAAAACAAGAGTTCATTAAGTATGCTTGTTTGTGATCGCTTTTCGAGGTCCCAGAAGTGCTTATTTACGTAAATTAAGATAAAAATTATCTCACACACTTATCTCGTACCACTCTGGTCCTATTTATATGTCCATTTTGACCAAATCTCACATACCAAGAAAAGTTAGTTGACGCAATGATTATAGGGTAAATTTTCAGTTTTATCCTCATTTATGATTGGGTACTTTTTGATTGTTTCTTCTCTCTCTATCTTTATGGGTGTAATTAATATGGGTAAAATTGTCCCAATCTCATTTATTTTCGAAATTGGACTTATAAATAGGACCAAATTTTTTTGGTCAAACTGGACTTATAAATAGGATCAGAGTGGTATATCATAAATCACAATAGAAAAGCTACTTTTGAAGGTTCCAATTAGGGGTGTAAAAAAGCCAGGGGCCTGTGGCCTGGCCTGCTAAAAGCCTGATCAGGCCTGGCCTATCAGGCTAACAGGCCAGGCCAAGGCCTAATTTCAGGCCTGTTTTGCCTTAACAGGCCAGGCCCAGGCCTCTGAGCAGGCCTGAAAAGCCTGACAGACCGGCTTGTTAAGGGGGTAAAATTGTAATTACACATATTTTTTTTAAAAAAAAAAATTAAGTCTAACTAAAAGAGCCAAATTTCCATCCTCATTTCTGCGTCTCAGCGATCAGCATCTTCCTCCATTCGAATTTCAAAAGTCGAAACCCTAAGCCCCCAAATCACCATCGCCTCACACCCTCACCACTCACCGTCTCCACTTCACCACCATCGGCATTTCCGTGATTCTCCTCCTTCTTTCTCGTCGGCGATGGCGATTGGTGTGCTACCTCCTTTCCTCTTCAATTCATCCGTGAGCTACCTCCTTGTCTTCACTTCAATATATATGTTCTTCTTTTACTTTGTGCCCTTTAATTCCATATATGTTATTCCATACCGTAAATCGCCATTGAAATCATAATTCATCATATCTGTTCTTCTTTTCCTTTATGTCTCCGTTGATCTCGCGGATATCCTTGTCTGACCGTGATACTCGCTGGATCTCCTCGTCCTCGTCAGATCTGTTCTTCTTTTCATTTGCCTCTGGTGATTTCTTCAACTAATTTGTTCTTTTTTTTTTTAATTGCTGAAACTGTCATGATACTGTTCTTCATTTTGTTTCCTTTCTTCATTTGTTGTACTGTCAATTTCTAGGATTTATGCTTTATTCTTGGCCTTCAAATCTGGGATTTACGCTCATTTCTTCAAATCTGTTCTTCATTTCTTCATCCGATTTTGTTTCCTTTCGGTATGTCAATTTATGCTCTGTTCTTGGCCTTCAAATCTGGGATTGACGTTGGGGATTCTATTTTGTTGAGTTTTTTCTTCATCCATTACTCTATAACCAGGATTTTTTAAAAAAACAGGCCTCTTAACAGGCCACAGGCCAGGCTCAGGCCATAATATAAGCCTGTTACAGGCCACAGGCCAGGCTTAGGCCGCTTCCCTACATAACAGGCCTGGCCTGGCCTGTTTACACCCCTAGTTCCAATCATTAGCAAGGACATGATCATCATATTAATAAGGAGATATAGAGTTAATATCAAACCTCACATACATGCACATCATATGAAATAATTTCAAGAGGTGACAATCACATATCTATTTGTTTTTGCAAGCTATACAAACAACAAGGTGAGAAAACCACATGTATCGCATAACACAATCACATACAATTTATCAAAACATGTTGAAATGATAACATATTATTAGAATATCTATTTGAGTCTACCAAACATAAAGGAGAGAGTAAAAATTAATCATTAGGCATCTAGTATTTTGAATGGAAGAAGATGCATATCTCTTGTCTCTTGGTGCTTACATGTCTTGTGGTTGAAAGATGGATAACAAGACCAAAAGAAAGAAACAAATAGACGCGGAGGTGTTTATATCATATAAGGTGAGACATGAAAAAAGTCAAACACTGTCAAGAATAAAAGAAAGTAGCTGGACAAAGGCATGCAACTAACACATACCTCCAATGTCCATGTTTCAAGAAGCTTCTCACTTACCTCCTTGCTCTTCTCAAAATTCTTGTGTGTCTTACTCATGGTAGTCAAAATCACGATTTAAACGTAAAAAACGCCGCTTTTACGTTTTTTTCAGGGCAAAACGCGTTACGTTGTGAAAAAAACGCATCAGAGGTAAAAACACAAAAAATGCCGCGAAAAAGCGTAAAAGTGTAAAAACGGCGAGTTTTTGCAAAAAACGCAGTTTTTACTAAGGAATTAAATGAAAGTTTTAAAAGTTCTAGAGAGGGACTAAAGTGAGAATTTTCAAACTATTTTGGGGCAGAACTGAAATTTCAAAAATATCTGAGTCCTTTTCTGTAATTAATAAATAAAGATCATTTTACCCCTAATTACACTTAATTCAATACAAATGTTCCTAACTCAACTTAGTACTTAATCATACAATAATGTCCCAGAAAATGTATTAAAAATCCCAATTTAATCATGTAAAATCATATAAAAAATATGGTTTGATCAATGACAATGTTGGACATTTTGATTGATATTGCATTGATCAGTATATGTGTGTATGATGATAGGTACCTTACTTTTCTCAATTTTTTTAATATACGTATGTAGGTAAAAACTCCGTTTTATTTTACGATTTTACGTTTTACAATTTTTCATTCTCCTTCTGTTTTTAGATAAAAATTACGTTTTCACTCTTGCTCACTCTTGTGCTCCCCTTCAAAAAGATATGTCATAGGTTTTTGCCTCATTAATGCATTTTTTTATTTCTTTATTATTTTTCCCACAAGTAATTTCCTAATTTAAACCTATCAACATAAATGAGAAATATTTTAAAATTTTTAATTTTTGTTATTTATTTGTATTTTTTTCCTCCTCCACAATGATTTCACATTAAATTTCCTAATCCGAATATCAAATAACACCAATGACATGAATTATTTTGAAATTTATTTTCATTTACTACAAACCTCAATTTCAAGACAATCATCAACAATGATGATCATTTTTCAAAGTTTCTTATTAATTTGGATGTGCAAGCATCAAGCAGGATTTTTCCTTTTTTATTTGTTTTTTTATTTTTTATTTGGGCCCGGCAGAACAATGAGCAAGTCCTTTCTTGATTGTTTGCATGTGGGGATTTCCATATGGTTGACTTTTATTAGTTGACTAAATGAAGGAGTGGTCTTTATAAAATTGGATTAATCATTGAATTCCCCTGGATATCGATTGAAAATTCATTAGTTGAATTATAGTTTAGTTATGGCTAAGCCAATCATTATGAAATTTCTATATTTCTTATAAAAAATAATTTTTAAAAGACGAAGAAAAAATATTTTAGAGAGGATAATTTTCTCCATGAACGCTTCTGTACCTGTGTTTGTTCGATGAATTTTATTGATGCAGATTTCAATAAAGGAAATGGATTAGGTTGTATCAGCATAGCAGCAGTGCAGCACCCAGAATAAAATATTTTTTCTGAGTAGTATGTAGTATTAAGTAATTTTTAACGTAGTTAAAGGAATATTAATCACTTTTAAGAAAAATTGGGGAAATCCCCATATTAAAAATTTTAGGGAAAATCCCGCTCAGAGCCCAAGTAATCAAAATATTATCAAAAAAGGTCTAAAGAAAAGTCACATGTCAGAAAAAACCATAATTGTTAATGTTGTACTAATATAGTTGTTAACGTATATTGAAATAGTTGTTAAAGTGTACTAATTTAGTTGCTAATATATAAATGTTATTGTGTACTAATTTAGTTGTTAATGTTGTACTGATATAATTGTTAACGTTTCTGAAATAATACCAAAAAAATCATAAAGCCTTTTTTGACATGTGACTTTTCTTTAAGTCTTTTTTTATAATATTTTGATTTTCCCAAAATTTTATAAGTGATAATGACCTAAAAATTTCAGAGCATGATCCTTGGTGTGCAGATCAATACTATTTCATATAATACTTCACTTCAATAAAATTTTTAGTGAGACTTCCTCAATTATCTTAGATACTTTAGGGGCCTGAATGTATAAAAACATTGTTATAATCCCCTAATGAAATGGAAAAATCTCATTTAAATATCATACGAAATTTTAAAACCCCAAAATATCTGTTAACATTTAAAAAGGACAAAAATGTAACATAGATCAAATTCACATTTTAAGATGTTGATGAACTTACCATTATGCCTTCAATTTTTAAATATAGAAAAAAGAAAAATGAGCCTTGCTGGAGCACCATCGCGTCTTGCCACCAGAGCTTTGGCTTTGGCCATCATGCAACCACCGCTGCTAGGTTTTTTTTTTTTTTCAAGGATTAGACTGATTTTTTGTTTTTGTTTTTTTTTCTTTAAAAAATTGAATCAAGGTAGGGGTTTCAAACCCACCACCTTAATTCAAAAAGGGGCTAGGTGACCATTAGGTCATCAAAGCTTTTTTTTTTTTCAAAAAAAAAATAATTTGAATCAAGGTGGGGGTGAAGGTGGGGGTGGAGGTGGGGGTGGGGGGATTCGAACCCACCACCATAAATGGCCACCAAAGCTCTTTACACACACATACATATATACATACTGATTAACGTTTTTTTCATCAGGAAACACTTTTATAAAACCTATTACAAATCTTGTCAAACTTATTATTGTTCTTGTAAATCCCATTGCGAATTTTGTCAAAGCCCACAAAGGTTGGTGAATTATGTCTAACGTTTTTTCCATCAAGAAACACTTTTGTGAAAGCCATTATGAATATTGTCAAACTCATTATTGCTCTTGTCAATTCCATTACGAATTTTGTCAAAGGCCACAAATGTTGGTGAATTCTGTCTAACATTTTTTTCAAACTAATTATTGCTCTTGTCAATTCTATTACGATCGAAGTGAGGATGTAAGGAACTCCGATTTGGCGTCTTTGCTCTGGGTTTTCTTCATCTCCCGCGAGTACGAGGAGTAACAGAGGAGAAAGAGAAAGGGTAGCCACTACCCTCTTCATCAAGCTTGGGCAAAGGAGCTGGAGAGCACACCATTTCACTGGTTCTAAATCCTTTTCTGTAGAGCGAGAGTGAACTAAAGCTGGGAAGTCAGATTTGAATTTCAAACCGAATAAGAGGCCCAAGCATGCTCGACATTGCTTCTTCGTTGGAGGTATTTAATCAACATCTTGTGAGAGATAGGAGAAGACAAATAGTGGATATAGATGAAGAAGAATGGGGGGAAAAAAATACAGTAGAAGAAGATAAGCGCTCGAAAGATGGGGAAAGAGGGTAGGGAAGAGACGGAGCCGATGACTGAGAGACAGGATAGGGAAGAGCCGGAGGAAAAAGAAGAGGGAAGCACTAAGGGAAAGGGAAAGAATGATGGAGCATAAGTGAGAGACGAGGAAGAGACTGAAAATTTGAATTTTGAATTTGAGATGAAAAGAAGAGATAAAAAAAGTCTAGAGAAGGGAAAAGAGAAGAGGTGACTTGGCCCAATGGATACATCAAGGTTTTATATATATATATATATATATATATTCATGCATGCTCTCTCTTCTATCTATTTTATTTTCTTTCTCGTGACTTGTCAGAGGGAAATGTCATACCACCTATGGTGCTTTCTTTCTACGCCTGCAGCTTAATCGCAGCCCAAAGATGAAATGTTTTATTTGAAAAAAGTTGTGGATGGCTTATGAACAGTAAGATATGTCTGAAGCCATAGATAAATCGTGAAACAGAGTGGCTTGAGGAATGTGTTTATATATATATATTGATAATGATAATATCAAAAAAGTCTCTAAAGACTTATGTATAATTTAGTGATTTTGAGGAACCTAATTATAATTATTTCTAATTCTTGGAACCTACACATAATTTTCCTTTTTTCATTAGGGATAGGATATTGTTACAACTTTTTTTTTTTACAACCAATGTTACTACCACTTTTCCACCGTTAGATCAGAATCTTATTTACCTATATAATTTCTCTCTCCTATTAAGATTCTGATCTAACAATAGAAAAGTGGTAATAACATTGGTTGTAACAAAAAAAAGATTGTAACAATATCCTATCCCTTTTCATTATTAAAAACTATATGTCATTAATTCATCAACATTTTAAAATATCAATTTAATCACTATAACTCCTTATCTTTTTTAGATGTTAAGAGAGATATGTTTTAAGACTTCAAAATTTCATATATTATTTGAATGGAACTTTCCGCAATAAATACGAGCTATATGCAACCTACTAAGTACTACCTACCCCTGGCAAAAAGGATTGAAGTTACTTTAGTTTCTGAAGTGTCAGTCACATCATATCGTCGAGCTCGAGCTATATGTATTTTCATGATAGAAGAAGCATGATTATTGCAGGGCGGAAGCAAGTTCTCGGGATGAATGGTTATTAAGGTGGGACTATTTGTGATGTATTGTGAGGGCGATTTCGGGAATTTGGATCGAACCATTGAGGAACATATAAGGATAGGTGGTAGGAAAGTAGGCTACGTGGAAGCGACGGAGACTGGGAAACAAAACTCCCAAAAGTAACAATCTCGTTTCTTCCTGAAAACTTGCTGCGAGCAGGAAGATTTTTCATTGCTTAAACATTTGTATTTTAGCAATGGCCATGTTTTTGCGATTCCAATCTCACCCGCGCTTCTTCTCTGTAAGTTCTCCTTTTCTCATTTCTCCTTGATTTCTTTGTTTCTATGTCAGTGTCTTCTCTTCTGGGATAAATTTTGGAATTTGCCACTTTTGTGTAAGTCCTTGATTTGATTGGAGCTACTGGATTAGAAGGGTTCATGACCTATTGCTTCTGTTCTATACTGTTGTCCTATGAATGACGTCCGTTTCTCTATTCTTTGTTAATCTTGCCCGTTTTGTTTTAATTTCGTTCTATGTCTGAGTACAGTTGAATTCTTTCATGCTTTACTTTCAAAGGAAGGATAATTTTCTCTGTAAATGTGACTTGAAACTGTTATCTGAGATCCTCTCAAGTGAATGAATACTGAATAGGGATTGTCTCTCTAGTGGAAGAAGGCAATTCAAGATCATTCCCACTTTTATTTCTTCTGTTATATTGTATCTCTTGAGTATCTGTCAAGACAATGTGGAATATTTACAGTTGTGTACTGCATGCTTGAAGTTGAGATATCACTGGAAAATTTTCCTTTGGATACTATTCTGGATAGATATTCGATAGAAGAGTGAAGAGTAGCCATTTACCTTTTTCTAAAGGATGAAAGTTATGATGAAGATCTCAACGGTTCAGATTTAACATATTATAAAGATATTATTATAATTTTACTTTAAATATCTAATATGTTAAATATGGACCGTTGAGATCTTAATTCAATGGTGAAAAAAGGAAAAGGAGAGTAAGAAGAAAAGGAGGAAAGCCAAATTTGAAAGGGATGCACTTCTGGTTAGGACTGGCTTTCTGCTTTAACTAACTTCTTTTATTTAAAACTCAAGTATGAGCAAATGGTGGCTAGCGTGGAAAACTGATCTTCACCATAGAAAAACCTTCCTAGTTAGTTTTGTGAAGCTCGTATTGCCTTGTTCTTACACTTTTACTCTCTTCCTACTTTTGTGAAGCTCATATTGCATCCCTTTTACTGTTATTTTTGTTGAAATTTTTTCCCTTTCTTTTATTTCGTATGTATTAATTGCATTTTAAGTCACCATTTCAACTGGAAAAAATAGTTATAAAAAAAAATGAAACGACGCCCATTGTTAATCTGATGAAAGGTTTAAGAGAACTTTATTTTGCTTCTTTGCTCCCGTAAATAATAATAAAAAGAACTGTTGATCTCAAAAATTTCTTTTTCTCTTGATCCGCATCAAACTCATCGTATGGGATCTTATCAGTTAAATTCTCATTAAAAGGGTTCAAGGGAGTACACTTTTTGTAAAAGTTTCACGCAATCATATCTTTTATTCCTCAAGGCTTTTTTTTTACCTGAATTATTCCTCTAGGCTGAAAATATATGCACAGACTGCTCCAATGGTTTATTTTTCTAAAAATGCAAAAATAATAAAATGAAACTCAAATAAGAGAAAAAAACATTAAAAGGTAAATGGAGCATTTGACTTGAAATAGGAATAGGCCCAAATGGATAATAGGTCCACTCCCAACACTATTCATTTGTTTTTTCTTCTGCCTGCATGAATAAAAGTCATACTACATCTTTGAATTAAGTTACCGACACTATTGCTGAAGTAGTTGATAACAAGTTTACTATATGAATATGCAGTCCTTTAGGATTACGAGGGATGTGGTTGGAAGTATTTTAACAGGCAAGTATACTTGACTTTGCATGCAAACTTCATCTATAGAACATGAAACCTTTCCGTTTCTACCACAAAATAGTGGCAAACTTGACTAATTGTTTGTATTTTTTATTCCTGATGTCCATAGATATTGTGCAGTCAAGTTGTAAAAGTTGGTACTTATCAAGAAGAGGAAGAAGACTAATATCTGTCAAAGGCTCTGTAAAGTTTGTGCAAACATCATGTCGACTCTCTGTTCCTGGGATCTCTCCTAGAAATGAAGGAAAAACCCCCTCTAACATATTGAGGGATAAGAAGGCAGTTCCTGATGCAGATCCTCCTAGTATCAGAGATGTTAACCTTTTGTATCAATTTTTTGATAATAGGTCAATTTACACATACTTTGTCAAATTTAAAATTCCCTTAAGTTCTATACTTTTAGCTATAATATTATCAATCCTACAATAGGTTTTGCAAAGTTTAAAGGTTTCCTAACTGGATACCAATCTTAACATACAGTACAAAGCTCATGGTATTGACTGGAGCTGGAATCAGCACTGAGTGTGGTATCCCTGATTATAGAAGGTTCTGCTCCCTCTTTCTCTTTCAATTTCCACTATGCTCAGATTACTATTTGCTAGTGTTATTTGCAAAATTTGCAGTTAATTGGGCAGTAGTAGTGCTTACTTAGGACCTTGTAATTGGTGCAGCTATGGCATTTAAAAAATAATAAATTATGGCTGTAAAAACAAGGATTGAATTTGTTATTTACATTGCCTATGTACATCTTATTTTTGGCCTAACAGTATACTATCCTATCTATTGCAGCCCCAATGGAGCTTATAGTACTGGTTTCAGACCAATAACCCATCAGGTGATCTGAAGGCATGTTAAACAAAGGCTGTTCCTTTGTGCGCCCCTGTGGTGTTTAAATGAGATAGTAGAGGACATATCTCTTGTATAATTTTATCAAAATAATAAAAAAAGACTTTCTTGCATTTAGAAATCATGTGTTGATTGTGGTCTTCAGTGATTGGGTCTTTTTTTTTTTTTGCTCAGAATGATTGGGTCATTTTAAAGACAAAAAAGGTTATTGTTTGGTCACTTAACAGTATAGAAATTTCAACCTTGGCAAAATATAACTTTTGGTCTTTGAACTCTCTCTCAATTATCGATTAAACCTCTAAACTAGTAAACGTTGGTTCATTACAACTTAATCCTTGTAGTTTATTGAGCTAAGGAATTATAGGGACTGAGTTGTTCTGAGTCAAGAAACTATACGGATTGAATTGTTTTGACTCAACGTTCAAGTACTAAATTGATAATTGAGAAAAAGCTCAGGGACCAAAAGTTATATTTTCCCTTGAATCTCTTACCCTAAAAAATTACAATCTTCAAGAAGAAGAATTTCTGAAAGAAAAAATAAGAAAAGGGCTTCAACTGTTGATAAAGTCGTTAAGAATCTTGTATTAGTGTGAGATATTAAAATTGAGAATATATAAAAATGAAGCAGAAGTAAAAGTGAACCTCAACTGGAGGTTTGCACCAAGATTAGAAATGAAAAATAAATAATTCAAGGATATACTTTCAATCTTTCAGGCCTCATTTTTTAATTTTAAAGTTTTTTTGTGAATCTCTATTTCCATGTTCTCCTTTCTATTGACGTTATTCATAAGCAGGAATTTGTCCGGTTTAGCCGAGCCCGCAGGCGATATTGGGCCAGAAGTTATGCTGGATGGAGACGATTTACTGCTGCTCAACCAAGTGCTGCTCATCGTGCTTTGGCTGCATTGGAGAAAGCTGGCCGAATCAATTTTATGATTACCCAAAATGTTGACAGGTAATGACTATTTATTTACTTTCCCTTGCTTGTAAAGCTTGAGATAACACGAGCAAGCTTACCAGGGATTTTCTTGTACCCTGTTCTCAGGCTGCATCATCGTGCTGGCAGCAATCCTTTAGAGTTACATGGGACTGTATACACTGTCATGTGTATAGATTGTGGATTTTCCTTTTCTCGAAGTGCATTTCAGGATGAACTGAAGGCCCTTAATCCAAAGGTTATTATTTGGCACCTATTTTTCAAGAGTCGTGTATATGATCAATGAAGGCTTGATATTTAAATATGCTTAATTTATTTTTTGTTATAAGATTTACTATCACTTCATTAATGCTGAAAAAGGAACTTGCAGCAGACAATATCATGATACCCTCAGTTAAATGACTGTAATCATCCCTTAAGTTTGATTATTGTGAAAACAGAGTTAACACCAGTTGATCAGCGCATGTGGTTGGTTGCATTTTGCTAGGATTTTGTCTCTGATACTCCAGTTTTTTCTTAAACTCGAGAGAAAGTGGCTTCTTAAAAGCAATGCTTCAAGTTACTAGGTATCTGATTGAAGCTGGAGATTTGTTGAGTAAAAATAGAGATCAAGAGCAACACTTCCAAGGAAAGGACTAGAAGAAAACAAGTGCGGTGAACTCAAAGACCAATTTCTTTCATAGCATAGTCCGTATGGAGAGAGGACTAGACTCCAATTGAAAAATGGATTGTTCAAGTCAAGCTACTAATACAAGACCCAAAATACTAATTTATAGCAATCCTAGGAAATTAAATATTTAACTGAACAGATCACAGATAGTGCAACTACAAATTAGGCCATATGTATGACAGTGGAGCATAATGATGTGGCCAAGGGGTGGAATGGGGTTATCCACTAAGTGCTGCAATAATCATTGTTATTACATCTAACATGTGTTCATTGCACAAAAAGCAAAACATGTCATGCATTAGTTGGAAAGTAATGTTACATTTTGCTTCATCCTTTGTGAACGTTTCATTTCATTGATCTTTTGAATGTACAAATAGGAATCCATGTTTTTCAATACATAGTCAAGAGGATTGAGTACGTATACTCATGAGTTTTCATTTTCTGATGAGCTAATTTTTGAAAAGTAATGTTACATTACTGCAGTGGGCTGCTGCTATTGAAAGTTTGGACCATGGTGACCCAGGGTCAGAGAAGAGCTTTGGCATGAAACAAAGACCTGACGGTGATATTGAGATTGATGAAAAGTTTTGGGAGGAGGAATTTATCATCCCAACCTGTCAGAAGTGCAATGGAGTTCTCAAACCTGATGTATGCAATTTTTCTACTCACTTGAAATTTTGGCTGCTGTATATTGTTGGTACTTCAGTCTGTATGTCATTTAACCTGTTCTTGAATTATACCGACCTTGACAAGTCCTCTGCCATATCTACTTTGATATTTGACTATTTGATCCTGACATTTGTTTTTTGTTCAAGTCATTACATTATTTAGATGGAATGAACATACTACTCAGATGTTTTAGGTTCTTGATTGTAAATGTCAGGAAACATCTCCTAATTGTAGGTTGACGGGATTTCTAAACTGGAGTATGTGACAGAAAATGTTCTGTTGCATTTTATGACCAAAACTTGACCTAAAGTTTCGTTTTTAGTTCTCTGACGATTGCTCAGATTTTCTGGACTTCTGGGTAAACTGTCTGCAAAAAATAAGTTTGTAGTTTCTTGTCCAAACTGAAAGCTTTTTTTCAGTTACAATAAATGCATTGCCTGACCACATCTGATGAACCTGACATCATGAGTTACGTCTGTTCTTTCTCCATATCAATGATAAGGCAATGACTAAAAGGGAATTACTTGTTATGCATCCCCGGAGACTTCATTCAGAAGTTGCAATTGTTTTAACTTCTAAACACATCATATCCTGTTTATGTGTTTCCTCTGTTGCTACGATTTAACTCCAATTGGCTAACCGTAAAAAGCTATAAAATTTATGTACGAAACAGTTTTTGGCTAGCTGCTGTTGTCATATTAATTCCTTTACATTAACAAAGGTCTGTTATATTGGTCATCCAATATGTAGAAATGTGTCTGATGATTTCGTATTGTGCACTAGCAATATGTCAGCTGCTGTCTAATGAACTGTGAAATGGTTACAGTCTGTTTCAGTGTTTCACTTCAAAAGTTTGAATGATTATTCTTGAAGGTGGTCTTCTTTGGTGATAATGTTCCCAAGGACAGAGCTGATATGGCAATGGATGCATCTAGAAGTTGTGATGCTTTCCTTGTATTAGGATCATCTCTGATGACAATGTCTGCTTTTAGACTTGTCAGGTAGATTAAATATTGCCTTGTTCTTTCGGTTATGATGCTAAGTTTGTCTCATGTGTATGTATTCATATTGCCTTGTTCTTTCGGTTATGATGCTAAGTTTGTCTCATGTGTATGTGTTGAACACACACACACACACACAGTCTGCAAAATGCTGAACAGTTGGGTAAGCAAATTTTATAATGTAGTATGGATAAAACTTAACAGTTTTAGACCTTTGAGTTGAACTTTTGATAAAGTTATGGTTATGGATTTAAAGTGTTAAACAATGAACGTACATCTTACATGAACTTCAATTATGTAGACAGTAACTGTTCCTTTTGCCATTTTCATTTAGATTCCATTTAATAAGCTTGTTGTGATTTTGCCTTTGAGAATACTTCGTAATAGAGACATTCATGAGCAAGAATTAATAGCGTGTTGAAATGCAACTTCAAGTTTTGCACTTTGATGCTAGGGACCCCCTCCCAGGCAGCATCTTTTCTTCTCTCATTAACTCCTGAACTTCAAAGAAAAGAAAGATTTTCTTCTTTGTCCTTGGTTCTTTTGTCTGGCTGCATATCAGGCTAATGATGAGGTTTATACACTCCACTTTCACAGGGCAGCTCACGAGGCTGGTGCTGCTACAGCAATTGTAAATGTCGGTACCACACGTGCTGATGATCTTGTGCCCTTGAAAATCAACGCACGACTGGGTGAGGTATGGCTTTTTAAATCATCTTCACTAGCAATTCTCCATATTGGAAGTTGCTCCTCGAAAACTCATGACCATGCATTACTGCAGATTCTTCCAAGAGTACTTGACAAGGGATCCATGAGTGTCCCTGCTGTGTAGCAACTTTACAGGATGAGTTTTCAAAGGGTACATGTTCCTTGCCACCCTATCTAAATCTTTTTTTGTCCTGTGGGTTCTACAATCTGTGCAAAATTAACTGAAGTATGATTTAGGCTCGCAGGAAGTTTTACAAGACCTGTCAACTTCCTTGCCTCAATTAGACAATTAAGGCCTCTGGATTTTTAACAGCATATATTATACTGAAGTTCAGGACAGAAGGAATGATTGAAGGCATTAATACTTGCAGGAGTTTGTATAGACTTGGAGATGAGTGTTGAAGTTTCTCGCCAATTGTTTCAAAACGACTTCATCCTCACGCTACTATGTGGTTATTTATTTCGCATTGATTAAAAGTTCATTCTTTACTTTATTGGGCATTCCCCAATAAGAAGTTGGATTTATAGGCTTCTTTTTTGGAATAAAAAAATGATTATTCAAGTCTCTTACCTATGTAATGTAATATGATGTAATGAAATAGGGGATACTATGTAACCATTATTTGTTTTATACTTGCTGTAAATATAGTATGAATTACTTTTCAGACTAGTGTTTAGAGATATTGAGATATGTCATTTTACTTCCCCACCTGTCCATATTTGAACTTTTAAGTTAAAAATTTTTGCTTTTTTATTTCAAGAATTGGAATATACAAAATCATTTTAGTTTTACATTATGTAAAAGTTAGAAGAAAAGATAACCGTAAGAACTAAGAAGCAAAATGGAATAGAATCTGGACTTTTCAATTTTGTCAAACGGTTGAGTTTTAAAAATTATCACGCTATACTCATTGGATGAAGATCATGTAACAAGACCATCACTATCCTCGTTTTAAAATACGATAAGATTCAATCTTTCAAAATTTTCTTCCACATCAAATAAATGTATAACATACCAAGTTAACTACCCGCATAAACAGCACAGCTTATACTTATACTTCAAGCTAGGCACATAAGTTCAACTAGTTATTTTAAAGAATATGGCAATAAAATAATTAAATCTAATTTTAAATACATTTATGTACAACACCTTAGGTGCCAAAAGTCGAGCAAGTAAAAATTTATGACAGGTAAAAGCAAATATCAATATATCGCTCTTGACGATAAGGGAAATCGCTAATCACTAATTTAAACATAAGACAGTCAAACATTTTTCAGGCATTAAATAGAAGTCCCATTCCAAATCCCTCAGATATTGTAGGTCACAGGGTCTTCATACTAATATAATTACAAAATATCGCCCTTCCAGTGCCGCTATCAACACAAAAAAACTAGAGAAAAAACATCCAAGTCAGCATTAAG
This sequence comes from Acacia crassicarpa, assembly GCA_034222035.1. Lineage (NCBI taxonomy): Eukaryota > Viridiplantae > Streptophyta > Magnoliopsida > Fabales > Fabaceae > Acacia > Acacia crassicarpa. The sequence goes on from JAWXYG010000008.1 coordinate 8,488,203, forward strand.
ATTAATGGTATCCACTACTTGATCTCCCTTCCTAATCCTCCGCAAGAGCGCTGTCAATTTTATCAGCATGATCCCGAAGCACTTTCCACTGCACAGACCATAAAGAATTTGGTTCTCAGATACCCAAACCATAAACAAGACACGGAAGGAAACTAACAAAACAGCATAATAAACTCTGGGGATTTACCTGGTCAATGCTCAGTGAGATACCTGAAAATAAGTGTAAATATGTCATTGTAATTCAAATGCACAAAAATGTAACAAAAAGCATGTAGAATACTGACCAAGGAAAACAAGAATTCAACATTTATGTTCTCTATGTCCCAACATAGGAACATTATTGCTTATATAAAATCTTTCAGGCGTGAACAGGGCAGGGGACAGCATGCGCAAACGCATGCACCAGATCACAACCAGACAAGTTTTATTAATATGAAAATATAACACACACACACAAGAATAAATTTATTGATTGCAAAATGCAGCCTATTTCTTAAGAGAAGATTTAAGTTTAGGTAGTTTGTTCTATACCTCCAAGGAAGAAAGCACCACAATTGGAGGGTGCTTACATAGGACAGCGATCAATACAGCTCAACCATATCAATTTAGCTAACCCTTGCCGGTTGAAACACAACGGGTTTTAAGAATATAAGAACAGATTATTACAAAAGCAAGGCAGTAGCCAAGGGGAAAAGGATTCCTTAGAAGGGTAGAAGCAAGCACACGTAAGTCGTCAGTATAAGTTAGTCCACAAAACCAACATACTATAAGGCATAAGGTTTTCACAAACGGTTAGCATATGCCAAGCCGATGGTTCTGTTCTTCATAAGTGATCCAAGAAATGCCATGTCAAGTATCAAAAACTATTTTTAAGTGCCACAAACAACTAAGGTTCCATGTCACAATATTGGTCTTTCAGCTGAAAATGAAATCAATGAAAAATCTTAAAGTATATGCAGATCTTTTCTTTCAGACTCCTATTACAATCAAAGTATTGTAACTGAAGCAACATTTTTTAAGGACACAAATCTAAGAACAGACGATTTCCAACCACTGAAGGCTTATTCACCCTAATCTCCAACAACAATCAAACGAATATACGGGACCATTATCACGAATTAGTAATGGAGAATACACAGGGACTGTTGGCTGGTCATGAAAACAGGAGGTGATGAAAAAAGCATCCATAAATTTGAATGAAAAAACAAATCTCTTCAAGGCAAGCATAAAATTGAAGGCTCAAAACCCTATAACAAGTATCGAGTAATCAATAAGCTCAAGAACCTTTCTTTCCAGGCAATTGCTTCCCATCTTTGACGTAAAATTCACGAATGTCCACCCAAATCTTGCCATTCCAGTTCCTCACGGTCACCCGTCTGTTCTTGGATATCTGCTGGGGAAAAAGTTCAAATCTTCACTAACAAAACCCTAGTTTAGCTTCATATAAATAAATAAAAAATAAACCCTAAGGTTAGCTAGGTTAGTTCACATCGTTGATATGAAGGGAGGGCCAGGGCACCTCGCAGACGACGATGTCATCAGAATCACCGGAATCCTTCTTTTGGTACTTCTTGGATGGCGCGTGGCCCTCTGAATCGCCGTCGGACGCGTGATCGTGTTCGTCCTTCCTCTTTCCTCTTTCAGACATCTCGGGAAACAGTAGCAAGCAACACTCACAGTAAGGCAGTAACTTCCTCCCTCGCAATCCCAATCCCAATGCTTTGTGTTGTGCGGGAGAGATAAAATCAAAATCAAAAGGCTATTCAAATTAATGAGGCGGGACAAGAAGTCCAGTACTAGAAAAAACCCGAACCTTGAGGACTACAGTACGAAATACTAGTATAATGGATCACATTTCATTTTCTGCTCGTCCCTTTAGAAATAGAAATGTGCTCTTCAACAACATTTGATTGATTTTCAACGATATTAATTTAATTTTAGGCATGTTCAAGACTTATGGGGCTCAGAATGGCAGAATCACCATTTTTAATAAAACAAAAGTACAATTTTTTTAAAAATAAATAAACTATTTTTAATTTATTAATTCTAATATTTTTTAATATCAAATGAATATTTTTAGTAATTATTATTATTTTAGAAATTAAATGTCATCATTTTATTAGTATTTAAAATTTTAATGTTATCATTTTCTAACATTATTATTATAGTTAAAGGATTTAAAAATCATTTTATAACATTAAAAAACCAAAATAATAAGGGAAAATTGGGGAGAGTGACCAAGGAAAGAACATATTTATTAAAAAGGATCTGAAAAATTGTAATTATTTAGAAGGATTAAAAAAAAACAATTATCTTATTTCAAAATTAGCCTCAATTAAACCTAATGAGAAAAAAAAATAAAAATATAAAAAGAGTCCTCTTCAGGACCCTATGTGGAAAAAGATTTGGAAATTGTGGCATCTCAACGTTGCAGCTCACTCACTTGGCTTGCATCTCGTCGGAGTCTGCTCACAATGCATCGAGACATAAACCGGAATTGAGTGTTGATGATCAGTGCCCGATTTGCCAAAGAGATGTGGAGGAAGTACACAGGGATTAAGTGTGGATCATCAATCCTTATCGTCCACCACATGTTTGTTTAAGTTGTGCAAACTAGACTACCTATGAATATACTACCTCCAATCTTAAATATAGGACATAGTTTAAAGTGTAATTTGCTAAACGTCGATGATTAAGAGAGAATATTTTGGAAGATAATATCTATCATTGCAAACTAGAATATCTATAGATATACTATTAAGCTATGTTTGGTTTGAAGAGAGGGGAAGGGGATGAGCTTCTCTCCTTGATGTGAAAAGTCAGATATATCGATGATGTGAAATGTTTGTATGGAAGACAATGCGAATTTATGGTTATATATGACTTTTTACCCTAAGGAGGGAAGCTCTCCTTCTTTCAAACTAAACACAACCTTAGACAACATAATCTAATAACATCTTGGAAAAGAGAAAACTAAATACCCGTTTGGTAACCCCTTTTAAAAAGCTATTTTACGTAAGCTGAGACAAAACCCCTCTCACAACTTATCTCTTAAATCCCAAAAACTATTCTCCAAAAGACTGAAATGCGTAGGCTTTGGTAACATGAAGCCATATACTAAAACATCACACCATTAGCAGCTCACATGCCTGGTAATTCAGATTTTCTAATATCTCTTAAAAGATGGATACAATTTCTTACAAGAAAGGAAGGGATGGGAAAAACAAGTAAATTATACTTATAAACCATATAAATTAAAGGAAGAAGAAGGACAATCCGAATATATGTACCTTACAATGAACAAAGGCATGTGGTTTAATCCTTTTTAAGTTGTCTTTGGGAAGCCAATGGTTATGAGTGGGAGCTCTACTTATGAAGAAAGATATACAGAGAGATGAGGGAAAAATTGATATTTAACCGTCTAGAGAAAAAGTAAGGATTTTGGTCAGCTTAATTTTGTAATTGAAAACTTATATTTTAATTTTTGATTCTTTAAAATAATTATAATTTTTCAAATCCTTTATAATAAATATTTTATTTCTTTGATTCTTCTCCCTAATTCTCTCAAATAATAACTTAGGAAAAAGATCAGAAAATAACATTTGAATTTCAAAATTTCAAAATAGTTTTGATGTTACCAATATCTATGATAAAGCAATCTAGCACCATTAATTTATCTTTGATAGCACCTACATGGTTAAAATACGGACTTTAGTGTTTGTTTAAGTTAGCGTTCAATAAGCATGTTTATATAAGTCGAGACAAAATTTTTCTTACATACTTATTTCGTACACTGCAAATTGTTGGAAAAGTAGCTTTTACCGCTAACTTAAGGGCGAAGGAACGATTTTACACACGAAGTTTGGCCCCAGGAGCGCCAAGCACCACGAAGTATTTTTTGGAGCAAAAGTACACACGAAGTTACGTTTTGGGAGCAAAAATATCACGGGCCGTTAGTTAATCATTAGTTGACCGTTAAGTTGGATGGAATGCTGACGTGTCACTGACTGGGACTGACATGCTGACATGGAATTAAAAAAATTAAAAAAATTAGGAAAAATTTCAAAAAATTAGGAAAATAATAATAATTAGAAAATTTTTTTCCAAAAAATTAAAGTACTTCGAAAAAATTTAAAAAATTCGAAAGAAAATGAGGAAAAATTTAAATAATTAGGAAAAAATAAAATAATTATAAAAAAAATTCAAAATAATTAAAATAATTAGAAAAAAAATTAAAATAATTAGGAAAAAAATTAAAGCAATTCGAAAAAAATTAAAAAATTTCGAAAAAAATGAGGAAAATTTAAATAATTAGGAAAAAAATTAAAATAATTATAAGAAAAATAGAATAATTATAAAAAATTCAAAAAATTAGGAAAAAATTAAAAAAGTAGGAAAAAATTCATAAAATGAGGAAAAAATTTAAATAATTAAAATAATTAGAAAAAATTAAAATGCCCCCGCCAGTGGGCCCCACCACCGACCACCCTACCGCCGGCCAGCGATGGCGATCGGTTTCCCTTTATTATATACTCCCTCCGGTCTTAATTATAAGACAACACTTGAGAGTTTGTTTTGGTCCTAATTATAATACAACATTCTAATTTTTGTCAATTTCTTCCTAAAAGATGCCTATTGATATAAATGAGAGATTATGTGAAATCAATAAGGTAGTTGAGGTACAGAATTTCTATAAAGGCATTTTAAAAAAATAAGTAAAATCAACTAATTTGACTGTCGCCGAGTATATAATAAAGGGCAACCGATCACTGCCGGCGACTGGCGGTAGGGTGATCAATGGTGGGTCTACTGGCGGGGGTATTTTATTTTTTTTCTAATTATTTTAACTTTTGAATTTTTTCCTAATTTTTTGAATTTTTTCCTAATTTTTTGAATTTTTTTTCTAATTATTTTAAATTTTTTCTAATTATTTAAATTTTTTATAACTATTTTAACTTTTTTTCCTAATTTTTTGAATTTTTTTTAATAATTATTTTAATTTTTTCCTAATTATTTAAATCTTTTCCCATTTTTTTTTCTAATTATTTATTTTTTTTCCTAATTTTTGAAATTTTTCCTAATTTTTTTGAATTTTTTAATTCCACGTCAGCATCCACGTCCCAGTCAGCGACACGTCAGCATTCCATCCAACTTAACGGTCAACTAACGGCTCGTGGTATTTTTGCTCCCAAAACGTAACTTCGTGTATATTTTTGCTCCAAAAAATACTTCGTGGTACTGGGCGCTCCTGGGACCAAACTTTGTGTGTAAAATCGCTCCTTCACCCCTAACTTAAACATATACTTAGAATATCATTGTTAAGCTAGCGCCTTAGTAGCGCAATGACATGGGAGCCAATATTAACTGGCTTCCCTCTCCCATGTCTAGGGTTCAAACCTTGCCCCCCTCCCCTACTATCATGTATCAAAAAAAAAGAATATCATTGTTAAATTTGTATATAAAAGAAAAGGAGAATATTTCTGATACCTTTTAAGTTAGATGTGAAATTTGATGGGCAAAAAGGTTAGATGGGGAAAAAAAACGAAAGATCCTAACCTTAAATTAGACAAATTGTTATCGTTAAAATAAAAATTAATTTACTCAATCAGTCTCAAACTGTTTTTTTTTTTTTGACCAGCTGATATTCTTTTTTTTAAAAAAATGTATATCTATTACACCCTCTAGCCCTATTTATAAGAATTATATATATATATATATAGGGTTGGTCCTTAACATGAACAATTTTTTGTATCTGAAAATTTAAACCTCTTTTTTTTTTTTAGAAATACAGGCAAGCTACAGCTTAAAAAGATGAAAGGAGCTAGATCATGACAATCTAGCCCATAATACAACCACTAGAGAGAAAACTAACAAAAACAGACCAACTGGTCTTTCAAAAACATATCCAAACATTCCTTGGGAACCGTTTGGACGAGAATGACATCAGCCTCGACGGGAGCATCATGGCCCTGCTTGGCCATATAGTCGGCGTATGAAATGTTGCCTCTCGGAGTGTAGTGGAGTTGAACATCCCAATCTCTAAAAAGAAGATCTTTAGTCTCCCCAACAATATCTCTGAGGGGGTGATCCGTGAGAGAGTCCTTCATAAGAATATTGACAACATCAAGAGAGTTTGAGTAAAAAATGACTTTCTGAAAACCCATCTAGAGACCAATCTTCAGTCCAAGCATAATAGCATATATTTCTGCTTCAATCACAGTGTGTGGGCCAAGGGATTTGTGGAATCCCATCAACCAGTGACCTTGAGAGTTCCTTATCACTTCTCCGCAAGCCACTTGGTGCGGGAAACACATAGAACCATCCACATCGATACATATATTTATACTAATAAGTACATATATTTATATTAAACTTCTTTTTCAATTTAAACTTCAATTCCTCAATAAGTACATATATTTATATTAATTATCTCACACTTAATAAGAATTGTATTCCCCTGATTAATTAAAAATTTCTTTCATTTGATCATTTATTGCACATCATCTTTCATATTTTTTTACTTATTCCCCTTTCTATACTCTTTTCATAAATATGGGTATATTTTAAAAAAATGGAATTTTTTATATATTTATTATTTTTAACTAGTTTTAACCATAATTCCTCTTGCGTAATTTGTGTAGTTTGTTACTCATAACAAGGATACGAAAGAGTAGAATATAATTGGAAAAATTTTAGAAAAATACCTTCAAAATATTGAAATATCAAATTATTTTTGTTTCCAATTATAGTTTAGATATTGACAATACTTGATTAGCAATTCATCATTCATTTTCATAGGAAATTAGTTCTCTGGGATTTTCAAAATTTTGAAGGTATACTCAATTTAATTCTATAATTGGAAAAAAAACTACTTAAACTTCAAAATCTCAAATCATTGCCTACAAAAATATAAGTATTGACTATACTTAAATGGCAATTTACAACTCATTTAAGAAAAAATTAATGATTTAAAATATTGAAGTTCAAGTGGTATTTTCTTATTTTTTTTCCTATAAAATTTATATGAAGTCTTAAATATACCTATAAAACCAATAGTGATTAAATCAAAAAATTTTATATTATATATTGTAATATTGATGACATTTTTATTAATTTCATATTTTATCTTCAAATTTTTTTATACACAATGAATTATACACATATTAATTTTATCTTCAAATTTTATTATACACAATCATAAATATTGCAAAAAAAAACATTCGTTTGATTTTTCAAATATTAAATATAAACATATTTAGCTATCAAATAATTAAATATTCAGGTAAAAAAATGGGTAAATATTAAATATTTAGAATTAATATAAATTAATCTTAATAATATTAAACAAAAATTTAAAAGTAGAATTAGATAGATCAATTAAATATATATATATATATATATATATATATATATATATATATATATATATATATATTCTCTAATTTATTTAATGAAATTTTGATTGAATTGGTCTGTTTTGTGCTCTTATCGCTTTTACGCCTTTGGCTTTGTGTTTGTGAAGGTCCAAAGGCTGTTCCAATCCAAGTCTTGCTCGCTGGATTCTGGTGGTCTCTTGCCTTCAACTGAAATTTTTTTGTGATACGTACATAGAAAACAGAAAAGCTCGCAACGGCTTCAATCTGCGTCGGGAAGCTAGCTCTACATCGATGAGTTTCTGGCTCCCTCTGTGATCCCAGGCTAGAACCTTGTTTTCCTCCGATCAATCTGCACTGGTTTAACCTACTCTGTCACAGAACTTACAAAATTGATGGGAAATTTATTTGTTAAGAAGCCAAAAGTAACCGATGTGGATCGAGCAATCCTCGCGCTCAAGACCCAGAGACGGAAGCTTGCTCAATATCAACAAAAGGTTCTTTGTTTTATTTTCCGTTTTAATTTTTCTGTGTTATCGATCGAAGTTGAATGTGTGCATTCTATATCATCTGTTTGTGTAGTCAGTCAGGGATTTGGAATACCAGAAGGAGAGAATTTTCAGGCTTATACAAGGGAATTTCAAGATTATAACATTTGTTCGCTGTTTTAGATTGAATGCCGACAGCAGATTGCCTTGTTATGCATGGCTTTAGTCTTTCTATTATTTCATTTTAGTTCATTTTTTTAAAGTCTAAACTATTGGGTAGAAGATAAAGAAAAGAAAGAAGGTAAGATTCGTACGGCTATGCTTTTGCTGTTACGAAAGCTTTTCAAAAAATTTGCCATTATTCGGTTAATTTGGATTGGAAATAGCTTTGTTGATGTATTTCCAACTTGACTCAAGATGTATTGTATAGATGTCATGCTTAAAGTAGTTTTGCTATGATAGTTAGTTGTAACACAAATCACAAAGCAGGAAAAGTTTGGGCTAAAATTGATTGTATGAACCTGTTCTCCACTGCTGAAATTATAATGTGTAGGTTACCTTAAGTCAATGACTTTGGTGTTAGGATCGATTAAAATTGGCCCATGAACCCTCTCCATGATGAGTTTGGGTCATGAGACTAGCACTTAAGGATCTTAATCCCATCTATTATGCAAGGATTATGGAAGTAGTTAATAACATGGATAATCAATATTAATTATTATCAAATTGATCTAAAATATTAGATCTATATCAAACTTCACAATTTAGAAGCCATAAACAGTGTAACTTGTTTCTCAAACTCTGTGCAATGCACGAGGAACTTACCTAGAGAGGAAAACTATCTGTTAGATTGAGTCTACTTTGCTGAAATTATCTATACCCAGGAGTTGTTTCTGTATTTGGGTTGTTTTGGACATGACTTTGACAGACTTTGGCGGTTGAGATAGCTATTTTGATACAATTTGGTGTCTAAAACTGGACTTATGCTGATAAACTTTTATCAACTTTTGAGGAAATAAGCAAGAACCCTTGGTATTTCTTTTTGAGGATCATCTTTCTTAGCTTGAATGATAATTCCCTTGAAATCACTATTATGCTTCTTTATGTGGGAACTTGCCTCTTAAGTACTGTGGTTCACATCAAAATAATTTATCTCATGAGTTCTGAGCCGTGTGCGTTAAAGACTTTAAGGTTTGAAATGTAGATGTAAAGCATTTTCCATGATTAAAACGACAAGGTTAAGCAGCTTTTATTGCAGGGTTTTGTTCTTTAATTTGATTGGAAGTATATTCCTTCACAACAAGCCTTATCCCACTATGAGTGTGGGCTATATGGATCATATGACACTATTGTGTGCTAGGAATCAGTAAAGAACTCTGGATTTTAATGATAAAACAGATTGATAATCTGATATCCAAAAGGTTACAATAATCTGAAAGAGTAGAAAATACCCTCTCAGCTAAGAAAAGTCACAGGTTTATAAACAGACCTGATTCCCTTCTCCTCACAACATTCTTAAACAAAATACTCAATGCCTAAACAAATATTCCTAACGGCTAATATAGGAAAGCCAAACACCTTTCCCTGTGCCCAAAAAGCCATCCTATATGACAGCTAGTAGCCTCCGGATATACTAAGATAGAAAGTCAAACCTGCAACCTTAAAAAGTAAGTTGCTCCCTGTTTGTGCTAACTTGTCTCTCTAGGTCTTAGGTCTTCTTGCATAGGTTTTACCTTTGAATAGAGTCCTTTCATTGCGCTCTATCAACAACCAAATCTTTAGATAGCTTGTTCAACAAGAAAAGCAACAATTGGGAATTTGAGCCACTGTCACTTATGTTTTTCTCTATATTCTTTACCTTTGATACGCTTTTATTGTGCTCTGCTGCACTCTATGTTTTGGCAAAAGAACCCTGTAAGTGATCTCATGGCAAATAATAATAGTAATAAAAAAAGGAAAAAAAAAAGCACTGTTAATGGAATTGGCGTCTGCTAGTGTGTCATCACGGGTACATAATGACAAAGGTCTTACATTTCATTTTGTTCACTAATGTCGCTACAACATATTTTACACTGCATATTTTGCACTCCAACATGTGATAACTAATAAGTTCTCTTGTAGGAAGATCACGTCTGTTTTTATGGATGCCATTGTATATTTGTGCAATGCATGCATATCCCTATGAAAAAGAGCGTAGCTGAACACAATACTTACACTTTTTGTTACAAACTAGGAATTGGAACTATAGTTATACATCTGAGCTAGTTCAGTATCTCCAGAGTTGTAGAAACTGCCCAGTCAACAGTTAAAGTGTTTCATTAAGAATCCCTTACATTGGGATTGTGCACTTTTATAGTATCTTATTGGATATTTGACCTTATTTTCTTTTTCCAGCTTGATGCTGTTATTGAAGCCGAGAAGCAAGCTGCAAGAGACTTGATTCGTCAAAAGAAGAAAGACAGAGCCTTGTTAGCATTAAGGAAAAAGAAGGCACAAGAAGATTTGTTAAAACAAGTTGACGCCTGGCTTATAAATGTGGAGCAACAAGTAATAATTTAATATCAATTCCCCCCCCCCCCCCCCCAAATTTTTCCTTCTTACTGATTAGATTTAGATCAAGTGCTATTCAGGATGGCTTTATAATTATCTAATGGTATATAATTAGTCTAATGCTCCTTTCGTGTTATTGGTAATTGGTAAAGCCCCAGTGATGTACTATCACTCACCACATTGCCACAAGGCTGTTTTCTTTTAAGTTGATTTTTTTGCATAAAAGTTACGTGCTGATTATCCCTTTGGTTCAGTTGGCAGATATTGAACTAGCAAGCAAGCAGAAGGCTGTGTTTGACAGTTTGAAGGCTGGTAATGATGCAGTTAAAGCCATACAGAGTGAGATCAACATTGATGATGTTCAGAAACTTATGGATGATACTGCTGAAGCTAAAGCTTATCAAGATGTAAGCTTGACATCACTTTTGTCCTCATTTCTGCTGCTTTTGTTGTAAAATCATTGCACTAGGTTTGGGCTGGTGTAGTTGAATTTTAAAAACACAAGTGGGAACTAGTATTTGGCAATTTATATTTAAGTGGTGTAGTTGAATTTTAAAAACACTAGTGGGAACTAGTATTTGGCAATTTATATTTAAGTGTTTTTTTCCTATGACATTTCCTTCTTAGGAAATTGTTCTGTTGATAGTGGATGCTAACTGATGGGTGGGATATTTGCGTGTTGTTTTTGAAGGAAATTAATGCAATCTTAGGGGAGAAGTTATCAGCAGAAGATGAGGAGGAGATTTTCGCAGAATTTGAGAACTTGGAAACTCAGGTACGGGGATTGCCCTTTTCTTTTTTATTATATCCTCTGGTCTGCAGCTACATTCCACTATCATCCAACCAACCATGTTATATTTTCCAATTGAACTTCTAATTAATCTCTAGTATGAATAATATTTTTGTTAAGATGGAATGCAACATTTTTACTGCAATTGGCTGTATAAACTATAAAGTAACTCCCAGTTATGCTTGTGTCTTAAAAGGATTCAACTTGTCTCTGCATGAACTAAACGTACTGAACTCATAAATGATTTTATTGCATGATAGTTCCAAATTAGGAATGTCATTTGAAGAAATAAAATCATGATCCTTTTGAGGTAGAAGACTTCTCTCAGTTGAAGGAGACATGAATGTTGAATATAGATGAAATCGTGCCCCTACAATTTGTTTATTCTACAATAATTAACATAAAATCAAATTGCATTCCGTTCAGCTTATGGTTCAAGATCTTCCTGAAGTTCCTGCCACCAAAGAGCCTGAAGGCATCAAGGAGGAATTGGACCTTCCTGATGTCCCAACCAAAACACTTGTTGCACCTGCTAATGATGCCGCAATTTCCACAAAAACAAAAGGTATGTATGTTTTATCACCTCTCTCCTTTTTTCTAAGCCTCCAAATCTTGACAATAAGCTTACTGTCAGTGATTGATGGTGTCACAGTTATGGAGGAACCACTTCTAGCTTGAAGAGCATGGCGGCCAAATTAGGCAGAGCATCTGGCTTATATATTATGTGCAATTCCAAATTTATGCAGTTGCTGGAATTTAGTTTGGCTTTGGTAATCCCAGTCCCTGTGACGTTGGATTTGTACAGAGATGCTTATATATTTCCTTCTTGTTTTTTTTTTTTTTTTGCTCAAGAGATGCTTGTATTTTTTACCATTTCAACATAAATGATAATTGATTTCGTTAAGGACTCTTGAGCTCATGATGGACTGTTTTTTTTTTTTTTTTCTTTTGATAATTCATGATGGACTGTTTTTTTTTTTTTTTTTTGATACAGCATGATGGACTGTTATAAAAACAGTATCTGGCATCCACAATATCCACTGGGGGGCCGTTTGATTGCAAGAAACAGACCCTTGCCAGTGGAAAGGAGAGAGGATTTTGTAAAGTTTAAACGTTTGGTTTGGTTCACAGATTAAACTTTCGAAGGCAAACTTGATTACCAGGTTTTAAGTTAATGAAGATTCATCCTAATATTTAGATATGGATGGTTCCTAAATGAATCTCAGTCCTTGGGACTTAGTCTAGTGAGGATTTCACTTCATATTTTCAAGGGTCAATACTTGTTATTGATAGAGAAGTATGATATGAACCTTGGAACTTCAGGAATTAGGATTGGGAAGAAGAAGAGGGTTGAAGAGAAATAGTAGAGATAGAGATATTTTGAATAATAAGTGGCGCTTAATTAATTAGTATCTATTTAGCTAGTTAGATACAGCTAAGGCCGTGTTTAATTAGGACTGCTCTTATAATGGATAGTGCCGTTCATACCCCTAACTAATATTAATTAACATTTAAAAATGAAATTACAATTACATAATAGTACCCCTAAAGCATCTTTGACCTCAAGGATTTTGCACAATAAACATGGTTCTGATACCATCGATAACAAAAAGTATAATATGAATTTTAAAGATTTTTAGGAATTAGAATTAGGAAGAAAAAGAGAGGGTTGAAGAAGTAGTGAAAGGTGGTAGAGAGATAGAGATATTATGAATAATAATTCTCAAGCGAACTCATTAACATGTCAAAATTGGGAGATAAGAAAAGAGGGTTGAAGAAGTAGTAGAAAAGGGTTAGAGAGAAATAGTAGAGAGGTAGAGATATACTAAATAATACTAAGGGGAATTCATTAGCATGTCAAAACTGAGAAATACAATAGGATTTGCTTTATTTATAGAAGGCAGAGGCAAGGGAAGGGGTGCCTAATTAGTTAGTATCTATTTACTTACTTGGATACAACAAAGATGATGTTTGGTGAGGACCGCTTTTATAATGGCTAATGCCACTTACAACTAGTACCGCTCATCTCCCTAACTAACATTAGCTAGCATTTGAACATGAAATTACAATTACATAACAATACCCTTAAACATCCTTGGCCTCAAGGATTTTGTATAATAAATATGGCTCTGATACCACTAATAACAAAGTATAATATGAACCTTAGGAATTTTTAGGAATTAGGATTGGGGAGAAGAAGAAGTACATAAGGGTTAGACGGTAGAGACAGAGATATTCCAAATAATACTTAGGGGAATTCATTAACATGTCAAAAATTGGAAATACAACAGGTCTACCTTATTGGTAGAAGGCAGAAATAAGGGAAGTGGGCACCTAATTAGTTAGTATCTATTTAGTTTGTTAGATATAGTTGAGGCTGCGTTTGGTGAGGACCGCTCTTATAACAGTTAGTGTCACTTACAGCTATTGCCGCTTATCTCTCTAACCAACATTTAAAAATGAAATCACAATCACATAACAGTTCCACATTTTCGTTTTCACTTCAACTGGGCCCTCTTTGATTGTTTCATGGTTCTACGCTGATAATATACTTAGCAAATTCTGATCTTGGAAATTCTTATTATAACTACTCTTGCATTTATAACCTGGAAATCCGCTTTCCAATGCTTTAATTTTGAGAACAAAGGATGAGTAGGTTTTTTGAAGTCACAATGTGAATTATGAAGATCGAAGGTTTTGTTTGAACATTTGAATGCTCAATTATATATTAAGACTCAAGTTATATTTAATATTTAACATACTACTTATAAAAAAGAAGTAACATATTTGAGAGCACCACATATTGAACTGCACAAAATGATTTTGAGCCGAAATACTACATAAATCATGTAGTATATGAAAGGGCATAAAAAGGCAGCATAATGCACAAAGTTCCCACCAAATGAGGATAGAAGAGGGATAGATGTGCGTTGTCTTATCCCTGCAGGTAGAAAGATTGTTTCTAAGATTTAAACCTGTAATGTTCTAAATAGTCTCATGGCAATAACTTTACCTTGCTTCGAGGCTCACCCTCACAAAATAGATCATACTTATGATGCATAATTCGCATAGAGCAATTGAGAAGCATGATTTGAATCTATAAATTAGACTGATTTACTTAAAAGGGTAGCATTCCAGATTTTCATGTTGCATATGTCCTATACAATCTGTTACTTTGCATTCTTTCACATCTTCCCAAAAAAAAAAAAAAGTGGAGAACAATTGTCAATCAACAATAATGGGTTTACTATTTCTATGGCAGTCATTGAATGGGATAACAAATATTAGGATTACAATATGGGATCGTACTTTGCTTGACACACAACCAATGTCACAACAATCATACAACAATTACCAAATGAGTACTAATCAGCATTGGGATCCTGTGTAATTTCTACCATTTATAGTATAAATTCATACAGCATCATATACACCTGCAAGGTGGTGAGGGAAAAGCTTATTCTGTTGCAATGATAATCTATAATGCAACATCTGTTATCCCAAAGATTGCCCCCAATTTAGATCTGTAGAAGAAAGTGACAAGAAAAACTTGACAACAGGAAGTTGCAACTCACAGAACCAATATGTTTATAGTAAAGCCATTCTTCAAACTTGTTATGATGTGGTCGGCTGGGCAAAAGGAATTGAATTCCTACCCATTAAGATACTAGTGTTTTTCTTTCCTGTCAAAAGAAGAAAGTAATCCCAGCTTAGAATGCCTTTCATTTAAACTCTAAAAGGGGATAACATCTTCAAGAAAACTAGCAGATAGGCTCAAAACCATGTTGAGATTAGAGTATGAAGTCATCTCCCATCATGAATTTTCTGGACTACAAATTAATCGGAACAAGGGCAATTTGATTAACCAAAAAAGCATATAGCCATATCTATATTGATGTCACAGATATTTCATAAAATAAATTGACAAATTGATGCAATACTGCTGACGTGTTCATGGACATCCCTCCTTTGCAGTCAGATAGATGATATTTGATGGAAACTTGTAAACTTATTTCAAAAGCCAAGTTTTACGGAGCAATTGTACTAGGCTGTGAATGTTATAGAACATATAATCCTACACACAAAAAAGATAAGGCATAAAACGTAAAATGTCCACAACACATTCCTAGAATCTTCATATCAAAAAGTGTGACAATTTACCAACTCAAAAAAGCAGCCACCTCATAAATTAACAATTCATCTGCAACTCTTGGTATTATAGGGTCACAATGCTACCAAATCCTGAAAACGGGTATTTACAAGCCTATACAAACAATAGGAGCATACGATACTATGCAGAATCACTTGATTAAGTATAAATCAACACGAATTTCCATTTCTTTTAAAAAGACATGTTGGAGAAAATGAAAAATAAAACTTGTATAGATCAGTAAATTATTGCAGTGGCTAACTTCCTAATTTATTTTCTGAGAATCATAAACAAATTTGTGCTTTATTCAAACGTGACAACACGCAACCACACAAAGGGAAGCATAATGAGTCATCAAGGTACCGGTACCTACTGCTTGCAAAATAAATTTAAAAAAGAAGTATTTGACATGTTAGGGATAAGGCAAACCTTGATGAAGACAAACAAGGGGGAGTGGCTTGAGAGCCAGCAAATACATTTGAGTAAGACTTCGTCAGATAAGAGAAATTGGCAACAGGAGGCAAAGCAGGTACCATTTCACCTTTCTTCAAAAGTTCATCCAGGTTAAGCCTTTGCAAGGTCAAAACAGCCCTTGACTCTTTCCAAATAAAGGCTAGGACACCGTTGTGAAATACAAAGAGGGAACCAGGCTTTGATCCTGGGTATCTAAACCCATAGCCAGTTGCAATACCCTCTCCCACAAAAGCATGCTCAATATTTACAGGAAAAGAATCCACATCAGCATCCCAAGGAAAGGGTTCAGATGAAGGCTCATTGGTATTTACTATAAACATTGCTGAGCCATTGGGATGCAAGACATAGTGAGTGCCTTCCAATATTTTGGTTGCAATGAGAAACTGTTGCCCCTCAGATTCCTCATAAGAGAGAAGCAGCAAGAAAAGTGCCTTTCCGGGCTTGTCTTTGCTAGGCTTTCCAGGAGGCCAACCAAAAGTCCCTCCCCAGAGACCTGCGTATTCTTGGTCAACTGTGGGAACTGGCATGCACAGTTTATAAAGAGCAAATCGGCCGTCATGCATATTTGGCCATGCCCGATAAGAAGATAACTTTACAGTTGAGGCATGTAATGTTAGTTTAATTGTGTCACCCGATTTGAGAAAGTCATCAAGTCGTGCATGCTTACTCTCTGTGCTTGAAGTAACCTTCTCAGAGCTTGCATGGCAGCCATTATTTGAACTAGATTTCCCAAGGATATGTTTAATGCTATGCAAGAAAGATCCGCCAAGACTTTTTCTCTTGTTGGAATGTGTGTAATTAATCACCTCATCCGAAGGTTTACCAAGACCCCATGAAAGAATATTAGTTTGGACTTCATCCACCTCTGATGGCACAGCACCAACTGCCTCTTGGGAGCCAGCTTTCCCATCAATATGAATACTATGAGAATTAAGCTTGTACATTTGAATAAAGAGACTTCTTCTTTCTGACAAGAGCAACAAATCTCCCTGAAAGTCGTCCTTCTCCACACTGAACCTAGGAAATAAGGGTCCAAGTGCCATATCAGGAACCTTTTGTCGAACTTGACTAGTAATAATCTCAAGTAACTTTCTTCTATCACTAAAACCTAATTTGCTAAAGGGAACCATCAACTCATTATTTCCAGTCCTACGTGACCTAGGTAGTCCACCGTTTGAACTGCAAATATTTCCTGATAACTCCCCATCTGAGTTGTGTACCATGCTGTTACTCTGCAACAAAGTATCACCTTGTTTCTGCTGTGTGGGTTCAACCTCAAGCAATAGCACATTGCAAGCTCTTTCTATTTGTTTGACTAAACCAGGATAGATATAGTCAATTCCGTTCTCCCTTCCATGAAGATAAAATGTGGTTGAACCATCAGAGTCACCAATAATTTCAAAGACTGGCGCCCAGAGAATGGGACCATCCTCCATGCCCAATGGGCCAAGCTCCTGAGGAATAACCCGGCACCCAACAACAGAAACAAAACCAGGAATGACATAGACTACATTACCAAGCTCAGGATTCTGATGAACCCACATACCAACTATTGGTTGAACGCTGATAAGAAAACGGCATAGTGCCTTGTAAGAGGACACACCTTTACGCCACTCAACTATGTCTTTATGGGGTAATACGTCAACCATGTCACATTGAGTGAACCAGACCTTCTCAGAAGCCGCAAGAGCGTATAAACTCCCGCAGCATAGACTGAGATTACATACATCTCTTGGCGAGAGGAACTGAGAGATGATGGCGAATAAATCATCAGGAAGAGATTGAAGCAGGCATGAATCAAAGGGTTTAGGCAACATGATGATCAAACCAAAGTTTGATTGTCCGATATTCAAGTTCAAAATGTACACTAATCACGCATCAAATTCACCAATGAACGGGACGAAAACAATTGTAATTGATCAAAGAATTATCACAAACAGAGATCCGAATCGGAAACCCGAACGCAAACCTCAATCGTCCCGGGTAGCAAGAATCAGTAACGAAAACAACCGGCAGGAGAATGAAGTGTGGGCCTCAGATTTCCTAAAAATCGAATCGAATCCGTTTGAATTGCTTCCTATGTACTGCAATTCTTGAATTATTGGGACAGAACAGAGAGACAGAATTCAGAATTGGGGATGGGAGAGAGAACCTAAAGGAGGGACTGAGGAGTGAGGACCCAGATCCTGTAAAGTGACAAGACGACGCCTTGCTTGGCCAAAACGCACCGTTTCATCTGGTTGATGCTTCACAGTTCACAAACATCATATCTCTTTCACACACACATGGAGGATCAGCGTCGTCGGAGAGATTAAAGTGGTGGTGGAAAGCGGTGGAGAAGGAGAGAAATTCTGCATGTATTCCTGTGACTGTGAGAGCCCACCAATGTTGAAGAAATCACAGCTTAAAGCAGAAGCCAAGCACCCCCAAAGTCCAAACTCTGTGACCCCACCACTGGGGATTGCCCATTCCACTCGTGTTTCCACGACGACTTACCAAAGACCGTCCTACTTCCCAGGCCAATGTCATCGATCGTGACTTCATTAATTTTCGTGTGATTTAATTAATAATTAATATTTTACGACATGACATGCTTCTCGTGCTTTGGAATGATCAACACGGTTGTTAAGTACATATTTTTTTTTTTTTTAAGAAAAGTGTAAACATTTACAACAACAAAAAAAGTGAAAACATGGTTCTTGCCCCTGAATTTTTTTAAAAAAAAATATTAAAGAATAAGTTCCTAGAATTGTCATATTGTTGATGTGATAATAATGTGTTATTGATCTAGCAATAATATTTCATATAGTCCAGACTTTAATTAAAGTTAGCTACGATGTTAAAAACTGATTTTGTAATTTTAAAAAATAAAAAACTTCAAAAGCATTAACTTGAAATAATAAAAAAAATTCAGGGATTGATATTTTTTTAAAAAAAAATTCAATTAAATATCTTTAGAATTTGAAAATCTTAAATCACTAAAACGTGCTATTGTGATCTACTTTAATATGTATCAAGTCTTGCGAGAATCTTATTATAAGTTTTTATTTTATGTCAACTTTATATTAAGTTTTGTAAGAATCTTATAAGCTTATAGTTTATATTAATTTTGTGTCAAGTCTTCCACCAAGTTGTCAAGGTGGAACAAGTTAAAGGAAGAATCAGAGGTTGGAGGGGTAGGTGTGTTTTAATTTGTTGGGGTGTTTCAATATTTTTATAATAACAATGTGGGCCCCACAGTAAAAGATTAGAACGTTAGGTATTTAGGTTCCATTTTTAGATTTGGCTTCTATCCTCTTCTCTTTCCATCAACTTTTTAATCTCAACTGCTGGATTGAAATTTGAATGGTTCAGATTTAATATTTTATAAAAAATATTAATAAAATATTAAATTATTAAAAAATATTTTAAAATAATATTTTTATAAAATATTAAATCTGAACGGTTGAAATTTCAATTCATCAGTTGAGATTGAGAAGAGGATGGGAATGGAAAGGAAGAGGATGAGAGCCGATCCCTAGATTTTAACGGTCAAGAAATCTGGTTGTGGGAAACTACAACTTTTCCTACAAACATCCACACGTCATCTTATTCCACAACACTTCACAGAAAAATCATTGGGCTTTTTTCTCAAATTACCCCTTATTAAATAACTAATTACCGAAATAACCCTGTTTCTAAACTATTTCCCAATCTGCCCCTGTTTAGTCGACTAACCCTAAGTTTAGTCGACTAAAATGCGGGGCGTTTAATTTTTTGACTTTCCCCGCTATTTAGTCGATCCACTTTTATTCAGCCATATTAATTAAAATATTAACAATATTATAGGAGAGATTATAGGAGATTATAAATTATCAAATAAATTAGTATCTCCATTGATAAATTCCCCTTTCATTATAATTAATTAAATTAGAGTTTTCCAAATATATAACATCCTACAATTTAGTATTGATTGGCATTTATTAATAAATTAGTATCTCCATTGTACCGCATCCGCTTACAATTCCGGGTATGCCTTCAATTTAATAATAATTGGAATATTGGTGGGCATTTATTAAAAATTCAATTATGCGATTATTGCTGTCAATATTGGATGTGCCGATTTCTCAGTATTGATATACCCATAGAAATCAATATTTTATTTAATTATTGATTACTTCCCCATGAATTTATTTTCATTGAAGTTTTGAATATATTTAGTTAATAAATATATTAGATTTGATTGATATGGTAGTTAATAAATGTATATCTCCTTATTTTATTGAGAATTTGATGAATATTAAATTAATAAAGGGAAGATAATGTATATCTTATGTCCTTAAATTCATCAAAAGATTTTATTGGTTTTATTAGTAAATATCTTGAATTAAATTATTCATTATAGGGAAATTAAATATTAAAAAAATGAATAGGATACTATGATTTATAAATCAACACGAATTTCCATTTCTTTTAGAAATACATGTTGGAGAAAATGAAAAATAAAACTTGTATAGATCAGATTTTTTTAATTTTAATTAATTAATTTTTTAAAATTTTTTAAGAATATCACAAAACACCCTAAAATTGTCCGAAAACTATTTTACCAAAAACCTCAGTTTTGACAAAAGTTTGCCAAACATTTCTAATTTTTTCTAAGCATCGAAATCTAGGTTTTGTTATAATCTTATCAAACACCTTTTTTAAGGGTGTTTAGCAGACTTGTGACAAAACCTAGGTTTTAGAGACAAAATCTTAAGTTTGGTTTTCCTCTAAACAGGCTACATAGGTCTGGTTTGAGTTTAATTCCCTTGGCTATTAATGATGATTCCAATTTAGGGATTTTTTCTAGAGTATTTATAATTTAAAATTCATGGATAAAATAAAACGATCATTTTATTTTTACCTTTAAGATCCAAACTAATTCAGAGCCTGCCTCGTCCTCAACCTCAACTCCTTTTGAGGAAAAAAAAAAAAAAAAAAACCCTCAATTCCTCAAACGCTTCTCGACCGTCGGCCTCAAACCCTGGATTTCCCTATGGCGCTGTCTATTCCTCGGCGCTCACGCAAGCGGAAGACACCACATCCAACGAGCACGGTGGAGGACGAGCACGGCGGAGGACGACGACCGCGAAAGATCCTGAAGGAAAACGAGGACGGAGAACGGTGGACGACAAGCACGGCGGTTTCTCCTGAACAGGTCTGTCGTACGATCCCTATTGTTTGTATAAATTTCTTATTCTTGTTGATTGCGAAACCTTTCATCTGTGAAATTCTTCTTTTTATCAGTCGACCGTGGATAGCCACGCACCATATCTTCCTCAAGAAATTTTCACAAATATTCTCAAACGACTTCCCGTGAAATCCTTAATCCGATTTCAATGTGTATGCAAAGATTGGAAGAGTCTCTTCTAAACCCCATTTTTTATCGCAGAGCACGTCCGCCATTGATAAGTAATGAATTGCCAGGATAAAATGTAACATGTCACTACAGATAAAAATTCTCTGGTTGAACCTACCTACAAATATCCCCATGCACTAAATTTATGGGCTCTGTTGATTCTCTGCAACTTTAAAATCTCCTAATTCATGGAACAGATAAGGATCAAATACCCAGTCCTCAAACAGATTGGACTGAAGGAGACTAGCAACTGAAAAATGAATTAACCAGAGAACATCAAGAAACATTGTTAAACAGGCGCAAGAAATGTTATTTCATGTCTCTTAAATTATATGTAATGTAAAAAGTTGACGATGAATTTATTTTCTATATAAAATGATGTATTATCCATTAATTAGAGAGGTTATAAATACCTAGTGCCCGTGCTTGGCTTTCCTCGTCGCAGTTAGATGCATAAACGAGGGAAGAAATAAGCCAAGTTTTGTTCCCGTGCTTGTGTCGGCTGCTTAAGTGTCGGGTCATAGAAATTGTGTTTTTCAAAGGTGATTTCTGGGTGTACGAGATACATTGGGTAATAGGAGTTTTATTTTATTTTTTGAATTAGATAAAAATTTTCCCTTAGGTCTAGTGAGTGTAGAATTTCCACCCCTTCCAACAAATACGTTTCTGAGTTTCGAACTTACAAAGATGAGTGAGGCTTGAGGCTTGGTTGGTTTTGTGTTTCACAGTGTAACAATTTGGAAAAATTACAGGGTATCCTATCCTTAAACTTATCCAAATTATTAAGTAATTAAATTAAAAACAAAGCATAGTAAAAGAAAAAAAATGCATTTCAAATCGGCCAAAAAAAAAGTACGTTATCTCTTTATTAGAAAACACATGCACCACATCAACATCAGTAGTTGTAAGCTTACATGTTTAATATAATATATGAATAAAAAAAAATTATTGAAAATTTACAATGTGTTTTTTTAATTTAAAATTAAATTTTATGAAAAAATATTTTTTTAAAAAGAAAAAATTATTTAAATCTATATCATCTTGTATTACGCTGATAATATTATTATATATATAGTATTTATTTGATCAATTAAATAACTATAATAAATTGAGATATTGTATCTGAGATTTAATTTCTCAGATTTAATTAAATTGAGATATAGTATCTCAGAATTAATTAAATAGAAATATATCTTATATCAGATTTAATTTATAAAGATAAATTAAATGAATTAAATAAATATATTTGATTAAATCTATTGGACAGATTTGATTAAAAATTAGAGAGCAGAAGAAAAGGAGTAAGTATGATAAAAATGAGATAAATAATTTATGTACTAATAATAACTACGATTATTTTAAAGGTTACTAGGATTAATGTTTTAAAAGATAATAACTATTGACGTTATTCGACTAATATGTACTAAAATTTAAGAAAAAATATTATAAATTATTGATAATAAAAAGTTTCGAAATTTCGAAATGGCAAGAAACTAAGATATATATTTAAATAAAAAATTAATTTATAATATTTATGAACACACACATATATAAAACTTTTATACAAATTTCATAAAAAATTATGAAGTCGGATTTAAAAAATTTTAAAAAATAATTTTTAATATATATTAAGTACATGTCTAATATAACATTGAATAAAAAAAATTATTGAAAATTTACAATGTGTTTTTTAATTTAAAATTACATTTTATGAAAAAATATTTTTTAAAAAATAAAAAATTATTTAAATTTATATCATCTTCTATTACGCTGATAATATTTTTAGTAAAGTGATATATTAGTAATTAAAAATAAATCATGTGTATATTTTGGAAGAATATGTTGATTGATGTGTGTGGCTTAATGACATATATTTCATATTCCATATAAAAATTATCTCCAAAAAAATATTTCACATAAACACTATAGCCAATTTGTTGTTTTTTCTGTGTCCTTTTAATAAATTGTTCTGTATAAAAAAAAGACAGTAGTAAAAAAGTGCATACATTATAGTCTATAGCCAAGGGCACATACATGGTGGTGATGTGGCAGAGCCGTTTTGTTCTTGTTTTTGTTTTTATTTATTTATTTTTTTCCTGGACAGATGGTAGGGCCTTTCTGATGTGGCCATGGGGCTCGATAAATAGAGTGATGGGGCGAGGATTCACTAGCCTTCCTTAATATAAAACTTAATTAAATGATAAAAAAACTTAATTAAATTGTTAGATTTAATCTTAAAAATAAAGAGAGAATATTAAAAAAAAGATACTGTTTAAATTTCAAAATTTTAAATAGATAATTTCCCAAAAATGATTTGTGTTATGAATATTAATGTGGATGTCTATTGCCTTCCTCTACAAGTCAACAAAAGGCTTCTTCTCCAAGCCTGCCTCGCCCTCAGCCCTCAATTCCTCAAACGTTTCTTCGGCCGTCGGCCTCAAACCCTATGGCGCTGTCTATTCCTCAGCGCTCACGCAAGCGAAAGACACGGTGGAGGACGAGCACGGTGGAGGACGAGCACGGCGGAGGACGACGACCGCGAAAGATCCTGAAGGAAAACGAGGACGGAGAACGATGGACGACAAGCACAGCGGTTCCTCCTAAACAGGTCTGTCTTACGATCCCTATTGTTTGTATAAATTTCTTATTCCCGTTGATTGCGAAACCTTTCATCTGTGAAATTCTTCTTTTTATCAGTCGACGGTAATGGATAGCCACGCACCATATCTTCCTCAAGAAATTTTCACAAATATTCTCAAACGACTTCACGTGAAATCCTTAATCCGATTTCAATGTGTATGCAAAGATTGGAAGAGTCTCTTCAAAACCCCATTTTTTATCGCAGAGCACGTCCGCCATTCCAGAGCCTCCGTTCTTCTTTTCAAGCGCTGGGGCTATAAACATAAGCGTAAGAACTTATGTTTGATCGATCATGATATGCAAGTCCTTAAATATGAGACTCCAGCTTCTTTAGTGCGTCGCTGCTATATGATCGGTTCTAATATTGATGGCTACTTAATCTGTCTCGATGATAAATCTTCTTTTATTGTGTGGAATCTAGTAACTGATGAGCTCCTCCGGTGCCCAAAGTTCCTGGGATTTACGATGTAGGATTTGGTTTCAGTCCAATTGTTAATGATTATAAGATAGTGACACTCATTTTCTAAGCTGGATGATGTTCGGGTTTATTTAGTGTATTACTCTTATTTTTCTTTGGAAAGGTAAAAAAATATACGGCACATCAGGTTTGTTTTGTTTTGTTTTTTTTGGCTCAAAGAGCACATCTGGTTGAAATCAACAAAACAAAGCTTGACATAATTTTTCTCTTGTGTGCATAAAAAAAGTTAGTTTTTATTAGGAAAGGTAAAACCCACTTTGGTGGTCGTTATTCTTAGTGAAGATTAATCTTTAAGGGTTGAAGGATGCTGTCTGAATGTTAAAAAAAAAAAATTGAAACTACATATACGCCGTTTTATCCTTGTAAAAAATTCTTTACCTAACCTTGGGCAGTGTTCTTGTATCGTGTTACGTCGATGTTAGTTCAATTGCTTTAAGTTAACTTGTAAAAATTATATCCAAAAAAAAAAAAACTTGTAAAAAGTATCTTAGTGAGTTACCCGCCTTTTATTTCCATTATATTGTTTTGTTGGTTTTTCTTAAAAACTTTAAAAAAAAAAAGAAAAGAAAGAAAGATATTCTTTATTTTGAAAAGTTTGTTGACCGTGTCAGATTCCAAAATCCCCTCATCAATCAGGGACAAGTAATGAATTGTCAGGATAAAATGTAACATGCCACTACAGATAAATATTCTCTTGTTGGACCTACCTACAAATATCCCCATGCACTAAATTTATGGGCTCTATTGATTCTCTGCAACTTTATAATCTCCTAATTCAGGGAACAGATAAGGATCAAATACACAGTCCTCAAACAAATTGGACTAAAGGAGACCAGCAACTAAAAAATGAATTAACAAAAGAACATCAAGAAACATTGTTAAACATGCGCGCGCAAGAAATATTATTTTGTCTCTTAAAATGATATGTTATCCATTAATTAGAGAGGTTATAAATACCTAGTGCCCGTGCTTGGGCTTTCCTCGTCGCAGTTAGATGCATAAACGAGGGAGAAAATAAGCCAAGTTTAGTTCCCGTGCTTGCGCCGGCCGCTTCAGTGTCGGGTCTAGAAATTGTTTTTTAAAGGTGATTTCTGGGTGTATGAGATAAATTGGGTAATATGAGTTTTATTTTACTTTTTGGGTTAGATAAAAATTTTCCCTCAGGTCTAGTGAGTGTAGAATTTCCACCCCACCCAACAAATACGTTTTCTGAGTTTCGAACTTACAAAGAGGAGTGAGGCTTGAGGCTTGGTTGGTTTTGTGTTGCACGGTGCAACAATTCGGAAAAATTACAGGGTATCTTATCCTTAAACTCATCCAAATTATTAAGTAATTGAATAAAAAACAAAGCATAGTAAAAGAATTGCATTTCAAATCGGCTAATAAAAAAAATACGTTGTCTCTTTATTAGAAAACACAACATGCATTACATCAATATCAGTAGCTGTAAGTTTACATGTTTAGCATCGTATGTAGCAACTCAAAAGCAACAACAAAATAATATCAACATACTAGCAATTAGATTACATAAACATTTGTATGTATAAAATGAACATCCAATATCTCAATTATCTCTCTAAACATTTCTAAGTATTTCCCTATAAACAACATTGATAGTTATACATTTTCCTTGGTTTTTTTTGTATCTTCAAACCTGCAATATTGTTAACTCTTGATAAAGTGACATATAATTGCACATGTGCGAACACTGATTTCGAGAAATGTTGTTCTCTGCAGAAAGAATGCTGAAATCATAAAAGACATTATAATATGAAAGCGATCTCTAAATAATGTTCTTCTCTACAGAAAGAAGAGCTTGGTCCATATATCTGGGCAACAGTGATTAATGTAGTTTGTAAATATGACTTTCAAGTGTCATCAAAATAGTACAGGGCATATTGAAGCTAGCCTTTTTCAGATATGATCACTGAATGGAACAAGGGGGAATCATATATGATCAACTAATATTTTACTAACCTCCATATGCCAAGCCACGTTAGACACAACTTTTTTTTTTTTTTTAAAAGCTTGAAACATTGAAGGGAACAGGGTAGGAAAAAGTCTAAGAAGATGAGAGACAATACCAGAGCCAGTCGAATGTACTTTTTCACACCCCACACTCAAGGCCCTTATATTGATTTATTTTCTTTCAGATTCAATAGGTTGTTTTTTTTTCTTCCCTCTTGATTTCTATCCCTTTTAAGACCAAGAATGACACATTTAAAAAAAATTTACTTTTCTTGTTTTCATACTTCGTTTGCTATTTGTTTAAACCACACCATCACCTACCAAGATCTATTATTCAAGGGCACAAATCAGTTGTCACCAATGAAACTCATGCTTCTCTTTAAAGTGGCAAGTATGAAGGTAGTGGTCATCGAACAAATGTCTTAAAATCAAAAGAAAAGCGCATCACTTTTGTGCATGTCCATACCAATCACCTCTCTAGAGATTATTGACTTTAGTCTCATCATGAGGTGGAAAGTCATAAGTCAACCATCTTTGCAGTTGGCAAAATTGAAAGAAGATAAAGCTCCACTATTTCATGAAATTATGCTGAAAGAAATTTAATAGTATGTTGTATCTAAAGCAGCAAGATGTCAAGCTGGTTCTCATATATCCAAGTTGAGCAGCATAGTTTGTTTCTCTTAATATTTTCTGTCAAATAGCATTCATTTATAGAGTATAGATGGAAGTCCGTACATTGCTAACTGTTTGTGAAAATGAATATAGTATCACACCAAAGTGGTTAAGAAACCCTCTTTAACACCAAAATATTGGTTAGCAATGCTTGAAGCCACCTGCTTATGACAATTAACAGAATGTATCATGCAGTTTTACAATATCATGATCATACCTTGCATCAAAATACATACCAAGCTTAATCCCCCTTTTATGTACATAATCTGCAAGAGTCCTTGATTCCTGATGAAAAAGGCCTAGGATCAGGGACCAGTTGACCCTACAAGACCAAACAAAACAAAGCAAGAAGTAGCAGATTCTATCATGAAGACTACAACCTTAACAATTAACAACATAAGAATGGCAAGATGAAATGTAAGAGGTAGCAGAAAAAGTATTTAGATAAATAAACAGAGTATAGGAGAATTCTTAACAGAATGCGGAAGAGAGGAATATGTGCGCGTTAGATACAGAGTGTCAATGTTGAGATAGAAATAATGTTAAAGCTAATGTCATAACATGTACTATATGTACCTTACCGCATCAGGTACACTTTTGCAGTGATTTTTCTGAGATTCTCTCCAGTCACTATATTCAATGGCAGTATTTTCCAACTCAAATTTCCTGCAAACAATGTCATAAAATAATTACCACACAGAGTACAAACGTCCAGACATTTACCATGCGGCGTGCAAACGGTGCAGGGATAGCAGTGTCCTCCCTTAACATAGCTGGGAATCAATTCATTTATAATATGATCATGACTTGAAGAACAACCAAATAGGCACACATTAGTGCAAAAAAGGGCTTTAAGACCGCCTCATTTAGACCGGACTATAGAGAATCAGGTCTTAAAAGTATGACCGGTGGCAGTTTCGTAAATATAAAGAACTTTTTGGTATGATCGGTGGCAGTTTCGTAAATATAAAGAATTTTTTGGTATGACCGGTAGCACTTTCGTAAATATATAGAACACTTTTAAGACCGGACTATAAAATATGCGATCTTAAAAGTATGACCGGTGGCAATTTCGTAAATATATAGAACACTTTTAAGACCGGACTATAAAATATGCAGTCTTAAAAGTATAACCGGTGGCAATTTTGTAAATATTGTGAGAAGACGCCGATGAGTCCGAGAATGCGATGATTTATTCCTTCACTTAATTGGAATTATATACAGATGCTAATAAATAAATAATCTTCTGACCTAGGCAGTTCCTATAATTTAGGGATTACAATCAGGAATATAATTATGAAATTCAAAAAATCATGATCTGCTAACTTAATTCCTAAAATCTCTCTAACAACTTAATTAAGATGATTACAATCAGGAATATAATTACGAAATTCAAAAAACTATGATCTGCTCATTTAATTCTTAAAATCTCTCTCACAACTGAATTAAGATAATTGCACAATATAATCGTATATGTTAATTAATTAAATTTGAATTTCCAACAAATATATAAAACACTTTTAAGACCGGATGTTTGTAAAATAGGTCTTAAAAGTATATTTTTAAGATCGGACCCTTTATAGTCCGGTCTTAAAAATATACTTTTAAGACATATTTTACAAACATCCGGTCTTAAAAGTGTTAAAAAAAAAACTAAATTCGCTAAACTCGTTAAGTCCGTGAGCGTGCTTGTCTTCTTGGTGATATAACATTTGTTTAGTTATAGATTCAACAAGTGTACCAAGAGCCTAATGAGTTAAATCCTCAGCAAGAATGACATCCTCTTCCTCTAATCTACTCGCAATCTTCGTAAGTCATCCTAAGAGCCACACAATCAAATCCTTGGCAACGTTGGTAGTGAGATGCTTCGAGGGTTTAGCGATGGCATCAACTCCAATCCTCAGCAACGGCGCAAGGCTTCGAGGATTCTGGATGACGGAGGCTCCTTCCTCTTCGATCTATGGCTCCTCCCACATCATCTTTGCACAGATCTGGCTTAAAACCAAATCCAGATCTCTTCTTGCTTAAGTTTGTTTCCTCCTACCTTGACTGCTCCTGCTCAGATCTGGACTTTGATTTTGGTTGCTCGAAGCTTTGCCAGCATCGACAAGAGGATCCTGCTTATGTTTGGTTGCTTTAAGTTTAATCTTAAAAATAAAGAGAGAATATTAAAAAAAAGATACTATTTCAAAATTTTAAAGAAATAATTTCCCAATAAAATGAGTTGTGTTATGAATATTAATGTGGATGTCCATTACCTTTCTCTACAAGTCAACAAAAGGCTTCTTCTCCAAGCTAACTTGATCACCAAGTTTCATGTTCTTTTAGTACAAGCTTTTTAAATGTTTATAAATAGAGATTATGTACAAGCATTTGTAACACACAACAGAATAAGAATTACCCCCTCTTTTTCACTCTAGAATTTTTCCCTTCAGTTATTTCTTACTCCCTTAACCTAGATTTATCTTTATTTTCATAACACATCATCAACACGAAAGCTCTAATGAAACTATGATTTTCTCATCGTTATTTTCATGATTTCATTATATGTTTACTTTATATATATGGGATAATATTAATCATTAAATGGAATTAATTTCTCTTCGTCATTTTCATGATTTCATTATATATTTACTTTATATATCTGGGATATTGGGATAATATTAATCATTAAATGGAATTAATGATTTAATTCCCTTTAAGATCAAGATCAAAATAACGATGCTTTAAGATTTAATTCCCTTTAATATTAATCATTAAACGGAATTAATGATTTAATTCCCTTTACTTTAAAATTCATGGATCAAATAAAACGATCGTTTTATTTATTTTTACCTTTAAGATCAAAACTAATTCAGAAAGCCTGCGGCCTGCCTCGCCCTCAACCCTCAATTCCTCAAACGCTTCTTCGACTGTCGACCTCAAACCCTATGGCGCTGTCTATTCCTCGGCGCTCACGCAAGCGGAAGACACCACATCCAATGAGCACGGTGGAGGACGAGAACAGCAGAGGACGACGACTGCTAAAGATCCCGGAGACGGAGAACCGTGGACGACAAGCACAGCGGTTTCTCCTGAACAGGTCTGTCTTACGATCCCTATTGTTTGTATAAATTTCTTATTCCCGTTGATTGCGAAACCTTTCATCTGTGAAATTCTTCTTTTTATCAGTCGACGGTAATGGAAAGCCACGCACCGTATCTTCCTCAAGAAATTTTCACAAATATTCTCAAACGACTTCCCGTGAAATCCTTAATCCGATTTCAATGTGTATGCAAAGATTGGAAGAGACTTTTCAAAACCCCATTTTTTATCGCAGAGCACGTCCGCCATTCCAGATGCTCCGTTCTTGTTTTCAACCGCTGGGGCTATAAACATAAGCGTAAGACCTTATGTTTGATCGATCATGATATGCAAGTCCTTAAATATGAGGATCCATTTTCTTTAGTGCGTCGCTACAATATGATCGCTTCTAGTAGTGGTGGCTACTTAATCTGTCTCGATGATAAATCTTCTTTTCTTGTGTGGAATCTAGCAACTAAAGAGCTCCTCCGGTGCCCAAAGTTCCTGGCATTTGCGATGTAGGATTTGGTTTCAGTCCAATTGTTAATGATTGTAAGATAGTGACACTCTTTTTCTAGCCTGGATGATGTTCGGGTTTATTTAGTGCATTACTCTTATTTTGCTTTGAAAAGGAAAAAAAATATACGGCACATCAGGTTGAAGTCAACAAAGCTTGACATAATTACTCTAAACACGATGTTTGCATAATTTCTTTAAACATGATGTTCTGGTCTTGAGCTAATTTGTGTGTATAAAAAAGGTTCTTATTGAGAAAGGCAAAAACCACTTTGGTGGTCTTTACTTTTAGTGAGGATTAATCTTTAGGGGCTGAAAGATGTTGTCTGAATGCTTTAAAAAAAATGAAATTATATATACGTCTTTTTGTCCTTGTAAAAAATTCTTTACCTGATAAACAAAGACATTAGTATCACTTTGGGCAGTTTTCTTTTATTGTGTTACCTCGGGGTTAGTTCAATTGCTTTAAGTTAATTTGTAAAAAGTATCTTAGTGAATTACTCGACTTTTAGTTCCATTATATTGTTGGTTTTTCTTAAAAACTTTTTTTTAAAAGAAAAAAAGATATTCTTTATTTTGAAAAATTTGTTGACCATGTCAGATTCCAAAATCCCCCCTCAATATGGGACAAGTAATGAATTGCCAGGATAAAATGTAACATGCCACTATAGATAAAAATTCTCTGGTTGAACCTACCTACAAATATCCCCATGCACTAAATGTATGGGCTCTGTTGATTCTCTGCAACTTTATAATTTTCAAGTTCGATTATTTCGTCAATGAGTCTTCACTTGGTTGACAATGATTTAAAAAAAAAAAAATATATATATATATGTTCCCATTAAACCGGTATTAATTTCATTAGAAAACCCTGATAAGATGATCACTCGGTTGTTGGAAAGACATGGGAAAAAAATGGTTTCAATTATAGTGCTTAAGAACATTGTCATCAAGAGTTTTTATTTCGCCGCACCATTCCCTAAGGCCCAAAATTAAATGAACCCCTTTTGCAACAAGACTAGGTGAATTACATCAAAATAGAAATAGTGGTGGACTTAAGAAGACGAGAGGATAGCTAGCTTGAAGATTCAAGAGCTTGTGTGCACCCCTCGTCTTTAGGTTCAACTGGTAAAGGGGACGGACATTCTCATTAAAGAGAAGGAGTTCGATCATGTAGTTGGTGAAGACGCTGGAGAAAACATCCTAGCTCCTGGATGTCTACGTAAACGTTTGAGGCTAATAGTCGACTCGTTCTACCCAACATCGATATCATCTAGGAGGAAGAGAGACTTCACCGTACCCTTAAATTATGGATGAGCCCAACCCTTTTCTTAAAATTTTTATACCAAATATATATATATATATATATGTATATATGTATGTATATGATCCAGTGGTCAAACATTATCAAGTCCTAATTAAGTATAGTTTTGTCTTGTACGTGGTAAAATACACACAAAAAGTCATTCAATCGCCGGTGGTTGAAAGAAATTCTGCTGGGTCTTTTTTAACTTGAGTGCCCTATAGTAATCATTTGACCTTCTATGTAGCAGCTAATCAATGTTGAACTTCTAATCATTACATCTTATGAAATTTAATGACGCATCGGAACCTTCAAAATTTCATGATGGACTCTATGGAACATTATGTTTTTTTAGAGAATATATTGTGGGTATCATATCCATCATACTTCTTCGTTTAGTTATATATACGTCAGCTTGTATGTGTAATTGGCTAATGAAAAGCACACAAGGAAAAAGGTTGCCAACAGTTTTTCCATCCCTTTTCTTATTAATGTTGCCAATCATTCTGCCAACTATACAGTTTTAAGTGGTCTAAAATCATTACTCCAATTATAATCCACGGAATACTTCTTTCCCACCATTAAGGGCAAGGGCTTGTATGGTACAAAATGGAAATGAAAAAGAAAATGGGAGTGGGAAAACTCTTGTCCGTGACACCTCTGCAAAAATAACAAAAATGTATTGTTTGAGTCATATCCAAAGATGTCGTCCTTATGAGATATTCCACAACCCCTTAGTGAATCAGGAAGTGACACTCTTCAGGATTCAACAAACCCTTCTTATATAATGCATGGTGACAATCAGGAGAAGAGAGAGCAGAGGAGCTCGAGGATACTGACCTCAGTTTTCTCTAACCTAGGTCCTCTTTGACAATGCACTATGTAATGGCCCACCCAGTAAAACATATTGCAGGCAGCCGCCACCACTATGACATATATTGTCCTTTCCTCTAAAGGATATGTCCCTTAAGAAGTAACACATACTTCATCCAAAAGTACCTCCCCAAGGGCTCGAGACCACGACCAGAGTCATAGGTACGTGCCTTAAGAGTCACTTAGTAACCAAGTGCACCTAATGGTGCAATACATACCAAGTGACTCTTAGGCTTTTGACTTCTTCCTCAAGTCCAAGATTCGAGCCTTTGAGGAGGCGTTCTTGGGTGAAGTATGTGTTACTTCCCTAAGGACAAATCCTCTAGATGAGAGAATAATACTTGCCTTAGTGGAAGACCTGCACAACTGCAATATGTATTACTGGGTGTGACCGTTCACACTAAACATTGCCTTTTACATTCAGCAAACATATGACCGTTGGGCAGCCATTATGGCAATAAACATTATCTACAACAACTCTTTACCCATAAACATGGGAATTATTGAAGCTCTTTTTTCAAGAGAGTAACTTTGCCATCTACCGAATACAATAAAAATACTTTCCCTCACATTTTTCTTTTCCTTAGATCAATTTTTCATGTGCCAAACTGAACTCAAGCAACACTACATTACCATTATTCTCAAGGCCAGCTAGGGTCCTATGCTTTTCAGATGAGTACAATTACTTGACACCAAGAGATGTTATCTATAGACAGAGGACACTTACAAAGAAGAACCTAATTAGCAGTCTGAAATGGGGAGTGCTTAAAAAGAAAGAAGAGAAATGATTTTCCCCAATTCCCGTGAGTCTGTGACTGATGAAGTGTGTGTGTGTGTATTTCAGTATGTACCAACCTGTGATAGGTGTTTCATCTTGTTTTGGCATGTTCTGGATTAAATTATATTTGCTGCGACAGTAGATATAAGAACATATTGTAAAAGAATAAGGAATCCTTCTTAGTCGAGGAAAACTGGAAAGTAATAGCATCATGGCTTCAGTACTTAGGACAAGATTTATCTACAACTTCAAGTCAGTCTTCGTTAAATCCAACTTCCCTCAGTTGTATAGAGGAATAGTGAAGCTTCTTTCAAGTACTTATCTGCTTGATCTTGTCTCAGTTGCTGGCCATTCAATCTAGTGAAACGCATTTGATTTTGGCTCATTTAATATTCCCATCTCTCTAACACTAGAAATTCATAATTCTTAATTGCATATTGGTTAAACAAAAATCTTTTCCATCATTGTATAACATCTCCCTCACTTTCTAAATTAGAGGGACAGACATTAACCGCATAAATTTATGAGTAGAATCCAACTTACCACTTCCTATTTATAGGGAAGCTTAAGCGTCGTTATGCGACAAATATTTCTTTGAAGTTTGAACTTTAATTTGTGTCTAACATTGTTTGACAAGTATAACACGTAATAGATTATATACTACCAAAACATGTGGTTTGGGAAAAGGGAAGGAAAAATCCCTTTAAAGTCTTAAAGGACCAAAAAAAATATGTCAGTAAAGTCCCATAAAAAATTTTAATGTAAAAAAAATCTCATTGATAACTCCTTTAATAAGTGATTAACAACTCTATTTATATGTTTTAAGGACTAATTAGAACCCTTTTTATATCAAAATTTTTTATAGGACTTTTTCGATATTTTCTTGATTTTTTGGGACTTTAAAAGGATTGTCTCAAAAGGAATACTCTTTGTTATATCGGTTCTCACAACTCACAAAACAAGATTAACATCTTATTCAAAATTTCTATTTTATTTTTTTGAATGGTCTAGATTAGTCATGTGCTCACATCACATACGTGTAGGTAATCCCGGTTTAATTCTCTTTAATGAAAATATCATCAATATAAATGGTATCACTCATAATTTAAAAATAGTATTAATAACATATGGTTTAGAATGGATGGACCGACATTTAGTTAGATAAAGGGTGCAACTCGCTCGCGTGGGTTTCTTTTGGTTGGTGTGTTTACTGTTTAGTGCATGTCCATTCTTAAGAACAGTGTTGATTGTAAGTAATATACTACTAGAGAGGGCACATGGGTGGGTCGGCCAACATGAAACGATAGATTTGTCAAATCAAAATGATCATGTGATCGAGAGCAAGAGTGAGTGAATATAAAACAACAGTTTTGATTCTACTGAGGCACCGTACCCCTCATGGTATCAAATCCTCTCAGTGGCAAGATTTCTCAGATCCTCAATATCTTTTAATTATAGCCGTCCGTCCAATAGAAAGAGACATATCTTGTAGTTTTTAAAATTGCACCCCCACCGTCGGTTGTCCAATGGAAGCATCTTGATGCCCATGGATGGTGGCTCTAGTATGGGGAGAAAAGTCAGCATAGTTAGAAAAGCTGACACATTTAATCAGAAGAGCTAGGATTTTTGTTCATGATTTTGACTTCTCATTCTTTGGCTTACAAAGTCATGCTTCTGATTAGGAGGCCATGGTCAGTAGTTCTAGTTTTTGGCTTAATCTCCTCTGTTGATAATGGCTTCTTCATTCTTCTTTTTCTTTTCTTCCAATATAGTCTCAGATAAAAAAGAGAGTATTTTGTATTTTGCATTTTGCATTTTGCTTTCTATGTTATGCTGCATATATTCCCATCTGCTCAGCCTCAAACCACTTTTGTGACTCACTGACGGGAGATTCTAATCCACAAATACGTCGAGATCGAGCAGCGGTCCTTTCTTTTCGTCCAACGGTGCTCGGCAGCTTTCGACGGTGGATGACGACAATGAGCACTCTGTTTAGCGGCATTTGACGGTCGAGTGCATTAGAACGGTTCCACAGACGTTCACTAGGGATTTTGCTCACCTGGGAATTAAATGAACATATAGTATTATAATCCAACGGACGATTGGATGCGTTTTTAAACCTCATGATGTGTCAATTTCTCAGTGCTTGGATCATCTGGATGGACAAGATTAAGACTCTGAGAAGATCTGGAGCAATCAAAATCACTCATTATGCTTTGTCCTAATTAAACTATATATTGGGGAGTTACAATGAGCTCTTAAAGAAGAGACTTAATTACCAACATATCTAATAACACCTAAGAAAAATGTAATATTAAGTTATAGTGCAAGAAATGACAAATAAATTTCACTTGTTATTTAAATTTCTTGGTAATTAAATTCTTTAATTGAGATTTCATGAACAATTGGGTGACTTTATATCTTTTGTGCCTTGCTCAACTCAAATGTACCAAAATGAGATATTACCTTGTCCGGTCCTAAATTGAGGACATGCTTTGAAAGTTTTTTTTTTTTTTGATACAGTCAGTGGGGGAGGGGGAGGGGGAGGCAGGGCTCGAACCCTGGACAAGGGGGAAGACCAGCTCCTAAGGTTGACCCTGGTACCATCGCGCTACGAGGCGGCTTGGTTTTGAAAGTAAATTTTAATTCTAAATATAAGGTATTATTTTTATTTTATCTCTTATACTTATAATTTTTCTCTAAACTAATTTTTTAATTTATAAATTGATGTATAATCTAATGATAAACAAAAATATTTTAGATAGATCATATCAAAATTTATTAATTTATTTAACTTTTTTAATATCCATAGATTAAATAAGGGTAAAAAATTTCTCCAGTTATTGGAGATAGAGTTATCTCCAATGACCCTAAAACTACGTTGTTTTAAATTAATGAAGAGTGTGTTTGAAGTTTTGCACCCTTCATTAATTCATCTAAAATTACAAACACGCCCTTCATTAATTCAATACGACGTAATTTTGTGATCACCAGAGATAACTTTCTCTCCAGTGACTGGAGAAATCATTTACCATCACTAGAGATAACTTTCTCTCTAGTGACTGGAGAAATCATTTAC
Organism: Acacia crassicarpa; assembly: GCA_034222035.1. Taxonomy (NCBI): domain Eukaryota; kingdom Viridiplantae; phylum Streptophyta; class Magnoliopsida; order Fabales; family Fabaceae; genus Acacia; species Acacia crassicarpa. The sequence goes on from JAWXYG010000008.1 coordinate 8,524,778, forward strand.
CATTAAATAAATATGTCTTATAGGTAAGAACAAGTATTTAAAAAAAAAAAAAAAGACTGAAGGCATATTCTGTCATCTTCCTCCTGTGTACAAGTTGTGTTTGAATCCGGCACAATTGTTTAGATAAAAAACATATATATTCTGAAATATGACATTTTTAATTTTAAGAAATAATTGACACAGTATATATAGCCTGCATGAGCTCAGCTCCCAATATAATGTGGCATTGAAATTCACTTCTTACACAAGAAACTACTGCTGGCAGACATTGACCATCCTCATTCTTTTCTTGAAGTCCCCGTTTCTGAATCTACCTCAGATTTTTTTAATTATTAAAAAACAAAATACTCTATTTGTGTGCTCTATTTTTTTTTTGGGTTCAACAACCTCCATGTTTTCTTCAAAGATTGTGTGCTTTGCTTTTCTTGTCTTCATAACTCACTTTCAATAAAAATATTTGTGTGTGTCAAAAAAGTGGTCCTTATCTGACACAATTCCAAAATGATGTGCCATAATTTTCTTATCTTTTTTTCAATTTTTGAGAAGGGGAAAAAGGTGTGTGAGGAAAAGTGGGAAGCAAAATGGAAAAAAATAAAAACAAAAACAAAAAAGAAAAGAAAAAGGGCATATTGTAGTATTCCCAATGTTCTAAACCTGACGGGATCCAAACTAGCCAATAAATTGATTCCATGCATCAACCGGGTTCAATAATTTTTTATAAGAAAAAACTGATCTTTTTATTATTTAAATTTCATATTAATTATCCTAAAATCTTTAATTTTTCACCAGTTTGACATCAATGAGCTCCGATTTGATTCCGACCAAATCCATTAACTTAACATAGTAACCTAACTGATTTAGTGCCTGGTCGGAATCTTAGAACGTGGATATTTTTATAGCTGACGAAGGATTCTCCCACTAGCTCCGTGGACTGCAATTTCGACCGCATTCTCGCAAAGACATGCTCTTTTGCTTTTCTATTAATTTAAATCCAAAAGTGAACTGTATTATTTTTTTTTTTTTATCAAGTATAATTTATTTATAAAATTTAAACATCAACTTTGGGGGTAAATCCGGCAAAAAAAAAAATTGGTCTTTGGGGATATCTAGTTGAATGGTTTTTTTTTTTTTTCAAGTGTCACTTGAGGGAAACAATTCAGGCACACATGGCATTTATAAATAATCTAATAATTCAACATAACCCTCACATTAAGAGGCTTATTACTATTGTGACATAATAAGGCCATCAATCTGGTTCATTGGTTTGATCTTGATAGTTGATATTACTAGATTAAATTAGGTTGAATTAAATTCATAATTGAATGTTAGGGACTAATTTTTTATATGGTTAAAATTATAGAAATTAAATTATATTGAGTATAATTTATGAATTTAATTTTAATTGAGTTAAAATTATAAAGAATAAAGTACAACGAGTAAAAGTTTAGCATTTAAGTAAATGTTAGCTGGACTAAAGACCAAGTGATCGATTTTTCCTTTAAATGAATATTTTAAATTATTGTGTTTTAAAATGACAGCATCTACATTTTCTTCTCCTTTCCCCCCTTCTTTTGAACCCATATTTTTCATATTTACTGAAAAATTCTGGGTGTACAAAAATATAATACCACTAACAAGCAATTTGAGCCCTGAAACGTATCTTAACATTAACAAATTTGGGGCCTAATTGATCAAAACTTTTTCATTTTAACAAACTATTGATTAATAAGAAATTGAAATTGAAATTTTTTCAATTTGATTGGTGAGGTAAAAAAAACCAAACAAGTATCCCTCTGATCCTAAATATAGGACCAAAATCGAATTGAGCTATTACACCAATGAGTAGATTGAATCAAGTTGCACTAGTGAGATTTAAAAGTTGTAATGGGAGTCTTCCTTCTTCTTTACCTGTTGACTGTAACAGTCCAAGAGGGATGAAAAGGAAAGGGGGTAAAGCCAGAGTGTAGTAGCCAAAAAAGTCTTGTATGAAATTCAATTGCTTGTTAGGAGTTTTGGAGCGATAGTAGAGCAGGAGGGCTTGAGACGTGTCTGCGCTCGGGTTGTTGCTTGTTCGGGAGAGCTACATAGTAACCTCTCGCTTTGCTCGGTTCAAAAGTCTGATGAGAATGGTTCTGTCTTGTTCCGGATCGACTGCAGGATCAAGAGATTGAACACTTTTAGTAGGAAACTGCAAGGGGGAAAAACGAAATAGAGTCTCTTTAGTTCAGGATGCTAGGTCTGCCTTTAAGTTTAAGTAAGGGTAACCTATAAGGAGAGAGAACCCAATGGATTTATAAACCTTACTACAAGAGCTTAGCTCCTCTAATGTGGGACTCATAACATAGTCGCCCCCTCAAGAGCCCTCCGTGGGTAGCTCTTTCCATGAATATCAGACTCTCAATGAAAGAGCCAATGTAATGAATACAAGCCTAAAGGGAGAGCTAAATCCCCAAAAGCTACCCTGTAAGGAGGGAGAACCCAATAAACTAATAAACCTCACTCTAAGAGTTTGGCTTCCAGATGTGGAACTCATAACACTAACTCTATGGTTAAAATAAATTTTATTAGGTGTAAATGTAATGGAATTTTAAATTTAACATATTGAGTGGACCGTGGAATATAATTACAGAGGGTGGTGGAGAGCATGGATTCACAATATCACCCCTACCATGTTAGGGGGAACATTTGCGCCATGTGAAGAAGACAAACAGATCCATGGGAAATTATAATTATTAATAATACTATAATTAAAAATAAGATTAATAACTAATTAAGAAGGAGGACTATTTAGATATACACATCATTATCCAAGGTATATTTCATAATTCTTGTTAGAATTACTATATTAAAATTAACCTGACAATTGGCTTGAACTTGATATATATGATCTTCACTTAATATTAATTTTTTATCGTAACTTCATGCCATAACAGTCCCAAGTTGATTTCAAGGGATAGTTACGAAGTGATTAAAAAAATATGAACATAATGACGTGAATATATTAAGCTGATCATATACAAAATAAATAGGTACTACATAGAAAAGAAGTAGGGGAACGTACAAGCACGTGTCTAAATTATTTCATGCTTGACTTTTTAATAATTACACACCAAAAGATAGATGATTAGGTGAAGTGGGATAGAATCAAAAATAAGAGAAAATGACTACACTTTTATAAGACCCAAACCCACGTTCACAGCTCATTTCAAGGATGAGTACCATTTGTTTATTTTTGACATTTGTTTTTTTTTTTTTTAAAGGAAAGTAACCGTAAGAATATATATTTTTTATTTTACACTTCATATATACTATCTTTGGTCTTTTGTATAATATCTTGTTTGTATTATAATTTAAATTATAAATAAGATCATATATGAAGGACCAAAAGTAATATTAAATAAAACAATACTACATCCGGTCCTAAATATAAAATCCAGTTGATTTTTTTGAAGAAGTTAAAAAAGCTAAATAAGTTATATAATCATATCATAAGTTGTGTATTATTAAATTATATATTAGTCTTTAAGTCTGACAAATTAGTTAGTTTTGCACCTAAAAATGTACTTAGTGCTTAGCACACGTTTAGAAAAATCACATGTACATTTTTACACCATAACCCAATCAAATATGGTCCACTTGGACCGCTTAAACAGGGGTCTCGAGTTCGAGTCCTTGTGAATGCAGAAAACTTCACTAGGAGAGGTCCCCGCGTATGCGCCCGACAGAACCTCGATCCGGACTAGATAGGGTAAAGCTCTGTTGAACCGGGTACAATAACAAAAAAAAAATGGTCCACTTGATTTTAACGTGAAAGCTACATATTAAAGATGAGCATTGTTATAACTAGAGAATTAAATTCCCAACGCACAATCATTGCATAGAAATTACTTCTTTCCGTTTGTGTGTGTGTGTATATATATATATTACCCATCCATTTTTATTTATATCACTTCCCATTCATTGTAGCCTTGTAGGAGTTAGTTTAAACAAATTAGTTTTGTTAGTTAATTTGTGAAAAAAATGTATTGATTTTCTAAAATATTCATTTTAATTATTTATCTTAAAAACTATTTCCTTAATAAAAAAAGAAAAAATTCTAAATAAATACCGTTTGAATTTACAAAACCTTCAAAAATCCGTCGAATTTGTAAAAGGACTGAGAAGTACCAAAGACCTATGAGAGATATGTAAATTTGGGTAAAATTACTTTTTTTACCTTTAGTTTTAAATAAATAAAAGGAAAAGAAAAAATCCCACCCCCCAACCGCTGGATCACCAGCCAACCACCGCCAGCCATCACCGGTGGGGTGGCCAGCTAGCAGTGGTTGGCCGACAGTGGGTAGCCGGAGGTAACGGGTGGCCGGCGGTGGGGGGTGGTTTTTTTTTTTATAATTAATTTATTTATTTAAAACAAAGGGCAAAAAGGTAATTTCACCTGAATATGTATATCCCTCATAGGTCCTTGGTATTTCTTAGTCCTTTTATAAATTCAACATACTTCTGGATATTTTGTAAATTCAAACAATATTTATTTAGAATTTTTGCAAAAATGGTCTCAACATGTACAATTAATAATAACGAGTGAAAAATAGATTAAGATAAGATGGAAACAAATACTTCTTACGTTTATCATGGGAAAGTCCTGTTTCCCTTTGTTTACCTCAATCAGCTGAAATGGTTGAGAGGATAGGGTTCATTGGTGTCACATGTTTGGTTTCTTGAACAAGCAGACAAACTAAATTCCCTAGTTTTGTGAGCCTTAAACTCTAAGTAGACAAGGACTAATAATATTAATGAGCAACATTATTCTTTTCTTTCCCAATTATGCTATGTTTCTCACTTTTTGGGCACATGGGGTATTCCTCGTAATAAGTACTACTACCTTCAGTTTTAATTATAGGAATATTTTTATAGTTCAATTTACATTACAAAAGTGTTTTTATAATTAGGACCGAAAGGAGTACTCTTTTTAGACTTTATTATAAGGTATTAACTACTAACAGTTTTTAGTCACTATTATAAGGCATTAGGTGTCTTTAATTAACTCATTTATTACTATTTTCTATTATGTCCTCATTTTTAACTAATTTAAAACACATCATTGAAGTAAGGGTAAAGTTGAAAATATTTATCAATTCTGGACCACTTTAATGACTTAACTTCCATTCATTTGATCGTGAAAAATGGTTGTTGATTCCTAATAATAAGGATCAGATTAAGTTTCACTTTAGTCCTATTTATAAGTGTAATTTAACTAATTCTCACATACCAATAAAAGTCAGTTAATTAATTGATTATAAGCTAAATTTCCAATTTATCCTTATTTATGCTTGAGTGAAAATTGTTAAAAATAAATTTATTACTTTAAAATTGGATTTATAATAAGAACAGATATTTTTGATCAAAATTCACTTATAATAAGTGCCTAAGTGGTATGTGGGACCATCGCCATCATTATTACTCTGAGGTTAACATTGTTGGGGGTATAACTATACAATTAATTAATTGTAATTATGAGGAGCCCCATTCACTTTTAACAAGTGAAGAATTATTTTTTTTTTAAAAAAAAAAAACTTGAAGGTTCATTGCGTGGGGGGAAATAAAGAATAAAAAAATGTGTAAATTTTTGGGGGAGCACATGAGCAAAGCAAAAACAATTCCTAGTTGAGTTGCCCACACAATGCTTTTTGCTCTATGTGCTTTTTCATTAGAACGGCTACTACTGTATTATTTAAATGGGCCCCACCCAACTCCTAATATACCAAACCCCTTTGTACCGTTGTGCTCATTACAACCACTTTTTTCTCGGAACTGGATTTCCTATCTATCCAGGGAGAGCTTATCTCCCTGGACCGTCCAGATCTAATCTGGACGATTCAAATCTTATTTTTTTACTTTTTATTTTTTTGAAAAAAATATTTTAATAGGTACAAAATTTAAAATAAAGATAATCTCTTAACTAACATTTTTTCAAAAAATGATTTTTTGGTTCAAAAAACAATAGTTTTTAAAAAAATAAAATCTAAACCGTTCAGATTGCATCTTGACGGCCCAGATGGGCCAAGCTCTTGGTGCCTATCCAAAGGATAGGCACTGAAACCGATTCCCTTTCTTCTCTTCCTTGGCTTTCCCTCCTAATGAAACGGTATATTTTTAGGAAAATCCATTTAGGGGACTTTTTTGGAGAAAAAATCTCAAAAAGGACCTCAAGATTCTGAAAATCCTAAAAAAGGCCCAAGAACTTTTTCTGGTATAAATTCATTAAAATTTAACAACTAAATCAGCTAAATTAACAACTAAATCAATACTCGTTAATAACTAAATCAGTCGCATTAACAACAATATTTTAACAACTAAATCAGTCACATTTACAACAATATCAGCCCTGGTTAACAACTATATCAGTTTCATTAATAATTCACATAGATTCTGAAAATCTCAAAAAAGGCCTTTTTTGTGATTTTCAGAATTTTGAGATCTTTTTTGGGATTTTTCTCCAAAAATAGCCCTTAAATGCATTTTCCCTATATTTTTCCCTCTTTATTATATTTTCTAGGTTAATGAGCGAATTTGTGTTGGAAGCTTTTACTGAAGAGTAATATTATTCTAAAAATTTTTCTTATCTCAATGTTATCCTAAAAATTTCAAAATGTAGTAATGTTGTTTATTTCTATTAAAAAGTTAACGGTCAACGTCAATTTTTTTTATGGTCAACATTAGTTTTTTAACGGAATATAGCAACATTACTATATTTTAAAGCCTTCAGGGCAATATTGAGACAAAAAAAAAAAAAAATTCAGGGCAATATTGTTTCTGGATATATACTCCAAGAACGGATTTGCTACTTAACCCTATTTTTTTATTAGAAAAATGGTTGAAAATTCCTTTATATTGTTCAAAGATAGCTGAAATTTATACCCATGCCATTGAGCCCATGCAATCCGTTTTTAATTAATTTTTCGTTCACTTCTTTTTTCTTATTTGATTTTTATCACATAAATTTTTCATGCAATCAGAAGGTCAAAAGTCAGAAATTCAAAAGATTAAAATATGTCACAACTTCCCCATTTCTTTCAACCCTTATAAATTGATAGCTCCATGTTTCTTGGGGGGGGGGGGGGGGAAGGGGTGAAAACTGATAGAATTATTAAGTATCATTATATACAATTAAATTCACAAACTATAATAATATTGCATAATTTGATATAACTAGAGAGCTAAATGTAAAAAGAGATGAGTAATGACTACATAACAAAAATAGAGAATAGTAACGTGTAATCATATATACTAACATAGAGTTGGTCTAGCGGTGTAAAGTTATACTAGATCTCTTTGTGATTAGAGCTTGGGTCCTAAAAAAGACACTTATATTTGGATTACCAGCAATAACCCTAAATCAGATACCAGATGATAATTATTAAAAAAAAACATAATATGTAATTTGATATCAAATAGCTAGGATACCTCACTTCATTTAATAAAAGAATAAAATAAATAAGATGAAAGACTTTTCTAATACTACCTCCGGTCCTAATTATAAGAGCTAGTTGACTTTCTTTGGAGAAATTAAGGAAGCTAAATAAGTTACTTAATCATTTTATATGTTAAATATTATTAGATTATATATTAATTTATTAGTCAAACTAATAAGTTTAAAGAAAAAAATAAAAATAAAAATAGTAATTTAATTACCTTTCTTAATTTCTCAAAAAAAGTCAACTAACTCTTATAATTAGAACCGGAGGGAGTAATACATTGATAAATCCCATAAGTTATTAATAATAACTGATTTATTTATTAATCTCCTTATTCATTTATTAATAAGACTTTTCTAATATTATTTCTTTTGATTGAGATCTAAAAGTCATTCTGGGGACAAAATATAAAGACAAAATATAAAGAGGTAGCATCATTGTTTAAACAAAATATCAAGAGGTAGCATCATTATTTATTATTTAATTATGAAATGACAAAGAAGTGAAATCATTCTCCTAATGGACCCCAAAATTAAAAGTAGCCCCTCGAATGATTTGACCCATAACACCGTTTATTGGTCACTTAATTTTCTTCCTCAACAAACTTTCATGCTCAACATGTTCGGTGGTAATTGAAGCAATAAAGCCCATGGTCTATTTCTCATAATAATTTATATATTCATATTTATACATATCACTATTTTTTGCCCAAATATTCGTATTAGTGAGATACTATTACTAGTATTGGCTTCTTCGTTTTGAAACGTTCTTTGACTGTGACATCCCCACATTTTCAAACTACTTGTATTCATATTTCTTTGTGTGATCTCATTACAACTCATCCTCATCTTTATACCGTTATATGCTCCAATCTTGAGGTTTAAATTGAATACTTTATATTTAATTTATGCAACTGAATAACACTAAGACACTAATTAATTACTATTAGTCTAATTTTTTTAATAGGAAAAGTATTTCTCCAGTATAGAATTATCTCTAATGACCCTAAAACTATGTCATTTTAAATTAATGAAGGGTTTGTTAGTAATTTCAGATAAATTAATAAAGGGTATTTTGGTAAAATGTATATGATTAAAAAATAAAAAACATCTTTCATTAATCCAAAACAACGTAGTTTTGGGGTCATTGGAGATAATTCTATCTCAAAGTAACGGGAGAAATCCTTTACCCTTTTTTAATCTACATTAATTCCATAATATCAAAAATTAAATTAAATACACTTCTCCATAAGATCCACGTTATTGCCTTTTGTTTCGGCCACGGATCGTTATTATATCATATTTCTGATATTTGTATTATGAAAAATGAAATTAATTACTAATTATTTTATTTTATTTTATTTTTTGATACAACTGGCAGGGATCAAACCCCTAAGGGGAGGGGGGAGGCCAGACTCCTAAATCTAGCACTAGTGTCAACGAGCTACAAGGCGCTTGGCAATAATTTTATTTTTTAATCTACATTAATTCCATAGTTTTCAAATAGAAAATATCCAAAATTAAATTAAATACACTTCTCCATAAGATCCACGTTATTGCATTTTGTTTCGGCCGCGGATCGGTTGCGATTTGTATTATTAAATATAAAATTAATTATCGGCGATATAATACCTACAGCGTTTTTAGACGTTAACGAACTTCTTTTTTGGAGGCAAAAGCAGGAAGCATTGGGATTAGATGGGGTCCACTTGATCAGCGGTCCATATAAATCGATGAAATGTAGCAAAATGATGCGCGAAGCAGTGGAATATTCCTCTCTTCAGAGACAGTTTTTTGCCATAGCCACCATCGTCGTGCAGTATTCGTGTTCTCTATTCCCAATACACAGAGAGACAGAGAGTGGGAAAGGCCGATAAAGAGTGAGAAAGGAAGGAAAGCGACTTGGTTTAGGGCGGGAACAACGACGGCGTTTTCCTCGTCTCTTTCGCTTGGAGGTACTACTTGCGAGGTACTGTGCGACGGAGAGGCAAATGAAGCTGACCGGAGACGGTATGGCGTCCGAAGAAGGCACGAGTGACTGCGACGGTGGTCGGACGGTCGTCGTTGGGGTGAAGTTAGATCCTCGGAGTAGAGAATTGCTCACTTGGGCCCTAGTCAAAGTGGCGGAGCCTGGTGACCATGTCATTGCTCTTCACGTTCTCGGCAATATACCTGGTCTCTATTTCTCTCTCCCACCTTCGATTTTGCTTTGGTTTTGGGTCGTGTTTAATCTGATTGTTTTGGTGCAGCGGGTACAGGATCGCTCCTCTCTTTTGTAAATACTTTTGAATCTGTTCTCGCCGTTTATGAAGGTTTCTGCAACTTGAAGCAGGTTGGTTACTGTTCTCAGTCTCTCACTATTTTTTCGTTACATTATTTTAATCGTTTGCTTGGATTCTGGGGAATTAAGGGGTTTCTGAAAATTTATTTCTGGTGATTACTAGAATTCAAGATTCTAAATTGTGGAGAAATGATAATGACATTGTGGACATCTTTTCACAACTAAAATTCCTCGTATGCGTTCTCTTGTTAATTGTGAGTTTTGAGCCTCAAGTCCGTTGAACACTCACCAGGTTGATCTGAAGCTGAAAGTCTGTAGAGGTGAGTCGGCTCGGAAACTTATTATACGGGAGGCGAAATCGTTTGGTGCGTCAACTGTAATTGTGGGGACTTCTAAAACGCATCACACAATCCGGTCATCGGCATTCGTTGCCAAGTATTGTGCGAAAAAATTGCCCAAATGTATCTCTGTCTTTGCGGTTGACAATGGCAAAATTGCGTTCCACAGAGAGGCTACAAAAATATGCGGTGCTCAAGGTTGTATCTCTATTCCTGTATACTCATTCTGGAATTTTTAATTCTTTTCTTTTCAAGAGAAATGCTATTTTCAATTCAATTTGGTTTAGGTACAGTGCTATGCTCTCTATAGTAAAGCTTGCAACCATGATTAGTCAATTAGAAAAATATGAGAACTGATACCAACATTTAATTTTAATATCATGGCAGTAAAACTAAATGAAGGCCCAGCTTTGTTAACAAAATCCTTCAAGCTTGGTACAAAGACAAATGTTATGAACTGTGAATGTTGTGAGCGGGTGCTAGCACTTCCAGAGAGTACTGCTATTGAAGATGTGCCTGATGATCAGGAAAAGAAAGATTCACTAGCTTTAGTACCGCTTCAGAAAATTGGCGATGGTCAAGGTTGTGCAACTGTGGTTCAGGAATCAAACCAGTCTAAACATGGCTGGTCTGTCCTTCGCCAGGTATTTCTGCCCAAAAAGCATGTGCAGAAACCGTATGTGAGCAATCCATATGTTTTTCAACGGGCAGTTAAAACCAGCTGGCATTCATCAGCTGTAGTCCATCCAGATCTTAAACAAATTAATATTGACAAAAATGACAATACTACCCTTGATGGGCAGAGTGGTGCCATTGTGCCATTCAGATCTACTGCTAACTCTGGCTTCAGCAACTTTCAAGAAGAATTGTCCAGCTTACAGGAGAAGTACTCATCTTCATGCAGAGTGTATACTTTCCAAGAACTTACTTCTGCAACCGCTAACTTCTCGCCTGGTTTGTTTTAATGACACTGACTTTCCTGCTCCTATTTTGGTTCTGATTACTTCTTTTGTTTGTGTTATATTTTAACGAACTTTAATAATTTTTTCAGAAAATCTGGTTGGTAAAGGAGGCAGTAGCTATGTGTATAAAGGATCTCTTCCAGATGGCAAGGAGGTAGCTGTGAAAATTTTGAAGCCATCAGAAGATGTGGTCAGAGAGTTTCTTTTGGAAATTGAGATCATCACAACTTTGCATCATAAGAACATAATATCTTTATCTGGGTTTTCTTTTGATGACAATAATTTGCTTTTGGTCTATGATTTTCTAACAAGAGGAAGCCTAGAAGAGAACATTCATGGTAGAGATTTATTTGGCCTTGTCTGCTTGGAATTACACAATCAGCATAGTCTCCAATTTCTTTCTTACTCATGTTTTTTGGTGAAGGTGATAAGAAGGACTCTAATGAATTTGGTTGGCAAGAGAGGTATAAGGTGGCTGTGGGTGTTGCTGAGGCATTGGACTTTCTGCATAATGGCTGTGCACAGGCTGTGATTCACAGGGATGTAAAATCTTCAAACATCCTTCTTTCAGATAATTTTGAGCCTCAGGTGCTGTAGTTACCTTTTTTACATTGATTGGTTATGTTCTGTTTTGAATTAATTACACTTGATTTCATCCATTCTTATTCTATAAGCCATGTTTTATTTGTCCCCAGCTCTCTGATTTTGGACTAGCCAGTTGGGGTTCTTCATCATCCCATGTTACTTTTACTGATGTGGCGGGAACCTTCGGGTGTGTATCATGTCCTCTGAATCCTTTATGGACTGGTCAACTTTAAATGTTTTATGGTTCTGAATATTTTCTTTCCTGGCAGATACCTGGCTCCTGAGTACTTTATGCATGGTAGGGTAACTGACAGAATTGATACATATGCATTTGGTGTTGTGCTTCTTGAGCTTCTTTCTAGCAGGAAGCCCATCAACAACGAATCCCCTAAGGGGCAGGAGAGCCTTGTGATGTGGGTAAGCTTTTCTCCTATGTTATAGACTCAGCATATAAAGCTGTGACCTAAAATGAAATAAATGGAACGTCTACCAAACTAATAAATGAATATCTTTTGAGACCTGGTCGTAGTGTGTTTTGAAAATGAATGTGATTGTGACAATATGCAGGCAAGACCAATTCTAAAGGATGGAAAGCTCTCCCAGTTGCTTGATTCAAGCCTTGGCGATCCTGATCATGGGCTGATTGACAGAATGGTTTTGGCTGCTATCCTTTGCCTCCGACGATCACCTAAATGTCGACCTCAAATCAGCATCGTGAGTCTCCTTTGTTCAAATCTACCCCATTCTTAATTTCATGCCCTTTTCCTGACCATGAAGTTAAAAGTTTGATGATTCCTCTTGACTGCAGATATTGAAACTTCTGCAAGGTGATGAGGAAGTCACAAGTTGGGCAAAACAAGAAGTTGGTGCACCAGAAGAACTTGACGCTTTTGATGGGGGACCAAATAATATCCAGTCCCATCTGAACCTTGCTTTGCTGGACCTGGACGATGATACAGCTTCTGTAAGTAGCTCTGAGCAGAGTGTCTCATTGGAGGACTATTTACAAGGAAGATGGAGTCGCTCGTCAAGTTTTGATTAAGCAAATTCATGGTATCGCTAACTCAAAGCTACGTATTAATTTCCACACTTACATGTTATCCTTTGTCTTTCCTTAGTTTAGATTTTTAAGAGACCATTGCGGTGACGCTGACTGTGACCGTGTCTCGGAAGAGAGGTCCCAATAAGAGTTTAGCCCACTTTGTATATTTCTACGAGAAGGGTTAATGTGTCCCACCCCCACGTCTCATAAAAGCTTTCGAATCGTGTTCCAAGTTTCAACAGCCTTATTTTGTAGGCCACTTGAGAGTTGAGAACATTGAAATAAGTATATATATTCGTGCAGGGTAGATTATTATTTGCATCTTAGTTTAAAGTGTCACGTCCATATATCATTGGTCTCCACAGACGTGGCATGCCCATTTTCCGTTTTTGTTTTCCTTGTCAACCATTAGTTCTTTTTTTTTTTTGAAGCTTCTCACACAAAGATTCGAGAAAGCGTAGGCCTTTTATTTTGTCATGGTTATCATGTATTGAGTGCACATAATGTTGATCTCAAGCCATTCAATATATAAGATAGAATGTTATGCTACCTCCCTTTCTTAACAAGTCCTTGGTATAAGATATCGTAACTAGTGTGGCTTCTTATTATTTTGTTATAAGATGTATTTTGGGCCATAATATAGAGCATTTTAATTCACAGGAAAAAAATGACAGTTATTTTCCCCACTTATAACTTATTTGAAAAGGGATAGAATATTATCACTATCAATTTTGGTCATTATTTTTTTTTTATCGTCAGATCAGAATCTCATATTTTTATCATTTCTCTCTTCTATTGAAATTCTGATCTGATGGGGAAAAAATTGTAATAACATTGGTAGTGACAATATCATATTCCATTGAAAAACTAAAAAAATAAGTATTAATTATCTTATAGGAGCAAGTGATTTGTATTTTGGATCAAACAATTTTTCTAGAAGCCTTTATTGTGGACTAGAGGGAGTATTATTCTTTATAAAACAAACCAGATATTTCCCACTTAACAAATTAGTGCGCTTTGTTATTAATTTCACCAATCAAAAGGGCAACGTAATAAAAGCCCATAGCCGGAAAGTAAACCTCAAGAAACCCGAAAACAGTGGAGGTACGACTAAAAGTTAATGCGGACGGAGCAAGAATTAAGGATCGGAACAATTACTCACGGAGATTGGTAATAAGGCGAACATTTATTTTAAAACAGTCAAAGGAACTTTTGATTGACCCGAGAAAAATTTAGCAGGAAAATGTCTATTTTTCGGAAATTTTCATTATAAGCCTCAGACTTCAGAGCCCTTTTGAATTTACTCACTCTGGTGTATCTTATAAGTTCTTAATATAAGGAACACATACCTTTTGTTTAAAATTTTAAACTAGTTTTTTCATTTTTGCTTCAATTAAATATATGTTATTTCTTATTTCTGCAATAATTTTTCACCTATTATCTCTTATCTACCTAGTTATAAGTTAAAGTATACTTGGTAAAAAAAAAAAAAGTGCATATTTTAGATATTTATTATTTTTAACTAACATTTGAACAACTTAATTTTGTGACCCTTAGAACGAGGTCTTGAAACTTGAATCCATCTTAGGGTCATGGCAGCCCCCGATTGTACATTCAGAATTTGCTCGAAACTTGTGAGCTCTAAGGCCTCTTTGGTCATTTTCCGGGCAACCGCGGCAGGATATTTCTCCTTCAAGCATCATTTTTTTAGAAGGTTAAGGTCACGTTTGCCTTGAATGTATTTGCACAAGAACTGTATAGGCATACATTTTTTTTACACTCAATATCCCCGGAGGTGTTCAAAACGAGCCATATTGCCTTACTGTTAAAAAGTATTAATCATTAACATTAGGTTTTTAACAATCAATATTATTTTTTAATAAGAGCAGATTAAACTCCTTTTTTAATGCCTCTAAGGCGATTAAGACTTTAAAAAAACTTCCAAATGCCTATATCTCCTTCACAAACACTTGAAGGAAAAAAAAAATGACGATTAACCCTTTTTTAAATTTAGAATGGTATCCCTTATTGTGCTCCATAATAATCATTTTGGGCATCAAAATATATTAAAAATAAGTATGTGTTATAAAGTGATCAAGAAATTCATCACCTTCAACAAAACATTGCCAAAAACTCTCCACGGTCCTAATTATAGGAACACTTTTGTAGTATAATTTACATTACAAAACTATTCTTATAATTAGGACCGGAGATAGTAAAACAAGCCATTTGGCCATTTTTTGTCCACAAGGCAGCCATAAAACAGCTCGGTCTGTTCAATTTCAAGTCCTCTTGACAATGATTTACACATTTAATACCTTTTGAAATTTGCCACTTATTTCATCCAAATCAACCACATTTCTTTCTTCCATCTTCAATTTGCTGAGTTCCGAATTTAGTTGAGCAAGCCGCTGCTGTAGTTTTTCTCCCCCATCAGGTAATCTAGAAATCATCGCCTGCATTGGTATATACAGGAGGGAAGCATAAATTATGAACTGTTTTATTGTAAAGTTCATAATGTCAAGATCACACAAGTAGCCAACCCTTTAAGAACAGTAAGAATACCTTATTTGCCAGTGTTTGAGAAATCCGTTTGATTTTATCCTTGATTTCAGACTCAGTCCATTTACCAGCACTATTTGGGGAAGAACCTTTTTTGCTCACTTTGACTTCCTTTGGGTTAAAAGCAAACTCAGCTCTGACCAGATAAAAAAGTAAACAAGGTCAGGTCGTAAATAAAATGAAAATAAAAAGGTTGGGATGGGGGTGGGATAGATCTAACAGCCAAGTGATGATAGCATCATTACGCATCAACAGGACGTTCAAGGGAAGTAGATGCTGAAGTTCCAAAATATCTGTTCCCATGATTCCTACCAAAAACAAAAAGGACCAATGTAGCATTGGTTAGCTAGGCAGCTGGTTAATACTAACACAATCGTCCAAAAAGAAGCCTTTTCAAAAAATAATCTTCCTCACATTTTCAATATTACATTATCCATAATCCATCAAGAAAAATGAAATCATGACATCCAAATGCATTAGGAAAATTTCAGCATTACATCTTGTGTGAAGAACCATATGGGAGGCGGGAAAAAAAATCTCAGTAACCAGGAACTGTTACCTTGACACTTCATCCTCAGGTGCATCTTGAACTGGTGCTGTTTTGGAGAAGAGTAAACTGTGGTGACTAACACCAGCTATACCTTGGCTTTTCAAGAACTCTATGTGGGCTTTAAAAGAGTCATCCCTGAACAACACAAATAAGTCAAAAATCAGAAACTTACGTGCAATTATGAGTTATTTTTATCCCATTCATTGAACACCAAATAGGCTGCTAAAGACTAAAAGTTCAACTTATAAATTATCATTTGATTTCATTTGATTTAACCCACACAAAAGCACCTAATCTATCTCATTTATTTATACATTTAAGTAGCCTGAAAAGAATTGCACATTAGGGTTCAAGCAGCAAAACATCAATAATCCATGAACCACCATGAAAAGACAAGCATTTGGAAAGTTTAACAAACAAAAGGGAAGTGTGCATTGTGCAAGTATGCTTACACTGTATCTTCGCAAGCATGCTCCTCCTCTAATTGCTTCTGAGTAACAGACACATCAAAACCTTCCTTGGGGAGGCTGAAAAGCTCTCTGAGATCCTGATAAGGATGAATGAAAAATTACCACAATACATCACACGCTTGTCAAAGACGTTGCCAACATACCTTAAGAAACAATTAAAATTCTGCTAACACTCGTACCTGCTGGCTGAAGTACCGAATTTGTTCTTTATGCTCGGTTGCTGTTTTAAACAACCCCCCCTTGTATACCTGAAAAATCACGTAATTCCAGCGTCATGGGTTTAATCAAAATCTGAACCAGAGAACAACAAGAAAATGAATTTCTCTCAAACTAAATCTGAAGTAATAGAGTTTTCTGTCTCCTTTATTACTTTATCAAGAAAATATGTCGAAATTTACCTGCTTCCTGTATATCTTTTCTTCAACAGTTCCGCTTGTCATTAGTCTATATACAAGAACATCTTTATTTTGGCCAATACGATATGCACGGTCAACACTTTGGTTATCCGTACTGCCAAGAAATAAATTGTAGAGACAACTATAATTAGATCTTGAAAGCATCATTTCAATGTGCTTTTCCTTGGGAAGAACAATATGTAAATTGGGGAGAATCAATAATTTCTGACCCCAATATGCTCACAAATTCCGTCCAAACATTTACAAACAAGACTAGAATAAGTATATTAAAAGATCATCGCAAAATGAAAAAGAAATGACCTATGATCAAATACAGTTTCTAGAAACAAGAATACAAACTCAAAGTAAATGACACAGAACCAAATGTACAATAGTCATACCGGATTAACGAGATGGATCTTACTTTGTTAATAAATCAATATCAAATTCTATAACAAGTTACACATTTCATAAGTCATGAAACGTGTTCATTTCTCAAATTCTATACATTGCACAACAAATCGTGTCTATATCTACTCCCTTGGTCTTTAATATGAGACATATTTATCTAATTTGATTAAATTAAAAAAGCTAGTTAAATTAGTTAAAATGATGTGCATTTTCTATAATACCTTGGTCACATTCTTTAATTCCGTCCTCCCCTCTCCTCCTTGACTAATGTTGAGAGAGCATCAATACAGGTAAATTAGGAAAAGTTTAACAAATATGAAAATTTTGTTTTATATTTAGGGTCAAAATCAACTCTCCAAATATGTCTAATATTAAGGATTGGAGGGAGTATAATAAAATCTATAACCAGCTAATCATAAAAACAGTGCAGCTCACTCTTCAAACTCAGTACACAACATTAGCCCAATATCTAGTTCTATTTATTGAGCTACTGTTCGTGTTACAAAGAACCAAAATAGCAGCAGCAGTGACTAATTCAATATTTCACAAAACCTCTATCTATCTGAACACAGTTTCCATTCTTATAACCCTATGAAAGAATTCAGGACATGAAAAATCCACCCTAATTTTTGAAGACTACTTTGATAGAAACAAAATCATAAAAATTGAGTACAAGAATAAAAGTTTTAAGCATTGTATCAATTAAAAACTATGAAAACTCAACAACAATACTCGTTTTAGCAACATCTTCCAATATTTTTACAGAATAATTAAATAAAATGAAGTTATAATTCTGATTTCAATGATTATACACTGAATAGATTACTAAAATCATAATCAAAGGAAATATTAACAATCAGAAGTTAGAGATAGAAATGCTTAAAACACCTTGGGTTCCAAGCAGGATCAACTACAATCACACGATCTGCCTTAGTAAGTGTCAACCCCAAACCGCCAACTTGAGATGTCAGAAGGAATATGGGAGCTGTAGAACCATCTTGGAAATCCTGACATTTAAAAAAAATAAAAATAGCACTTAAATAAGAAGATTTCAGAATAATCCTTTTTGTCGCAATACAAAATACTTACATTAACAATCTTTATTCTATCACTAGCTTTTGTTGTTCCATCAATTCGTACAAATTCATAACCTTTGAACGTTATAGATTCCTGTAAGATATATTAGTCAGATTTATATTAACAATAGAATGAGATAAAATAAATTACTGGTGCAAAAACATAAGAAAATTTTTGTTTGATTCTAAAAAGGCATGGAAGAGAAGCCTTTGGAAAACTATAGAATCAGAATCTGAACTATATTCCTCTAGAGCTACGAGAATCTCCATGAAACATGTAATGTCACTTATAGTTATAACTTCAAACTTCAAAGACATGCATGCATATGCACTCTTATAGACTAGTACAGACAAGGACAAGTACACATAAAAGATTGATCTAACAACATAAGACAGAAAGAACACATTAAGGAGTTAATATAGTAGAAATGACTTCATAATTTCAATTATTCGCCATAACCAATCCCACATCAACACTATTTTCCATTATGGCTTTCATCGTTCACCTGCTATAAGTCACAATAGGCAGTGGCATCTTATCAATTCCAAGTCATAACAAATAAATCTACGCAACTGACATAAAATATATTGGCAACGATTGCCTTAGTAAGTTCAGATACGGCAAATACCCTAAATCCTTGGCTCTTCTAGAGTTCATGGAGAACCAATTGTAATAAGCATAGCAAACCAAAAAGGGGGAAAAAAATCTGAACTAACCTGAATAAGATTAAGCATCTTGCGAGTTTGAGAAAAAATAAGCACATGATGTCCTTGTGGGATCAAGTTATCCTTAAAATATCACATAATGTATACGTCATATTATGTATTACATAATATATAAGTCATATTATATTAAAATATCAATTTCTTGGATATTACACACCAATAATGACATTATGAAAGACATTTTGCACGATACATCATGCTCAGCCTTGAACTTGTCCGCGTCAGCAACGTCAGCTATGTGCATTGCCAATTTCTCCGCAACGTTAACCTCTTCTGGCTTTAACATTGAGTCCAACCCTTCCAACACATCCTCAGCTGCCCGCTTAGTCAACAAAAGCGGATGATCACAGATTTTCTTCAAAATCTAGTTCATTCAAACAAATAGTTTTTATAATTAATTTTAAAAGGAAAGATATTTGGTAAAACAAAATTGTAGGAAAAAATTATAACACGTGAAAAGCAGATCTACAACGGTTAGAACATTATTAAGAAGGGAAGTGTAGTAAATATTAATTAATAAAAATCACCGTAAGTGCAGCAAGCGGTGAGCCATCAAATGCTGAAAGAACAATCTCACTCTTTAGAAACGCTTCATAAAGATATCTCTACATGAGGCAGGAAACAGACTATAAATTAAAAAAAATAAAATAAAAAATCAATTTAAACTTGTGCCTTTTAGAGTAAGAAACACATAAAATTGCATCTAACCTGAATACTAGTCAATCTTAGCCACACGATAATCTCCTGTTTCTGAGAGAGTTTCAATGTTGAATTCTTGTCATCTTGACTAAAAACCTCACTCTTTAGGCGTCTTAAAAAGTAAGGCTGAATGCGATCTCTAAGCATCTGATAAGAAACAACCAATAATCTCACTTGGGTCATTAAAAGAAATTTGATTTTAATTGGTTAATTGAGAATTGATAAAGGAGGGATGAGGAATACACATGTTACATGAGATGCACGCACACAAGGAAATACATTGTATCAAAGGTGAAATCAAAGAAAGGGATAGAAAAGAACACATAAAGCAAACATATTTAATGACTGCAAAGAAACTACAGAAAGACATTGCAACCAACTCATAAAATCAATGAAGATACAAGTTAGATGTTTAATCAGCAGAGATAGTTAGCTTATCATGTTCTAATAGTATCTTCTCGCAATTTAAAGCATACAACTAAATTAAATATCATGAACAGGGATTCTGAATGGTTAGTTTTACATGATCATATACGAAGAGTGCATTAAATGTCAAGTAATATTTGGAATACTTTATAACCTTACAGCAGTATACAGATTTAGAGCAATGCCAAATAAATAAATAAGATACATAGGTACATAAAAAAAAGTAATGAAATAGATTTTTAACGATCACAAGATACAAAGAGATAAAAAGAAAGAAAGAAAGAATGGGAGGATATTTAAGGGGAAAATCCAAGGGATACTTAAACATGTTATTCAAATTATCGGTAATGTTAACATTTTTCACTGATAATCAAAATATTAGAACAATAGAATCACAACCTAAACCATTAGAAATCAAATTTTGGAGCGCAAACATTATTACCTTCGCAACAGAAGAACCAACACGCTTGTCTCTCTCAGAAGCTTTTTTGTCATTTCCGCGAAGTATAGCTGACTCATAATTTTCTTTAAACCTGACATAAAATTTTAAGTGTTAAACCCATGATAATGACAAATTAGCAGCATCATAATGCTGCATGAAAAAGATAAATACCATTTCTTATCACCCAGCAACTCAGGGCAGCAGAAATTGAACAAGGCCCACAACTCCTGTTTGAAAGTTTAAGAATGAGAATCACACAACAACAGGTTACCATAATATATACAAAAATTACAAAAACCAAAGCAAATAATACTATCATATACACCAATTACGAAACAAAAAACAATCTTCAAGAAATACCTTTAGATTATTTTGCAATGGTGTGCCACTGATGATTATCCGATGGGCACTTGGTATCTCTAGCAAACTTTTAGCTCTTTGTGTGCTTGGATTCTTTATAAGATGGCCCTAAGGATCAAAGCAATTTGATAAACAAAGATTTAAGCCTTAATTATTTATGAAACTGATAGTGCTGGAGATTCACAAAAAAATTATAAATCATTTCCTAGGACCTATAGCAGAATATTAAGGAAGGGGAAATGATGTGAAAAAGGGATATACCAGCAGTCAAGAGGATTACACCAAAAGGTCCTGGCTGTAAGGGTAAAGAAGGGGTGGACAAGCAGGTATTGGGTGCAGATAGAGTGTAGGCAGTGTATTTTATAACTTTTTTGTTTTAAATCCTCCATTTTGGGCAGAGAGGGTGGGAGTTCAGCCTTTTTGTGAATAAAATGAGTTCGAGTGAACAGGTATGTTCTGTGTTGTGTATTTTATGTTGTTCCTTGTAGTCTATAACAGTTATTTGATCGTAATGTCTGCCTTTGGCTGTATGAGGGAGATGGAATTTGTTTGAATAATTATTTCCCTTGTAATCCAACTTTACTATTGAGTATAAGTATTGGTAGTCCCATGTTTGTTGTCATTTCTGGAATTAGCTTGTGATAAGCTTATTTTTGGGCTCTATCAGATACATTCTGCAAAGTTGTATTTGCTAAAATTTAGAATTAAAAAAAAAAAGGCAGAATTTGAGGTAGATGGTGACCACCACAAACTGAGCTTTCTATACCTTATATGCAAAAATAAAATTCTGACAACTACGTTTTTTGTCCAGAAGACCTAAGTTTCCCTCATTTCATTACAAAATGAAAGATAACTAGATAACCTCTACAATCAAGAATTGAATACTCACGGACATTTTATAGAGAAAAAAAGTTCAATAATAGGCACAAACATGTCTAGGGATAAATAGAACCATGCACAGGAAAAGAGAATGCACAGTAAAAGTCAAACCTAAATTATGAAAACTGAACTTTAGTTGGGCTTCAAAATAAGTAGACTCATTCTTACCTCATCAAGGATCATATAATCCCATATGGGGCCGTCTTCACTTTCCTCATCATCAGATACATAATTCCCCCGTAATGATTTAGAATTATTGCGAACAATATCATATGTTGTAAGAAGCACACCTTTATCCTAAATGGTAATACAAGCAAATAAGACTGATTGCATTAAATTTGTAAAACTTAGGATTATAATAGTGTATCAAAGTGAGTAAACTTTCAGAATCAAATAAATTTGAAACACTAAAGTTTAAACTAACACTTAAGTACCACCATAACTCTTTTAGAAAGGAAAACACATCGCAACCATAGACAACCACAATTGCCAAACATGAAGCTCATTTTCAATTTGACATGTAAAACGTTTCCTTTCCTTTTTTATATTAAAACTTATAATGCAGGAGTATAAATTTAATTTTCTGTATAATATAACTTCAGTTAAACATGTAGAATAAGCTACGACTAGTACCTGGAGTATGTATTGAAGTTCATAATCTCGGAGTTTAGTACAAGTTCCAAAGTATCTGCAGCAATTACAAGGTGAATTTTGCAATATCAGAGACATGTTTGTGGCTGTCCGAGTAGATAAATTCAAATAAATAGAGTCAGACGCACTCCCTTGTCTTCTCAGAAAGACCAACAACAGATAATTCTTTGATCCAATGTGGAAGTAGGGTTTTTGGTGCCACCACCAATGCCCTTTTAATCAAACGTGAATTGAATAAACCAGCTAAAAAACTACAAATCTGCAAGAGAAACCCAATATTCATAATATGTACCACAGATATTGCGAAATAATTGCCAAGTGTTCACTACTTACCTGCATAGTTTTCCCTAGACCCATGTCATCCCCCAGGATTCCACCCTTACCCTGACAATGCAGACACCAGAGCCACTTCAAACCATCACGCTGATGTGGATACAACATTTTGGCAATTTTGCCTGGCAACTTGTATGTGGAATGTGGGCCATTCAAAGTTATAGAATTATCATTCGAGTCAAAATGATCGAGCACTTCGACAGAATCGCCCGAATCATCTTCTACATGTTCAATGCCTCCAGTAGCACCCTTAGATGCATCAGATGAACTGTCGCATGGGTCATGTTGAGCTGAAAATGAAGAATCTGCACTGGCATAATCATTATTCTTATCTGCCGTAGTTTCATTTCCTACAACAAATGCTGAACAATTTTCAAGTGTATGTGCTGATTTCACTACCCGCTTCTTCTCAATTGACATAACATCAAACTTCGAGCTCAACTCATCTAATATGTCCCTAATTTCACTCCTACCCTGACTCTTCTCAATCCCAGTCGCCTTTTTCGTCGGCAAAGGGGGTGAATCAAGATCCACAAGGTCAGAAACCTCCGAGTCATCTAGCGCCACCATTTTATCAGTATTATCATTCTCTGCGTATGAAACCTTGCATAGGCGACGCCGGCCTTCCATTTTGACCTTAGTCTTCTTTTCCACTTCTGAAACTCACGCATGAGTCACTTCAGTTTCTTGTGATATACAAGAACACTACGGGGACAATTGAAAAATAAACAAAGCGTACTTACTGTGGGTATCAGAGTCGGAAGCTTCTTTGGTCTGGGGAATATTGTTATTTTCCTTCGTCGAGACTGTACAGAGACGATGTCGACCATCATCTACCTTGACGGGCTGTTTGTCTTCCACAGAGCATAGCTCTATAAGAAGACAATCGCATCAGATTAACGAGGTCAAAAATAAAAAATAAAATCCATAACAGAGACATGGAGGGATACCAATAGGAGAATCAAAGTCGGTAATCGCAGAAAATCGAGGGATGCTAGCATCTTCCTCGTCCCTGAATAAAGCTTTTCCCTGCTGCTGCCTTGAGCCTTTGAGTATTGTCGGGGACGATTCGTTCTCATCATCTGCGAAAACGAAGGGAAAATAAATCAAGCAAACTATAGTTCGCCCTAGAAGAAATAGCAGAACATAAGATAGATTTTTTAAAAAGGTACCAGATAGCTCTGAGTAGGGTTTCGGAGGAGCGGAAAGGTCTTGGAGGAACCGATAATGGCTATCGTTGAGGCTTACTGGTTTCTTGCCACTTTTGCCAGCCATATTCGAATCGATGAATAAAAGGAGAGGTATCGTAGTGAAGGAAGTATATGATGAGAGTGAAAATGGAGTATTAGGATTCAGGAGGCTATTTCGCTAGGATCAATCAACGGTCCTCAGCTTCCCGCTTTGAATGCAATATTTGAATTTGAGATGAACATTGAAAAATGGGAATCTCACACAACGAAAACAAATTTGATAATAAAGGTTGGATTAGTGAGAAGGAGCTTGCTCGGAGAGCATATAATATAAAGGCATGAGTTCAAATCTCATGGCTTATTATAAGATTGTTTTGATTGGCCGGTGATAACAAAGGATTGTATTAAATACGTGTTTTGTAGATTTAACTGCTTTGTTAAAAAACCTTTTTTTATAAACTGAGATAAAATTTATCTCACATACTTATTTCATAAATTATAATAATTATTTTCTAAAAACTATTTATAAAATATGAATATGTTTTTAAGGACAAGTCATTCAGTTTTTATACTACATAAATGTTTCAAAACAACATTTCCTTTCAGGATCTAACAGTATTGCTACCTCAAGGGACAAAATCTAACTCTATTAATATGGAACATTGAAAATTATCTTTGTTTATCTGTTTTTGACAGGGTTTACAAGGTTGATAGTATTATGTTGTATGACTTTTTTTACTTTCAATAATATTTTATACTTATCAAAAAAAAAAAAAAACTCATAAACTTCTAAAATCCAACTTACCTAATTTTTTTTTTTTTAATAAAAGAAGGAAAAGAAACAATCCTAAATATGTGCTGCAGCTTTTCCCATATCATGGACCCATTTTGTGGGGGAAATAGTAGCCCAATAAAAGCTGCATTATTTATATTTTGGATGCCACATTCAATTATAAATTTTATGGAAAAAGTGTTTTTCCATAATTAAAAGGGGGGGAATGTTGCGTTATTGATTGAGTTGGGATATTAATAAAAACTATTAAAATATAAAGCTCCTCTCAAAAATAGATAAATTCACCAAAACACGATTGACCAAAAGACTTCACCAAAGGCGTAATTAACTAATTATAAATTTGGCTGTGACCCTTGTAGGTTTTTAAACAAAAACTAGTTAATCTAAATAATTAAATAAAAATCAAAAGAAAAACGAGTGATATAACATTTAACAAAATGTTTAATAGAAAATACTGATAAAATCAGAAGTAAATATTCCAAGGGACCAAAGAGTGTTTGGACTTTGGATTAACTTCTTAAAAAATTGGTAAAAGTAATTTTAGAATATGGAAAAAGTGTTTTTGAAATAAATAACAAACTTTCAACTACTATCTCTGATCTTTATTATAAGACACTAACTAATTTTTCTCACAAACTAATAAAAGTAGTTAAAGTCAATAAGTTGTTCTAGAATCCAAGTAATTTCCAATATTACCCTTACTAATTGTACTAAATTCTAATATTATATTAATTATTACTTTCACCCATTATCTTTATTAATTATGAGCAGACATGGAAAAAAATAATTAATGCTCATTGGAAATAAACAAGTGCCTTATAAAAAGGACTAAATAAACTTGCTAATTTGTGTCTTATAATAAAAACCAGAAGGAATAGTATCGTTTGAAAATATTATTATTTACACCTGATGCACAGCCAAATTCAATAGTTATAAAGATATTTATTGTTATGTTTAAAAAGAATAACATTCAGGTCCCGATTAAGGAAAATAATCCATTTACAGGTCCTAAAAGTTGTTAATGATAATTATTGCACTTGTTAATCTTCTCCATTCACTTGTCAATGCAGACTTTTCTAATATTATTTTTCTTTGTTGTGACGTCAATGTCATTCTCCCTTTTCTTTATAAGAGATGCGTCCTTAAGAATTCAGCATGCACTTAAATACATTCCATGGTTAATAGAAATGAATAGAAAATTTTCTTAAGCCCAGAAAGGATAGAAGGTCATCATATACTGTGTGTATCTCTCTTTTTATCTGGTATTTGGTAATGTTGACATTTTATTAATATCATTTTGTTTATTATAAAACAAAAGATGCGTATCTCTCTTTTAACATAATTAAAATTAATTGAACTCACCCCTTATAAATGATTATATAGACTTTTAACATATTTTTTCCCACCATGAGTCCATAACTATTAGAATGGATAATGAGTTCCAACCTGATAGCAAAAAGCTCATTTATAATTTACCCCAAAAAAAAAAAAAAGCTCATTTATAAGTGAGATATCGTGCGTTTGATACCTACTCAGCTTTTTTAGCAAAAAAGAAAAAGATAAAAAAGAAACCTACTTTTGAAAAAATGTTGTCTCTCAGAATATATACTAACATAATATTAATAGCTACTAATTCAACACCTTCAACGAAAATACTTGTGGATTAGCTACTCGGAGAATCATGGTTTCATCTTTCATCCTCCATCAAATAATTTTAGAAATCGTCACCTGCATAGGTTTATAACATAATTCATTAATTCCATTGAGATGTGACTAATAATAATTGAAATAACTACAATTTAAAGTGATAAAAATTATGTTAGGCATCACAAATATATAAGCAAATCAATTTCAAAATAGTTTGTCTCTGATTATAGATAAGCAAATCAAATATGACACTAATTTAATATTAGTTTATCTTAAAATTTTTTAGGGAAGACAAAAGGAGGGAGGGAGGGGAGAGAAATTTTTTTAATCTCATATTGATCAAATTGTCTATGAAACATTTTCAATATTTCAAAAATACATTTTCAACAAAAAAAATATATTCTTCTCATTAATAATAATTTGGTTAATATCCTCCCTCCCCTCTCATTCCCTCCCATCAAAGTTCAAAGGAGTTATGCCCCGGCTCATAGGTCCTGAACAATGTAGTTTTATTGCCAATAGATCTAGTTGTGACAACGTCATCATTGCCCAAGAGATAATTCTCTCTATGAAGATGAAGGGCAAGAAAAAGGATTTGTAGCCATCAAAATCGATATGGAAAAAGCATTTGATAGACTTGACTGGGGATTTATAAGAAACACTCTCACATGCTTGGGGTTGGACATTAAATTTGTTGATTTCATCATGGCCTGTATCTCCACCTCATCCATGTCTATTCTCTGGAATGGTGACGAAAGCCCGCCCTTTTCCCCTTCCAGAGGGGTTAGACAAGGGGACCCTCTTAGCCCATATATCTTTGTTCTTTGCATGGAGCGGCTTGGTCATCTCATTAAGGCTGAATGTGAGGCCCGGCAATGGAAGCCGTTCACTTTCAAAAGAGGGAGCCCCAGTATCTCTCATTTGTTTTTTGCTGATGATCTCTTCCTTTTTGTTGAGGCTTCTACTAGTCAAATGGCCGATATTCGCAATGTGATGCAGAGTTTTTGTGAAGTCTCTGGACACCGGATTAACTTAGCAAAATCTCGTATGTTTTGCTCCAAAAACGTCAATTTTAACAGAGCTCTTGAGCTAAGTCAGCTTCTCAGCATTGGAATTACTCATTATCTAGGGAAATATTTGGGGGTGCCGATTATTCACAAGAGAGTTACGAAATCTACTTATCACCCTATTGTGCAAAAGGCGCGTGAGAAGCTGTCCACGTGGAAAAGTAAATTTTTAACAATAGCTGGTCGTTCTGTTCTGATCAAATCTGTATTATCATCTCTGCCCAGCTATTGTATGCAATCAACCCTCCTACCTATCTGTACTATCAATGAGCTTGATAGGATCTCCAGGAACTTCCTTTGGTCTCAGGAAGAGGACTTGAAAAAAATGCATCTTATTGCTTGGGACAAAATCACTAAAGCTAAAAAGCAGGGGGGCTTGGCTTCAAAAATCTCCGGCAGCAAAATAAGGCTTTCATTATGAAGATTTGTTGGAATCTATTGACAAACAAGGATGTTTTGTGGGCTCGGTGCCTGTAACATCCTGAATTTTGAATCTAATATCTTGAACATAAACCTATTTTGGGAAGACTAGTAGGCTCTATTTTCAGAAAGTGATAAATTTGAAATTAGTATTTTGTGGGAACCGTGAATAGTATTTACTATTCACGTATACATTTTTACTATTTACAAATACGTATTTACTATTTAAAAATACGGTATTTACTATTTATAAATACGTACTCATTATTTGAAAATACGTAGGACCCACGCCAAATAATTTTCCCACCAGCAGCCTTTCCCTCGTGGTGCGCCTCGTGGGAATTTTAAATTCCGCGGGACCCACATACTTTTTTATAATTTATTTAAAAAAAAAAAAAGGAAGGAAGGAACCACGAGGAGCACCTCGTGCTCTTTTTTTTTATATTTTTATAATTTTATAAAAATTACGCCTAATGACCCATTTTCCAACTATAAATAGACCTTCCATTTCATTTCATTCTTCACAACTTCTAAGAGCCTTAGAGAGAGGTAGAGAGAGAGAGAGAGTAGAGAGATATTTGCTTGAGAGTTATAATAGCTGGTTGGTGATTCGGGTATTAGCAAGTAACAGGTAACTCTGAATATTCTTCCTTATACTTGTGAATTATGTATGATTATAAATTTGTTTGTTTACTATTTTGGCAAGAATATTTAGAAAATATTTATGGTTTTAAGATCTGGTGTGGGAACTTTGACTTACAAATCTGTAGAGGTACTATTTAAACGTACGTTACTATTCACGTATACCGTATTTACTATTCATGTTACTATTCACGTATACCGTATTTACTATTCATATTACTATTCACGTATACCGTATTTACTACTTATTTTACTATTCATGTATATACCGTATTTTACTATTCATAAATACGCATATCAATGTATATAATGGTATAATAATGCATTATTTTTTTAGTAAATACATTCATCATGGCGGTTGTATTGTGATGGGTGGAGTAAGGAGGGAATTGAATGATAAGAATTGTTTATGCCACCACTCGGTGCACAGTGGATGGTACTTTTCAGGGCCCCATCTTCCATGTTTTCCTCTGGCCGGGATTTCATTGGAGATGTGGGACATGTGACACCTCCTTAGTTGTTATTTTAAAGGAGGGGAGCCATAGTCCAGATTTAAGCTCTATACCTTTGGCCGGGTGTATCTTAAGTTTTGGTGAGCTTGAAACCATCCAGTCAAATGAATGAGTTTCTATTGGACTATATGTTAGCCTATGGTTCCAGTCAGCGGTATACGGTTGGAAGGGGATATAAGGGAGGCTGCATACTGCATAGTGCATTTCTGAATTATTCAATAAAGAATGATGAGTATTTTGTAAAGGCATTTGTTGTGAACAACGGTATATCTAAAAATATCTGAGTATATTAAATTCACATTATTTATTCTTGTCATATGTAATTTGCTCGTGTAAGGTAGAAATATTCAGTAGTTACTGAGACGTGGAATCTCATCCCATATTAACATTTTTCAGGTGATTATTCTAGTAGAGAGCAAGGGAAGGCACCTATGGAGTGAGCTCTGGAAGCTCTTTTGATCTCCAATAGATTGTTATGTTATTATATTTGCCATGAACCTAAGACTTCCGTTTTGTACTGAACTCTGAAATATTTTCTGAAATTTATTCTGATTATGTATTACGGGTTTTTGTTCAAAATGGTTACGTTGTAAGAAGATTTGGATATTGTTAAACCTTTTGAAGGAATTTTTAATATTTTGATCGAGTTTTTGGGTATTAAAATTGTGGTGTTACAGTGCCTCTGGTCTAAATACAATTGTGGTCAATCCCTTGTGCCCAAAGTTTCTAAAAAGAGCAACTCTTCTTCGGTTTGGAAAGCAATTGTTCAAGTCTGGGATAAGTTTCTTGTTGGGGTTGGGAGAAAGGTTAAAAGTGGGACTGAAACCAAGTTCTGGCATGATCTCTGGCTTCCTCTTGACTGCCCTCTCATATCCTTTGCCTGTGACCCATCTTTAGTTAACTAAGATGACACGGTTAGAGACCATATTATGACAAATGGAAGA
Source organism: Acacia crassicarpa (assembly GCA_034222035.1). Lineage (NCBI taxonomy): Eukaryota > Viridiplantae > Streptophyta > Magnoliopsida > Fabales > Fabaceae > Acacia > Acacia crassicarpa. The sequence goes on from JAWXYG010000008.1 coordinate 8,554,655, forward strand.
TGGAACACTATTAATTGGAGGGGCATCCTTCCTTCTGCAATCATAAACGCTATCTCTAAAACGCAGCCTCCCTCTAATAGGGTCCCAGATTGTTTTACTTGGTGAGCTGCTAAAGAAGGGTCCTTTTCTGTTAAATATGCTTACCTCTACCTTTCGGATAGAGATCAAGTCGGTACTAACACCTTCTGGACACTTATGTGGAAATGGCAACTTCCGGAGAAAGTTAAAATGTTCATGTGGCATGTGGGTCATGAAAGGTTGGTCACTAACTCTATCAGAGCCAGAAGAGGCCTCATGAACGATAATCGTTGCCCTTTCTGTTGTAATACTGAGGAAAATGTAATTCATGTAATCAAGGACTGTGAGAGAGCAAAGGTCTTGTGGAAGCAAATTTTAATGCTTAACTTCTTTTCTCAGTTTTTCACAGGTAACTTGCAGGTTTGGCTTAGATGGAACACCAATCACAATCCTGGAAAAGGACGTTTTCACAACTTTGCCTGGCCAAGAACCTTTAGCCTTGTGTGCTGGATTCTGTGGACGACCAGATGCAAATTCCTTTTTCAAGGAGTAAACGCAGATACCAGGGGGATGCTCCACACTTGCAATTACCTTCTAATGGAAAGTGCATCTAATCAAACACTAACTCATAAAATTTTCCAACTTGGCAGGAATGAGGAAAAGACTTGGACTCCCCCTCCGGTCAACGAGGTCCGTATCGACGTGGATGGCTCGGTGTACCCCCACCATTAGGCAACCTGCGAAGGTGTGATAAGGAACTCTCAAGGCCATTGGTTGATGGGATTCCACAAGTCCCTTGGCCTCTGTACTGTCATCGAGGCTGAGATATGTGCTATCATGCTTGGTTTGAAGATGGGCCATCGAATGGGTTTCCAGGAAATCGTGCTCTACTCCGACTCCCTCGACGCTATCAACATCCTTATGAGGGGCAACTACATAGATCACCCCCTCAAAGATATTATTGGGGAGACCAGAGACCTCCTCTTTGGGGATTGGAATGTCCAACTCCACTACACTCCAATATGCAACATCTCTTGTGCTGACTACATGGCCAAACAGGGTCATGATGCCCCAGCCAATGGTGATGTGGTTTTAGCCCACTTAGTTCCTAGAGGCTATATGGATATGTTTTTGAGGGACAAGCTTGTCTGTTTTGTTAGTCCTACTCATTGATTGATGTATTAAGGTCTAGATCCATGGTCTAGTTCCTTCTTCAAATTCTCAAGTCTAGGCTTGCCTGTATTTCCAGAAAAAAAAAAAAAGTTTGACTCTAGAATAAGTGTTTAACATTCTTCCTGTCCTAAACATAAGATCCAAGCACATGAGTGATCTCCAACATACAAGACCTCAAGAGCTAAGTGTAAGTTTAAATTAATTTTTGGAGAATACTTTTACGATTTATGAGGTAAGTATGTGAGAGAAATTTAATACCCCCTTTGGTCCTTATTATAAGACATCAATTAACAAGTTTATTTGGTCCTTTTTATAAGGCATTTGCTTGTTTCCAATGAACATTAATTATGTTTTTCTATATCTGCCCATAATTAATAAAGGTAGTGAGTGAGAGTAATAATTAATAGAATATTAGAGTTTAGTGTAATTAGTAGGGGCAATATTAGAAATTACTTAGATTCTAGGATAATTTTATTGACTTTAACTACTTTTATTGGTTTATAAAAAAAATGAGTTGATGCTTTATAATAAGGACCAAAGAGAATACTAGCTTACAAAAAAAAAAAAAAGGCATTTGAAACTACGTTTTGCGGTTTGACAAACATGTAGTTGATCAATATTAAGGACATTTTCTGTCAACGGAGAAGTTCCCAATGCCAGCATCTCCACTTGTAGGGGGACTGGCCCACTTGACGGCCTTTTGGAGAACTTTTCAATACAAATGATTAAAAGGGTATAAGTCTTTTTTTTTGGGGACCAAATCACGTATATTAAGGAGAAATAATTAGCTAAATGATTATGAGGTGAATTTTTAACTTTACCCCTTATTTATGATTAGATACCTTCAACTCTTTTTTCTCTCTCTATTTTCATTGGTACAATTAACATGGGCAAAATTGTCACAATCTTATTTATTTGGTCAAAGGGACTTATAAATATAATCTTTTTTTTTTGTCAAAAGAGACTTATAAATAGAAGCAGAGTGGTACTATAGAAAACCATTTTTTTAAATAAATAAATAACTAAACTAATTTTCATGAATTTTTATGCATTAATTATCTAATTCTTATATGTACCAACTAGAGAGGGTATAAAATATGAGTCACGTACGCACCTCAGTATCTTGAAAAGCCTTTTAGCTCTTCAGACCAAAAAAAAGAAAAGCCTTTTAGCTCTACTGATAAGACGAGAGGTGATGCTTTCATTGCTCTTCTGCGGTTGGCACTGCGTATGCTTAATTTGGTCACATGTTGAATTCGGCCTACTTAGCTTGAACAGTAGTCTTTTGCCTTTGATGCTTGTGTTTCCATTCATTGGATTCTTGTGCAAATCGGACATCATTGCACTCCAATTTTCTAGACCACGTGTCCATCATATCACGATTTGCCTACATTATCGCAAACATGCACAAAGATAATCTTGATAGAATCAAACTGTTACATGAAATGTAAAGGGTGGAAACGTAATGCAATATAATAAAAATTACATAGCTTTGTTTGGTATGCTGTTTTTTTAAAAAAGAAAAATGAGAAACAAATGTATTACTATTTAAATTTTATTAATTTAACATAAAAATACATAGAGGACAATGGTGAATGTTTGGTAGGAGGGCTATGCAAGAGATATGGACAAATAATACTCTCTACAGCTCTAAATATAAGTATGACTTGACTTCTTCTTCTTTTTTTTAATGGAAGATTAAAAGAAACTCAATAAGTTATTATTTAATCATATCATATATTATGTATCATTAGATTATATATCAGATTATTTGTTAAACTAATTAGTTTTGAGAAAAAAAATAAAAATACTTTAAAATAATTTAATTAGCTTCCTTAATCTCTTCAAAAAAGTCAAACTCTGTCTTATATTTAGAATTGAAATGAATACTACTTCCGGTCCTAATTATAAGAGCTAGTTGACTTTCGTTGGGGAGATTAAGGAAGCTAAATAAGTTACTTAATCATTTCATATATTGTATATCATTGAATTATATATTAGTTTATTAGTTAAATTAATTAGTTTGAAGAAAAAATAAAAATAAAAATACTTTAAAGTAATTTAGTTAGCTTCCTTAATCTCTCTAAAAAAGTCAACTAGCTCTTATAATTAGGACTGAAAAGAGTATCTTTTTTCATGATCCCCGTTGTTATAATCCCCAGTCATATCTTCTAACAGTGTAGTAATGATACATCTACCTCAAGGAGTCAACATTACAAAATATAATCCTCTTTTACATTACATACACAGCCACGAAATCATATTTAACCTTTTAGATCGACCAGGAATCATTGCATGATGAAATATGAACCATTTACATAAAATTTGAATAGATCAAATTAGAAGTTTAGAACTTATAGTTTTATATAATAAAATTATTTTTTTACAAAGTGATATTGGAAAATTATTTTATTTTAGCTGCATAAATTAAAATAAAATTTTATAAAAGAAATAATAATATCAAATTTGAACTGCACATATTAGGTAAACTCATTCTGCCATGTTTTGCTTTAACCAAATAGGGGCAACAAATGATAAGGCAATAAAATGAAGATTATAATGGAAACATAAAAGTGAGGTATTTAATATATGAAGTTGGAATAAGAACACGAAAATACCTTCCGGGCGAATGGTTCAGATAATTGACCCAAACTATTTGGGGAAGAACTCTTACTTCTCAATTTGGCTCTCTTTGAATAAAGAGCAGACTCAGTTCTGACCAAAAAAAAAAAACCATGAAATGGTCATATCACAATAAAAAAAAAATTTAAAAAAAGGAAGACAAATACATGGATACTACTCATATTTGAAAGCAAATTTTTTTTTTTAATATATACATAGAGTTGGTATAATGGTGTAACCCCTCGTCATATCTCTCTAGGTTTTGAGTTTGAGTCTCAGAAGAGACACTTGTGTTGCAGCCATAAATCTCGAACAAGACAACGGATAATAATTAAAAAATATTTTTTAAAAGGGGGAAAAAAAAGTTACATCCAGGCTGGGAAATTTGAGCAACACCTCTTGCCTGATAGAATCATATATAAAGAAAAATTTGAATAAGCATGAAACATTACCTTGTTGCTTCATAATTCTCAGGGTCATCTTCATCATCTGATGCTTCTATGGAGAGAAGTTCATTGTGGTGAGTAACTCCAGCTATGCCTAGACTTCTCAAGAAATCTATATGTTCTTTAAAAGACTCATCCCTAAACAAACACAAATACTAAGTCAGCAACAACAGAATAACATTCCACCTATTACTTAGTTTATCCCACTTCTCCAGCATTCATGTAGTGACTCTGTTTCAATTAGCTTTTAGAAAATATGGCTTCTAAGAAAAAAAAAACTGATAAAAGTAATTTTGGAGGAAAAAAGCAGGAAAAAATAGCTTTAGGAAATCCATTATTTTCTTTGTTTTAACTTTTTAGAAGTGCTTTTAAATGTTCGAAATGAGTAAGTATGTGAAGAAGTGTTTAGGCGGCTTAACCAAAACCACAGTTTTGATGGTTAAAACCTATTTTGGGTTTTGGCCCATTGTTTAGCTAATCTATTTTTAAAATCATGGTTTAGACAAATAGTTTCAAAAACCAATCCAAACACAACAGTATTAAATTTAAAATATATAATTGACCTTTCATTGAATTTTATAATCATCAAATAATAGCTTAATCTATCTCATTTATACATTAAAACTAGTTAATGCTCAAATCCATGTAGGCATGAGAAAACAAATGCAGTCAAAAGGTTGAAACTCATACATTGTCTCTTTTTTTTTTTTTTGGTCAAAATACATTGTCTCTTCCCAATCATACTTCTTCTCTAATTGCTGTTGGGTGACAGATACATCAAAGCCTTTTTTGGGGGGAGTGAAAGGATATCTGTGATCCTAAAAAGAATGACGAAGAAATATATACCTCAGAAACAACATCCTATGAAATATATTAGTTGCCAACATACATACATCATAAACAAATAACACTCGCCAATCACTTTGTGGTTATGAAAGCTCCTTTGTAAGTGGGAGATGGCTTACATTCCAGCTGAAGTGACGAGCTTTTTCTTTATGCTCAGTCCCCGTCTTACACAATCCGTCCTTGAATACCTAGAATCCCAATAATTCTGAGTGTTAAAGGTCAAAGAGCACAACCAAAATCTAAAACATCAGAATATGAAATTCATTCAACTATATACAACAGCTAAAGGGAAAATCCTTTACTTGCTTCCTGTATGCTTTGTCTTCAAGTGTTCCACATGTAATTAGTCTATATGCAACAACTTCTTTCGCTTGACCAACACGACATGCACGATCAACAATCTGGTCATCCGTACTGCCAAGAAATAATATTTATATATGGTCCAGACATTTGTTACATTCTATAATCAACATCTTGAGGAACTTTTCCATGGAGGAACAAAGCTCAAGTCGTTTCCACATGTAATGGCTTGATTAGTTGAAATATGAAATCAGATTCAACAAAAAACAATATTTGAATATACTCCCACCGTTGCTTTTTATAAGAGAGAATTGTTAGAGATGCCCTATTCCCTTTTATAAGATAGATTCAAGGGCTGTCACAAAATTTTGTTAGTAAATTCTCAATTTTACCCTCATTTAATTGGAAAAATTACTCATACCACTATGGAATGAGGGAATTTTTGAACAAAATTCATTTTCTACATGTTTATTGCACCTAACTAATTTTAACTAACTTTTAACGAAATTCGATTAATTATATCTTATAAAATGGCACGGAGGGAGTACTGAATACTTTATTATCAGTTACTAGTCAGAGAAAGAAACTCTTAAGGAAGCACCTTGGGTTCCAATCAGGGTCAGTCACAATCACACGATCTGCTCTAGTTAATGTCAACCCCAAACCGCCAACTTTTGATGACAAAAGAAAAATGGGAGCTACAGCATGTTGTTGGAAATCCTGACATTAAAAGAAAAAACCATAGGTACCAGAGAAAAAAAAAAGAAGCTTTGTTTCATAATACAAAATACTTGCATCAACAATCTTTGTTCTGTCCTCGGCTTTTGTTGTTCCATCAATTCGTGAGAATTTATAACCTTTGGACAATAGGGATTCCTGTAAAACATAACTTTCAACTTCAGATGACAAGAATATTTTTGGGCTCGTTTTTTGATTCAACAGAAGAGTGTCCTTTCAAACTCGTGACTTGATTGGTGAAACTACAATACTCTCACCTTTAAGCCAAAACTTCGAATGGCAGTATTTTGGCCAATTAAATCATTATAATCGTCAAAAAGAAAAAAGAAAAAGGACAACTCAGAGCATAAGGGTCTCTATCAGGTGGGGTCTAAGGAGAGTAAATATGTGTAGCCTTGCCATCAGAAAAAGATAGCCTGTTAATTTGAATACGTGACTTCTAAGTCCCATGGATGTAAAACGGAGAAAAACAGAGAACCAACCTGAATAAGATCAAGCATCTTGAGACTTCCAGAAAAAATAAGTACATGATGCCCCTGTGGAATCAAATTACCCTAGAAAAAGGATGACATAATTATATAGTACACAAACTAGACAATAATATACCAAACTATCAAGTCACTTGAAATTTGGCACCCACCAATAGTGACATTATGAATGATAATTTGCACGAGATTTCATGCTCAACTTTGAAATTGTATGTGTTCCTAACATCTTTCATGCGCAATTCCAACTTATCTACAAGATTAGCCTCTTCTATATGTAGCAGCTTCCTGTATATTCCTTTTGACAGGTCTCGTTTTCTCAACAGGAGAGGATGATCACATATTTTCCTCATAATCTGCTTTCAGTTGAGTAGTTTATAAAATTAACATAAAAATGAAAGATACAACTAAACAAAACTTTTTAAGATTGTGACATAAGATAAATCACATTTACAGAAGAAAGAACACCACTGAGAAAGATACAACATACCTATGTTCCTTTTTATAAGAGACACTTAACCAGATCACATCAAGTTGGTTAAAATTGGTTAGAGACAATAACCAAGTAAAAATTGTAACTTTTTTCTCAAACAAACCTGGGGTAGAGAGTATAAGACAGAAAATAAGAAAATTATTATAATAGAGAGATTTTGTAAGAGAGATAATGTACGTGGTGGAGAAACAGTGTTAGAGCCTAAGTAGGGTTGATGCTTAGGGGCTGTGTAATAATAAATGTATTGATATTAAAATGAGTAATTAAATGGGGTAAAATAGGAAAACAAAATTTAAGTGTCTCTTATAAATAGGAGCAAGCTATAGGTGGTAGTTGTTTTTAACAAAAAAGAACATAGGGAGTAGTAAATAAAGACAATTCACCTTAAGTGCAGCAAATGGTTCTCCATAATCCCATGTTTTATAGTTAACCGTACTCAGAAATTCTTTGTAAAGATGTTGCTACATCGGAAAAGAAAAGACTCAAAGTTTTCAAGGCAGCTTTGATTAAAAAACTTGTGAATGTGAGAATAAATTACAACAAGAAAATGCATCTCACCTGAATATTGGTCAGTCGTAGCCACACAACAATCTCATGTTTGTTGGAAATTTTAGCCCCAACAACCTCACTCTTCGTACGACGTAAAAAGTAAGGTTGAACACGATCTCTGAGCTCCTGATCAGAGAGAGCAATGATCTAAGTTGGGTTGGTATAGGGGTTTCTTTCGAGATAGGGGAATTACATAGGGGCTCCTGATATATATATATATATATATATATATATATATATATATATATATATATATATTTTAAAATACAAGATGAGGCAAGCCGAAGCTTGATAGGAGGAAAAGGGGAAAGACTATACAGATTTAGCCCCAAGTATAAAAAATACAGCCAAAAGCTAGGCAGGACAGACCAATTGGTCCCTCAAAACCATATGAAGACACCCACTTGGAACGGTTGGTAATAGGAGCTCCTGATATTTATTAGTTTCTAGTTTGCTTTAATTTTCTAGTCTATTTCATTTCCAGTGTATAAAAAAAAAAGAGAGAATTTTTTTCTTAATTGATATTGGTTCTCACTTAGAATACAATTGAATTAATTTTTCCACATGGATCGTAATAAAATCAACTAGATTGTGAATGGTATAGATGCAATGGGACTATTATGAGCATAATAATTTTATTTTAATGTTGATAATAAACTTATTCTATCAATTTGTCAATTTCAAACCTTTTCATTTTGTCCATTCAGCCCTATTAAACAAACTATGAGCATTGGGACTAATGCCATAATTGAGAAAACTAAGAGGACCCAGTAAAAAATATAGCAATCTGATTAAAAAATCAGGTAAACTTATAAGGACTGACCGATTAATTTTCCCTTAATAATATGCTAATATTAATACTAGTACTTCTTTGCAATTTGACACATACCGTTGGGGGCTATTTGCTATGAAGGGAGGGGAAGGACAGTGAATGGAGGGAATTTTCCTTTTAGTTAGATTTAAAAAAATTAGAGAAGTGAGGTTAAAACCTTTTCATCAATTTTTCTTACTCTACAGTTTTCTAAATTCACCTCATAAAAATTTCTCCTCCCTTCCATATTCCTCAAACCACACAGCTAAAGAACAATGATATATCATATATATATATATATATAGATCAAATGCTTTGTCAACAACACAAGGAAGAGAAGAAAGGGAGAATATTCACGATAGAACACTTATAATCATGTTACTCTAATTATTGGTAATGTAAAAATTGAAATATTAGAATAACAGAACCCCATAAATTAAACCAGAACTAAACCATTAGAAATCAGAATTTGGAAGTTCAAATATGAAAACCTTTGCCGCAGAGGAACTCAACCGCTTGTTTTCCTTTGTAGCTCCTTTGTCACGTCCATAACTTATGTGACTCCCAAACTTTTCCTTAAACCTGATATAGTCAAATTTTCACAGTTATCCCGATAACAAACTTAACTGCATCATGAAAAAGAGTAATACCATTCATAATCACCGAGCAACCCAGGATTGCAGAAATTGAGCAAACTTTGTCACGTCTATATTTATATTGATCGTTTTTTCTCTAAACTAAGTTTGAGCTATCTGTGTATTTGGATTCTTTATTTGATGACCCTATGGTTAAAAGCAATATGACAAGCAAAATAATAATAATAATAATAATAAATAAATATAACCTTTATCTTTTATAATACAATATTCACAAGTGTATTTGTTGATAGCCGAATTAAAAAGCACAAAAGCACAAGGCAAACATCACATTCATACCTACTATGAAACAAGACATCAATTTGATTTATAACAAGCAAAAACTCATTCTAACCTCATCGAGTATCACATAATCCGGCCATGTGGGGCTGTCTCGGCTTTTCTCAGCATAAGAATGTAAGCCTCTGAGCTCACTTAATGACTTAGAATAGTCACGGACCATGCGAGATGTTGTGACAATAACACCTTCTTCCTAAAAGGTAATACAGGAAAATAGGACTAATAGCAACTTTGAAAATGTTGCATAATTTTGCACTTCCGTCAAAGTTTCAAAATCAAATAGATTTCTGACATTGATAGTGATAGAAGCTTTTAAAGCAATACACTTAATAAAACACTCCGAATCTTTTCAAGCGACCGTACATAAACATCCACAATTTCCAAATCTTAATTAAGCTCAATTTCAGGTTGGCGTGTGTATATACATAATTTATTTCATTTCCTTCTACTTCCTGTTATAACTTAAGATCATGAGCATGATTTAGCTTGCTGATTATGTATCATAACTTCAGTTGAGCATGTAGAACAAGATACTCCTCTGGTCCTTAAATTAAACGTAAGATCTAATTTGAGAGTTGATCTTAATCCAATATGCAAAACCTATTTCCCACCCTTATCGACACTCGCTCATTAATAATCAAGTAAGAGGGAAATGGAGGGATCGAATTAAGGAAGATAATTAGAATCATTTAAAAACTAATGTGATAGTATTAACTAACTTCATTAATTAGATAAATATATCTTACATTAAGGGCTAGAGGAGTATATATTATACCTGGTATATGCAGTTAAGTCTTTCATCCTGGGCTTTTTTAAAAGTTCCATGATATCTACAGGAGAGCATAAGTTAATAAAAATTTCCACAAGCAGACACATAATTAGGTCTGTGAATGATAATATATTGAAATGAATCAAGTGAGGCAGCCTCACACTCTTGTCTGCTCAGAAAGACCTACAGCAGATAGTTCTTTGATCCAATGGGAAAGTAAGGTTTTTGGTGCCACCACCAATACCTTTTTAATCAAACGTGAATTGAACAAACCAGCTAGAAAACTACAAATCTGCGCAAGATGAACCCGATGTTCATAAATTATGTAATTACAGATATTTCAAGACAAAGTTGTTAATTAAAAGCATTGTATAGTGTTCATCAATTACTTAATTATTACCTGCCTTGTCTTTCCCAAACCCATGTCATCTCCCAATATTCCACCTTTTCCCTGACAATGCAAAGACCAGAGCCACTTCAAGCCATACCGCTGATGTTCTAGCAACTTGGCTGCAATTTCACCTTGTAACTTGAATGTACCATTTGGGCCATCAAATGTTACAGAAGTATCACTCTTAGAAGCAAGATGATCCAATTGAACAGAATATTCTGAGTCATTTTCCACGGATTCTTCAATGCCACCACCAACAATCTCAGTTGCACCGGATGAACTATCACAGGGATCCTGTTGAAGTAAAGTTGAATAATCAGCGCCAGCATAGTCAAAACCCTCGGGGTCAAAAACTTCTGACTTATCGGGCACTGGTGACAAAGGATATTTTAGGATATCAGATATTATTTTTGTATATAAGGTGCCTTTTATCATCATTAATAACAAGAGAGCCTTTCAGTTCATTTTACTATCCCGACTACCTAAAGTAACAACGAGAGTATTTTATCAGCATTTCTTTGTGTGGTAAATATAACACCTTGCAGTGGCAACGTTGCTTTTCCATGTTAATGTGGATTCTATTGATACACACACACACAAATACATGGGCAAGTTAGAAACAAAGAAAGTATACATGGTCATCTGCCGCGAACGGCTTTTCATCTTCCGCCGAGCATTGCTCTAATGCAAACGACAAACTCACTTGAGATGAAGGAATATATGCTGGAATAGTGGCAGAAATAGTGGGATATACACAATATACTTACCACCATGTTCTTCACTTTTGCTGTCGTTTGATGAAGCTTCAACATCTTCTCTCCCACTTGGTAACTTATGATCTTCATCATCTGCGAAAGAAGGACAAAAAAAACACTAATCCAACAAACTAATGCACATCATCTTGCAAGAAAGTGTGTGTGTGAGAGAGAGTGCGTATGTACCAGACGAGTTTGTTGAGAGCTTATTAGGAGCGAAAAGGTCTTGGAGGATTCGAAGAGGGCTGGGGTTGGAGCTCAATGGTTTGGTGCCATCTTTATCCGCCATGGGAGAAGAGGAAGGAATATTGAAGAGAAGAAGAGAAAACTATGAAGTTGGAGTGAAGACTTTTTATGAATCAATACAATACAGTGGACTTCTTCATCTCATTTCATTTCCCGTTCAACCTCGGGAAGCATACACTGACTGACACAAGAGAAGTAGGCTGCGAGCCTGTGACAGTTCCTCTCCGCGCCGGTACTAAATACATGAAATTACAAACCTGTCCTCAATCCTTTGAGCTTCCGGTCAGCTTTCCCATCTGTGCGCTGGGGTCCATTGCTATTTGCTAGACCTTATTTAGTCATTTCATTTCGGGTTCTCTTGAATTGGGCGCCAAAATAATACCTCTACCCTCATAGGCATAAATTGTCAAGGTGTCATTTCTAATCCCACTTTTTTTAAAAAAAAAATTGTGATTTACAATTTTTAAATTATATTCATCAAATAAAATGTAATATTATTTTAATTTTTTTATCATTTTTTTCAATCAATAATCTAAATAAGTTGATGAGAAAAAATAAAAAATAAAAATTAAGAGATGATCTTTTCCCCCTTTCTTTTCGTTGGGCATGTAAAAGTAAAATTTTTTAACTTTAAAATTTAAAGAATTTTTAGGAAATAAATTTTCACATCTTTTTTTTTTTCAAGTGAGTTTATAAATAAATAATAATATTTTTAAAAAATAAGACATGTGAAATCTTAACATAATGAATATAAGGAATTTATGATAAGTATTATTCAAATTTTTTTACTTTAATATGTTTCTAACGTGTTTGGTGGAAAAACAAATCTTTAGTAATTGTTTGAGTTTGGATGTAGTAGAATGTACCTTTTTGTGATTGTAAGTAAAACAAAAACCAGGAACTTATTAGGGTAAAATGTAAATGTTAAGGGGGCCAAAATGAAATTTTAGGTAAATTTAAAGTATACTTTAGTTAAAATATTACTTGTACTATTAATAATCTTATCAGAACGCAAAAAACAAATATCAATAATGAAAAGCTAATTTTCCTTTTTAAAATTCACTCCCCATTCCTAACTAATTCAAAGGGGCCACCAAGCTATAGTATATAGAGAAATTTTTACATGCTTAAAGTGTTGTGATACAACATGTGAGGTCTGTCCAACAAAAACAAGATTCAAATCATTTAAATATTAGTTGGTTGATTACTTATTAGAAACAATTTACATTTTTCTTTGTTTTTTTAAAGAAATATTGGCTGATCATTTTTTTTTCAAGCTAAGATGTTTAATTTTCTTAAAAATAATCTAGGTTATGATGTTTTTATTGAATAAGGTTGAGATGATTGGAACTTATATATTCATGCTTGTCTCTAGCCAAGAAACCTTTCCCACACAACCAAGAGTCCAAGACAAACCTACATCTACGTGCATTCATGTCCATGCTTAAATCGTGGGTTCGATCCTCTCTGTAGTTATTGGAACTCTTTTGGTAGGCGATCTCGTAAGTTCCTAGTAAGTGCTCATAGAGCCCGGGGCCGTGCCCTAACCTTGGTGGGGGACTGATGCCGAACCTCTCTAAAAGTTTTTTGTATATAAAAAAAAATGTCCATGCTCAAACCACAAAGAACAATAAAGAGGACAAACAAATACGAGGAAGAAAAAGGAAATTAGGGAAAAGTTAACTTAAATATATAATATAATGACATCACGAATGTATCAATGAATTACTAAGAAATTCTAAGCCTATGACAATTTATTACACCATTAAATCATTTTAATTCACATCCTCTATACTTTCCCAAACAATAAACCGTATTTGTTATGAATTATTAACTAATTAATCTCCTAAAAAACGGTTACAAAGGGAAAAAAACAAAACAAAAAAGACAAGCTTCTGTTAATCTTCTCATATTATTTCTGTATCTGTATGTATCTCTATCAACATCACTCCTTTAATCTGATAAAGTATGAGCAGTAGAGTCATTGTCAAGAATCAAGATATGGAGGTATAATATGCACCTCAGATCAGACACAGGTCAAGGCAAGGAAGCCAAAAAACAGAAGATCAGCAAAATGTGAAAACAAACCCACAATTCATCTTCTCCGACAAATAGAGTCTGATGATCGATTGAATTTCTTGCATGAAGGTGAAGATAGCCACAGATATTCAGACAAAAGTTTTTCCCAATTCTGATCACGAATTCATAGACTTAGCTAATGGCATTTCGCTCTCGTGTGAAGCGGCCGACAACGTCCTCTGCAGTCCGCCACGCGACACGGCGGCCGCGGCAGCTCCGGCTTCTCCGAATTGAGCATCTCCCTTGCCATTTGCTTGACCACCTGCACCCTCAATATCTCCTTTTGTAGAGTAATTCCTCTCATTTACAGCTCTTCCGCCTCCGCCTCCTCCTCCGCACCAAACCCTAAATCCAAAGGCACGAGAAACTATTCGATATATGAAAGTTAAGAACCAAAACGCCCATGGAAGGCAGACCAATATCACCCCAGCCTCCGGCAACCATGACGCCACCTTGTCCTCAGGAAGCAACACGTAAGCGGCAAGGCAGGCACCGCCGGCGACGATGCAGATGAACAAGACACAAGCGGTGATCCATATGTATGCGCGGCCATTGCTATATTCTGGTGCAGGCATTGATTGGATGAGAAGGAGCTGATGATGACGATGAAGAACAATATCAAAAACGTGATGAAGTACGACAGATCATGGATTCATCTTTGTCATCGTCCATATTGTAATTTGAGAAGGTAGATTCAATGAGATCATAAAGGTTCCATTAGAGGTGGATTATTTTTCAGATGGTGAACAATATTGTTGAAAGTTGTTGGCAAAAAAAATTAAAAAATTAAAAAAAAATTCAAAGTTGATTTCACCGACGAGAAGGCATGTGAAATGAAATTTGCTCACAAAGAGTGAAAGAGAGAACGAAGCGGGTTCCAATTATGGAGGTACAAACAAGTTGGGAATTTGAGTTTGCCTGTAACCTCAGGTTTTTAGCACATGCCCATTTAATTTAAATATCTACATAGAAAGAGAGAGAGAGAGATAATCCGTGTAACTAAAGAAAATATAAGGAAGGTCATAATATTGTAAGCAAAATATAAAATTTATTGTAAGAAATTGCAATGTTTTGATGAATTGTAATTTATCAATGATGGGAAATACATTTCTCATGTTGTAGGAGAAATGTATCTTCATGTCATAGATACAAAAAGATGTGGGTCCCACTATTTCTATGCTTAAGTTTTTTTTAATAAAAAAGATATGGGTCCCATCATTTTATGTGTGTATAAAAATCTTCTTCTTCTCATGCAACGTGAGAAATATAAACCCCATAAATTATTCATAGTTTATAATAGAATGAACGAACCTTTTATTAGTAAATAAATTCTTAAAAAAATAGTTTAACTGTGACATCCCAAAAATTTGGAAATAGAGAATTAAAAATATGATTTGGGATTATTGTGGAAAATTTAGCCTCAATAAATTTTAGAATTTGTATTTGGAATTAAAGGCTTATTTTTCCATAAATTAAGGGCAAATAATTGGGGAATCATTTTTTGCCTAAATATTTTAGAAATAATATTTTATGGCCGAAAGAAATTAATTGAGAAAGAAAAATCAGAGCTTAAGGATTTAATTCTAAAACTTACCTAATATTTATAACTAAATGAGTGAATAATCAAGTTGCAAATAACAGTTTTGTAGAGGGTCAAATAGAATTACTTTGTGGAATGGACCTCACATAAAAGTTGACGGGTTTTTTACCAACATACTATAAAATGAAAAAGATAATACCAGATTGCTTCGTGTCAGAAAGTTTTTTCCAAAGTACTATGGTCAAAGGCGTCCTCCACCGCGTGCCACTGAGTTCGTCAAAATCTGCGCGCCACGTGGACGTGGCGCGCGCTTTTACACGCCACCTCTAAAGGTGGCGTGCCTATCTGCACGCCACATTCAACGTGGCGTGCTCCAATGCACGCCACCAATGGTGGCGTGCTCCAATGCACGCCACCAATGGTGGCGTGCTGACTTGGCTGTGGCGTGCTCCTAAGCACGCCACAGCCAACTTGTGGCGTGCTATCAAGCACGCCACACCCCTTCCCACGCCCAGCCCTGTCCCCTGTCCACACTGCCCCCTCCAACCGACACTGCCCCCTCCCTTCAAACACCCGTGACCCCCACCCGTGAACCCCCAGCCTGCTTTATTCTCCTATTTATCTCTCTCTCACGACTCCTTCTTCTTTGCCTACCATATTCCGTCATTCACTCCTTCTTATCATTCACGCATTCCCTTATCTGCAAAACTCCCTCTATTGTTCATCTCCCTTACTCTGTCTCTTCATTTCTTTTTTTGTGGAAAATGAACCAACTTCGTTCATCTATATATTATAATGGTTCTAAAAATATTGTTGCAGACGGATTGAGCTTTGAAGGTGAAAAAAAAAGCAATGTATATCATTCAAGGCATGTCCGCAGAAGAATTATATCAAAAGATCCGTCAAAAGTTAAAGCTGCAACAAAATCAGGCAATATCAAAGGTAACGGGTAGGGTGCCTTATGGAGACCACTATGTGGGTTTTGAGATATCCGATGATGAGGATGTAGATGTTTTTTTCCTAACATTCAAGGAAAGCTCAGGGAGGCAATTTGCTGAGTTGTATATGGATATTGAGACGTTAGAGGAGGAGGGTGTACCAACACAATCAACCGTTGTGCATGGAGAGGAAAATGACTATATGCTAGATGAAGAACCTGAAAATGAGGAAGAGGAAGAGGAAGAAGATGAAGACACATTATTGTCTAGTAACCCTGATCAGAATGATAGTGATACAGACGACGAAGATCATCATAATCCCTTGTCACAACAGACTGGTATGTTATCATTAGGCTGGTTACAGAGTTGTATTATTACTTTAAATTATTTTTCATTAGTTACCATGTTTTTGCATAAACTGTATTATGTGGGAATGTACAGATGTTACACCGTTTTGGAACGACATTCCGCATTATGAGGCTGTTCATGAAGATTACCCGCATGAGGATATACTAGATGTAGAAGGCTTGGGCCGGCGTCTGTGGGCAAGAGGAGATCCACTATATCCCAAACAAGAGTTTGCGACCAAGAATGATGTCCAAGCCGCAATAAAACATTATTGCATGAAGGAACATCATGAAGCTCAAGTAGTTGAGAGTAGTACAGTCCTGTACATAATGAGATGTCGGAATCATGTACAAGGTTGTGATTGGAGAGTAAGAGCAATTAAACCAAAACATGGCAACACTTGGGTGGTAACTAAATGGGTTGGAAATCGTAGTTGTGTGAGCCGGGTTCTCTCCCAGGATCACAAACAACTTGATTCGGATTTTATTTTTGACACCATATTAGGTATGATACACAATACCTAGTCGTTATTGTGAATTTATTTGTGTGTGTCATCGAATATAGATAACATTCCTAATGTGTAATTTTGGCGAATCGCCTTGCAGACATGGTCAAGCAAACACCTTCTGTCCCTGTGGCCCTGATACAAGAAAGGGTAACTAGAACTTATGGTTATAATGTTTCTTATAGGAAGGCATGGAAGGCAAAACAAAAGGCAATTGCTAAGATTTACGGTGATTGGGATCAGTCATATGCGTTCCTGCCAATGTGGTTCGAGCACATGTTGAAATTTTCCCCGGAATCTGTTTATCATATTCAACATGGACCATATACTGTTGATCGACAGGTTGTTGATGGGATTCGTGTTTTTCAACGTACGTTTTGGACATTCAGTCAATGTCGGGAGGCGTTTCTGTAACATCCTGAATTTTGAATCTAATATCTTGAACATAAACCTATCTTGGGAAGACTAGTAGGCTCTATTTTTGGAAAGTAATAAATTTGAAATCAGTATTTTGTGGGCCCCGTGAATAGTATTTACTATTCACGTATACGTTTTTACTATATACAAATACGTATTTTAAAATATATATATATATATATATGTTATTCGCAAATACGTATTTAATACTTGAAATTTGTGAAATATGAATAGTGTTCACTATTCACAAATACGTATTTACTATTTAAAAATACGGTATTTACTATTCCAAAATACGTATTTACTATTCATGTGGGACCCACGTCAAATTATTTCTCCTCTGCCGACAGAAACTCTCGTGAGTTTTGAAAATTTTGGCCGCGGGACCCACTCAATAATAATTTATTATTTAAATAATAATATATATTATATTATTAAAATATTATTAAAAATTTTTAAAAGAAACATCACGGGAGTAGTCACGGGCAACTTCTTTTTAAATTTTGGGAAAATTACGTAAAACGACCCAGAGACGAAAATTACACTTAAAGACCCATTTTCCAACTATAAATAGACCTTCCATTTCATTTCATTCTTCACAACTTCTAAGAGCCATAGAGAGAGGTAGAGAGAGAGAGAGAGTAGAGAGATGTTTGCTTGAGAGTTATAATAGCTGGTTGGTGATTCGGGTATTAGCAAGTAACAGGTAACTCTGAATATTCTTCCTTATACTTGTGAATTATGTATGGTTATAAATTTGTTTGTTTACTATTTTGGCAAGAATATTTAGAAAATATTTATGGTTTTAAGATCTGGTGTGGGAACTTTGATTTGCAAATCTGCAGAGGTACTATTTATACATACGTTACTATTCACGTATACCGTATTTACTATTCATTTTTACTATTCACATTTACTATTCACGTATACCGTATTTACTATTCATTTTACTATTCACATATACCGTATTTACTATTCATTTTACTATTCACGTATACCGTATTTACTATTCATAATACTATTCACGTATACATACCGTATTTACTATTCACGTATACATACCGTATGTACTCTTCATTTTTACTATTCATGTATATATACCGTGTTTTACTATTCACATATACACATAGTATTTTACTATTCACAGATACGCATAGTATTTACTATTCATAAATACGCATATTGATGTATAAAACTTTATGGTATAATAATGCATTATTTTGAGTGAACATATTCGTCATGGCGGTTGTATTATGATGGGTGGAGTAAGGAGGGATTTGAATGACAAGAATGATTTATGCCACCACTCGGTGCACAGTGGATGGTACTTGTTTCAGGGCCCCATCTTCCATGTTTTCCTCTGGCCGGGATTTCATTGGAGTTGTGGGACATGTGACACCTCCTTAGTTATTTTAAAGGAGGGGAGCCATAGTCCAGATTTAAGCTCTATACCTTTGGCCGGGTGTATCTTAAGATTTGGTGAGCTTGGAACAATTCAGTCAAATGAATAAGTTTCTATTGGACTATGTGTTAGCCTATGGCTCCAGTCAGCGGTATACGGATGGAGGTGGTATAAGGGAGGCTGCATACTGCATAATGCATTTCTGAACAGATCAAGGATTTGATAGACTGATGAATGATTTGTAAAGACATATGATGAGAACTTCTGAAAAATATATTTATATATATAAAGTCATATTTTATTATTGTATTGATAACTACTTTTACAAATAATCTTTGTAAGAGAAAGTATGGTATATATTTATATTTATGAAATAAGTTTATGCCTTTTTGTCATACATTATTTACTTGTATGCGGTGGAAATATTCAGTAGTTACTGAGATGTGTAATCTCACCCCATATTATCATTTTTCAGGTGAATAACTTAGTAGAGATCAAGGGAATGCACCCATGGAGTGAGCTTTGTAGGCTCTTCTGTACTCCTTTAGTTTATGTTGTGTTATTTTATTTGCCATGAACCTAAAAGACTTCCGCATTTTAAAATAACTCTTATTTATTGGATTTATTTTGGCTCTGTATAAATGGATTTCTACCTTTGGCCATATTGTAAATATGTTTTTGAGTGTTGAATATCCTATATTTGGAGGTGTTACTAATATTTTGGCCAAGATTTTGGTATTGAAAATGAGGCGTTACAGTTTCAATGGTGCAAACCAATACAGGTGGACGGTACGCACCTATACGGTAAGTATAAGGGGACGTTATTGATTGCAACCGCCCAAGATGGAAACAATGAGATCCTTCCGATAGTATTTGCAATTGTGGAAGGTGAAACCAAGGAAGCATGGGAGTATTTTTTGTATTTCATACGAATGCATGTTACAAACAAGACTGGTCTATGTCTTATTTCTATCGTCATACGAGCATAATATCAGCTGTTGACAATGAGATGATTGGTTGGCAGCCTCCTAACGCGTACCATGTATTTTGCATTCGTCATGTTGTGAGCAATTTTAATACTCACTTCAAGGACAAGGAGTTGAAGAAAAGGTTAATGAGATTAGGTAATATACTCCAACTGATGTGCCATGACGTTCATTATTTTGATTCCACACACCTTATAATGCTGTGTACTTCTGTCTTTTTTACAGGATACGAACCAAACAAAATAACCTTCGATGCTTTGTACGTCAAATTCTGCAGTTACAGCCGTGAAGCGGCAGCATGGCTTGAAAGAATTCCAAAAGAGAAATGGTGTAGGAGTTATGACGAAGATGGACGAAGATACGGTCACATGACAACCAATTTGTCTGAATCAATCAATAAGGTTTTTAGAGGGGCGAGGAACATGCCTATAGCTGCGTTAGTGAAATGCACCTACAGTCGGCTTGTTCGTTATTGGGTAAAAAGGGGTCAAAAAGCACAAAATGATGCCATGGAAGGAAAGTATTTTACGAGTGTTATTGGAGAGGCAATGGCAAAGAATGCAGAGCGTGCTACATCGATGCGTGTTCGGGAGTTTGATGTGGCAAGTACAACGTTTGAAGTTGACGATCATGAGGATACATACTCGGTGAACTTGACCCAGGGGAAATGCCAGTGTGGCAAGTTTCAGGCATTCAAATTCCCTTGTAGACATGTATTTGCTGCATGTGCGGCGGTATCCCATAATGTGTACCAGTACGTGGATCCAGTATTCTCCACCTACAATATTATGCATGTTTACTCCACACCATTTCAGCCGATCGGTAGCGAACAAGGAATACCGTCCTCGTCCGTACCAAAGATTATCCCCGACGTCTCAAAATTGCATGGTAAGGGTCGCCCTAAATCTACACGCATTCGTAATGAAATGGATGAGGAGGAGGTCCAACCTAGCTCCAGTCGAATTAGATGTAGGATATGTAAACAATTCGGACATAATAGGCGTTCATGAATGGAGGATAATGGAAAAGGGAAGGGAAGTGTGTGTATGTTCGGTGGGGGAAAAAGAAAGGAAGAGGAAGTGAGGTAATAGATAATGGAAAGAGAAAGGAAGAGACAAGACGCCGGAGAATGGGGGTGGGGACCGGTAAAAAAGAAAAGATAAGGGAATGGGGGTGAGGGGCAAAAAAACAAAGAGGAAAAGGGAATGGGGGTGGGGACCGAACAAAAAACAAAGAGGAAGGGGGTGGGGACTCGGGGAAGAGGAAGGGAGTGGGGTGCTGAGCTCTGAAAAAAAAAAAAGAATGGACTGGAATGGGGGTGGTAGGGTTGGGACGGAAGAAGAGAGGGGGGGTCCGCGAGAAAACATTTTGGGGGGAGAGGGGCGTGCTTGGTCAGGAATCCTGCTGGATTCCTGACGGTGGCCAGCTGTGGCGTGCTTAGAAGCACGCCACAGCCAAGTCAGCACGCCACCATTGGTGGCGTGCATTGGAGCACGCCACGTTGAATGTGGCGTGCAGATAGGCACGCCACCTTTAGAGGTGGCGTGTAAAAGCGTGCGCCACGTCCACGTGGTGCGCAGATTTTGGCGAACTCAGTGGCGCGCGGTGGAGGACGCCTTTGACCGTAGTACTTTGGAAAAAACTTTCTGACACGAAGCAATCTGGTATTATCTTTTTCATTTTATAGTATGTTGGTAAAAAACCCAAAAGTTGACAGCCCATTATCTTTCATTTAGCCCGTATACCTAAACCTACGAAGTGTATTTTTTTTTTAAAAAAAATCATTCTCCATTATATTCATTTCAGCCCATTCATTCTTCCTTCTTCGAACGGCAACACGCAAGTATACTCCCTCAATTATTAATTAACACTCAAGCCCAACACTCCATCCAGCGCACATATATTTCCTTCATCATAATTCCTTTCTCCATCATTTAACTAGATATTTCATATTTAAAAAAAAAAAGACTAAATAATCATTTGGGCCAAAACACACACTCATTTAATTGTCACCAGCCCAATATACATAACACACACCCCTAATATCCAACTCAATTTCCCCCATACGCTTGTTTCCACTGATGGAAGAAAGAGGGAGTATTTGTTTGATAAGGCATTGTGAATGTAGAAAAGTCTCACTGGGAGACTCACCCACTATAGTTAGGTTCATCACCCGGGTCAGATTCGGATTAGTTAAGGTGAAGCTCTGGATACCGGATGGACAACCAAAAAAAGGGAGTATTTGTTTGATAGGTAATTTGTCAAATTCCGATAAGTATTGAAAGAGCTATGATTTTTCAAAGATTGGTCAGAAAATCTGAAAATTTCTGGATATTGTTTATGTTTTTGAAATTTGGGAATTATTGGAATCACTGTATTTGGAATTGTATTGGTTAAATTATGAATTTCTCAAATTCTCAGAGAAGGTAAATGCTGAATTTTTTATAAGTCTAAGAATAGTCACATAAGTTGTTAAATTGTGCTTAACCTTCAAAGTAAGGGTTTATTTGGATAAAATGAAAAGTTAAATGGATGAGATGATAATTATCTTTTAGTGAATAGTATCCAATTAAAAAAGTCTCAATTAGTATATATCTCTAGTCATAAGGATACTAAAGGATGAGTATTTTGGAGTAAGTCTATAGAAGCTAAATCTTAATTATGTTATTAAGATTGAATTGATTAGTAACCCATCTCTATATGTAAATGTTAATTATAGGACTTGAGAATTGCCTGTGCCTGAAGGATAAGCGTAGTGATAAGAATCTGATGGAAGGGGTTTTGTCTGTAAGACCAACAAGTAGTAACTCTAATCTCACATTCTTTATATAGCTATATATGTTTGTGTATGTCATATCTGTATGTCCTGCCTTATTAGACCAGCACCACTCGTGGCTTGATTGAGTGGAAGGGCTGACCTTTGGGCCAACTTCCCGGTGACTAAGCAAAGCCTAGTGATGCAGTATTTTTGGTATTGAATTACTTGAAATAAATTTCCTTGCACTAAGGTATTTGAAAATCTTTGAATGAATACTTGTATTACAAGCTGTATATCAAATGTAATATTTGAATTTGAATGCTTTATATGCTGCGTGGACTACTTTGGTTGATTTACATGTATATTGCATATGCTTGGAATATGAGAGTAACCTGTTACTTTGGAATTCATTTATTTGAATCTCAGAACCTTCCATAAATCTAAGACATGGGCAGATTAGTAGGCAAGGAGGAAGAGGCAAGGCATAGATATTGATTGATCTTGAAAAGGTGGAGTTGATGGTATAGATTGAAACATATAGTTTCACTTTTGTATATGAATAACTTTATTTCCTTATAACTTAAGAAATTATTTTTAGAAAGCTGTATGTGGCTATTGAGATGTATATATTTAATTAGATGCTTATGAATATATGATTACGTAGAAGTAGACAAGATATATATATATATATATATATATATATATATATGCTGCTAACGATTGTTGCAGAGACGGTCATGTATATAACAAGCTCAAATTATGGTAAATGATTTAGGGCCCATTTGGATAGGCTTTTAAAAAAAGTGTTTTTTTTAAGTGCTTATTTTTTAAGCTCCAAATTGAAGCTTTTAAAAAAAGCAGCACTTTAGTTTTGTTTTTGTGACTTTTGCTTTTTCAAAAAAATATCATCTAAACACATAAATTAATTAAAAAAGCATTTTTTTGCATTAAAAAAGTATTTTTCTTCTCAAAAAAGCCCATCCAAATGGGCTATTAGTAGAGCATTAGATTAATTGGAGAAATAAGGAAATACTCTAATGAAACTTGATGAGGTTTTAAGTATGATGCAATTTTAATGATAAGTTTGAACCACTAATAAAATGTTTTTAAATGTTTTAAAAAAGCCCATCTAAACTTTATTATTATTTTGAAATCTTTCCTTAAAAAAGAGCTTTCTTTGCAAGAACCAAACCTAACCCAAGTAGTTTAAATTTTTGTTAATATTACATCTTTGTATGATAGGTGAAGATGACACTCTATTCTAGGCTTAAAACAGTGGGGTGTATCTTGATCAAAATATTACATCTTTGCATGATAGATAAATGAGATAAATTGGCTCTAACACGCATTGCTAATGAATTAAGGAGGATGCTGCAGATGGAGCCTCCCGTTCCCTTTACACCTTAATTTTTGTTTCCTTTTGTTTCACTCAAAGCTTACAACCTACCGGCCATGTTGTGCTGTAAATAGTATGATTGTAATCAATCAGGACCAAAACATATATATGTGATGATACAAGCGATTACTGAATGAGTATCCAGGGTAATATATGTTTTCTCTCCCCTTAGGATTACTTGTTAATCGGGAAAGGGAGGGTTTAGTGGTAGTGATGAGTAATGTGTTGTGCACATACGTACGTGCGTGAGGGCCCTGTTGGTGAAGATCTGTTTCATTGGCAAGCTAAAATTATGGGCCCAGCAGACAGTCCTTATGCTGGGGGTGTATTCCTGGTGAACATCTGCTTCCCCCAGGACTATCCATCTATCAATGCCACCCGAGGTAAATAACCCACAACTCTTAATTTTGATTAGAGTTTTATGACTCCTTCTGAATCAGCCAATGCAGTGAGTAATTGGTTGCTCTGGACAGGTTTCCTTTGAAACAAAGGTATATCACTGAAACATTGACTGCAATGGAATTATCTGTTTTGACATTCTGAAAGAGCAGTGGAGCCCTGCTATGCAAACTACAAAGGTATGTCTCCTTCATACAAGTCTCCCTTAACAAACCTTGATTTAACCAGCAGGAAGCGGTGATTTGTGATGGATGCAGGCGCTGCTGTCAATACACGCACTGCTTGCTGATCCAAACCCAGATGACCCTTCGGATCCTGGGATTGCTGATATCTACATCAACGAGCGTGCCACCTACGAGGATACTGCCCGTTCTTGGACTCGGTATTATGCCATGAACTAGTCTAGCACCCTTCTTTTCATTTGCTTTTCTTCTGCAACAGTTTAATTTCATAACAATCCATCCAACTTGTGTGAATCTCCTGCCTAGCTAGTTGCTATTGATTTCAGTTCCAAACGACGTTTATTTTACTTTTTATTGTATATAAATAACATGATATCCTATATGGCTAGTTTTTTCTGCGAACTTGGTTGAGCTTGAGTCCAGAAGCCGCATAAGAGCCGTGTTTTCAAACAAATCTGTATTGGAGAATAGTCATTGAGGACATATAATTCTGTCCATGAATTGTGCATACATCATATTAGCTAGCCACTTGTTTATTCTTCTTGATGTGCGTTGTATTATTCAACACTATCATATTGATGATACAATCTTTAAAAAAAAAAAAAAATCCAAGATTTAGATTTCCTAACAAAGTGTGCATATCTCTTGAGCAAAAAAAAAAACGAAGTGTGCATATCTAATTTAGGTCCAACCTAAAGGCATGACCTTGACCCACTACGGGAAGAATCAATCTCGTCTTCACTAAATATTACTAAACATGAAATGTAAATAATTCAAGATATTATGCGCTTCACTTGTTATTTACCGAATCACTTGTTTCTACCATTCATCATGAGAGAATCAATAAGCCTCTCAACTATTGGACATTGTGCTTTCTTGAATCGCTTGATTGAGTACCTATCACACTACTACAGAAAACTGTTTTTGCGTCCCAAAAAGACATTATTTAAAAAAAAATAAAAAATAAAGACGATGACATTTTTGTAATTATATGTGATAAAAGTTGACTTTTGGAGTCTAAGTTATAAACTTAGACGTCAAAAGCATGATTTTTGGAGTCTAAATTTTAAACTTAGACTCAAAAGCAACACTTTTGGAGTCTAAATTTAAATATTAGACTCCAAAACACATTCAAAATGCCACCTACCTCCTCCTTCGAATTAAATGCGTTGCACCACGTCTCTTCAGCTTTCAATTTTCTTCTTTCCTCTTTCTTCTTTCTTTTCTACACCTACGAATTAACGCCCCACTAGACCCTCTCTTGCCTTCTTCACATCTCTCTCACCTTCCTCGCCGACCGTTCCTCACTCGTCTTCCCTCGCCGCCGTCGCTCACCTGCTTCGTTCGCCATCCCTTGCTTGTCGTCCCTCGCTTACCTTGCCGTCGTCCCTCACTCGTTCACACAAGGTCGCCCGCCATCCCTCACGCGCCGTCCCTTGCTGCCGTCCCTCACTTGTTTGCTCAAGGTCGCTCGTTGGTTAGTTCGATCGCTCACCGTCGCTCGCTCGTTAGATTGATCGCCATCCCAACTTCAATATGCACAGTACAATTCTTCAATCTGTGATGATCTACCACTGAAACCTTCTTTGATCTATGATTTCTACATGAGATGAAATGTGATTTCTTCCTTCTCCTCTGAAACTTTTTATTTCTTTGTTTTAGGATGATTTTGATTTTTGGATTGTTTATATATATTTGGAATTTGTAGATTTGAAATGTAGATCTGGAATTTGTGTTTCTTCCTTCTCCAATGAGTCTAGTATAAATTTTTAATTTTACTCGTGATTTCCTGGTTGGTTTGGCTTCCGACTTCAGATCCTCTGGTTTGCATTTCTCGTCTAATTCGCTGATCTGGAATGTAAATGCTTTGTCTCTTTTTTTTGGTTTATGCAATATTCACCATTTTGTGATCCAAATCGAAGGGAAGGATGGCAGTGAAGGTAAGTCGAATATTGTGGAGATTGATCTGGTTTGGTTTATATATATAATATGACATCCTAAAAAGTTTTAGGATGCAGTAAGCCTTGAAAAATGACGTCCTACTACCTTTTAAGACGCCAAAAACCTTGTACTTTCTACACCTTCTAGATAGACGTCCCTACAAAAAAGGACGCCAAAGGGAAAAATAGGCGTTAAATAGCTTTTTTGTAGTAGTGTCAGTGTGAGAAACACATGATCAACCAAAGGGATATTATTAACCACAAAAACAATCAAAAGTAGCTAAATGAATTAGCCAATAAGAAACTTTCTAAAAAAAAAAAACCTTACATAAGGCATATAAATGTATAAGATCCATGTGAAGTTTCGAGACAGATTTTAATTATACAAATGATGCATGTATGTATTAAGTAATATGATACAATTTTCAAGCACCATCACATAATAAAGGAATCAAATAAAATTCCAAACCTGACTGCAAAATGTTGGTGAATGATAAAATTTACTACAATTTATAGAGAAATAACATTTTTATCATATAAACCGAAAAATAACAATAATTATAACAGTAGCGGTGAGACTATAAATATAGAGTAACTAACAATTTCATAGTTAGAGCTTATTAACTCTTCAGTAGTAAAAAAGAGAGCCCATGTTACAAATGGTATTAGAGTCATGGCCATTGTGAAATGGTATCAGATTTAGGACGACCGTAAAGTTGTGAGGGAGTTGTGAGGGGCGATGGACTTCCATGTTACAAATAGTATCAGAATCAGTGCATCTGTAAAATGGTATCAGAGTCAAGGCGGTCGTAAAGCCACGAAGGACGATGGACCCCATGTTACAAATGGTATTAGAGTCTGGAGTGGCTTAGGTAGAGCAGATGTTGGCAACCAATGAGTTCGATAGTCGAGCAGATGTGGGCGGCGAGCAAGTTCGTCGTAAAATGGTATCAGAATCAAGGCTACATAAAGCCATTATAAATGGTATCAGAGTCAGGGCGGCCGTAATGGTATCAAAGTTAAGGTGAGGGTAAAATAGTGTTAGAGTCTAGGTGGCCATAAAGTTATTACAGATGGTATCAGAGTCATAGCCATTGTGAAATGGTATCAGAGTTATGGCGGCTGTAAAGCCATGAGGGAGCCGTAAAGGACGGTTGACTCCCATGTTACAAATGGTATCAGAGTTAGTGCGTTCGTAAAATGGTATCAGAGTCGAGCCAGCCGTAAAGCCATAACCGACAATGGACCACCATGTTACAAATAAAATAGATTTTTATTAGTCACAAAATAAAGAGAGATAGAAAGAAAGAAAGAATATGAGGATATTTAAGAGGGAAAATCCAATGGATACTTAAACATGTTATTCAAATTATCACTGATAATCAAAATATTAGAACAACAGAATCAAAGATTAAACGTAAACCATTACAAATCAAATTTTGGAGCGCAAATATTATTACCTTCGCAACAGAAGAACCAACACACTTGTCTATCTGAAAAGCTTTTTTGTCATTTCCACGAAGTATTGCTGGCTCATAATTTTTATTAAACCTGATGTAAAATTTTACGTGTCAAACCCATGATAACGAGAAATCAGAAGCATCATAATGCTACATGTCAAAGATTAATACCATTTCTTATCACCCAGCAACTCAGGGCAGCAGAAGTTGAACAAGGCCCACAACTCTTGTTTGGAAGTTTAAGAATGAGAATCACACAACAGGTTACCATAATATATACAAAAATTACAAAAACCAAAGCAAAATAATATTATCAAATACATCAATTACAAAATAAAAAACAATCTTCAAGAAATACCTTTATATTATTTTGCAATGGTGTGCCACTGATAATTATCCCATGGGCACTTGGTATCTCTAGCAAACTTTTAGCTCTTTGTGTGCTTGGATTCTTTATAAGATGGCCCAAAGGATCAAAGCAATTTGATAAACAAAAATTTAAGCCTTCATTATTTATGATACTGATAGTGCTGGAGATTCACAAAAAATTTATAAATAATTTCCTAGGACCTATAGCTGAATACTAAGGAAGGGGAAATGATGTGAAAAAGGGATATACCAGCAATCACGAGGATTACACCAAAGGTCCTGGCTGTAAGGGTAAAGAAGGGGTGGACAAATAGGTATTTGGTGCAGATAGAGTGTAGGCAGTGTGTTGTGTAACTTTTTTGTTTTAAATCCTCCATTTTGGGCAGAGGGGGGAGTTCAGTCTTTTGGTAAATAAAATGAATTCGGGTGAACAAGTATGCTCTATGTTGTGTATTTTATGTTGTTCCTTATAGTCTGTAACAGTTATTTGATCGTAATTTCTGCCTATAGCAGTATGAGGGAGATGGGATTTGTTTGAATAATTATTTCCCTTGTAATCCAACTTTACTATTGAGTAAAAGTATTGGTAGTTCCACGTTTGTTGTCATTTCTGGAATTAGCTTGGGATAAGCTTATTGTTTGGGGCTCTATCAGATACACTTTGCAAAGTTGTATCTGCTAAAATTCAGAATTCAAAAAAAAAAGTATAAGCAGCAATTAAAAGGTGAAGTTCGCAATATCAGGAGTGTAAATTTAATTTTCTGTATAATATAACTTCAGTTAAACATGTAGAATAAGCTATGACTAGTACCTGGCGGAGTATGTATTGAAGTTCATAATCTTGGAGTTTAGTACAAGTTCCAAAGTATCTGCAGCAATTAAAAGGTGAAGTTCGCAATATCAGAGACATGTTTGTGGCTGTGTTAGTATATCAATTCAAATAAGATACATAGGTACATAAAAAAAGAAATAAAATGGATTTTTAATGATCACAAGATAAAGAGAGACAGAAAGAAAGAACAAGAGGATATTTAAGAGGGAAAATCCGAATGATACTTAAACATATTATTCAAATTATCGGTAATGGTAACATTTTTCACTAATAATCAAAATATTAGAACAATAGAATTGAAGACACAACCTAAAGTATTAAAAATCAAATTTTGTAGCGCAAGTATTATTACCTTTGCAACAAAAGAACCAACACGCTTGTCTCCCTTAGAAGCTTTTTTGTCATTTCCACGAAGTATAGCTGACTCATAATTTTCTTTAAACGAAATTGAAATGTTGGCCCAAAATGGAATAAACTGCTTAGAGAGGCATCTGGGATTGGTAAAGATACCTTAAATGCCAAAACATATGGATTAATATAGCAAATGTGCTGAATAACTAACTATTTAAACATGTTTAAATAAATAATAAAATTTACAAGCATGAAAGCTTATCATTTGTGATTAAGAATTTCTTATACTAATTCATTGAAATATGGTATCAGAGCATGATATTTTTCAATTTGCATGGTATATGATTATCAAAGCAAGGTATCAGAACATGATAATTTTCGATATCCTTAGTATTAAAGCAAGGTACTTTCCAATATGTAGGATGAACATGCAGAAGTTGAGGTAATGCACAATTTGTAACCTCAGAAGCTAAACATAAAGGATGAACAATGCGTTCATCACATCCGTAAAAAATGGATCCTCTGCATTGTTATCCTTCTCTTATCTAGGAGTGGATTTGGCTATTGACATCATGAACATATCTAGTCAGCCAATAAGGACTCCTTAACACTCGAGAGTCTTCATAAGAAACCACACCTACAATATGGAATTCTTGATAAGCATGGTTTTGGTAATAGCAACTTGGTCTTTTCAATTCAAGTAATACTTCAAATCGTTTATGGTATATAATATGCTTTTGCACACATTGAATCTTACTCATAGAAGAAATATATTATCAAGATACAATGCTCTGATACCTCATACTATGCATATTGAAAAGTATCAGGATTTGATACCATATTCTGATACCATGCGATTGAAAAGTATCATACTCTGATACCATGCATATTGAAAAATACCATACATACTTCAATGAATTAGTATAAGAAATTCTCAACCTCATTATAATAAGCTTTCATGCTTGTAAAGCCAACTGAAACGTCATCCAAACATTGTAAAGTATTTTGGCCATCAAGAGGTGCGTATCCTTCTTATTTAAGTTGTAGAGGAAAATATATGCACTTATTAATTAATCACATGGTTCATGAATAATTAGGATGTAAGCGGCTGCATGTTTCTGTACATGGAATACATTGAAATTGGTTCATTGAAGAAATGTATCTTGGAACAAGGTAAATTACATGGACTTTTAATTCGACATTTCACTGCACAAATTCTCCTTGGGTTGTTTCACTTGCATAGTAACAGACAAGTTCACAGGTATATTCCCATACCTATATGTATTACTACATGAGTTTTGGACATTATAGCACACACATGATGTAAGATAATTGTTATGGTCCAAACAAATAACTTACAAATCCTTACTATATTAAGAATAAAATTATACATAAAGATAAAAACAAGAACTAAAACGCATTACAATCTAAAATAAAACACTATTTTGATTCATAAACGAACACAAGTTTTAATATTAGGCATATTGAAAAATATCATGCTCTGATACCATGCTTTGATATCATACATATTGAAAAGTATCATGGTCTGATACCACGCTTCAATGAATTATTATAAGAAATTCTTAACGACAATATGGTAAACTTTCATGCTTGTAAATTTTATATTAGATATTTATTTAATTATGTTCAAATAGTTAGCTATTTATAACAGTTGCTATATTAGTCCATATGTTTTGGCCTCCCTAAGTGGTTTATTTCATTTTGGGCCAACATTTCAATGTTGTTATTTCTGAAAATTGTTTTTTTGATTTTGTTTTGATATTTAAATTGTTTGGACCATGATGATTTATTTAAGTACCTGCCTTATATGTAATTTATTTTTTATATCAATATCGATCGTGTAAATTAAGGGGAAATATTTATTGGCTATGTTTTAATGTTTAAATTGTTTAGACCATGATGATTTAGTTAAGTACATACTTTATATGTAATTTATTTTTGAATAAAATACTCTAACTACCTTTCTGTTTTGTCTTAATTACACAGACATCCCTTCTATTTTAAAATTATATACTTAAGTACAAACCATTAACTTCGTTAAGATTCTAAAAAGATATCTTTAATTGAAATTTATATAAAAATAAAATTTATTTACTAATTTACCCTTAATACTATATCCTAAATTTTAATTGACAATGTAAATATCACAAACTTTTAAAAATTTGAGTAAATTTTTTAATTTTTTGTAAAAAAATTAAAATTAAAATTTAAATGACTTAATACAATCTCTCAAACATGTACAGTTTATTATATTTGATAAAAAAATTGTGTTTGATATATATTTTTAGTCATTTAAGAAACTAAAAATAAATAATTTTTTAATAAATATGGTAAAAAATTGAAACAATAAATTTTATAATCTCAAAATTTATAAATTTTTAAAATATTAGCAAGTTAAAAAAAATCTATTAGGATAAAAAATTTGGTGGTATACAATTTTTTTTCTGCCCATATACATATATATTTGTTTAAATAATTCTAATGTTAGAGAAGGGTATTTTGGTAAAACAAAAGTTTAAAAGTCAAACTTAACGGTCAACTAATGGTTTGAATAGATGGAAATAAAATATCAATATTGAGGGGATATCTGTAAAATAGAGGGGTGGTTCGAGTATTTTAATCTATTTTTTTATATCAATATTGATTGTGTAAATTAAGGGAAATTAATTTTGGCTATTACACCTTCGGTAAAAATCTGCATATCAATATTTTTTTTATCAGAGCTTTAGTTTTTAGTTTTATGGATAATATTTAATGATTTACCGGCAAGTCTTTTTTAAATATGTCTTTTGGCAAAGGAGAAAAGTAGAAAACAGATGAAGAAAAAATCGAGCGTGCCAAACCGGGCAGCATTACACCTAATTTGTTTGAATTTGTTTCAGTTGCTTATTGACCTAATAGGAGAGATATAAGCATAACACGGGGATTAAATAAAATTATATGTTGAATTTCATTAATAAGGGATGAAAAGTGAGTGGTTGTGAACTTCAGATTAAGTTAAATTTCTTTTTTCACTCTAGACTTCATAGAACAATATTTTTTTCTTTTTTTTGTTTTCCATTTCAAAGAACAATATATATGTTGAATTCAAAGTTAGATAACTAAAAGGAGAGGAATATGAATACTGTTTATATGCTTCACAAAAAAAGCTTCAGCTTACTTATTAATTCTTGCGAAGGTCTAGCTAGATCCTGAAGCATTAATATGCTCCACTAAGAAAACTTTTGGTATTCTAAATCTTGTGAGGTCTAGCTATAGAATGTAATCGTGGTTTCACAGTGTATAGTTCATGAAAATTCTAAGATGTTTGATCAGTGGAGAATTTTTATTACTGTGGCCTATAGTATAATTTTTTGGATGCACTACAACAAATTAAGGATGTAAGTCTCCAATTAACGTCCGTTGTAAAAAAATAGACGTTAAAAAGTAGGCAATGATATTGTTGTAATTTTTTTCAATACTGAAGTTAACATTTAATGTCCATGTTTTTAAACCGGACGTTAAATTTAGCAAATTCTACGTCCGTTTTAAGAAACGGACTTTAAAGTAACATTATAACGTCCGTTTGCACAAGCGAATATTGAATGTAATGCTTTTAATGTATGTTTTTTGGACGTTAATAGCCATGCAGCAATCAATCCTCTTTCAGAACATTATTGTCCTCATTCAGTAGAAAACTTTTGGACATTGTTGTAATTTTTTTCAATACTGAAGTTAACATTTAATGTCCATTTTTTTAAACCGAACGTTAAATTTAGCCAATTCTACGTCTGTTTTAAGAAACAGATGTTAAAGTAACATCATAACGTCTGTTTGTACAAACGAACATTGAATGTAATGCTTTTAATGTAGCTTTTTTTTTTTTAAAAAAAATGGACGTTAAAGGTCCTGCAACAATCAGTCCTCTTTCAGAACATTATTGTCCTCATACAGTTAGAAAACTTTTGAACTTGTGCACATCTTTATATTAACATGTTTAGAGAACTTTTATATATGCAAAGCGTTATAATGTGATGTCTAGTTTTCTTTATTCTTTGTTCTGGGAATTAATATTGGTTATTTTTACTTAATTTTCTCTGTTCTGGTTGTTTAAAAAAGGCTACAGATAGAAGAAAATACTAATTTTATTATATTAAAAAAAAAACATTCCTCGTCTGTTTATTGAAAACAGACGTTATAAGTCTGTGTAAGTCTGTTGTTTGGCTGGTAAGAGATGGCTGGTTAGTCATTATTTCGCAGTCTGTGGAAGAATCCAAGGAAGCATGATATGCTAATATTGAGAAGGCGCTAATTGGAATATTTAGCATTTGAGGTGGCGAGCTTGCCACTACAAAAAAAAAAAAAAAAAATAGTGGATTAGCAATGAAATTGTACGATTTCGTCATCAAACAAAATGTCACTAATTAACTGTTTTTTTGTTACATTGATGTTCAAGCTGGCTGATGCAGCTACCCAAGTTTGAAAGGATTCAGGAATAATGCCTTTGATGAGTTTATCAACATATATAGGTGTTGATCCATATGGCTGGCAACTCACTTGGAAGAAGACATTTACGAGTGAACGCATTGTTCATCCTACAGGATATTTCTCAGTGGAACAGGACATAAGATTACATTATACTTGTTCTAGCCAAATCCTTACTCACAATTTTTAATAGGATCAACCATGTATTTGGAATTCAACAGATGGTGGATGGTAGTGAAACCAATGATTCAAGAGAAGTGAATTCCGACTATATTTACCGTAGCCAATCTGTTTCTGCATTGTTGCAAACAAATAAAACCAGCATTTTTCATTCAGGTCCTCTTGGCGACTCATGTACAATATGTTACACACAAATGTGAGGACTGCCCTTAGGGCTTGTTTGGTACGATGGCAGGGGAGGAAAAATTGGCCGAAGGGATTTTTTTTTTTTAGTTGGGTTTAAGAAAAGGGAGATTAAAAACTTTTAATTAATTCATTTTACTCTTTTATCTTATATCTTCTCTTTATTTAAAGTACAATGTATAGTTCTCTTAGCAAAATTTTGACTCCATAAACTCTGACTCTGACTCTGACGTCCATGATTCTCCTTATTCAAGCATCTCTGTTTTTCTTCGTATTCACCCAAGAAAATATTGTTTTCCCCCTATATTACTTGGTTATTTTTTGAATTTCAAAATTTGGTTTTTGATAATGATAAAAACTGATATTTATTTACATTCATCGCTCAAGTCCAGGAACCCTTCCTGCGAAGGCACCGAGTGAGGTCGTTGGGTTTGAAAATCTTCCATTCATGAAGGTTCTTTTGAAACCAGCTAATAGGTTCAATGGTGGCACTGTAGCCTTCTGCAGTCCATGCACTACGTGCTCAAACTGATAAAAGGGAATATGCCATGCAAATGAAAAATGTAGTGGAAAGGCAAGTCTACTTCCATAATCTTCTTACTTTTTATTTGTAAATTCTGGTATATATTTATTGTTTTAATAAGATCTGACATGGTGGTCTGTAAAACTGTTTTCTGTAAACAATGACCTTGTATATGTCTAGCTTTGTGAGCCAGGCTGGTGCTCTTTGGTCTGCAGTAGAGTATGTGTTTAACGTGATCAAATACATGCAATCAGATTGATATCTGTTATATTCAAATTAATATCACAGGCTACCCCCTTCTCGTATCTGTAATTTGTAACCCTTGGTAAGCAATGAAGATATGCGTATCTAAAGTTATGTATGGCTTGTCCATCATATTTTATGATCTTAGTCTGTTTGTTCAATCACTTCCATGGTGAACCGGCTGGAAGGGATTGACTGATATAACAGCGTTTGCATATACCCGTGACAATGTTATTTCTCTTTATATCGAGTGTCTTTTTAACTTACTATGATTATATAATAGTTATCCACATCTTTTCTGTGTTGTCTATGTTGATTCTTCACAATTGTATGGTGGCATTGTTCATAGTTACTTCCAGAAATGCTCTCATTGTCTATGTGATGAGAGATTTCTCCTTATTCTTCACGTTTGTAGCAAGGAATAGGGCTTGGGGGAGAGATAGGAATCTGAACTCTAGACCAATCTCTCCTAAACTAATCTGGCCCCTAGCTGCCTTTTTTTTAGTCAGATACTTTATGCATTTGCTTGTTTATCATTATATTTTCATTAATGGACATCATTTATTCAATTTTTTTGCAGCACCCCTAACCTTTCTATTCGAGAGGCTAGGGTGACAGATATTTTAGTGGGGAAGAATGACAATGTGGAAGGTGTTTGCACATTTTTTGGAATGAATTTCTATGCTCCCTCAGTTATTCTCACCACAGGTACTTTTATGAGTGGTAAAATTTGGGTTGGTAGAACTTCTATGCCTGCAGGAAGAGCTGGGGAATCTGCATCACATGGGCTAACTGAGAACTTGCAGCACTTCGGTTTTGAAACTGATCGATTAAAAACTGGAACCCCGGCCCGAGTGGACATTCGCACTGTTGATTTTTCCGTATTAGAACCTCTGCATGGAGATGAAGAGGTGCTTCCATTTGAACCTATATGTATGTTCTGTAGGTTTCTTAACCAATATGTATCTTCAATAGATTGAGTTTTAATTTGATTCAAATAAAGTTTTCATGGTAAATGCTTTGCAATGGTTTTGTTTTGTCTCAACCCACTAATGTTATGGCATATAAACACGTACACGCACACACTCACACTCACTAAATTACATGTTTACTTAGCATGTGTCATGATCTTAATACACATTAAATATGCTAGCACAATGCTACTTGTAGAATCATGTCTACTCATCTTAGTTGCAGGTTGTGCCATTCTCTCTTCTCCCTTTTCCTTTTTCTTTTTTAACTTCACTCTCTTATTGTCTTGTTTGACAGTACGTTTATAGTATACGCTTATGAGTATGCTTTACAATGCAATTTTTTGACTCTCGTTGTCTTAATAAATTATATTTGTGTTTTCCTGGAATGCTGATTGAAAACGACAGGTTGGCTGGTTCAGTTTTGATCCTGATGTCCATATTGAAAGAGAACAAATGTGCTGCTATTTGACCCGCACTACCAGTAGAACTCACCAGATAATTAGAGATAACTTGCATGAAACTCCCAGCTATGGAGAATGGGTTGAAGCTAAAGGACCTAGGTACTGTCCTTCCATTGAAGATAAGGTGTGTTTAAAAAGTATTTCATTTTCCATGGAGGGAGAGGGAGAGAGTTACAATCATGCTTTTCTTCGTATTATTTTCTATACTAGGATATTTAATATTCATTCCAAAATCAGTCAGAACTGCTTTTAGAATAGGTGAAATCTGCACTCTGTTGCATTGGAATTATTTCTATTTGTTTTTCTGACGTACAATTTTGTCAACTGTAGGTTGTAAGGTTTCAAGATGAAGAGTCTCATCAGATATTTCTTGAACCAGAGGGTCGACATGTGCCTGAGCTCTATGTGCACGTATTTGTTGTCCTTTCTTTCCTATTAATCATAATCATATATCATAAGTGCACAAGGCTCCTCCTAAGAGAGGTGTGGGGAGGGATAGATGTGCACAGTCTTACCTTCGCAAACGGAGAGGCTATTTCCAGAATTTAATTTAAATTATAATCATAAACTAATACTAAAAGATGTAATTCTATCTCGTGTGCTGGTGATTAATTTAGATTATATGAAGTAAAAGACTACTGGTTTATAACAGATATGTATTGCCCAAGAGATGGTAATGCAAGGAGTTTGAAACTACCTATGTCGGGAGTATGAGCAAAACTCAAAGTTTGTCATCCATTTACTCTTGAAAGACTGTCAGAAATTTCAAAATACTACTGATTTTATGAAACAACCAACAGTGAGAGAAGAGGCATTTGATGTCTCAAGGGATAAAAATGTGATAGATTGAAGGAGGTGAATGACTGAGAGATAAGTGTAGGACGTCCTAGACTTAACATTTTTTATCTGAGACAGAATTATTGCGATTCTGGCTGAGTGTACCGAAAAGGGTAAGTAATCATGTTAGGTTTTTTCCCCCCTCGTGTTCAAATAGTAGTTCTATTGCTGGAAAAAATGTAAGATGGTTCAATATCCATGTAAATTTGTACCAGTTGTTTATGATCAAGCTAAATTTTCTTGGTACTTCCAAAAATGATTAATGCATCTTCATTCCAGGATTTCTACCCAAATGCTCACCCACCCTGATTGCTTGGGTTAAACCTGGGAGGCGTGATCAAGCTAATTTTTAAAGTGCTCGTGGTTTCCAATTTAGTGTTTTGTTTTTAAACTGTTTTCTCAGTTTTAATCTGACTATCTTTGAGCAAGTTTAATATAAGATTGAAGTTCCTAAAGTATTGGTATTGTGATGATTCACAAGTCAGTACCTTACTATTGTTAAATTATAGTTTGTTGGTCCCAAGAATACCACTTGCAATAGAATAAAATATGTGGTTAACCTTTTCTTTCTGTCATAGGGGTTTTCAACTGGTTTACCTGAGAAATTACAGTTACCTTTGTTGAGAACTTTACCTGGCCTTTAAAACTGTTCAATGCTGAGGCCTGCATATGCTGTAGAGTATGATTTTTTGCCTGCTTCTCAATGTGCTAGATCTCTGATGACAAAGAAAATAGAAAGATTGTTCTTCTCAGGTCAAATAAATGGAACCACGGCCTATGAAGAAGCTGCAGCACAGGTATTATACCTTTGTTCTTCTAAATTTCACTTATTTAATTATTTATTTGTGTTCTCAGTATTAAATTGAGCAAAAGTAGTTTGACACTTTGACTACATTAGTTTATTTGGGCATCCTGCTTATCTGACAAGCTTTCTCAAAATTTACAATTTTTTCCTTTTAAGGGCATCATTTCTGGCATCAATGCTGCCAGACATTCAGATGGTAAGTCACTTGTCATTCTTGAAAGGGAAAGCAGTTATGTTGGGACGTTAATTGATGATCTAGTCACCAAGGACCTGCGGGAACCTTACCGTATGCTGACAAAGTATGTTAATGGAAGTTATAATTTTCATGCTCAGTGATGCGTTCTTCATTTGTTGACAATTGCATATTACTAAACTTGCCTTCTCCATATTAGCCGTTCAGAGCATAGATTACTCTTGAGATCTGATAATGCTGATAGTCGTCTCACTCCATTGGGTTGTGAAGTTGGGCTGATAGATGAGAGACACTGGAAGTTGTATCAGGAGAAGCAAGCTCGAATTTCTGAGGAAAAGAAGCGGTTGAAAAGTGTTAGGGTTTCAGGTTCTTATTGTTTTTTCTTGAATTACCTCACTCTTTGAAGCTGTATCTGTGGGAGAAGCTCATCCTCTAAGGGATGCATGGGAGATGGGAGGGAGAGGAAATAGGGATCTAGGAAAAACAAAAGATCAGTTAGTGCTGTTATATTTGAAAAAGTTTGTCTTTTTTCAAAAGATTAATTATGATGGTATGGTTTCTTGACAAATACTTTGAGAAAAATAATGAAGATTCATAATGATAAATGAATTTCTCCATTAGTTCCCTTGAAAATTGGAAGAAGTGTGAGAGTTGGTGGGTTTGCAGGATTTTAGAGGCTTAATGAAAATTACTCATTTCCATCCCCTCTGAAAAAAATTATAACAGAAATTGTTTCAAATTTCAATGAAAACTCCGTTCCCTTTCCTATTTTCCAAATCAAACATACTCTTAAAGAAAATTTTTCTTCGTAACAGATATTTCTTTATCAATGCATGTTGATCTTAATACAATTTTGCGCTTGGCTTTTTGTTGTCATGTATGAAGGTTTCTAACTTTCTAATTGAAAATGAAGGACC
The DNA here is from genome assembly GCA_034222035.1 of Acacia crassicarpa. Taxonomy (NCBI): domain Eukaryota; kingdom Viridiplantae; phylum Streptophyta; class Magnoliopsida; order Fabales; family Fabaceae; genus Acacia; species Acacia crassicarpa. The sequence goes on from JAWXYG010000008.1 coordinate 8,593,935, forward strand.
TACGAGCCGCCTACCACTAACTGAGGCTTTTGCTATAATCTGCAATGAGCAAAGGGATTTCCTTTGGTGGTAAATAATTAATAAACTACAGGGCATTTAAATCTGTGCTGCATCTGACTGTGAATACAATCATCGAACTTATGAACTTATATACTACGGGTATATCTAAATTAATATCGTGTAGAAGTGTGGAGAGTTTTTACTACAATTTTCCTCTCTCTTAGCAAGTGCTTGCCCTTTCTCTTTTCCTTTTAGGGCAGCGTTACCACACCTTATTTATCTAATCTTCTACTTTCTCATAGCAACAAAATCTTCACTATTATGAAAATATATATTTTGTTATGCATAACCATCCTTGTTAACCTTCCAACTTATCCAGGAGGGGATTTGGCTGCTGACGTTATGAAGGTAGCTGGTCAGCGAGTGAGGGACTCCTCAATACTGGAGAGCCTTCTTAAGAAACCACACATACAATATGGAATTCTTGATAAGCATGGTATGAAGGCTTCATCTTGCGTCAACAAAGCCAACTTCAACAAGTACACAGGGCTATATGTAATCCATTTAATATCTACACATTCAGGTGTATTTAATGTCTAATTACAAGGCTATGTTAAAACGCCTACAGATGGTCGGTCAACAACATAGACCACTCCCTGCAGACTTGAATTATTATGCAATGACAACTTTGTCTATTGAAGCACGTGAAAAACTCTCAAGGTTTGTAACATGCTTGGTCATTATTGGAGTTAAGTTTTCCACAAATATCTACATAAATTCTCACTATACGTACGCATTTTATAAAATTATATTTTTTAAAATAACATGCATACTTGGTGGAGAAAATGCATGGGTCTTTTTGGATTCAAACTCACTTTGTTTACTTTGTAGTCTAATTGATCCACTACTAGACCACACTTTTTTTTGCCAGTCATGCACTTCAAAATTCTAATTAGGAAACAATTGATCCCATTTGATGCATTAGAGAAGAACTTGGGTTTAAAATTGAATAAAAAGAAATAATATGATTTACTTAAGTATGTTATCTTGTTGGTTAGCGAATTATGCAATTCAAAATCTAGTTTCAATCTAAAAACAATTTAGTATTTGTAAAAGAGATTTAGTCCTCAAAAGGAAAAACATTTTTTTTTTAAAAAAAAAAAACGTTCGCCATGAGAAGGATCATACGGCCTACTTGACGCCAACGATCAACAAATGAGTAGACCACTTGCTCAAAGAAGGAGAAATGGTGATGATCCATAACTTGAGAGCTCATAGACTTACTACAACAGAGAAGCTCCCAACATCGTCTATAAATACCACGAAGAGAAGGTTGAGTCGAATCGTGGAATAGAGCAAGGTTGCCAACAACGAAGCTAGGAAGTGTAATTAGAGGGCAAAAATTACAAAATAGAATGCAGGTATTAATGAAATTACATTTCAATCTCATAAATATTTCAATATTTTTATTTTAGTTTCTCCACGAAACTTTTAATGAGGGGTTAAAGTGAAAATATTGAAATTTTTATGAGACTAAAAATATAATTTTCTGAACATCTAGGTTCTGTTCTGTAATTTTAGGGGGCGGGGCCACCCCTAACCCCTAGTTTTGCCCTTGGTTGCGAGGGTCGAGGATCCGGGGTAGAATCCAAACCCGAAAACTTAGACTCCAATACAAGTGGGCTTGGATCAGAGAACCGAACCCGAAGGTCAACATCATTTTGGAAAGAACAACAAGATCCAGATCGGTAAATATGGGCTGACCTAGGACCAACAAAGTGCTTACATGGAGCCATAGGAAGCACTAACCTTGAACAGTGATTTTCATGCAAACCGACTACGCCACCACAACCAGAGCACAGGGAAGTGGCATGCTCGAGAAGGAATGATAGCTCCAATGGTTTGCCAGAAGATAGCAAGATCTAAGAAATGTCAAGTAGCCAAGACGAACCAACACAAGCCACCTTAAATCGAAACTGACCAAATGAAGACTCTGATGATAGATCAACCTTGAGGAGAAAACAAAACTTGGAGGCTAGAAATCGGGCCACCTCGAATTGTAAAACTCCATGGGAAGGCTGTATTAGAAGTCATAATTGAGCTTAATTCCTTGCTAGAGGAAGAAAAATCAAGTTTCGATGTTGATGGTCCTCTCATAAATAGAACACTCAGCCAATGTTTGAATCTTCTAGCCATAGCAGATGTTAAAATTAAGAGTAAAATACTCTAACCACCCTCCTGTTTTGTCTTAATTACACAGACCTCCTTTCTATTTTGAAAACCCATAGAAACCTTCATTAAATTAAAATGTATATTACACAAACCTCCCTTATATGAGTAAAATATTCTGACCACCCTCCTGTTTTGCCTTTATTACATAGACCTCCCCTATATTTTGAAAACATATACTTAAGTTTAAATAATTAACTCCGTTAAGAATATTCTAAAAAGATTCCAAAAATATAGTATTTTTTTAATTAAAATTTCTATAAAAATAAAATTTACATAATATTTTACCCTTAATATTGTACTTAATCCCTAGTTTTACTTTTATATTTTGACTAATATTGTTTTAAATAATTTAAGAGTTTTTTATCTTTACAAATAGTTATCTCTTTATTATTTTAGCATTGGTTAATGTAAATATCACAGAATCTCGAATATTCAAATAAGTTTTTAAATAAACATGTGCTTGATCAAATGTGTCTATAAATATTTGTGAAAAAATTATTAAATTAGAAATTTAAATGACACATGAAATCTCAAATATAGTTTAATATATTTGATAAAACTATATGTGTTTAATTTATATTTTTAAGTCAAAATTAATTTATAAGATCAAAACTAATAAATTTTTTAACAAATTAGAAAGTTAGAAAATCTATTAGAATACATTTTTGGTTGTATAAATTTAGTTTTATATACTTAAATAATTCTAATACTGAAGAGGAGGGACATTTTGGTTTTTTTTTTAAAAAAAAAAAAGTTCAAAAGTCAAACTTAACAGTTAACCAACTGTTTAGATGGATGGAAATAGAATCTTAAAATATAAGGGAGGTTTGTGTAACATAAATTTTGATTTTAAGGGAGGTTTCTATGGGTTTTCAAAATAGAGGGGAGATTTGTGTAATTAAGTCAAAACAGGACGGTGGTCAGAGTATTTTACTCTAATATATTTGATAAAACTATATGTGTTTAATTTATATTTTTAAGTCAAAATTAATTTATAAGATCAAAACTAATAAATTTTTTAACAAATTAGAAAGTTAGAAAATCTATTAGAATACATTTTTGGTTGTATAAATTTAGTTTTATATACTTAAATAATTTTAATACTGAAGAGGGACATTTTGATTTTTTTTTAAAAAAAAGTTCAAAAGTCAAACTTAACGGTTAACTAACGGTTTAGATGGATGGAAATAGAATGTTAAAATATAAGGAAGGTTTGTGTAACATAAATTTTGATTTCAAGGGAAGTTTCTATGGGTTTTCAAAATAGAGGAGAGGTCTATGTAATTAAGTCAAAACAGGAGGGTGGTTAGAGTATTTTACTCTTAAATATAATAAAATTAGTATTTTCTTCTATCTATAGCCTTTTCTAAACAACCAGAACAGAGAAAACTAAGTAAAAATAACCAATATTAATTCCCAGAACAAAGAATAAAGAAAACTGGACATCACATTATAACGCTTTGCGTATATAAAAGTTCTCTAAACATGTTAATATAAAAATGTGCACAAGTTCAAAAGTTTTCTAACTGAATGAGGACAATGATGTTTTGAGAGAGGATTGATTGTTACAGGACTTTTAACGTCCATTTTTTTAAAAAAAAAAGGTATATTAAAAGCATTACATTCAATGTTCGTTTGTACAAAGAGGCATTATAATGTTACTTTAACATCCGTTTCTTAAAACAGACGTAGAATTTGCTAAATTTAACGTCCGGTTTAAAAAAAGGGACATTAAATGTTAACTTCAGTGTTGAAAAAAATTACAACAATGTCACCGCCTATTTTTTAACATTTATTTTTTTACCACGAACGTTAATTGGGGACTTACATCCTTACTTTGTTGTAGTGCATCCAAAAAATTATACTATAGGCCACGGTAATAAAAATTCTCCACTGATCAAACATCTTAGAATTTTCATGAACTATACACTGTGAAACCACGATTACATTCTATAGCTAGACCTCACAAGATTTAGAATACCAAAAGTTTTCTTAGTGGAGCATGTTAATGCTTCAGGGGCTAGCTAGACCTTCGCGAGAATTAAGTATGCCGAAGGTTTTTTGTGAAGCATATAAACAGTGTTCATATTCCTCTTCTTTTAGTTATCTAACTTTGAATTCAACATATATATTGTTCTTTGAAATGGAAAATGTAACACACCCACCAGCCTCACCCTTTCGGGTGGTGAATAGTGTGGTTCTTTACCTTAAAAACATTTATATATATGTGTGTGTGTGTTTTTTTTTTTTAAATAATTCCAAGCCCAAGTTATTTATGTCGTGTATCAGAGTATAGCAGCAAAGCACATATCAGTTTGGACAAACATACTGATAAAATAAAGTGCAATACATAAGGATTTTCCCCGGTCGGATTAGAATACAGTTATCCCGCATAAAGTGCCCAACGGCAAAAATAATAATTATACAGTCATCCGGATAATCAAAATAAATATCCAAAATAAAGTCACTCCTAGCTCAGTCTTGCCCTACACAGCTACCTTCGTCACTCAGCACTGACCTAGAAGCGCTCCTGGAATCGTTGCAAAAGCCTGGGATTCATAATAGAATCTCAGAGTAACCGTTAATCTCATATAACATGTGTATGCAATGCATGTAAGTCACTATAATCAAGAAAAATGTACAAATCATTCAGCATTCAGTAAACACGCGTAGTAATGTAAAAGCATACCACACAGATGCAACATTTACTGCGGAAGGACCAAATTCTAATAAACACAGGACTGCTCAACAAAGCAAGCACTGGATCCACAGCGCTAGGAAAATCACAGTAGTCGGGCTCCAAACCCAGACTACACTAAATGCATATAAACACATGTCCCTTTTCAGGAGACACGGGTCCACAATTATGGAAAAACAGACATACAAAGTAACACAAGAAATATGAAAATTAAGGTTACTACCTGTTGGTTGACCACTCTTATAAACAATAAATATTTCTTCCCAGTGCACAATTTCTCAATTAGCCCTAAAATAATTATAATTATAATTATAATTGAGTCCACCTCTATAAAAATTCCATTTAATAATTTAAAATAAGCCCAATTCATATATCCATATTTATTAAATCCCTTTTTCTTATCAAGGAATTTAATATGGGCTTACTTTTCTTATTTTCGTCAAAAATTCTGAAATTCCAGAAATAAAGGCCCAACTTTAAGAATTCATATTTAACTCTAGAAAACTCCTTTTGGGGTGGTTCAAAAGCCCAATTAATCCTTATTATGTTTATTTTCAACCAAAAATACTAGTTTGGCACAGTCACAATCCAAAACCCATTCATAGCCCAAAACACATCTGCTGTTCGAATTAAAGTCCAGAAACAGAGGTTATTTTTCAAAAATTAATTTCTCTCAATCTAGAACTCATAAAATTACAAATAATATACCAAAATAATCCTTGAGATGTCTACTTTCTCCCTGAAAAATTTCATGACTTATAAAGTCTCTTTACTTAGTCAAAAATCAAGTTGAACCCAGGTGGCTCCACTGAAAATCCTTAAATCAGCAACCCAACATTTTTAAACCTTTAATTGTACTTCTAAAAATTATGACCCAAGTTCAACCTTATATAAAATCCCATTTTAAACATTTTAAAGCCATCAAAAACACCAAAATCCATTCCAAAACACAAATTTATTCAGCTGAAAGAAAATCATTATTAAGCCAACAAAATATCAAATTTCCATTCTAACCTCATATTTTTCATATACTATGCTTGTTTCTCCATCTTAGGCCATGAACACTAACTTTAAATCTTTATTCATATTTTTCATTATCCAACCAAAACCAAGAAAAACATACATGTTCAAAGAAGCATCATTTCAAGCTTTACAACTAAAGAAAAATGTAAGGAGGTTGATAGGTAACTTACTTGACTTAGGACCTAAACTTCCTTTGGTCTCTGCTTCCTTTGATCCCCCAATACACTTATCCTTCTCCTCAAATCACCAAGAAAAGAATTATCTTTAGTAACTTCACCACTTTAGAAAAGATAGTAAAGAGTAAATTAGGGTTCCAAGGTCATGTATCTTACTTAACCACAACCTTCCCTTCTTGCTTGAGTTCTCTATCACCTTCTTGTATGGAACCTCACTACTCTCTCTTTTTCTCTCTTCCAGCTGAGACAAACAACCAAATGGGGGGAGTTGGTCCTTTTAAAATGTTCAAATATTGGGTTATGATGAATTACCTTTTTGCCCCTAACCTCTCTAGATAATTCCACATTTTTCATGAAAACTCTTCTCCTCTCTTTCCTTTTTATGTTGGACGAAATGGGCTGTTTGGGGAGGGAAATTTGGTCTGAATTTAGCTTGAAAAATCTGCACAAAATCCTCATTTAATGCTTTGGTCATATCCCCCTTGTTAGCCATGATTAGCTCTAGGTAATAGGTAACAGGTACTTATTTAGCTTCATCAAATGTCATTCCTCCCTCATTTATTATCATTTTTTTCTCTTTCTTCTCCTCTCCTCCTGCTGCACAAAAATGAGGAAGGGAAAGGAAAAAAATCTTATCTAATTTACCTCCCCAATGCTTCTTCATTTAAAATGAAATGATGGCATTTCCTCTACCTTATTACTTTATTTTATTTTCTTCTCCCTCTATCGAAAACAAAATGGGGGTAGTATTCCATTGATTTCTTGTCTAATCAATCTTTCTTGCAATAATGGAAAGAAATCTTGTGTGTTAAATGATGTTCTAATATTTCAAAGATTTTTTTTTAAAAATTAATTTCTAGAGAAATCTTTTTTTTTTTTATGAGTAAATTTTTGCTTCATGCTCTCTCTCTTTTCATATGAATTGGGCCCTCTCTCCATAAATTGTCCTCCCTATTTAACCCAATCCATTGTCATCTCTTACATCAATTTTGTCCATAGAAAAATGATATTTTATCAATATTCAAACTACCATTCCACTTTCTTTTTTCTTTAATTAATTATTCATGTTAAAAGGAAAACAAATAAATAAATAAATAAGTAACCTTGATAAAAATTCATATGTTTCATTCACTAACCCAATACATTAGTTGCATATGAAATGGGGTGTTACAGAAAAAAAAAAACAAAAAAACAAAAAACAAAAAATGTTGTTCTTTGAAGTCTAGAGTAAAAAAAGAAATTTAACTTAATCTAAAGTTCGCAACCACGCACTTTTCATCCCTTGTTAATGAAATTTGAGAGAATTATGAAGAAGTCCTGAATGAGAAATATAATTACCAAAAAATCTCGATAACAATTGAGCAATATAAACTCATCCTTGGTTTTATATTAGAATATAGGATATTTTATTTTTCTTTGCGGTAAAGCAATCTTATATTCCTATACAATAATTAATTATTAAGCTATAAACATGATTGCATCAAATAATTTTATTTAATCCCCGCGTTATGCTTATATATGTATATATATATATATATATATCTCCTATTACGTCAATAAGCAACTGAAACAAATCCAAACAAATTTGGTGTAATGCTGCCCGGTTTGGCACGCTCGACTTTTTATTTTTTATTTTCCATTTGTTTTCTCCTTTGCCAAAAGACATATTTAAAGAAGACTTCCGGTAAATCATTAAATATTATCCATGAAACTAAAAACTAAAGCTCTGATAAAAAAAAAAATATTGATAAGCAGATTTTTACCGAAGGTGGAATAGCCAAAATTAATTTCCTTTAATTTACACAATCAATATTGATATAAAAAATAAAGATTTAAATACTCGAACCACCCCTCTATTTCACTTTACTTACATAGATATCCCCTCAATATTGATATTCTATTTTCATCCATTCAAACCGTTAATTGACCATTAAGTATGGCTTTTGAACTTTTGTTTTACCAAAATACTCTTCTCTAACATTAGAATTATTTAAACAAATATATATGTATATGGGCTGGAAAAAAAAATTGTATACCACCAAATTTTTATCCTAATAGATTTTTTTAACTTGCTAATATGTTAAAAATTTATAAGTTTTGAGATTATAAAATTTATAGTTTCAATTTTTTACCATATTTATTAAAAATTTTATTATTTTTAGTTTCTTAAATGACTAAAAGTATATATCAGAGACATTTTTTTCTATCAAATATAATAAACTTTGAGAGATTTTAAGTCATTTAAATTTTGATATTTTTTTTTTTACAAAAATTTAAAAAATTTACTCAAATTTTTAAAAGTTTGTGATATTTACATTGTCAATTAAAATTTAGGATATAGTATTAAGGGTAAATTAATAAATAAATTTTATTTTTATATAAATTTCAATTAAAGATATATTTTTAGAATATTCTTAATGGAGTTAACGGTTTGTACTTAAGTGTATGTTTTCAAAATAAAAAAGATGTGTGTGTAATGAAGACAAAACATAAAGGTAGTTAGAGTATTTTACACAAAAATAAATTACATATAAAGCATGTACTTAAATAAATCATCATGGTCCAAACAATTTAAATATTAAAATAGAACCAATAAATATTTCCCCTTAATTTACACCATCAATATTGATATAAAAAATAAATTACATATAACGCAGATACTTAAATAAATCATCATGGTCCAAACAATTTAAATATCAAAACAGAATCAAAAAAGAATTTCCAGAAATAACAACATTGAAATGTTGGCCCAAAATGAAATAAACCACTTAGGGAGGGCAAAACATATGGACTAATATTGTAACATCCCAATTTTCTAAAGTGTTTTCGAAATAGTTCGATCAGAATTTGAAAAGATTTAATCAGAGTAGAGCATCGGAATAGTCGTGAAACGAGTAACTGATAAAACATTCATTAAAGGTGCATCAGTCTTCTGTTACAGTCATCCAAGAGTCGAATATTCAGAAAAAACAGAAATAAAGATTTTAAAAGAAAACTCCTTTTCTGCCTCTTCACGCCACCTGCTTACCCTTCTCCTTGGATTGTCCTCCTGAGGATCCTGGGGCTAAAGCAAGAGCTGAGGTTCAATTACCATTGAACCTCAGGTAACGGTTAACCTCATGCTTATGTATCAAATATGAATGACAGATATCCATGGCAAAAACAGTAATAATCACATACAATACATTCATAATCAAATAATAACATAACACAGCCACTGCAATATGCATGTTATTATAGTCTGCACTATTCACCAGTGCCACGGTGTACACCCGTGTCCTCAGCGCTAGGAAAACATAACGGCATTATCAAGACTATAACCCGTATTAAGTTGTATGTGTATGATCAATTTTCAAAATAGAGCTTCAGACTATCTATCACATATAAGCATACAATAAGCATTAGAGTTAGTGTTACAGTACGCGTCCGTACCTTCGTTGATGATGCTTTGGTACGTTTGACGAATACGGTACTTCTAACGGAAAACAGCGGTATAACAGCAGCAGCGGTAAAGGTTTACAGATACCCTATAATTTCATTTTTATCAGTGACCATCAACTTTGCAATACTTGTGAAATCCTATGTTGAAAATTTACTATTCATGTGAATAGTACCAGTAAAATATTTTTACCGTGACGGTAAATAATTTTTACTGTTCGATAAATAGTATTTACTGTACTGGTAAATAATATTTACTGCCCAAGAATAATTCTTTTCTGATGTGGCAGATCAGGCTGAGCTGCAGCCACAGAGCATACTCAGAAAAACTCTATCAAGCATTTCTACTATAATTACCGAAAGAAACTACCAAATCTTAAGACTAGAGACCAAAGAACTTACCCTTGAAGTTCTTACTCCTTCTCTTCAGCTCCGAGAACTTTACTCTAAATTCTCACTCTAAACTCTAAGAATTCTCTCTCTTCTATTAAACTTGACCGTTGTGATCTGAGTTTGGTGTGAAGAAAATGAAGAAGTGAGGCCTCTATTTATAGTGTTGGAAAATGGGTCCTTAAGTGTAATTTCTTGTTTTTGGGTCATTTTTCGTAATTTCTAAAAATATTTAAAAAATATTAAAATTGTTCACGGGGTGCATCTGTGCCCTTTTTAAAAAAAATTGTTATTTTAATAATGTGAATAGTATTTTTCTACCGATAAAATTCCTGTTCGGTGTTCTGATCGCATGATCTTTTGCAAATTCTTAAAAATCCAGAAGCATAGCCCTGAAGCTCTATTCTTCCTCTTTAAAAATATCTGGGTCAACTGAATTTTTGACCTCATTCAGGGTATTTCGTAATCTGTCAAAGATTTTAAGTCGGACACTGCCGGTAACAGAAATTACTTCGGGTGACACCATCTTCGAGACAAAAATTCACTGATTCATAATATGTGCAGTTGTTTACTACTTAGTTCAAGGATTTTGAGTTATGATTTATTTTCTACCGGTTCTACTATCTGTCCTGATTCAAAATATCGGTTTCGACCTATCTCAATAATCATTCCGCCAATTATGGAAATGACTTCGGAAATAACCCACTCTGAGATAAAAATTCACTTGTTTATAATATGCCCTTACCCAAGAAACCTAGTTCACGATTTACTGGGTATAATTTAATTTCTATTGTTTCCCTAAGGTATAAAATTACACGTCTCCAATATAATATCATTCTTTTCTTTTTGGTTGCCTCCCGTGACATATGCACTACTCCTCTTTATATATAATATAGTATATAATATATAATATAATATTACTAATTAATAATTGGGATATTATATTTCTCCCCCCGTTAAATAAAATTTCGTCCTCGAAATTTACTCTACACCTACTAAACATTGAGCCATAAACTCCGGATATTTTTCTTTCATATCTTCTTCTGTTTCCCAAGTTGCCTCAGCAGGAGATAAGCCTCTCCATACTACTTTCACGAACGGAATACTTCTTTGTCGAAGCCGCTTCTCCTGGTAATCAACAATTTGCTCTGGCTCGACCTCAAAAGTGTTATCATGTCGCACTTCGACATCTTCATATTGGATAATATGTTCGTGGTCAGGTTGATACTTCTTCAATTGAGAAACATGGAAGACGTCGTGGAGTTTACTCAGATTCGGGGGCAAAGCTAATTGATATGCGACTGGTCCACGTTTTGCCAAGATTTCGAATGGCCCAATGTAACGAGGACTTAGCTTTCGCCGTTTAAGCGTTCTTCCAACACCAGTTACCGGGGATACCTTGAGAAACACATGGTCTCCAACCTCGAATTCTAATGGTCTTCTCCTCTTATCAGCGTAACTCTTCTGTCTGCTTTGTGCTGTTAGGAGTCTCTGTTTGATCAATGCAATTTGCTTGGAGGTCTTATCAACTAAATCTGTCCCGATGAATTCTCGCTCCGACAATTCTGTCCAGCATATAGGTGATCGACACTTCCGCCCGTATAATGCCTCAAACGGAGCCATCTGTATGCTCGAATGGTAACTATTGTTGTAAGCGAATTCGACCAGCGGTAAATGTTCATCCCAATGGCCTTTGAAATCCAATACACACGCTCTAAGCATATCTTCTAGAGTCTGTATTGTCCTTTCAGATTGACCATCGGTCTGCGGGTGATAAGCTGTACTAGGCCTTAGCTTAGTTCCCATTTCTGCATGCAAAGCCTCCCAGAATCGGGATGTAAATCGTGGGTCCCGATCAGAAACGATGCTCTTAGGTATACCATGAAGTCTTACGATCTCTTTGATATAAATCCTCGCCAATTGTTCTGGTGAGTAATTAATACTAATGGGGAGAAAGTGTGCCGATTTAGTCAATCGGTCCACAATCACCCAAATCGCGTCGTGATGTCTAATCTTGGGTAAACCTACCACTAAATCCATGGTAATATTCTCCCATTTCCATTCCGGAATTTCCAGTCCTTGAAGAAGACCAGGGGGTCGTTGGTGTTCAGTTTTAACTCTTTGACAGGTCAAACATTTTCCCACGTATTCAGTTACATCTTTCTTCAATCTGGGCCACCAAAACTCGGATTTCAAGTTCCGGTACATTTTGACCATTCCCGGATGTAGAGTATATCTGCTCTTATGAGCCTCGTCTAGTATCTTCTGTCGTAATTCACCATCCTTCGGAATGTAGATCCGCTTCTTGTATCTGACCAAGCCACTTGGCGATAGGTCACGGTCTTGGGTCTCTCCTCGTGAGATCATCTCCCGTGCTGCTATAGCCCACTCATCGTGCTTTTGAGCTTCCTCAACCGCATCTCTCAGATCATATTCCCCTTGACTAACAAGGAGACTTTCAAGATAGATGTCATCGGATGTGCAGTGGTTCATGCAAACCTGATTGGTCAGGTTTAGGTCTCTGAACTCCTCAAGTAGTTTCCGCTCTTGTATCATCATGTACGCAGTGAGTACCGTTTTTCTACTGAGTGCATCAGCTACAACGTTTGCTTTACCCGGATGATACTTGATCTCCAAGTCGTAATCTTTTAGCAAATCCATCCAGCGACGTTGTCTCATGTTGAGTTCCTTTTGATCAAAAAGGTATTTCAGACTCTTGTGGTCGCAGTATAATTCTACGGTTGCACCATAGAGATAATGCCTCCATATTTTTAAAGCAAACACGATAGCTGCAAGTTCTAAATCATGCGTAGGATAGTTCAACTCGTGAGGCTTTAACAGACGAGAGGCATAAGCTACTACCCTGCCCTGTTGCATTAGGACGCATCCCAATCCTTGTCCACTGGCATCACTATAAACTGTATAAGTCTCATCTGGATCTGGGATGATCAATACTGGTGCTGTAGTCAATCTCTCTCTCAGTATTTGAAAACTTGACTCACAGTCCTCGTCCCACACAAAAGGTTGATTTTTCCTTGTGAGCTTTGTCAATGGTAAAGCAAGACGCGAGAAATTCTGTATGAATCTGCGGTAGTATCCCGCTAGACCCAGGAAGCTACGTATCTCTGTCACTGTTTCTGGTCTCTTCCAGTCCAGAACTGCTTCTACCTTGCTAGGATCAACGGCAACTCCGTCGCGAGTTATGACATGGCCCAGAAATCTCACTTCTGGCAGCCAAAATTCACATTTGCTAAACTTAGCAAAAAGTCGCTTGTCACGTAGTATACCTAATACGATTCGCAGATGTTCCTCGTGCTCCTCTCTGCTTTTTGAATAGATCAGTATATCATCGATGAATACTACTACAAACTTGTCTAGGTGCTGGCGAAAAATCCGATTCATGTAATCCATGAATACGGCAGGTGCATTAGTCAATCCGAAAGGCATCACAAGAAATTCGTAATGCCCATATCTGGTTCTAAAAGCTGTTTTTGGAATATCACTGGCTTTTACTCGAAGCTGGTGGTATCCTGAGCGCAAATCGATCTTTGAAAATACACAGGAACCAGATAGTTGGTCGAGTAGATCATCGATTCGGGGAAGTGGGTATTTATTCTTGATAGTTACTTTGTTCAACTCACGGTAGTCGATACAAAGTCGTAGGCTTCCATCTTTCTTTTTAACAAACAATACGGGGGCTCCCCAAGGTGACACGCTGGGTCGAATAAACCCTTTCTCCAGCAGTTCTTCAAGTTGCTTCTTCAACTCCTGCATCTCGTTCGGCGCCATTCGGTATGGTGCTTTTGATATTGATCCCGTTCCAGGCATCAATTCAATAGCGAACTCAACTTCTCTTTCAGGAGGTAACTCAGTGAGATCCTCTGGAAACACATCAGGGAACTCGTTGACAACCGGAATGTCTTTGAGTGAGAGTTCAGCTTCCGCCTTTACAGAGAAAAATACCATGTATGCTTGGCAACCATGCATTATGCATTTTTCTGCTTCCGAAACAGAGATATAACTCAGACTCCCATCAACCTTGCTTCGGTTGTGCGGGGGTGCAAAGGATATCTGTTTACTTCCGCAATCAATTATCGCATTGTTAGCCGTCAGCCAATCAAGACCGAGAATAACGTCGATGCCACTAAGCGGTAGTCGGATAAGATCTATGTTTGAATCTCGTCCATTTACGCTCGCAATACAATTAAGGCATGCATCAGAAGCTAAGGATTTCGCACCAAGTGGTGTGGCTACTAGTAGATCATATGGTAGTCTATAAGCATGCATTCCTAGCCGCTTTGCACAATCATATGAAATAAACGAGTGGCTAGCACCAGAATCATACAATGCTTGGAGTAAATTCCCATTAAGAGAAATAGTACCTTTGATCATATCCGGAGATTTTCTGGCTTCTTCATTCGTTAAAGCAAAAACTCGACCTGGGTTTTGCGGCCTCGCCTCCAGTGCTTTTTGTGGACAGTTTGTGCTAAGGTGCCCCGGCTGCTGGCACTTGTAGCACACAATCTTTCCTTCGCAGTTAGTTCCTTGATGATACCTTCCGCATTTTGGACATGCTCTGGATGTCTGTACCCTTGGGAAGTTCTGCTGCCCAGGTTGGAATGGCCTCTTGTTTCCTTCACGGAAATTACTCCAATTGGTCTTCCGTTTCTGCGATGAGTTTCCACGGGTAAAACCGCCACGACTGGGGCCACTACTATGAAAGACTCTAGTCTTCCTGAGCTCCTTCAAATTTCTTTCGATCAATCGACAAGCTTCCACCGCTTGAATCAATTGTGAGAATTGCTGCGACACAAGCTTCTCCCTTATTTCATACTTCAAGCCATAAATCAGTATGTTTGCCATACTGCCTTCATCTTCACATTGCCTAAAGAGGGTTGAATATCGAGACAAATTGGTGAAACGTGCATAGTAGTCATCAAAAGATTCATCTTGCCCTTGTCGAATGTGCAGAAATTCAGATTCCTTAATCATCTGAACAGAGGGTGGAAAATATTGCTCGTTGAATTTTTCTAGGAATTTCTCCCACGTAATGGGACAGTGACGTGCTCGCAGTGTTGCCGCAATGCTCTTCCACCAACGATCTGCATCTCCTTGCAGTTTATAAATTGCCAGTTGAGCTTTTCTATCTTCCGGACATTCTATGACTTCGAATATCTTGTCCAGCTGCATCAACCAGTCTTCTGCTGAATCAAGCTTGCCTCGGAAAGCTGGGGGTTTCATTTTACAGAATTGTGTCACCCAATATTGGGTATTCTCGACCACTCTATTCGGTTGCTGTAGCTCAGCCATCGCTCTCTCCTGTTGGGGAGGTATTTGGAATCGATTGGTTCCCTCAACTTCATTGTCACGTTCTTCGTCGTGTTCGTTGTTGTTTTCATTCTCCTCATTAATTTGTTCTTCCTCTACTTGTCCCCCTTCGGCTTGTCTCTCAAGCCGTTCTGCAAGAAGCGCATCAATGAGTGCCCTTTGCTCTTGTAACATTCTTCTCATCTCCTGCATCTCATCCCGCTCTGGTTGCTGTGGTTGTTCCGGACCTGGCAGGGGTATTACTTGTGTTTGTCTACCTCTGCCTTGGCCTCTGCCTCGGCCTCTGCCTCGTCCTCTAGGAACTCCGGATCCTCTCGAGTTTGCCATACTTAAATCTTTTATTTATGAAACCATATGAACGTTAGAGAAATAATAATAATTAGCATACAAATAGGCTTAGCACATATTTATATATTTTTATAATCAACCATCATTCACAGCAATTGCTTTATTTTACAATCTATCTCCTTAGGGTCTTTTAAAGGTGTACTACAACAGCGTCTATATCTACTACTACTATTACTATGCGTCACTAGTACTTCCATTGCTTCCTTGGACTGATTCTGGTTTCTGTCTCCCTCCTGGTTCACATGCTACGATGTACCCAGCTTTGGATCAGCAGTAGGTGGATGTAGACCTTCTCAATAGGTCCTGCATCGAGAAGTTCATTCGTTTTGTGAATCCAGAAATTGGTTCGAGGAAAATGATGAAGAGTGGATCGGATCCAGTCTTCGGGAGGATAGGGGCTGTTGAAGGGCATGAACATATCGTAAAGCTCCCTAACACGGGTCAAGAAGCGTAAGTACTGCTCTTGAGCGGTTGCCACATTCCAGCCTGCTCGAACAAAGTCATCATACAAAATCTCCGTCAAGTCGCGGTTGCCATTCAGCACATACCGTAGGTTTTCATCGTCAGCGTTTTCTAAAATAGCTACATTATCTGCGTGCTCTTCTTCTAAGTCAGCTACATTAATGTAGTCAAAATTGTCCCCAACAGAGGAATGATGTGAATCTGCTGGGGAACCTGGTGTAGGTATGGCTGGAACAGAATTAGAACCATCAGAGTTTTCTGGGCTTGGATGGTATTCGGGCTCTGGGTCATGTAAGTGTTCAGCAGGGTAATGTGGATTGTATGGCAACTCCAAATCATTAGCAGGAACAAAACGTATTGGCACAATTTGAGGTGCAGATGCGGGCGGGGAATAAACCGGGTCAGGGTTCAATCTTCGGGCCACCATCTGAGGGTTTACAGTTTTTCGAGCAACACGTCTCACACGTCCGTAACGGTAAACGAAAGGGGCTCTTTGATAACTAGTGGGGATCTAGCCATTTCCTGAAACACGTACACCAAAGTTATATCAGTACTCTTTTCGAAATATGTTCCAAAACTACGGCTTAGAGCCTAACTCAATTAATCAACCGATTGGCCAGGTAAGTGTCTATCATGGGGGTCTCACCAACTCTATGGCGACTGCTTGACCGAACCATATAGACTAGCCTTGCCTTCGGCACCAATGGTTTCTTATAACTGAGCCAGGTTCTAGCCGGAAAATATTTTTTTTTTTAAAAAAAAAAAAAAACTCCGAACCTAACTCCGTTACTCAAATACACCGGCCTAGCCAGACTTTTTGGAGTAACTTAGTTAACTTCAGAACCGTCTGCTCTGATACCAAAAATGTAACATCCCAATTTTCTAAAGTGTTTTCGAAATAGTTCGATCAGAATTTGAAAAGATTTAATCAGAGTAGAGCATCGGAATAGTCGTGAAACGAGTAACTGATAAAACATTCATTAAAGGTGCATCAGTCTTCTGTTACAGTCATCCAAGAGTCGAATATTCAGAAAAAAACAGAAATAAAGATTTTAAAAGAAAACTCCTTTTCTGCCTCTTCACGCCACCTGCTTACCCTTCTCCTTGGATTGTCCTCCTGAGGATCCTGGGGCTAAAGCAAGAGCTGAGGTTCAATTACCATTGAACCTCAGGTAACGGTTAACCTCATGCTTATGTATCAAATATGAATGACAGATATCCATGGCAAAAACAGTAATAATCACATACAATACATTCATAATCAAATAATAACATAACACAGCCACTGCAATATGCATGTTATTATAGTCTGCACTATTCACCAGTGCCACGGTGTACACCCGTGTCCTCAGCGCTAGGAAAACATAACGGCATTATCAAGACTATAACCCGTATTAAGTTGTATGTGTATGATCAATTTTCAAAATAGAGCTTCAGACTATCTATCACATATAAGCATACAATAAGCATTAGAGTTAGTGTTACAGTACGCGTCCGTACCTTCGTTGATGATGCTTTGGTACGTTTGACGAATACGGTACTTCTAACGGAAAACAGCGGTATAACAGCAGCAGCGGTAAAGGTTTACAGATACCCTATAATTTCATTTTTATCAGTGACCATCAACTTTGCAATACTTGTGAAATCCTATGTTGAAAATTTACTATTCATGTGAATAGTACCAGTAAAATATTTTTACCGTGACGGTAAATAATTTTTACTGTTCGATAAATAGTATTTACTGTACTGGTAAATAATATTTACTGCCCAAGAATAATTCTTTTCTGATGTGGCAGATCAGGCTGAGCTGCAGCCACAGAGCATACTCAGAAAAACTCTATCAAGCATTTCTACTATAATTACCGAAAGAAACTACCAAATCTTAAGACTAGAGACCAAAGAACTTACCCTTGAAGTTCTTACTCCTTCTCTTCAGCTCCGAGAACTTTACTCTAAATTCTCACTCTAAACTCTAAGAATTCTCTCTCTTCTATTAAACTTGACCGTTGTGATCTGAGTTTGGTGTGAAGAAAATGAAGAAGTGAGGCCTCTATTTATAGTGTTGGAAAATGGGTCCTTAAGTGTAATTTCTTGTTTTTGGGTCATTTTTCGTAATTTCTAAAAATATTTAAAAAATATTAAAATTGTTCACGGGGTGCATCTGTGCCCTTTTTAAAAAAAATTGTTATTTTAATAATGTGAATAGTATTTTTCTACCGATAAAATTCCTGTTCGGTGTTCTGATCGCATGATCTTTTGCAAATTCTTAAAAATCCAGAAGCATAGCCCTGAAGCTCTATTCTTCCTCTTTAAAAATATCTGGGTCAACTGAATTTTTGACCTCATTCAGGGTATTTCGTAATCTGTCAAAGATTTTAAGTCGGACACTGCCGGTAACAGAAATTACTTCGGGTGACACCATCTTCGAGACAAAAATTCACTGATTCATAATATGTGCAGTTGTTTACTACTTAGTTCAAGGATTTTGAGTTATGATTTATTTTCTACCGGTTCTACTATCTGTCCTGATTCAAAATATCGGTTTCGACCTATCTCAATAATCATTCCGCCAATTATGGAAATGACTTCGGAAATAACCCACTCTGAGATAAAAATTCACTTGTTTATAATATGCCCTTACCCAAGAAACCTAGTTCACGATTTACTGGGTATAATTTAATTTCTATTGTTTCCCTAAGGTATAAAATTACACGTCTCCAATATAATATCATTCTTTTCTTTTTGGTTGCCTCCCGTGACATATGCACTACTCCTCTTTATATATAATATAGTATATAATATATAATATAATATTACTAATTAATAATTGGGATATTATAAATATAGCAACTGTTATAAATAGCTAACTATTTAAACATGATTAAATAAATACCTAATATAAAATTTACAAGCATGAAAACTTACCATATTGTCGTTAAGAATTTCTTGTACTAATTCAGTGAAGCATGGTATCAGACCATGATACTTTTTAATATGAATAATATCAAAACATGGTATCAGAGCGATATTTTTCAATATGCCTGATATTAAAGTTTGTGTGTTCGTTTGAATCAGAATGGTGTTTTATTTTAGATAGTAATGTGTTTTAGTTCTTGTTCTGTTCTTAATATAGTAAGGATTTGTAAGTTATTTGTTTGGGCCATAACAATTATTCTATATCATGTGTGTGCTACAATGTCTAAAACTCATGCAGTAATACATATAGGTATGGGAATATACTTATGAACTTGTCTGTTGTTATGCAAGTGAAACAAACTAAAGAGAATTTATACAGTGAAATGTCGAATTAAAAGTCCATGTAATTTACCTTGTTCCAAGATACATTTCCATATATAGAGACATGCAGCCCCTTACATCCTAATTATTCATGAACCATGTGATTAATTAATAGTGTGTATATTTTCCTTTACAACTTAAATAAGAAGAATACGTACCTCTTGATGGCCAAAATACTTTACAATGTTTGGATGACGTTTCAGTTGGCTTTACAAGCATGAAAGCGTATCATAATGAGGTTGAGAATTTCTTATACTAATTCATTGAAGTATATATGGTACTTTTCAATATGCATGGTATCAGAGCATGATATTTTTCAATACGCCTAATATTAAAGCTTGCGTGTTCGTTTGAATCAGAATAGTGTTTTATTTTAGATTGTAATGTGTTTTAGTTCTTGTTCTGTTTTTAATATAGTAAGGATTTGTAAGTTATTTGTTTGGGCCATAACAATTATACTATATCATGTATGTGCTACAATGTCCAAAACTCATGCAGTAATACATATAGGTATGAGAATATACCTATGAACTTGTCTGTTGCTATGCAAGTGAAACAAACTAAGGAGAATTTGTACAATGAAATGTCGAATTAAAAGTCCATGTAATTTACCTTGTTCCAAGATACATTTCTTCAATGAACCAATTTCGATATATTCCATGTATAGAGACATGCAGCCCCTTACATCCTAATTATTCATGAACCATGTGATTAATTAATAGTGTGTATATTTTTCTCTACAACTTAAATAAGAAGAATACGTACCTCTTGATGGCCAAAATACTTTACAATGTTTGGATGACGTTTCAGTTGGCTTTACAAGCATGAAAGCTTATCATAATGAGGTTGAGAATTTCTTATACTAATTCATGAGGTTGAAAATTTCTTATACTAATTCATTGAAGTATATATGGTACTTTTCAATATGCATGGTATCAGAGCATGTTACTTTTCAATATGTTTGGTATCAGAACATGGTATCAAAGCATGATATTTTTCAATATGCATAGTATGAGGTATCAAAGCATGACATCAAAATGTGGTATCAGAGCATTGTATCTTGATAATATATTTCTTTTGTAAGTAAGATTTAATGTGTGCAAAAGCATATTATATGCAATAAACGATTTGAAGTATTAGTTGAATTGAAAAGACCAAATAGCTATTACTAAAACCATGCTTATCAAAAATTCCATATTCTATGTGTGGTTTCTTATGAGGGCTCTCTAGTGTTAAGGATTCCTTGTTGGCTGACTAAATATATTCATGATGTCAACAGCCAAATCCACCCCATTTTGAATTGCACTTTCTATTCATGATGTCAATAGCTAGGTGCGTGACGCGGGTCGGATCCGAATTAGTCGGGGTGAAGCTCCGGTGAACCGGGTGGGCAACAAAAAAAAATGCTACACAACAAGATAACATACTTCATAAGTAAATCATATTATTTCTTTTTATTCAATTTTAAATGGAAGTTCTTCTCTAATGCATCATATGGGATCAATTGTTATCTAATTAGAATTTTGAAGTGCATGACCGGCGCAAAAAAAGAGTGGTCTGAGGATTAACTAGACTACAAAGTGAACAAAGTGGGGTGAATCCACATTTTTCAAAAAAACCCATGCATTTTCTTTACTAAGTGCATGTTACTTTTAAAAATATAATTTTATAAAATGTGAACATATAGAGTTCCTTATTAAAACCCTAAAATTTGTTCATAGAAAGCTAATAAGCTTTTTTTGTTTTAAGAATTAAAAAAATATATCAATGAAATTATCTGATAATCAAATAATCACAACTATAACATACTTTTTTTAAAAAAAAAAACTTGAACGAAGTTTGAACTAATCATCTTAAATAAAAAAGTTGCTATTCTATACCTCGAGAATTCAGGCCAAAAAGGGGGGAAAATGTTTGAACGAAAAATTATTTTTCTCTCAATGCTACCCTCCAAAATTATGTCTGCTTCGTATATATGTTGGCTGGAATTTTAAATTTGAAAAGCCTCCGAGCATGATGTTCAGTATCTTGACATAACTCGGTGTACCTGAAGCTCTGTACGTTGTCTTCTGAGGCAAGATTGCATGCACAAGAACTGACTCTACTCCCCATCGCCTCTATGACTTTGCCAAATTGGCTCTCATTGAGATTTTCGCTTACCCCTATGGCAGTATTGGCTAAGATTGTTCAAAAAATCCGACGGTCTGGTATGTCCGATTTGACCTGGTTCAACCCAACCCAATCTAGGTAACAAAAAAATTGGTTCAAGACTATTTTACCGGACTAGACTAAACCAAACTGCTCGGCTTGGACTGGACTTCAGTCAGGGGTTTAGACCCCTTGGAATGGTCGGTCTGACAGGAGTTTTTTTTTTTCCTTTGTAAATCACCACTACACTGAGCCACTCACTGAAGTCTCGACATCCTAATGTGGTTTTTAATTTACAAGAATCACTTTTCACTCAATCATTTTTTATTACTTTTGGAAGTTAGGTGAAACCAAAGTTAAAATATTTCCTCTCAAGAAGGCAAAAAAAAAAAAAGAAGGAAAAAATTGGACTGAAACAAGCAGTCTATCGGTCTGGTCCAGTCTAGCCCGACCTCGGGCTGGTACCAAATCAGACTAGACCTCGGGCTGGCTTTTCCCGCTCGATATCCTATCGGGCGAGACCTCGGGTTGACCTCTTCACACTCATCAATTTCTTTCACTTTCTTTTTTTTGCAGCGTTGATTTCCCCGCTCCTCCTTGCTTCTTTGATGGAAAACTCTTGATCAAATAAAAAAAAGTGAGGATAGAAATATCCAAATCTCCTCGTCCCAAAAAAACTACTTCAAAGCACCTCTTTTAATTATCACACTCATGACACAAATAATCCTTCCAATAGAAGTCATTCTAAAAAGCAAAAACTATCCATTCATCATACAACACAATCGTATTCTATTTCCACTAAAAAATTTCTATGGGGCATAAAAAATATAAGTTGCGCTGTGCAACAGTATTTAGTTGGCTTAATCAAGAACTACAAAATGCCTCTATGAATTACAGTTAAAAAGAAGAAGTCGTCTCTATGAACATGGTTGCTTACTAGAGCAAAAGACTTATCCAGAGCTCACCGTTTCGGTACAAGAAACTGCTTCAGGCACCTCTTCTGGGACATCTGTTCTAATGGCATTTAACATTTGGCATCTCTTTTGTTCCTGAGCTGTCCTCCTATTGGTTTCAAGCACAATAAGGAGAGCAGTCATATCTGCAGGGCTCACCCCGCCTACTCTGCTTGCCTGACCAATGGTTTGTGGCCTCACCTGAAATCATTTAAATGACATTTCATGGGTCAGTAAAAAAAAAAACTAATAATAATAATAACAACGGTCAGATTCAAACCTACATGAAGGTCTGATTTATTTTTCTATTCCCTTCATAAGCATTAGTAATATAATGATCAATTTCATATTCCGAGACGCCAAAGAGATCTCATCACTTTTTATCTCTTTTTATAGTGAGAATTTGTGGAAAACTTAACTCCAATAATGACCAAGCATGTTACAAACCTTGGAGAGTTTTTCACGTGCTTCAATAGATAACGTTGTCATTGCATAATAATTCAAGTCCGCAGGGAGTGGTCTATGTTGTTGACTGACCATCTGCAGGTGTTTTAACACAGCCTTGTAATTAGATATTAAATACACCTGAATGTGTAGATTTTAAATGGATTAAATATAGCCCTGTGTACCTGTTGCAGTTGGCTTTGTTGACGCAAGATGAAGCCTTCATACTTAATATCAATCTCGACACATTCTTTTTCCATTCTCGATAAGTTGCTGTTGCCAAAACCATGCTTATCAAGAATTCCATATTGTATGTGTGGTTTCTTAAGAAGGCTCTCCAGTGTTGAGGAGTCCCTCACTGGCTGACCAGATACCTTCATAACGTCAGCAGCCAAATCCTCTCCTGGATAAGTTGGAAGGTTAACAAGGATGGTTATGCATAACAAAATATATATTTTCATAATAGAGAAGATTTCGTTGCTATGAGAAGGTAGAAGATTAGATAAATAAGATGTGGTAACGCTGCCGTAAAAGGAAAAGAGAAAGGGCAAGCACTTGATAAGAGAGTGGAAATTTGTAGTAAAAACTCTCTACATTTCTACATGATATTAATTTAGATATACCAGTAGTATCTAAGTTCGATGATTGCATTCACAGTCAGATGCAGCACAGATTTAAATGGCCTGTAGTTTATTAATTATTTACTACCAAAGGAAATCCCTTTGCTCATTGCAGATTAGATTATAGCAAAAGCCTCAGTTAGTGGTAGGCGGCTCGTAGGTCCTTCATTTTCAATTAGAAAGTTAGAAACCTTCATACATGACCACAAAAAGCCAAGCACAAAATTGTATTAGGATCAACATGCATTAATAAAGAAATATCTGTTACGAAGAAAAATTTTCTTTAAGGGTATGTTTGATTTGGAAAAATAGGAAAGGGAACCGAGTTTTCATTGAAATTTGAAACAATTTCTGTTATAATTTTTTTCAGAGGGGATGGAAAAGAGTAATTTTCATTAAGCCTCTAAAATCCTGCAAACCCCACCAACCCTCACACTTCATCCAATTTCCAGGGGAACTAATGGAGAAATTCATTTATCATTATGAATCTTCATTATTTTTCTCAAAGTGTTTGTCAAGAAACCATACCATCATAATTAATCTTATGAAAAAAGACAAATTTTTTCAAATATAACAGCACTAACTGATCTTTTGTTTTTCCTAGATCCCTATTTCCTCTCCCTCCCATCTCCCAAGCATCCCTTAGAGGATGAGCTTCTCCCACAGATACAGCTTCAAAGAGTAAGGTAATTCAAGAAAAAACAATAAGAACCTGAAACCCTAACACTTTTCAACCGCTTCTTTTCCTCAGAAATTCGAGCTTGCTTCTCCTGGTACAACTTCCAGCGTCTCTCGTCTATCAGCCCAACTTCACGACCCAATGGAGTGAGACGACTATCAGCATTATCAGATCTCAAGAGTAATCTATGCTCTGAACGGCTAATATGGAGAAGGCAAGTTTTGTAATATGCAATTGTCAACAAATGAAGAACGCATCACTGAGCATGAAAATTATAACTTCAGTTAACATACCTTGTCAGCATACGGTAAGGTTCCCGCAGGTCCTTGGTGACTAGATCATCAATTAACGTCCCAACATAACTGCTTTCCCTTTCAAGAATGACAAGGGACTTACCATCTGAATGTCTAGCAGCATTGATGCCAGAAATGATGCCCTTAAAAGGCAAAAATTGTAAATTTTGAGAAAGCTTGTCAGATAAGCAGGATGCCCAAATAAACTAATGTAGTCAAAGTGTCAAGCTACTTTTGCTCAATTTAATACTGAGAACACAAATAAATAATTAAATAAGTGAAATTTAGAAGAACAAAGGTATAATACCTGTGCTGCAGCTTCTTCATAGCCCGTGGTTCCATTTATTTGACCTGAGAAGAACAATCCTTCTATTTTCTTTGTCATCAGAGATCTAGCACATTGATAAGCAGGCAAAAAATCATACTCTACAGCATATGCAGGCCTCAGCATTGAACAGTTTTCAAGGCCAGGTAAAGTTCTCAACAAAGGTAACTGTAGTCTCTCGGGTAAACCAGTTGAAAACCCCTATGACAGAAAGAAAAGGTTAACCACATATATTTTATTCTATTGCAAGTGGTATTCTTGGGACCAACAAACTATAATTTAACAACAGCAAGGTACTGACTTGTGAATCATCACAATACCAATACTTTAGGAACTTCAATCTTATATTAAACATGCTCAAAGATAGTCGGATTAAAACTGAGAAAACAGTTTAAAAACAAAACACTAAATTGGAAACCACGAGGACTTCAAAAATTAGCTTGATCATGCCTCCCAGGTTTAACCCAAGCAATCAGGGTGGGTGAGCATTTGAGTAGAAATGCTGGAAGGAAGATGCATTTATCATTTTTGGAAGAACCAAGAAAATTTAGCTTGCTCATAAACATCTGGTAAAAATTTAAACCATCTTACATTTATTCCAGCAATAGAACTACTATTTGAACATGAGGGGAGAAAAATAACCTAACATGATTGCTTACCCTTTTCGGTACACTTAGCCAGAATGGCAATAATTCCGTCTCAGATAAAAAATGTTAAGTCTAGGTCGTCCTACACTTATCTCTCAGTCATTCACCTCCTTCAATCTATCACATTTTTATTCCTTGAGACATCAAATGCCTGTTCTCTCACTGTTGGTTGTTTCATAAAATCAGTAATATTTTGAAATTTCTGACGGTCTTTCAAGAGTAAATGGATGACAAACTTTGAGTTTTGCTCATACTCTCGACATAGGCAGTTTCAAACTCCTTGCATTACCATCTCTTGGGCAATACATATCTGTTATAAACCAGTAGTCTTTTACTTCATATAATCTAAATTAATCACCAGCACACAAGATAGAATTACATCTTTTAGTATTAGTTTATGATTATAATTTAAATTAAATTCTGGAAATAGCCTCTCCGCTTGCAGAGGTAAGACTGTGTACATCTATCCCTCCCACACCCCTCTTGGTGGGAGCCTTGTCCACTGGACCGCCCTTTTATGATACTCCCTCCGGTCCTAATTATAAGAACACTTTTTAGAGTTGATTTTGGTTCTAATTATAAGAGCAAGTTTTAACTTTTATCAATTTTTTCCTATAATACCCCTATATATACTTTTTCAACAATAATTAAAGAGAATAATAATATAATAATACACTTATATATTTTATAAAGTAAATAATGTTTGCAATTCATTAATATTATATATACCTCAACTATATTTTTTTCTTATAAAATAATTTTGAGCAAGTTTTGTCATATTTTTCCCATATTACCCCTACTAATACTTCTTCCACAATAATTAATTTACAACACATTTATATTCTATCAAGTAAGAGATTCTACTTTATTTTTAAATAAAATAATTTTAATATTCCTTTTAAAAAATAAAATGGTGAAAACATTTATGTGGATCTGAGTGAGTGGTATAACTATTATTTAATTGTATGCAATATATTTATTTTTAATTATATATGTAATTGTCATCTATTTTGTACAAAGGTATCAAAGACTTTTTGTTATATTTTTTGAAGATATTAAAAGAAATGAAAGTTGAAAGTGCAATGGAGCCGTACGCAAATGTTGTGAGAGAGAGAGATAAAGAAGGGAATTAATAAAAAATGAGAAGGCAATAAATGCAGAGAGACTGAGTGCGCCGGGGAAAAACTACGATTGAACTAATTTTGCCTCTTATGTAATTTTTAACTTTTAGTAGGGTATTTTTGGAAAATAATTATACTCAACTAATTTAACTTCCTTCCTTAAATTCTGGTAAATAGCTCCTATAATTAGGACCGGAGGGAATATATGATTATGATTAATAGGAAAGAAAGGAAAACAAATACCTGCACATAGAGCTCAGGCACATGTCGGCCCTCTGGTTCAAGAAATATCTGATGAGACTCTTTATCTTGAAACCTTACAATCTAAGTTGACAAAATTGTACGTCAGAAAAACAAATAGAAATAATTCCAATGCAACAGAGTGCAGATTTCACCTATTCTAAAACCAGTTCTGACTGATTTTGGAATGAATATTAAATATGCTAGTATAGAAAATAATACGAAGAAAAGCATGATTGTAAAACTCTCCCTCTCCCTCCATGGAAAATGAAATACTTTTTAAACACACCTTATCTTCAATGGAAGGACAGTACCTAGGTCCTTTAGCTTCAACCCATCCTCCATAGGTGGGAGTTTCATGCAAGTTATCTCTAATTATCTGGTGAGTTCTCCTGGTAGTGCGGGTCAAATAGCAGCACATTTGTTCTCTTTCAATATGGACATCAGGATCAAAACTGAACCAGCCAACCTGTTGTTTTCAATCAGCATTCCAGGAAAACACAAATATAATTTATTAAGACAACGAGACTCAAAAAATTGCATTGTAAAGCATACTCATAAGTGTATACTATAAGCATACTGTCAAACAAGACAATAAGAGAATGAAGTTAAAAAAGAAAAAGGAAAAGGGAGAAGAGAGAATGGAACAACCTGCAACTAAGATGAGTAAACATGATTCTACAAATAGCAATGTGCTAGCATATTTGAATGTGTATTGAGATCATGACACATGCTAAGTAAACATGTAATTTAGTGAGTGTGAGTGTGTACGTGTTTATATGCCATAACATTAGTGGGTTGAGACAAAACAAAACCATTGCAAAGCATTTACCATGAAAACTTTATTTGAATCAAAACTCAATCTATTGAAGATACATACTGGTCAAGAAACCTACAGAACATACATATAGGTTCAAATGGAAGCACCTCTTCATCTCCATGCTGAGGTTCTAATACGGAAAAATCAACAGTGCGAATGTCCACTCGGGCCGGGGTTCCAGTTTTTAATCGATCAGTTTCAAAACCGAAGCGCTGCAAGTTCTCAGTTAGCCCATGTGATGCAGATTCCCCAGCTCTTCCTGCAGGCATAGAAGTTCTACCAACCCAAATTTTACCACTCATAAAAGTACCTGTGGTGAGAATAACTGAGGGAGCATAGAAATTCATTCCAAAAAATGTGCAAACACCTTCCACATTGTCATTCTTCCCCACTAAAATATCTGTCACCATAGCCTCTCGAATAGAAAGGTTAGGGGTGCTGCAAAAAAATTGAATAAATGATGTCCATTAATGAAAATATAATGATAAACAAGCAAATGCATAAAGTATCTGACTAAACAAAAGGCAGCTAGGGGCCAGATTAGTTTAGGAGAGATTGGTCTAGAGTTCAGATTCCTATCTCTCCCCCAAGCCCTATTCCTTGCTACAAACGTGAAGAATAAGGAGAAATCTCTCATCACATAGACAATGAGAGCATTTCTGGAAGTAACTATGAACAATGCCACCATACAATTGTGAAGAATCAACATAGACAACACAGAAAAGATGTGGATAACTATTATATAATCATAGTAAGTTAAAAAGACACTCGATAAAAAGAGAAATAACATTGTCACGGGTATATGCAGACGCTGTTATATCAGTCAATCCCTTCCAGCCGGTTCACCATGGAAGTGATTGAACAAACAGACTAAGATCATAAAATATGATGGACAAGCCATACATAACTTTAGATACGCATATCTTCATTGCTTACCAAGGGTTACAAATTACAGATACGAGAAGGGGGTAGCCTGTGATATTAATTTGAATATAACAGATATCAATATGATTGCATGTATTTGATCACGTTAAACAAATACTCTACTGCAGACCAAAGAGCACCAGCCAGGCTCACAAAGCTAGAAATATACAAGGTCATTGTGTACAGAAAACAACAATTTTACAGACCACCATGTCAGATCTTATTAAAACAATAAATATATACCAGAATTTACAAATAAAAAGTAAGAAGATTATGGAAGTAGACTTGCCTTTCCACTACTTTTTTCATTTGCATGGCATATTCCCTTTTATCAGTTTGAGCACGTAATGCATGGACTGCAGGACCTCTTGAGACATTGAGTACACGCTTTTGTAAATAGCATCTGAACATGAATATAAAGGCAATGCAAATCACCATAAATGCACTTTTTGAACTAGAGCATTTCATGAAATATGTAACTTATTAGAAACACCACAACTCAAGCATCTTAGAAAGGCAATGCAAGTACACCAAAACAAAAAAATGGATATATTCAACGTAGTATTAAGGGATGATGCATCAATCAGAAGGAAAGGCATTATTCAGTTTCTTCAAGAAGATTAGAGTGCTGATTCATAGGCCATTCCATATTTTAGAGAACCACCATCTTCCTTAGAAGCCTAAAGCTAATGTTTAAGCCAATCGATGAGGCTGAGACAATAGCTGTTTACTAGATAACCACCCTCGTTTTCCTTAAACAGGTACACTTTTTTTTTTTTTTCTACGGGTATAAGCTTAAACAAGTTGTGTTTTAGTTTTACTAGGTTGCAATATTGTGTTAAGCAATAAAAGTGAAGTCAAAGGCAAAATTCATTTTACATAAGTTAATGAGAGTTGTGACCACATATGTGTCTTCTTGTCCATCAACCCATCAAGTTTTTCTAATGTAGACCACATATCACATAAAAGTATAAAATGTATTGGAGTCTAGAAGAGAAACAATATATTACCATAATTGATTTTGGCCAAGAAGTAAACTCATAGTTGAATCAATGACAATTGAATAGCTAGGCCAGGATTTTGATTTGCCAAGCCCAACACTCAAACATCTTCAAAGTTAGTAAACAGTTATCTGGGGGAACAGAGCAAGCAATCCTTAGTCTCTCTCTGCTTTTCCCCTTCATTAGTGGAGGCAGATATCCAGGAAGTATATCTTATCAATGCTTTCACAGAGTTGTAATGGATGAATTTACCAAGTTTTTTTTTAATTGTTTTTATTTCACTATCCTAGGGTTCCTGCTAATGATAGTAGATTAATTCAATTTACAAATGACTGTCACTCTTTATGAACTCAACTACTTCGCTCCAATAATTTCATGATATGTTTGAAACTGTCCAGAAGACACGTGCAATTTCTTGTCGCCACCTTTTCCTTATTATAATCTCCCATGGTCAGTGACTCCAGAAATACCTTATTAGAAAACAGAAGTTATAGTTCTTATATATTAGGCCCTTGTCCTAAGCAGGGTGTGTGTCAGAGGGGGGAGAGATAAAGATAGACAGACACCCAAGTGGGAGAGAGAGAAGTGGAGACAAATCAATATAAAGATGCCAGTTACCATCTTACAATTGAAAGTCATACAGAACTGTTTCTTCAAAGCATACAGCAAAGAACAACAAATCTCATGCTAAGGATTTATATTGGAACTTAATAAATTTTTCACACTACCTGTCAGCAATCTTCCCTATTTCACCACCTAGTGCATCAACCTCATGAACTAGTTGAGACTTTGCAGGTCCACCAACTGCTGGATTGCAAGGCTGCAACAAATAGTCTTCCTTAGAAAATCTTCAAGTTTTAGAATTGAATTACACATATTGCACGTTGTGCTTAACTGTACTTAAATACATGGGAGGGAAGGGAGAACACAAAGGGTAAGGTAAGCAAAATGCTAGTAACCTGCCATGCAATTCGATCAATATTTAGCGTAAGAAGAAGAGTTTTTGCCCCCAAGCGGGCAGCTGCAAGTGCAGCTTCACACCCAGCATGTCCTCCACCAACTACAATCACATCATATTTTTCATCTGCTGCTCCAATATAATCCAAATCTGAAAAATCCCGGACTAGTAAGTATTGAGCGACAAAAACAATCAGCTCAGAATCCATCAGCTAATTATTGTTTTTTCCCTCACATTTTGGTGAAAATTGATTATCTAAATAGTAACAAATTTAACATGAATACTCCAAAATTGAAGCCAGAAACACGAAAATGTCGAACCTGGAGGGCTGGAGCGGGTACAGAAGCGGCGGGATGAAGTGGAGGCAGAGGAGAGAGGACAGCGAAATTGCTTAGGGAATGTAAGTAGATGAGGTTTCAGAAAAGCGTGAGAAGAAGAGGGCGTGGAAAAGAGTGTTTTGCAGAGGTGACGGCCAAGGCCTGCGAGATTGAGAGCAAGCAGCGTCGCTGCTGCCATTCTAGCCAATTCTCTATCCCTTCATCCGTAACGTAACGCAGGAATGCGGGAGATTGTTTTTCTATTATTATTTTGTTGATAAGAGGGCAGAGACAATCAATATACAAAATTAAATCAAAATCACTTGTTAATCACTTGTTTAGTGAGGCTTTGGGCCATTCAAATATGAAAAATGACTACAATAGATATAAATTTTAGGGCTAAGGTGTAATTTTACCAATGAACTATTGGTCCAGAAGCGTCCAACACAATTAACTATTAAGTGGACCAAAAATACTAAAAAAAATTTTACTCAGGAGCGTCCGTCACAAAATTCTAAATTTTACTAAATTAAATAAGCTTTTTCTCAATTGTCATTATTCAAAACTACTTGTATAGATATCTATGGTATATGGACAAAAATTACTTATTTTTCAATTTTATCAAAATTATAATTTTCTAAAATAAACAAATTTTTTAATTAAAAATATAATTATATGATTCAAATAAAACTCAAGATGTTTTATAGTTTATTATATATATTAAACAAAAAAAATATATGATTTTTTTTTATTTTAGAAGAAATTTATATGATTTAAAAAAGGGAAAAAGATTTCTCCTGTCACTGGAGGTGGAGTTATCTCCAATAACCCCAAAACTACGTCATTTTGGATTAATGAAGGGTTTGATAGTAATTTCAGGTGAATTAATGAAGGGTGTTTTGGTAAAATGTATATGATTAAAAAATAAACAGAATTACAGAAACACCCTTCATTAATTCACCTTAAATTACTAACAAACCCTTCATTAATCCAAAACGACGTAGTTTTGGGGTCACTGGAGATAACTCTATCTCCAGTGACAGGAGAAATCCTTTACCCTTTAAAAAATTCATTTAATGTTAATAAAATTTTCGTAGGCCAAGTTACTCCTTAACCCATTAAAATTGCTCGTTAACCTATTATTAAATTGTCCTTCATCAAGCCTCTTAAGTTATTTTATTTTATTTTTTTCAACAAGTCACAAATAATCAATAGATTATTTAATTAACAAATATATCATTAAATTGCCGAATTTATATTATTAAGTATGAATATTGATATCCATTAAAAATAAATCATATATATATATGGGAAAAAGATTTCTCCTGTCACTGGAGATAGAGTTATCTCCAGTGACCCCAAAACTACGTCGTTTTGAGTTAATGAAGGGTTTGTTAGTAATTTCAGGTGAATTAATGAAGGGTGTTTTGGTAAAATGTATATGATTAAAATATAAACAGAATTACAGAAACACCCTTCATTAATTCACCTAAAATTACTAACAAACACTTCATTAATCCAAAACGACGTAGTTTTGGGGTCACTGGAGATAACCCTATCTCCAGTGACAGGAGAAATCATTTACCCTATATATATATAGGGAAAATGATTTCTCCTGTCATTAGAGATAAAGTTATCTCAAGTGAGCCCAAAACTATATCATTTTGGATTAATGAAGGGTGTCTTTGTAATTTTAGGTGAATTAATGAAGGTTGTTTCCGTAATTTTGTTTATCTTTTTATCATATGAATTTTACCGAAACACCCTTCATTAATTCACCTAAAGTTATAAACACATCCTTCATTAATCCAAAACGACGTAGTTTTAAGCTCACTGGAGATAACTCTATCTCCAGTCACAGGAGAAATCATTTACCCATATATATATATATATATATTTATTTATTTAACGTATAAATTGTACTATAAAACATTTTGAATTTTATTTAAATCGTATAGTTAAATTGTGAAAATAACCACAAGCACTTATCAAAATTTATATATACATCTGCGAATTTTCTATGAGAATTTTTTAGAATTTTTTTTGTTCTTTAAACCTCGCAGTCATTTTAAGTTGCGTTGATCTGTCTTATTTTTCCCTCTTGGAGCACAACTCTCTCTCTCTCCATTTCAAATTTCAAATTCCTAATTTTTGTTTTCTTTTATTTATTTTTCGTGTCGGATGTAATAAAATCAGAATCCTTCTAACATTAAGTTTGGCTTTTTAACTTGCATTTCATCACCGCCTCCTCCGACTCTGTCTTTCTCTTCTCCTTTACGTGTGGGTGGTCAAGGTTTCAGAAGGCACAGATGATATGGAAAATGGTACGTTCTTCTTCTTGTTCCTTTCTATTCTTTCTCCACGTCTTCTTCATCGCATCCAACAATGTCTCTGCACAAGTTGGTCGGTCGTGAAAATTTTAGAGTATCGTAGTTATAGATTTGTGGGTTTCCAGAGTTACTCAAGAAATCACAAGCTCTTCTGAGCCTGAGAAAAAGGAAACGAATTGGTTCAACAATGGCAAAGAGGTATGTTTTACTATGATCATCCCTCTACTCCTGAACTGATTTTTGTTGCTGAGCTTTTTCATCTAACCATGACTTGCTTTGTTGTTATTGATGCTTCACATGAGGAAGATAAGGAAAGTATTTGGGTGATGGATGAATGGTTTGCATATTTGGTAGACCTTGTAATGTCTATAAAGTTACAGAAAAAACAAAGCTATTAAAACTATAGGGATGAAAATGGAACATCATTTGTGGGGTTCATGTAGCTCAAATTACACCAAAAGCCTCTATTAAGACTTTCTTATGTGTGGGCTTGTAAGTTGAAACTCTCTCTAAAAGGCTGGTTACATGTGTGTAACAAGTTCAAAACTTGGGCTTGTTTATTTTTAAGTTTGGTTTCTTTTTTCAGTTCGCCTATTCATGTATGATATATCACTCCATGGTCTCTGTTTTTCCCTTCCTCGCTGAGGCAGCCTGCGTTTTCTTCCTCAAGCTAGATAGCTTATTATATTCATAAACTCATACTCTGCCATTCCAAATGTAAGAACTAGTTGAGAGGTTTATTTTGGTCCTCAATCTATTTTGTCTTCCAATTTTATAAATTTTGTTCTCAAAGTATCATATATTAAATTCGGTCTTTTAGGATACTAACACATATTTATTATAACTAACAAATTTAATTAATGCCTTTAATATTTATAAATTAGTTATTTATCACCTATATTTATGGACGAAGGGAAAATCATAAAATCATCTTATTCAAGTTCACTGTGTCTATCTCTTCCCACTTCTCTGCGTTTACCAGGGACACACAAAAAAAAAAAAAAATTATAATCAGTTAATTACCACTGGTGAACCTAATGGCTTGGACAGGGTTGAAGGTAGGGATGTTTTTTCATGTATACAAAACTGAATGAGCTCTAAAGTTATTTGACATATGGGGAAAAGTCTCGTATAAAAAATTTTATTAATGAGAAGGACCTGATAAATTTTTATATACAAACAATGTAAGTGCTTTGCAAATTTTGTACATAGATTACCAGTTTGTGATTTAGGTCATTTTCAACAATTAAAATTGCAATATGGGACTTTTCCCCAAATTCTCCTAAAATTTGTTGAGAATATACATTACTAATGTATTAATTAATTAGATTACTAGATCAATCTTGTATATTGTGTGATTTATTATGAAAATAATACTAAATATTAAGTTATTCATAATTTAAGAATAATCACTTATTATAAACTTTGTCTAATGTTGATGCTGATTGATGATTGATATGTTAGTTTAGATGTGTTATTTTTTCGGTCTCTGTTGATATTTGGTATTGCAAGAAAACAAATATATGTATCACCGGCCACATTTTTGAATTTTGACTCCAAATATTATTAACTTCTTTTTTTAAAAAAATATAAAACACTCTTTGTTGCTTGAGGTCATTTAAATTAAAGGGTCTTTACATCTTCCTCCTCTGTGCAACTTGTTTTTCCAGCCATTTTCGGTCAAAAGAAGACATGGGTGCTATTAAGAAATCCAATCTGAAGCCAAGATCTTCATCCACTCTTCTAAAGGTCTCTCTCTGGTGTTCTTTTCCAATTTCCATGTTTTTTTTTGGTCATGTTTCAAATACTACAATAATACCATATATTGCGTTATTTCAGGTACAGAGAGGCAGAGTACAAAAGAATGTAAAGACACAAACACTATAATGATCTACAATAACGATAGTAATTTACTTATCTAGAATGAGAAAACTTATGTTTTAAAGTATGTTAGCTATATGGAAGAAGAAAAACGGGATTTATCCATGATGAAACTTTTATTTTTTGGGGAACTTTTGTGATGTGGACAAGTAGATAATTATAGTTATAACATATTGCCAAGCTAAATAAACTTGTACTTAATTCCATCATATGTATTCATATCACTAGCTCTTTCCAGAGGTTAGATAGATAAAGTATATAAATTACAGTTTTTATTTACCATGCATGAGGTGTCTTATTGGGTAGAAATTTGAACAGGTTACAAGTAAGAATGTAGAAAGAGCTTTGAGGTCAGTTAAGTAATTATCACTAATTGCTACATAATCTATTATGTTATTCTTCCTCCTTAATATAAGACCTCTTTCATGGTGCTACGAGTGAGATCTTATATTAAAGAATCGGAGATAAAACTGTAGGATGTATAAGACAATGACTCCACTTTTTTACTTGTACTCTACGTATTTGTATAGGCTAAAGAGATCAACCATTGATTATGAGTCTCATGCTTTTGAGCGAGCGAAAGAGGTTCAAGCAAATCTATCCCATGAATTTCCAAGCTTTATCAAGTACATGCTCCCATCACATGTTTCTGGTGGATTTTGGCTGGTAAACTTCCTTAACATGAAACCTAATTATCGTTTTTTTTTTTAAGTGTTTGTCATGTTTTTATTGAGAAACAATTGATAACAAACACATGTGATGTACAAGAATGATGCACTCAGCACTAAATTCGGTTGTGGCAGGGTTTTCCTAAACGTTTCTGTGAAATGCATTTGCCCAAGGTTGATACTATGCTTGTTTTGGAAGATGAGAATGGAAGAGAATATGAAACAAAATATCTTACCGAGAAGGTGGGCTTAAGTGGTGGATGGAGAGGCTTTTCCATTGCTCACAATTTACTTGAGGGACATGTTTTAGTTTTCCATTTAATCCAGTCTCGCAAGTTCAAGGTAATATTTTAACAATTATGAGTAAATTAAGGGTTAATACAATGTTTGGTACTCATAATTCGCCCTCATTTTGGTTTTAGTCTCTATAATTTCAAACCATAGGTTTTGGTCCCTTAAAAGCCAAATTGGTTCGAGTTTTATTAATATATGGGGACCAATGTTTTAGACAGAAAGAAACTTAAGGGAATGGAACTTATGGTTTGAAACCTTAGAGATCAAAACCAAAATGAGGGCAAACTATAATGACCTAACATTGTATTAATTAACACAAAAATTAACTAGTGAGAACTGAGTCAGATTGGTAATCTTTAGTGTCTTTTATGTCTAAAGGTGTTTATCATAAGATCTCATGGGTCAAACGAAGTGGATGTTGCTCTCGGCCTTCTATATTTAGATGGTTGCATGAAGCAACATGATTCTAGTAAGTTTCCTATGATTCTCATTTCTTTGTTTACTTTGACATTCCTATGTTTCTAATTGCCTTTGGCGATCTCATGTTTCTAGATATTGCTGAAGAAAACGATCCAAGCAATGGCACAATGATGTGTGATGCTGACGTATCGCCATCAGATCAACATGAAAATACTAGTGATCTAGATGAACATCTTGGCTATGAAGTTTTGTATGGGATTAAATTATCAGAATCTTCAATCACTTTCGAAGAAGTCACTAGTATTGAGAAATTCAGCATTGTGGTTAATGGTCTGGAACTTGACTCAGAACTATCCAAACACCTCAAGACCAAGTACTATGAGCTTTGTTGTAGTCAAGGAATGTTTCTTCATGAGCACGTCCTTGAAGGTCAGAACTGTAAACTTGTGGTTGGAATGATATGTGAGACCATTAATATTGCTGATGCCATTAGAGCCAGCAAGATCACAACCTCCTTGGATAGTTTTGAAGTGTGGTATAAATCTTTAAAAGGTCTTGAAATCTTCGGCATGAATGTTAGTTTCTTGCTTTCTAGGCTAGAACAACTCATGAGTTTAGCTTCAAAATCCAAGAGGTACACGGAGACAAGAATTACACGAGATAAAGCTAAAGAGGAAAAGGAAGTTCTTGAACAGAAGCTTGAGGAAGTGAAAGAGACCATTAGTAGACTTGATGTCGAGCTTGACACCCAAAATTTGAACCCTGAGAGGTTGGAGGCTGAGTTTGAAGATCTGGCTAATACTCCTTGGTGATATGGCAAAGATGATTTCTCAGGTTTTATAAACATGTGAGCATCTGAATTTTGTCTTTTGGTAAAAGCTGAGCTTAGGCTTGGAAAGTTCGTTGTATTAAATGTGAAGCTCTAGGTTACTCACTAGCAAAGTCAATATCATATAGGAATATATCCTTTTGGTCAATAGTATGTATTCCTGAATGCCATGTCTGGACATTCCTGTTAGAGAACTTTGCAGTGTAGGAAATGTATATCAAGGATCAGAATTTTATAGATCTTTCTGTAAATGTAATTAATTATATCCTTCAATTTAATGGATATATTAGTGCTTTTTTTTTTTTGGGGGGGGGGGGGGGCTTATTCACTTAAATCGAGATAAAACTCTTTTTACATACCTGCTTCATATACTGTAAATCGTGATTGAGAAGTTGATTTCGAAGGCTTCAATAGTTGTGTCTTTTTGATTTCATAGATGATTCTTTTGTCATTAATTCGATTAGACATATAAATTTTGATTTCATAGATGATTCTTTTGCAAGTTATACTTGGGAAGCAAAGCAGAAATATGGGACGGATTCTTTTAGCTTTTCTATTAATCATGAACTAAAATGATGGGGATGCATTGATGTTTCATGACATCAATTTATGCTTGCGGCTATATTCGAGCAATCGAGCCTGTAGTTCTATACATCATCAAGCTACTCTGGCCTGCTTCATAGTTTGAGTTTTATTACATCGTAAGTTCTGGGAATAGTTAATCTGCAGGTTTGTATGATATCAACTGATATTTCATGATATTTTTGTACTTTTTTTTTTGTCTTTATATCCTGCTTGTAATTTTCCCGGGGTTTTTTTTAAAAATTAGGTTTTTGTAGTTTGTTCCTTTTTTTTATTAGGTCTTTATAGCATCACCTAATTTTAATTAGGTCCTTAAAACTTTTTTTTTTTAAATAGTGACCTGAAACTACAAGAAAGAACTTGATTAACACCCGATAAAACTACAAAGACCTAATTTTAAAAAAGTTAATATTATAGGAATTGCATATAAATTATTGGGTGAAGGAGCGATTTTACCAATTAACTATTAGTCCAGGAGCGATTTTGCCAAATAACTTTTAATGGGACCAAAAATGCCAAAGAACAATTAAATGTGTAAAAAAAATACAACTCCGTCAGTGGAACAGTAACTTCTGTCTGAATGAACGCCATGTGGGATTTGGAAGAGCGCTACGTGGGATTTTGAATGCCAGCTCAGTCACTTATGTGTTTTGGTCACTGCCCAGGTGGCTTTTATTGATGGGTACACTTTCTGGCGCCCCGATTGTTTTAGAACCCGTTTTAGAACCCAAGCTCGTGCTCCACAGTTTGGATATATCATCAACCACAACTAGATCAGAATCCAGGTAAATCACTCGACTCACGCAGCCTTCCAGAAGATCCGCCAGGTAATTCCTAGCATAATTCAAGCGTTGTTCAAGTGCTTGCCTAACAGAGGTCGAGATCAGGTTCCTTACAATCTTCGAATCGAAGTAATACACCTTGAACTTCAATTGGGGGAACGTTGATTGAACAATCAACTCCAGATTTGTTTCAAACACAAGGAAGTGAAAGAAGATGTTTTCCGAGCACAAGGAATGCTGCAGAATGGAGTGTACTGCCACGATTGAACCGCGTAGGTATTCAATGTCGAGTGTTCTCGCCACGTGTACCAAAGAAGGATCGCAAACACTCATTTCCCCTGAAACCCCCCTTTGATTCGAACCACAGTTATCGGCATTGCGGAATGCAGAGGCTTTCCAGAACGAAAATAGGTTTTCACTATCCGTGGGGGGCATCTGGACTGGCAAACGGAGATATCCCTCGAGGTGGAGGATTTGATGGCTTTTGCCGGAGGAAACGATTGGAGAGATGGAGAGAGAACAACCAAGGCCATTGCGGCAGAGAAAAATATCGAGAATCGCATGAGCCACAACATATTGACGGGGCAAAACCCCCTCCTCCTCTTCTTGATGGACCGGAAAACGAAACGATCTGCCAGAATCGACGATAGGAAGGTTAGGGTTCTAATGTCCACCGGGCTTAAGGGGAGGATGATTGAGTACGGAAGGTAATTGGAATCGGTCGCTTTTCTCTATGCCTGCGTATGAGTATCAATCAAAGTAAGGGTGCCATGGGGAGGAAGCAGTTTTCCAAGTCGCAAGTGGAAGGGTATGGGTTATTTAGTGTAACACCTTCGGTTCCTAACAGTTTTCATAGCATAAAATTCCAATAAAATTGTTGAATTTCAAAATAAACAACTTGGGGAAGTGTTACCGCCACACTTGTACTGGGACAAGCGCAAGGCTACTTATTACATTAATATAAATTAAAACTTAAATAAAAATGTATTATCCAAAGCGTAAAATAAAATAGGAAAACTAGCTAGAACTTTTCATTATTCTTCCTCACTTTTCACTGCTAGCCCCGGCAACCCTAGCTTTGAGACCTGTTTCACTTAAAATCTGCTCCCCCGAAGGATTGTCGCAGCCCATGAACACAAACATCAGCAAAAGCTAGTAATCCTAATGAACAAAGATAATATAGAAAATAATAATAATAAATATCATGATAAATAAAATATTCACATGATAAAAGGATATATATATATATATATATATATATATATATATAATCTAAAATATTAGTTTCAATATCAATTATCATTCATTAATTTTCATTAATTTCATTTGGACCCGAAAATCTGCTAGTCCATTTAGTTTAGTGGGAAGAGAACCATGGTAGACCCGAAACCTGCCAGTCTACCTTGTGACCTGGAAACCTGCCAGTCACAATCATCAATTGGCCATAAACATATAAACATATCTTCCTAATGTGCACACTTCTTCCCAAAGTTGCTACTAGTGTCCCGGAAACCTGCCAGACACCACTTTGGGAAGAACGGATACTATCATTTTCACATCAAATAAATATCGATGGCATAAAGCCCATAAGTTGTGTTCATCACTATGGGAGGCACCATCCCAAAGTTATCCTCCCACTATTAAGTTGTTTAAAATACATACATAATAAACTCCCAAATTATTTTATTATTTACTTATCTTTTATATGTTTTTATATTATTTTAATTAGATATAGATATAAAGATATTTTGACCTATAATCTGTTGGTATCTTATCTTATTGTGTATGAGATATTATATAAGAAAAAAAAAAGAAAATCAAATAATAAATAAATAAATAAATAAATACGTAACAATTATATTAAATCTCATAAGAATATGACGCACAGGTTCATGCATATGTAATTCATGCGCGCAGGCCGAGACGATGCAATGGTAATTGATCACCCAGGGAAAATGACGCACAGGGCAATTTTATTCATTTGTTCAGAGCCAAAAAGAAATTCTATTCATTTGTATTCTAACTCTCGCACGAAGGCCGAGGTAAAGTCATGGTATTTAATCACAAAAGAAATGTCGCACAGGGATATGAATATAATTGAAGCACGTAAACCAAGGCAGAATAATTCCATACATATATATAAATATCTCTATACCTAAGACTCATGGGATTAGGATTACTTGGTTTCCGTGTTGCTAATCTCCTAAGAGAACAATTGACGAGAGTACGGAATAAGGGTGTAGTAGCGGAGAAAAATTTAGCGGTCAAGAAAATGTCGAGCGTTTTTCTAGGTTTAAGCGGCCAGACTTAAGTTTATAATTAAATCTAGGGTTTTGGCTATGGGCTGCACCTTTTAATTATTCCTAATAAATGAATTAAAACAAATTGTAGAGTTTTATTATTAGATATATTTTGAGTCCGATGATAAATTCAAAAATTGAAAATATAATTTGATCTAACTACTCCTAGATTCTTGGATCTAATCTTGACTAATCTAATATTACTATTTATGAAATAATATAATTACCACAGAAAAAATACAATATTATTAATTTTTATTATTTTATTAGTATTATTTTAATCTATCATTATCATTACTATTTCTATTATTATTATTATTATTATTAATAAAAATCCGGGGTATTACATTAAACAAAATCGTGAGGCCTTGTGTGTGCCAAAGCGGACAATATCCACAAGCGGGCGCCTGAGATGTTACATTTAGGGATTCAACAAACAAAAAAAAAATCATAAAAGCCACCTGGGCAGTGACCAAAACACATAAGTGACTGTGCTGGCATTCAAAATCCCACGTGGCGCTCTTCCAAATCCCACATGGCGTTCATTCAAACGGAAGTTACTGTTCCATTGACGACGGAGTTATATTTTTTTTACACATTTAATTGTTCTTTGGTATTTTTTGTCCCATTAAAAGTTATTTGACAAAATCGCTCCTTCACCCTAAATTATTTCTAAAGTTTTATGGTATTTATTGTTGTATCTTTTAAGTTTTAAAATATGGTAAATTCAACTTCACTTTAATTTGAACTGCTCGTGTAGGCGCACACATGCATGCACACGTACATCGGAGTGCACACACAAAGAGGCTAAAAGAAGTGTTTAAATTAGCTTATTTTAAGTAAGATTATCAAATTGGGACCCCCAGTGAATTGGCCGGGATATTGGATTAAGGGTCAAACGGTCAGACTGAAGTCAATCTGGGACTAGTCCGATAAGGAACAAAAAATTGAGAAATAATATAATTTCTTATTACACAATCAATAATTCCAAATAATATATACCATTTCAATACCTTAAATAATTAGCCAAATAATCATATACTAGTCAAATAATCTGTACAATTTTATTTACAAATTGATAGCATAGTACTACCTCTGGTCCTAATCATAAGAGTTAGTTGACTTTCTTTGGAGAAATTAAGAAAGCTAAATAAGTTACTTAATCATTTTATATGTTAAATATTCTTAGATTATATATTAGTTTATTAGTTAAACTAATAAATTTGCAGAAAAAAAAATAAAAATACTTTAAAGTAATTTAATTAACTTCCTTAATCTCTTCAAAAAAATCAACTAGCTCTTATAATTAGAACCGGAGGGAGTATCATATATTACCCAATGACACCTAAATTTGTAATCAGTAATCACAAAATATCAAAAAATAAGTATATGATAACAAAATATTCTCACCTATATGATTAACATATTCTCACTTACATCATAACAAAATATTCTCAACTTTAATCACTAAACTGATAATCATCATCATTACCATCATTCAACTCCCTAAGTGTTCAGACATTAGGAGGTGGAGTTGTAGGAGGAAAAGTAAAAGAACTAAGAACAACAAGATCATTATAACATCCCAAATTTTGGAGTTGGGAAATTAGAAATATTATATGGGAATTTTGTTATGGAAACGTGGCCAGATTAATTACGGAAAATATAGGGCTTATTTTTCTTTGAAAATTTTTGGAAAGACTAGATTCAATTAGGAATTTATTTCCTTATAATATGTGAATACAAAAAAAAAAAAAAAAAAAGGGAGGAGAGAACACAAAAAAAAAAAAAAAAAAAAAAAAAAGCTCACATCTCAGCCCCAAATACTAACGTATTCAACCCAAGCCCAACATGTAACTGGAAGCAACAATACATGTCCATATTGCAGCCCATGTCCGTCAATTGTTTCGGTTGAATCCACAATACAGCATCAAGATATATAAATGTATCCAAATTTCCTCTATTTCTCAATCATTTAGTCCAACAACACCCCCACAACGTCACTTG
Source organism: Acacia crassicarpa (assembly GCA_034222035.1). Lineage (NCBI taxonomy): Eukaryota > Viridiplantae > Streptophyta > Magnoliopsida > Fabales > Fabaceae > Acacia > Acacia crassicarpa. The sequence goes on from JAWXYG010000008.1 coordinate 8,636,910, forward strand.
CTTAAGCCACGTGAATCACGAAAAAAAATAAACAGCCCTCCCATACCTTCTCCAGCCCCACAACCCAGCTGCACCATACCCTCTGCTCCCCTTTATCTTAAACATGACAGCAACACCACCCATGCCTCCTTTGCCAGTGCACTTCCCCACTCCCTCTCATTATAAACCATTCGGCCCTTCTTGCAGCAACAAAGGAAAAGCAGAGCAGGTCCGTGAAGCAAGTAAAGGAGAGAGAAGCATTGGTGGTGTGTGTGTGTGTGTGTGTGTGTGTGTGTTCTGTTCCTACCCGCGAGAACAGAGAAGGCGTGGAAGGTGTGAGGCCAAGAGAGGAAGAAGGTAGAGGAAGAGAGGGAGTCCGGTCGTTCTCTGATTCTCAAGCCTCAAAACAGAGGGTGTTTCGGTTCCACGGGGATCACACCTTGCTAGCTGAGGATTCAAGTAAGTTGTCTAACTCCTTTTCCCTATCGGTTCAGGCATCATGCAAATTAGTTAACCTAGGATGAACCCGTTAGGAACTTAAATTGTTTTCCTTGAGAACTTTGTAAACTAATGCTAGAACAGGGAATGGGTATATACAGATAAACTAGTCAGGAACCTTAGAAGGAAAAAAAAAAAAAAAAAAAAAACATATAGCTTGCCTTCAAACTACCTACGGTTAGGCATGCTGATGGTATTGTAAAAATAATGAAGACTAGCTAACTCATGGCTGTATGTGTGTGTTATGGTTCCTTTCGCATGAGCATGAAAGTAGTCCACCTTCTAAGGGCTAATAGATATACCAAAAACACTAGGAACTGGACATGAGTATATTTAAAGTAAACTAAGGTTGCTTTCTATCATAAAAGTTTCAACGTAATTATGCTGCACATGAAATACCTCTGTTTTTCGAGCTGAAAACAGAGTGGTCTTGCGAGCTTCTGTTTCTATGGAAAACGTTTGAGTTTTTGCATGAAATTTTTATGGAAGATAGTTGACATCTTAAGCTTTAAAACGAGCCAAAGAACACCCAAAACGGATGTGTATAATAAGAGATATGATTTTCCAAAGTTCAGCCAAAAACCTGGGACGTTTTCTATATCTCTGGTGAACAGTCATTTTCGTGTTTGATTTTGAAATAGCAAACATCTGAGTTTTTAAGTGAAATTTTTACAGTACATAGAAGACGTCTTGAGCTTTCCAAAAAGTCAAAGAACACCTAAAATGGACGTGTAGAATGGGAGTTATGATTTTTCAAAGTTGGACCATGAACACTGAAGATTTTCTGTTTCCAGAAATGAACAGTAATTTTCGGGTTCCATTTTGGAACGTTAAACTTTTGAGTTTATCTCTGAAATTTTTACAGGAGAAAGTACACTTCTTGAGGTTTTAAATAAGCTTTGATTCACCTAAAACGGAGGTCTATAACTCTAGTTATGATTTTTAGAAGTTGAGCCAAAAACTGGGAAAATTTCTGGTTTGCCTTAGGAGTAGTAAAATGGCGTGGCTTTTCGGATTGCCTTAATAAAATCATAAAATTGTGATATTTTCCAGTTAAATAGTAGACACATAGAGGTTTAATTTGATAGGTAATTCGTCAAATTCCGATGAGAATCGAGGGAGATATAATTTTCCAAATTTTAGCCAAAATCTGAAATGTTTTCTCCAACTTTTGGTGACCAGCGATTTTTGAGCTTGATTTTGAAATGGCAAACGTGTGAGTTTAATCTTGAAATTTTTATAGTAAATAGTAGACATCTCAACCTTTCCAAAAAGCCAAAGAACACCTGAATCGGACGTGTAGATGGGGAGATATGATTTTCCGAAGTTTAACCAAAAATCTGGACGAATTTTGTGTTCCAGGAATGGTGATCATCTTATAGCATGTGTTTGAACTTTTGAATTAGGAGCGGCGTAATAATAATTAGCTTTGGCGAGAGGTAACCACTTTCCACTTTTTATGGGTATTGATATGTTGCCTGCGAGTGTTTGTGAAATGATTGTAAATATTTTAATAGAAATTGCCTTGTGGGACTTTATGATTTGAATTGTGAATATATATTTATTTATTCATATATAAGAATTGATCATTTTAATATCATGATATTTATCATAATTATTTATTCATGTATAAGAATGGTTAATTTTAATATCATGATATTTATCATATCTACTTATTAATGTATAAGAATTGTTTATTTTAATATCATGATATTTATCATATCTACTATCTCATGTATAAGAAAGGTTCATTTTAATATCATAATATTTACTCTGATAATTATGGTAAGGGTTGGATTGGGAAGATGGAGTATTTTATTCCACCACGTGGTGAGGCCTCCATTAATGCATGATGGTTGGCTTTCTATTGTCCCATATGTTCAGAAAGGGACGGGCCCACTAATTCAATAAGGGCATACGACACCCCACATGTTCAATAAGGGGAAAAGGCCCATGGTTTGGGACATGTGCTCTGAGGATTTTGGCCGGTCCTCATCACATGACCAGAGAGCTTTTTGAGTCACCAGTAACATGGATGTAACTTAGCCCATGGGTCTAGTCGGAGGAAATAAGGCGGTTCGGTTGGATTGGTGGGAGGCAATTTGGGAATTGTTAATGAGAACTGTGATACATAATTTTTTTATATAAAATTTATGATTTAAATTTTCGTGACGTGTAAATTGGTGAATTATATTTTTAATACTTGGTTATATAAATTGTTCCACTTGGCACCTCATTAGCTCATATTATTACTCGTAATAAGTTGGATTGATGGTTACCCACATTTTTCAGGTGATAGCTCTCGTCCAGGTCCATCAGGGAAGACTTTGGAAGCTTAGGCTACTTCTTCCGACAGTAGTGCTTCCGCCTTTTGGTATGTGTTGGTTGATTGTATATTGCCACGTTAGGGCTCATTCTGCATACTCTGATTTAATTTTGATATGTTGGTTAATGATGAGCATTATTTAATTGTTAATGAACCCTTAATTAGTTGTTATGTTAAGTTAATTTTGAGGATGTTACAATTTGGTATCAGAGCGTATGATTCTGATAACAGTCATGCATGCACTACATGTAGTGGCAATATACAATATTCACACATACCTTCCCTGTTTAGTGGTTTTATTGTGTTGCTTTATTATTCATTTATTAGGCTAGGTTTCATCCTTTGGTGGGGAGAATGGTAGATACACGAACAACTCACTCCGCCGTTAATTCACCTTCAAATGCTCCTAACACATCGTTGTCTCAAGAGAACGAATCTCTTTTACACCGATACACTGATGTCTCAATAGAACAGAGGCTCTTTTACATCACTTTAAGATACATTACTGCTCCGGGATGGGGGGTCTTTGACTGAGTTCTTGACAGGGTAGTTTGTTAGATAAATAGGGTGCAGTAGATATTAAAGGGACAATACTTAGTATTTCTGAGGAAGTCAGATAAATTGATACTTGGATAATTTTGAGTGACAAGTTGGAATTAGAATATAAATTTTGATGATAGAATTATCAACTCAGAATTTCGAAGTCCGGCTAGGACATAAGTTCTGACAATAGGTTAGATTGATCTGCTGGAGCTTGAACTTATGTGATTAATTGAAAATGGGTGAGAAAAATATCCAAACTTGAAAATTCCCGTGAACCTTAGTATAAAAGTACAAGCAGAAATTAGAATGCTAAAAAGACAAGATGAATTCAAGCATCAAGAGCAACAGTTGGTACAATCCCACCACAAGCGTTGACCATCTCAAGTTTAAGTCTATTAATTTCTTCCTGAGCGGCTGCACTTGAGAGAGGACCATCAGAAGACATTGTTTTTCTCAATCTAGCTATTTGCCTCATAGTGCTTCGAATTTTTACATAAGGCCAATGCTTTATTCCTCCCCTATGGCATATTTTCATTAGAACATTTTTGCATAGACGAACTTGTTGAGCCGCTTCTTGTTGAGGTAAATGGAATAAGTCTCTAAGATCATTTATTGACATTGATGCAGCTCTAATATTTTGTTCAGCTCTTGATCGGTATGGATTACTAGGTATGAGGACTGAAGGATTATTATTTACAACCATGAGCTCTTTTCCTTTATTGGATATATTTTCTGTATTGGTTGGAAATGAACTATTAGGGAGTTCATTTTGATTTTTAGTCCATTCCAAACCAACACAGAGGGCCTCATAGTAGGCTGATAGGGGATCTGACACTAGGACATACCCTAAAGATTTTTGATTCAAACAATAATTTTCTAGAAAATGTTTGACATCATCTAAATTTTTCTTACCAAAGTCAAATACTTGAGGACTGGAAGAACCTCCTTGTACGTCCTGGTGAAAGACAGCGTGGCATATCATACCAATCCTCCCATGAACTTCAAGTTTATGGTATTGAAGTCCATTGGTATGAATGATCTCTCGTAGAACATGACAGCAACCACATGAAAATGGATTAGTAGTCTCAGTCAAGGTAGAAGCAGGATTCCTTGGTTGAGAAGGTACCGTAGACTCCATAAGTTCTGCCACATTACGACACCTTTGGACAGGTCGCCTAGATGGACCTGCTTCAGATTCCTTTCTGTTAGTGGTTGTAAAAATAGAATCTTGCATCCTTGGAGGAGGAGTAGGAATGTTAATCGTTGAGGCAGATGAATGAACGTTCATACTTACGGGATTTTGGGGAAGTAAAGAAGAATAAGGGTATGATGCATTGTTTGACAAGTCAGACAACATGTTAGTCTGATAGTCATGAAGTAAAGCTTCAAGAAAGAAAGGGTTGAATGAATCGGAGACTGGAATAGAGTTACTTGAACCGGCCATGTTTAAGGATAATGTGAAAGGTTATAGTGAAGGTTACGATCGGAGAGGAAATGAATATGTGGAAGTTTTGTGAAGCTTGAGAGAACGTGAAACATTTACTCTTTCTTTACTCGATTTATAGCTGGGCTAGTAACGTCTAGATTTTGTTAAGCAGCATCGGATTCTCATCTGTCGTTGGCTCAGAATAGTGCAGACTTTGTTATTATGTGGAAATTTTATGGCACCGCACCCTAATACAATCTGACACGCCCTAGCCACCTCTATAGGTCGGAGTCTTATAGACTTTCGGTCCAAACAGAACACAGTGTAGCATTTATTGCCGGTTGTATCTTCAAGAAATTTAGTTTGACAAATACACGTTGCGTGATGATTATTTCAAGATCGTGTCTCTTAGAAATTTGTCTTGGAGCGTGTAGTTGGTTCGAGATGACAGACTGGCATTTGAAAATGGGAGTCTGATCAGTTAAAGCCATCTCGAGAAAGGAGACTCTCTGGAAGTATTGGGAATTTGAAATATCTCGGTGTAAGATCTGAATATCTTGAAGTATGAAAAATGGTGAATTTTTCAAATGCTAAGAAAATGTAAGAACGAATGCGGTATGATTAAAGATAAGTTTGAATTTGTTCTGAGTCGAAACAATGTTTAGGTCAGTGTGTGATAAAGTAAATCTTGTGAACCTTGTGATTAGTGCTGCATTGTCAACAATGTTTTGTGTATAAATGGTTATTACCTCTGAGGTGTAAGAATGATATTTAAAACATGTCTTGATGATATTGAGAAATGAGGTAGAGGTAGAACCTCGTAGAAATTGCTGAATTTTATTTGAATGTTTGAGGACAGTACCTGAATATTGTAAGATATGAATCTTGGAAATGTTAGCAGGTTTATGAAATATAGTGATCCTTACGGATGCCATGAGAATACTAGAATGTTGTGCCGATGTTTATGAGGGCTACCTACGAAGGATGCTCACCGAAGAGGTTGACCAACTAGAGTAGCGCAGTGGAAGCGCGGTGAGTATGATAGGCAAAGAATGGACTCAAAGTCCCATGAATGGCTTGGATAACCAACGATAGAGTCGGAAATGTGATTAGTAGGAGTAATGACCTTCTATAGCAGTTGTCTAGTTCCTGAGTTTGAAATTTTGAATTTTGAATTTGCCAATGCACCTGCAGAATTGTGAAATTTCTGAAATGAATTTTCTAAATGAAATATTTTGAGTAGAATTTGAGACCAGGGCAATGGTCATTTTTGAAATGATGTTGTCTCAAAGAATGGGTTTAAATCCTGAATTTGAAATTGAATTTTGAATTATGTGGTTGTGAAAGCAGTACAGAACTGGAAAGGTCAGAAACTGTTGTAAAAGTACTCAGTTTATTGGATCTTGTCAGACATGTTTAGAATGTTTTTGAGTCGTGTGCCATTGATAAAGTTCTTTTGAACAAGAGATTTGAAAATTGAGGGGATTTGTTTTGAGAAGCTGAAAATCGTACCAGCAGTGAATGTACTCAATCCAAGATACTTCGCCTTGAAGGGGCGTGTATTTTGCCTTGTTTGGTTGGGACCCACGCAGACGATTGGAGCAGGGCTCTTGGACATTGTCCTTTTCCCCGAGGAGGGATTTGCGTGGGGTGGCCCATTAATGTGCCAGTGCAGACACTGGGTCTCTTATGGGGGGGACGGAAACTCTCCCACATTAATCAACAAGTGCGTTGCCACTGCGGTGGTTAGTGTGTGAAAGGATTGAGATATGTCACTGTACCGGAAGGTTGAAGTGGTGACGAGAGCTTTCAATTGTTAAATTTTGTGAAATAAATTATCCCGCTCAAAGATATGTGCTGGTAGTAATTAAATGTTTTCTGAAACAACTCCGGCAGTGAAAGTGTTTTCATGAATTTGAACTGGCAACGATTTTGTTTTCCTTGAAAATGTGAAAGCATTACTTTTTATAGTGAGATTTTGAAAATGTACTGCTACTACAGAATTTTGAATATTTGACTTTGAAAATTAGAATTTTGAATATGAGACAACATAGAAGCAATATTGAAAGTAATGATGTGATTGTCATTACTGATATTTTGAATTGAAGACCATTGACGTAATTGTCTTCAATGATGTTTTGAATTGAAAAGCGGTGCATTGGGTGACTATGTTGTTACAGGAACAGAAACTGATAGAATGGTCTAGAAAAATGAACTGGTTAAGCCAGATAGTACTTGATAGCCACCAAGCTAGTCAAGAGGAAGTGGTCTGAGAGCTTAAGTTGAAGAGGCTCAGATGATCGATGAACAAATAGAGGCTCAAGGCTGTAAGACCCAATGTGCAAGATGGCACAGGGCAGTGTCCCTGGGTCGTAACACCTGTGTGATTAGCACTGTGTGGAATGCTCACAAGTATGATAACTTTGGGACCAATGTGTCCAAAGAAGTTGTGAGTCTGGCAGAACACTCAGACTGTACCGGGTGGTAGTTGATATGCCAATGGCATAAAGGTGGTTTTATGGGCATAAAAGCCAGAATATCCAGTGCTACAACATTGGAATGAACTAGAAGGTAGATTGAAATGGGCAGAGAAGCCTGAGTAACCAAGTGCTTAGAGAATGGACTAGTGGATCTTGCATGGTTGAGAACTATACCTAGGTACAGAATGGATAAGAATGTGGTATGATGAGTTGTGTGCTTTGAAAGCATGAATAAGAAAGGAATAGACTAGACGTCTAAAATAATTCCCCGAAGATATAAGTTCAAATTTCGAGGACGAAATTTAAATAACGGGGGGAGAAATATAACATCCCAAATTTTGGAGTTGGGAAATTAGAAATATTATATGGGAATTTTGTTATGGAAACGTGGCCAGATTAATTACGGAAAATATAGGGCTTATTTTTCTTTGAAAATTTTTGGAAAGACTAGATTCAATTAGGAATTTATTTCCTTATAATATGTGAATACAAAAAAAAAAAAAAAAAAGGGAGGAGAGAACACAAAAAAAAAAAAAAAAAAAAAAAAAAGCTCACATCTCAGCCCCAAATACTAACGTATTCAACCCAAGCCCAACATGTAACTGGAAGCAACAATACATGTCCATATTGCAGCCCATGTCCGTCAATTGTTTCGGTTGAATCCACAATACAGCATCAAGATATATAAATGTATCCAAATTTCCTCTATTTCTCAATCATTTAGTCCAACAACACCCCCACAACGTCACTTGCTTAAGCCACGTGAATCACGAAAAAAAATAAACAGCCCTCCCATACCTTCTCCAGCCCCACAACCCAGCTGCACCATACCCTCTGCTCCCCTTTATCTTAAACATGACAGCAACACCACCCATGCCTCCTTTGCCAGTGCACTTCCCCACTCCCTCTCATTATAAACCATTCGGCCCTTCTTGCAGCAACAAAGGAAAAGCAGAGCAGGTCCGTGAAGCAAGTAAAGGAGAGAGAAGCATTGGTGGTGTGTGTGTGTGTGTGTGTGTGTGTGTGTTCTGTTCCTACCCGCGAGAACAGAGAAGGCGTGGAAGGTGTGAGGCCAAGAGAGGAAGAAGGTAGAGGAAGAGAGGGAGTCCGGTCGTTCTCTGATTCTCAAGCCTCAAAACAGAGGGTGTTTCGGTTCCACGGGGATCACACCTTGCTAGCTGAGGATTCAAGTAAGTTGTCTAACTCCTTTTCCCTATCGGTTCAGGCATCATGCAAATTAGTTAACCTAGGATGAACCCGTTAGGAACTTAAATTGTTTTCCTTGAGAACTTTGTAAACTAATGCTAGAACAGGGAATGGGTATATACAGATAAACTAGTCAGGAACCTTAGAAGGAAAAAAAAAAAAAAAAAAAAACATATAGCTTGCCTTCAAACTACCTACGGTTAGGCATGCTGATGGTATTGTAAAAATAATGAAGACTAGCTAACTCATGGCTGTATGTGTGTGTTATGGTTCCTTTCGCATGAGCATGAAAGTAGTCCACCTTCTAAGGGCTAATAGATATACCAAAAACACTAGGAACTGGACATGAGTATATTTAAAGTAAACTAAGGTTGCTTTCTATCATAAAAGTTTCAACGTAATTATGCTGCACATGAAATACCTCTGTTTTTCGAGCTGAAAACAGAGTGGTCTTGCGAGCTTCTGTTTCTATGGAAAACGTTTGAGTTTTTGCATGAAATTTTTATGGAAGATAGTTGACATCTTAAGCTTTAAAACGAGCCAAAGAACACCCAAAACGGATGTGTATAATAAGAGATATGATTTTCCAAAGTTCAGCCAAAAACCTGGGACGTTTTCTATATCTCTGGTGAACAGTCATTTTCGTGTTTGATTTTGAAATAGCAAACATCTGAGTTTTTAAGTGAAATTTTTACAGTACATAGAAGACGTCTTGAGCTTTCCAAAAAGTCAAAGAACACCTAAAATGGACGTGTAGAATGGGAGTTATGATTTTTCAAAGTTGGACCATGAACACTGAAGATTTTCTGTTTCCAGAAATGAACAGTAATTTTCGGGTTCCATTTTGGAACGTTAAACTTTTGAGTTTATCTCTGAAATTTTTACAGGAGAAAGTACACTTCTTGAGGTTTTAAATAAGCTTTGATTCACCTAAAACGGAGGTCTATAACTCTAGTTATGATTTTTAGAAGTTGAGCCAAAAACTGGGAAAATTTCTGGTTTGCCTTAGGAGTAGTAAAATGGCGTGGCTTTTCGGATTGCCTTAATAAAATCATAAAATTGTGATATTTTCCAGTTAAATAGTAGACACATAGAGGTTTAATTTGATAGGTAATTCGTCAAATTCCGATGAGAATCGAGGGAGATATAATTTTCCAAATTTTAGCCAAAATCTGAAATGTTTTCTCCAACTTTTGGTGACCAGCGATTTTTGAGCTTGATTTTGAAATGGCAAACGTGTGAGTTTAATCTTGAAATTTTTATAGTAAATAGTAGACATCTCAACCTTTCCAAAAAGCCAAAGAACACCTGAATCGGACGTGTAGATGGGGAGATATGATTTTCCGAAGTTTAACCAAAAATCTGGACGAATTTTGTGTTCCAGGAATGGTGATCATCTTATAGCATGTGTTTGAACTTTTGAATTAGGAGCGGCGTAATAATAATTAGCTTTGGCGAGAGGTAACCACTTTCCACTTTTTATGGGTATTGATATGTTGCCTGCGAGTGTTTGTGAAATGATTGTAAATATTTTAATAGAAATTGCCTTGTGGGACTTTATGATTTGAATTGTGAATATATATTTATTTATTCATATATAAGAATTGATCATTTTAATATCATGATATTTATCATAATTATTTATTCATGTATAAGAATGGTTAATTTTAATATCATGATATTTATCATATCTACTTATTAATGTATAAGAATTGTTTATTTTAATATCATGATATTTATCATATCTACTATCTCATGTATAAGAAAGGTTCATTTTAATATCATAATATTTACTCTGATAATTATGGTAAGGGTTGGATTGGGAAGATGGAGTATTTTATTCCACCACGTGGTGAGGCCTCCATTAATGCATGATGGTTGGCTTTCTATTGTCCCATATGTTCAGAAAGGGACGGGCCCACTAATTCAATAAGGGCATACGACACCCCACATGTTCAATAAGGGGAAAAGGCCCATGGTTTGGGACATGTGCTCTGAGGATTTTGGCCGGTCCTCATCACATGACCAGAGAGCTTTTTGAGTCACCAGTAACATGGATGTAACTTAGCCCATGGGTCTAGTCGGAGGAAATAAGGCGGTTCGGTTGGATTGGTGGGAGGCAATTTGGGAATTGTTAATGAGAACTGTGATACATAATTTTTTTATATAAAATTTATGATTTAAATTTTCGTGACGTGTAAATTGGTGAATTATATTTTTAATACTTGGTTATATAAATTGTTCCACTTGGCACCTCATTAGCTCATATTATTACTCGTAATAAGTTGGATTGATGGTTACCCACATTTTTCAGGTGATAGCTCTCGTCCAGGTCCATCAGGGAAGACTTTGGAAGCTTAGGCTACTTCTTCCGACAGTAGTGCTTCCGCCTTTTGGTATGTGTTGGTTGATTGTATATTGCCACGTTAGGGCTCATTCTGCATACTCTGATTTAATTTTGATATGTTGGTTAATGATGAGCATTATTTAATTGTTAATGAACCCTTAATTAGTTGTTATGTTAAGTTAATTTTGAGGATGTTACAATCATCATTTAAAAATGGAGCCCTAACAACAACATCATCACCTATAATGAATAGAACTATTAATAGTTGTGTAAATAACATATTACATTCTTGTGTGTATGGATATAATTTTAAATAATAGAAGAGATAATTAGAAACCTTCAAAATCTCTCGTCATTTGTTCAAGTTGAAGATTTGTCGATTCTACATTATCAAATTCTAGAGTTAGATCTTCTTCAAGCACCCGAAAGTCTAGTTTATCTTTGGATTCATAATCAATGATCATAATTATCTTTCCTCGTTTTCAATTGATTCCTATACTGCCAACATGGTAAAAGATCAACATTAATGAAATGTATATTATTATATTTAATTAAACTATAAAACAATTGTTCAAAAGTCTGAATTTTATGATTACCTAAACTTTAACCTCATATTGTAGTTGGTGAAAACCAAAGCATCAAGTCTCTGATGCTCCAGTTTGTTTCTTCTTTTGCTGTGGATATACTCAAATATGCTCCAATTTCTTTAGCAACCATAAGGAGAAGAAGTTTGGCTAAAAACATATATAGCAATTTGTTGCAATTCCGTATTGAACCCCCGTAGTACAGTCACCACTCGTCTGCAAAATAAAAGACATTTAGAATGAATTAATAATCATAATATGTGCTTTAAAATATTAAATTTAATATATTTACAATGAACTAGTTTTTAGGCTATTTTTTTCATATGAAACCTTATCAAAGGATCCTTTGTGTTCATGGCAGGTAGTAATTTGTTGCATCATTGTAACATAATGATAGGCATTTTTAGGTGAGTTTGCCTCAAATAAATTGACCATAGCATCCCTTAGTCTATACTTTCTAACAAAGTCAAGACTTTACAAGAATACAGGATTAAACATATATATCAGTGCATGAAGTTCATTTTTCAAATGCTTATCCTTGTGACTTTGAATAATATTCGTGTAGAGCTTGTATAATTCCTTCTTCCTCATAAACATGTTCTTGATTACATTTTTAGCTCTCTACATACCTTCCTACTTTAAAGATTTCCCATCCTTTTATTCATTTCGGCCGTTAGATTGAAATTTGAACTATTAGATTTAATCTATTATAAAAATATTAAATTATTTAAAATAATATTTTCATAAAAGATAAAATCTGAATTATTCAGATATCAATCTAACGGCTCAGATGAAGAAAAGGATAGGAGCCAAATCCCAAAACTTGGGCTTGTTTATTTTTAAGTTTGGTTTCTTTTTTTAGATCCCCTTTTCATATATGATATATCACTCCATAGTCTCTATTGATCTTTCCGTTCCTCGCTGAGGCATCCTGTGTTTTCTTTCTCAAGCTAGATAGCTTATTATATTCATAAACTGGTTCTAAATGTAGGAACTAAGGTTTATTTTGGTATTAAATATAAGATTTCAATCTTTTGCCTCCGAGTTTTATAATATTGTTCTCAAAGTACCTATATTAAACTGGGTCTTTTAGGGATACCAATACATATTTATTATAACTAACAAATTTAATTAACCTCTTTAATATTTTTAAATTAGTTATTTATATATTATATTTATCAACGAATGGAAAATCAAATGGAAAATCATTTTATTCTAGATCGTTGTGTATATTTTCCCCTTTTCTTTGTGTTTCCCAGATACCAAAAAAATATATAATTAGTTAATTACCTGGTGATCCCATTGGTTTGGACACGGTTGAACAAGGTTTTGAAACCGGATCGACTACTAAACCGGTCGGGGTACTGAATTAAGGGTAAGTGAGTTAGATCAGAGTCAAACCAAAACTAGGAAAGCAAAGTGCCCATTTGTATGGTTGAATATATAACCTGCAATCCAATGTAATTGGGCCATTTTGAGGCCCTCAAAAAAGCCCATAACGTGCAGGGTTCAAACCCGTCCATTTAAGACTTAAATGGGCAAGTTATGTGTACACTTTTGGGCTGTCTATACCCACTCATTTATTTTTGTATTGATTTTTTTGGGGAAGAAAATGAATCCCTGATTAAATTATACACTATAAAAGTGGATTTAAAACATTTTTGCTTCCCTGAGAAATGTATATGAGATTGGAATTAAAACATTTTTGCCAACAAACACCTAAAGGGCAAATTCTTGGTTCTGGAAGAATTAACTAAAATTTTCGCATTCTAATATAATCTTTCAGTCGTAGTTGCAATGGATGAAACTATGTTTGAACTTTTGGGTTGATTACTCTTGGATTTAGTGATATGTTCAAATAAATTTTAGAAGCTTCATATTGGAATGCATTGTGATTATTGAACTTTGAAAATTCAAAATGATTAATTTTGATGGATGTTTATTGCTTATATATGTTTTTTTTAAAAAAAAGAAATAAATAGGTCAAATATAAATGGGCTACCCACAACCCGATTAGTCTGCTCATTTATGTGCTAGCCCGTTTACACGGGTTTAAAGGGGTGGAGGTATAGGTATGAGCTAGCCAATACCCATTTAAAATTGAATGGGCATGGGCTATCCAACCCACTTGTTACTCTGCCCTACCCATTTGGGATAGTGGTGGGAACAATGGTATTTTTTGCCTGGGCTTTTTCATATAGGCTTTTTTCTAAAAGTTAGCTTGTGGATATGATTTGTGTTTGGGATAGCAGTAGCAGAAATGTTTTTTTTTTCTAGATGAACTCCTGTTTGGCATAACATTTGAAAAGTCAATTGAGATTAAGGAAAAAAAAAGACCGAAAAAGGCATGAATCTTATTGAATACTGCCAAAAAAAAATTTGCAACATAAAAAATATTCCCTTGCCTAGAATTATTTTGCCTTACAAAAAAACATTTGCGAAGTAAAATATATTCTCTTGCCCAGAATTATTTTGCCTTGCAAAAAAAAAAAAAAATGCCACGTAAAAAATATTCCCTTGCCCGGAATTATTTTGCCTTGTATTAAAAACATTTGCAAAGTTAAATAATCCCTTCTTATGTTTTGCCCATAATTATTTTGCCTTACATAAAAAAATATTTACAAAAAACAAAAGAGGACCCTGGAGAGGAGGGTCGAGCCTACCCCTCCTTTTAGCTAAAGTTAAAATGTCACTAACTCATTGTGATGGGCATAAGAAGCTCTAAAAAGTTACTTCATCCATAAAGCCACTTTTTTGACAAAAGTTCAACACAATATGAAACCATGTCAAACAAAGCTTTTTCTTATTTTCTTTTCACTGGGTTTTTTTTAACTACCACTAGGTTTTTGCAGCCATGCCAAATAGGCTCTATAAATGTCAAACCCACTCAATTTAAACCAACTCTTTATTCATGTATAACAAATAACACTCTCATCTTTTCCTATTTTGTTTTGTGAGAGGGCCCCACAACACTCTCCCTCTCTCTTTTTCAATTCATGTCAGAAATAATACCATACTATTCTGGTTGTATTTATAAGTCATTTTCAACTTAATTACACATACTATAGAGATGTAGTTAGCTTAGTGATTATGGAATAAATTTCAACTTTATCCTTATTTATGAATGAGTATCTTTATACTCTCACTATTTTCATTAGTATAATTAATATGTGCAAAATTATCACAATCTTATTTATTACCTCAAAGAAGACTTATAAATAAGATTAAAATTTTTAGTTAAGAAAGACTTATAAATAAGACCAAAGTAATACATAACAACAATGAGTCATGACAAAATAGTGCCATACATGATAGCAATGAGTCATTCATGTGCACTCCCTCTAATTCTTTTTTATCCCTTTCCTTCCATGCCCCATCAAAATCAATCTAACATATTGAGCTTGTTTAGATTGAGCGGTGGGTGAGCGGTGGCGGCGAAAAATCTCGACAAGTTCAAAAACGCAGTGAGGAGCTGTTTGAGTCCGCGTTTCTGTGACTGAGCTTTTCCTAGAGAAGCTCGGTGCCACAGAAGTTAGTCTTGGGAACATTTGCAGTGTCGCGATGAGAGAGAGACAGAACAAAGGTGAGCATTCGAGAAAGAAGAAGAAGAAAAAGATCTTGGAGAGAAAAAAGGCAAAAATGGGAAAATGTGGTAAAATAAAAAATAATAATTTAATTAGTCAAACTAATTATTTGAAAATAAAAATAAAAATACTCCAAAATAACTTGAATTAGTTTTTTTAATTTCTAAAAAAAAAGTCAAATTTATCTTATATTCACGACCGGATGGAGTAATAATTAACTTTTTTCTATCAGATTTAATTTTTTTATTACCAATTATCACAATATATACAACTAATAAATATGTAACATTCATTTATATATTTTTCAGTCATTTTCCATCCCAACTTAGTTTTCAAATAATAATCTAAACACTTTTCTGTTCTTTTTTTTTTAAAAAAAAAATCACTTTTGTTATCATCAATCCAAACACAAATCATATTTATAACTTGACTTTTTCTTACTGAGTTTCTGTAAAAGTCAAATAGAAAATAAGGAAGGTGGCTTCTCTCCTATGCTTTTACTATCCGCTCCGGTCCTTTTCTTTAAAATGCCACCATTTTGTGTGCATAAGTGATTGATGTTGTTGTTTTTTTTTTAAAAAAAAAAAATAGGTGCATCTAGCACTTTAAATATTTTTATTAGTATATAGTATTTTTTTTATTATCGAATATTAGTATATAGTATTCAAAATTAAAATTTTTGTACATTGAACAACCAAAAATATTTTTTAGTAGCACTTCTTATCCTAGAATATTTTTTTTTTCATCTAGCACCCTAAAGATTTTTCTAGTGTGATTCATTTCTTGTACATCTAACACCTTAACTTATTTTTTTAGGAACATTAGTATCCTAAGCTTAGGATACTCATTATTACTGAGAAAAATTGCATAAAAAATTACTTTAGAATATTGATGGCTACTAAAAAATAATTTAGGATGTTGGATATACAAAAAATGAGCCACACTAGAAAAATATTTTAGAGCGTTAGATGAAAAAAATTATTCAAAGATAGTAGGTGTTACTGAAAAATTTTAAGCTGTTAGATGTATAAAAAAAATTTAATTTTGAATACTATAAGCTACTGAAAAAAACACTTAAAGTGTTGGATGTACCATTTAAAGAAAACAACATCAATCCACTTGGCACACAAAACGGTGACGTTTTAGAAAGAAAGGACCGGAGCTGACAGCAAAAGCATAGGAGAGAAGCCACGGGTTCACATCTTTATGTGCACCTTATTGCTTGTTTAGGATGAGCATATTTTTTTTTTTATATATAATATATTTATTTGAATTTAAATTATATATAATTTTTTAGAATTTTTTTATACCCAGTATCTTAAATTAATTAATTTCTAGTCCTATATTTAAAAATTTTCTCCTATAATATTAATATCATGAAAATTAATTAAATTAAAATACTAGTCTAAAAAACCTTTAAAAAAACTTTATATAAATTAAATCTAAATAAATATAATATAAAAAAATTTAAAAAAAAATTAAAAAAATGTCTCATCCTTCTAATTAGCTTTAATTAGAGGGATGAGCATACCCAAACGCTCCCACCATTAACTAACTTGAACGTGGCCGATTCAAATCCTCATTTACTCCCTCACTTTTTATCTCACTTCTCCATTCTACTGCATACGATTTCCGTTTCAGATTTTCTTTCATCCTTCTTCTTAAACCTTTGAACTTCAGTCAGAGCCTCAGATGAGCGAAGAAGAACCCCATCGACTCACTTCTTCCCTGAAGCAGCGGCGAGTCTTATCTTTATCTTTTTCACTCACCGGCGACCCACAACGAAGAGGTTCGATCTATACACCCAACCCCAGATCCGACAAGTTAATGTCCGGAATCTTATCCGAAGAGTCGACGGAGTGTTCCTCCGACCTCGATTCCTCTCCGTCGTCAAGAGAGACACAGTGCCTTACCGGCCTGAATCCTTGCGCAGAACCAATATCGCGACGAGACGCAGACCAGAACACTCGAGGCGACGACACACAGTGCGAAGACATCGGCCTGAATCGTTGCACAGAATCC
Source organism: Acacia crassicarpa (assembly GCA_034222035.1). Taxonomy (NCBI): domain Eukaryota; kingdom Viridiplantae; phylum Streptophyta; class Magnoliopsida; order Fabales; family Fabaceae; genus Acacia; species Acacia crassicarpa. The sequence continues at coordinate 8,653,905 of JAWXYG010000008.1, forward strand.
AGATCGCGATCTGGGTCGATTTTTGTTCCTATCCATCTTCCACTCATTAATTTCTTTTTAAAAAAATACTGGGTTGACTCGGTGATTCGTTCAACTCGTCCGGTTCAGGCCGAGTTGACCCGGAGTCACCGAGTCAACCGGTATTCCCCTAACTCGGACCGGTTTCGGCTGGTTCTCCGGTTTCAGTCCGATCTGGCCATTCCGGTTCGGGTTCTTAAGCCATGGGGTTGAAGGTAGGGATGTTTTTTCATGTATGCAAAACTGAAGGAGCTCTATTGCTATTTGTCATATGGGGAGAAGTCTCGTATTCTAAATTTTATCAGTGAGAAGGACCTGATAAATTTTTATATGCAAACAATGCTAGTGCTTGCAAATTTTGTACATAGATTTTGATTTATGTTATTTTCAACAATAAAAATTGCAATATGGGGCTTTTCCCCAATTTCTCCTAAAGTTTGTTGAGAATATACATTATTAATGTATTAATTAATTAGATTACTGGATGAGTCTTTTATATTGTGTAAAATTTCAAGCATGATTTATAATGAAAATAATACTAAATATCAAGTTATTCATAATTTAAGAATAATCACTTATTATAAAACTTTGTCTAATGGTGATGCTGATTGATGATTGATATGTTAGTTCAGATGTGCTATTTGGTTGGTCTCTGTTGATATTAGGTATTGCAAGAAAACAAATATATAAATTTTGACTCCAAATATTATTACGTTTTTTAAAAATATAAAGCACTCTTTACATCTTCCTCCTCTGTGCAACTTGCAGTTCCAGTTATTTTCAGTCAAAAGAAGACATGGGCGCTATTAAGAAATCCAATTTGAAGCCAAGATCTTCATCCACTCTTCTAAAGGTCTCTCTCTGGTGTTCTTTTCCAATTTCCATATTTTCTTTTTTGTCGTGTTTCAAATACTACAATAATACCATATATTGCGTTATTTCAGGTACAGAGCGGCAGAGTACAAAAGAAGGTAAAGACACAAACACTATGATGATCTTCAATAACGATAGTGATTTACTTATCTAGAATGACATAATTTATGTTTTCAAGTATGCTGGCTATATGGAAGAAGAAAAATGGGATTTATCCATGATGGAACTTTTATTTTTTGGGGAATTTTTCTGATGTGGACAAGTAAATAACTATAGTCATAACAAATTGCCAAGCTAAATAAACTTTTACCTAATTCCATCATATGTATTCATATAGTTATTTACCATGCTAGCTCTTTCCTGAGGTTAGATAGATACTTAGATAGAGTATAAATTACAGTTTTTATTTATCATGCATGAGGTGTCTTATTGGATAGAAATTTGAACAGGTTACAAGTAAGAATGTAGAAAGAACTTTGAGGTCAGTTAAGTAATTACTCACTAATTGCTACATAATCTATTATGATATTCTACCTCTTTAATATAAGATCTCTTTCATAGTGCTACAAGCGAGATCTTATATTAAAGACGGGCGGATTTATGGGGGTTAGGGGTGGCCCTGCCCCCCTAAAATTATAGAAAGAGACCCAAAATTTCAAAGAATCATATTTGAGCCTAATAAAAGTTTCACTATTTTCACTTTACTCCCTAATAAAGGTGTCGTACAGGGACTAAACTGAAAATGTTTAAATTTTTATGATGCTGAAATATAATTCCTGAAAATTTGGGTCCTTTTCTATAATTTTCGCCCCCCCTTAATGTTATTTTCTAGCTCCGCCCCTGATTAAAGACCAGAGGTAAAACTGTGGAATGTATAAGACGATGATTCCACCTTTTTATTTGTACTCTACGTATTTGTATAGGCTAAAGAGATCAACCATTGATTATGAGTCTCATGCTATAGAGCGAGCGAAAGAGGTTCAGGCAAATCTATCCCATGAATTTCCGAGCCTTATCAAGTACATGCTCCCATCACATGTTTCTGGTGGATTTCGGCTGGTAAAATTCCTTAACATGAAACTTAATTATCATTTCTTTTAGTGTTTGTCATGTTTTTATTGAGAAACAACTGATAACAAACACATGTGATGTACAAGAATGATGCGCTAAGCACTAAATTTTGTTATGGCAGGGTTTTCCTAAACATTTCTGTGAAATGCATTTGCCCAAGGTTGATTCTATGCTTATTTTGGAAGATGAGAATGGAAGACAATATGGAACAAAATATCGTATTAGGAAGGCGGGCTTAAGTGGTGGATGGAGAGGCTTTTCCATTGCTCACAATTTACTTGAGGGGGATGTTTTAGTTTTCCATTTAATCCAGTCTCGCATGTTCAAGGTAATAGTTTAACAATTATGAGTAAATTAAGGGTTAATACAATGTTTGGTACTCATAATCCACCGTCATTTTGGTTTTTGCTTTGTAATTTCAAAACATAGGTTTTGGTCCCTCAATAGGCATACTGGTCTGAGTTTTTATTAATATATGGGGACTAATGTTTTAGACGGAAAGAAACTTGAGGAATTGGAACTTATGGTTTGAAACCTTAGAGACCAAAACCAACCAGAATGAGAGCAAACTATAATGACCTAACATCGTATTAATTAACCCAAAAATTAATGAGTGAGAACTGAATCAGATTGGTAATCTTTAGTGTCTTATATGTTCGAAGGTGTTCATCATAAGATCTCATGGATCAAATGAAATGGATGTTGCGCTTGGCCTTCTATATTTAGATGGTTGCATGAAGCAACATGAGAAGTAAGTTTCCTATGATTCTCATTTCTTTGTTGACTTTGACATTCCTATGTTTCTAATTGCTTTTGGCGATCTCATGTTTCTAGATGTTCCTGAAGAAAATGATCCAAGCAATGGCACAATGATGCGTGATGCTGACGTATCGCCATCAGATCAAATCTTTCTAGATCTTCCTCAAGAAAATGATCCAAGCAATAGCAGAATGTTATGTTATGCTGACATACCGCCATCAGATCAACATGAAAATGCAAGTGATCTAGATGAACATCTTGGCTCTGAAGTTTTGAATGGGATTAGATTATCAGAATCTTTGATCACTTTCAAAGAAGTCACTAGTATTGAGAAATTCAGCATTGTGGTTAATGGTCTGGCACTTGACTCAGAACTATCCAAACACCTCATGGCCAAGTACTATGAGATTTGTTGTAGTCAAGGAATGTTTCTTCATGAGCACCTTCTTGAAGGTCAGAATTGTAAACTTGTGGTTGGAATGATATGTGAGACCATTAATATTGCGGATGCCATTAGAGCCAGCAAGATCACGACCTCTTCAGATACTTTTGCAGTGTGGTATAAATCTTTAAAAGGCCTTGAAATCTTCGGCATGAATGTTAGTTTCTTGCTTTCTAGGCTAGAACAACTCATGAGTTTAGCTTCAAAATCCAAAAGGTACACGGAGACAAGAATTAAACGAGACAAAGCTAAAGAGGAAAAGGAAGTTCTTGAACTAAAGCTTGAGGAAGTGAAAGAGACCATTAGTAGACTTGATGTTGTGCTTGACACCCAAAATTTGAACCCTGAGAGGTTGGAGGCTGAGTTTGAAGATCTGGCTAATATTCCTTGGTGATATGGTAAAGATGATTTCTCACGTTTTATAAACATGTAAGCATCTGAATTTTGTCTTTTGGTAAAAGTTGAGCTTAGGCTTACAAAGTTCTTTGTATTAAATGCAAAGCTCCAGGTTACTCACTAGCAAAGTCAATATCATATAGTAGTAACATATAGTAGTATATTCTTTTGGTCAATAGTATGTATTAATTCCTGAATGCCATGTCTGGACATTCCCGCTTACTTTGCAGTTTAGGAAATGTATATCAATGATCAGAATTGATCTTGCTGTAAATGTAATTAATTATATCCTTCAATTTAATGGATATAGTAAGTTGTGTCTTTTGAGTGATATTTTGACTAGACCAAACCCACTATTGATGTAGGAAAATATTGATGTTCGATACTGTTGATTGTATATACAAGCTCTCTCCTTTATTCTGATTTGTTTTCTTTGTTGCATGTTGTCGGCAGCATTGTTACAGGTTTATCGACTTTGTTACAAGTTTTTGAAGGATACTGCTTTAATCCTTAATATAAGATATATTTAAAAAGTTAATTCTGATCCTAAATATAAGACAGTTTTCATGTATCAATTTATGTCATTAATTTGATTAGGTATATAAATTTTGATGTCACAGTTGATTCTTTTGCAAGTTATACTGAGGAACCTGGGACGGATTCTTTTAGGTTTTCTATTAATCATGAACTAAAATGATGGGAATGCATTGATGTTTCATGACATCAATTTATGCTTGCGATTATTTGAGCCTGTAGTTCTATACATCATCAAGCTACTATGGCCTGTGTTTCATAGTTTGAGTTTTATTACATCACAAATCTGGGAATAGTTAATCTGCAGGTTCGTATGATATTAACTGATATTTCATGATATTTTTGTACTTTTTTTTTTGTCTTTATATCGTGCTTGTAATTTCACCGGTTTTTTTTTTTTTTTATTAGGTCTTTATAGAATCACCTAATTTTAATTAGGTCCTTAAAACCTTTTTTTTTCCTTGGTTTTTTAATAGTCACCTGAAATTATAGGAACTTGATAAAAACCGATGAAACTACAAAGTCCTACTAAAAAATAAGTTAATATTATAGGAATTGTATATTGATTATTTCTAAGTTTTATGGTATTTATTGTTGCATCTTTGAGGTTTTAAAATCTGGTAAATATAACCTCACTTTAATTTGAACTGTTTCACACACACTCGTGTTGGCGCACACATGCATGCATACGTACGTTGGCGTGCACAGGCACACAGGCTAAAATAAGTGTTTAAATTAGCTTATTTAAGTGATTTTGTGTTGTTTGAAGTAAACGTGTGAGCAGTTGTCTCGAAGAGAGCAAGTGAGCTTCTGTGGTTCCAAGCACCCACCAAGGATTGTTTTTTATTGGATTAAGGTGCAGATTTGCCAACGAACTATTACCAGATGAGCGTCTGGCATAAAAAACAATTGAAAGGACCAAATTGGCCAACAAACTATTAAAAAGTGAAAAAAAAAAAAAACACACACACACACACACTGACACACACAAAATTTTAAGTAGATTCGCCAACGAATTATTATCCCGCATTGTCTTGGTGTCTCTATCTTCTATTGACTGTCAGTATCAATAATGTCGGCATTTTTAAAGCTTCCATTATTGTTGGGTGTTTCACTCACCCTCTTGAACTCATCCAACAGTCCACAACTTTCGACCGGCATGCGCTTTACACCCTGGTTGCCTCCCTTCGATGCCATAAACAGCAACCACCACTGCCACAACGCCTGCTCGCATGGGTCCCATCTCTATTGCTATTTGTCTTATCCAACAAGAAGGCTTAACCGCTCTTTTCTCCAGTATCTCCGCCACCGTTCTACGCCAGTGCCTTATATTTAATGTAATAGTGATAATTGTTTTTTTAAAAAAATAGTTATTTGATTTTTTTTCACTTTTTAATAGTTCGTTGGCTAATTTAGTTTCTTTAATTGTTTTTTGTGCCAGACACTCATCAAGTAATAGTTATTGGTAAATTTACACTTTAACCCTTTTTTATTTTAGTTTTTTTTATCGTTTATTGTTATTTTCAGAGTTTTTGTTTTGTCAAATCGCCGAATCACATCCTCTCTCATATTTTAATCATAAAAAAATTTATTATTAAAATATGAATATTTTTACATATTTTAATTAAATTATATTTTTAAATTAATACTGGTTTGACTCCGATTTGACTCTGATCTGACTCATTGACCCTTACTCCAATATCCCCACTAGTTTAATGACTGGTTCGAGTTTTAGAATCTCGATCATAACCCTCCATGGTCTCTGTTTTTCTTCCTCAAGCTAACTAGCTAGCTCATATTCATAAACTCATATCATATTATTCATGTTTACCGGGTAAATCTTCCTTCTTCTCTATGTTTATCAAGGACAAAAAATATTCATGGTACAAGAAAAATTTGAGGAAGGAAAAGAACTTAGAGGAGGGAAAGGAAGGGAAAGGAAGATTTTGAAAGATGAGGGAAGATGGCTTGAGAGAAGATGAATTGTTTGATAAGAAGAAAATGAAGGGGTGGTAGTTGGTAAAGAATTAGGAAATGTCTATTTTACCCTCAAAAGAAATTAATTCAAAATAAAAAAGAAAAATATTTTTTTTGCTAAAATATATTTTTTAAAAAATGCTCTTGTTAAGCTCAAACTCCTGTGAAAAAAAAAATCGCCAAATTCAAACTTTCTCGGCAACTTCAAACTCAAGGGTACATTTGTCAAAAAAATGTGAACAGTGATGTGGAAACTTGAGATCCCACCAATTTTGGTGGGTTTTTTTTTCTTATACATAAGCGATAGGGGAGGGGGATCGAATCCAAGACCGGGGGTGGAGAGACTACTCTCAATACTACTGCACTATTAGTAGTGCTGGTAATTTTGGTGGGATTTGATCTTCCTATATATGATGGAAAATTGGAGGGCCTAGAGTGGGCCCAAGAACTTGGGTTCCCAGAAAGATTTATGCAAAATGTGATTCATCGTTGCTATTCGAAAAATCCAATATGAGCCAAGCTCTTCAGCCACTCCTCCAAACGTCTCTCTCTCTATGGTGTTCTTTTTCTAATTTCCAGATTTTTTTTTTTTTGGGTCATGTTTCAAATACTACAATAATACAATCTGTTGCTTTTCAGACAAAGAGTCAAAATAGTTTTTTTTTAAAAAAAAAAAAATCCAACGATTTTTAATTTGTCTCTCTTATTTCCTCAAAATGTTTCCAAGATAGATTTTTGGTGACGAGTGCAAAAATTAAATATGTAAATTATATGTTATCTTTTGAAATGTTTTTTTGCACCTAGCAATTCAAATTAATTAGTTTCAATGATATTGATGTTATAGGATAAATATTTTTAAATGTAGGACTATAAACTAATTAATTTAAGAAAAAGAGTGTAAAAAACTATTCAGAAAATATCATATAATTTAAATATAAATTATATATATATATATATATATAAAATGTGCTCATAGATGCACATCGGAGGTGCACCAATCGTGAACCCGAAAATAAGAGTCTTATTATGGGCTACGCATTTCCATTTTCCACACAAATGCCACGTTTTCTTTAGATGGTGTCCGTTTCTTCATGTGCCAGCTGTTTGTTAACATGAACCCACTAATGCTGCGTCATCATGTATTCGTCAGACTTCCTTACAATCAGTTTCCATACTCACGGCATCGACAGTTCATATGGAATCTAAAACGGCCAGATTTAATTGTTTTTGTTTTTTATTTGTTATAAATCTAAAATAAAAATAATCACTCTACTAATATATTTTTTAAAAATAATTTTTATTTAAAAATCGACAATTAAAAAAATTAAATTTAGATAGTTTAAATTTAGAAAAGCTCTCCTAGTTCCAAACTTCCTTAGACCCTTAGGATCCGTTTGTTATAAAGAAAGTATGGGGAGGGAAAGGGAAGATCTCAATCTTCCCATAGATTTGGGCTGTTTGTTACAGAGAAAGTCAAGTCAGCATCTTCTAGTGAGGTTCAATCTTCCCTTATTTGAGGGAAGATTTCCATCCGAAAATGGAAAGAAAGCTCCAATCTTCCCAGGAAAGTTCGAACTTGACAGATTTACCCCTGAAATTCAAATTTTGGTGGAAAGTTCAAACTTGGCGGGAAAGTTCAAATTTTGGTAGGAAGTTTGAAATTAGCGATTTTTTTTTTCACAAGTTCAAACTTAACAAGAATATATTTTTTTAAAATATATTTTAGCAAAAAAAATATTTTTCTTTTTTATTTTGAATTAATTTCTTTTGAGGGTAAAATAGACATTTCCTAATTTCTTATCAACTATCACCTCTTCATTTTTTTCCTACCAAACAACTCAAACCATCTTTCCTCATCTTTCAAATCTTCCTTTCATTTCCTTTCCTTCTCCAAACTTTCTTTGTAACAAACGAGGCCTTAGGTTTTTAATTGTTTGCTTGGCGTGGCAATAATACAAACTCTTTTAAAAAAAAAACAGAAGAGTCTAGATTGAAGAATGTTGTAAGAATATAACAATATTGGAATATTAGTTTGTTTAATAAAAATATCAATTTTATAAAATAAAGAAAATTATTAAAATTAGAATTGGTGATATAAGTTTTGGGAATGTTGAATTAATAAAACAGTATTAGAGAAAGTTACTGAAAAAATATTGCAATGGGGATAAATAACTTTTTATATGGTGAAAATGAAATGTGGATGTACAATGATACGAGGAAATTCTTCCTGCTTTTAATTAATCCAAATAAAATTTATTAAGATAATAATTTGTTTGAAGTACTCCATCAATCTTAAATATAAAACATAGTTTAAAGTATAAATTACACGGTAAAATATCTTCTATATTCAGGACATGAGGTAATATTAGATAGTTATATACATCAAGTGAATATGAAAGTTTCTTAAGAATAAGAGGCGTAGCTAGGAATTATAATTAGAAGGGTGAAAATTAAAGAATAGCACTCATATGTTCATGAAATTCCATTAAAACCCTAAAAATTTCAAATTTTCATTTTAGTTTGTCTATAAAATTTTTAGCGGGACTAAAGTGAAAATATTAAAATATTTATGAGGTTAAAATATAATTTTTTTAAATATTTGGGTTCTATTATATAATTTTAAAGAGCGGGGCCACACCTAACTCTTCCCTAGTTCCGCCTCTATTAAGAACCTTCCTAGACTCAAATGGGAGGCAAAGTGTAGGAAGGTAAAGGGGACTTTCCTTTTTTTTAGTAAAAAATATTAATTAATCATATAAAATAATAGCATTATAATACTCCATTCTATTCTAAATATGAGATTGAGTTAGTTTTATTTTAGAGAGGTTAAATAAGCTAAATATATTACTTAATTACCATATAGATGTATATGTTACATATTATTAGATTATATAATATAGGCTACAGTATACTTTTAGTTCTTTAAGTTTACATGAAATATACTTTTGGTTTCTTAACTTCATAAAGTATACTTTTAGTCCTAAAATTTTAACACCGTTAGTTTTGCTAACATAAAATGCAAATTCAAGTGATAACGGTTTAAATTTAAGTGATGATTTTGTAATTAAATACTATTAGGCTTAAATTTAAAATATGGGTAAATTGAAGAATATGTAACATTTGTGTAATTACGTGTTATTAGTCATCACTTGAGTTCGCTGCATCAACGTTTTCTGTTAGTAACATTAACGGTGTTAGAATTTTAGAACAAAAAGTATACTTTATGAAGTTAAGGAACCAAAAGTATACCTTATGTAAAACTTAAAGGACTAAAAGTTTACTTTAGCCTATAATATATCATTTCACTAATACTGAGTTAGGACTCGTTTGGATGAGCTTTTTTATTAAAAAACACTTTTTTAATGAATAAACGCTTTGTTTTATTAATTTATGTGTTTAGATGATTTTTTTTTAAAGCAAAGTTACAAAAAAAAAGCCAAAATATTGTTTTTTTTTAAAAAAAAAAAGCTTCAATTTGGAGCTTTAGGGAAAAAAAAACATTACAAAAAAGGAGTAAATACCCTTTCTGGTCCCTAACAAAAAACATGGACCCCGTTTTAGTCCCTTATAAAAAAAATCGACCCTTATTCGTCCTTTTTATGGATTAAAAAGGACCTTTTGAAAATTTATGAAGGATCAAAATGTCAACTAATCGGCCCTTATTTACCCTTTTTATGGACTAAAAAGGATTTTTTTTTGTAAGGAATTAAAATAGGGATCACATTTTATATCAAGGATCAGAAAAGATATTTACTAAAAAAAACATTTTTTTAAAAAAATCCATCCAAACGGCGCTAGTTTATAAACTTAACCCCGCTAGATTTCTCTCACATGTATCAAATTTATACCTTATACTAATTAATTTAAAGAAAAAATTGATAAATATAAGCATTTTAAAATTATTTATTCATCCACCTTCATCTTTAAGAAATAGGCAACTGAATAATTGGAGTGTTGTTCCAGGATTCCTCTTTCTATAAATACAACCCCACTCACATGAATCCACGACCACGATTCCTTCTTTTTACCCTCTGATACTACGATACTCGTCGAAATCCAAGTCGCCCTCAGCAATCTTGAGTGCGGCCGACGATTCGATCCTCCTCCACCCTATGGGCACCTTCAGCAACGTCACCGGCAGCCGACGCAGAATCAGAGAGAAGATATTTGCCAATGTGTTCAACTGGGACAAGTCCGTCCACGCTGCCAGGCGTGCCAGCAAGCAAGAATCGGAAAAGGTCCCGGGCGATCGCTGCCGGAATGGCTCTTTCAGAGACGCAACCCCTTCCCGATCCAGTGTAAAACACAAAATTCTCGGTGCAATCCTCAATCGGAAGTCGTCCGGTGGATAAGACGGCGGGAGATCATCGGATCTGGTTGTCCTCCGCCTTGTGAACGGTTCCTTCAGCGATTCCCTTAATCAATGTACTGGTTGATTAGTTTCGATTGATTTGCATAGGATCGTATTGTTTTGCATTGGTGATTGTGAGTTTGTTGCTACTGGTTCTCTGTTTCAGGCTTTGAGCGATTTCTTGTGCTATTTCACTTTCATTGTTGGATTGTTGAAGCTAATGTAATTTAAGCTAATTATAAGACATAGTTGACTTTCTTTGGAGATATTAAGGAAGCTAAATAAGTTACTTAATCATTTCATATGTTGTGCATCTTTAGATTATATATTAGTTTATTAGTTAAACTAATTAATTTAAAGAAAAAAATAAAAATAAAAATAGTCTAAAGTAATTTAATTAGCTTATTTAATTTCTCTAAAAAAGTCAACTATGCCTTATAATTAGGACCGGAGGGAGTAGTAGCTAGGAAGAAGCATCAGCTAAGAATTGAAAGTGGATTCAGTTATTTGCTTCATTCCTTATGTCGCCTGATTTTAATTTATTGTTGGTTACGCCGCCTATTAGTTTCACCGATTTGCCACCATGCTTCATTACTTTACCTTCGATGTTGATCGATGATTAGTATTCAGAACTGAATTTTTCTAAAATTTTTAACAGGAAATTTTTCTTCAATTTCCCTAAATCTAATTGATTTTTTTTTTTTTTTTTTTGGATAAAGGAGAGGCGTAAGCCATTGAGTATTAGAAGAAACTAGGAGGGGATTGAATCAATGAGCACTGTCCTAAACTTATCCAGACAAACATTCAAAAAAGTTGAAAAGGAAAGATCCTCTTTTGCTAAGGAGTCAGCTAATGAATTATACTGCACCTGAACTTCCCAGTTCTTGCATAGGAGACTTCTAACCTGAGGAACACTAGACTACTATTTAAATCATCCAACTGATACATTAGCTTCTGAGCTAACACTTGAGAATCTGTCTCTACCATAATCTTCTGAACACCCTCTGCCCAAGCCATACGAAGGCCATACAAGATTGCCCATTCTTCAGCATCATCTGCATCACATTGTCCTAGGAATTGAGTGAACCCAGAGATCCATGTACCTCTCTATAGTCACGAAGCACTCCTCCACAGTTCGATTTCCTTCCATTGGACATCACTGCACCATCTACATTCAACTTAACCCAGCCTTGAGGAGGAGAGGGAATCCAGTTCTTATTAACATCAGTGCTTGATAAAACTGTCTCATTCCCAGGATCAACCACCTCACAGAACATCTTCCATGAATTTTTAATGATTAGTACCATTCCAGATCATCACGTCCTCCCCAGCTTCTTCCATAGGTGGTAGCATAGCTAATAACTTCTGAATTACTTCACTACTGACAATATTCATCAATCGTGGCAAATCCCATGTTCCATACAAAGCTCAGTCAGCTACTGAACTACATTCCTCCTCTGGTTCCAGCGTTCTAACACAGAAGTTTTTAACTTTTCTATCCTTAAATAGCCAACGGTCCGGATTAATTGAATTAATATTGAGTAAAAAAAAAAAAAAAAAGAATTTAGTGGGTTGGATTGTGAAGAAATGGACCAGTTTGGATATGGTTTTTTTTGCCCGAACCCCATAATCTCGAACCCTAGCCTGCCAACCTGTGGGCTAGACTGTATTGTTTTTAAAATATTATATAAAATTATACAAGTAAATCCCAAAATAAAATATATAATTATGATGTATGTTTAATTTATAAAATTTGAAACTTTGAATTTCAGTTTTTTTTTTTTTTTGAATTTGATGTTTTATTATCACTTTGAATTTATGTTTGTAATATATTTTTATAATTTAGGTTTTTGAAAAAAAAGATATTTTATTTTATGTTAGATAATAGCTTAATAGGTAATTGGATGGATATCATTATATTGTCTAAAAAAATGAAAAAATAATATGAGAAAAAGAAAAAAAAAAAAAAAAAGCCACTAACCCACCATGACGTACAGAGTTTTTAAAAGTCCAACCCATCAGCATGCTGGTCTTCCTAGCCTGGCCCATATTACTAGAGTGCAGCCTTTTAGAGTATGTCCGGATTGACTTGAGGCCGATCTCTCTCTGCATTTCAATTATCATTCCTGTATGAGTATGTTTTCCCTTATCTATGAATTCACATTTTGTATCAAAAAAATGAATTCACATTTCTGCTCATCCAAGCATAATTAAAATTATATGGCTATAAAAAAAAATTATATGGCTTAAATTATATGGCTTCTGACATTTTAAATAAAATTGCATATGATTTCTAGCCATCTAATAATATAAAAAGCCAAAAAATATATAACTTCTAGTCATATAAAAATGAATCAAATGAATATGACTTGTAGCCATATTGTAAAAGAGAAAAAGATATATGGCTTCTGACTATATTGTAAGAGAAAAAAAGGTATATGTTTTCTGACCACATAAGAACAAAATAGAAATGAGAGGCATATGGCTTCTGGCTATATAGTAAAAATCAAAGTGATATGACTTCTGATTATATAATTTAGGGAAAATTCTTTTCTGGTTTTAAGGGATTAAGAAATTTTCAAAAAAAGTCTCAAGAAAAATCCAAATGTCACAACAATCCTAAAGAGTTGTTAATCCCACAAATGAAGTTGTTAATCCTATAGATGAGAATTGTTAATTCCGCATAAGAAGTTTCTAATGAGACTTTTCTGACATATGAATTTCCCTCTAGACTTTTTTGATATTTTCTTGGTCTTTTGAAATCTGAAAGAAATTTTCCCTCTAATTTAAGAATAAAAAATTAGAGCAATATGTTTTAGAATAGAAGATTAAAGAGATATGGTTTCTGATCATATAATTTTAGAATATACAATTAAAATGAAATAACATCTGGTCATATAATTTTAAAATAGAAAATTAAAGTAATATGATTTTGGGTCATGTAATTTAAGAATAGAAAATTAAAGTAATATGCCTTCTGGCTATATAATCTCAGAAAAAGCACTTAAAGCAATATGGCACCTGGTCATATAATTTAAGAATAAAAAATTATCATAATATGCCTTCTGGCTATATAATTTCAGAATATGAAATCAGATGTGTATAACTTCTGGCCAAATCAAAATAACAATAATAATATAAAAGAACTTGTAAAAGAGATATAAGATATAAAAACTAATAATAATCTCCAATTTTAGCCATCGATTCGATACTTATAATAATAGGTAAAATAATTTTTTTAGCAAAAAAAATAGGTAAAAGAAGGTAGATGAAATCGTCAAGGAAGCAATGAGGACATCATACATTTGTTGGAGCTTTAGTGTTGACAAAGATGTTATAAAATAAGAGGAAAAAATGAGAAGAGTATAAAGCATGAAAGAAAAGTTCTCATTCATTTTTCAGTACATTCTATTTAATACATAACATATGCTTTATATTTATAGGCATAACTTTCTAATATATAATTAATGTAATTCCATAATCATATAAAATAATGGGAGAGAATAAGAAACAATAAGAAATAGAAAATGATGGAAAATGATGGGGGATATGAACGTCTACAAATAATATATATATTCATAGCAACAAACTCTATATGAGTTTTATTATATCACAAATGGCCTGTTTGAGCCTGTAGTTCTATACATCATCAAGCTACTATGGCCTGTGTTTCATAGTTTGAGTTTTATTACATCACAAATGCAGGTTTGTATGATATCAACCGATATTTCATGATATTTTGTACTTTTTTTTTTTGGGTCTCTATATCGTGCTTGTAATTTCACCGGTTTTTTTATTTGGTTTTTTGTAGTTTTTTTCTTTTTTTTTTAATTAGGTCTTTATAGCATCACCTAATTTTAATTAGGTCCTTAAAACCTTTGTTTTTTTTGAGTTTTTTTTAATAGTCACCTAAAATTATAGGAACTTGAATAAAAACCGATGAAACTACACAGTCCTACTTAAAAATAAGTTAATATTATAAGAATTGCATATTAATTATTTCTAAGTTTTATGGTATTTATTGTTGCATCTTTGAAGTTTTAAAATATGGTAAATTCAACCTCACATTAATATGAACCGTTTCACACACACTTGTGTAGGCGCACACATGCACGCACACACGTAGGTTTGCGTGCACATGCACATAGGCTAAAAAAGTTGTTTAAATTAGTTTATTTAAGTGATTTTGTGTGGTATGAAGTAAACATGTGAAGAGTTGTCTCAAATAGAGCAAGTGAGCTTTTGTGGTCTTTCCAAGCACCCACTAAGGATTGTTTTTTATTTCAGTTTCTTTATCGTGTCTTGTTATATTCAGATTTTTTTTTTTTTGTCAGATCGCCCCCTCATCTATCATGGAAAAGGATCCCCTCATCATTCCACTCTCACCTCATCCCTCATTAGTTAATCTGTATCATTGATTTTACTTAATCTTGGCCCTCCATTTTATTTTCTTAAAACTCATTTCCAACCTGTCAAATGCTTCCACTCCCGCAAATGTTGAGACTTTCTTCTTTTAAAATTTTAGGTATTGACGGGTACTAAAAAAGATACCTTACAATATTAATCAATACTGAAAAAATACTTCATGATCTCGAAAAATTATTTTAGGATTTTGAAAAAAATATCCTGAAATATATTTTTAGTTCCAGTTAGCACCTTGAAATATTTTTTCAAGATCCTAAAATATTTTTTCAATATCATGAAATATTTTTTTCAAGTCCAGTCAATATCATGAAATATCCTTTTAGTACCATTGAATGCTCTGAAATATTTTTTTCAGGATCATAAAACAATTTTTCAAGATCATGAAGTATTTTTTCAGTATCCTGAAGTATCCTTTTAGTACCAATCGGCATTCTAAAATATTTCTTTAAGATCCTAAAATAATTTTTTAAGATCATGTTTTCAGTGTCAGTTAGTATCTTAAAGCATCTTTTCAATACTAGTCAATACCTTTAAATATTTTTTCAAGATCCTAAAATAATTTTTCAAGATAATGAAGTACTTTTTTTTTTTAGTACAAGTCAGTATCTTAAAGTATCTTTTTAATACCCTAAAATATATTTTCAAAATTCTAGAATAATTTTTGAAGATGTTTAAGTGTTTTTTCAATACAAGTTAGTATCATAAAGTATCCTTTTAGTACCAATCAGTACCCTTAAATATTTTTTGAAGATCTTAAAATAATTTTTGACAATCCTAAAGTATTTTTTCAGTACCAATCAGTATTCTAAAGTATTTTTTTTTAGTACCTGTAAGTACTTAAAATATTAAAAAATAAAGGGTCTCAACACTTGCAGGAGTGGAAGCATTTGAGAGGTTGGAAATAAGTGTCAAGAATATAAAATGGATGCCAAGATTAAATGAAATCAATGGTACAAATTGATTTATGTGGGATGAGGAGAGATGATAAGAAAATGGATGAGGAAAAGATCCGAACCCCATCTATCATAACCCTCCATGGTCTCTGTTTTTCTTCCTCAAGCTAGCTAGCTCATATTCATAAACTCATATCATATTATTCTTGTTTACCGGGTAAATCTTCCTTCTTCTCTATGTTTATAAGGACAAAAAATATATACTTAGTTAATTACCGCACCAACGGAATTGGTGAACCCCGACCTGGCCGGTTCAGACCAGATCGGTCATGTATGTGAACCAGTTTCAGATCTAATTTAGATGGTTTAAATGTAATTTTCTTTTTTACCTTGCTTTTTTCCAAAAAAATTATTTCACAGGATACAAAATCTAGAACAAAGATAATAGCTTAATCGTTACTTTTTCGAAAAAGTGATTTTTCAATTTGAAAATCATTCGTTGAAAATATTAAATCTGGTCTATTAAAATTTTATTTGAACAATGCAGATCTTGCTACAGTGAATAGCTCTCGGTGATTGTTTGTCATTGCGATAAGCACTAAACTGGTTCCATCTTATATGTTGTGTAAAAGTTCGCAAAATTTATATTATTTTTTAATGTAAAATAACAATATTTGTTTTTTCCCCTCAGAGGAACCTGTAAATGTAATTCATCGTTGCTATTCGAAAAATCCAATAGCCAAGCTGTTCAGCCACTCCTCCAAAGGTCTCTCTCTCTCTATGGTGTTCTTTTTCTAATTTCCAGATTTTTTTTGTCATGTTTCAAATACGACAATAATACAACCTATTCCAAAAGTGTAAAAAGATACGACATAGAGAATAAATGGAATCAAATATCATATAAATATACTCCCTCTGGTCCCTTATTATAAGGCACCAACTAGCAAGTTTATTTGGTCCTTTTTATAAGGCACTTGCTTGTTTTCAATGAGCATTGATTATGTTTTTCCATGTCTGCCCATAATTAATAAGGGTAGTAGGTGAGAGTAATAATTAATATAATATTAGTTTAGTACAATTAGTAGAGGTAATATTGGAAATTACTTAGATTTTAGGACAACTTTATTGACTTTAATTTTTTTTCATTGGTTCGTGAGAAAAATTATTTGGTGCCTTATAATAAGGACCAGAAGGAGTATCAAAGAGGCCCCATGGCAAGAAAGAACCTCAGATATAAATAGAGGTTCTATGATTCACTCTTGACACACAATCGCTACCATGAGAATTATGAGCAATATTCCTTCTATGAGTTTCTAAACTTCTCAGCTGGGGTGATATAGCCTAACAGGAAAGTTAGTTTCTATTTATTTTTGTTTTGACTCTTTATAAATTTCCATTTATGAATATTCTTTATAAATTCATATTAATAAATACATTTTAATTTATTTTGATATTATATATTTGTCTTGTTCGTCACATGATTTGCTTTAGCAGACCACCAATATAATTTAATATATTTGTAATCTCGATGAACTAGGAGGTAAAGGGAGAACCTATATCTAGAGCAATAGACACGATTTTTTTTTTTTGATAATAAAAAGTTTTGAAGGGGTTCGACATCAGTCCCCTACGAAGGTCAGGACACGGTCCCAAACTTTTAGGTTAGGGATAGTGCCAGTTATTCATGGTGATAAAAACTATTGTTTCATGGTTTAATTAGTTGTGAGTATCGTGGGAGTGAGCTCAACACGAATTAAAAAAGGACTAATAATTTGGGATAATATTAGGACATTTTAGGAATAGTTTGTCACTATAATTAGTTAAATAGTCAACTAAAAATAATAGAAATTAGAAACCTTTGGGTAAAATATTGAACCCAACTCCTTAAATGATTGTCATCTTTTATTTTCTTCTTACTTAAAACTCATTTGAATTAGTAAACTATAATCTTTCTGTGGGTACGATCCCAAAATACTCTAGGATCATTACCACACTGATCCCGTACATTTGTGGGGGTGATCACACATGTAAGCACGCCACATGCACACAAACACTTAGATGAGTGTTCGGGCACCCCCAAAAGCTGTGATTTCAGAAGTCTTTTTCCACAAGTTGAAATAAAACTCTAATTACATGCTTACTTCTCGTAAATCATAAAATATATTCTTTAAAAGCTAATCCTAACACATAATAAAAAAGGGTTTTGATTAGCATAAGTTAAGTGATTTTACACAACATGTGAGGAATTTATCGCTTGGAGTGCAAAAGAAATTTTTTGTATGGGTAAAGAGGCAAAAATCCCCACCATCTTCTTTTAAAAAGAGTTGTTGATATCAAAAAAAAAAAGGGTGTAAAAATACCTTCCATGATTTAAAAATGGGCAAAAAAAAAAAAAAATCTTCCTCACCAGCAACGTCCAACTACTATTATGATTAGGCGCAGAGTCCATGTGGATAGAACAGCCAGGTTATTGCAAAACTTAACGGACGTTATTACAATTTAACAGCAGTAGCATTTTAGGCTTTTTTTTTATTTATTTAAAAAATGATGATAATGAGTATTCTTACAAGTTTGTTCATGGTTTAAAAAAGATTATATATATTTTTACACTTTTACCTTTTTTGTGGTGTTTCCAGACACGCACTGACGATTGTTTGCAATTTTGGTTTATTTAGCGGACAAGAGTAGCCTGTTTATATGATGACTAAAGTTATTTTACTAGACCTACTCCGGATGGTCATGTTTGGGTAATTAATTTTGGGAAAATTTCAATGAGGTCCAATGGGAAATTTTTTTTGAGACCCCACTAATATTTTCCCATTAATTTTGTGGTGTAATGGGGAAAAGGCTAAAAGTCTATCCTTACATGCTCATCTTGTGCTCATTCTTAAATAAAAGAGTTTTTTCTTTCTGAAAAAATATTCTATATATTAAAAATTAATTAATTTAAGATACTGAGTGTTAAATAATATTTGAGTTTAAACTGAAAAAATATCTCAACTGGTGTTAGAGAAAAAATATTTTTAAACATAGGACTAAAAATTAATTAATTTGAGATACTTAACATTAAAAATATTTCAGAATAAATTATATAAAAAATGCCCCAACCCTGAGGCTCGGACTGTCCACTGAGTTTGGTCATCTCCTCATCGAAAGTGTGCAGCTCCTAGTAGATACTCAGTGTATCAATTTCTCGTTTATCATATTCTCTGGAATTCCAATTCCAAGAAGAAAAGATAGGATAGATCAAGGTCCCAATGACTTTGTTGGTGTCCGTGTCTGAAGTTTGAAGACACAACACAGTCATTAGGATCCTGATACATCCACCCTCCCCAGTGTGGTATCAGAGCCTAACGAGTCCAGCAGAGAAAGCCAACATATTTTGAGATATAGTGAGTAAGGAACAAACTTTTACATCATGAGTGACACACCCAGTACATCTACTACTTCTACTTCTAATCTTGTCTCTCCTTTCATTCCTAAAGATCTACCTCCGTCCATAAAAAGAACCCTTGCCAACAAGATAGAAAACCTCATTGAGGTGACCCATCATCCAGATCAGCCCCTCAGAAGTACCAATTTACCTCTTCTCAGTCCATACAGTTACTATCACCGGCAGAATTCTTTTACCAGTTCGTTCAGATCTTTGATCAGAACCAACAGATCTGATGTCAAAGAAATTGTTCAATCCACCAAGCTTGAACAGTGCACTCTTCCAGCAACTACCCAGGAACTCTACTCAACAATTGAGATTTTTCCGGATCTCATTAATAAATGGAGATTTGAAGGATACACCCATTTACA
Organism: Acacia crassicarpa; assembly: GCA_034222035.1. Classification (NCBI taxonomy): domain Eukaryota; kingdom Viridiplantae; phylum Streptophyta; class Magnoliopsida; order Fabales; family Fabaceae; genus Acacia; species Acacia crassicarpa. Next base: position 8,673,448 of record JAWXYG010000008.1, read on the forward strand.
CTTTGGTGCTGTTCGTCTAGTTCTCACCCTTCATGGCAGAAAAGGTTTACCTGTTACTGCTAAGATAGCTCTCCTTGATTCCTCTTATAAGAAGTATTCTGATGCTCTTATAGGAGCACTTCTTACTACTCTTAGCAACGGCAGTGTTGTCTTAACCATTCAGCCAGACTACAATGTTAGTCTTCAAGACAGAACTCTTCCTCGGAGATTACAAGTCCAGGTCCAGATTTCTGGAGCTGAGCAAGATTCTCAAGCCATCATGGCAACCCTCCATCACCAGATTGTTTATCGTCTCCAGAATCACGCTTATGATCTTGAGCTTCCCAACTGTACTACTGATGCTCTTGTTGCCATCTCAAACAGAGCAGATGACACCTCAATCATTCAGATTCCCAGACAAATTCCCAGAGAAGAACTCGCTCAGATCATGCCTATGCACTGGATGACTAACTATGAAAGACTTTTCCACGAGAAGCAGCCAGATGTCCATACCACCACTCCACCTACTATTGAAGATCTTGGAAATGGTGTTGTGAAGACAGTATTCACCAGACCAACTTCCTCCGGACCAATTAATCCACCAGGAAGGATTTTAACTTTGACACCCGCCTATAGTCCATCCAGACGAGACCCTCCAATTGCTTGGGTTAATCAGGATGCAAAGCCCTGCTATGTCTCCCATGTTAATGGCCATTTTTTGTGGGACGTACCAGGATCAGGGATGTGTGACTCAAACTGTGAGTGCGACACACCTGAATGGTGGGAAGAAGACTCAGATGATGAAGGATGCTTATATCCTTGCAAGTATGCTCTCAAGAAAGCACAAAAGAAGAAGACTACTTTCCAGTCTTCCTGTAGATCTCACCAATCTAAGAAACCAGAAGATGATGATGATTGTGGTTCAGCACAAGCAGTGTCTACCAGACGCTCTACACGTCGTTGGCAGCCACCTCCTCCTCCAGCTAAATCCTCAAAAGACATGACTCTTGCAGAGTTGATGATAGAAACAGGTCATACAGACCTTGTCCAGAAATATTTCCCAGATGCTGTCAAACAGCCAAAACCGTTGGTGACAGTTCCAACATCTCAACCCATCTCCTGTATTGCTATGCTCAATCCCTTTGAGCAGAATTTTCCTCCTCTTGAAAGAAAGACAGATCAAGCCAATAAGTTCTCCTCCAGACCTTATGTTATACCAGAGACAGTTGATGCTCAAGGCCATTTTAGAATGACGCAGTCTGAAGAAGTCTTGAATTGGCATACTCAGAATGCTGTTTGCCAAAACAATACTTTAAAGAAGATTGATTCAAAGCTTGACTCCCTGACAACAAAGACAGAAGGTCTAGCCTATCAGATAGATCAATTATCTGAAGAGGTTAAGAACTTATATCTCTATCAAAAGCAGCAAGCTATTAAGTTGGATGCAGAGCTAAGAAAATTTATCGAGAATGGATATATGGGTCCTCAATTTCGACAGAAAGAAATTGAACTCCAAGCAATTCAGCAGGATTTGAAGAGGATTGAACTTGATATAGCCAGAAAACAATCCCAGTCTATATATGAGCCTTACCCTTCTCTCTTTTCACCCCCATCCTTGTTTTCACCCTCAGATCCATATTCTACCAGCCAATTTAAATTCAATTATCCATTGTTTGCTCAATTATCTCCGCCAAAGCCACCTCCACAACAGCATCCAAGACCAAACCCTCCTTTCTATACACCGTCTCAACCTCGTGACCCAAGTCCTCACCCAGGTATCAAAATCTCTGAACCATCCTCCAGCATACCTCAAGAAACATTCTATCCTCAACATACCCAGACACCTACATATTCATCAGTCACTTCTATTACCTCTACTCCTCAAGTTTACACACCCAATCCACCAGCCAACAATCCACTTCATCCCTCAATAGGGATAATGCAAAGTCCTAACCAACCTGCTCATTCACAATACTCTTCTAGCTCACAGGAATCAGAATCAGATATCTCTGATTTAAGCTCTGAAGTTGAACCAGCTGACATTTCTAGAATAGCAATGGTCCAACCAGGACAAGGTGAAGAAGAAATGGAAGAACCGTTTGTTGAACATCCAGAAGATTCAGCACATCGAAGGAACCATGACTATAAGCCTGTTAATGGTCCATGGTTTACATTTGATGGTATTCCTTTTGACAAATGGAGATTTAAACTTCAAGAGTTTAGTGCCTGGATAGATCTACAAGTCACAGCAAATCAAATTCCTCTCAAACAAGCATTACAGGAATTTGTATCCAGATTCACAGGAACTCTCAGAGATTGGTTTCAGAACCTCACTCCATATCAGAAACTTCAAGCGGTACAAGTAGAAAATCCAACTATTCTCCTTGAAGTAATTCAGAAAGAATTTCTTGGAGATTTCAACATCATCCGCAAAAGAGAAAAACAAGAATTCTTTGAGATGAAGTGTTGCTCGCTGAAGAGAAAGGATCTGCAAACTCATTATCAAAGAGTGCTTCAAAAGTACCACTTACTAAATGGTGGTAATGATGTGAATCTTCGACATACATTCATTGCTTCGCTACCAGATGAACTTCAAGCAGAACTCAACAGAAGCATTTATGCTCTCCACAGAGAAATGACTGATATCTCTATTGGAGAATTATACCAGCTGGCCCTCAATGCCTTAGACAAGCTTTGCGAACAGCATAAGTTTTTCAAAGATATGCAGAAGCAAGCTCACAAGTTCAAACCGGCTTGCAAGAAGCCTTACCTGAAAATCAAATGCAAAGATCAGAAGGATTGTTTCTGTCCCTCAAAGAAGAAATCCCATTTTCGCCATTTTGCTCAAGGTGGTAAAAAGCCTTATAAGGAGCTTCGACGATCAGAGTTTAAAAGGAAGCCTAGATTCTTTAAATCTAGGAAACCCTTCTCTAAAGGATCAAAATGCTTCATTTGCAGAAAGCCAGGACATTTTGCTAAGAATTGTCCTAAAAAGACCAAAGGTGACATCAAGATGATCCAGAAGTTTCATAAGATCTTCATGATATCTGACAACACGGCAGATATAGAAGATTATCTTGAAGAGCAAGATGAACAGGATAATGACACTCAATATGTCATTCCGCCTTCTGACGAATCAACAGACTCATCCTTCTCTGACTCTGATGACTCTTGTCAATCAGAAGAAGAAGATTATTCTCCAGGACTACTCAATCTAGTTCAGCCTGCAAACCCAATGATTGGATGTCTTGGAACTCAACATTTTTATTCCCAGAATTCTCCAAAGACTCCATTACCGAATATTCAGGTTCAGATTCTTCCAGAGAAATATTCAAAACCCATTACTGCGATAGCTTTCATTGATACAGGCTCATCTCATACTGTGATGAAACCTCATATTCTCCCGCCTGAAGAATGGGTTCCTCACAATCAGTACTTCTACACCGCTGACGGAAAAATATTCAAAATTGATCTGATTACAAGGAGAAAGATCAACATCAAAATCTTCCCAGGATGTACCTTGAAGATCAAAGTATTAGGAAGTGAACTTCCAGGGAAGGACATTCTTCTTGGTTTCAATGCATTTTATCATACCAAGAATCTGATGATACTTCCTAAAGGAATCAGATGGAAATCTAATTTCAGTCCTTGGACAGAGATAACTTCTCTGTATGAATTACAGAATGCTCCTCCACAATATTCAGATATTAAAGATAAATTGATTCAATACTGTGCTGACAGTCATGATCAATTCCCACATCCTTCTCCACTATGGAAAAATGAAGATTTCTTTATCAGCCTTCCTTTTAAAAGGAATGAAGACATTAATCCGACTAAGGCTTCACATCCAGGAATGAATCCAGAAGATTTGAAGCTAGCTCGAGAGGAATGTGCTGCACTGCTGAAACAAGGACTCATTGAGCCCACAAAGTCTGATTGGGCTTGCCAGGCATTTTATGTTGAAAAAAGATCAGAAATTAAAAGAGGAAAGAAAAGGCTTGTCATTGATTATAAGCCTCTTAATCATTTCCTTCAAGATGATAAGTTTCCTCTTCCAAAGCCAACGGCCTTATTTGCTCAATTGACAGGATCGGCCCATGTTTTTTCCAAGTTTGATCTCAAAGCAGGTTTTTGGCAGCTTGGAATACAAAGACAAGACCGGCCCAAAACGGCGTTCTGCATACCCAATGCTCAATATCAATGGACTGTCCTACCTTTTGGTCTTAAGGTAGCACCTTCACTGTTCCAGAAGGCTATGATCAAGATCTTTGAGCCTATCATCAATAATGCTCTAATTTATATTGATGATATCCTGTTATTCTCAGCAACAGAAGCAGAACACCTATCACTCCTGGCTCAATTTCATCAAATTATTGCCCAATATGGCATAATGCTTTCCTCCAAGAAAAGTGATATTGGAGTCTCAGAAATTGATTTTCTTGGAATGCATTTTGAAAATGGAGAATACAGCCCAGGACCTCACATTGCACAGGAATTACTGAAATTTCCTGATGATAATCTCTCTCACAAGCAAGTACAACAGTTCCTTGGAATTGTTAATTTTTTAAGAGATTTTATCCCCCAGTTATCTCATCATACCAGTCATTTGTACAAAATGCTGAAGAAAAATCCTCCACCATGGTCCCAAGAACAAACAGATGCAGTGGTTGCTCTGAAAAAGATTACTCAGAATCCACCTCCATTAAAGATCCCAGATCAAGGACAAAGGATTTTGCAAACTGATGCAAGTGATAACTATTGGGGTGCAATACTTATTGAAGAAATTAATGGAGTACGTTACTATTGTGGACATGCTAGTGGTCAATTCAAGGAATCGGAAAAGCATTACCATGCTACATACAAAGAGATCCTAGCAGTCAAAAGAGGCATCGAGAAATTTAACTTTCATTTGAGTCCATATCATTTTATAATAGAAATGGACAACACATCTTTTCCAAAGATGCTTGATCCAAAGAAAAAGATACTGCCAGATGCCCAGCTACTCCGATGGAAAGATTGGTTCTCGCGCTATAAATTCTCTGTTAAACACCTCAAAGGACCACAGAATATCCTTGCAGATTTTCTTTCAAGACCAGAGAAAATCTCTCCTCCACCTCAGATTCTCTACATTCTTACCCTTTCAGAATACCCTTCTCCTTCCATCATGCCTTACATCACCAAAGCAGCCATCCTTCCACCAAACTCAGACCTTCACTCCTTCACAGATTTTCAGAATTACGCTAAAGAGTATGTTTACTTTTGGCTCCATCATCTTTTCGAAAAAACCAACCTTGTCCCAAAAGTCCAACATTTCAGTTCTATTTGTCCATACACTACCATCCCGTTTATCCAAGGTCTTATACCTGATGAACTCCTCAGGTATATCTGGTCAATGACCATTCTTTATACCACTTCTTTCACACTTGCTCCTCTTCCTGTCTATCATTATATCTGTGATAAGAGCAATGAGAATTCTTCTCTCATTAAGCTTCTTACTTTGTTTGCCCCTCTTCCCTTCTGGAGAGGTACTCTGTTTAATGTTATAAATAACAATAATCTTTGGGATGTTAAAAAATCAAAACAAAAAAGATTTTCTTGTGTGTTTTTTCTTAGCAGGACTTATCATGCACAGAAACCTGATGGTGTTGAGTTAAAAACAAATGCGATACTTTGGTCAGAATCCCTTGATTGGGTTCAACCCGATCCATTGCAATCTCAGGAGCTCAGTCTTATCCTTGCCAAATACAACCAGAGTGTATCAAAAGACTGCACAATCCTTGGCCCTGTTCCAGACACTGAAGAAGTTGATGCATATGATAAGCTATACCAGCCAGAACCACACTATGTGTCAACCTATCAGGTGTTGCCATCTCAAGAGACTACTCTTCCTTTGGATTCTCAGGGGAAAATTCTCCTGGATTCTCAAGATCCATATGAAGATGAGTCTTTGTCCCAGCTCTCACTCTCCCAACCAGGATCATCAAAGATTCCGACATACTGTTCTCAAAAGACAAGTGATGTTCCAGCAGGTCCAGATTCGTTTATTGATTTTCTCAACCCACTTGCATATGTCCAGACGCTTTATGATGATGACAGTGACAACAATAATCTCTCTCCAAGTCACGAGCCTATCTTCAAGGATTAAGTGTCGGCAGTACTATTTCATCCGGTTTCCAGTCCTCTATCTATATGTGTCGGCAGCATGTTTTGGTCAGTTCCCGGTAGTCAGTCCCTGTGTTTGTCTGTAATAAAATAATATAAAGCATGCCAAGCATGATCCGTGATTCTAATATTTTATTAGCCATGCTTTTCGTGACTGATAAGATATTAAAAGCATGTCGGGCATGATTTGTGAGTTTGTATTTTTTAATCCCGTGAGAAAATCATGGGAATATTTTATTTTTCTTTGCTTTGTTTGTATTAGCCTTGGCTTCTCTATATAAGGAGAGGCATTTCTCAGTTGTAATCAAGCTTGGAAGAAATACAACCACTCCAGAGTGTTTTCTCATATGTCTTCCTTCTAAGTTTCTTCCTTTGTTCCTGAAAGCTTTATTTCAAAGTATGTTAGTCTTCTCTGCTCCTTAGATTCCAAGTATGCTCTGCACTTGCCTCGTTATGAGGAACCTGTGCATCAGAACAGAATCAAGAATACGATCCATGTTGATAGAGAGTACGGGAAATCGGGGTACTGAGTCTGCTAGTATTGTATGTTTTGGTTGGGGTGATGACCAGTCTCTAAAGTGTCCTTGAGCGTGGGCAAGAGGTAAGACCCAGGAGGCTCGGACTGTCCACTGAGTTTGGTCATCTCCTCATCGAAAGTGTGCAGCTCCTAGTAGATACTCAGTGTATCAATTTCTCGTTTATCATATTCTCTGGAATTCCAATTCCAAGAAGAAAAGATAGGATAGATCAAGGTCCCAATGACTTTGTTGGTGTCCGTGTCTGAAGTTTGAAGACACAACACAGTCATTAGGATCCTGATACATCCACCCTCCCCAGTGTGGTATCAGAGCCTAACGAGTCCAGCAGAGAAAGCCAACATATTTTGAGATATAGTGAGTAAGGAACAAACTCTTACATCATGAGTGACACACCCAATACATCTACTACTTCTACTTCTAATCTTGTCTCTCCTTTCATTCCTAAAGATCTACCTCCGTCCATAAAAAGAACCCTTGCCAACAAGATAGAAAACCTCATTGAGGTGACCCATCATCCAGATCAGCCCCTCAGAAGTACCAATTTACCTCTTCTCAGTCCATACAGTTACTATCACCGGCAGAATTCTTTCACCAGTTCGTTCAGATCTTTGATCAGAACCAACAGATCTGATGTCAAAGAAATTGTTCAATCCACCAAGCTTGAACAGTGCACTCTTCCAGCAACTACCCAGGAACTCTACTCAACAATTGAGATTTTTCCGGATCTCATTAATAAATGGAGATCTGAAGGATACACCCATTTACACTTTGGTGCTGTTCGTCTAGTTCTCACCCTTCATGGCAGAAAAGGTTTACCTGTTACTGCTAAGATAGCTCTCCTTGATTCCTCTTATAAGAAGTATTCTGATGCTCTTATAGGAGCACTTCTTACTACTCTTAGCAACGGCAGTGTTGTCTTAACCATTCAGCCAGACTACAACGTTAGTCTTCAAGACAGAACTCTTCCTCGGAGATTACAAGTCCAGGTCCAGATTTCTGGAGCTGAGCAAGATTCTCAAGCCATCATGGCAACCCTCCATCACCAGATTGTTTATCGTCTCCAGAATCACGCTTATGATCTTGAGCTTCCCAACTGTACTACTGATGCTCTTGTTGCCATCTCAAACAGAGCAGATGACACCTCAATCATTCAGATTCCCAGACAAATTCCCAGAGAAGAACTCGCTCAGATCATGCCTATGCACTGGATGACTAACTATGAAAGACTTTTCCACGAGAAGCAGCCAGATGTCCATACCACCACTCCACCTACTATTGAAGATCTTGGAAATGGTGTTGTGAAGACAGTATTCACCAGACCAACTTCCTCCGGACCAATTAATCCACCAGGGAGGATTTTAACTTTGACACCCGCCTATACTCCATCCAGACGAGACCCTCCAATTGCTTGGGTTAATCAGGATGCAAAGCCCTGCTATGTCTCCCATGTTAATGGTCATTTTTTGTGGGACGTACCAGGATCAGGGATGTGTGACTCAAACTGTGAGTGCGACACACCTGAATGGTGGGAAGAAGACTCAGATGATGAAGGATGCTTATATCCTTGCAAGTATGCTCTCAAGAAAGCACAAAAGAAGAAGACTACTTTCCAGTCTTCCTGTAGATCTCACCAATCTAAGAAACCAGAAGATGATGATGATTGTGGTTCAGCACAAGCAGTGTCTACCAGACGCTCTACACGTCGATGGCAGCCACCTCCTCCTCCAGCTAAATCCTCAAAAGACATGACTCTTGCAGAGTTGATGATAGAAACAGGTCATACAGACCTTGTCCAGAAATATTTCCCAGATGCTGTCAAACAGCCAAAACCGTTGGTGACAGTTCCACTACCAACATCTCAACCCATCTCCTGTATTGCTATGCTCAATCCCTTTGAGCAGAATTTTCCTCCTCTTGAAAGAAAGACAGATCAAGCCAATAAGTTCTCCTCCAGACCTTATGTTATACCAGAGACAGTTGATGCTCAAGGCCATTTTAGAATGACCCAGTCTGAAGAAGTCTTGAATTGGCATACTCAGAATGCTGTTTGCCAAAACAATACTTTAAAGAAGATTGATTCAAAGCTTGACTCCCTGACAACAAAAACAGAAGGTCTAGCCTATCAGATAGATCAATTATCTGAAGAGGTTAAGAACTTATATCTCTATCAAAAGCAGCAAGCTATTAAGTTGGATGCAGAGCTAAGAAAATTTATCGAGAATGGATATATGGGTCCTCAATTTCGACAAAAAGAAATTGAACTCCAAGCCATTCAGCAGGATTTGAAGAGGATTGAACTTGATATAGCCAGAAAACAATCCCAGTCTATATATGAGCCTTACCCTTCTCTCTTTTCACCCCCATCCTTGTTTTCAGCCTCAGATCCATATTCTACCAGCCAATTTAAATTCAATTATCCATTGTTTGCTCAATTATCTCCGCCAAAGCCACCTCCACAACAGCATCCAAGACCAAAACCTCCTTTCTATACACCGTCTCAACCTCGTGACCCAAGTCCTCACCCAGGTATCAAAATCTCTGAACCATCCTCCAGCATACCTCAAGAAACATTCTATCCTCAACATACCCAGCCACCTACATATTCATCAGTCACTTCTATTACCTCTACTCCTCAAGTTTACACACCCAATCCACCAGCCAACAATCCACTTCATCCCTCAATAGGGATAATGCAAAGTCCTAACCAACCTGCTCATTCACAATACTCTTCTAGCTCACAGGAATCAGAATCAGATATCTCTGATTTAAGCTCTGAAGTTGAACTAGCTGACATTTCTCGAATAGCAATGGTCCAACCAGGACAAGGTGAAGAAGAAATGGAAGAACCGTTTGTTGAACATCCAGAAGATTCAGCACATCGAAGGAACCATGACTATAAGCCTGTTAATGGTCCATGGTTTACATTTGATGGTATTCCTTTTGACAAATGGAGATTTAAACTTCAAGAGTTTAGTGCCTGGATAGATCTACAAGTCACAGCAAATCAAATTCCTCTCAGACAAGCATTACAGGAATTTGTATCCAGATTCACAGGAACTCTCAGAGATTGGTTTCAGAACCTCACTCCATATCAGAAACTTCAAGCGGTACAAGTAGAAAATCCAACTATTCTCCTTGAAGTAATTCAGAAAGAATTTCTTGGAGATTTCAACATCATCCGCAAAAGAGAAAAACAAGAATTCTTTGAGATGAAGTGTTGCTCGCTGAAGAGAAAGGATCTGCAAACTCATTATCAAAGAGTGCTTCAAAAGTACCACTTACTAAATGGTGGTAATGATGTGAATCTTCGACATACATTCATTGCTTCGCTACCAGATGAACTTCAAGCAGAACTCAACAGAAGCATTTATGCTCTCCACAGAGAAATGACTGATATCTCTATTGGAGAATTATACCAGCTGGCCCTCAATGCCTTAGACAAGCTTTGCGAACAGCATAAGTTTTTCAAAGATATGCAGAAGCAAGCTCACAAGTTCAAACCGGCTTGCAAGAAGCCTTACCTGAAAATCAAATGCAAAGATCAGAAGGATTGTTTCTGTCCCTCAAAGAAGAAATCCCATTTTCGCCATTTTGCTCAAGGTGGTAAAAAGCCTTATAAGGAGCTTCGACGATCAGAGTTTAAAAGGAAGCCTAGATTCTTTAAATCTAGGAAACCCTTCTCTAAAGGATCAAAATGCTTCATTTGCAGAAAGCCAGGACATTTTGCTAAGAATTGTCCTAAAAAGACCAAAGGTGACATCAAGATGATCCAGAAGTTTCATAAGATCTTCATGATATCTGACAACACGGCAGATATAGAAGATTATCTTGAAGAGCAAGATGAACAGGATAATGACACTCAATATGTCATTCCGCCTTCTGACGAATCAACAGACTCATCCTTCTCTGACTCTGATGACTCTTGTCAATCAGAAGAAGAAGATTATTCTCCAGGACTACTCAATCTAGTTCAGCCTGCAAACCCAATGATTGGATGTCTTGGAACTCAACATTTTTATTCCCAGAATTCTCCAAAGACTCCATTACCGAATATTCAGGTTCAGATTCTTCCAGAGAAATATTCAAAACCCATTACTGCGATAGCTTTCATTGATACAGGCTCATCTCATACTGTGATGAAACCTCATATTCTCCCGCCTGAAGAATGGGTTCCTCACAATCAGTACTTCTACACCGCTGACGGAAAAATATTCAAAATTGATCTGATTACAAGGAGAAAGATCAACATCAAAATCTTCCCAGGATGTACCTTGAAGATCAAAGTATTAGGAAGTGAACTTCCAGGGAAGGACATTCTTCTTGGTTTCAATGCCTTTTATCATACCAAGAATCTGATGATACTTCCTAAAGGAATCAGATGGAAATCTAATTTCAGTCCTTGGACAGAGATAACTTCTCTGTATGAATTACAGAATGCTCCTCCACAATATTCAGATATTAAAGATAAATTGATTCAATACTGTGCTGACAGTCATGATCAATTCCCACATCCTTCTCCACTATGGAAAAATGAAGATTTCTTTATCAGCCTTCCTTTTAAAAGGAATGAAGACATTAATCCGACTAAGGCTTCACATCCAGGAATGAATCCAGAAGATTTGAAGCTAGCTCGAGAGGAATGTGCTGCACTGCTGAAACAAGGACTCATTGAGCCCACAAAGTCTGATTGGGCTTGCCAGGCATTTTATGTTGAAAAAAGATCAGAAATTAAAAGAGGAAAGAAAAGGCTTGTCATTGATTATAAGCCTCTTAATCATTTCCTTCAAGATGATAAGTTTCCTCTTCCAAAGCCAACGGCCTTATTTGCTCAATTGACAGGATCGGCCCATGTTTTTTCCAAGTTTGATCTCAAAGCAGGTTTTTGGCAGCTTGGAATACAAAGACAAGACCGGCCCAAAACGGCGTTCTGCATACCCAATGCTCAATATCAATGGACTGTCCTACCTTTTGGTCTTAAGGTAGCACCTTCACTGTTCCAGAAGGCTATGATCAAGATCTTTGAGCCTATCATCAATAATGCTCTAATTTATATTGATGATATCCTGTTATTCTCAGCAACAGAAGCAGAACACCTATCACTCCTGGCTCAATTTCATCAAATTATTGCCCAATATGGCATAATGCTTTCCTCCAAGAAAAGTGATATTGGAGTCTCAGAAATTGATTTTCTTGGAATGCATTTTGAAAATGGAGAATACAGCCCAGGACCTCACATTGCACAGGAATTACTGAAATTTCCTGATGATAATCTCTCTCACAAGCAAGTACAACAGTTCCTTGGAATTGTTAATTTTTTAAGAGATTTTATCCCCCAGTTATCTCATCATACCAGTCATTTGTACAAAATGCTGAAGAAAAATCCTCCACCATGGTCCCAAGAACAAACAGATGCAGTAGTTGCTCTGAAAAAGATTACTCAGAATCCACCTCCATTAAAGATCCCAGATCAAGGACAAAGGATTTTGCAAACTGATGCAAGTGATAACTATTGGGGTGCAATACTTATTGAAGAAATTAATGGAGTACGTTACTATTGTGGACATGCTAGTGGTCAATTCAAGGAATCGGAAAAGCATTACCATGCTACATACAAAGAGATCCTAGCAGTCAAAAGAGGCATCGAGAAATTTAACTTTCATTTGAGTCCATATCATTTTATAATAGAAATGGACAACACATCTTTTCCAAAGATGCTTGATCCAAAGAAAAAGATACTGCCAGATGCCCAGCTACTCCGATGGAAAGATTGGTTCTCGCGCTATAAATTCTCTGTTAAACACCTCAAAGGACCACAGAATATCCTTGCAGATTTTCTTTCAAGACCAGAGAAAATCTCTCCTCCACCTCAGATTCTCTACATTCTTACCCTTTCAGAATACCCTTCTCCTTCCATCATGCCTTACATCACCAAAGCAGCCATCCTTCCACCAAACTCAGACCTTCACTCCTTCACAGATTTTCAGAATTACGCTAAAGAGTATGTTTACTTTTGGCTCCATCATCTTTTCGAAAAAACCAACCTTGTCCCAAAAGTCCAACATTTCAGTTCTATTTGTCCATACACTACCATCCCGTTTATCCAAGGTCTTATACCTGATGAACTCCTCAGGTATATCTGGTCAATGACCATTCTTTATACCACTTCTTTCGCACTTGCTCCTCTTCCTGTCTATCATTATATCTGTGATAAGAGCAATGAGAATTCTTCTCTCATTAAGCTTCTTACTTTGTTTGCCCCTCTTCCCTTCTGGAGAGGTACTCTGTTTAATGTTATAAATAACAATAATCTTTGGGATGTTAAAAAATCAAAACAAAAAAGATTTTCTTGTGTGTTTTTTCTTAGCAGGACTTATCATGCACAGAAACCTGATGGTGTTGAGTTAAAAACAAATGCGATACTTTGGTCAGAATCCCTTGATTGGGTTCAACCCGATCCATTGCAATCTCAAGAGCTCAGTCTTATCCTTGCCAAATACAACCAGAGTGTATCAAAAGACTGCACAATCCTTGGCCCTGTTCCAGACACTGAAGAAGTTGATGCATATGATAAGCTATACCAGCCAGAACCACACTATGTGTCAACCTATCAGGTGTTGCCATCTCAAGAGACTACTCTTCCTTTGGATTCTCAAGGGAAAATTCTCCTGGATTCTCAAGATCCATATGAAGATGAGTCTTTGTCCCAGCTCTCACTCTCCCAACCAGGATCATCACAAAATCCGACATACTGTTCTCAAAAGACAAGTGATGTTCCAGCAGGTCCAGATTCGTTTATTGATTTTCTCAACCCACTTGCATATGTCCAGACGCTTTATGATGATGACAGTGACAACAATAATCTCTCTCCAAGTCACGAGCCTATCTTCAAGGATTAAAGTGTCGGCAGTACTATTTCATCCGGTTTCCAGTCCTCTATCTATATGTGTCGGCAGCATGTTTTGGTCAGTTCCCGGTAGTCAGTCCCTGTGTTTGTCTGTAATAAAATAATATAAAGCATGCCAAGCATGATCCGTGATTCTAATATTTTATTAGCCATGCTTTTCGTGACTGATAAGATATTAAAAGCATGTCGGGCATGATTTGTGAGTTTGTATTTTTTAATCCCGTGAGAAAATCATGGGAATATTTTATTTTTCTTTGCTTTGTTTGTATTAGCCTTTGCTTCTCTATATAAGGAGAGGCATTTCTCAGTTGTAATCAAGCTTGGAAGAAATAAAACTACTCCAGAGTGTTTTCTCATATGTCTTCCTTCTAAGTTTCTTCCTTTGTTCCTGAAAGCTTTATTTCAAAGAATGTTAGTCTTCTCTGCTCCTTAGATTCCAAGTATGCTCTGCACTTGCCTCGTTATGAGGAACCTGTGCATCAGAACAGAATCAAGAATACGATCCATGTTGATAGAGAGTACGGGAAATCGGGGTACTGAGTCTGCTAGTATTGTATGTTTTGGTTGGGGTGATGACCAGTCTCTAAAGTGTCCTTGAGCGTGGGCAAGAGGTAAGACCCAGGAGGCTCGGACTGTCCACTGAGTTTGGTCATCTCCTCATCGAAAGTGTGCAGCTCCTAGTAGATACTCAGTGTATCAATTTCTCGTTTATCATATTCTCTGGAATTCCAATTCCAAGAAGAAAAGATAGGATAGATCAAGGTCCCAATGACTTTGTTGGTGTCCGTGTCTGAAGTTTGAAGACACAACACAGTCATTAGGATCCTGATACATCCACCCTCCCCAGTGTGGCATGTAAAGATAGCATGAAATAGTCTCCCTCCTATGATAGGGTCTTTTTTTTTTTTTCCTTGTGCGAGCTGTTTATTAGCATGAACCCACACTCGCCATGGGTGCGGCTAGCGTCCTCTGCCACTCCCCACCTATTCCGCCCTCTTCCATAATATTTTGTCGTTTTTGACGGAAAATAGTGACCTCATGCCTCTTTTTTTTTTTTTTCCTTTCTAAATATTTCAGAGTACTATAAAGTACTAAAAGATACTTCAAGATACAAATCGGTACTGAAAAAATAATTCATGATTTTGAAAAAGTAATTCAGGGTACTGATTGATATTAAAAATATATTTGAGGATACTAACTGGTATTGAAAAAATATTTCATAATCTTTAAAAATTATTTTAGAGTACTGAATGGTACTAAAAGGATACTTTAGAATAGTAACGGTTATTGGAAAATATTTCATGATCTTGAAAAAATATTTTAGGGTGTTGATTGGATATTTTTTCAAGATCCTAAAATAAGTTTTCAATATCATGAAGTATTTTTTAGTACCAATCACTCTCTTGAAGTATCCTTTTAGTATCCTTCAATGCTCTGAAATATATTTTCTAGATCATAAAATTTTTTTAAGATCATGGAGTATATTTTTAGGATCAGATGCTCAAATATATTTTTAATACCAGCTAATACCCAAAATTTATTTTTTATGACTTTAATTTTTTAAGATCACAAAATATTTTTTTACTATCGATGAGTATTGTTGAGATATCCTTTTATTATGGACAGTACTCTAAAATATTTAGGGAAAAAAAAAAGAGGGAGGCATGAGGTCACTGTTCTGCGTGAAAACCACGCAGTATCATGAAAGAAGACGGAAGAGGTGGGGAGCGGCAGAGGACGCTAGCTGCTCCCATAAATATATGCTCACAGACAAACCCACTCACAGTTATCCACGATTCCTTCTTCTTACACTCTGATACGATAGTCATCGAAATACCAGTCGCCCTAAGCAATCATGAGTTCCCCCAACGGTTCGATCCGCCTTCACCCTGTAGGCACCTTCAGCAACGTCACCGGCAGCCGACGCAGAATCAGAGAGAAGATATTTGCCAATGTGTTCAACGGGGACAAATCCGTCCACGCTGCCAGCAGGCAAGAATCGGGGCAGGTCCTGGGCGTCCGCAGCCGGAAGGGCTCTTTCAGAGACGCAACCCCTTCCCGATCCAGGGTAAAACACGGACTTCTCGCTGGAATCTTCAAGCGGAAGTCTTCCGGTGGATAAGACGGCGGAAGATCGTCGGATCTAGTTGTCCTCCGCCTTGTGAACGGTTCCTTCAGCGATTCCCTTAATCAATGTACTGGTTGATTAGTTTCGATTGATTTGCATAGGATCGTATTGTTTTGCATTGGTGATTGTGAGTTTGTTGCTACTGGTTCTCTGTTTCAGGCTTTGAGCGATTTCTTGTGCTATTTCACTTTCATTGTTGGATTGTTGAAGCAAATGTAATTTAATAGTAGCTAGGAAGAAGCATCAGCTAAGAATTGAAAGTGGATTCAGTTATTTGCTTCATTCCTTATGTCACCTGATTTTAATTTATTGTTGGTTACGCCGCCTATTAGTTTCACCGATTTGCCACCATGCTTCATTGCTTTACCTTCGATGTTGATCGATGATAAAGGCAGTTTGGCCAAAAAATTGAATTTAGTAGGTTGGATTGTGAAGAAATGGACCAGTTTCGATATGGTTTTTTTTTTTTTTGGTCCGAACCCCATAATCTCGAAACTGTGACGGGCTAGCCTGCCTACGTGTGGGCTAGACTGTATTGTTTTTAAAAAAATTCTGGAATTATAAAATTATACAAGTAAGTCCCAAAATAAAATATATAATTAAGATGTATGTTTTTTTTTTTTTGCCCAAAATTAAGATGTATGTTTAATTTCTAAAGTTTGAAACTTTGAATTTCAGTTATTTTTTTATTTTAATAATTTGATGTTTTATTATCACTTTGAGTTTATGTTTGTAATATATTTTTATAACTTAGGTTTGTGAAAAAAGATATTTTATTTTATGTTAGATAATAGTAGCTTAATAGGTAATTGGATAGATATCATTATATTGTCAAAAAATATGAAAAAATAATATGAGAAAAAGAAAAGAAAAGAAATCAGGAAAATCATTTTGAAGGCCCATATTACCAAAAAATTCTAGAAATTGCCCTAAAATTCTGAAAATTCTAGAAAAGACCCCAAGATTCTGAAAATTCAAGAAAAGGCTCCAAGATTCTAAAAATTTCAGAAAATGCCCAACGTGAGTTGTTAATAGGGTTGACATAGTTGTTAGCGGGGTACTGATATAGTTGTTAATCGGGCTGATTTAATTGTTAAATTTTTTAACAACTAAATCAGCCCGGTTAAATTTAACAACTAAATCAGCTCGGTTAACAACTATATCAGCCTCGTTAACAACTCCGTAAATTCTGTAAGGCCTTTTTTTGGAATTTTCAGAATCTTGGGGCCTTTTCTGGAATATTTAGAATTTTGGGCCTTTTCTGAAATTCTTTTGGTAAAGAGGGCCTTGAAGAGGATTTTCCCAAAGAAAGCCACCAACCTACTATGACGTAAAGAGTCAACTAAAATTTAAAAGTCCAACCCGTCAGCATGTTGGTCTTTCTCGCCTGACCTATCGGGTTGTCAGCCGGTTGAATATGTGTTGGCCCATATTGCTAGAGTGCAGCCTTTTAGAGTATGTCCGGATTGACCTTTTGTTTTTTTTGGGCTCGCAAATGTCCGGATTGACTTGAGGCCAATCTCTCTCTGCATTTCAAATATCATTCCAGTATGAGCATATTTTATCTATGAATTCACATTTCTGCTCATCCAAAACATAATTAAAATTATATGTATTCTGACATTCTAAATAAAAGTTGCATATAATTTCTAGCCATCTGAGAAAATATATAACTTCTAGAATTATAAAAATGAATCAAATGATGACTTGTAGCCATATTGCAAGAGAAAAAAAGGTATAGGGCTTCTGAACATATTCTAAGAGAGAAAAAGATATATGTTTTCTGACCACATAAGAACAAAATAGGAATAAAAGACATATGACTTCTGGCTACATAATAGAAATAAAAAAGATATGACTACTAGTCATATAATTTAGGGAAGATTCTTTTAGGTTCCAAGGGACTAAGAGAATATCAAAAAAGTCAAAACAGAAATTTAGATGTTACGAAAATCTCAAAGAGTTGCTAATCCCACAAATGAAGTTGTTAATCCTACAGATGAGAGTTGTTAATTTCTCATAGGAGTTGTTATAAGGCATTTTCTAACATATGAATTTCCTTTTGAATTTTTTTGACATTTTCTTGATCCTTTGAGATCTGAAAGAAATTTTCCCTATAATTTGAGTATAGAAAATTAGAGCAACGTGTTTTAGAATAGAGAATTAAAGAGATATGACTTATGGTCATATAATTTTAGAATACACAATTAAAGCTATATGACGTCTAGTCATATAATTGCAAAATAGAAAATTAATGCAATATGACTTCTGGTCATGTAATTTTAGAATAAAAAATTAAAATAATATGGCTTCTGACCATATAATTTGAAAATAAGAAATTAAAGTGATATGTCTTCTGATTATATAATCTTAGAATAAGTAAAGCAATATGGCTCATGGCCATATAATTTAAGAATAAGAAATTATAATAATATGCTTTATGGCCATATTAAAATAACAATAATGATATAAAAGAACTTGTGAAAGAGATATAAGATATAAAAAACAATAATAATATCTAATTTTAACCATAGACTCTGATACTTATAACAATCGGTAAAATTATCTATTTAATTCTATATAGTGGCTTAGATAATCCCAAATAGATAATGTATAATAGGTAAAATAATTTTTTCAGGAAAAAAAGGTAAATGAAATCATCAAGGAAATCATGAGAGGATCATACATTTGTTGGAGCTTTCGTGTTGACAAAGATGTTACAAAATAAGAGGAAAAAATGAGAAGAGTATAAAGCATGAAAGAAAAGTTCTCATTCATTATTTAGTGTTCTATTTAATACATAATATATGCCTTATATTTATAGGTATCACTCTCTAATCTACAATTAATATAATTCCATAATCATATAAAATAATGGGAGAGAATAAGAAACAATGGGACAATATAAAACGATGGAGATATGAACATCTATAAATATTATATTCATAGCAACAAGCTCTTTCTTTAACTCTGATTTGTTAGTATCTTTAGTCTCTGTACTTAAAGCTGTTTGATTCGTGGAATGTTGTTGGCATATTGTATCGGGTTCCTCCCTAAGATCCTCACCTAATTTTTTAATCAAATTAATATATTTTTAAGCAGCAAATGTTTTAGTCATTCTTTTCATATAAAATGCTAGGATGTCATTTTAACCTTGAATTATTTTCAAATTAATTACTTTTTATTTAAAGAGGTATTAATGAGTAATGACCTATTCTAGGCCCCCATTTGCTGCGACAGAGCCTTGGGCAATTGTTTCCTTTTAATGCTTCCGCTGCTTTTAACATGTACAGTAAATATTTTTAGATAAAAGACAAGGAGCCGTATATTTTTACTTAAAAATAGTCCCCTGCTGGTTAGCTCCTTGTCTTTTATAAAAAGGAAACAAATAAGTAACCTGCTGGTAAGTCTGAAACCCTTTTTTAATTAAAAAAATAAATAAAATTTAGGATCTTAAAAAAATATTCTAGAATACTGACTGATATTAAAAAGTAAGGCGAGGGAGCAATTTTACACACAAAGTTTTCTCCCAAGAGCACCCAACACCACGAAGTTTTTTGAAGAGCAAAAGTACACACGAAGTTACGTTTTGGGAGCGCCCAGTACCACGGCCGTTAGTCAACCGTTAGTTGACCGTCAGCTTGGACGTGACGTTGACTTGGACTGACACGCTGACATAGACGTTGACGTGGAATAAAAAAATTAGGAAAAATTTGAAAAACATTTTAAAAAAATGAAAAAAATTAGAACAAAATTCAAAAAATGAGGAAAAAATTAAAAAAAATAGAAAAAAGATTAAATTCTTGGGTTTTACCCAAAAGATTAAATTCTTTTTTCTTTTTCCTTTATTTTAATTTAATGGGCCTTATCAAATTCTCCTCCTTTAGTATGTCGTTTCTTTTGAAAACCCATCCCTCTGTCCAACCATGTATATAATAAAGGGCAATCGATCGCCGACGGTAGGGTGGTCACTGGCGGGGGTATTTTAATTTCTTTCTAATTATTTTAATTTTTGAATTTTTCCTATTTTTTTATAATTATTTTAATATTTTTTATAATTATTTTAAATATTTTCTAATTATTTAATTTTTTTCCTAATTATTTTTAATTTTTTCCTCATTTTTCGAATTATTTTAATTTTTTCCTCATTTTTTGAATTTTTTCTAAAATTATTTTAATTTTTTAAAAATTTATTTCTAATTATTTTTGAATTTTTTCTAATTTTTTAATAATAATTTTAATATTTTTTCTAATTAATTAAAATTTTTTTTCTAATTTTTTTAATTTTTTCCTCATTTTTGAATTTTTTTCTAATTTTTTGATTTTTTTTAATTCCACGTCAGCGTTGACGTTAGCGTGTCAGTCCAAGTCAGCGCCACGTCAGCGTTCCATCCAAGTTGACGGTCAACTAACGGTTGACTAACGGCCGTAGTGCTAGGCACTCCCAAAACGTAACTTTGTATGTACTTTTGCTCCTCAAAAAACTTCGTGGTATTAGGCGCTCCTGGAGGAAAACTTCGTGTGTAAAATCGCTCATTTGCCCTAAAAAGTATTCCAGGAGGGACAGTCAAGATTAATTTAAATCAATGGTTTAGATTGGTTAAGGAGAGAAATTAAGGGTTGAGATTGGATAAGGAGGGATGATGAGAGGATCCAATTCCGTGATTATATATCTTATTTTTAAATTATTATCATTTAATTTCATAAGTATCAAGTCATTTGAACCTTGTCCAATAATAACATAACTACTCAGACAATTTTAATTCTAGTTAGCTAATGACTTATCTGAAAAATTCGAATTTTATCTTGTTTTTAAGAAAAATATTAGTGGATCATTTTGTTTTAATTTTTTTTCTCTTAACTCTAAGCCTATATGAAAAAATATGATACATGATCATATATAATTAGAAAACTTGACGTAATTGATATATGGAACTTTATGTACGTATGGTCATTAGAAAATCAAAGATTAATAATTAATTACTCAATAAATGTATTTACAAACTACTTGTGGGAATAGCTGACAGAAGCCCACTGCCCAACGTTTCTTTCCTCTTTGGCTGAAAAGATGAAATTTTGAGAAGGAAATGAGAAAAAAAAATCATGAGAGTATCATCTTCTTGAGTTTTGAGGCTACATTTAAGAGATATTAAATCCCAAATAGACAATCTTTCCTACTTTTTTTATTTTGTCAAAAGAAATATATGTTAGAGTTAATATAATCTTTTGTTTTTAAGTTTACTCTCATTTTAGTTTTAGTTCCTCAAATTTTAATTATTAGTTTTAGTGTCTAGAGGCAAAACCAATACTTAAAAAAAAAAAAAAGAGAGATTTAAGATACTAAAACCTTTTATTTAAAATTTGAGGGCAATCATGTCAAAAAAATTTGAGGGACTACCGAAATGAGAGCAAGAAATAAAAAATTATATTAACCCTTAATATAAAATAACAAATAACACAATAGCTACTTATCTGATCCCAGGTCAAAGAAAGAATGCCAAAAATAGGAGTGAAAGGATTCTCTCCCCATCACCCCTCTCCCCATCCCTCCCATCACAATCTGAACCGTCCAAATCTTGATCCAACGGTACAGATTTAAAAAAAAAAATAAATTCTTACTGTAAAAAGACAAATTTTTTTTTTCCAGATCTAGACCGTTGGATCAAAATTTGGATGGCCCAGATACATGATGGGGAGAGATGGGGAGGGGGCTGATGAGGAGACAAACCGGATAGGATGACACTTGTGATGCGTGAAAATTAAGTATACAGGAAGTTTTGTTTTTTTAAGGAAAGAATGAATGAATGATCGACAGCGTTTGTGAGTCTTCAAGGTACCGTCTTCAAGTTACCTTCAATGCCAATGCTCTCCTAACGTTGCTGTTTTGGGCAGAAGAGGGCAGTGGACTGGAAGTGAGAAAGGAGAGAAGCCCATTTCACCAGCATCTTCTGACTCTTGTGTGTTTGTGAGTCTTCAAGCTACCTTCTTTTTCTTTTTGTTCTTTCCCTCTACGTCTTCTTCTTCGCATCATCCAACAAATGTTTGTGGGTTTCCAGAGTTACTCAAGAAATCACAAGCTTTTCTGATCCTAAGAAGAAGGCCACGGCTTGGTTCAACAATGGAAAGCAGGTAATTTTGAATATGATCTTCCCTCTACTCATGCTGATTTTTGTTGCTTTTACATCTAACCATTACTTGCTTTGTTGTTATTGTTGGTTTTCGGATGATTCATGAATGATTTGCATGTTTGGGCAGTTGCTTCATTTAATTAAAGCGAGGAAATACTACTACAAAATAGACAGGGATATGGATTCCTATTTTTTGTACTTTTGACATCCTTTTCGGGGGAAGTATATCTAGGGGGCGCCGTAGGGAAAACTTAAGGAGTCCTATTTTAAAATTAGACGCCTAACATAAGGTGTTTAAGTTATGGAATTAGACTTCTTAAGTCATGACAGATACGCTCGTTGATGTTACTTAAGGAGTCTAATTCCAGTAGTTAGACTCCTTAAGTCTCACTTTAGGAGTCTAATTCCAGTAATTAGACTCCTTAAGCGTTCTTTTTTTTTTTTTAAAAAAAATAATTGCTTAGTATATTCACTTTCCCACAATTTCTTGCAAAAAACATCCTTACATAAACAATCACCAAAATGTGATAATTGCATACAACACTTAGCTATATGCTAAAAGGTTAGCTCAGCTAACCTTGTACAGAAACAGAATACATGCACCTTTTATATAACAAATATCCCAATATATATACTTCATGATGAGTTGAACATAGAGGTAACAAAGTAGTAACAACAAACTTGGTTAACTTCAAATCATTTCAACCAATTAGCTCTAACTAATTCAAGTGGTAACTACTACTACTTCTATGTACAACAATTACCACAAAGTGTTAAAATGTTGTCTAGCTACCTGCTACTAGTCAAGTAATATAAGGACTAACTTCATTCATCTATGTATTGCAGAAAAATAAAGTGTCAAAATGTTGTCTAGCTACTTGCTACTAATCAAGCAATATGAAGACTAACTTCATTCATCTATGTGTTGCAGAAAATATCCAACCAACAGGTTTCAAACCAAATCGATTTCTTTGTTTGAGTAGGCCTCCTTAGTACCAAAAATCTGTAAAATAGAAAATAAGGTATAAGTTAAATCAATCAAGTGAATGAATTACTTATAAAGTACAACTTCAAAAAATAATGTGGCTTTCTATACATCGTTCATGGCATATGAAGAATGCGGCTTCCTATACATTTTACACCATGTACTAGATTTATATTTGTGAGTGGAGATCTGAATATGCTCTGATTTCATTGATAGGAGAATATCACAATATAAACAGCATGCACGTTAATGGCAGAATCACACTCACTGTAAATCAGGGAAGAAAGAATAAAATCCCAAGTCTGACTAATTTACATAGGGAAAGAAAAGGAGATAAATTAAGAGATATAATTTCTAATTAATACAGCGGTTTCCACTATCTCATGCATCGGTATAAATAACAATTAACAATTTAAAAAGTCAGCTGCTCCAAATGGAGAAATAAAAGCAATACCTGCCACTACCTGTCTCCTCTGGCCCAAAAGAGATCCAATAGGGCATGTGTGAAACCTGAAGCGTATAAATGTGGGAGTTTGATCGATGAGGAAAGTAAAAGATAACATATTCTTCTTAAGCCATCCAGGGAGCTAAAAAGTTGATAGGACAGATAATTAAGAAGCTGTTATGTGTGCTATGGCATGTCTATGTCCTCCATCTACTAGTATAGGATGCTTGTTGTGATATTTTATAATGGTTCTTACACATGACAAAGCACTTTTAAGGGTGGATTGAATACACCTCCTTTAGTCCGATCATTTAATTCTATTTCCTTAAGCTTCAATGACTTTTTTCTAAGCTGAAACTAACCATTTGGTACAGTGCCCGGCTTGCATTGCCTGGACCAGAAGACAAAGGAATGGTGTGTAATGCAGTTCCCATTGCATCTGAGAGAAATCCTACTCTCAATATGAATCCAGTGGTACTACCTCTCCCTGACAACAATTTGCTTAGAGAAGCAACTTCTGTAATCCGTGGGTGTGAGCCAATCATTGAAGAACCGGTATCACCAGAACGAGAGTGCACAGACACATTGGTATTTGAAAGTGACATTGAGGACTGGTACTGTGAGGAACCTGATGAAATTCCAACTATCAAGCTCAATGCAGAAGAGTTTGCAATCAATATACAAAACATATTGCAAGGAAACATGGAGCTTGCGGAAGGTGACTTATCTAAGGCACTCGTTGCTTTAAATCGAGCTACAGCTTCTATTCCTACACCAAAACTGAAGAATGTGAGTCGGCTACGGACAGAACACCAAGTGTAAGTATAGCTCGGTTTTATTTATAACAGGAAAACGTAATGCCAAAAATGAAAAGTTTAAAAATATTTGTTAGAAGACATCACCACATGGAAAGGGTTTTATTTATAACAGGAAAACGTAATGCCAAAAATGAAAAGTTTAAAATATTTGTTAAAAGACATCACCACATGGAAAGGGTCCCACTTCAAGGCATTCTTTTTGCACCTATGCCACACCTGAATCACCCATAGGAAAGGGTAGGTGATAAAACTAATAAATTCAGTGATTAGAAATAGTAAAGGTGAGCAATTCTAGAATCAGAATCTAATTCTAGACCAACACAACACTTCTGAATACTTCTTCATTCATGAATCTGTCCAACATAATACAAGAGTATATATAAAGGCCTTATCTGCAACACTGCATACATAACTGCCTTTGTACAGATAATATAACTTCTCCTAACTTACATCATAACTGATCCTAAAAGATAAGACACCATAACTGATAATAAAGGATAAGATACCGTAACTAAACACAACTGATAACACTTCGTATTATTTCATTTCCTACGCCTAGAATAAACCAACAAGGGCAGATTATTCCTATCAATACCCTGCCCTAGAAGAATAGCCTTGTCCTCAAGGCTGAAAAGAGGAAATTGAGTTGCAAATTGATCATAGTCTTCCCAGCTAGCCTCTTCTTGTGGTCTGTCTTGCCATTGTATGAGCAATTCAATAGAGGGACCATCGGTTTTTTCAATAACTCTTGAGGACAGCACCTTCTCTGGTAGGAGATTAAACTCCCAATTGTCATTGATTGGAAGAGGTTGATCAGAAGCTGGAATATTACAGCCGTGAGCTGGTTTCAGTAATGACACATGGAAGACTGGATGAACTCGTGTTCCTTGTGGGAGTTGTAGTTCATATGCCACTGCCCCAATGCGATGGATAATTGAATAAGGACCAAAATAGCAGGCTGTGAGCTTAGTAAATTTCTTTGCAGATAAGGAGTGTTGGCGGTAAGGTTGAATCTTTAGAAAAACCAAATCCCCTGGCTGAAATTCCAATTGCCGCCGATGAGAATCTGCTTGAGTCTTCATGTGGTCTTGTGCTTTTGAGAGGTTAGCCTTTATAAGATCCAGAATAGCATCTCGTTCAATGAAGAAATCCTCTAATTCTGCAATGTGTGTAGATCCTTGAGTGTATGGTACTAGAGAAGGAGGATTTTTCCCATAAACAATCTTGAAAGGTGTATATCCTGTAGAAGTATGATAGCCGGTGTTGTAAGCAAATTCTGCCCAGTGGAGATAATTATACCAACACTTCTGGTGGTCTTGACAGAAACAGCGGAGATAGGTCTCCAAACACCTGTTGACGACCTCCGTTTGCCCATCTGTTTGGGGATGGTATGATGTACTCATTTTGAGCTTTGTCCCTGACAATTTAAATAGTTCCTGCCAAAAAGAGTTGAGGAAAATAGTATCTCTGAGATGATGGATTTAGGTGTCCCATGTAAACGTAGAATTTCTTTGCAAAATACAGCAGCAACCACTTTAGCAGAGAAGGGGCGAACAAGACCGATAAAGTGAGCATACTTGCTAAAACGATCGACCACAACCAGAATAACATCATAACCGTTGGATTTAGGCAAACCCGTAATGAAGTCAATAGAAATATCCTCCCAAATGTGTTGAGGAATAGGAATTGGTTGAAGTAAACCGGCAGATTGTTGTGGCACATACTTGCTACGTTGACATGTTGTGCATTGCTAGACAAAATCTGTGATTTCTTCTTTCATATTGCGCCAGTAAAAATGTTGCTGGAGCCTCTTCATCGTTTTGAGGACACCACCATGGCCACCAGCAAGAGAGGTGTGAGCTTCTGATATCAGTAATGTAGTTAAAGAAGATTTGGCAGGTATGACTAGCTTTGAGTTATAATAAAGTCTCCCAGAGACCATGGAATAATTAGGGACCGAATGAGGATCTTCATGTAGTGCTTGCATGATGTGATTGGTGTATGGATCTTGTTGTAACAACTCTGGCAGATCAGCAAAGTCTGTGGCGTGTGGAATTGCTAATTGGAAGAATTAGCCTGAGTGTGGGTAGCGTGATAAGGCATCAGCCCCCTGATTAGTAGCACCAGGTTTGTAGATGATGTGGAAGTCAAAAGGGAGAAGCTTCAGGAGAAGTCGCTGCTGTGTAGGTGTTGTGACTCTCTGTTGCAAGAGATATTTCAGACTCAAATGGTCAGTTTGGACTAAAAATTGACGACCGAGCAAGTAATGCCTCCATTTTGTTAATGCCATCACTAAGGCATAAAGTTCTCGATCGTAAATTGACTGTTGCTGGTGAAAAGTTGATAGACCTTTGCTGTAGTATGCAATCGGATGACCATCTTGTTGCAAAATTGCACCAATACCCGTGGTTGAAGCATCACATTCGACCACAAAAGGCCCACTGAAGTCTGGTAAGTGTAAAACTGGGACTTTGGTCAAGGCTTCTTTTAGATTTGTAAAGGCTGAGAGTGAGTTTGAGTCCCAATGAAAAGCATTTCGCTTAGTCATATCCACAAGAGGTTTGGCTATCTGACCATAGTGTTGCACGAATTTTCTGTAGTAACCGGTAAGACCTAGGAACCCTCGAAGTTCAGTAATATCCTTAGGTAAGGGCCAATCATTTATAGCAGAAACCTTTCTGTATCAACAGCCACACCTTGAGCCGAAATGATGTGTCCCAGAAAGGCAATTTCTTGTTGAAGAAAGTCACATTTCTTTGGGTTGGCATAAAACTCATGCTGCTGCAAAAGCTGGAAACTGGTTTGCAAATGTCTTATATGATCCTCAAAACTTTTGCTGTAGACAAGAATATCATCAAAAAAGACAAGGATGAATTTCCTCAAAAAAGGTCTGAACATATCATTCATGGTGGCTTGAAAGGTTGCAGGTGCATTGGTGAGACCAAATGGCATGACCACAAATTCATAGTGGCCTGAATGGGTGCGAAATGCAGTTTTGTGTACATCAGAGGGAAGAACTCTAATTTGATGATATCCAGAACGCAAGTCTATCTTAGAGAAAAATCTAGCACCATGTAACTCATCAATCAACTCATCAATAGTAGGTATGAGATACTTGTCTGGAATTGTAAGCTTGTTGAGTTCTCTGTAATCTACACAGAACCTCCAGGTAGAATCTTTTTTTGCTACTAAAAGAACTGGGCTAGCAAACGGGCTAACACTTGATTGGATGAAGCCTTTTTTTAATAAATCAGCCACTTGTCTCTCAATTTCATCTTTTTGTGAATAAGGGTAGCGGTATGGACGGATATTGGGTGGTATGGCAGTTGGTAAAAGTGGTATGGCATGGCTATGTTGTCTGAATGGTGGTAAGGAGTGGGGTTCCTGAAATACAGAAGCATGGTTGTGCAGCAAGTCCTCCAATGAATCAAATTGTTGTACCATTTGACCACATACATAACTGTGAAGAGAAGCAGAGGTCACCTTCTGCGGGATTCCTTGAAATTTGTAGCGCTTTCCGTTATACCAAAAAATCATGAACAATTTGTTCCAATTCGCCTCAACGGTATTGAGAGATGCTAACCATTTGATGCCTAATACCATGTCCACCGTTCCCAAATTAAATGGGAAAAAATCTTCCTGGATAATAACATCCTGTATCTTGACTTTTAGTTGCTTACAAATGAACTTACAAGGAACCATCCTGTTGTCGCCTACTTGGACACCAAAAGAAGGAATGGGGTGTAGTTGTAATTGGAGATCAGTGACAATTCGATTGTCAATGAAGTTATGTGTTGATCCACAATCAATCAGAATGAGCATGGTCTTTTGGTTTATAATTCCCTTTACTTTCAATGTCGTTGTTGAGGAGTGACCGAGGATAGCGTGCAATGATATTTCTGTGAAATTATCTTCAGATGGTAATTCCTCTTCCTGTTTTTCCGTCGATTCTTCATTTTCATTAGTTATTTCCATAATACGTAGAGCTGACGTGGCACAGCGATGTCCCGATGTGAATTTCTCTGCACAACGAAAACAAAGCCCTTTGTCCCGTCGGTATTGCTTTTCTGTTTCTGTGAGACGAGGACCCGGCAGAATTGTAGGGAAATTGCGCGAGTTGGCCGGTTGGATTGATTTTGGAAAATTTGAGTTTCCAAAATTTAAATTCTGCGCAGAAACCGTCGTTGATGCTCCCTGATTGTTAGCACTGACTAGGTTATTCGGTGCAAAAATCCCTGAATTTGTGGGATTCCCATAACCGACTGGATTACGGGTGTAAGACTTGTATTCTCGGTTGGAGTTTTCTGCGCCACGTGGAGTAGAGGACCGAGAGTAATATTTCTGATGATTTTGGGAATTTAATTTTGATTCAAATTCTAAAGCAAGGCTTACGGCTTTGTACACAGTGCGAGGCTTATGAATCTTAACATCTGCTTGCAACTCCTCTTTGAGACCGTTGATGAAAACCCCTAGTAGACAATGTTCCGGCCACCCTTTCACTTGTGCCTACCTTCGAACAAATTCATGTTTATACTCAGTCACCGAGTATAATTGCTTTATACCACATAAATGAGCATCTGGATTCTGAAACTCAGCGGGTCCAAATTGTTCCTGAAATATTTGCACTAATTCTTCCCAATATTGCACGGTTCTTCCAGAAGACACCCACGTGAACGTATCTAGCGCATCTCCTTCAAGGTTGATTGCAGCAATATCAACCTTTAAATCCTCAGGTGTCTGATAGTATCTAAAGTATTTTTCTGCTCTCAATATCCACCCCCTTGGATCTCCGCCCTCGTATTTCGGAAATTCGATTTTTGAATAAGGACGTCTGGAATTTTGTCTGGGCCAAAAGGAATCTTCACCATCATCAAACTCATTGTAAATTTCTCTATTTACTTGGCTGGGTTCTCCTTGAGTAAATATAGGCGCTTTCTGTTTCCTCAGATTGTTGATTTCGGCGTTCATTTGTCCCAGTTGTGCCATAATGGCTGTGAATTGTGGGATCCCAATTTCTGGTGGTGTTTGAGGGTGGTTTTGCATCAGAATCGTGGTAGGGTCAACAGGAGGATAGGACGCTGGATGAATTTCTGGACCTTGGGTGGGTTGCTGTGCAGGATTATCCTCATATGAGGAATTTCTAGTGCTCACCATTGTGTTTTTGTAGGTCCTAAGATCTTCTGCTCTGATACAAAGTTGATAAAACTAATAAATTCAGTGATTAGAAATAGTAAAGGGGAGCAATTCTAGAATTAGAATCTAATTCTAGACCAACACAACACTACTGAATACTTCTTCATTCATGAATCTGTCCAACATAATACAAGAGTATATATAAAGGCCTTATCTGCAACACTGCATACATAACTGCCTTTGTACAGATAATATAACTTCTCCTAACTTACATCATAACTGATCCTAAAAGATAAGACACCATAACTGAACATAACTGATAATAAAGGATAAAATACCGTAACTAAACACAACTGATAACACTTCCTATTATTTCATTTCCTACGCCTAGAATAAACCAACAAGGGCAGATTATTCCTATCAGTAGGGCTCAGCCATTAGTTATTAATAAAATAAGCGTCACTTACCTTATGACCTTGTAAAAATATGTCTAAAGTCTCCATGTTTTATAACCTAGCAAATGTCCAGAAGCTATATCCATGAGGAGGGTCGTAAATCAAAATACATATACTGGTAGGAATTGCCATACTGTAGCTCCAGTCATAAGGATATTAAACATGAACATTCATTATCTGAATATTTGACAAGTCCCATATTTTGTTTCAATGAAACCACAAAAACACGTAAAATTATCTCTATTAGTGACCAGATGATGTTTTCCTAGACTTTCCCTTTCATTTGTATGTCAACCAGAAACCTGTAATAAAATATCAAAAAGTTAACATCTTTTATTTAAATTAAAAACCTTAAAATGATGAACTTGATGATTATAAGTGAAAATAGTCGGGATTTCTGATTTAAGATCATAGAAATATTATCAATGCACAAAAATATTAAAGAAAGCCAGAGAGGAATGTACAAGTGAACTAAAAGTTGGACTATGTTACTATTCTTGCAGACAGATAACTTTGAATCATCAAAATCTACTTATAACCACTTCTGCAACACTGAACATTAGGTGAAACTGCAAATTCGATTGAGCAACCGGAGAAAAGATGCAAATCCCAAGACTCAAACAACCTATGCTATGGCCAGACAAGTCAAAGTAGGATCAGTTTTTTTGTTTGTTTGTTTGTTTTTTTTAAAAAAAATAACAAACTAGCCATTGCAATCTTACCTAAAACTCTCAACCCATTGCTATTTACAAATTATTCAAAAATGTTGTTATTTTCGGACTTAAATAAAAATCTGCCTCTAATTTTTCAGGAAATTTTAAAAAATCATAACTTAATCTAAAAAACTTTAAATGAGGCAAGTTCCTATTTAAAGCTCTATAAGCCAAATTCAAAGGAAAAATAGTTACAATATCAAATTATGAGAGTAACCTTGCATATTGCACAAATGATTACGGCCCAATTCTTGAAAACAGAGTTTTCCTAGTTTTTCTGTCTAATTTGAAAAAGTCATATCTTTTGTTCTAGACATCCAATTAAGGTGTTGTATGACTTAGTTTAAAACTTAAGATGTGTTTAAATTCTCACAAAATTTCATGTACATAAGAGGTCGTTTGCATTAATTTTAACTCACACAAAAATATGTGCTTCTATTTGTCTTTTACAGATTTCAGCACCTAAAACTAAATCAACTTATATCCGTTTTTCTTCAAAACTTCCCAATTCACATGAATACACTTTTAACACATGAATAGTCATCAACTCAGTTGGTATTATTAGCTCCCAAACTCAATATCCTCAGCCATGCATAAATATGTGTTTATATGTATTACATTCACAAATATTTGGCTCCTTCAAGTCTCTTCCTTATTGGTGGCGTGACCTTATATTGAACTCTGGAGAAATTTCCAGATTCAATAACAAATGACATACAGGCAACCACTCATATTCAAATTTGTCCAGCCATAAAGATACTAAATAATGCCTCTTTACAGCAACTCACCAAAAGCAAACAGCATCAACAAACATCAACCGATCAAAGAACACTTCTATCATGCACTTTTAACCATTTATATTTCCTCTTATCCTTTCCTTAGATCCAAAAAAAAAAAAAAAAGACATACGCAACAAAACAGAGCACTTAGCTTCGGCCATAACAAAAACACAACCAAACAAATACATGCAACACTAATTTCTTTTCATAAAAGTTTCTATCTTAACTTAGCTTTCATGTATACGGTGGTTTCCTTCCCCAAGCTTTAATTTCGATCACTCCTCACGTACACCCCAAACTATAGCATTTCAAAAATTGAAGGTGGGAAGAGGTTTAGGAGACTCACCTTAGTCAGAATCCATGTTTGCATGTGGGTTCAAACTCTTCTTCTTCCCTTCTCCATAAAATTTGCTACAGGTGTTACTTTGCAAGATATGTACGTCTCACTTGCTAAAACAGTATGGAACGTGTTACTTGGTTGAAGATAAAGCAACAGATATCAACAAAAGCCACACAACCTAGAAAAGCAAAAACACAAAGTATATAACATATTCTCTTGAATTTGAAACCAAATGCACAGGAATTTAACTAGTTAAAAAAAGGTAAATCATTGAAATTATGCAAGCAGAAAACTGAAAGAAGTAATTTATCTTCTAAGATCATTCAAAAATGTGCTTTGTTGATGCCAGAGAGAGCGAGATAGAGCGAACCCAGAATGGACCTATATGACCAGAACGAACGGACCTACATTGTTCTCGCTGTTTAGTGGCGGTATGCTCCGACGGCCACGGGTTGAGATAGAATCCCCTAGGCTTGGTTTGAAGGAACGAACAGAATCAATAATGAAGGAACCCTAGATTAGGAGATTTGGAAGAGAAGAGAGTACCTTTTGCCGACTTGACTGTTGAGAATTGGAAAACTGAAATGAATACGCGGGAGAGACAGAGATCAGAGGACCTACGGTGGAGAGGGGGGCGACGGAGCAACGGCGAAGTGAGGGCAGGCGGATCAGGGTTGAGAATGAGAGAATGAGAGTGATCAATGGCTCTGAGAGAATGAGAATCACAGTGGCCCGCGGGAATGGGTCTTTTTGGATGGCCTAAGGAGTCTAATTCTACAAATTAGACTCCAAATTCCAACATAGGGAGTCTAATTAATAGACTTAGAATCCAAATGGTATGCCTTTTTTAACCTAGGGAGTCTAATTTTCAAACTTAGACTCCTTTTTGCTTGCTTTTGGTACCATAGCTATACTTTTGGCATTTAAGAAACAAAATTAGACTCCAAAGGTCACATGCTAATTACAAAAATGCCACCGCGAGGAAGGCAGATCCGGCAGGGAGGCAGAAGGCTCATCGACGAAAAACTCAGCCTCAACCTCCTCATCAGAAATCGAGGCCTCTCGCCCCTCAGAAGCCTGAGACTCAGGCGCCGGGGTAGGACCAACAGCAGCAACCTCCTGGCCCTCCAGAGCCGGAGTCTCCACCACGGGAACGGCCTGTGGTGCCGTAGCGGAAGAAGGGCCGTCAGCAGCAGAGCCCTTAGCCTTCTTGGAAACTGGAGTAGCGGGAGCACCGGCAGCAGAAGAAGCCGCCCGTTTCCTCGGGCGACTCGAAGGCGCAGCGGCCGCTCTTGACAGGCGAGCGTACAACAGCAGGTCATCCATAGTCCTAGCTGCAAACAAAGACAAACAGAGTAGGTCAGAATCCACCAATTCAAAAGACCAATACTGAAGCAAAAACAAACACAACTGCTAAAGATCCTACAGGAAGAAGGCAGCGGCTCGGCGGATATGTAGAAGCCAGCCGGCTGCACACCATACTCGGCCACCAAGGCCTCAAGCCGTGGCAATGCAGAAACCGATTCCGGCAGTAGATTTTCGAGCGAAATCTGGTAAGAGATGGCCTTAGCCTTGTAATGACCTTCCCCCAATACAACAGGAACCGACCGCCCTCCTACAAGAACCACGGCCGCTCCCCCGGGACGGCTTCAACCTTGAAGAAAGCCCCCTTAAACCGTTTGAAGGAGTCAGAAAAGGGCGTCATCAACTGGCGCTCCAGGTTGACCCGGAGGGATACCATGCCCCTCAACTTGTCACCCCCCCTTCGACGGGCTAGGGGTAAAAGGTCCGAAGAAGTGGAAAAAGAGGTTAGTGGTACAGGGGATAGGGAACGGAAAATGGCCGCACAACCGTTCAAAGGCAACTAGGTATCCCTAACCATTCGGATGAAGTTGGGTCGGGGCGAGGCGAAGATGCCGCAATGCCTCCATTTGGAAGGGGGAGAAAGGGAAAAAAACTTGGACCCGCGTCAAGTAGTCCCGGTAGAAGAAGAAGAAGTCCAGCTGACCCTCGGACCGAGCCGCACAAATAGGCTCCTCAGGCCCCGGACGCCTAAGCACACATCCAGGCGCGGCCGGGACCTCCAACCGTGTTATGTCCGCCTCCGACATCAGTGACGTTGTAGCCAGCACGTCGTACGATACCCAGCCGTATCGACGAATCAAGGCTTCAGGCAGACTGGAAGAGTCCAAACCACCGGCCTCCGAACGCTTTTTAGAAGATCCGGACTTGGGAGCCATAAATAAGCCTATATAAAAATAAACAAAGCCGGTATTAGCAAAGAAGCAGAAATACCTGGCACAGGCATAACAATAGGTACAAAAGACGGTCGACTCGGACGAATGGGGACGTATGAGGGAACAACTGGGGCAGACCAATGACAACACGAGCCAAGCATGGCAGAAGCCTCGGCATCTCTACCACCTGCCATCAATGCGAAAGCTTCCGCCAGGCAGTCCCAGCAGGGACCGGCACAACCCTCTGGGGCGGACGTCGGGCGAACGACAGAAGAACCCTCGTAGAAATTCAGGGGCCGAGCCATCACCGCCGGGGCCCCGAAACTGGAAGAGGAACCAACCCAGGTCCCACCAGC
This sequence comes from Acacia crassicarpa, assembly GCA_034222035.1. Classification (NCBI taxonomy): domain Eukaryota; kingdom Viridiplantae; phylum Streptophyta; class Magnoliopsida; order Fabales; family Fabaceae; genus Acacia; species Acacia crassicarpa. The sequence continues at coordinate 8,707,549 of JAWXYG010000008.1, forward strand.
CGGCTTGAGAGGAAGAGCCCGTGCAAGCGCCCGGAAAGGATGACGTGGAATGGGAACAGAAACCCTTCCTGAAGACGGACGAGCCCCAGCTTGCACCGGACGCGCGGCGCCACCTCGGCGTAAAGGATCCAGAATCCCCGAAGTAGGAGGCTCACCCCCCAAGAACCCAGTAGGTCATATGAGGAAGGCGCGCACGGAGAAGCATTTCCTCCTCCGGCGTCAGCAACGCCCGCGGTCGAGGAACGTTTCTGCCTCCCGCCATAATCAAAAGCCTACGGTACTAGACACCGGTGTTTACGGGAAGCTTGGGAAGAATTTCGGGTACAATGACAATAATAGAAACCCAGAAAAACCCAGAGTTCTTGAAGAACAAAAACACAGACAGCAAGTCCCAGTATAAACGGTAAAATACGGAAAACTACCGAACAAATGCACAAAGGAATAAGCGGAATACCTGTGTAAGTAAAATGAAAGAGACTGGAACGCTGGAAGATGGCGAAAGTCTCAAACAAAGAGGAATCCCCACTCAAGCTCTAGAGAAATCAGAGAAATTTCTGGGCAAAAGAGTGAAGTAGCGGGAAAAAGTAGAAACGAGAAGAAAGAAGGCTATTTAAAAGCCAACACAGGGGCACGACAGTCTATTCCCGCACAGACGTGGCGGGATTGGCACGATGTAAGCGCAAGAAATGCGCATTAGCCTCGAAAAACGAGAAGGCGCGGCGGTTGCAGACTCCCTCCACTAAGGATCTGACAGCTATAAAGCCGCAATAATGACTCACGTGGGGGAAACCCGAAGCGTCCGTAGAATCCCAAAATGCAAAGGGGCAGAAGGCTTGGGAAGGGTAAAAAACCGCCCGGACGAGAACGAACCCGGCGTCCTAGGCAGGGCAAGAACAGGTTGAGCCGACCACAGTTCCGAAACGGAATGATGGCCGCGGCGGCCAAAAAGCCGACTCATTCCACACCGAGGACCTCGGCCATAATGGGACCGGGCCACTAAGCACCTCGGCCGTCCAGAAGCCTGAACGACCAAGTTGGGGGGCAACTGTTATGGACCGGCCCAATAGGCCCAAGTCTGGACCTCGGCCCAATAGCGCTTATGAGGGAATCCGCGCTATGTTAGGAAGGGATCCGTGATCCCCTATTTTTAGGATCTCATTAATGAAGATTCCCCTACGATCATGGTAACAGCCAATCAGCCCTTGACGGCTCAATCATAGATATCTCCCATTAATAGGGAGATACGCGCACCAAGCTTCTCTATAAATAGAAGGAAACCCTAAACAGGTGCACACGTTCTATCTTATGCTCTTATTACTTTCTGCCACACGGAGCACACACTCCATTCCCCTGGCTACGTGCCTTCCAGTTTGCTACGAACTACGTGGACTTTGATCCCTTCGAGGGTATGTAGGCTCTAGGCTTGACAACCTAGTCAAGTCCAATCTCTGTGTTCTTCATACAGAACAATGTGTGCAAAGCCTATATGAAGATAACATTTTAGCCGTCATTTTTATTAAAAAGAAATTTTTTCATTTAAAAATAATTTGTTGAAATATATAATGGGATTGTTTGTTTTGGAGAATGATTGAAAAAGAATATTGAGATTACAAAATCTCAAATAAGGTTTGTTATTAAGAATTGATAAAAAAAAATGCCGAAACTTAATAAGCAATTTATAACTCGTTTTATTAGAAATACCTGATTTTGAATTATGCAATTTCATTTTTTTTTGTCATTCTCCCTTATTTCTTTTCTTTTATTTTTTTTAGCAATTTATTATTGGCATTAATTTGTGTCTATTGTTGACTACGAGGTGCAATGAAACAGAATTAATTTCTGTAATGTTTTATGACTTTATCTATTTGCCATTAATTAGTTTCAACTGAATGAGGAGAGTCTTAATGCAACCTCTATATTTATTCTTTTGAATATAGAATATCTGAATTGATTGGCTAATTATACATTTATGACTTTTATTCAAGTTCTTACATGAAAAAAAAAATTATTAATAAGAAATCTGCAATTATTATTTGTTTTATATATTCTATAAAAATCTCAAAATCCTGAAATTCATGAACCATCTCATTTTCATTCATGAATCATATTAATACACCCAACGAACTTATCAACAACATTAATATCTATAAAGAAAAAAAGAAAGTTTCACCATCTTTAATGATTAAACATTGAATCTCGTCATCGTCGTTCTCCTCATTGTTATTAAACTCACAAGTTGATTTTTCAATTCTATTGTTTTTACGTTTCTAGTTTGCAAAATTAAGTCAAGTCATTAGTAAATTCGTGAATACTGTAAACTTGGTTAAGCTCTTGAATTTATATGTCGAGGTTACCGTTTTAACGTTTATAGCTTATAAAAACTATGTTAATTCCCCTTTAAACTCGTATTAATTTTTTCGATTTGATAATGCTTAATGGCTTTATATATAAATTTATTTATTATATATGATAAATTATGAATGTTGAGGGATTTAATATCAATTATTTGGATTTAAATATATTTAAATCAAATTGTGATATTTTTATATTTTAATTATTTAATTACATACTATTAATACTAATTTAGTGATGAAAGTAAACTCTTACGAGTTTACGATTCAAGTTCACGATACGAGTTTATTCAAATTCACGATACGAATTTATATCACTATCATAAGTTTACTTCTTAATTACGCAAGTTTGACTTGATTGAGAGAATAACACACACACACAAAAAACATAATAAATGAATGTATCTATGATACTATGACACATAATGAACCCTTATGGCTTTGGTACTTAGAGGCCGCCCAACAACTAAAGCTAAGGATCATATATATGATACAATATCAAGGCTGTTAAACATACGAATTACAAATTTAAGTAAATTTGTGCTAGTAATGAAAAATTATGTTGTAAACTCGTAAATTTATAAGAGCTTACTTTTATTAATAAATAGGTACTAATAATGTAGAGTTAAATAATTAAATATAAAAAATAACAAAAATTTGATTTAAATATATTTTAAATCCATATAATTAAAACTAAATCCATAACATTCATAATTTATCATATTCAATAAAGAATTTTTTATAAAATTTATATATAAAGCCATTGAACATGAATAAACTGGAAAAGTTAACATGAGTTTAAAAGTGAGTTAATATGATTTTGTAAACTAGAAACATACAAATGGTAAAGTTGGTGAATGAACTATGGCATTGACAAAGTTTACAACTATTATGACTTAAAAAGTGACTCAGCATGATTTTGTAAGGTATAAACGTAAAAATAGTAAATTCGGAGAGTCAACTCGTGACTTTAATAATAATGTATGACATGATATATATCAAATATAAAAATTTTTAACCCTGAACAAACTTCCTACATTTTCTCAACTAAAATTTTAGATACACAAGTGCGAGAATTTATATCTTACTCCTCTTGTCCTATTTATAAGACGCTTATGATATTTTCATATGGACTAAGAGTAACCTTAGGTACGAGCATCCTGAATTTAAACAAGTAATATAAAGCTATTTATATTTTTTTGCCCTGATATTTATAATGATCAAAATATAAATCTTTTTTTTAAAATTTTTTTGATAACTTTTTCTAAAATGTTTTAAAGTCATGCATGTATATATAGAAATATTTTAACAAAAAAAATATTCGTACAAATGGTAGAATATGTAATACTACCTCCGGTTATAAATGTAAGATAAAATTTATAGTACAATTTGTGATTTTATCCTATATTTAGGATTAGAAGAGTAGTCTAAAGAGCATCGATGCTTCCCAGATGATAGAACTATGCCTTTTGCAAAGCAAAATCTAGAAACATTTTATGTTCCCCCCTTCCTTTATTTATCTTCTTCGTGGCGTCCGGAAGCATTAAAATAGCCATCTTTTTAAATTCTGTGTCAATTTTTAACCTATAGTGCTATTTAGCCATGATTTTTTCACTTAATAAATTTAAGGGTAATAATATAAAACTACTTATAAACTTTTACCAATATACAACAAACACAATAAACTTTTATTGGGTTCTATGAAGTTTTTAAAACGGTACAAAAATGTCATAGCTATTAAATCAACTAACATTTGTTGTTTAAAAAAAATATGTCAGTCAAGATAATAATGGAGCAAAACTACCCATCAAATTTCAAAAATTGTACAAAAATGTCCTGGCCGTTATTTCAAAGCTAACACTTATCGCTTTAAAAAAAAAAAAAAACCCCCTCAAATTAGTGACAAAATTTCAATTCCATTGGAATTATGGACATACTTTTAGCCAGCGCCTTAGTAGCACAATGGCATACTGACATGAGAGCTTGGCTCCTTTCCCCCATGCCTAGGGTTCGAACCCTGCTTCCCTCCCCTACTATGTGTATAAAAAAAAAAGGGCATACTTTTACGAATGAAAGGTAATCGAACTCTAGACCTCGCATGCGATAGATATATACTCTCTTTGGTATTTATTATAAGGTACCAACTAGTAAGTTTATTTGGTCCTTTTTATAAGGTACTTGCTTGTTTCTAATGAGCATTAATTATATGTTTCCATATTTGCCCATAATTAATGAGGGTAGTGTATGAAAGTAATAATTAATATAATATTAGAGTTTAGTTTAATTAGTAAAGGTAATATTAGAAGTTATTTAAATTGTAAGGCAATTTTATTGCCTTTATATGTTTTTATTGGTTTGTGAGAAAAGTTAGTTGGTGTCTTATAATAAGGACCGGATGAAATATATATATACATATAGATACATACAATATTAAGATAAAAATTAAAAATAATTTATAATATATTTTTACTTTCTTAACTCATTAAATATTTATTACGAATATAAAATATTTTAAATATATTATATTAAATATTATTTTTCTGATATTTAATTTTTATAATTATATTTATTATTATTTTATTATAATATAAATATCAAAATATAATAAAAAATTATAAATTTTACTGAAGATATTTTTCCCTCAAAAAATTCCATTCAATAATTACCGACATTATTTTTCCGTCAATAATTATCAACATTATTTTTTTCATCGGTAAATTTACTGACGGAATTTCTGCGGTAATTATCCACACAAAAAAATTCGGTCGATAATTCAATGTTTTATTATAGTGTATGAATCAAGGGTATACCTCAGAGCCCCAAAAAAAAAAAAAATCAAGGGTATTGCCATTATAAATTAGCCATAAGCTAAAAGGATATACATGAAGAGGAGGGAGACAAAGAGGATGTTGATGATGACTCATCAGCCATTGCATCTTGCCTAAAACCCCACAATGACACCCTGGTGAATAAAGCCATTAATTAGAAGCCAAAATGCTTTGTAACGTGTGAGAATTGGTTGTTAAACAGTCAATTTTGGTTAACTTTAAGGCAATTACATTTTTATGCCATTTTAAAAAATTCATGTACATATATTTGCACCATTTTCTTATCTTAGATGTTTTCTAAAAAGTCAATGTTATTAGTTGACTTAATAGCTGTGATATTTTTACACTATTTAAAAACTTGATAGGTAATTTTGCAACAAAGAAAAATTTATGGTGTTCGACGCACATTATTGGGTAAAAGTTTATGGATAGATTTACACATTTACCCTAAACTTAAGATATAATTTAGATTTAAAATTAAAACATTGATAAATTGATATATTCTTTTTTTTTTTGGTACAAAAAAATTTAGGTGAGTTGGGTCAAGGGGACTCACCAAGGTTAGCATATATCTCCATATTCAAAAAGCACTTATAGAAGTGTTTACATATGCCTAGAAATTGGTGGGATTTTAACCCGCAAACTTATGGATAGGAGTCAAGCACTTTACCAAATCGGGCAACATTTATAAGCTATAAATTGATATATTCTTTTTTGATACACATAGTAGGAGGAGGGGTAGGATTCGAACCCTGAACATGGGGGAGGGGAGCCAAGCTCTCATGCCACTGCACTACTAAGACGCTGGCATAAATTGATATATTCTATTGATGTTATAACAATCCCAAAACAAAAAGGGAAATGTTCTCTAATTATATGCTTTTATATATATATATGGTAATAAGAGGGTGATAGTTTGACCATATGAATCTTGTTCCTGTGTGCATGTTACTCTCTCCAAATACATGAATATGTTTTTTTTTTTGATACAGCCAGTGGGGGGAGGGAGAGGCAGGGCTCGAACCCTGGACAAGAAAAAAGATCAACTCCTAAGGCTGGTCCTAGTACCATCATACTACGAGGCGCTTGGCAATACATGAATATGAATATGTATAAGTAGTGAGGATTCAATTTAATTAATAGCTCTCTCTTCTACAAATCATCAAATCATTAATGTACCTATCTGAATGCTGGTAGTGCCTATATGTTTGTATATAAATCACACCATCCATTAAAAATATTAAATAATTTTAGTGTTTCTAGTTTCATCGAATTTTGATTTTGGTCTATACATTTTTAAATTGTTAGTTTCTAATTATGGAAGCAAGATTCTGAGAAAAAAACATGATAAAAAGAACCCTGAGAGGATCAATCTGCTTCCATAATTTTAATTTAGGTAACTTTTAAACATATTTCGATGTGCATGAGAGAGAATATCATAAAAATGTTGAGGTGCATACATGTTTTTTTTTATAATCGGTACATGGAGATATCATTACATTTGATAACTAATGGTTAAATAGTTGAGATGGGGTTAGAGAAAATGTAGGAAGTTTGTTCAAGGTTAATTTCGTAATCAAAACTTTATATTTTAATTTTGGGTCTTTGAAAATAATTATAATTCTTAACATCCTTATTAATAAATACTTCTTTTCCTTTATCACCATCCTTAATTCTCCAAAAACAGAAAAATGGATTAAAGCGCCTAAATCAATTTTAAATTGTTTTACAAGGGAGGAAAAAAAAACCTCCAATAATTGATATAAACTAGATCTTACAATTAAGCATTTGAGTTAATATTTCGTCCAAAAGCCATTGAACTATTGGGGGTTGGGGTAGCAAAGATCCCCCCAACGAATTATAATTGACTTTTAAAATTAATAATCTTTTTTTTTTTGCCCGCAAAATTAATAATCTATTGTTAGACGACATTAATTACATATACATATTACAAACTACAATTAGATCCCACGTGATGTTAATAATATATTCATTTTCGATGCTACTGAAAATATATCGTTCATTCTAATTGTGCAGCGTATTATTCACGATATTCATAGTTTAAGAAAATATGAGGATTGTACTTCTCTTTTCTAGTCTCAGAGGCCTCCAAAAATGAAACAAACTCTTGCTATCGTATTGAATTCTTTTAGTTATTTAAGTATTTGTTGGCTTATCTTTCTTATAAATCGACACATCAATTTGATAGGACTTACCTCAACTTTATATATATACCTTAATATGTTCTAATTTATTCATCATATAATATATTCTTGGCCCGCAAGCACGCGGACACACAAGAGATAGATAAATATATTCTCACACAATATAATAGAAAATAAAACTTTATTCATCATAACTACCCTTACATCATCCATGAGTAGCAAGACAGTCAAGTAAGAAACACATAGGAGGAAGAAGATTATTCATACCAGATAACAAACAGTACGCGATTACTTGTTTTATTATATAAGTTTGGCAATTGGGAACAGAATTGCCATGGATATATAGAGACATATAATAAGAAGGGAAACTAATAATTAAGCATTATTATTAGAAGATGGAAGGGACTGGTCATTGTTGGATTTGGAAGAGAGAAACCACTGAACGAAGCTGGTAAGAGTATGAGTATCAGGACGATGATGGAGTTGGGAAAAGGTGAATAAATCAGACCACTTGAAATCAGGGTACTTCCTCTCCTCTTTTTCTCCCAATAGGAGCTCCTCAGGTGGTTTTACAGTTTTGTCCTTGTTTGGAACAATAAAGTACACCAATGATCTCCTTTCTTTCTCCCTGTTCACCAATGCCCTATGCACGCAACTCTTGAATTTCCCATTTGTCAACGCCTAATAACAAGTATCAAAACATATGATCATTCATTCATATATATATATATATATACACACACACACACATCATTAGCTTCTTAACCTGGTTATACATCGGAATTAAGAAAGGGTGGTTAAGTCATTAACTTTATCTAAAAATAAAATTAATTTTTAATTTTATCAATATTTAAATAGAAAATTTTTACATTTGTATTTCATTCTCTTGTAGTTCATGACTTTAAATAAGAGTGATATCAGAAAAGCTTAATCAATATCCAATTAAGTGACTTATAATAAAGGCCATCTATTTTTTCTTAGATGGTGCCTTGTAATAAGGGAAAGCTCATCATCTTTGGACCGTCTAAAATTTATTTAGATGTTTCAAATTTATTGTTTTAACTTCTTACATTTTTTTCTGAAAAAAATATTTTAATTCGTACAAAACCTATATAAAGATAGTATTTTCATTGTCATTAAAATTTTATTCCATTTAAAAATAATTTGTTGAAAATTTTAAATATTAAATATTGAAACTACATTTGGACGTGCAGATCTCACCACAACGATAATAATTAAGTATTATGGTGTTCATCACTGCTATGATTACCGAAGCTGGTTCTTGTGACAATGACCAGAGAAAGTATAATAGGTACGTACCTGGAAAGTGTCGCCGATGTTAATGACAAAGGCCTCAGAGCGGGGCTGAACGGCGAGCCACTTGTTGTCGATGTAGACTTGGAGGCCACCGACCTGATCTTGATGAAGAATGGTGACACTGGCAGGGTCACTGTGAGGACCAGTGCCCAATGTGAGGTTAGAGAGGGGGCATGGAGGGTAGAAGTTGCATCTCATAATGCCTCCTCCGTCTTTGAAATATTCCTTAAAGTATGATCTTTCCACTCCCAAACTCATAGCCAATACCTCCATTATCACTTCAGACAGTCCCTTCATCGCATCACCGTACCTCTGACACACTTCCCTGTCAACAATAATAATTGATAATAAGGTTTATTTAGATTATGTTTGCAAAAGTAGCGGCTTTTCTTTTATTCTAACTGTTAAAAGTTAACTAGTTTAATACAATTTAGTTTATGTTTGAATATAATTTTGTAAAAACGTTCAAAGTATTGAAAATCGGATTGGTTAATGAACTAGTCAAATCAATGACTCAAATAAAGGTTAGTTTGGTCAATTATAAATAAAATAATTAATATTTAAATAAAGAATTATTAATCAACAAGTAAATAGACCGTTTATAATAAAAACATAGAATTACGAAATTACAATATGATGGATTGCTAACTCAAAATAATGTTGATTCAGGTTTCAAAAGGGGAGAGGATTTTCTCATAGTCTTATTTCTCTTTTTTTCTCATTGGCCCCATTTGAGCTATTGATTGGGAAGAGGAGAGAGAGGTTAAAATAGTATTATGATTGATTGGATGAATATGATTTAAAGATGATGAGGGATAATGAGAAAAAGATGGGGAGAGAAACCCAACCCGACTAGGTGACTGGTTCACTGAGTTGCTTTTTAATACGTGAAAATGTTATTTTGATATATACTTATTTAGATAATATGTTAAAAGGTCAATTTTAGAAATTTTAAATCTGAAGAAGATAGAAAAGCCAAAAGCAAGAAGCTCTAAAAACCAACTTTACCTTTAAAATGACTTTTGGTAAAAAAAAAAAAAAAAAAAAAAAAATATATATATATATATATATATATATATATATATATATATATATTTGCTTCCAAAGCTACGACAAACATCATTTTATGCCTAATTAACTTTTTGAGTTCAAAAGTCAGTTTTAATGACCTAAAAACCATATCAAACAAACAAATCAGTTCTTAAAACACTTTTAAAATTACAAAATCAAAAGTTCATTACGTACGTACCCAGTATGTTTATCAATTTTGTCTCCGAAGGCAGACTTGAAATGCTCAATAATGTGAGAATCAGAACCCTGGTTGCTGTACTCACAAGAGTAAGCCTCCTTCCATGGCAAGTTGGTTGATGAAAACCTATCAGCATGATGCTGAACACCAGCATAGCCCTGAACACGACCACGTGGCCTTTCTGCCTTGAGCTTCACATCAAGAGGCAGACTAAAGATGGCACTCATCACATCGTAAGCCGCCTGAATCAGAAGAGGGTCGACGCCATGGTTGGTCACTTGGAAGAATCCGTGCTTCACGCAGGCCTCTCTCACGAGCTGGCAAGCCCTAGCCATGGCTTCCTCGTCGCCTTTTGTAAAGTCGTTCAGGTCTATCAGTGGCTCATTTAGGTTCTCCTTCGCCGTCTCCGTCAAGTCCTCCGATGACCACACGAACTCGCTCGGCATCTCTTTCTGTTTCAGAAAGCTTGTCTCGAAGACCCTCATTCCATTCTCGTATTTTTTTGTCTCCATTGCCATTTTTTCTCACCCTAAGCGTTTTGTTTATAATGTTTGGTTGTGTGGGATTGTGATGAGTTTGGGAGGCTCCTTTATATACACCAAACCTCCTCCTTCTATGGAAAAATATATAATGGGGATTGTTTCTTGGACAGAAAAAGAATTTGCAAATTACAAAATGAGGTTTGTTATTAAGAATTGATATAAGCAATTTACAACTCATTTTGTGAGAAATGCCTGATTTTGAGATTTTTATAATTTCAAAATTCTTTTTATGGTACTCTCCCTTATTTCTTCTCTTTTAACTTTTTAGCAATTTATTATTGGCATTAATTTGTGTCTATTGTTGACTACTAGGTGCAATGAAACAGAATTAATTTCTGTAATGTTTTATGTATTTGCCATTAATTAGTTTCAACTGAATGAGGAGAACGATGACCAGATTCAATGTTTAATTCATTAAAGAGGGTGAAACTTTTTTTTATATATAAAGAAAATATATGTTTTTTTTTTAGATTTTAGACAGTGAAATATTTTTTTTTCAAATTTTTTTCTTTATAGATATTAATGTTGTTGATCAGTTAGTTGGGTGTATTAATATGATTAATGAATGAAAATGAGATGGTTCATGAATTTCAGGATTTTGAGATTTTTTAGAATATATAAAATAAATAATAATTGCAGATTTCTTATTAATAAAAAATTTTTCATGTAAGAGCTTGAATAAAAGTCATAAATGCATCAGCCAATCAATTCAGATATTCTATATTCAAAAGAATCAATATAGAGGTTTCATTAAGAGAATAACCAAAAAAAAAAACATAATAAATGAATGTATCTATGATACTATGACACTTGATGAACCCTAATAAGGCTTTGGTAATTAGAGGCCGCCCAACAACAAAAGCTAAGGATCATATATATTATACGATATTAAGGTTGTTAAACTCACGATCATATGTTTGATATGATATTATAGTTGTTAAACTCACGAGTTTAAGTAAATTCATGCCAATGATAAAAAATCATATTGTAAACTCGAATTATAAACTTATAAGAGTTTACTTTTATCAATAAATAGGTATTAGTAATGTATAGTTAAATAATTAAATATAAAAATGATAACAATTTGATTTAAATATATTTTAAATCTAAATAATTAAAATTAAATCTATTGACATTCAAAATTTATCATATTCAACAAATAATTTTTTATAAAATTTATATAACCACTGAGTATTGATAAATCGAAAAAGTTAGCACGAGTTCAAAAGTGAGTTAATGTGAGTTTGTAAGTTAGAAATATACAAATGGTAAACTCGTTGTGTGAACTATGAATTTGACAAATTTTATAACTATTACCGGTTTAAAACTAACTCAACATGATTTTATAAAATAGAAACATAAAAATAGTAAACTTGAAGATCCGATTCATTAGTTTAATAATGTACAACATGATATATATAAAATATGATATTTTTAAAAATTTTTAGATACACATGTGTGAAATTTATATCTTACTCTTCTCTTCATGTATATAAATGCACATTCATAAATTAATGTACATTTATATACATGAATGTTGCGAAGGATCACACAGTGTACATTCATCTGTATTAATTGTACTATTCATTGTATACATTATTGTCAAACTCACAAGTTGACTCTCCAAATTTACCGTTTTTACATTTTTAGCTTACAAAAATAAGTCGAGTCAATAGTAAACTTGTGCTAGTCGTAAACTTAGATAAACTCACGAGTTTATACACCGAATTTACTGTTTTTACGTTTTTAACTTACAAAACCATGTTAACTTACTCCTAAACTTGTGTTAACTTTTTTGATTTGATCATGCTCAGCGGCTTTATATAGAATTTTTTTAATTAAATATAATAAATAATGAATGTTGATGGATTTAATTTCAATTATTTGGATTTAAAATATATTTAAATTAAATTGTTGTCATTTTATATTCTGATTATTTAATTATACACTAGTAATATTTATTTTACAATAAAAATAAACTCTTACGAGTTTATTATTCAAGTTCATGATACAAGTTTATATCACTGTCATGAGTTTGTTTAAACTCACGAGTTTGACAACCTTCATTGTATACAAGATTGTCAAACTCATGAATTTAAGTAAACTTGTGAAGGTGAGGTAAACTCGTAAGTGTTTACTTTTAACATTAAATAGATATTAATATTGCATAATTCAATAATTAAAGTATAACAATAATAACAATTTGATTTACATATTTTTTAAATACAAATAATTGAAATTAAATCCATCAACATTCATAATTTATCAGTTTTAACAAAGAAATTTCTATAAAATTTTATATTTAAAGCTGTTGAACATGATCAAACGAAGAAGTTAACACGAGTTTAAGGATGAATTAACATGATTTTGTAAGCTGGAAACTTAAAAACGATAACCTCGGTATATAAACTTGTGAGTTTAACCAAATTTAAAACGATCACGAGTTTACTAGTGACTCGACTCGATTTTGTAACTTAAAGTTATAAAAATGTTATATTCGGAGAGTCAATTTATTAGTTTAATTAACAACAATAATAAAAAAGAAAGCGTTGATAAATCAGAATAAAATATCTTCACAAACACGCACACACCCATTATTACATGAAGCCTTGCGTAGATATATGACTATACACAAATATTTAGGCCAGTGTTTCTCCTTAATTACGTCTAACGAAATGAGCTTGAGCTAGGTCAACCAAAAAAAGAACAGAAATTAAATGAAATTTGTTATAAATATTAATTATATGAATGTTTATTGAATCTTGACCTCTTATATCCTAGCCATCAATAGTAGTTAGAAAATCAAAAGACTAATAAATGCACATTAACAAATTAATGTACATTTATATACATGAATGTTGTGAAGGATCACACAGTGTACATTCATCTGTATTAATTGCACTATTCATTGTATATAAGATTGTTAAATTCGCGAGTTTAAGCAAACTCGTGAAAGTGAGGTAAACTCGTATTATAAACTCAAATCATAAACTCGTAAGTGTTTACTTTTACCATTAAATAGATATTAATAGTATATAATTGAATAATTAAAATGTAAAAAATAATAACAATTTGATTTAAATATTTTTTGGATTCAAATAATTGAAAGTAAATCCATCAATATTTATAATTTATCATTTTTAATAAAGAAATTTCTATAAAATTTTTATATAAATTTCCTAACACTCTCCTCCAAATTGGAACATATATATTGATCATGTCCAACTTGTTACAAAGATAATCAACTCGTGTCTCATTTAAGGCTTTCGTCAAAAGATCTATCAGCTAATCATTTGATCGCACGTGCCTTATAGATTCAAAATTCTCTTTGATCGTGTCATGAATACAGTTTACAGTCAATTTCAATACGCTTCGTGCGCTCATGGAACACTGAGTTTGACGCTATATGAAGTGCTGCTTTATTGTCACATCATAGCTTTGCAGGCAATGTCATGGCGATGTCGATTTCCTTCATGAGTTGAAATATTCACACAATTTCTTGTATTGATTGTGGCCTTCAATCCTACATGATCCACATCATAGAAGCACTCAAATTTAGTGTGCCCATAATTTGTATAAAGAATTTCACAACCTGGGGAACTTTTCAAATAATTCAAGATATGCTCTAAGGCTTCTCACTGTGCCACTACTAGAAATGCCATTAATTGGCTAAGTACATTGACCAATAAGGTTATATTAAGACGAGTTATTGTCAGATAATTTAGCTTCCCAATAAGTCTTCTATATCTCTCAAGAGATGCAAATGGCTTCAATTTCTTTGGATCAATCTTTTTCTTCAAGTCATCACGAAGTTTATGAAACATGCTATCACTAAGATCCAAGAATGGATTTGGAATCATGGGAATACTGCTTGGTGTAACTTCAAGCTTTCTAGTCTCCTTTAAGAGATTGAGAACATATTTCCTCTAAGTTAAAAAGATGCCCTTCTTGCTTCTCAAAACCTCAATACCAAAAAAGTATTTTAATGGTCCCAAGTCTTTTGCCTAGAAGTGGGAGTTAAGAAAGACTTTAGGTTCTAAGATTTCAAAGATGTTATACTCCTAGTAATCACAATATCATCAACACACTACTACAAAATACCTCTTTAATATACTTTTTTTTATTAAAATATATGTACTTGAACTTATTAAGTACCCACCCTTCATTGTAATCTATGTAGCTACATTTCTAGCAGCACTTAGCATTACTTTTCTAAATGACATGTTTATAAAATAATTGCCTCTCTTATTATATCATCAGTATTCACTTGATTTCATGACTTTTTTTTTATATTCTTTTTTTCTTGTTTATATTCTTTTGTTTTTTTTAATGCATTTAAAACTTTCTTTATTATTATTATTTTTTAAAAGCCCCAAATCCCCCAGCCAATAGTGTCCCTTCAATAATTTCTAGATCCGCCTCTGATGGTGTATCCTGTTTTGCATAGGCTAATGAGTTCTTTATACAAACCCCATCGTCCTCCTTCTATGGAAAAAATATTTATTGGCATTAATTAAATTGCTTTATCCGGCCAAACTATTTGTGTACAGTTACTAACTAGTACTAGTAATCACAGTGGTTAAAATCGTGACTTAAGGCGTTAAACTCGGCGCTTCTACGATTCTAGATTATGATATCTTGTCACCCTTGGACTCGTCATTGACTCGTTCAAATCGTACTTTCTAAGCGCTTCAATTCGTGTTAGCAAGAAATGGTAAAGGGTGGATGTGCAAGTAATTAACCATCTCGATGTGCACCCAATTCAATTTTTTATTTAGGTTAAAAGTAGACATTATCAATTTTTTGAGACTGCAAATATAATAAGCCTGTTAACCCTAATTAACTTCCCTTATATTTTGCTCTGTGTCTTAACATTCTTCTCGCTCTATACTAATTTAATATAACTTAGTTGATAAAAAGTAGAAAAATTAATAAAAATGTTAGGTATAACTATATTTAATAATATATCTATATACTTACTTTTAGGCAAAAAAAAAATTATTATTATCTGTTATAGAAAAGAAGCTATTACAATTAGTTATAATCTATGAAGCACCGACACTCCTATTGTTTAAAAAAATGCGTGTCGGACACTTCGACACAGTTCGACACTCCGACACTCCTTGACATTCCTATTTTTTAAAAATACGTGTGGCTTTGAACATTACTAAATTGATGATGAATTTTTCTTTTATATTTTTTTAAAGAAAGGAGGCACAGCTTTTATGATGAGACCAAATCTATGATGAGCCAAAGTTAGAGGCAAGGATTTTACGGAATATTGAACTTAAATGTAAATTATAATATATAATATTTAAATCAAAACGTGTCCTAACATATAGAAATTTAGGTTGTTTTAGGATTAACGTGTCGGAGTGTCAAATCGTATCGTATTTCGTGTCTCGTGTCAGTGTCGATACAACATAGGTTATAATTATTTCAAACAGTGTCTTCTAGGGGAAATAATCAACTGGAAACAGTTCAAGACAGTGTAGGTGGGTTAAAAATCAATCGGCTTTGGTTCCCTAGTAGAACTTGCAAAAGAGTCAACTGTGAAATCAAAATTCATATACTTATGGCCCGACCTATTTGGATGGACTTTTTTTATTTTAAAAAAAACTTTTTAATATCAAAAAAAGGCTTTTTTTAATTAATTTATATGTTTAGATGATATTTTTTTAAAAAAACAAAAGTCACAAAAAAAAAACCAAAATACTACTTTTTTAAAAAAGCTCCAATTTAGAGCTTAAGAAAAAACACTTTTTTCAAAAGTTCATCCAAACGGGCTCTTAGTATCCTTTAAAAGTAGGAACCCTTTATAATGCTGACCACATCATTCAACGATAGCTTAAAAGTTTTTTTTTTTTTGAATGAATGAGAATTCCATTAAAAAATGGCCAGGATAACAACGACCATATGCCGGATGGTTACAGCGAGAGAGAAATCAAAAGAAAATTACAGAATCAGCTTAAACTTAGAGTAACTAGACTCAGAATGAACGACAGTAGATTTAACAGATGCTAAGATCCCATCCATTGTAAAATTTGCAACAGTGAAGATTCTTTTGTTACAAACATCCCAAAGCTTCCAACAGGTGATACATACCCCAATCTTCCATGAGCTATCAAAGGCGGAAGATTGAATAATTAAGCTTAACCAGCTTCTGATGTCCAGTCTGAAAAAATCTGTGCACATATCAGCGGGCAGTATCTTCCTCCAAACCTTAGAGGCCACGACAGCTTAAAAGTTAAAACAGGGAGACAACACATCAGGGTGATGTGAAGAGCTTGTAGATTAAATCACCGATATTGCACACAATAAATATTTTCCTACTTCAATCTTCTTCTTCTTCTTTTTTTTTTTTTTGGAGACTAACACACATAAACATGTTCAAATACAATTTTAGTTAAATTCACTTTATATTAATTCTTTAACCCAAAAAAAATGGGGCGCCATCGCCCATTACATCACTATCATAAACCAGAATCTACTTTTTGGTAAACAACTCCCACGATATCTTTAAACACAAAATCTATCACTACTCCTACTGGAGAAGAATCAAAAACAATAAAATCTTCATTACAACTAAACCTATAATTGGCTAACCAATCCACAATAAAATCACTTTCTCTCAAGGTATGAGAAAATTGAATCTGCCTCTTCTTATTGCTATGCCTCAGTCATATGTTCAGTGGTCTGTCTCTAACCCTTCCCTATATTGTTTTTTTATATTTGGTAGGTTTAGACTTGTTAAAATATCTTAGAAACTCAGAAGACACAACTCAATCTATACATTAAGTTGAAGGATATAATTAACTACATTTACAGCAAGATCTATTTCAAATTATGATCATTGATCATTTCCCCATAGATCCTGCAAAGTTCAACCTTTAACCAAAAAAAACACACACACATACACACATTTCCGATGCTTACATGTCAAGAAAACATGAGAAAACAAATTTGGTATATCACCAAGAAGCATTAACCAGATATTGAAACTCGGCCACCAACAACTCAAGGTTCAAATTCTGGGAATCAAGCTCAGCATCAAGTCTGCTTAAGGTCTTCTTCACTTCCTCAAGTTTTCGTTCAAGAATTTTCTTCTCCTCTTGTGTTTGGTCTTGTTTAATTTTCACCTCTGCGTACCTCGTGGAATTACTTGAGGCTTTTGTTGCTAAACTAATGAGATTTTCCAGTCTAGTAAGCAAGAAAGTAACTTTCATGCCCAATACTTTAAGGCCTTTTAAATTTGTATACCACTTTGCAAAAGAATCCAAAGGGGTTGTGATACTGCTAGCTCTAATGGCATCAGCAATATTAACCATCTCAGATATCATTCCTACAACAAGCTTGTAGTTCTGACCTTCAGGAAGATGCTCATGAATTAATGTTCCCTGGCTACAACATAGTTCATAGTACTTGGTCTTGACTTGTGTTGATAGTTGAGAGTCAAGTACCACACCATTAACCACAATATGGAACTCTTCAACACTACTTGCGATTGCGACTCGTTCAAATGTGTCTGTAGATTCTGAAAAATTTATAAATTCTAATTTACATTATAAAAGTTAAATTTATAGGTGCACATATGCATTTCAATAACTTGCAATACTAAAATAATAAACGTGAGGGGGGGATAAAAAACTTGATTAAAACATAAGCAGCTTGAACAAAATTTTGTCCAAATCATAATAAATCACATTAACAACTCATGTTTGAAATTTTAAACAGTATATACCAAGGTTATTAAAAAAAAAAAAAAAAATTGAGACCAAGTACTCATGTTTCAAATTTTAAACAGTCAATATCCAGTAATCCCTCTAGATGTGAGATACTTGTGTTGTGAGGGGAAGCCACGAACCCTAGAGTGGATACCGGATGATAATATTAAAAAAAAAAAAAAAAAAAAGGAAGAGCGCAAGCCATTGGGTAAGGGTGTCTGCTATGCCTTTGTTGTTATGCCCCTTCTACAAAAAATTCAATCTTCTCAAATGCTTTTTTATTCATTTGATCATTAAATTTTATATAGAATGAGTGGCATTTTGTTATCTTACAGGAAAATCTATTTTTTATGATTTTTCAAATATTTAATACTTGAATATTAAAATGTCACTTATTTGATGTAAAATCAAATGGTTAAGAAAACATTAGGAAAAATGTTTGGGAAAGGAAGAGTTTTTGAGGCAGCACCAAAGACCCCTAGCCACAAACGATTCTGCAAATAATCACCTAAATACCTTCCTTATCTTCCTCATGTAAAGTTTCAACAACAGCAAATCGACTCATAGATAGATGTAAATCAACAAAAATCAGTTCAGACTAAAAAATATATACCTTTTTTTGCTTCCATTGTTGTCGATAACCAAGCCGTGGCCTTCTCAGGATCAGAAAAGCTTGTGATTTGTTGAATAGCTCTGGAAACCAACAAATATATAATTAACCACCATATATTCTAAAATCTCTAATTCCTCATCTGGTACGAATAAGTTTTTCTAGAATTGAAAGTGAAAATAGCAGTGAAGCTAGAAGTGGAAATGGGAGTACAGGTGGAGTTAAATGTAGGTGGAGTATTACTTTAATTTAATATTTGTATTTATAATACAAAAATACTTATATGCCCTTGAGGGAAGAAAACCTAGCCACCCAAAAGCACCATAGCCGGCAGCCACCAACTGGCCACCATAGGAACCTCAGCAATCGGAGAAGGCTATAAACAAAACAAAACAAAACAAAAAACAGTACACGATGGAGTTGCAGTTCGTAGAAGGAGGACTGTGTGCGAAGTGAGTGAATGAAGCGAAGGATGGGTGAGCTTCAAGGACTGCCGACGCAAAGAAGTCGGGAGCGGTCGCCGCCGTCAGGGAGAAAGCAACAAAAATCAGTTCATGAGTAGAGGGATTATCATATTCAAAATTAACTGTTTTCCATTGTTTAACCAAACCGTAACCTTCCTCTCAGGAATCAGAAAAGCTTGTGAGTTCTTGAGTAACTCTGGAAACCCACAGATCTATAATTAACCACCATATATTCTAAAATCCTAAAATTCTCTCTTGTGCACAAACATTTCTTGAAAAGCGAAGAAGAAGACGTAAAGAGAGAAAGAACAGAAAGGAAGGTACCTTGAACACCCACAAACACACAAGAGTTAGAAGACGCTGGTGAAATAGAAGCTAACCGGCTTCTTCTCTCCTTTCTCACTTTCAGTCTTTCAGTCCAGTGCCCCCTCTTCTGCCCAAAACAGCTGTGTTTTGTGCTAAAATAAGTCATGTCGATCCCTCTTTCCTTAAAAAAACAAAACTTCCCGTATACTTGAGTTTCACGCAACACCAGTGGCATTCTATTTTTGACCTTGGTCAGATAGGGTGCTAAGGCTTAGGCTTTTATTGTTTGGGCTTTCGCCTTGCGCATTTTCTGTGTCCTGCACAATTATTTTATGTTAAGAGTTAATATTTTTAAAGTTTGTTCTCATTTTGGTAGCCCCTTAATTTTTTTTTGACCTAGTAGTCCCTCAAATTTTAAACCAGAGGTTTTAGTTTTTCAAGTTTTATTTTATTTAAAGTATTGATCCCTCTTAATCAATAAATATATTATTTGGCCCTTAGAGATATCAAACTGATGATTTGAACTTGAATGATTAAAACTAAAATGAAGGAAAATTTTAGGGACTAAAGATAATATTAATCCTAACATATATTTCTTTTGACAAAAAAAGTGTAGGAAAGATTCTCTATTTTGGATTTAATCTCTCCCACATCAATCACATGTAGGATGATACTCTCAAAATCTTTTTTCTCATTTTCTTCTCAGTATCTCATCTCTATCCTCAGATCAAAATATAAATTATCTAGATTTAATATTTTTTAAAATTATTATTATAGTATTTTATAATTCTGTTTATGTTGTAGTTATGAATGGTATAGATCAGATTTTAACGGTGTAAATTTATTTATTTATATGTAAAATAATAGTTTTATAAAATCTGGACTATCCATTTTTTTACTTTAAAGTGGAAATGTGATGGTAAGAAACAAATAAGACACGAGATTTTTAGAGAATCTAAACCATAAAATATATACTCCTTCTGGTCCTTATTATAAGGCACTAACTAACTTTTCTTACAAATCAATAAAAGAAGTTAAAGTCAATAAAGTTGCCCTATAATTTAAGTAACTTCCAATATTACCCCTACTAATTGCACTAAATTCTAATATTATATTAATTATTACTCTCACCCACTACCCTCATTAATTAGGGGCAGACATGGAAACAAATAATTAATGCGCATTGGGATCAAGCAAGTGCCTTATAAAAAGGACCAAATAAACTTTCTAGTTGGTGCCTTATAATAAGGACCAGAGGGAGTGCATATATATATATATATATATATATATATATATGGGTTAAGGTGCAAAAATACATATGTACTTTTTTCCGAAGAGTGCCCAGTAGCAAATGCTTTTTTTGGGTGCAAAAGTGCACACGTGGTTACAAATTAGGTGCAAAAATACCGTTTGACCGTTAAGTTTGACTTTGACCGATGACGTGACATTTCAAAGGTGCAAAAATACACATGTGATTTGTCAAGAAAAGCGCCCAACAAATTTTTTTATAATTTAATAATTTTATTTCAAGATCCTAAAATAATTTTTCAAGATTATGAAGTATTTTTTTCAGTATCAATCAGTATCCTTTTAGTACCGATCAATACTTGAAATATTTTTTCAAGATCCTAAAATAATTTTTCAAGATTATGAAGTATTTTTTCTGTACCAGTCAGTATCCTAAAGGTACTTTTTAGTATCAGTCAGTACCCTGAAATATTTTTTTCAGTACCAGTCAGTATCTTTTTAGTACCGGTCAATACTTGAAATATTTTTTCAAGATCCTAAAATAAATTTTCAAGATTATGAAGTATTTTTTCTGTACCAGTTAGTATCCTGAAAGTACTTTTTTAGTACTAGTCAGTACCTTGAAATATTTTTTTAAGATCTAAAAATAATTTTTCAAGATTATGAAGTATTTTTTCAGTACAGGTCAGTATTCTAAATATCTTTTTAGCACCCGATAGTAATTAAAATAAAATTATAAAATTAAAAAAAATTGTTGTTGGACGCTCTTCTTGACAAATCACATGTGTATTTTTGCACTTTTGAAATGTCACGTCATCGGTCAAAGTCAAACTTAACGGTCAAAGTCAAATTTAACGGTCAAACGGTATTTTTGCACTTAATTT
The DNA here is from genome assembly GCA_034222035.1 of Acacia crassicarpa. Lineage (NCBI taxonomy): Eukaryota > Viridiplantae > Streptophyta > Magnoliopsida > Fabales > Fabaceae > Acacia > Acacia crassicarpa. The sequence goes on from JAWXYG010000008.1 coordinate 8,729,237, forward strand.
GTAACCACGTGTGTACTTTTGCACCCAAAAAAAATATTTGCTACTAGGTGCTCCTCGGAGAAAAACACATGTGTATTTTTGTACCTTAACCCTATATATATATATATATATATATATATATTCAGTTTTGAGCCAGAGAGAAAAGAAAGGAAGTGCGGCTTCGCTCCGCTACTCCCACAAATAGTTTGTAAATACATTTATGGCTAACGTTATCTTTTAGAGAGGGTTTTAATTAATTAATTATTAATGTGTGATTTCTTAAAAACCATTTATTAATATTTACTGTACATGTTAAAAGCAGTGGAGGCATTAAACGGAAACCATTGCCTCTGGCTCTGTCGCAGCACATGAGAGCCTAGACCAGGTCATTTATACCTCTTTAAATACAAAATAATTTATTTGAACATAATTCAAAGTTAAAATGACATCTTAAGATTTATATGAAATGTATGACTAAAATTTTTTTTGCATATTAATTTGACTAAAAGATTAAGTGAGGAACCCGATGCAATGCAAACAACATGCCACGAATCAAACAAAATATACTAATAAATCAGAAGAAAAGAAAAAATAGACAACAATCAAATGTCCATAATTTTGTGGCCTTACAACGCAACACAAAATAGGTCATAAATTCAATCTTAAAATATCAAACTGTTAATGTGATTCAGTTTAAATTTTTTTTTTTGGAAAAAAAATTATTTAAGTTATTAACGACATTTTAGTATTTACATGAAGAGAATAATTAATTAAATAAAAAAAATCCACTGATAATTAGAAACTCAACAACACACAACTTTATCTATCAAATTGAAGGATATAAAATTATAATTAATTAAATTTACAACAATATTTATAATTACATTTTATATCCCGCAGCACTTACTATTGGCCTAAAATAATATATACCATACTGTCTTAGTATTAGTGAGTAACCTAGGACCTTCACGTACATGAGATATATGAGAAATCAATTTTTGTTGTATCACCAAAGGCTCAAAGAGCATTATCCAGATCGTGAAACCGAGCCTGCAAATCCAAACTCCCAAGGTTCAGGGAATCAAGCTCAACATTAACTCTACTTATGGTTTCCTTCACTTCCACAAGCTTTAGTTCAAACATTTTCTTTTCCTCCTCAACTCCGTCTCGTTTAATCCTTGTCTCTGTGTACCTCTTAAACCTTGAAGCTAGGCTCTTGAGCTTTTCTAGCCTAGCAAGTAAGAAACTGACATTCATACCCAAAATTTCAAGGCCTTTCAGAGATTTATACCACGAAGCAAAAATGTATGAAGAGGTTGTGATCTTGCTCCCTCTAATAGCGTCAGCAATATTTACCATCTCACAGATCATTCCAGTAAAAAGCTCACAGTTTTCACCTTCAAGTTGCTCATGAAGAAACATTTTTTGACTACAACAAAGTTCATAGTATTTGGTCTTGAGATATTTCGATAGTTGTGAGTCAAGCACCATCCCATTAATCACAATGCTAAAATTTTCAATACCCATCACTTGTTGGAAACTAACTGTAGGTTCTGATCTAATCCCATTCAAAACATCAGAGTCAAAATTTTGATCCAGATCCCTAGTATTTTCAGGTTGATCTGATGATGGTATGCTGGCATCACGTATCATTGTGCCATTGCTTGGGATGTTTTCTTGAGGAACAACTAGAAAGATGAGATCACTATAAGAGACTAGAAATATAGGAATGTCAAAGGAAACAAAGAAATGAGAATTATAGACAACTTACAAGAATCATGTTGCGTCGTGCAACCATCTAAATGTAGACGGTCATGTGCAAGATCCACACGAGATCTTATGATGTACACCTTTGGGCATGAAAGAAACGAAAAGATTACCAATTTAACTCAAACAATGAAGAATTATGACAAATGATCACTCATTAACTGTGAAACAATACATTACCTTGAACTTGCGAGGCTCGATTAAATGGAAAACTAAAACATCCCCCTCAATTAACTTGTGATCCACGGAAAAAAATCTCCATCCACCACTTAAGCTCACCTTCCTGGGAAGATATCTTACTTTGTATTCTCCTCCAATCTCATCTTCCAAAACCACCATCTATCGTCCATCGGCAAATGCATTTCACAGAAATGTTTAGGAAAAGGCTGCCATAACAAAATTTAGTGGTCAGAGCGTCATTATTCTACCTCATATGTCTGTTATCAATTTTGTCAATAAAAACATAACAAACACATTAAAAAAAACAATGCTTAGGTTTTATGTTACAGAAGTTTACCATCCAAAATCCACCAGAAACATGTGATCGGCGCATGCACATGATAAGGCTTGGAAATTCATTGGATAGATTTGCTTGAACCCCTCTCGCTCGCTCAAGAGAATGAGACTCAGAATCAATGGTGGATTGCTTTGGCCTACATAAATAAGTGGAGTAAAACTAACAAAGTGGACTCACTGTCTTCTACATTTTACAATATATCATGAGATTATGTAGCAATACAAGTAAATTAGTGAGTCATTACTTAACTGACCTCAAAGCTCCTTCTAGGTTGCTACCTGTAACCTGCTCAATTTCCTATCCGTTAAAACTTTACACCTCATTCATGGTATACATAAAATCCGGAAAAAAATAAATAAATAAATTGTAATTTACTACTTTATTCTCTCTACCAAGCTAACCTATGTATCTATTAATATGAATATATATGATGCAATAAGTAAAGTTTAGTTTGGCAGTTTGTTATAACTATCAATATTGTCCCCATAATCCCAAAAGTTTCATTTTATTATTTGATCAATGGTTTCGTCTTTTGAGGTTTGGAGTGTAAAAAGTTTTTGCTTCTCCCGAGAAGTATACTTCCCGGGATTCAAACTTGTGATCCCCTCCTAATGAGGGTGAGACCACATACCGCGTCAACTAATAACTTATTGGTATAAAAACAAAATTCATTATGTATAAATCCCATTTTCTTCTTCCATACAGCCAGCATACTTGAAAACATAAATTTCCTCATTCTAGATAAGTAATATCCTATCATTATAGAAGATCATTATATTGTTTGTGTCTTTACCTTCTTTTGTATTCTGCCTCTCTTTACCTGAAATGCAACAGAATGTATAATTATTGTCATTATTGCACTATTCAAAACAGAGCAAAAAATCTGAAAGTTAGAAAAGAAAACCAGAGAGACCTCTGGAGGAGTGGCTGAAAAGCTTGGCTCACTATTGAATTTCTTGAATAGCGGCCGTCGATTACAGGTTTCTCTGCGAAAAAAAGCCAAATAATGCTGTTTTACATTAAATACACACACATATATACATATTACTATATATATATTACCATAATTTTTGGGAACTTTTACACTATACATGACCGATCTAGCCATCTAATATATAGTTAATGTATATACACAACAAAATTTATAACAAAGAACATTATAGCCCCTTCAATTTGGTATGAAAGAGAAAACATCTCTACTTTCAGCCCGGTATAAACCAGCCAAATCGCTGGTTTCACCAGTTCCATCATACCGGTTTGGTAATTAACTGAGTATACATTTGTTGTCCCTGATAAACATAGAGAAGAAGGAAGATATGCCTGGTGAACATGAATAAGATGATAAGAGTTTATGACAAAGCTAGCTAGCTTGAGGAAGGAAAACAAAGACAGTGGAGGGGTATGATAGATGAAGAGGCGATCTGGGAAAAAAAAACACTAGACATAAAAATAAACGAACCCTGAGTTTTGAACTTTTGCATGCATAGCTTTGACTGTATCTGGTAATACTTCAAAGTATAAGGTACCAATTAAAAATATCAAATGAATGTCCATTTTTTTTGCTAAGCATAGGTATTCCCATCAGAGGCAATTTTGTTCGACTCACTGTCAGAACTAAATGTGTGGGCAGCTCTCCCAACCTGATTCGAACCTTGGTTCGTTACATTGTGAGGGTTTAGCCCCCTCTGCTAGACCAAAGCCCATTGATAATGAATTTCTATTTTTATCCCTATAATTTTGAACTAGAGGAGAAGGACCAATGGCATGAGGTTCCCAGTGATCGAACACACAACGTCCCAATTACAACATTTTAATCAAGATGAGCAAGCTGTTAGTGCCTGAGGGATCGAACACGCGAACTCTTACTTTCAAGAGAGCTTAACAGAAACGGCACCATATTATAAGGCCATTAGCATAACTTTAATAGCGTTTTTTTAAAAAACTGAAAAGACATTGCAAGGCCTCCCCTGGCTTTAATTAAATCAAGCTACTTCCCAAACACCCAAATCATTCATGAATCACCCGAAAACCAACAATAACAACAAAGCAAGTAATGGTTAGATGTAAAAGCAACAAAAATCAGTTCATGAGGGGAGGAATGATCATATTCAAAATTACCTGCTTTCCATTGTTGAGCCAAGCCGTGGCCTTCTTCTCAAGATCAGAAAAGCTTGTGATTTCTTGAGTAACTCTGGAAACCCACAAATATGTAATTAACCACCGTATATTCTAAAAACCCTAAAATTTTCACAACCAACATGTGCACAAACATTTGTTGGATGCGAAGAAGACAGAGAGAAAGAACAGAAAGAAAAAGAAGGTACCTTGAACACCCACAAACACACCAGAGTCGGAAGACGTTGGAGAAATGGAAGTTAACCAGCTTCTCTCCAGAGTCGGAAGACGTTGGTGAAATGGAAGTTAACCGGCTTCTCTCCTTTCTCACTTTCAGCCCACTGTCCTCTTCTGTCCAAAACAGCAAAGTTTTGTGCCTATAATGAATTATGTTGATCACTCTTTTCTTGAAAAAAACAAAACTTCCTTCTTTTTGACAAAGCTTCCTGTATACTTGAGTTTCACGCATCACAACTGGCGTTCTATCGGGTTAGATAAGTCGCTATTAGTAATAAAAAATAATAATTTTTTATTCAGCTTTTGAGCCAAAGAGGAAAGAAACGGGAAGAACCCGCAGGAGCGGCTATTTTTATCTTAAAATATACGGTTCCTTGTTATTTATCTAAAAATATTTACTGTGCATGTTAAAAGCAGTGGAGGCATTAAAAGGAAACCACTGCGCCTCAAGCTCTGTCGCAGCACATGGGGGCCTAGACTAGGTCATTAATTACCTCTTTAAATAAAAAATAATTCAAAGTTAAAATGACATCTTAACATTTACCTATATGAAATGAATGACTAAAAAAAAATTCGACCGAAAGAAAAATGACTAAAAACGCTGCTTAAAAATATATTAATTTGATTAAAAGATTAAGTGAGGATCTTAGTGAGGAACCCGATACAATGCAAACAACATTCCACCAATCAAACTACTTTAAACAGAAAGACAAAAGATACAAACAAATCAAAATGAAAGAAAGAGCTTGTTGTTATGCATATAATACTATACTCCATTCAGTCCTAATTACAGGAATTATTTATCAAAATTTAGAAAAATTAAGAAGAGAAATTAAATTAGTTAATTATAATTATTTTCTGAAAATACCCCAACTTAAAAGTGTTTACAAGAAATAAGGTAAGAAGAATACAAGAACAGAAGAGAGAGGAGTATTTCTTTATTTTTGAACTCTGATGTCCATGTTTTGTAAAACAGGGGTTTATTATGTTTGTGTCATTTTATTTTATTTTAATTAATTTTTTATATTAAAAAAAAAGTAACTTTGAATTGTTTTTATGGAAATGAATTTGCAAATGCACTTTTATGAAAAAGGACTTTGGATAACCAAAAATATCCCGGTTCTCATCAACCGAATCAGCCAGTACGAATTTCAATCTTAAATTTAACATTACAGAAATATTAATCTTTTAAATAAAAGAAAGCACCCATCTCATTGTGTATAAAATCAATAACAAATTAACTCAAACCAAAATAATAATTAAATACCCCTCCGATCCTAATAAGCATGTTGTTAAATTAATTATTATGAAAGAAGTATTAGTAGGGGTGATATGGGAAAAATATAATAAAAATTGCTTAAAATTATTTTATAAAAAAAAAAGTATAATTGAGGTATATATAACATTAATGAGTTGCAAACATTATTTACTTTATAAATATATAAGTATATTATTAAATTATTATTGAGAAAGTATAAATAGGGGTATTATAGGAAAAAATTGACAAAAGTTAAAATTTGCTCTTATAATTAGGACCAAAACTAATTTCAAAATATGCTCCTATAATTAGTACCCGAAGAAGAAGTATAATATTTGTGAATGTCTGGTGGGCCACATGTTAACAGTAGCAGAGACGAGTAATTAAGTGGGTATTTTCTTAAAAGAGTTTTAATTAATGTTTGATTTTATAGAAAGATTTACATGTTAGAAAATTTAAAGCATAGACAACAATCAAATGTCCATAATTTTGTGGCCTAACAACGCAACAAAAATTATTAGGTCAGAAATTCAATCTTGAATAATATCAAACTGTTCGCATAATTCTGTTTACTTTTTTTAAAAAAACAATTATTTAAAAATTATTTAAGTTTTTAACGATTTACATGAAGAGAATAAATAAAAAAATCCACTGATAATTAGAAACTCAACAACACACAACTTCATCTATCAAATTGAAGGATATAAAATTATAATCAATCACATTTACAAACAAAATTTATAATCACATTTTATATCCCGCAACACTTACTACTGCCCTAAAATAATATATACAGTACCATATTGTCTTACTGACTAACCTAAGAGCTTCACATGAGATGTATGAGAAATCAATTTTTGTTGTCTCACCAAAGGCTCAAAGAGCATTATACAGATCTTGAAACTGAACCTCCAAATCCAAACTCTCAAGGTTCAGGGAATCAAGCTCAACATTAAGTCTACTTATGGCCTCTCTCACTTCCACAAGCTTTAGTTCCAGCATTTTCTTTTCCACTTTAACTCCATCTCGTTTCATCCTTGTCTCTGTGTACCTCTTGAACCTTGAAGCTAGGCTCTTGAGCTTTTCTAGCCTAGCAAGCAAGAAACTGACATTCATACCCAAGATTTCAAGGCCTTTCAGAGATTTATACCATGAAGCAAAAATGTCTGAAGCGGTTGTGATCTTGCTCGCTCTAATGGCGTCAGCAATATTAACCACCTCACAGATCATTCCAGTAAAAAGTTCATAGTTTTCACCTTGAAGTTGCTCATGAAGATACATTTTTTGACTACAACAAAGTTCATAGTATTTGGTCTTGAGATGTTTGGATATTTGTGAGTCAAGCACCATCCCGTTAATCACAATGGTAAAATCCTCAATACCCATCACTTGTTGGAAACCAATTGTAGGTTCTGATCTAATCCCATTCAAAACATCAGAGCCAACATTTTGATCCAGATCCCTAGTATTTTCAGGTTGATCTGATGGTGATATGCTAGCATCATTTATCATTGTGCTATTGCTTGGAATGTTTTCTTGAGGAACAACTAGAAAGATGAGATCGCGATAAGAGACTAGAAATATAGGAATGTCAAAGGAAACAAAGAAATGAGAATTATAGAAAACTTACAAAAATCATGTTGCGTTATGCAACCATCTAAATGTAGACGGCCATGTGCAACATCCACTTCGTTTGACTCACGAGATCCTATGATGTACACCTTTGGGCATGAAAGAAACGAACAGATTACCAATTTAACTCAGACAATGAAGAATTATGACAAATTCTCACTTACTAACTGTGAAACAATATATTACCTTGAACTTGCAAGGCTCGATTAAATGGAAAACTAAAACATTGCCCTCAATTAACTTGTGATCCACAGAAAACAATCTCCATCCACCACTTAAGGCCACCTTCCTGGGAAGATATCTTGTTTTATATTCTCTTCCAATCTCATCTTCCAAAACCACCATCTTATCGACCATTGGCAAATGCATTTCACAGAAATGTTTAGGAAGATGCTGCCATAACAAAATTTAGTGCTAAGAGCATCATTATTGTACCTCACATATGTCTATTATCAATTTTGTCAATAAAAACATACAGACACATAAAAAAACAATGCTTAAATTTTATGTTATGGAAGTTTACCAGCCAAAATGGGCCAGAAACATGTGATCGGCACATGTACTTGATAAAGCTTGGAAATTCATTGGATAGATTTGCTTGAACCCCTCTCGCTCGCTCAAGAGAACGAAACTCAGAATCAATGGTTGATTGCTTTGGCCTACATAAATAAGTAGAGTACAGGTACAAAAGTGAACTCACTATCTTCTACATTTTACAATATATCATGAGATTTGTAGCAATACAAGTAAATTAGTGAGTCATTACTTAACTGACCTCAAAGCTCCTTCTAGGTTGCTACCTATAACCTGCTCAATTTCCTATCCGTTAAGACTTGACACCTCATGCATGGTATATATAAAATCCGGAAAAAAGAAAAAAAAAATTGTAATTGACTACTTTATTCTCTCTATCAAGCTAACCTGTGTATAGAGCTATTAATATGAATATATATGATGGAATAAATAAAGTTTAGCTTGGCAATTTGTTATAACTATCATTATTGTCCGCAAAATCACAAAAGTTTCATTTTTTTAATTTGATCAAAGGTTTCCTCTTTTGATGCTTAAGATACAAAGGGTTTTCGCCTTTCCCAAGAAGTATACTTCCTAGGATTTAAACTTGTAATCCCCTCCTTATGGGGTTGAGACCGCTTACCGCGTCAACCAACAAATTATTGGTATAAAAACAAAATTCATTATGGATAAATCCCATTTTCTTCTTCCATACAGCCAGCATACTTGAAAACATAAATTCCTCATTCCAGATAAGTAATATCCTATCATTATAGTGTTTGTGTCTTTACCTTCTTTTGTATTCTGCCTCTCTTTACCTGAAATGCAACAGAATGTATAATTATTGTTATTATTGCACTATTCAAAACAGAGCAAAAATCTGAAAATTAGAAAAGAAAACCAGAGAGACCTTTGGAGGAGTGGCTGAAAAGCTTGGCTCCCTATTGAATTTCTTAAATAGCAGCCGTGGATTACAGGTTTCTCTGTGGGGAAAAAAAATACTGCTGTTTTACATTAAGAAAAAAAAATTACTATAAATTCTGGGAACTTTTACACTATTCATGACCGATCTAGCCATCTAATTAATATAGAGTTAATGTATATACACAACAAAATTTATGACAAAGAACATTATAGCTCATTCAATTTGGTATACAAGAGAAAACATCTCTACTTTCAGCCCGGTCCAAACCGGCCAAATCGCTAGGTTCAGCAGTTCCCTCAGTTTGGTAATTAACTAAGTATATAGTTTTTGTCCCTGATAAACATAGAGTGGAAGGAAGATATGACTGGTGAACAAGAATAAGATTATAAGAGTTTATCAATATAAGCTAGCTAACTTGGGGAAGGAAAACAAAGACCATGGAGGGGTATGATAGATGACGAGGCGATCTGGAAAAAAAAAATAACACTAAACATAACAATAAACGAACCCCTGAGTTTTCAACTTTTGCACGCATAGCTTTGACTGTATCTGGTAATACTTCAAACTTCAAAGTATCAGGTGCCTATTAAAAATATCAGATGAATTTCCATTTTTTTTGCTTGGCATAGGTATTCTCCCATCGTTCAATTCACAGTCGGGTACTAGATGTGGGCTGCTCTCCCAACGTGATTGTGAGGGTTTAGCCCCTTCCCCTATCCCTATAATTTTGAACTAGAGGAGAAGGACCAATGGCATGAGGTTCCAAGGGGATCGAACACACGACGTCCCAATTACAACATTTTAACCTAGATGAGCAGGCTGTAGCCTGTTAGTGCCTGAGGTAGAAGCCTGAGAGATCGAACAAGAGAACTCTTACTTTCAAGAGAGCTTAACAGAAATGCCACCATATTATAAGGCCATTAGCATAAGTTTTTTTGCTCAGAACATTAGATGTCAAAGCAAAGGGATGATCATTACAAGGCCTTCCCTGGCTTTAATTAAATCAAGCTACTGCCCAAACACGCAAAGCATTCATGAATCACCCAAAAACCAACAATAACAACAAAGCAAGTAATGGTTAGATGTCAAAGCAACAAAAATCAGTTCATGAGCAGAGGGATGATCATATTTTAAAAATTACCTGCTTTCCATTGTTGAACCAAGCCGTGGCCTTCTTCTCAAGATCAGAAAAGCTTGTGATTTCTTGAGTAACTCTGGAAACCCACAAATATGTAATTAACCACCATATATTCTAAAATTCCTAAAATTTTCACAACCAACATGTGCACAAACATTTGTTGGATGCGAAGAAGAAGACGTAGAGGAAAGAACAGAAAGAAAAAGAAGGTACCTTGAAGACTCACAAACACACAAGAGTCAGAAGACGCTGGTGAAATGGGCCTCTCTCCTCTCGTTTCTCACTTTCAGTCCACTGCCCTCTTCTGCCCAAAACAGCAACGTTGGGAGAGCATTGGCAATGAAGGTAACTTGAAGACGGTACCTTGAAGACTCACAAGTCACAAACGCTGTTGATCACTCTTTTCTTTAAAAAACAAAACTTCCTCATTTTCACGCATCACAAGTGCCATTCTATCTTTGGCATTCTTTTTTTCTTATATATAATAAAAAGTTCACGTGGGCTAAATACCGTTAGGCTAGGGTCAGAATATATACCTCTAGGTTCAAAGAGCGCTTACAAAGATACTTACAGATTGTCCACCAATTAAGTCCTCACATCGACCAACAGGAATCGAACCTCCTCCCTTTTGGAGTGAAGGTTAACGCTTTAGCCAATTGTACTCATTGACTCTTTGGCATTCGTTCTTTGACCTGGGATTAAATAAATAGCTATTATGTTATTTGGGCTTTGGCCTTAGGCATTTTTAGTGTCCCTCAAATTTTAAACCAAAGGTTTTAGTATCTCAAGTCTCATTTTTTAAAAGCATTGGTCCCTCTCAATCAATAAGTATCTAGACCATTTTGCCTCTAAAGAGACCAAAACTAATGGTTTAAAATTTGGGGGACTAAAACCAAAATGAAATTAAACTTGAGGACTAAAAATAATAGTAACCCTAAAATATATTTTTTTTTGACAAAATAAATAAAAAAGTAAGAAATATTGTCTATTTGCGATTTAATCTCTCTCAAATGTAGCCTCAAAACTCAAGAAGATGATACTCTCATGATCTTTTTTTCTTATTTTTTTCTCAAAATCTTATCTCTACCCTCAAATCAAAAAATGAATGGTTCAGATTTGTTATTTTCTAAAACTATTATTATACTATTTTATCTTTTATTTTTAAAAATTCTTTTGTGCGTTGTCGTGATGAATTATTTAAATCATATTTTAACAGTTTAAATTTATTTATCTATGTCTAAAACAATAATTTTATAAAATATGATACCTGAACCATCCATTTTTAAAATCTAAGAGTGAAAATGTGATTTTAAGAAGAAAATAAGACAAAAAATTATGACAGAATCCAAATCACTAAGACTCATGCCATTAGTAATTAAGAAATAATTTTTTATTTAGCTCTTGAGCCAAAGAGGAAATAAACGTTCGGCAGTGGGCTTCTGTCAGCTATTACCACAAGTAGTTTGTAAATACATTTATTGCTGACATTACCAGTAATTAAGTGGTTGCTATTTCTTTAGGGAAAGCAGTGGAGGCACTAGCAGGAAACCATTGCCTCAGGCTCTGTCGCAGCACATGGGTGTCTAGACTAGGTCATTAATACCTCTTTAAATAAAAAATAATTAATTTGAAAATAATTCAAAGTTAAAATGACGTCTTAACATTTATATAATGACTAAAAAATTTGTTGCTTAAAAATATATTAATTTGATTCAAAGATTAAGTGAGGATCTAAAGGAGGAACCCGATACAACGAAAACAACATTCAGAGAGACAAAGGATAACAAATCAGAATTAAAGAAAGAGCTTGTTGTTATAGATATAATATTTGTAGATGTTCATATCTCCATCTTTTTCTATTTCCCCATTGCTTCCTTTTCTCTCACATTATTTCGTATGATTATGTAATTACATTAATTGTATATTAGAGAGCTATACTGATAAATATAAGGCATATGTTATGTATTATATAGAACAATGAATAATGAATGAGAACTTCTCTTTCTTGCTTTATACTCTTCTCATTTTTCTTCTTATTTTATAACATGTTGTTAGCAAGAAAGTTCCAATGAATGTATGATTTTCTAACAGTTTCCTTAACGATTTCAACTATACCTCCTTTTCGTATTATACTTGAGCCCTTTGAATTAGCTTTTGGAGAAGAAGTAGTAAGAGTGCTTTTTTATAATAGATTCTGAGCATAATAAATTAATGATTTTTTCATGTTCAAATTACCAAAAAGAACATTAGCCTTTTATGATAATTGCATATAAAGGATCATGTTATATTTTAAATATTTTTCACATTAAATCTCATAATAAATACAAAAAATTATATAAACTTGTGTATAAAATTAAAATAGTTTAGAGTACTAACTGGTATTAAAAAAATATTTCAGGTACTGAGTAGTACCAAAAAAATATTTCATGAGCTTGAAAATTTATTTTAATATCTTAAAAAATATTTCAGGGTACTGATTAATCTTGAAAAAATATTTTTGGGAATTGACGTGTACTAAAGAGATACCTAAGGATATCGATACTGAAAAAATACTTCATAATCTTCAAAATTTATTTTAAGATCTTGAAAAATATTTCAAGGTATTCACCGATTTTGAATAAATATTTTAGGGTAATGACGGATACTAAAATGATACTTAAGGATATTGACTGCTACTAAAAATATACTTCGTGATCTTGGAAATTTATTTTAGGATCTTAAAAAAATATTTCAGGATACTGACAAGTACTAAAAAGATAGTTAAGGATATGACTGGTACTGAAAAAATATTTCATCATCTTTCAAATTTATTTTATGATCTTAAAAAATATTTCAAAAAACTGACTGATATCGAAAAAAAATAAAAATATTTTAAGGTATTGACAAGTACTAAAAAATATATTTAAGGATACTGATTGATATTGAACAAATACTTCAGCATCTTAAAAATTTCTTTTAAGATTTTGAAAAATATTTCAGGGTACTGAATGATCTTAAAAAATATTTGAGAGTATTAGTGGGTACTAAAAAGATATTAACTGTTACTGAAAAAATACAGATGATGGCAGAGGTGAAAAAAAAAACCCTGAAAATAATTGTTTTTCCAAAACCATGGTTTTGGGCAAAAAAGCACTTCAAGATTAAAATGGTCTAAGTAGTAATGTTTTTATTGGACAGAATTCATATGATGTGATACTTATATAGTATGTAAGTATTTCTCTATAGTTAAATGATAATAATTCAAAAATAAGATACCTAATAACATGCAATTAGAGAACTTGACAAAGTAAATCTAAGAAACATGACATTAGTATTTTTTATTTTCTAAAAATATTTATTTTTTATTTGAAAAAAGGTTTCAGACTTACTAGCAGGTTATTATTATTATTATTATTTTCCTATTTTTAAAAGACAAGGAACTAACCGGCAGGGGACCATTTTTTTATCTAAAACTATACGGCTCCTTGTCTTTTGTCTAAAAATATTTAGTGTACATGTTAAAGCAGTGGCGGCATTAAAAGGAAAAAATTGCTGCTCTGTAGCACCACATGGAGGCCTGGACTAGGTCATTAATAACTCTTTAATTAAAAAATAATTAATTTGAAAATAATTCAAAGTTAAAATGACATCTTAACATTTATATGAAATAAATGACAAAAAAATTTGCTGCTTAAAAACATATTAATTTGATTAAAGATTAAGTGAGGATCTTAGTGAGGAACCCGATACAATGCAAAAATGTCAAAATGATACGCTAACCAAACAGCTTTTAAGCAGAGACAAAAGATACTAATAAATGAGGGAAAAAAAAAAGAAAAAAAGAAAGAACTTGTTGTTATGAATATAATATTTGTGAATGTTTGATGGGCTACATGTTAATACTGGCAGAGTAGCAGTAATTAAGGGCGTATTCTCTTAAAAGAGTTTTAATTAATGTTTGATTTTATAAAAAGATTTACATGTTAGAAAATTTAAAGTATAGACAGCAACAAATGTCCATGATTTTATGGCCTAACAACGCAACACAAAATAGGAGGTCATAAATTCAATCTTGAATAATATCAAACTTTTCATGTACTTCTGTTTATTTTTTTAAAAAAAAATATTTAAAAAATATTTAAGTTTTTAACGACATTTTAGTATTTACATGAAGAGAATTAAAAAAAAAAATCCACTGGTAATTAGAAACTCAACAACACACAACTTCATCTATCAAATTGAAGGATATAAAATTATAATTAATTACATTTACAACAATATTTATAATTACATTTTATATCCCGCGACACTTACTATTGGCCTAAAATAATATATACCATAGTGTCTTAGTATTAGTGATTAACCCAAGAGCTTCACATGGGATATATGAGAAATCAATTTTTGTTGAATCACCAAAGGCTCAAAGAGCATTATCCAGATCTTGAAACCGAGCGTGCAAATCCAAACTCTCAAGGTTCAGGGAATCAAGCTCAACATTAACTCTACTTATGGTCTCCTTCACTTCCACAAGCTTTAGTTCAAGCGTTTTCTTTTCCTCTTCAACTCCGTCTCGTTTAATCCTTGTCTCCGTGTGCCTCTTGAACCTTGAAGCTAGGCTCCTGAGGCTTTCAAGCCTAGCAAGCAAGAAACTGACATTCATACCCAAGATTTGAAGGCCTTTTAAAGATTCATACCACGAAGCAAAAATGTCTAAAGAGGTTGTGATCTTGCTCGCTCTAATGGCGTCAGCAATATTGACCATCTCACAGATCATTCCAGTAAAAAGTTCACAGTTTTCACCTTCAAGTTGCTCATGAAGAAACATTTTTGACTATAGCAAAGTTCATAGTATTTGGTCTTGAGATGTTTAGATATTTGTGAGTCAAGCACCATCCCGTTAATCACAATGGTAAAATCCTCAATACCCATCACTTGTTGGAAACCAATTGTACGTTCTGATCTAATCCCATTCAAAACATCAGAGCCAAGATTTTGATCCAGATCCCTACTATTTTCAGGTTGATATGATGGTGGTATGTCGGCATCACGTATCATTGTGCTATTGCTTGGAATGTTTTCTTGAGGAACAACTAGAAAGATGAGATCGCAATAAGAGACAAGAAATATAGGAATGTCAAAGTAAACAACGAAATGAGAATTATAGAAAAATTACAAGAACCATGTTTAGGGTCATGTGCAACATCCACTTCGTTTGACTCACGAGATCTTATGATGTAGACCTTTGGGCATGAAAGAAACGAAAAGATTACCAATTTAACTCAAACAATGAAGCATTATGACAAATTCTAACTTATTAACTGTGAAACAATATATTACCTTGAACTTGTGAGGCTCGATTAAATGAAAAACTAAAGCATCCCCCTCAATTAACTTGTGATCCACGGAAAACAATCTCCATCCACCACTTAAGCCCTCCTTCCTGGAAAGATATCTTGTTTTGTATTCTCTTCCAATCTCATCTTCCAAAACCATCATGGTATCATGCCTCGGCAAATGCATTCCACAGAAATGTTTAGGAAGATGCTGCCATAACAAAATTTAGTGCTAAGAGCATCGTCTGTTATCAATTTTGTCAATAAAAACATAACAAACACATTAACAAAACAATACTTAAGTTTCATGTTAAGGAAGTTTACCATCCAAAATCCGCCAGAAACATGTGATCGGCGCATGTACTTGATAAGGCTTGGAAATTCATTGGATAGATTTGCTTGAACCCCTGTCGCTCGCTCAAGAGAACGAGACTCAGAATCAATGGTTGATTGCTTTCGGTTACATAAGTAAGTAGAGTACAAGTAAAAAAGTGGACTCACTGTCTTCTACATTTTACAATATATCATGAGATTATGTAGCAATACAAGTAAATTAGTGAGTAATTACTTAACTGACCTCAAAGCTCCTTCTAGGTTGCTACCTGTAACCTGCTCAATTTCCTATCCGTTAAGATTTGACATCTCATGCATGGTATACATAAAATCCGGAAAAAAAAAAAATTGTAATTGACTACTTTATTCTCTCTATCAAGCTAACGTATGTGTAGAGCTATTAATATGAATATATATGATGGAAAACGTAAAGTTTAGCTTGGCAATTTATTATAACTATCATTATTGTCCACAGAATCACAAAAGCTTCATTTTTTTAATTTGATCAAGGGGTATACTTCGTGGGATTCAAACTTGTGATCCCCTCCTTACAGGGGTGAGACTGCTTACCGCATCAATCAACAACTTATTGGTATAAAAATAAAATTCATTATGTATAAATCCCATTTTCTTCTTCCATACAGCCAGCATACTTGAAAACATAAATTTCCTCATTCTAGATAAGTAATATCCTATCATTATAGAAGATCATTATAGTGTTTGTGTCTTTACCTTCTTTTGTATTCTGCCTCTCTTTACTTGAAATGCAACAGAATGTATAATTATTGTTATTATTGCACCATTCAAAACAGAGCAAAAAATCTGAAAATTAGAAAAGAAAACAAGAGAGACCTTTGGAGGAGTGGCCGAAAAGCTTGGCTCCCTGCTGAATTTTTTGAATAGCGGCCGTGGATTACAGGTTTCTCTGTGGGGGCAAAAAAAACACTGTTGTTTTACATTAAGAAAAAAAAATTACTATAAATTCTGGGAACTTTTACACTATTCATGACCGATCTAGCCATCTAATTAATATATAGTTAATGTATATACACAACAAAATTTATGACAAAGAACATTATAGCCCATTCAATTTGGTATACAAGAGAACACATCTCTACTTTCAGCCCGGTCCAAACCGGCCAAATCGCTAGGTTCACCAGTTCCCTCAATTTGGTAATTAATTAAGTATATATTTTTTGCCCCTGATAAACATAGAGAAGAAGGAAGATATGACTGGTGAACATGAATAAGATTATAAAAGTTTATCAGTATAAGCTAGCTAGCTTGAGGAAGGAAAACAAAGACCTTGGAGGGGTATGATAGATGACGAGGCGATCTTGAAAAAAAAAACATAACAATAAACGAATGCCTGAGTTTTCAACTTTTGCACGCATAGCTTTGATTGTATCTGGTAATACTTCAAAGTATAAGGTGCCTATTAATAGCTCTTTTTTTAAAAACTTAGAAGACATTACAATCCTTCCAGAAATTGGTTTTAACGTCGATGATTGGCGTCTTAAGCCTCCACCGCTCCTGGAGTCTCTTCTCCCTCGTGGCCGTCTATGGCGCGATGGGGTAGTTCCTGAGGTCTCTACCGCTTTCCTGCCTCCCCGACACTTCACCGATTGCGCCGCACTGACTCGGCCAGCCCTGGATGAGCTGCACAGGAACCAGGCGGAGCTTTACCGGGCGGTGGGATAACACCAAGCCTTGATTCTGGTCCGGGAGCAATATGCTCGTTCCCATGCCGACGTCCAGAGGCTGCGGGCGCAGGTCGAGGAGTTGGCTAAGGGTTTGTCGGCGGTGGAGGCCAAGGCCGCATCTGCTAGCGACCTGCAGGAGGAGCTGGAGGTGGCTGAGGCCAAGGCTAGGTCGGCAGGGGAGGAGCTCGCCAAGGGCTGGGCCGAGCGGGATGCTGCCCTGGGGGAGCTGGATGGGGTCCGGGCGGAGCTGGCTGCCGCTCGGGTGGAGCGGGATGCCGCGAAGGCTGCGGCTGTAAAAGCTGACCAAGGGCTTCAACTCGCCCGTATGGAGGGCGATAGGGTTGCTGAGGAGCATGCCCGGGCTTTGAAGGAGGGGTCCGAAAGTCGGGCTGCGGTTAAGGCTCTGGAGGAGCGGTTGGCTATTCTGGCCGGGGAGAAGAAGGTGGTTGAAGAAGCCCTTGCTGCAGAGAAGGTGACTTCCCAGGAGCTTACTGATGCCCTGGTGCAGACTGCCGAGGTTTGCTTTAAGCAGGCCTTGCTCCAGATCTGGAACTTCAATCCCGGGGTCGAGTTTCAGGTGGGAGGGTACGATCATCGTGCCTTTGTTAAGGAGGACGGGTCCTTCCTTCCCTATGAGCCCCAAGTCGCCGAAGACCCTGCGGAGGAGGTGGAGGGTGATGCTGAGGATCCGGCTATTGCTGATGCCGTTCCCCCCGAGACGCCTGATGCCGCAGTCGGCCCGCCCGAGTAGTCTTACTTCTGTTTACTTTTTGTTCATTTTGAGCGTTGGTGCCCTTGTATTTTTTGAACGACTCGGGCCTTCGTGCCCTCTGTACAGACTTTATGATAATAGCTTTTCTTGTCTTAGCCTGCCTTTCATTGACTGCTATTCGTCCGTTTGTCGAACGATTTAAATGCGTATCTAGGTACCATAGGCAACGAATGGTATATTTTTCGACGTCATCCTCTTACCTTAGTTTGTGTATGCTTATGCGGGTATGGGCCGCTCCTTGGCAATGGGTAATTAGAACGCTCTTTTACCTAAGTTCAAATTTCGGTCGGCTTCCTGAGCTCGGGTACCTTAGACAATGGGAAAGCTTATCACTCTTTTGTCTAAGTGCTGCTGGTTGTCAGCCGTCTGTGTGTGTTTGACCGTATAGGCCGTATAGACGTCATAGACAATGGGTAGATTTGTCCCTCTTTTGTCCAAGTTTTGTTTTGTATCGGCTGCAAGCCGCACGCACTCTACCACACTTGGTGTGCGGGAGTTTGGGGCAAGGTTGTCTTGTTTCAGCTTCGTCAGGCCTAACTAACCGTACTGCCTCGGTCCGGCTTTCAAACAGCCGGACTCCAACTTTCGCGTAGTCGGATTAATTCGAGCCGGCGTAAGGGCAGGGCTAACACGTGTCTAATCGAGGCTTCATTTGCCTGAGATCGAACATTTTGACCTGATCAGGGTCGGCATGGTAGGCTACTTGCTTAGCCGGGCGAGCGTTGACGCGTCAATTTCATGAATGGCCACGGATGGCGCCCTCCCCGAGCTCTAACCAATGCCTGTCGGAGTACAACGGCCGGTTTTCGTACATCTAGATGTTTTTATTAGTGGCCGGGTTCACAACCTCAGGGCCTTTCGCCGGTGCCGGGCTTGTGGACCTCGGCTTTCGACTTATTGTTTTGGGCCGAGCTTAGCAGTTTCGGCTTCATGCTTAAGCGAGTACTGTGCACATTCGTAATTTGCTCAACAGGATCCTTTATTGATAAGAAAAATAGCCCTAAGGGGCTTTACAAAGCATCGTAATTAGAAATGACATAACTTGGACTTTAAACGAAAAGAAAAGACATGCAGGAAAAGGGACAATTGCTAAGTAAACAAACACTGCCGAGGAAGGATCAAGCTGTAGTAGATCTTCAACTTGTCGGCATTCCAAGTCTTTTTGATTGGCTTTCTTGCCAAAGTCTCGAGGGTATATGCTCCTCCGTCGAGTTTTTCCTTGATCCGGTACGGCCCTTCCCAGTTTGCCGCCAGCTTCCTGTCCTTGGCATTCTTATTGCCTATATCGGCTCGTATGAGTACGAGGTTGCCTCGGTTGAAAGACCGGGGTCGGACCTTTCTGTTGTACTTAGCCGCGAGTAGTTGTTTGGCGGCTAGCTCCCGGCAGTGAGCCGTGACCCGGATTTCGTCGATGAGGTCCAAGTCTGTCCTTAAGGCGTCGTCATTCGATTCCTGCCCTTCCTGTCTGGCTCTGACCTTTCTCCAGGATGGCTGTCCGATTTCAACCGGTATCATTGCCTCGCATCCATAGGTTAGCCTGTACGGGGTTTCCTGCGTCGAAGACTGCACGCTCGTGCGATATCCCCAGAGGACGCTGTGGAGCTGCTCGGTCCAGTTGGTCTCGGCTTGCAACATTCGCCTCTTTAGTCCGTCCAGGACGATTTTGTTGGCGGCTTCAGCCTGGCTGTTGGTCTGGGGGTGTTCCACGGACGAGAAGTGCTGCTTGATGTCCAGGTTGGACATTAGTGCTTGGAACCGATGGTCCATGAATTGGGTACCATTGTCCGTGACGACCTCGGCTGGTATCCCGAAACGAGAGACGATGTTGTGCCGGAAGAACTTCATCACTCTGGCCGAGGTTATTGTAGCGAGTGGCTCTGCTTCGATCCACTTAGTGAAGTAGTCAACTGCGACGATGAGCCATCTACATTGCCCTTGTGCCGGCCTAAATGGTCCGAGGATGTCCATACCCCACTTGTAGAAGGGCCAGGGGGCTGGCATTCCTTTCAACTCCGAGGGTGGCGGCCATATTATCCTAGCATGTTTCTGACAACTGTCGCACGTTTTGGCTTTTTCCATGGCGTCATGACTCATAGTGGGCCAATACTAGCCGGCGCGTAATGCTTTCCGGGCGAGTGCTTTACCCCCCATGTGGTGACCGTTGGCGCCTTCGTGTAGCTTGGTCAGCACGTATTTCGCTTCTGAGTCTCCAAGGCAACGCATCATCGGGCAATGGAGTCCGTTCCTGTATAGTTGATCATCCACCATGGCGTAGAGGGCGGCTTCACGAATCAGCTTCTTTGCCTCGGTCGGGTCGGTTGGGATAATTCCCCTCTCGAGGTAGTCTTCAATTGGCTTCCTCCAATCGGCCCCGGCCGAGATGGCCATGATGCAACTCGGCTCCATCAGATTCTGCTGGATCACGGTCCTATGGTTATCCGGTCCCTTCGTGCTGGCGAGCTTAGAGAGGATGTCAGCCCGAGCGTTCTCTTCTCTGGGTATACGGGAAACTGTGACCTCCTCGAACTCGGCCATGAGTTCTTTGGCTTTGTTCAGGTACCTT